>OU452247.1:27397522-29863363 GCA_911728495.1 Furcula furcula | reverse complement strand
CCCCCTGAAAACCTAACCTTTTTTTTTTTTTTTTTTTTTTTGTTGACGCTGGGAAAAATGCGTTACGCATACCCTCTCGTTGGGGGACGAGAGGGTTATGTGGGACTCCCCCGGCTAGCCCGGGTATACCCACTAAACAACCCAGCGGCACTCCCGCATCGTCTTCATGGAGGGGAACTGGGAAACTGGCAGAGCCTTATCATCCAGTCCCCCGCCGACGACCGCCCGCTTTTACAGCGGGGCCCGCACGCCCCTCCCTACGAGGAGGGGCCCGGAAATGACCGCGAGTGCTCGGTCATTCCCGCCGACGGTGGTGGTGAATCGTGCAGTGCAGGAGACAAGGCGCCCCCGCGCCAGTCTCCCGCTATTCACCACCGGGGAGGAGGAGACGCTGGTCGTACAGCCGTCTCACTCTTCCCCTTCTCCGCCTGCGGAGCGGCGCCGCGAGGGGATCGTCCTCCCGCTCGCGCTCCGCTGCCTCTTTCTGCGAGATCACGTCCTCGCAGAAAGAGGCGACCGCCGACCAGGCCGCCTCGCCCCCCAGCATGGACAGAACCACGCCGGGCAGCGAGAGGTCCGGCCCCACCACCGCAGTCAGACCGCGGCGCAGCTCAGACCAGGCCGGGCACACCTCGAGGGTGTGCTGTGCCGAGTCCTCCGCCGCGCCGCAGTCGTGGCACGCGGCGGCCTCCTCCCTCCCAATCCGGTGCAAGTACGACCCGAAGCATCCATGCCCGGTCAGCACCTGCACCAGGCGGAACGAGAGGAAGCCGTGGGGCCGCTCGAGCCATCCCTGAAGGACTGGCCCGAGCGCGTCCAACGTTCGGCGGCCGAAGGTGGCAGAGGCGAGGTCCTCAGTCCAATGGTGGACGATTGCGGCCCTCGCCTCCCGCCGGACGGCCTCCCGCTCCTCCGCGGCGGGGGGCGCATTGAGCGCCCTACGCCGCGCCAACCACTCGTACACCCTAGCCAGCACCCACGCCTCGATCTCCCAAGGAGGGGTGCCGGCCAGGGCGCACGCCGCCGCGAACCCCACCGAGCGGTAGGCCCTCGCCACCCGCTGTGCAATCGCCCTTTGGGGCCTGCGGATGGCGGCGGCGTTCTCCCTCCTGTGGAGGGAGTCCGCCCAGATAGGGGCCCCGTAAAGGGCCATACTCTTTAGGATGCCGGCATACAGCTGCCGGCATCGCGCCTTCGGCCCTCCCAGGTTCGGGAGGAGCCACGAGAGGGCCCCCGCTGCCTTCAGCAGGCGCGTCGACAGCCCGCTGAAATGCGGGCCGAAGCGCCACCTGCTGTCCAGTACAAGGCCCAGATATTTTATCTGGGCCTTCACTCCCACCTCGACGCCCGCTACAACAATGCGGGCGTCCGGGGGGACCCGCTGCCGAGGCCCGTGGAACACGGCCTCGGTCTTATGCAGGGCCACCGTCAGCCCTAGGCGGCGGATCCTCCCTGCCACTAGGGATCCGCCAGCTGAGGCCAAATTGGCCGCCGCCCTAAAATTCCCCCCTCGGGCAGTGAGGAGAGTGTCATCCGCATAACAGATGACACTCGTGCCACGAAGGAGGGACCCGCGCAGGAGCCAGTCGAAGGCAATGTTCCACAGGAGTGGACCTAGGACCGACCCCTGTGGAACACCAGACTCTGCTCTGTACCGCCGCAAACTACCTGTCCTGTCTACGAGGAGGACCGCTCGGTCCTCCAGGTAGTCTGCCAGCAGAGCCCGCAGATATTGAGGCACTCCGTGATAGCGGAGTGCCTCTAAGATGGTCGAGTGGGGAACGGAGTTGAATGCGTTGGCGATGTCGAATGACACCGCCAACACTCCGTCCCCTGCCTCGACCGCCTCCCTCACTTTGCCCTTCAAAAGGGCCAATGCGTCGACCGTCGAACGCCCCTTCCGGAAACCGAATTGGGCGTCCGACAGGTCCGGCCCCACCTCCCGCAGGAGGCCATTCACCCGGGTGGCGATGATCCCCTCGAACAATTTACCGACCTCGTCGAGCAGAACGACGGGCCGGTATGCCGAGGGGGAATCCACCGGGCGTCCCTCCTTCCGAAGGAGGCACAGTCGGCCCTCCTTCCACGGTTTCGGGAACCTCCCAGTCGTAAGACACGCACTGAAGAGGTCCCGAAACCTTTCCTCCATTTCGGTGGCCGCAATGGCCACCACCGCTGCGGGGACGCCGTCCGGTCCGGGGGCCGTCCTCTTCCCGCTGAGGCGTAAAGCCGCCTCGCGGAGCTCCGTCACCGCCACTGGAGGGATCTCCTCCTCCGGCGGGGCCGCCCCCCGCGGGGGGTGCATCACTGGAGGGGCGAAATCGGTCCTGCGCGGAAACAGGGACCGAACCACCCCATCCAGCAACGCCGGCTCCAGGGTCTCCGTCAGTGGGGGGCCACAGGGGCGCAGTTTATTCCGCGCCGCCTTGTATGGCCTCCCAAATGGGTCCCCATCGAGACCCTCCAGCATCTCGGCCTTCGCCGAGTCGTCGGCGGCGCGCATCTCCGACCTGAGGACCTCCTTGGCCTCCACGTACGCGGCGTAGAGGAGTTCCTCGTTGGCGAGGTCGCGAACGCTGCGCCGCCGACTCCGCGCGTAGGCCCTTCTGGCTGCCACGCAGGCGGCCCGGAGCCCCGCCAACTCCTGCGTCCACCAATAAACGGCGCGACGAGGAGGCGGGCGGCGAGACCGAGGCATGCTGGTGTCGCACACCTCGGTCAGGGAACCCCGCAATTGGACCGCTGCGGCGTCCACGTCCAGGACTTGGACAGGTGGCGCGAGCCAGTCCTGGACTAACGCCGCCTCCTCAGCCGCCTCGCGATCCAGGCGGGTGAGGGACCACCGCGGGAAGGGGGACGGACCCGAGTGGGCTGTCCCCCGAGGGCTCCCGGTGGAGACGTCGAACCGCACGTATCGGTGGTCGGACAACGTCTCCACCATCTCCACCCGCCAGTTCAGGACGCGGGCGGCCAGCACGGGGGTGGCGAACGAAACGTCCACCACTGACCCTCCCCGTTGCCGCACACACGTCTGAACTGTCCCTCTGTTTAAGAGGGACACGCCTGTCGACGCCGCCCAAAACTCGACGGCGCGACCCCGGACGTTGCAAGTCGCGGCCGGGTTGCCCCAGGCCGCCGACTTGGGGACGATGTAGGCAACCTCCACGTGGTGTACCCTGGGCATCGGGCAACAGCTTCCTGAGTTTCCCTCGGAAGTCTGTTGCTCGGTGGCGAATAGCCTACGAGACGGCGTCACATGTGCTGCTCCCAGTACTCTCTGGCTTTCGGAGAGGACTGTGGCGCAGCACCATGATATAAGTGACGGAGGCCGAAAGGCCAGATGTCGACGTGTCGCTCCCAGTACCCCTCTGTTAAGCAGAGTAGACCGCGGAGTGGCACTTCCGACGCGAAGGTCGCCCACTTAGGGCGTTTTGTGTTCCTGTTTTGTCCGTAATCTGTTATTTATTGTTGTTGATTTTAGTTTTTGTTGATTTTATTTTAGTTTTATAATCAGTTTTATTTTATTGTTAATTTATTGGTTTTATTTTAGTGCTTTATTTTAAATTATTTCGTTATTATTATTTCTGATTTTAATGATTATTTATTTGATTTTTAATTATTTATTTTAATTATACACTTCCTTTCTTTTATCTTCTCCTTTCTTTCTTCTCTGTCCGGGAAGACAGGAACCCACCGGCTGAGGTGCCCAATGCCGAAGGTACAGCGTGCCAATAGGCTGAAATGCGGAGGGGCAAAACTCCGCCATAAGCGCTGACAGGTTGGCCACTCCTGTTATAAAAGTGGAAAAATCGACAATGAGTGCACGCAACAAAAACATATTACCCCAGGAGGGTACCGGCCGCGCCGCGGCAGGAGAATCCCTCCCAGGGCCTTCGGGCCTTGGCAGCGCCACGTATCTGGGGGGCGCCAAAAAAGCTTGCACATCCACCGCCAAGTCCCAGTCTGGCGGTGCACAGAGCCAAGGGGGCTCACGTCTCGAATCGCTGGACTCCAGCGATTCCGATTACGACATCGGACCCGGTGTCTCAGGCCATAAGCGCCTTCACAGGGCCCAGCAGCGTCGCTCCGGATCTCCGTCGAGCGACTCTGCCAAGCCGGAGCCCAGTAAGGTGCCAAAGGCGAGGAGGGGGCGCGGAAGCGCCACAAGACGTTCATCGTCGGTGGGCGTCCTGAAGAGGGACGAACGTGGGCGCTTTGTTCGCACTCGCCAGGTTACACCGCCCCCAGCGGCGGAAGTTGCGGACGAAGCAATGGCGGACGAATCTCGCCCATTGGGCCCCAGTGTTGCCTACTCAAGCGAGGCAATCCGGAGGCAGGCAGAGATTGTTGCCACAGTTGCCGCAAAGTCTGGCAATCTCAAGGGGACCTGCGTGAAGGCCCTCAAGGACGCGGCGAGAATAATCGGTGAGAAGGCAGACTCTCTCAGAGACCAGGCCCTCACCGATGAAGGCGCACGGCTTCACGCCGAAAATAATAAGCTGCGCCAATCATTCGGACGGTTATACACCGAGAACCAGAGCCTGCACAAGGAGATGGCCGAGATGCGCAAGCAACTCGGCGAACTGCAGGCGACGGTGGAGAGGCTGCAGTCCCAGGCGGCATCATCGGTGGTCTGCTTACAGCCAACTGCTCAGGCGGAATCGGATCCCCTCAGCCGGGAACAAAGGACTCTCGCAGAGGAGATATCGCGCTCCGTCTTGCTCCAGGTTGGGAGCATGATGGATGCGCGAGTCGCGGGTCTCCAAGACCGGCTTCTGCCTGAAAAGCGCCTCAGGCCTCCACTCGCGGCGGACGTGCGAAATGCGTTGGCTGCCACTGCCGATGCGGACGCCCAACCTCCCGCGCAGACGCGGACGACGCCTGCCGCGAGGGCGCCTAGAGAGCGAACGACCCGCCCTGTGCAGCCTTCTCCGGCAGCACCCGCAGTGATAGAGGCGGGGTCCCAGCTACCTCCGCCACCCCAGCAGGTGGCGGCGGCGCCGGCTGCCTCGGGCAAAAAGCCGAAGAGGAGGCGTAGAGGAGGGCGCCAAAAAGCTCCTCCAGTGTCGGATCTGCCGGCGGTTCCCGCGCCTGCTGCGACTGCCGCTCCAGTTGAGCGGCCGCCTGTGCGGGCAGCAGAACAGCCCTGGGCCACGGTGGCAAGGAGGCCAAAGCAAGCCCGCCCACAGCCACCGGCGGCTCGTCCTGCGCCACCCGCCCCCAATAAAGGGAGGCGGAAAAAGAAGAAGGCTGTGCTCCCTCGGGCCCCTAAGTCTGCTGCCATCACCATCACGGTGGCGGAGGGGTCCGACACAACCTATGCGGCAGTCACGGCGGCGGCGAAGTCCAGGGTGCGCCTGAGCGACCTGGGCATTGCCAACGTCCGCCTGAAGCGAGCGGTGACCGGCGGGCTCCTCATGGAGTTGGAGGGGCCCGACTGCGAAACCCAGGCGGACGCACTGGCCGCGAAGCTGCAGGAAGCGCTGGCGGACTTCCCACTGAAGATCGCCCGCCCGACCAAATCGGGGGAGATCCGAGTCACCGACCTGGATGACTCCATCACCCCCGAAGAGGTCGCTAAATCGCTGGCGGAGGCGGGTGGATGCCCGGCGGAGAAGATCTCCGTCGGACAGATCCGCCGCGAGGATACCGCCATGGGCACGGCCTGGGCCCGGGTCCCCGTCGCCGCCATGCGCAAGCTGGTGGCGACAAAGGAGGTGACCGTCGGCTGGGGACTGTCGCACGTGCGGGCGCTGGAAGCCAGGCCGCTGAGGTGCTTCAGGTGCCTGGAGAGGGGGCATGTGGGTAGACGGTGCCCTAACGGTGGTGAAAACCGGAGCGCGCGGTGCTTCACCTGTGGCGAGCAGGGCCACAGAGCAAGTACGTGCACCGCGCGCACACCGAAGTGCCCCTTGTGCACAGACAAGGGGTGCCGAGCGGACCACCGGCTGGGTACCAAAAAGTGTACCCCGCCAAAGGGCAAGGGCAAGAAAGGCCCTTCCGCCCCCTCCAACGAGGCGTCAATCGCGGCCCAGGCCAGCGCAGCGGGCTCCAGCCCGCCGGTGGACATGGAGGCCTAACGTTCACTCCCCACGTTAGGCTTCTTCAGGGCAACCTGAACCACTGCCGCAACGCTCAGCACCTGCTCATGCAGACCGTTGTGGAGCGTCAGGTTGCCATCGCGGCGGTCGCGGAGCCCCACAGCGTCCCGGACCACCCTCGGTGGTTCGGAGACGACCTGGGCTCCGTGGCGGTCTATTGGGGAGGAGGAGAGGGTGTCCCACCCTGCACCCTACTGGAGAGGGGGCAGGGATTCGTCGCCGTCGAATGGGGCACCATGGCCATAGTGGGCTGCTACGTCTCTCCCAACAGGTCCCTCGCCGACTACGAGGTGTACCTGGATCGGGTGGGGAACTGCATTCGCCGTTGCCTACCCCGTCCGCTGATCGTCCTGGGGGACTTCAACGCCCACGCTACCGCGTGGGGCTCCCCCAGAGACAACATCAGAGGAGAGACGTTGCTCGATTGGGCGGCTGGGCTCGACCTCCGGTTAGTCAACCGGGGGTCAGTGAGCACGTGTGTACGGTGGCAGGGGGAGTCGATCGTCGACCTGACGTGGGCGACTCCCTCAGCCATCGGCAAACTGTCGGGATGGCGGGTAGCGGAAGAGGTGGTCACATTGTCCGACCACCGCCACATCTTCTTCGATGTGGCCATCCGCCGCCGTCCCCGCGGTTCCAGCCGCCGAGAAGGCAGCCCCCCGCGACGTTGGTCCCTGAAGCGCCTCGACGTAGACATGCTCGAGGCGGCGGCCGACGTCGCGGCATGGCCGGAAAGCGCCGATGAGGTCCGATCCGATCCGAATGTGGAAGCAAACCGGTTCCGGGGCACGATGACGCAAATCTGCGACGCGTCGATGCCCCGAGCCGGCCGCCCCAAGCGTAGCCCGGTGTACTGGTGGATGCCGCAGATCGCGCAACTTCGCGAGATCTGCTGGCGAAGCCGCCGAGAGTTCACCAGGGCGAGAAGGCGAAGGCGAGCTCAAGCCGACGAGGTAGCCAGGCTCTACAGGGCATATCGAGTGGCCACCAAGGCGCTCCAAAACGCCATCAAGAGCGCCAGGGATCAGTCCTGGGACGAACTCCTCGAGGGACTCAACGAGGATCCGTGGGGGCGCCCGTACCATATGGTGCTGGGCAAACTACGCCCATGGATGCCCCCGGTGACGGAGACTCTCGATCCGGCTTTGCTGGGAAACGTGGTAGACACCTTGTTCCCGGCGGGTCGGTCAAGTCCCTCAGTCCACCCCCTTCAGTTGCCCGAATGGCGCGACGATCTGGGGGTGACCATAGAGGAGATGGACTGGGCCGTTGGCCGCTTGAGAGCCCGAAACACCGCGCCCGGACCCGACGGTATTCCGGGTAGGGTGCTGGTGTTGAGCCTGGCTGCCCTGGGGGACGTGCTGAGGCAGCTATTCACTAGTTGCCTCCGTGAAGCTACGTTCCCCAGGGCCTGGAAGGAGGCTAGTTTGGTCCTCATCAAGAAGGAAGGCAGAGCCGCGGATTCTCCCTCCGCGTACCGTCCCATATGTCTGCTGGACGAGGTTGGCAAACTGTTCGAGAGAATAGTTGCCTCTCGTCTCAGCGGGCATCTGTCGCGCGTCGGTCCCGATCTGGCCGACAGCCAGTTCGGCTTCCGACAGGGCCGTTCGACCGTGGATGCGATAACTCGCGTCCGCGCCCTGTCGGATCAGGCGGTCTCCCGGGGTGGCGTGGCGTTGGCGGTGTCACTCGACATTGTCAACGCCTTCAATTCCCTACCCTGGGATGCGATCTGGGAGGCACTGGTCTACCATGGAGTGCCTCCCTACCTGCAGGCCCTGATCAGGGACTACTTGTGCGACAGGTACATCCTGTACGTGGATCGAGACGGTACGAGGATCCGGAGGGAAGTGGAGCGAGGGGTTCCGCAGGGGTCAGTGTTAGGCCCCTTGCTATGGAACCTCGCCTACGACGCGGTTCTGCGTGTCGATCTCCCCGCCGGCGTAAGTGTCGTCTGCTACGCGGACGACACGTTAATCGTGGCCGGTGGGGACACCTTCGAGAGGACCAAAGAGCTCGCCGAGCTTGGGGCGGAAATCGTCGTCGCGAAAATACGCGAGTTGGGCATGGAGATAGCGCCTCAGAAAACTGAGGCGCTGTGGTTCCACGGCCTACCTAGGAGCCGGGAACCACCGCCCAACTTGCGCGTCCGTGTGGGTGAGTCGGAAGTCAGGGTGGGGCCATACATGAAATATCTTGGCCTCACCCTTGACAGTCGCTGGGGCTTTGAGGAGCATTTCGAGCGCCTGGTCCCCCGAGTCGATAGGGTTGCAGCGGCCTTGCACAGGCTGCTCCCCAACCTCGGGGGGCCGAGCGAGGAAGTTCGCCGCCTCTACGCCGGAGTCGTGCAGTCCGTAGTCCTCTACGGGGCGCCCATTTGGGCGCCGAGGCTGGCCATAAGACGCTGTAGAACCAAAATCTACAGCGTCCAGAGGAGGATGGCACTGCGGATTGCACGAGGATACCGAACGGTGTCCTTTGAGGCGGCGACCATACTGGCACGCTTTCCGCCCTTAGACATCCTGGCGGGCATGTATGCGAGGGTCTATGACCGGACCCGCATCGCCCGCCAGAGTGGCGGAGGCGAGCCGGTGGCGCTCGAACCAATAAAGCGGCAGGAACGACACATCGCTCTCGCGACGTGGCGCGAGCGGCTCCAGCCGGAGCACATAGCGCGCAAACGCGTCGTTGAGGCATTCCTGCCGCTTCTCGAAGCCTGGATACAGCGACGGAGCGGACGACTCACCTTTAGGCTTACGCAGATAATCACCGGTCACGGTTGTTTCGGTGATTATCTGCATAAGATCGGACGTGAAGCGACGACGAGATGCTTCCACTGCGACCAGTCTGACTCCGCCCAACACACGCTGGAGGCTTGCCCCGCGTGGTCGTTGGAGCGTCGAGACCTGGTCGCAGTCATCGGATCGGACCTCTCCCTGGGCAGCGTAGTGTCGGCTATGCTGTCCGGGGATGCGGCGTGGGGAGCGATGGCCGCCTTCTGCGAGACTGTCATGTCCCAGAAGGAGGCCGCTGAGCGGGAACGCGAACGCGCTGATCCCGCTCGGCGACGAAGGCGCAGGCCGCGTCAAGCGGCCGCCCAACGTCTCGCTCCCCAGCCCTGAGCCCGGGGCTATAAACAACGGGCAACCTTCGGAGTCGCTGGACGCTCGGGGTGTGGGCCCCTTGAGCGTCCATTGAGTACGGCGGCGACTCCGAGGAGGACGGCGGCGGGGTTGCGACCCCCGTCCCCGTGAGCACCGTGACAGGTTCCCGGGGGGCTACAATGCGCCCCCCGGCGGCGGGCTCAAAGGCAAGGCACTGAGGGGCCCCTGGTGCAGATCCCACCGGAGAGCCCTGGGGTCTCCCCTCTCATGTGCCGATGCGACAGCCGCGGGGGTTTTAGTGGGTAAGAATCCCACATACCCCGGTCGAGCCCCACAGCTCCCGGGAATCTTTCGAAGATTTCCCCCGCGTCAAAAAAAAAAAAAAAAAAAAAAAAAAAAAAAAAAAAAAAAAAAAAAAAAAAAGGCCGCCGACTTGGCATTCAGGTCGCCCAACACGGCGACCTGGCGCGGCGCCGCACGACCGACCACTGCGGTGAGGACCTCGAGAAAGATCTCGAAGTCCGCAAGGGGTCGGTTAGGGGAGAAATATACGCCCACCAGGGCTATCTCTCCCCACGCGGCGGCCACGTATCCCGGACCCCTCTCTAAGAGCGAGAGGGGTGGGGAGTCCGTGGAAGACCGCGCTACCACTGCCACTGAGCCGTCCGGATCACCCAGCCACCTGCCAGGGACCGAGTACGGCTCAGCGACCACCGCTACGTCCACCAACCACTCGGCCATGGTCTGCATCAGCAGATCCTGGGCCGCTCTGCAGTGGTTGGTGTTGGCCTGAAGGATGCGATGTTCGGCCCTATCCATTAATCGGACATCGCACCCCCCTCCGCAGCCGCCGATGTACTGGGCACCGGATCGGCGGTGGCAACGGCAGGCCGGGTCGGCGCCTGCACTTTGCCCTTCTTGGGGGGAGGCTTGCAGCTCCTCCCCTTCATTACATGATCCGCAGGGCGGCCACTGGCGGCGCACACGGCACAGTGCGGCGTGGTGGCCTCGCAAGCGGCGGACTTGTGTCCGACCTTGCCGCAGCGGTAGCATGTGTCCCTCCTTTCTTCCTGGGAGGGACACAGGGCCCGGGTGTGTCCAACTCCGAAGCACTTGAAGCAGCGCAACGGCGACTCCTCAAGTGCCCGGACCACACCCGTGCTGAATCCGACGGGAAGCCGTCCCTTGGCGAGGACGGCTTTGGCGGCGGCAACCGGGCACTCAAGGCGCATGGTGCCCATGCCGCCGCGGCCGGGTCTGATGCCCCGACCTTGCACTGCTGCGGCGCTGCAGCCTCCAGCCGCCGCGACCGCCGCCACCACCTCCTCCTTGGTGACCGAGTCATCCAAGTCGGTCACCTCCAGGCCTGCGGACTTCACAGGCCTGACCACCTTGGCCACGTCCGCGATGACCTCCTGCAGCTTTGCGGCGAAGAGGTCCGCATTGGCACCGCCCTTAGCCCCCGGGAACTCGAATATTCGAGCCCCGGTTTGCGTTTGCCGGCACGCGATCTTGTCGATCCCCAGTTGGTTGGGATCGACGTTTGCGCGCGCCCGCGTCATTACTGACGCGTAGGTTTCACCGCGCTCCTCAGCCTCCGCGGTGAGCGTCACCACGACGGCAGCGGATTTGGGAGCAACCAATTTGGGTTTGCTCCCACCGGCGGGGGCCCGTTTAGCTGCGGGAGCAGCGTTTGCGGGTTTGGGGGCCGACTTCTTGCCTTTCCCCTTCCCCTTTCCCTTGCCTGTGGACTGAGACGGGCCGGGAGGGGCGGTGGCGGGGACGGCAGGGACGGCCGTCGCCTTCTTCTTCGCCTTGCCCTTCTTCTTCTTTCCACCCACCTTCGTCCACTTTGGCTGGTTGGACGGGGTGGTGGAGGGTAGGAGGGCGTCCTCTGGGTTTGAGGACGGCGCCGGCTCGCGCGGCTTGACTGCCGCGGGCGGCCGCTCGCGCGGCTTGCTTGCCGCGGGTGGCCGTTCGTCCGCCGCAAGTGGCGGGCGAAGCCGCTTTTCCGGCAGGAGCCGGTCCTCGATACCTGCGAAGCAGGCACGAGTGAAGGCCCTTTCCTCCATCACAACCTTCCGGATGATATCCTCAAGGTTGGAGGGGAGGGCCTCAGCCGCAGGTCTCGGCACGGCTTGTTGAGGCCGGGCCGTGGCTTTAACCGCGGGCCTCGGCTCGGCTTGTTGAGGCCGGGCCGTGGCTTCAGCCAGCTTGTGGTGTAGCTGGCTGACCTCCGACTGCAGGCGATCCACTTTCGCCTGCAGCTGCCGCGTCTCGTCGGTGGCTGTTCGCGCCACCAAATCCGCGACGATGCCGCGCATACTCGCGGCCCTGCATTTGAGGGCCTTTTGAAAGGTCCCCTTCAGGTTGGAGGACTTCGAGGCGACCTCCACAATCCCCTCTTGGTCCTCCACCGCCATCCGCTCCAGTTCCGCGATTGAGTGGTCCGCGTATAAAACGCGGGACGCACCGTACCCGGCCTTGGCTCGGGCGGCGAGCGTCCGCTGCTCCTTGGCAGCGACCTTCTCTTCCAGATCCTTCTGGACCTGCTCCCGCTTCGCCAGGTCTAACTGGCGCTCAGCGTCCGCTAAACCCACGTCGTGGGTGTCGGCCACTGCCGACTTTTTTGGCCGAAGCTTTTTCTTCGGCTTCCCTGTGGAGTCCGAGGAGCCCTCGGAGCCATCCTTTAGGAACCGCTTCCGGGCTCCCCGGCCTCGGGAAGACTCCTCGGCCACCGACATCGACGAACCGTCCGAGTCAGACACCTCGTCCGTCCACCCGCCAAAAACACTAGCCGCAGAAGGCGCGCGGCTAGCCTCCGACGCCGAAGCGCCATCGGCTGGTTGGCCCTGAGAAGGGCCTTTTTCCAAATCGTCCCGGGAGGGGCCCTTAGAAGGGCCTTTGAGGAACCTCCCGGACGAATCCCGCAGGGGTTTAGACATAGTCTCCGCAGGTATCGTAATCGACCGCAATAGATTACGACGTACAGCGCACTTTAGCCGTTCACTGATCTGCCACTCCGTTACGGTGGTCAGATCAGGACGTTGCCCAGGGAACACGACGAGGACGTAAGCGCTGTGGGGGGTTCCCCAACCTAACCTTTTTTTTTTTTTTTTTTTTGTTGACGCTGGGAAAAATGCGTTACGCATACCCTCTCGTTGGGGGACGAGAGGGTTATGTGGGACTCCCCCGGCTAGCCCGGGTATACCCACTAAACAACCCAGCGGCACTCCCGCATCGTCTTCATGGAGGGGAACTGGGAAACTGGCAGAGCCTTATCATCCAGTCCCCCGCCGACGACCGCCCGCTTTTACAGCGGGGCCCGCACGCCCCTCCCTACGAGGAGGGGCCCGGAAATGACCGCGAGTGCTCGGTCATTCCCGCCGACGGTGGTGGTGAATTGTGCAGTGCAGGAGAAGGCGCCCCCGCGCCAGTCTCCCGCTATTCACCACCGGGGAGGAGGAGACGCTGATCGTACAGCCGTCTCACTCTTCCCCTTCTCCGCCTGCGGAGCGGCGCCGCGAGGGGATCGTCCTCCCGCGCGCGCTCCGCTGCCTCTTTCTGCGAGATCACGTCCTCGCAGAAAGAGGCAACCGCCGACCAGGCCGCCTCGCTCCCCAGCATGGACAGAACCACGCCGGGCAGCGAGAGGTCCGGCCCCACCACCGCAGTCAGACCGCGGCGCAGCTCAGACCAGGCCGGGCACACCTCGAGGGTGTGCTGTGCCGAGTCCTCTGCCGCGCCGCAGTCGTGGCACGCGGCGGCCTCCTCCCTCCCAATCCGATGCAGGTACGACCCGAAGCATCCATGCCCGGTCAGCACCTGCACCAGACGGAACGAGAGGAAGCCGTGGGGCCGCTCGAGCCATCCCTGAAGGACTGGCCCGAGCGCGTCCAACGTTCGGCGGCCGAAGGTGGCAGAGGCGAGGTCCTCAGTCCAATGATGGACGATTGCGGCCCTCGCCTCCCGCCGGACGGCCTCCCGCTCCTCCGCGGCGGGGGGCGCATTGAGCGCCCTACGCCGCGCCGACCACTCGTACACCCTAGCTAGCACCCACGCCTCGATCTCCCAAGGAGGGGTGCCGGCCAGGGCGCACGCCGCCGCGAACCCCACCGAGCGGTAGGCCCTCGCCACCCGCTGTGCAATGGCCCTTTGGGGCCTGCGGATGGCGGCGGCGTTCTCCCTCCTGTGGAGGGAGTCCGCCCAGATAGGGGCCCCGTAAAGGGCCATACTTTTTAGGATGCCGGCATACAGCTGCCGGCATCGCGCCTTCGGCCCTCCCAGATTCGGGAGGAGCCACGATAGGGCCCCCGCTGCCTTCAGCAGGCGCGTCGACAGCCCGCTGAAATGCGGGCCGAAGCGCCACCTGCTGTCTAACACTAGGCCCAGATATTTCATCTGGGCCTTCACCTCTACTTGGACGCCCGCTACAACAATGCGGGCGTCCGGGGGGACCCGCTGCCGAGGCCCGTGGAAGAACACGGCCTCGGTCTTACGCAGGGCCACCGACAGCCCTAGGCGGCGGATCCTCCCTGCGACTAGGGATCCGCCAGCCGAGGCCAAATTGGCCGCCTCCCTAAAGTCCCCCCCTCGGGCAGTGAGGAGAGTGTCATCCGCATAGCAGATGACACTCGTGCCACGAAGGAGGGACCCGCGCAGGAGCCAGTCGAAGCCTATGTTCCACAGGAGTGGACCTAGGACCGACCCCTGTGGAACACCAGACTCCGCCCTGTACCGCCGCAAACTGGCCGCCCTGTCTACGAGGAGGACCGCTCGGTCCTCCAGGTAGTCTGCCAGCAGAGCCCGCAGATATTGAGGCACTCCGTGATAGCGGAGTGCCTCTAAGATGGTCGAGTGGGGAACGGAGTTGAACGCGTTGGCGATGTCGAATGACACCGCCAACACTCCGTCCCCTGCCTCGACCGCCTCCCTCACTTGGCCCTTCAAAAGGGCCAATGCGTCGACCGTCGAACGCCCCTTCCGGAAACCGAATTGGGCGTCCGACAGGTCCGGCCCCACCTCCCGCAGGAGGCCATTCACCCGGGTGGCGATGATCCCCTCAAACAATTTACCGACCTCGTCGAGCAGAACGACGGGCCGGTATGCCGAGGGGGAATCTACCGGGCGTCCCTCCTTCCGAAGGAGGCACAGTCGGCCCTCCTTCCACGGTTTCGGGAACCTCCCAGTCGTAAGACACGCACTGAAGAGGTCCCGAAACCTTTCCTCCATTTGGGTGGCCGCAATGGCCACCACCGCTGCGGGGACGCCGTCCGGTCCGGGGGCCGTCCTCTTACCGCGGAGGCGTAAGGCCGCCGCGCGGAGCTCCGCCACCGCCACTGGAGGGATCTCCTCCTCCGGCGGGGCCACCCCCCGCGGGGGGTGCATCACTGGAGGGGCGAAATCGGTCCTGCACGGAAACAGGGACCGAACCACCCCATCCAGCAACGCCGGCTCCAGGGTCTCCGTCAGTGGGGGGCCACAGGGGCGCAGTTTGTTCCGCGCCGCCTTGTATGGCCTCCCAAATGGGTCCCCATCGAGACCCTCCAGCATCTCGGCCTTCGCCGAGTCGTCGGCGGCGCGCATCTCCGACCTGAGGACCTCCTTGGCCTCCACGTACGCGGCGTAGAGGAGGGCCTCGTTGGCGAGGTCGCGAAAGCTGCGCCGCCGACTCCGCGTGTAGGCCCTTCTGGCCGCCACGCAGGCGGCCCGGAGCCCCGCCAACTCCTCCGTCCACCAATACACGGCGCGACGGGGAGGCGGGCGACGAGACCGAGGCATGCTGGTGTCGCACACCTCGGTCAGGGAACCCCGCAATTGGACCGCGGCAGCGTCCACGTCCAGGACTTCGACAGGAGGCGCGAGCCAGTCCTGGATTAACGCCGCCTCCTCAGCCGCCTCGCGATCCAGGCGGGTGAGGGACCACCGCGGGAAGGGGGACTGACCCGAGTGGGCTGTCCCCCGAGGGCTCCCGGTGGAGACGTCGAACCGCACGTAACGATGGTCGGACAACGTCTCCACCATCTCCACCCGCCAGTTCAGGACGCGGGCGGCCAGCACGGGGGTGGCGAACGAAACGTCCACCACTGACCCTCCCCGTTGCCGCACACACGTCTGAACTGTCCCTCTGTTTAAGAGGGACACGCCTGTCGACGCCGCCCAAAACTCGACGGCGCGACCCCGGACGTTGCAAGTCGCGGCCGGGTTGCCCCAGGCCGCCGACTTGGCGTTCAGGTCGCCCAACACGGCGACCTGGCGCGGCGCCGCCCGACCGACCACTGCGGTGAGGACCTCGAGAAAGATCTCGAAGTCCGCAAGGGGTCGGTTAGGGGAGAAATACACGCCCACCAGGGCTATCTCTCCCCACGCGGCGGCCACGTATCCTGGTCCCCTCTCTAAGAGCGAGAGGGGTGGGGAGTCCGTGGAAGACCGCGCTACTAATGCCACTGAGCCGTCCGGATCACCCAGCCACCTGCCAGGGACCGAGTACGGCTCAGCGACCACCGCTACGTCCACCAACCACTCGGCCACGGTCTGCATCAGCAGATCCTGGGAAGCTCTGCAGTGGTTGGTGTTGGCCTGAAGGATGCGATGTTCGGCCCTATCCATCAATCGGACATCGCACCCCCCTCCGCAGCCGCCGATGTACTGGGCACCGGATCGGCGGTGGCAACGGCAGGCCGGGTCGGCGCCTGCACTTTGCCCTTCTTGGGGGGAGGCTTGCAGCTCCTCCCCTTCATTAAATGATCCGCAGGGCGGCCACTGGCGGCGCACACGGCACAGTGCGGCGTGGTGGCCTCGCAAGCGGCGGACTTGTGTCCGACCTTGCCGCAGCGGTAGCATGTGTCCCTCCTTTCTTCCTCGGAGGGACACAGGGCCCGGGTGTGACCAACTCCGAAGCACTTGAAGCAGCGCAACGGCGACTCCTCAAGTGCCCGGACCACACCCGTGCTGAACCCGACTTGAAGCCGTCCCTTGGCGAGGACGGCTTTGGCGGCGGCGACCGGGCACTCAAGGCGCATGGTGCCCATGCCGCCGCGGCCGGGTCTGATACCCCGGCCCTGAACTGCTGCGGCGCTGCAGCCTCCAGCCGCCGCGACCGCCGCCACCACCTCCTCCTTGGTGACCGAGTCATCCAGGTCGGACACCTCCAGGCCTGCTGACTTCACAGGCCTGACCACCTTGGCCGCGTCCGCGATGACCTCCTGCAGTTTTGCTGCGAAGAGGTCCGCGTCGGCGCTGCCTTTAGCCCCCGGGAACTCGAATATTCGAGCCCCGGTTTGCGTTCGGCGGCACGCGATCTTGCCGATCCCCAGTTGGGTGGGATCGGCGTTGGCGCGCGCCCGCGTCATTATCGACGCGTAAGTTTCGCCGCGCTCCTCAGCCTCCGCGGTGAGCGTCACCACGACGGCAGCGGATTTGGGAGCAACCAATTTGGGTTTGCTCCCACCGGCGGGGGCCCGATTAGCTGCGGGAGCAGCGTTTGCGGGTTTGGGGGCCGACTTCTTGCCTTTCCCCTTCCCCTTTCCCTTGCCCGTGGACTGAGACGGGCCGGGAGGGGCGGTGGCGGGGACGGCAGGGCCGGCCGTCGCCTTCTTCTTCGCCTTGCCCTTCTTCTTCTTTCCAACCACCTTCGTCCACTTTGGCTGGTTGGACGGGGTGGTGGAGGGTAGGAGGGCGTCCTCTGTTCGTGAGGACGGCGCCGGCTCACGCGGCTTGACTGCCGCGGGCGGCCGCTCGCGCGGCTTGCTTGCCGCGGGTGGCCGTTCGTCCGCCGCAAGTGGCGGGCGAAGCCGCTTTTCCGGCAGGAGCCGGTCCTCGATACCTGCGAAGCAGGCACGAGTGAAGGCCCTTTCCTCCATCACGACCTTGCGGATGATATCCTCAAGGTTGGAGGGGAGGGCCTCAGCCGCAGGTCTCGGCACGGCTTGCTGAGGCCGGGCCGTGGCTTTAACCGCGGGCCTCGGCTCGGCTTGTTGAGGCCGGGCCGTGGCTTCAGCCAGCTTGTGGTGTAGCTGGCTGATCTCCGACTGCAGGCGATCCACTTTCGCCTGCAGCTGCCGCGTCTCGTCGGTGGCTGTTCGCCCCACCAACTCCGCGACGATGCCGCGCATACTCGCGGCCCTGCATTTGAGGGCCTTTTGGAAGGTCCCCTTCAGGTTGGAGGACTTCGAGGCGACCTCCACAATTCCCTCTTGGTCCTCCACCGCCATCCGCTCCAGCTCCGCGACTGAGTGGTCCGCGTATAAAACGCGGGACGCACCGTACCCGGCCTTGGCTCGGGCAACGAGCGTCCGCTGCTCCTTGGCAGCGACTGTCTCTTCGAGGTCCTTCTGGACCTGCTCCCGCTTCGCCAGGTCTAACTGGCGACGAGCGTCCGCTAAACCCACGTCGTGGGTGTCGGCCACTGCCGACTTTTTTGGCCGAAGCTTCTTCTTCGGCTTCCCCATGGAGTCCGAGGAGCCCTCGGAGCAATCCTTTAAGAATCGCTTCCGGGCTCTAGACGACTCCTCGGCCATCGACATGGACGAACCGGCGTCCGAGTCAGACACCTCGTCCGTCCACCCACCAAAAACACTAGCCGCAGAAGGCGCGCGGCTAGCCTCCGACGCCGAAGCGCCATCGGCTGGTTGGCCCTGAGAAGGGCCTTTTTCCAAATCGTCCCGGGAGGGGCCCTTAGAAGGGCCTTTGAGGAACCTCCCGGACGAATCCCGCAGGGGTTTTGACATCCCGCAAGGTATCGTAATCGACCGCAATAGATTACGACGTACAGCGCACTTTAGCCGTTCACTGATCTGCCACTCCGTTACGGTGGTCAGAATCAGGACGTTGCCCAGGGAACACGACGAGGACGTAAGCGCTGTGGGGGGTTCCCCTCCCCAACCTAACCTAACCTAACCTAACCTGATAAATCGTTTTTCCAGTTGTCGAAATTGTGCGATCGCAGCGGACTTTGACTCTCCTAGTTTTTCTGATAACTCTGATTTGAATGGTATACGAACAACGTATCGGCCGTCTTGATTTCTTGTTGTTGTTGATTGATAGTACTGGACACATTGCTGGTCTTCTTCAGACATATCTTGCTCTTCATTGATATTTTCGACAGTCCAAAATCGTTGCAAGTCCTCTATGTTATTGATAATAACGTTACACTGGAAGCTCCGGTGTACGTTCCCGCTCAAAATCCACCCAAATCGCGTTTGCTGAGCGACCGGGTGATTCTCAATCTTGATAACCCCACTCTGTATGATATCCGCATAGACTTCCGCTCCAAACAAGATGTCGATTTTTTTTTTGCTTATGTAGTAAAATTTATCCGCTAATTGCAAGTAATCCAGATAAGGCCATGTTGGCTTCTCAAAGGATTGATTCGGCAAATCATTAATAAGAGTTGCCATTATGAATACTTGTGTTTGAAGTTCAAAGTCATCGTAGATTGATGCACATTTGATGTTCATGATCCCCTTACAATTGCTATTTTTTGTGCCTACCCCAGTTATAACTCCGTTATAATGGTGCCTCGGAAGGCCTAACATTTGAGCTGCATTCTCAGTGATAAGTGATGTCTGTGATCCTTGGTCTATAAGGGCTCGCAGCGTTACATAGGTTCCATCTGCTCGTTGAACCTTGATCTGGGCGGTTGCTAACAGCACTTCTTTAATGTCATTTGAAATAACATGACTGCTGTTCACACGGTATGTGCTTGGTTTTTCCGCAGTACTAGCGATTCCGCCTTTTGAAGTTGATACTTGCGGTGTCGTTTGCTCATAATTATAATACACATTATGGAGAATTGTGTTATGTTTATCATTGCATTGTAGGCAACGTTTCTCAGAAATGCAAGCTTTTCCATTATGCGCATACAGACAATTCTCGCAAATGTCCAGGCTTGAAATCGTACTCCGCTTTGACTCCGCCGACAATTCCAGAAACTTATTGCAATAAAATAAGCCATGGTTTTGTTTGCAATATGGGCATATTAGCTTCTTGCCGATATGATATGCTTTAGGTGATGTTGATAAGGTTGGTTTTAGTGGATAATTAAATTGATATTTTTTGATAGGCGCTGCTGCTTCTTGACGATTTTGCAGCAGTGGTTTGATGATTTCTGGCTTGCGCCGCGAAGATTCCAATGATTGAAATTTGATTTCCAAAAATGCCAAAAAATCGTTCAATGTAGGTAACTCCCTTGGGCTCTTCAGAGATTGCACGTAGTCATTGTGTGTGGTAACATCCAATTTTTGTGACAGAATGTGCACCAACAAGGGGTCCCATGTGGATGTATCTACTCCTAAGTTTTTGACAGCATTTAAACTCTCATTCGTCGTATCGTGGATCTTTTTTAATTGGGCTGCGGTTTGCTGCTGCATGACCGGCAGATTCATGATAAGATTGATGTGAGATGTGAATATTATTTTTCTGTTATTAAATCTATTGTTTAAAATGTCCCAGCATGCTTGATAATTTTCGGCAGATATATGTAGATGTTGAATCAGTTTTTCGGCTTCACCCTTAACCTTCGATTTTAAATATTGCATTTTCTGCGCGTTTGATAAGCATGGATTGCTGTGTATAGTTTCTATAAATAAATCCTTAAAACTGACCCATTGATGATAGCTTCCCCCAAAGGTAGGAAGGTCCATTAAAGGTGTTGATTTTTCGCGATGCCTCATCGAACTCATTTTGATATTGATGTGCTTTTTGATATTCTGATACTCCTTTTCATATCTAGTAAAAGCCAATTCATGATCTTCATTTTCACCTTGGAGCTCGCTATCCAACTCCCAATGGAGAGAATCGATAGCAGACCATCGTGATTCGACAGTTTTCAAGACGTCTTCAAACTCCCACTTGTCTGAGATATTTTGAAGGTCCAAGTTAGCAACAGTACGTGAAAATGCCTTAAAGTTGCTTGATTGTTTGCGCAGCATTTCATCTAATCTGCTATTCGTTCCCCGCGGTTGATAAGAGGCTGACGCTTGGAGTCCAGTCCCTGAACTGGTCCCAGGCTGTGGTGTCGTATTGCCAGATGTGTAAGCCACCTTCTCGGTATTACCCAAAGGCGTAGCTGGCCGTAAAAGAAACCGCTCTTTTTCCTCTGTTCCTTCTACAGGTAGATATCTGATAATATTAGCTCGGGTTTCTTGATAAAATACCGAAGTTCTTTTGTAAGAATCTGTTATGAAATACTCGTGCGATTTGTCGTCAGACTCACAAAGTTTCATATGATTTACCTGAAACTCCTGCCAATAGCTGTCTAATGTGCCTCACACGTTTTTTGATATAGGTAGCCGTTTTTCTATCAGCTCCGTCTTTCTTAAAATTGCTCAGGAGCGTGTCCATCGCTCCCATGATTTGATACTGCGTTGCTATGATGTCTTCCATGATGATTGATATTGATAACTTTGATAACTCACCGAAGGCTGGCTGGTTAACTTACGCAGCGGTCCAAAGTGGCAATCCAAAAATTAGGCAGTACGCACTAATTTCACTAGCACACGCGTTTCGGTCCCGCCTTCGGAGGCTCGAAGGACCATAAAGATGTAAGGTTTACACCTTGAAATGATAATGCTAAATTGATATTAATATAAATTGTTTATTTGTAATACTTAAAGCCACGGCCCGGCCTCAACAAGCCGAGCCGAGACCTGCGGCTGAGGCCCTCCCCTCCAACCTTGAGGATATCATCCGCAAGGTCGTGATGGAGGAAAGGGCCTTCACTCGTGCCTGCTTCGCAGGTATCGAGGACCGGCTCCTGCCGGAAAAGCGGCTTCGCCCGCCACTTGCGGCGGACGAACGGCCACCCGCGGCAAGCAAGCCGCGCGAGCGGCCGCCCGCGGCAGTCAAGCCGCGCGAGCCGGCGCCGTCCTCACGAACAGAGGACGCCCTCCTACCCTCCACCACCCCGTCCAACCAGCCAAAGTGGACGAAGGTGGTTGGAAAGAAGAGGAAGGGCAAGGCGAACAAGAAGGCGACGGCCGTCCCTGCCGTCCCCGCCACCGCCCCTTCCGGCCCGTCTCAGTCCACGGGCAAGGGAAAGGGGAAGGGGAAAGGCAAGAAGTCGGCCCCCAAACCCGCAAACGCTGCTCCCGCAGCTAATCGGGCCCCCGCCGGTGGGAGCAAACCCAAATTGGTTGCTCCCAAATCCGCTGCCGTCGTGGTGACGCTCACCGCGGAGGCTGAGGAGCGCGGTGAAACTTACGCGTCAATAATGACGCGGGCACGCGCCAACGCCGATCCCACCCAACTGGGGATCGACAAGATCGCGTGCCGGCAAACGCAAACTGGGGCTCGAATATTCGAGTTCCCGGGGGCTAAGGGCGGTGCCAATGCGGACCTCTTCGCAGCAAAACTGCAGGAGGTCATCGCGGACGTGGCCAAGGTGGTCAGGCCTGTGAAGTCCGCAGGCCTGGAGGTGACCGACCTAGATGACTCGGTCACCAAGGAGGAGGTGGTGGCGGCGGTCGCGGCGGCTGGAGGCTGCAGCGCCGCCGCAGTGCAAGGTCGGGGCATCAGACCCGGCCGCGGCGGCATGGGCACCATGCGCCTTGAGTGCCCGGTCGCCGCCGCCAAAGCCGTCCTCGCCAGGGGACGGCTTCCCGTCGGATTCAGCACGGGTGTGGTCCGGGCACTTGAAGAGTCGCCGTTGCGCTGCTTCAAGTGCTTCGGAGTTGGACACACCCGGGCCCTGTGTCCCTCCACGGACGAAAGGAGGGACACATGCTACCGCTGCGGCAAGGTCGGACACAAGTCCGCCGCTTGCGAGGCCACCACGCCGCACTGTGCCGTGTGCGCCGCCAGTGGCCGCCCCGCGGATCATGTTATGAAGGGGAGGAGCTGCAAGCCTCCCCCCAAGAAGGGCAAAATGCAGGCTCCGACCCGGCCTGCCGTTGCCACCGCCGATCCGGTACCCAGTACATCGGCGGCTGCGGAGGGGGGTGCGATGTCCGATTAATGGATAGGGCCGAACATCGCATCCTTCAGGCCAACACCAACCACTGCAGAGCGGCCCAGGATCTGCTGATGCAGACCATGGCCGAGTGGTTGGTGGACGTAGCGGTGGTCGCTGAGCCGTACTCGGTCCCTGGCAGGTGGCTGGGTGATCCGGACGGCTCAGTGGCAGTGGTAGCGCGGTCTTCCACGGACTCCCCACCCCTCTCGCTCTTAGAGAGGGGACCGGGATACGTGGCCGCCGCGTGGGGAGAGATAGCCCTGGTGGGCGTATATTTCTCCCCTAACCGACCCCTTGCGGACTTCGAGATCTTTCTCGAGGTCCTCACCGCAGTGGTCGGTCGAGCGGCGCCACGCCAGGTCGCCGTGTTGGGCGACCTGAATGCCAAGTCGGCGGCCTGGGGCAACCCGGCCGCGACTTGCAACGTCCGGGGTCGCGCCGTCGAGTTTTGGGCGGCGTCGACAGGCGTGTCCCTCTTAAACAGAGGGACAGTTCAGACGTGTGTGCGGCAACGGGGAGGGTCAGTGGTGGACGTTTCGTTCGCCACCCCCGTGCTGGCCGCCCGCGTCCTGAACTGGCGGGTGGAGATGGTGGAGACGTTGTCCGACCACCGATACGTGCGGTTCGACGTCTCCACCGGGAGCCCTCGGGGGACAGCCCACTCGGGTCAGTCCCCCTTCCCGCGGTGGTCCCTCACCCGCCTGGATCGCGAGGCGGCTGAGGAGGCGGCGTTAGTCCAGGACTGGCTCGCGCCACCTGTCCAAGTCCTGGACGTGGACGCCGCAGCGGTCCAATTGCGGGGTTCCCTGACCGAGGTGTGCGACACCAGCATGCCTCGGTCTCGCCGCCCGCCTCCCCGTCGCGCCGTTTACTGGTGGACGCAGGAGTTGGCGGGGCTCCGGGCCGCCTGCGTGGCGGCCAGAAGGGCCTACGCGCGGAGTCGGAGGCGCAGTTTTCGCGACCTCGCCAACGAGGACCTCCTCTACGCCGCGTACGTGGAGGCCAAGGAGGTCCTCAGGTCGCAGATGCGCGCCGCCGACGACTCGGCGAAGGCCGAGATGCTGGAGGGTCTCGATGGGGACCCATTTGGGAGGCCATACAAGGCGGCGCGGAACAAACTGCGCCCCTGTGGCCCCCCACTTGCGGAGACCCTGGAGCCGGCGTTGCTGGATGGGGTGGTTCGGTCCCTGTTTCCGCGCAGGACCGATTTCGCCCCCCCAGTGATGCACCCCCCCGCGGGGGGTGGCCCCGCCGGAGGAGGAGATCCCTCCAGTGGCGGTGGCGGAGCTCCGCGAGGCGGCCTTACGCCTCCGCGGGAAGAGGACGGCCCCCGGACCGGACGGCGTCCCCGCAGCGGTGGTGGCCATTGCGGCCACCCAAATGGAGGAAAGGTTTCGGGACCTCTTCAGTGCGTGTCTTACGACTGGGAGGTTCCCGAAACCGTGGAAGGAGGGCCGACTGTGCCTCCTTCGGAAGGAGGGACGCCCGGTGGATTCCCCCTCGGCATACCGGCCCGTCGTTCTGCTCGACGAGGTCGGTAAATTGTTTGAGGGGATCATCGCCACCCGGGTCAATGGCCTCCTGCGGGAGGTGGGGCCGGACCTTTCGGACGCCCAATTCGGTTTCCGCAAGGGGCGTTCGACGGTCGACGCATTGGCCCTTTTGAAGGGCCAAGTGAGGGAGGCGGTCGAGGCAGGGGACGGAGTGTTGGCGGTGTCATTCGACATCGCCAACGCATTCAACTCCGTTCCCCACTCGACCATCTTAGAGGCACTCCGCTATCACGGAGTGCCTCAATATCTGCGGGCCGTCTTGGCAGACTACTTGGAGGACCGAGCGGTCCTCCTCGTAGACAGGTCTGCCAAATTGAGGCGGTACAGGGCGGAGTCTGGTGTTCCACAGGGGTCGGTCCTAGGTCCACTCCTGTGGAACATAGCCTTCGACTGGCTCCTGCGCGGGTCCCTCCTTCGTGGCACGAGTGTCATCTGCTATGCGGATGACACTCTCCTCACTGCCCGAGGGGGGAATTATAGGGAGGCGGCCAATTTGGCCTCGGCTGGCGGATCCTTA
Source organism: Furcula furcula (assembly GCA_911728495.1). Lineage (NCBI taxonomy): Eukaryota > Metazoa > Arthropoda > Insecta > Lepidoptera > Notodontidae > Furcula > Furcula furcula. The sequence continues at coordinate 29,839,136 of OU452247.1, read as the reverse complement.
GTCGCAGGGAGGATCCGCCGCCTAGGGCTGACGGTGGCCCTGCATAAGACCGAGGCCGTGTTCTTCCACGGGCCTCGGCAGCGGGTCCCCCCGGACGCCCGCATTGTTGTAGCGGGCGTCCAAGTAGAGGTGAAGGCCCAGATGAAATATCTGGGCCTAGTGTTAGACAGCAGGTGGCGCTTCGGCCCGCATTTCAGCGGGCTGTCGACGCGCCTGCTGAAGGCAGCGGGGGCCCTATCGTGGCTCCTCCCGAACCTGGGAGGGCCGAAGGCGCGATGCCGGCAGCTGTATGCCGGCATCTTGAAAAGTATGGCCCTTTACGGGGCCCCTATCTGGGCGGACTCCCTCCACAGGAGGGAGAACGCCTCCGCCATCCGCAGGCCCCAAAGGGCCATTGCACAGCGGGTGGCGAGGGCCTACCGCTCGGTGGGGTTCGCGGCGGCGTGCGCCCTGGCCGGCACGCCTCCTTGGGAGATCGAGGCGTGGGTACTGGCTAGGGTGTACGAGTGGTCGGCGCGGCGTAGGGCGCTCAATGCGCCCCCCGCCGCGGAGGAGCGGGAGGCCGTTCGGCGGGAGGCGAGGGCCGCAATCGTCCATCATTGGACCGAGGACCTCGCCTCTGCCACCTTCGGCCGCCGAACGTTGGACGCGCTCGGGCCAGTCCTTCAGGGATGGCTCGAGCGGCCCCACGGCTTCCTCTCGTTCCGTCTGGTGCAGGTGCTGACCGGGCATGGTTGCTTCGGGTCGTACCTGCATCGGATTGGGAGGGAGGAGGCCGCCGCGTGCCATGACTGCGGCGCGGCGGAGGACTCGGCACAGCACACCCTCGAGGTGTGCCCGGCCTGGTCTGAGCTGCGCCGCGGTCTAACTGCGGTGGTGGGGCCGGACCTCTCGCTGCCCGGCGTGGTTCTGTCCATGCTGGGGAGCGAGGCGGCCTGGTCGGCGGTCGCCTCTTTCTGCGAGGACGTGATCTCGCAGAAAGAGGCAGCGGAGCGCGCGCGGGAGGACGATCCCCTCGCGGCGCCGCTCCGCAGGCGGAGAAGGGGAAGAGTGAGACGGCTGTACGATCAGCGTCTCCTCCTCCCCGGTGGTGAATAGCGGGAGACTGGCGCGGGGGCGCCTTCTCCTGCACTGCACAATTCACCACCACCGTCGGCGGGAATGACCGAGCACTCGCGGTCATTTCCGGGCCCCTCCTCGTAGGGAGGGGCGTGCGGGCCCCGCTGTAAAAGCGGGCGGTCGTCGGCGGGGGACTGGATGATAAGGCTCTGCCAGTTTCCCAGTTCCCCTCCATGAAGACGATGCGGGAGTGCCGCTGGGTTGTTTAGTGGGTATACCCGGGCTAGCCGGGGGAGTCCCACATAACCCTCTCGTCCCCCAACGAGAGGGTATGCGTAACGCATTTTTCCCAGCGTCAACAAAAAAAAAAAAAAAAAAAAAAAAGGTTAGGTTCCTTCGGAGTCGCTGGACGCTCGGGGTGTGGGCCCCTTTAAATACTACAATGATAATGATTGATAGAATGATAGTTGAGTTACGCGCGTCGATGTCAAGACGTAAACGTGAACTGAAGTATTATAAAAGCGCGGCTCGCGGCCGCGGGCATAATGCTGACAATAGCAATGTGCGGTTGCACCGTACACGGTATGCCCTGTAGAGCCTGGCTTCAACGCCCACGCTACCGCGTGGGGCTCCCCCAGAGACAACATCAGAGGAGAGACGTTGCTCGATTGGGCGGCTGGGCTCGACCTCCGGTTAGTCAACCGGGGGTCAGTGAGCACGTGTGTACGGTGGCAGGGGGAGTCGATCGTCGACCTGACGTGGGCGACTCCCTCAGCCATCGGCAAACTGTCGGGATGGCGGGTAGCGGAAGAGGTGGTCACATTGTCCGACCACCGCCACATCTTCTTCGATGTGGCCATCCGCCGCCGTCCCCGCGGTTCCAGCCGCCGAGAAGGCAGCCCCCCGCGACGTTGGTCTCTGAAGCGCCTCGACGTAGACATGCTCGAGGCGGCGGCCGACGTCGCGGCATGGCCGGAAAGCGCCGATGAGGTCCGATCCGATCCGAATGTGGAAGCAGACCGGTTCCGGGGCACGATGACGCAAATCTGCGACGCGTCGATGCCCCGAGCCGGCCGCCCCAAGCGTAGCCCGGTGTACTGGTGGACGCCGCAGATCGCGCAACTTCGCGAGATCTGCTGGCGAAGCCGCCGAGAGTTCACCAGGGCGAGAAGGCGAAGGCGAGCTCAAGCCGACGAGGTAGCCAGGCTCTACAGGGCATACCGTGTACGGTGCAACCGCACATTGCTATTGTCAGCATTATGCCCGCGGCCGCGAGCCGCGCTTTTATAATACTTCAGTTCACGTTTACGTCTTGACATCGACGCGCGTAACTCAACTATCATTCTATCAATCATTATCATTGTAGTATTTAAGTATTACAAATAAACAATTTATATTAATATCAATTTAGCATTATCATTTCAAGGTGTAAACCTTACATCTTTATGGTCCTTCGAGCCTCCGAAGGCGGGACCGAAACGCGTGTGCTAGTGAAATTAGTGCGTACTGCCTAATTTTTGGATTGCCACTTTGGACCGCTGCGTAAGTTAACCAGCCAGCCTTCGGTGAGTTATCAAAGTTATCAATATCAATCATCATGGAAGACATCATAGCAACGCAGTATCAAATCATGGGAGCGATGGACACGCTCCTGAGCAATTTTAAGAAAGACGGAGCTGATAGAAAAACGGCTACCTATATCAAAAAACGTGTGAGCACATTAGACAGCTATTGGCAGGAGTTTCAGGTAAATCATATGAAACTTTGTGAGTCTGACGACAAATCGCACGAGTATTTCATAACAGATTCTTACAAAAGAACTTCGGTATTTTATCAAGAAACCCGAGCTAATATTATCAGATATCTACCTGTAGAAGGAACAGAGGAAAAAGAGCGGTTTCTTTTACGGCCAGCTACGCCTTTGGGTAATACCGAGAAGGTGGCTTACACATCTGGCAATACGACACCACAGCCTGGGACCAGTTCAGGGACTGGACTCCAAGCGTCAGCCTCTTATCAACCGCGGGGAACGAATAGCAGATTAGATGAAATGCTGCGCAAACAATCAAGCAACTTTAAGGCATTTTCACGTACTGTTGCTAACTTGGACCTTCAAAATATCTCAGACAAGTGGGAGTTTGAAGACGTCTTGAAAACTGTCGAATCACGATGGTCTGCTATCGATTCTCTCCATTGGGAGTTGGATAGCGAGCTCCAAGGTGAAAATGAAGATCATGAATTGGCTTTTACTAGATATGAAAAGGAGTATCAGAATATCAAAAAGCACATCAATATCAAAATGAGTTCGATGAGGCATCGCGAAAAATCAACACCTTTAATGGACCTTCCTACCTTTGGGGGAAGCTATCATCAATGGGTCAGTTTTAAGGATTTATTTATAGAAACTATACACAGCAATCCATGCTTATCAAACGCGCAGAAAATGCAATATTTAAAATCGAAGGTTAAGGGTGAAGCCGAAAAACTGATTCAACATCTACATATATCTGCCGAAAATTATCAAGCATGCTGGGACATTTTAAACAATAGATTTAATAACAGAAAAATAATATTCACATCTCACATCAATCTTATCATGAATCTGCCGGTCATGCAGCAGCAAACCGCAGCCCAATTAAAAAAGATCCACGATACGACGAATGAGAGTTTAAATGCTGTCAAAAACTTAGGAGTAGATACATCCACATGGGACCCCTTGTTGGTGCACATTCTGTCACAAAAATTGGATGTTACCACACACAATGACTACGTGCAATCTCTGAAGAGCCCAAGGGAGTTACCTACATTGAACGATTTTTTGGCATTTTTGGAAATCAAATTTCAATCATTGGAATCTTCGCGGCGCAAGCCAGAAATCATCAAACCACTGCTGCAAAATCGTCAAGAAGCAGCAGCGCCTATCAAAAAATATCAATTTAATTATCCACTAAAACCAACCTTATCAACATCACCTAAAGCATATCATATCGGCAAGAAGCTAATATGCCCATATTGCAAACAAAACCATGGCTTATTTTATTGCAATAAGTTTCTGGAATTGTCGGCGGAGTCAAAGCGGAGTACGATTTCAAGCCTGGACATTTGCGAGAATTGTCTGTATGCGCATAATGGAAAAGCTTGCATTTCTGAGAAACGTTGCCTACAATGCAATGATAAACATAACACAATTCTCCATAATGTGTATTATAATTATGAGCAAACGACACCGCAAGTATCAACTTCAAAAGGCGGAATCGCTAGTACTGCGGAAAAACCAAGCACATACCGTGTGAACAGCAGTCATGTTATTTCAAATGACATTAAAGAAGTGCTGTTAGCAACCGCCCAGATCAAGGTTCAACGAGCAGATGGAACCTATGTAACGCTGCGAGCCCTTATAGACCAAGGATCACAGACATCACTTATCACTGAGAATGCAGCTCAAATGTTAGGCCTTCCGAGGCACCATTATAACGGAGTTATAACTGGGGTAGGCACAAAAAATAGCAATTGTAAGGGGATCATGAACATCAAATGTGCATCAATCTACGATGACTTTGAACTTCAAACACAAGTATTCATAATGGCAACTCTTATTAATGATTTGCCGAATCAATCCTTTGAGAAGCCAACATGGCCTTATCTGGATTACTTGCAATTAGCGGATAAATTTTACTACATAAGCAAAAAAAAAATCGACATCTTGTTTGGAGCGGAAGTCTATGCGGATATCATACAGAGTGGGGTTATCAAGATTGAGAATCACCCGGTCGCTCAGCAAACGCGATTTGGGTGGATTTTGAGCGGGAACGTACACCGGAGCTTCCAGTGTAACGTTATTATCAATAACATAGAGGACTTGCAACGATTTTGGACTGTCGAAAATATCAATGAAGAGCAAGATATGTCTGAAGAAGACCAGCAATGTGTCCAGTACTATCAATCAACAACAACAAGAAATCAAGACGGCCGATACGTTGTTCGTATACCATTCAAATCAGAGTTATCAGAAAAACTAGGAGAGTCAAAGTCCGCTGCGATCGCACAATTTCGACAACTGGAAAAACGATTTATCAAGCGTCCAGAAATGGCTCAGGAGTACAAGAAATTTATCAATGAGTATATCAACTTAGGTCATATGCGTGTATGTGACGATATCACGACTCAAGGTTGTTACCTTCCGCATCACGCCGTAGAGCGCACAGATTCCAAAACAACCTCCCTAAGGGTAGTTTATAATGGATCTTCAAAAACATCTACCGGCTACAGCCTCAATGACCTTACGTGCCGGGGGCCTAACCTTCAGAAAGACCTCTTCGAACTGATTCTGAAATGGCGCCAATACAGATATGCGATCATTGCAGATATTGAAAAAATGTTTAGGCAAATTAATCTTCACGAAGACGATCAATTATATCACAGAATCATTTGGCGAGAGAGCCTCGATCAACGCTGGCGTGAATATCAGTTGACCACGGTTTCTTATGGCACCAAAGCAGCTCCTTTTTTAGCCATGATGACCTTAAAACAGCTAGCAAATGATGAGGGCCATAACTATCAAACAAGTCGAGCTCCTAAGGTTCTAGAAGAAGATATGTACATGGATGACCTTTTAAGTGGAGATCACAGCATCGAATCTACAAAAAGGCTACACACAGATTTAATTCAATTATTAAAATCAGGGGGCTTTAATTTACACAAGTGGGCTTCAAATCAACCGGAAGTACTTATCGATCTACACAAAAATCAATACAAAGATAATATCTATCAATTTCAGCAGCCGGAAAGTACCAAAACATTAGGATTGAGGTGGCATCCCCAAGAGGATCATTTTACATTTCAACTCAAATTTGACGGCATGCCCGTTAGATTAACAAAAAGAAATCTACTTTCTAGCATATCAAAAATATTCGACCCACTAGGGTGGCTTTCACCTGTCAGCACAAAATTAAAACTACTATTTCAACAAGTCTGGGCTAGCCATATTCAATGGGATGAGGAAGTATCTGAAGGTATCAAGATCGAATGGGAAAAAATTAAGGAAGATTTAACTAATATCAATAATATAAAAATACCGAGATGGTTATGTATATGCAAGGATAAGGAAATCGAGCTGCACGGTTTTAGTGATTCGTCCCAAAAAGCATTTTCTTGCGTAATTTACTGCAAGGTTCGCGATCCAACTCAGACTTCCACCGTCGTAATAGTAGCAGGAAAAACAAGAATTGTTCCGGAAAATAAAAACATATCATTGCCTAGATTAGAGTTATGTGGGGCGCAACTTCTATCTAAACTCTTCAAAAAGGTACAAACTTGCCTATCAGATTATAAGATCAAGGTATTTGGCTGGACTGATTCTATGGCCGTACTGGGATGGCTCAATGGAGATGCTAACAAGTGGAAACCTTTTGTGGCAAATCGGGTAAAACAAATCATTGAAGTTATGCCAGCCGATTGTTGGCGTTACGTCAAGTCTTCTGATAACCCAGCGGATTGCGCCAGCAGAGGAATATCAGCATCAAAACTATCAAAAACCTTGTTGTGGTGGCAGGGCCCGATGTGGCTTCCTTCATTTGACTTTCGAAAAGAAAATGAACGTCCAATGTACGCCACAGTAGAAGAGATTAAACAGAAACAATCAAATGTGTCAACACAACAAAATAATAAGCAATTATCAAACGTCATTCATGAACTACTCAGCAGACACAGCAATTTTACGCGAGTAGTCCGCGTGTTGGCTTGGATACTGAGAGCGACACCGCGTAATCGTGACGTCATTTTGCCGTACTTGTCAATTGATGAGTTGAAAGCGGCACATAACAAGATTATCAAATACGTGCAAGAAACTGAATTTTCAGATGAAATCAGTGACTTACAATCCAACCAGCAAATATCTAAGAAGAGTCAACTTCTTAATCTTTCTCCCTTTTTGGATGACGAAGGCTTATTGCGAGTCGGAGGACGGCTCCGAAATGCCAACATCAGTCACAATAGAAAACATCCGCTAATAATTCCAAACAATAATAAACTTACACAATTATTAATATATCAAGCGCACCATCAAACGTTCCACGGTGGGGCACGCCTGACTACTTCACATCTTAGACAAAAATATTGGATTATGAAGGGCAATCGAACAGTCAAAAAGAAATTGCGTACATGTATCAAATGCAGAAAAAATGACCCCTATAAACAGCATCAGATCATGGCGGATTTACCAGCTGCACGAACCAACCCATCGCGTCCATTCTTTCACGTTGGTGTTGACTATACGGGATACGTAGACATAAAATTCAACAAAGGGAGAGGAGCCAAAACAACCAAGGGGTACATTGCAGTATTTGTATGCATGGCGACAAAAGCCATTCACCTAGAATTAGTATCAGATTTAACATCAACAGCATTTCTGTCGGCACTGCGCCGTATGTCAGCAAGGCGTGGAACACCCGGTCATATCTACAGTGACAACGGAACTAATTTTATAGGTGCCCATAACATTCTACAGACCGAATTTATCAATATCAAGCATATAATATCACCGGAGTTTATCAACGAGTTAACAAGTATGGAAATAAAATGGCATTTTAATGCTCCATCATTTCCTAGTGCTGGTGGTTTATGGGAAGGCGCAGTCAAAAGTCTTAAATATCATTTGAAAAGGGTAATAGGCGAACAAAAACTCACCTTCGAAGAGTATTCGACACTGCTATGCAGTTTGGAAGCATGCTTAAATAGTAGACCGCTTTGCGCACTTACAGAAGACCCTGACGAACTAGATTGTCTTACGCCGGCACATTTCTTATCAAGTGGACCGACTCTAAGCATCATTGAAACAGAAAAGGATCTCCGTACAAGATGGTACCTCACACAAAAGATATTCGAGGATGTATGGAAAAGATGGCGTTCAGAATATCTGAGTCAATTGTCTGTACGTAGCAAGTGGAAGCAACAACAACCAAATATCAGAATTAATGACATCGTTATCATAAATGACGTGAACCTACCGGCGGGAAAATGGGCAATGGGTCGTGTCATAGCCCTGCACCCCGGGAAGGACGAATGCGTACGCGTCGTCTCGTTGAAAACAAAGAATGGGATAATCAAAAGGCCTATTATCAAATTATCAATACTTCCTGTTCAAGAGCATGAAGAAAAAGGGAACGAATCAGAATCTACAAATAAAACTGCAAAACTATAGCACAATTGAAACAAGGTTTCTCAGAACTGCACTACCATGGCAACTATTTATTATATCAGCAGTTTGCGACACGCGCCGCTCGTCGTGCCAGACGCGGCCCTTTCAATGGTGTCAGTTACATCGCGCACCACCTGTTCCGCGTACTAGACAAAGAATTCGCAGAACAGCGCCCCGCGCCGCCGACTTCGCTGGCGGTGGCGCCGGCGACTATAGCTCGCGTCAGCAACGTTGGACTTACTGCATGTGTAAATAATGAACCTAGTGGCCTTGTAAGGCAAAGTGAAATAAATATTTTTAGTGAGAGTGTTTCTAGCGATAAACTTGATAAGGCGTCGTCGCCTATTTTTCGTAGCTCGATGTTTAATATCAGTGAAACTCGTATGTAGTTTACCTTTAAGTTCATTACTAACAAACAATTGTTTAATCATCTTGTATCATTCTACTAACCAATCATCATCTCATCTCGTGGCCGGGAGCATGTACGGTGCAACCGCACATTGCTATTGTCAGCATTATGCCCGCGGCCGCGAGCCGCGCTTTTATAATACTTCAGTTCACGTTTACGTCTTGACATCGACGCGCGTAACTCAACTATCATTCTATCAATCATTATCATTGTAGTATTTAAGTATTACAAATAAACAATTTATATTAATATCAATTTAGCATTATCATTTCAAGGTGTAAACCTTACATACCGAGTGGCCACCAAGGCGCTCCAAAATGCCATCAAGAGCGCCAGGGACCAGTCCTGGGACGAACTCCTCGAGGGACTCAACGAGGATCCGTGGGGGCGCCCGTACCATATGGTGCTGGGCAAACTACGCCCATGGATGCCCCCGGTGACGGAGACTCTCGATCCGGCTTTGCTGGGACGCGTGGTAGACACCTTGTTCCCGGCGGGTCGGTCAAGTCCCTCAGTCCACCCCCTTCAGTTGCCCGAATGGCGCGACGATCTGGGGGTGACCATAGAGGAGATGGACTGGGCCGTTGGCCGCTTGAGAGCCCGAAACACCGCGCCCGGACCCGACGGTATTCCGGGTAGGGTGCTGGTGTTGAGCCTGGCTGCCCTGGGGGACGTGCTGAGGCAGCTATTCACTAGTTGCCTCCGTGAAGCTACGTTCCCCAGGGCCTGGAAGGAGGCTAGTTTGGTCCTCATCAAGAAGGAAGGCAGAGCCGCGGATTCTCCCTCCGCGTACCGTCCCATATGTCTGCTGGACGAGGTTGGCAAACTGTTCGAGAGAATAGTTGCCTCTCGTCTCAGCGGGCATCTGTCGCGCGTCGGTCCCGATCTGGCCGACAGCCAGTTCGGCTTCCGACAGGGCCGTTCGACCGTGGATGCGATAACTCGCGTCCGCGCCCTGTCGGATCAGGCGGTCTCCCGGGGTGGCGTGGCGTTGGCGGTGTCACTCGACATTGTCAACGCCTTCAATTCCCTGCCCTGGGATGCGATCTGGGAGGCACCGGTCTACCATGGAGTGCCTCCCTACCTGCAGGCCCTGATCAGGGACTACTTGCGCGACAGGTACATTCTGTACGTGGATCGAGACGGTACGAGGATCCGGAGGGAAGTGGAGCGAGGGGTTCCGCAGGGGTCAGTCTTAGGCCCCTTGCTATGGAACCTCGCCTACGACGCGGTTCTGCGTGTCGATCTCCCCGCCGGCGTAAGTGTCGTCTGCTATGCGGACGACACGTTGATCGTGGCCGGTGGGGACACCTTCGAGAGGACCAAAGAGCTCGCCGAGCTTGGGGCGGAAATCGTCGTCGCTAAGATACGCGAGTTGGGCATGGAGATAGCGCCTCAGAAAACCGAGGCGCTGTGGTTCCACGGCCTGCCTAGGAGCCGGGAACCACCGCCCAACTTGCGCGTCCGTGTGGGGGAGTCGGAAGTCAGGGTGGGGCCGCACATGAAATATCTTGGTCTCACCCTTGACAGTCGCTGGGGCTTCGAGGAGCATTTCGAGCGCCTGGTCCCCCGAGTCGACAGGGTTGCAGCGGTCTTGCACAGGCTGCTCCCCAACCTCGGGGGGCCGAGCGAGGAAGTTCGCCGCCTCTACGCCGGAGTCGTGCAGTCCGTAGTCCTCTACGGGGCGCCCATCTGGGCGCCGAGGCTGGCCATAAGACGCTGTAGAACGAAAATCTACAGCGTCCAGCGGAGGATGGCACTGCGGATTGCACGAGGATACCGAACGGTGTCCTTTGAGGCGGCGACCATACTGGCACGCTTTCCGCCCTTAGACATCCTGGCGGGCATGTATGCGAGGGTCTATGACCGGATCCGCATCGCCCGCCAGAGTGGCGGAGGCGAGCCGGTGGCGCTCGAATCTATAAAGCGGCAGGAACGACACATCGCTCTCGCGACGTGGCGCGAGCGGCTCCAGCCGGAGCACATAGCGCGCAAACGCGTCGTTGAGGCATTCCTGCCGCATCTCGAAGCCTGGATACAGCGACGGAGTGGACGACTCACCTATAGGCTTACGCAGATAATCACCGGTCACGGTTGTTTCGGTGATTATCTGCATAAGATCGGACGTGAAGCGACGACGAGATGCTTCCACTGCGACCAGTCTGACTCCGCCCAACACACGCTGGAGGCTTGCCCCGCGTGGTCGTTGGAGCGTCGAGACCTGGTCGCAGTCATCGGATCGGACCTCTCCCTGGGCAGCGTAGTGTCGGCTATGCTGTCCGGGGATGCGGCGTGGGGAGCGATGGCCGCCTTCTGCGAGACTGTCATGTCCCAGAAGGAGGCCGCTGAGCGGGAACGCGAACGCGCTGATCCCGCTCGGCGACGAAGGCGCAGGCCGCGTCAAGCGGCCGCCCAACGTCTCGCTCCCCAGCCCTGAGCCCGGGGCTATAAACAATGGGCAACCTTCGGAGTCGCTGGACGCTCGGGGTGTGGGCCCCTTGAGCGTCCATTGAGTACGGCGGCGACTCCGAGGAGGACGGCGGCGGGGTTGCGACCCCCGTCCCCGTGAGTACCGTGTCAGGTTCCCGGGGGGCTACAATGCGCCCTCCGGCGGCGGGCTCAAAGGCAAGGCACTGAGGGGCCCCTGGTGCAGATCCCACCGGAGAGCCCTGGGGTCTCCCCTCTCATGTGCCGATGCGACAGCCGCGGGGGTTTTAGTGGGTAAGAATCCCACATACCCCGGTCGAGCCCCACAGCTCCCGGGGATCTTTCGAAGATTTCCCCCGCGTCAAAAAAAAAAAAAAAAAAAAAAAAAAAAAAAAAAAAAAAAAAAAAAAAAAAAAAAAAAAAAAAAAGGTTAGGTTGGGGAACCCCCCACAGCGCTTACGTCCTCGTCGTGTTCCCTGGGCAACGTCCTGATCTGACCACCGTAACGGAGTGGCAGATCAGTGAACGGCTAAAGTGCGCTGTACGTCGTAGTCTATTGCGGTCGACTACGACCTTGCGGGATGTCTAAACCCCTGCGGGATTCGTCCGGGAGGTTCCTCAAAGGCCCTTCTAAGGGCCCCTCCCGGGACGATTTGGAAAAAGGCCCTTCTCAGGGCCAACCAGCCGATGGCGCTTCGGCGTCGGAGGCTAGCCGCGCGCCTTCTGCGGCTAGTGTTTTTGGCGGGTGGACGGACGAGGTGTCTGACTCGGACGCCGGTTCGTCGATGTCGGTGGCCGAGGAGTCTTCCCGAGGCCGGGGAGCCCGGAAGCGGTTCCTAAAGGATGGCTCCGAGGGCTCCTCAGACTCCACGGGGAAGCCGAAGAAAAAGCTTCGGCCAAAAAAGTCGGCAGTGGCCGACACCCACGACGTGGGTTTAGCGGACGCTGAGCGCCAGTTAAACCTGGCGAAGCGGGACCAGGTCCAGAAGGACCTCGAAGAGGCGGTCGCTGCCAAGGAGCAGCGGACGCTCGCCGCCCGAGCCAAGGCCGGGTACGGTGCGTCCCGCGTTTTATACGCGGACCATTCAGTCGCGGAACTGGAGCGGATGGCGGTGGAGGACCAAGAGGGGATTGTGGAGGTCGCCTCGAAGTCCTCCAACCTGAAGGGGACCTTCCAAAAGGCCCTCAAATGCAGGGCCGCGAGTATGCGTGGCATCGTCGCGGAGTTGGTGGGGCGAACAGCCACCGACGAGACGCGGCAGCTGCAGGCGAAAGTGGATCGCCTGCAGTCGGAGGTCAGCCAGTTACACCACAACCTGGCTGAAGCCACGGCTCGGCCTCAACAAGCCGAGCCGAGGCCCGCGGTTAACCCCTTGAGCGTCCATTGAGTACGGCGGCGACTCCGAGGAGGACGGCGGCGGGGTTGTGACCCCCGTCCCCGTGAGCACCGTGACAGGTTCCCGGGGGGCTACAATGCGCCCCCCGGCGGCGGGCTCAAAGGCAAGGCACTGAGGGGCCCCTGGTGCAGATCCCACCGGAGAGCCCTGGGGTCCCCCCTCTCATGTGCCGATGCGACAGCCGCGGGGGTTTTAGTGGGTAAGAATCCCACATACCCCGGTCGAGCCCCACAGCTCCCGGGGATCTTTCGAAGATTTCCCCCGCGTCAAAAAAAAAAAAAAAGGTTAGGTTGGGGACGATGTCCGGGGTCGTGCAGTCCGTAGTCCTCTACGGGGCGCCCATTTGGGCGCCGAGGCTGGCCATACGACGCTGTAGAACAAAAATCTACAGCGTCCAGCGGAGGATGGCACTGCGGATTGCACGAGGATACCGAACGGTGTCCTTTGAGGCGGCGACCATACTGGCACGCTTTCCGCCCTTAGACATCCTGGCGGGCATGTATGCGAGGGTCTATGACCGGATCCGCATCGCCCGCCAGAGTGGCGGAGGCGAGCCGGTGGCGCTCGAATCCATCAAGCGGCAGGAACGACACATCGCTCTCACGACGTGGCGCGAGCGGCTCCAGCCGGAGCACATAGCGCGCAAACGCGTCGTTGAGGCATTCCTGCCGCATCTCGAAGCCTGGATACAGCGACGGAGCGGACGACTCACCTATAGGCTTACGCAGATAATCACCGGACACGGTTGTTTCGGTGATTATCTGCATAAGATCGGACGTGAAGCGACGACGAGATGCTTCCACTGCGACCAGTCTGACTCCGCCCAACACACGCTGGAGGCTTGCCCCGCGTGGTCGTTGGAGCGTCGAGACCTGGTCGCAGTCATCGGATCGGACCTCTCCCTGGGCAGCGTAGTGTCGGCTATGCTGTCCGGGGATGCGGCGTGGGGAGCGATGGCCGCCTTCTGTGAGACTGTAATGTCCCAGAAGGAGGCCGCTGAGCGGGAACGCGAACGCGCTGATCCCGCTCGGCGACGAAGGCGCAGGCCGCGTCAAGCGGCCGCCCAACGTCTCGCTCCCCAGCCCTGAGCCCGGGGCTATAAACAATGGGCAACCTTCGGAGTCGCTGGACGCTCGGGGTGTGGGCCCCTTGAGCGTCCATTGAGTACGGCGGCGACTCCGAGGAGGACGGCGGCGGGGTTGCGACCCCCGTCCCCGTGAGCACCGTGACAGGTTCCCGGGGGGCTACAATGCGCCCCCCGGCGGCGGGCTCAAAGGCAAGGCACTGAGGGGCCCCTGGTGCAGATCCCACCGGAGAGCCCTGGGGTCTCCCCTCTCATGTGCCGATGCGACAGCCGCGGGGGTTTTAGTGGGTAAGAATCCCACATACCCCGGTCGAGCCCCACAGCTCCCGGGGATCTTTGGAAGATTTCCCCCGCGTCAAAAAAAAAAAAAAAAAAAAAAAAAAAAAAGGTTGGGGACGATGTCCGGGGTCGTGCAGTCCGTAGTCCTCTACGGGGCGCCCATTTGGGCGCCGAGGCTGGCCATACGACGCTGTAGAACAAAAATCTACAGCGTCCAGCGGAGGATGGCACTGCGGATTGCACGAGGATACCGAACGGTGTCCTTTGAGGCGGCGACCATACTGGCACGCTTTCCGCCCTTAGACATCCTGGCGGGCATGTATGCGAGGGTCTATGACCGGATCCGCATCGCCCGCCAGAGTGGCGGAGGCGAGCCGGTGGCGCTCGAATCCATCAAGCGGCAGGAACGACACATCGCTCTCACGACGTGGCGCGAGCGGCTCCAGCCGGAGCACATAGCGCGCAAACGCGTCGTTGAGGCATTCCTGCCGCATCTCGAAGCCTGGATACAGCGACGGAGCGGACGACTCACCTATAGGCTTATGCAGATAATCACCGGACACGGTTGTTTCGGTGATTATCTGCATAAGATCGGACGTGAAGCGACGACGAGATGCTTCCACTGCGACCAGTCTGACTCCGCCCAACACACGCTGGAGGCTTGCCCCGCGTGGTCGTTGGAGCGTCGAGACCTGGTCGCAGTCATCGGATCGGACCTCTCCCTGGGCAGCGTAGTGTCGGCTATGCTGTCCGGGGATGCGGCGTGGGGAGCGATGGCCGCCTTCTGTGAGACTGTAATGTCCCAGAAGGAGGCCGCTGAGCGGGAACGCGAACGCGCTGATCCCGCTCGGCGACGAAGGCGCAGGCCGCGTCAAGCGGCCGCCCAACGTCTCGCTCCCCAGCCCTGAGCCCGGGGCTATAAACAATGGGCAACCTTCGGAGTCGCTGGACGCTCGGGGTGTGGGCCCCTTGAGCGTCCATTGAGTACGGCGGCGACTCCGAGGAGGACGGCGGCGGGGTTGCGACCCCCGTCCCCGTGAGCACCGTGACAGGTTCCCGGGGGGCTACAATGCGCCCCCCGGCGGCGGGCTCAAAGGCAAGGCACTGAGGGGCCCCTGGTGCAGATCCCACCGGAGAGCCCTGGGGTCTCCCCTCTCATGTGCCGATGCGACAGCCGCGGGGGTTTTAGTGGGTAAGAATCCCACATACCCCGGTCGAGCCCCACAGCTCCCGGGGATCTTTCGAAGATTTCCCCCGCGTCAAAAAAAAAAAAAAAAAAAAAAAAAGGTTGGGGACGATGTAGGCAACCTCCACGTGGTGTACCCTGGGCATCGGGCAACGGCTTCCTGAGTTTCCCTCGGAAGTCTGTTGCTCGGTGGCGAATAGCCTACGAGACGGCGTCACATGTGCTGCTCCCAGTACTCTCTGGCTTTCGGAGAGGACTGTGGCGCAGCACCATGATATAAGTGACGGAGGCCGAAAGGCCAGATGTCGACGTGTCGCTCCCGGTACCCCTCTGTTAAGCAGAGTAGACCGCGGAGTGGCACTTCCGACGCGAAGGTCGCCCACTTAGGGCGTTTTGTGTTCCTGTTTTGTCCGTAATCTGTTATTTATTGTTGTTGATTTTTGTTTTTGTTGATTTTATTTTAGTTTTTTAATCAGTTTTATTTTATTGTTAATTTATTGGTTTTATTTTAGTGCTTTATTTTAAATTATTATTTCTGATTTTAATTATTATTTATTTGATTTTTAATTATTTATTTTAATTATACATTTCCTTTCTTTTCTCTTCTCCTTTCTTTCTTCTTTGTCCGGGAAGACAGGAACCCACCGGCTGAGGTGCCCAATGCCGAAGGTACAGCGTGCCAATAGGCTGAAATGCGGAGGGGCAAAACTCCGCCATAAGCGCTGACAGGTTGGCCACTCCTGTTATAAAAGTGGAAAACGAAAAATGAGTGCACGTAAGAAAAACATATTACCCCAGGAGGGTACCGGCCGCGCCGCGGCAGGAGAATCCCTCCCAGGGCCTTCGGGCCTTGGCAGCGCCACGTATCTGGGGGGCGCCAATAAAACATGCACATCCACCGCCAAGTCCCAGTCTGGCGGTGCACAGAGCCAAGGGGGCTCACGTCGTGAATCGCTGTCTAGCGATTCCGATAACGACATCGGACCCGGTGTCGCAGGCCATAAGCGCCTTCATAGGGCCCAGCAGCGTCGCTCCGGATCTCCGTCGAGCGACTCTGCCAATCCGGAGCCCAGTAAGGTGCCAAAGGCGAGGAGGGGGTGCGGAAGCGCCACGAGACGCTCGTCATCGGTGGGCGTCCTAAGGCGGGACGAGCGCGGCCGTTTTATCCGCACGCGTCGGGATACACCGCCCCCACCGGCGGAAGAGGCCAAGGCGGACGAAGCCATGGCGGACCAATCTCGCCCATTGGGCCCCAGCTTTGCCTACTCCAGCGAGGCAATCCGGAGGCAGGCAGAGATTGTTGCCACAGTTGCCGCCAAATCTGGCAACTTGAAGGGGACCTGCCAGAAGGCCCTCAAGGAGGCGGCAAGGATCATCGGTGAGAAGGCAGACGCGATCAGAGATCAGTCCCTCACCGATGAAGGCGCAAGGCTGCACGCCGAAAATAACAAGTTGCGCCAATCCTTCGGTAGGCTGTATGCCGAAAACCAGAGCCTGCAGAAGGAGATGACTGAGATGCGGAAGCAACTCGGAGAACTGCAGGCGACGGTGGAGAGGCTACAGTCCCAGGCGCCACCACCGGCGGTCTGCCCGCAGCCTGCTGCAACTGCACAGGCGACATCGGACCCCCTCAGCCGGGAACAGAGGACCCTCGCGGAGGAAATATCGCGCGCCGTCTTGCTCCAGGTGGGGAGCATGATGGATGCGCGAGTCGCGGGTCTTCAAGACCGGCTGCTGCCTGAGAAGCGCCTCAGGCCTCCTCTCGCGGCGGACGCGCGCAATGCGGTGGCTGCCACTGTTGAGGTGGCCGGGCCACCTGGGCAGCCACAAACTGCGCCTGTCGTGAGGGCGCTCAGAGCGCGCCCAGCCCAGCCGGTGCAGCCTTCCCAGGCAGCACCAGCAGTGTCGGGGTCGGGGTCCAGGCTGCCTCCGCCGCCCCAGCAGGTGGCGGCGACACCGGCTGCCTCGACGTCAAAACCGAAAAGGAGGCGTAGAGGAGGGCGGCAAAAAGCTCCTCCAGTGGCGGATCTGCCGGCGGTTCCCGCGCCTGCTGCGACTGCTGCTCCAGCTGAGCGGCCGTCTGCGCAGTCGGCGGAACAATCCTGGGCCACGGTGGCAAGGAGACCAAGGCAAGCCCGCCCACAGCCGGCGGCAGCTCGTCCTGCGGCACCCGCCCCCAGTAAAGGGAGGCGGAAAAAGAAGAAGGGCGCTGCGCTTCCTCGGGCCCCGAAGTCTGCTGCCATCACCATCACGGTAGCAGAGGGGTCCGATACGACCTATGCGGCGGTCACGGCGGCGGCGAAGTCCAGGGTGCGCCTGAGCGACCTGGGCATTGCCAACGTCCGCCTGAAACGAGCGGTCACCGGCGGGCTCCTCATGGAGTTGGAGGGGCCCGACTGCGAAACCCAGGCGGACGCGCTGGCCGCGAAGCTGCAGGAGGCGCTCGCGGACTTCCCGCTCAAGATCGCCCGCCCGACCAAATCGGGGGAGATCCGGGTCACCGACCTGGATGACGCTATAACCCCCGAGGAGGTCGCAAGATCGCTGGCGGAGGCGGGTGGATGCCCGGCGGAGAAGATCTCCGTCGGGCAAATTCGCCGTGAGGAGACCGCCATGGGCACGGCCTGGGCCCGGGTCCCCGTCGCCGCCATGCGCAAGCTGGTGGCGACAAAGGAGGTGACCGTTGGCTGGGGCCTGTCGCACGTGCGGGCGCTGGAGGCCAGGCCGCTGAGGTGCTTCCGGTGCCTGGAGAGGGGGCATGTCGGGAGGCGGTGCCCTAACGGTGGCGAAAACCGGAGTGCGCGGTGCTTCACTTGTGGCGAGCAGGGCCACAAGGCAAGCACATGCACCGCGCGCACACCGAAGTGCCCCTTGTGTACAGACAAGGGGTGCCGTGCGGACCACCGGCTGGGTACAAAAAAGTGTACCCCGCCAAAGGGCAAGGGTAAGAAAGGACCCTCCGCCCCCTCCAACGAAGCGACAACCGCGGCCCCGGCCAGCGCAGCGGGCTCCAGCCCGCCGGAGGACATGGAGGCCTAACGTTCACTCCCCACGTTAGGTTTCTACAGGGCAACCTGAACCACTGCCGCAACGCTCAGCACCTGCTCATGCAGACCGTTGTGGAGCGTCAGGTTGCCATCGCGGCGGTCGCGGAGCCCCACAGCGTTCCGGACCACCCTCGGTGGTTCGGAGACGACCTGGGCTCCGTGGCGGTCTACTGGGGAGGAGGAGAGGGTGTCCCACCCTGCACCCTACTGGAGAGGGGGCAGGGCTTCGTCGCCGTCGAATGGGGCACCATGGCCATAGTGGGCTGCTACGTCTCTCCCAACAGGTCCCTCGCCGACTACGAGGTGTACCTGGATCGGGTGGGGAACTGCATTCGCCGTTGCCTACCCCGTCCGCTGATCGTCCTGGGGGACTTCAACGCCCACGCTACTGCGTGGGGCTCCCCCAGAGACAACATCAGAGGAGAGACGTTGCTCGATTGGGCGGCTGGGCTCGACCTCCGGTTAGTCAATCGGGGGTCAGTGAGCACGTGCGTGCGGTGGCAGGGGGAGTCGATCGTCGACCTGACGTGGGCGACTCCCTCTGCCATCGGCAAACTGTCGGGATGGCGGGTAGCGGAAGAGGTGGTCACATTGTCCGACCACCGCCACATCTTCTTCGATGTGGCCATCCGCCGTCGTCTCCACGGTTCCAGCCGCCGAGAAGGCAGCCCCCCGCGACGTTGGTCCCTGAAGCGCCTCGACGTAGACATGCTCGAGGCGGCGGCCGACGTCGCGGCATGGCCGGAAAGCGCCGATGAGGTCCGATCCGATCCGAATGTGGAAGCAGACCGGTTCCGGGGCACGATGACGCAAATCTGCGACGCGTCGATGCCCCGAGCCGGCCGCCCCAAGCGTAGCCCGGTGTACTGGTGGACGCCGCAGATCGCGCAACTGCGCGAGGTCTGCTGGCGAAGCCGCCGAGAGTTCACCAGGGCGAGAAGGCGAAGGCGAGCTCAAGCCGACGAGGTAGCCAGGCTCTACAGGGCATATCGAGTGGCCACCAAGGCGCTCCAAAACGCCATCAAGAGCGCCAGGGACCAGTCCTGGGACGAACTCCTCGAGGGACTCAACGAGGATCCGTGGGGGCGCCCGTACCATATGGTGCTGGGCAAACTACGCCCATGGATGCCCCCGGTGACGGAGACTCTCGATCCGGCTTTGCTGGGAAACGTGGTAGACACCTTGTTCCCGGCGGGTCGGTCAAGTCCCTCAGTCCACCCCCTTCAGTTGCCCGAATGGTGCGACGATCTGGGGGTGACCATAGAGGAGATGGACTGGGCCGTTGGCCGCTTGAGAGCCCGAAACACCGCGCCCGGACCCGATGGTGTTCCGGGTAGGGTGCTGGTGTTGAGCCTGGCTGCCCTGGGGTACGTGCTGAGGCAGCTATTCACTAGCTGCCTCCGTGAAGCTACGTTCCCCAGGGCCTGGAAGGAGGCTAGTTTGGTCCTCATAAAGAAGGAAGGCAGAGCCGCGGATTCTCCCTCCGCGTACCGTCCCATATGTCTGCTGGACGAGGTTGGCAAACTGTTCGAGAGAATAGTTGCCTCTCGTCTCAGCGGGCATCTGTCGCGCGTCGGTCCCGATCTGGCCGACAGCCAGTTCGGCTTCCGACAGGGCCGTTCGACCGTGGATGCGATAACTCGCGTCCGCGTCCTGTCGGATCAGGCGGTCTCCCGGGGTGGCGTGGCGTTGGCGGTGTCACTCGACATTGTCAACGCCTTCAATTCCCTGCCCTGGGATGCGATCTGGGAGGCACTGGTCTACCATGGTGTGCCTCCCTACCTGCAGGCCCTGATCAGGGACTACTTGCGCGACAGGTACATCCTGTACGTGGATCGAGACGGTACGAGGATCCGGAGGGAAGTGGAGCGAGGGGTTCCGCAGGGTTCAGTGTTAGGCCCCCTGCTATGGAACCTCGCCTACGACGCGGTTCTGCGTGTCGATCTCCCCGCCGGCGTAAGTGTCGTCTGCTACGCGGACGACACGTTGATCGTGGCCGGTGGGGACACCTTCGAGAGGACCAAAGAGCTCGCCGAGCTTGGGGCGGAAATCGTCGTCGCGAAAATACGTGAGTTGGGCATGGAGATAGCGCCTCAGAAAACCGAGGCGCTGTGGTTCCACGGCCTACCTAGGAGCCGGGAGCCACCGCCCAACTTGCGCGTCCGTGTGGGTGAGTCGGAAGTCAGGGTGGGGCCGCACATGAAATATCTTGGCCTCACCCTTGACAGTCGCTGGGGCTTCGAGGAGCATTTCGAGCGCCTGGTCCCCCGAGTCGATAGGGTTGCAGCGGCCTTGCACAGGCTGCTCCCCAACCTCGGGGGGCCGAGCGAGGAAGTTCGCCGCCTCTACGTCGGAGTCGTGCAGTCCGTTGTCCTCTACGGGGCGCCCATCTGGGCGCCGAGGCTGGCCATTAGACGCTGTAGAACGAAAATCTACAGCGTCCAGCGGAGGATGGCACTGCGGATTGCACGAGGATACCGAACGGTGTCCTTTGAGGCGGCGACCATACTGGCACGCTTTCCGCCCTTAGACATCCTGGCGGGCATGTATGCGAGGGTCTATGACCGGATTCGCATCGCCCGCCAGAGTGGCGGAGGCGAGCCTGTGGCGCTCGAATCCATCAAGCGGCAGGAACGACACATCGCTCTCACGACGTGGCGCGAGCGGCTCCAGCCGGAGCACATAGCGCGCAAACGCGTCGTTGAGGCATTCCTGCCGCATCTCGAAGCCTGGATACAGCGACGGAGCGGACGACTCACCTATAGGCTTACGCAGATAATCACCGGTCACGGTTGTTTCGGTGATTATCTGCATAAGATCGGACGTGAAGCGACGACGAGATGCTTCCACTGCGACCAGTCTGACTCCGCCCAACACACGCTGGAGGCTTGCCCCGCGTGGTCGTTGGAGCGTCGAGAACTGGTCGCAGTCATCGGATCGGACCTCTCCCTGGGCAGCGTAGTGTCGGCTATGCTGTCCGGGGATGCGGCGTGGGGAGCGATGGCCGCCTTCTGTGAGACTGTCATGTCCCAGAAGGAGGCCGCCGAGCGGGAACGCGAACGCGCTGATCCCGCTCGCCGACGAAGGCGCAGGCCGCGTCAAGCGGCCGCCCAACGTCTCGCTCCCCAGCCCTGAGCCCGGGGCTATAAATAACGGGCAACCTTCGGAGTCGCTGGACGCTTGGGGTGTGGGCCCCTTGAGCGTCCATTGAGTACGGCGGCGACTCCGAGGAGGACGGCGGCGGGGTTGCGACCCCCGTCCCCGTGAGCACCGTGACAGGTTCCCGGGGGGCTACAATGCGCCCCCCGGCGGCGGGCTCAAAGGCAAGGCACTGAGGGGCCCCTGGTGCAGATCCCACCGGAGAGCCCTGGGGTCTCCCCTCTCATGTGCCGATGCGACAGCCGCGGGGGTTTTAGTGGGTAAGAATCCCACATACCCCGGTCGAGCCCCACAGCTCCCGGGGATCTTTCGAAGATTTCCCCCGCGTCAAAAAAAAAAAAAAAAAAAAAAAAAAGGTTGGGGTACGGTGGGGGACGATGTAGGCAACCTCCACGTGGTGTACCCTGGGCATCGGGCAACAGCTTCCTGAGTTTCCCTCGGAAGTCTGTTGCTCGGTGGCGAATAGCCTACGAGACGGCGTCACATGTGCTGCTCCCAGTACTCTCTGGCTTTCGGAGAGGACTGTGGCGCAGCACCATGATATAAGTGACGGAGGCCGAAAGGCCAGATGTCGACGTGCCGCTCCCGGTACCCCTCTGTTAAGCAGAGTAGACCGCGGAGTGGCACTTCCGACGCGAAGGTCGCCCACTTAGGGCGTTTTGTGTTCCTGTTTTGTCCGTAATCTGTTATTTATTGTTGTTGATTTTTGTTTTTGTTGATTTTATTTTAGTTTTTTAATCAGTTTTATTTTATTGTTAATTTATTGGTTTTATTTTAGTGCTTTATTTTAAATTATTTCGTTATTATTATTTCTGATTTTAATGATTATTTATTTGATTTTTAATTATTTATTTTAATTATACATTTCCTTTCTTTTCTCTTCTCCTTTCTTTCTTCTTTGTCCGGGAAGACAGGAACCCACCGGCTGAGGTGCCCAATGCCGAAGGTACAGCGTGCCAATAGGCTGAAATGCGGAGGGGCAAAACTCCGCCATAAGCGCTGACAGGTTGGCCACTCCTGTTATAAAAGTGGAAAACGAAAAATGAGTGCACGTAAGAAAAACATATTACCCCAGGAGGGTACCGGCCGCGCCGCGGCAGGAGAATCCCTCCCAGGGCCTTCGGGCCTTGGCAGCGCCACGTATCTGGGGGGCGCCAAAAAAGCTTGCACATCCACCGCCAAGTCCCAGTCTGGCGGTGCACAGAGCCAAGGGGGCTCACGTCCCGAATCGCTGGACTCCAGCGATTCCGATTACGACATCGGACCCGGTGTCTCAGGCCATAAACGCCTTCACAGGGCCCAGCAGCGTCGCTCCGGATCTCCGTCGAGCGACTCTGCCAAGCCGGAGCCCAGTAAGGTGCCAAAGGCGAGGAGGGGGCGCGGAAGCGCCACAAGACGTTCATCGTCGGTGGGCGTCCTGAAGAGGGACGAACGTGGGCGCTTTGTTCGCACTCGCCAGGTTACACCGCCCCCAGCGGCGGAAGTTGCGGACGAAGCAATGGCGGACGAATCTCGCCCATTGGGCCCCAGTGTTGCCTACTCAAGCGAGGCAATCCGGAGGCAGGCAGAGATTGTTGCCACAGTTGCCGCAAAGTCTGGCAATCTCAAGGGGACCTGCGTGAAGGCCCTCAAGGACGCGGCGAGAATAATCGGTGAGAAGGCAGACTCTCTCAGAGACCAGGCCCTCACCGATGAAGGCGCACGGCTTCACGCCGAAAATAATAAGCTGCGCCAATCATTCGGACGGTTATACACCGAGAACCAGAGCCTGCACAAGGAGATGGCCGAGATGCGCAAGCAACTCGGCGAACTGCAGGCGACGGTGGAGAGGCTGCAGTCCCAAGCGGCATCATCGGTGGTCTGCTTACAGCCAACTGCTCAGGCGGAATCGGATCCCCTCAGCCGGGAACAAAGGACTCTCGCAGAGGAGATATCGCGCTCCGTCTTGCTCCAGGTTGGGAGCATGATGGATGCGCGAGTCGCGGGTCTCCAAGACCGGCTTCTGCCTGAAAAGCGCCTCAGGCCTCCACTCGCGGCGGACGTGCGAAATGCGTTGGCTGCCACTGCCGATGCGGACGCCCAACCTCCCGCGCAGACGCGGACGACGAGGGCGCCTAGAGAGCGAACGACCCGCCCTGTGCAGCCATTTCCGGCAGCACCGGCAGTGATAGGGGCAGGGTCCCAGCTACCTCCGCCACCCCAGCAGGTGGCGGCAGCGCCGGCTGCCTCGGGCAAAAAGCCGAAGAGGAGGCGTAGAGGAGGGCGCCAAAAAGCTCCTCCAGTGGCGGATCTGCCGGCGGTTCCCGCGCCTGCTGCGACTGCCGCTCCAGTTGAGCGGCCGCCTGTGCGGGCAGCAGAACAGTCCTGGGCCACGGTGACAAGGAGGCCAAAGCAAGCCCGCCCACAGCCACCGGCGGCTCGTCCTGCGCCACCCGCCTCCAATAAAGGGAGGCGGAAAAAGAAGAAGGCTGCGCTCCCTCGGGCCCCTAAGTCTGCTGCCATCACCATCACGGTGGCGGAGGGGTCCGACACAACCTATGCGGCGGTCACGGCGGCAGCGAAGTCCAGGGTGCGCCTGAGCGACCTGGGCATTGCCAACGTCCGCCTGAAGCGAGCGGTGACCGGCGGGCTCCTCATGGAGTTGGAGGGGCCCGACTGCGAAACCCAGGCGGACGCACTGGCCGCGAAGCTGCAGGAAGCGCTGGCGGACTTCCCACTGAAGATCGCCCGCCCGACCAAATCGGGGGAGATACGAGTCACCGACCTGGATGACTCCATCACCCCCGAAGAGGTCGCTAAATCGCTGGCGGAGGCGGGTGGATGCCCGGCGGAGAAGATCTCCGTCGGACAGATCCGCCGCGAGGATACCGCCATGGGCACGGCTTGGGCCCGGGTCCCCGTCGCCGCCATGCGCAAGCTGGTGGCGACAAAGGAGGTGACCGTCGGCTGGGGACTGTCGCACGTGCGGGCGCTGGAAGCCAGGCCGCTGAGGTGCTTCAGGTGCCTGGAGAGGGGGCATGTGGGTAGACGGTGCCCTAACGGTGGTGAAAACCGGAGCGCGCGGTGCTTCACCTGTGGCGAGCAGGGCCACAGAGCAAGTACGTGCACCGCGCGCACACCGAAGTGCCCCTTGTGCACAGACAAGGGGTGCCGAGCGGACCACCGGCTGGGTACCAAAAAGTGTACCCCGCCAAAGGGCAAGGGCAAGAAAGGCCCTTCCGCCCCCTCCAACGAGGCGTCAACCGCGGCCCAGGCCAGCGCAGTGGGCTCCAGCCCGCCGGTGGACATGGAGGCCTAACGTTCACTCCCCACGTTAGGCTTCTTCAGGGCAACCTGAACCACTGCCGCAACGCTCAGCACCTGCTCATGCAGACCGTTGTGGAGCGTCAGGTTGCCATCGCGGCGGTCGCGGAGCCCCACAGCGTCCCGGACCACCCTCGGTGGTTCGGAGACGACCTGGGCTCCGTGGCGGTCTATTGGGGAGGAGGAGAGGGTGTCCCACCCTGCACCCTACTGAAGAGGGGGCAGGGATTCGTCGCCGTCGAATGGGGCACCATGGCCATAGTGGGCTGCTACGTCTCTCCCAACAGGTCCCTCGCCGACTACGAGGTGTATCTGGATCGGGTGGGGAACTGCATTCGCCGTTGCCTACCCCGTCCGCTGATCGTCCTGGGGGACTTCAACGCCCACGCTACTGCGTGGGGCTCCCCCAGAGACAACATCAGAGGAGAGACGTTGCTCGATTGGGCGGCTGGGCTCGACCTCCGGTTAGTCAACCGGGGGTCAGTGAGCACGTGTGTACGGTGGCAGGGGGAGTCGATCGTCGACCTGACGTGGGCGACTCCCTCAGCCATCGGCAAACTGTCGGGATGGCGGGTAGCGGAAGAGGTGGTCACATTGTCCGACCACCGCCACATCTTCTTCGATGTGGCCATCCGCCGCCGTCCCCGCGGTTCCAGCCGCCGAGAAGGCAGCCCCCCGCGACGTTGGTCCCTGAAGCGCCTCGACATAGACATGCTCGAGGCGGCGGCCGACGTCGCGGCATGGCCGGAAAGCGCCGATGAGGTCCGATCCGATTCGAATGTGGAAGCAGACCGGTTCCGGGGCACGATGACGCAAATCTGCGACGCGTCGATGCCCCGAGCCGGCCGCCCCAAGCGTAGCCCGGTGTACTGGTGGACGCCGCAGATCACGCAACTTCGCGAGATCTGCTGGCGAAGCCGCCGAGAGTTCACCAGGGCGAGAAGGCGAAGGCGAGCTCAAGCCGACGAGGTAGCCAGGCTCTACAGGGCATACCGAGTGGCCACCAAGGCGCTCCAAAATGCCATCAAGAGCGCCAGGGACCAGTCCTGGGATGAACTCCTCGAGGGACTCAACGAGGATCCGTGGGGGCGCCCGTACCATATGGTGCTGGGCAAACTACGCCCATGGATGCCCCCGGTGACGGAGACTCTCGATCCGGCTTTGCTGGGACGCGTGGTAGACACCTTGTTCCCCGCAGGTCGGTCAAGTCCCTCAGTCCACCCCCTTCAGTTGCCCGAATGGCGCGACGATCTGGGGGTGACCATAGAGGAGATGGACTGGGCCGTTGGCCGCTTGAGAGCCCGAAACACCGCGCCCGGACCCGATGGTGTTCCGGGTAGGGTGCTGGTGTTGAGCCTGGCTGCCCTGGGGGACGTGCTGAGGCAGCTATTCACTAGCTGCCTCCGTGAAGCTACGTTCCCCAGGGCCTGGAAGGAGGCTAGTTTGGTCCTCATAAAGAAGGAAGGCAGAGCCGCGGATTCTCCCTCCGCGTACCGTCCCATATGTCTGCTGGACGAGGTTGGCAAACTGTTCGAGAGAATAGTTGCCTCTCGTCTCAGCGGGCATCTGTCGCGCGTCGGTCCCGATCTGGCAGACAGCCAGTTCGGCTTCCGACAGGGCCGTTCGACCGTGGATGCGATAACTCGCGTCCGCGCCCTGTCGGATCAGGCGGTCTCCCGGGGTGGCGTGGCGTTGGCGGTGTCACTCGACATTGTCAACGCCTTCAATTCCCTACCCTGGGATGCGATCTGGGAGGCACTGGTCTACCATAGAGTGCCTCCCTACCTGCAGGCCCTGATCAGGGACTACTTGCGCGACAGGTACATCCTGTACGTGGATCGAGACGGTACGAGGATCCGGAGGGAAGTGGAGCGAGGGGTTCCGCAGGGGTCAGTGTTAGGCCCCCTGCTATGGAACCTCGCCTACGACGCGGTTCTGCGTGTCGATCTCCCCGCCGGCGTAAGTGTCGTCTGCTATGCGGACGACACGTTGATCGTGGCCGGTGGGGACACCTTCGAGAGGACCAAAGAGCTCGCCGAGCTTGGGGCGGAAATCGTCGTCGCGAAAATACGCGAGTTGGGCATGGAGATAGCGCCTCAGAAAACTGAGGCGCTGTGGTTCCACGGCCTACCTAGGAGCCGGGAGCCACCGCCCAACTTGCGCGTCCGTGTGGGTGAGTCGGAAGTCAGGGTGGGGCCGCACATGAAATATCTTGGCCTCACCCTTGACAGTCGCTGGGGCTTCGAGGAGCATTTCGAGCGCCTGGTCCCCCGAGTCGATAAGGTTGCAGCGGCCTTACATAGGCTGCTCCCTAATCTTGGGGGGCCGAGCGAGGAAGTTCGCCACCTCTACGCCGGGGTCGTGCAGTCCGTAGTCCTCTACGGGGCGCCCATTTGGGCGCCGAGGCTGGCCATACGACGCTGTAGAACAAAAATCTACAGCGTCCAGCGGAGGATGGCACTGCGGATTGCACGAGGATACCGAACGGTGTCCTTTGAGGCGGCGACCATACTGGCACGCTTTCCGCCCTTAGACATCCTGGCGGGCATGTATGCGAGGGTCTATGACCGGATCCGCATCGCCCGCCAGAGTGGCGGAGGCGAGCCGGTGGCGCTCGAATCCATCAAGCGGCAGGAACGACACATCGCTCTCACGACGTGGCGCGAGCGGCTCCAGCCGGAGCACATAGCGCGCAAACGCGTCGTTGAGGCATTCCTGCCGCATCTCGAAGCCTGGATACAGCGACGGAGCGGACGACTCACCTATAGGCTTACGCAGA
Source organism: Furcula furcula (assembly GCA_911728495.1). NCBI lineage: Eukaryota > Metazoa > Arthropoda > Insecta > Lepidoptera > Notodontidae > Furcula > Furcula furcula. The sequence continues at coordinate 29,811,812 of OU452247.1, read as the reverse complement.
TAATCACCGGACACGGTTGTTTCGGTGATTATCTGCATAAGATCGGACGTGAAGCGACGACGAGATGCTTCCACTGCGACCAGTCTGACTCCGCCCAACACACGCTGGAGGCTTGCCCCGCGTGGTCGTTGGAGCGTCGAGACCTGGTCGCAGTCATCGGATCGGACCTCTCCCTGGGCAGCGTAGTGTCGGCTATGCTGTCCGGGGATGCGGCGTGGGGAGCGATGGCCGCCTTCTGTGAGACTGTCATGTCCCAGAAGGAGGCCGCTGAGCGGGAACGCGAACGCGCTGATCCCGCTCGGCGACGAAGGCGCAGGCCGCGTCAAGCGGCCGCCCAACGTCTCGCTCCCCAGCCCTGAGCCCGGGGCTATAAACAACGGGCAACCTTCGGAGTCGCTGGACGCTCGGGGTGTGGGCCCCTTGAGCGTCCATTGAGTACGGCGGCGACTCCGAGGAGGACGGCGGCGGGGTTGCGACCCCCGTCCCCGTGAGCACCGTGACAGGTTCCCGGGGGGCTACAATGCGCCCCCCGGCGGCGGGCTCAAAGGCAAGGCACTGAGGGGCCCCTGGTGCAGATCCCACCGGAGAGCCCTGGGGTCTCCCCTCTCATGTGCCGATGCGACAGCCGCGGGGGTTTTAGTGGGTAAGAATCCCACATACCCCGGTCGAGCCCCACAGCTCCCGGGGATCTTTCGAAGATTTCCCCCGCGTCAAAAAAAAAAAAAAAAAAAAAAAAAAAAAAAAAAAAAAAAAAAAAAAAAAAAAAAAAAGGTTGGGGTACGGTGTCCCTGTCGGATCAGGCGGTCTCCCGGGGTGGCGTGGCGTTGGCGGTGTCACTCGACATTGTCAACGCCTTCAATTCCCTGCCCTGGGATGCGATCTGGGAGGCACTGGTCTACCATGGAGTGCCTCCCTACCTGCAGGCCCTGATCAGGGACTACTTGCGCGACAGGTACATTCTGTACGTGGATCGAGACGGTACGAGGATCCGGAGGGAAGTGGAGCGAGGGGTTCCGCAGGGTTCAGTCTTAGGCCCCTTGCTATGGAACCTCGCCTACGACGCGGTTCTGCGTGTCGATCTCCCCGCCGGCGTAAGTGTCGTCTGCTACGCGGACGACACGTTAATAGTGGCCGGTGGGGACACCTTCGAGAGGACCAAAGAGCTCGCCGAGCTTGGGGCGGAAATCGTCGTCGCGAAAATACGCGAGTTGGGCATGGAGATAGCGCCTCAGAAAACTGAGGCGCTGTGGTTCCACGGCCTACCTAGGAGCCGGGAACCACCGCCCAACTTGCGCGTCCGTGTGGGTGAGTCGGAAGTCAGGGTGGGGCCGTACATGAAATATCTTGGCCTCACCCTTGACAGTCGCTGGGGCTTCGAGGAGCATTTCGAGCGCCTGGTCCCCCGAGTCGATAGGGTTGCAGCGGCCTTGCACAGGCTGCTCCCCAACCTCGGGGGGCCGAGCGAGGAAGTTCGCCGCCTCTACGCCGGAGTCGTGCAGTCCGTAGTCCTCTACGGGGCGCCCATTCGGGCGCCGAGGCTGGCCATAAGACGCTGTAGAACCAAAATCTACAGCGTCCAGCGGAGGATGGCACTGCGGATTGCACGAGGATACCGAACGGTGTCCTTTGAGGCGGCGACCATACTGGCACGCTTTCCGCCCTTAGACATCCTGGCGGGCATGTATGCGAGGGTCTATGACCGGATCCGCATCGCCCGCCGGAGTGGCGGAGGCGAGCCGGTGGCGCTCGAACCTATAAAGCGGCAGGAACGACACATCGCTCTCGCGACGTGGCGCGAGCGGCTCCAGCCGGAGCACATAGCGCGCAAACGCGTCGTTGAGGCATTCCTGCCGCTTCTCGAAGCCTGGATTCAGCGACGGAGTGGACGACTCACCTATAGGCTTACGCAGATAATCACCGGTCACGGTTGTTTCGGTGATTATCTGCATAAGATCGGACGTGAAGCGACGACGAGATGCTTCCACTGCGACCAGTCTGACTCCGCCCAACACACGCTGGAGGCTTGCCCCGCGTGGTCGTTGGAGCGTCGAGACCTGGTCGCAGTCATCGGATCGGACCTCTCCCTGGGCAGCGTAGTGTCGGCTATGCTGTCCGGGGATGCGGCGTGGGGAGCGATGGCCACCTTCTGCGAGACTGTCATGTCCCAGAAGGAGGCCGCCGAGCGGGAACGCGAACGCGCTGATCCCGCTCGGCGACGAAGGCGCAGGCCGCGTCAAGCGGCCGCCCAACGTCTCGCTCCCCAGCCCTGAGCCCGGGGCTATAAACAATGGGCAACCTTCGGAGTCGCTGGACGCTCGGGGTGTGGGCCCCTTGAGCGTCCATTGAGTACGGCGGCGACTCCGAGGAGGACGGCGGCGGGGTTGCGACCCCCGTCCCCGTGAGCACCGTGACAGGTTCCCGGGGGGCTACAATGCGCCCCCCGGCGGCGGGCTCAAAGGCAAGGCACTGAGGGGCCCCTGGTGCAGATCCCACCGGAGAGCCCTGGGGTCCCCTCTCATGTGCCGATGCGACAGCCGCGGGGGTTTTAGTGGGTAAGAATCCCACATACCCCGGTCGAGCCCCACAGCTCCCGGGGATCTTTCGAAGATTTCCCCCGCGTCAAAAAAAAAAAAAAAAAAAAAAAAAAAAGGTTGGGGTACGGTGTAGGCAACCTCCACGTGGTGTACCCTGGGCATCGTGCAACAGACTTCCTGAGTTTCCCTCGGAAGTCTGTTGCCCGATGGCGAATAGCCTACGTCCCTTCCCTTTCCATCCCTCTACTCCTCTCCCATCCCGAAGGGTTATCCCTGCTCCGGGTATCCCTCTCACTTTGAGAGGGGACTTGTGATGCGGGGAACCCAAATCCTTTCTTTTCCTTTCCTATTTCCTTTGTGTTTCCCGGGGTTCTGTCCCCATCTGTGCGGTGCTGTGCCAGGCGCACGCAGTATAGCTGCCACCGGACAGTGTAGGGGTTCTGACCCCCACGTTGAAGGCCGTGCGGTGTTGTGCCAAGTGCACGCAGCTTCGCTGCCACCGGACGGACGGGGTTCTGTCCCCAAAAGGAGGGTCGGGTTCAGTCCCTTCGCTACGCGTTGGGTTCTGTCCCGTAGCGGGTTTTATCCCGCCCGAGGGCCCAAACTGGGCATTTGTGGAGGAGCGGCGGGTCCGGTGTGCACTTACACTGCCTCCGGACACGGCCTATTTCTGGCCACCGCCGGTCAACCCGTAATCCACAACGATGGCAGGAGGCCTACGTGGACCGGGGGGCCTGGCCTTTACCGGCTGGGCCTACGAGGAGACAACCTCTTTAAAAAATCCGGAAAACTCCGGCGTTGCGGTGCGCGGCGTTTGTGTGGGAGGAAGACGGAGTGCTCGAAAGAGCTGCTGGACGGATATCCAGCCACTAGCGGCCAACCCTGGGTACCTCCCGACCCCCAGGTGAACATAGGGCTACCGTAGTACATGGTCACTGCTGCGGTCGACGTTTTATTACCTACTACTCGTGGGAATGTTATGGAAGATTTAAACACCAAAACCCCAAACCTTGTGGCTTCGGCCACCGAAGTGGAGAGCCAAAGCGGCTCAGATCCCCGCGCGGACCAACCAGCAGCGGGACCAAGCTTGGAGGTCGCTCAGCGGCCTAACTCCAGGCTATGGAGTCAACGCTCTCGCTCCAGAAGCGAGATCCGCTCGGACCACGTGTCCTCGAGCGACGAGGAGGAGCCTGCCTGCAAAGTTCGGGCGGCGCGATTGGCGCAGTCGAGAGACGCGCAAGGGCGCTTTTTAAGGCGTCAGGAGGGCGACACTGCAGAGGATGGAGAGACGGATGACTCTCGTGCTAGTGTCACCTCCCAAACTGGAAAGGACAAAAGTGGGCCGGGAGCCCCCACCAAGCGCGGCAGGGGCCGCCCTCCCACTACTGGGCAGTACGTCGGCCTACATAAGGCGAAGCAGGCCCTCGCAGAGGCCGAACGAGCGCAGCTCGAGCAGGAGGCAGAGATGGCCACCGCCAGCAAGCGCGCCTCTGCATTTAGAGTGGACCGGCAGGTGGAACCGTCGTCATCAGCGGACATGGACGTTGACGACAAAACGACCGGAGCCCTGCGGGAACAGGTAGAGACCGCCACGGAGACCATTTCAAAGGTCGCCCGTATATCCAAGGGCTTGAAGGGCGAACTTCAGGGTGCCCTGAAGAAGGCTGTGGCCTCAATTAAAGAGGTCACTGAGGTGCTCATCTCTCGCACCTCCACCGAGGAAACAAAGAAGCTGCAGGCTGCAAACTCGCGCCTGTCTGCCGAGGTGGCGCAGCTTCGAAACGAACTGGCGGAGATCAGGGCGGACCTCTGTGAGGAAAAACAGAGCGCCGTTGACAAGCGCGTGCAGAAAGAGCGAGTCTCTCGCGCATCTGCACCCCGCCCCACAGAAAAGGACGAATTTGTGCGAGAAGTCATGCTCCAAATTGGGGGCATGATGGACGCAAAGTTGGCGGGAATTCAAGATCGGCTGCTTCCGGAAAAACGGTTGCGGCCACCGTTGGCGGCGGATGTCCGACGGGAGCAAGTGGCAGCACAGCCCCGGACCCCTACAGCTCCACTGGTCCCTGCAGGTCCCTCGAAACCTCAAGAGGCGAAGGAGGGCAGGGCCAGTAGGCAGCGATTTCGAAACAAGGCAGCGAAGCGAGCTCCAACTCCAGCTGCTCCCAGCGCACCAGTGGCGGCCCCCAAGCCTAGGGACGGCGATTGGGAGACCGTCACTTACAAGCGACGGCGGCGAAAGAGGGCCCAGGCGAAGCAGCCACCTCAGCCGAGGCAGGCTCCAAAGCCAGCCAGGAAGGCCACTCCCCCACTCCGTCCTCCGAAGTCGGCAGCAATTGTGCTGACACTGCAGCCGGAGGCGGAGAAGAGGGGCGTTACGTATGCCGGAATACTAGCTGAGGCGCGGTCGAGGGTGGAGTTGGGTGACCTCGACATTAGGAGCCTCCGGATTACCACGGCAGCGACGGGAGCCAGAAAACTGGAGGTTCCGGGTGCCACCAGTGGGCCCAAGGCCGACGCCCTGGCGGCGAAATTGAGGGAGTGCCTGAGTGGTGAAGACGTCAGGGTCACCAGGCCTATGAAGACGGTGCAGGTACGAGTCTCCGAGTTAGATGACTCCGTATCTGCACAGGATGTGGTGGCTGCCGTCGCGAGAGTCGGTGCCTGCTCCACAGACCATATAAAGTCTGGGGAGGTTAAGCGCGGCCCCAAAGGGCAAGGCTGGGCGGTCGTCACCTGTCCGGTTGCGGTGGCGAAATTGCTGCAGAGCTGTCGCCTGCTGGTGGGCTGGGTTTCTGCAACTGTGAAGGTCCTGCAGCCCAAACAGCTTATATGCTTCCGCTGCCTGGAGGGCGGCCACGTTATTGCCCAGTGCACCTCGGCGGCGGATCGCAGGGGCCTCTGCTTGCGCTGCGGCCAGCCCGGGCATAGGGCGGCTGACTGCTCGGCCGACCTGCATTGCGCGGTTTGCGCCGACGCCGGCAAATCAGCGGCCCACAGAGTTGGCGGCAAGGCTTGCGTCTCACCCCCGAAAGGTGCGCGCAGGAAGAGAGGCCGCAGAGGACGAGGAACAAGCACTGCGAGGGCGACTAACACACCCTCGCAGGCAGTCCGACCCGCGGCAGCCTCGCAACAGCAGGCACCGCGTGCGGAGGAGGCGGTTGGGGGAGCAATGGACCTCTCATAATGGTCCATCTCCGCTTCCTCCAGGCCAATATCAACCACTGCGCCAGAGCTCAAGATCTCTTACTGCAGAGCTTGGCGCAGTGGTCGATTCACGTAGCGGTGGTTGCGGAACCATACCGCGTGCCATCTAGGGATGACTGGGTTGGCGACGCGGATGGCTCCGTCGCACTAATTGTGCGATCGGTGGCAGGCTGTCCCCCCCTTGACAATGTGGTCAGGGGCCGGGGATACATATCAGCCATCATAGGCGACTCTGTGGTGCTGGGGGTCTATTTCTCTCCAAATAGGCCCCTGGCTGATTTCGAGGCATTCCTCTTCCAGCTGGGGCAGGAAATCCAGAGACGTCGTCCTCACCCCGTGCTCCTCCTTGGGGACTTCAACGCCAAGTCTGTGGCGTGGGGATCCCCGACGACGGATGCGCGGGGCCAGGAACTATTAGACTGGGCGCTGACGACTGGCCTAGTCGTCTTGAACCAGGGGGCCGTAGACACGTGCGTGCGGCAACGGGGTGGGTCGATCGTTGACCTGTCCTTTGCAAACCCTGCTCTGGCGCGCCGTGTCCAAGGTTGGCGTGTCGCGGTGGAGGTGGAGACGCTCTCCGATCATCGTTACATACGGTTTGACGTCTCCACCCAGACCTCCGCAGACCCAGTCTTGACCCAGGTTGATGAAGGCCCGAGGTGGGCTTTGAAGCGCCTCAACACGGAGGCCTTGCTAGAGGCAGCAATAGTGCAGGCCTGGCTGCCAGCTCCTGCAAGATTGGTTCCGGAGGAGGAGGCGGATTGGATGGCGGGCGCAATGACGCGTGTTTGTGACGCGGCGATGCCGAGAGTCCGACGCCGTCCAGCAAAACGTGGGGTGTACTGGTGGACCGCTGAGATCGCACAACTCCGCGAGGAATGCGTGGCGGTGCGGCGCCAGTACGCCCGACATCGACGGCGACGCGGCTACCGCGTCCAGGATGCGGCGCAGACTGCACGAGAAGAGGAGCTCTATGGGAACTACAGAGCGGCCAAACAGGCCCTTCAAATGGCCATTGTCAAGGGTAAGGAGGAATGCTGGGAAACGTCACTGGAGACTCTGGAGCGCGATCCTTGGGGTCGCCCGTATCGATTGGTCAGGGAAAAACTCCGCCCTTGGACACCCCCGATAACCCAGAGTCTTCAGCCCCAGCAGTTGGAAGAAACAGTGGCCGCTCTTTTTCCTCACGGAGCTCCACATGTGCCGCCTCCCATGGTTTATGGGTCATCGGCACCGGAACGGGACGAATCTGTTGCAGTGCCCGTCATCACTGGCGACGAGCTTAAGGGGGCGGTACAGAGGATGCGGGGCAAGAATACCGCTCCCGGCCCTGACGGTATCTCGGGTCGTGCATGGGCGTTAGCCCTTGGCAGCTTGGAGCCCCGACTCCTGGGCTTATTCAACGCCTGTCTGGAACAGGGCCAGTTTCCACGGAAGTGGAAGACCGGGAAACTGGTCCTGATCAAGAAAGAAGGACGGCCAGCGGACGCGCCTATTGCGTACCGCCCTATAGTTCTGCTCGACGAGGTGGCAAAGCTCTTCGAGCGAATAATCGCTCGGCGCCTCGTCGAGCATCTCGAGTCGGTCGGCCCGGATTTGGCTGACACTCAATTTGGCTTTCGCCGCGGTCGGTCGACCATCGGCGCAATCGGGCGGGTAAAGACCATGGCGAAGGAAGCGGTAGACCGGGGCGAGGTCGTCTTGGCGGTGTCTCTTGACATCGCCAACGCCTTCAACACCTTGCCCTGGGCCTGCATTATGGAGGCGCTCCGGTATCATGGAGTGCCCTCCTACCTTCGCCACATCGTCGGGGCTTACCTGTCCGACAGAACGGTGTCCTTTCCGGGCCGCGTTGCGTGGCAGCAACGCCAGATGTCGTGCGGTGTTCCACAGGGCTCTGTTCTGGGGCCCCTTCTGTGGAACATCGGATTTGACTGGGCGCTGCGTGGCGCCCTTATAAACGGTGTCAGTGTGACCTGCTACGCCGATGACACTCTTGTCACAGCGCGAGGCAGGTCGCACCGGGAGGCCAGTTTGCGTGCCACCGCCGGAGCTGCCCAAATGGTTGGCCGCATTAGGCGACTGGGTCTGCAGGTGGCCTTGCAGAAATCGGAGGCCTTATGTTTTCATGGGCCCCGTAATCAGCCGCCTGCAGGATCACACATTGTGGTGTGCGGAGTCCAGATCGGCGTCGAGTCGTCGATGAAATACTTGGGGCTCATTCTCGACGGCCGATGGGACTTTGTGGCGCACTTTGCGCGGCTGGTCCCCAAGCTGATGGGTGCTGCAGGAGCGCTGTCTCGCCTCCTGCCAAACACTGGCGGGCCTAGCAGCGCCCCCCGGAGACTTTACTCTGGTATCGTGCGGTCTATGGCCCTGTACGGGGCCCCAATATGGGCGGATTCCCTGACGGCCCGCAATCTCGCTGCGCTGCGGCAACCACAGCGCACGATGGCCGTCAGGATAATAAGAGGTTACCGTACGGTCTCGTACGAGGCTGCGACATTGCTGGCCGACTCGCTGCCGTGGGACTTGGAGGCGAGGACCCTCGCGTCACTCTATACATGGCGCGAGGAACAGCGGCAAGGGGGTGCCCAACCGTCCCCCGGTGACGTCCGGGAGCGGAGAGTGGCGCTCCTCCAGGAGTCCCAGGCTGAATGGAGGGCGAGGCTCGCGCACCCAAGCGCTGGAGCCCCCATCATAGCGGCGATTCGGCCGGCCCTACCGGACTGGCAAAGCAGGCGGCATGGCGTCCTCACGTTCCGGCTGACGCAGGTGCTTACCGGGCACGGGTGCTTCGGAAAGTACCTGTGCCGCATCGGACGTGAGTCGACCCCCGCCTGCCACCATTGTGACACCTGCCCTGAGGACACGGCGCAGCACACGCTCGAAGCGTGTCCCGCCTGGGAGGCGCAGCGCCGAGACCTCAGGGCAACTATCGGACTGGACTTGTCGCTCCTGGCCGTGGTGCTGTCCATGGTCAGGAGCGAATTGGATTGGACCGCCGTCGCCTCCTTCTGCGAGCACGTCATGCACGCGAAGGAGGAGGCAGAACGGCTCAGGGAGGCCACCTCCGACCTCCCCTTCCCCCTCGTCAACAAAAAAAAAAAAAAAAAAAAAAAAAAAAAAAAGTTAGGTTAGGTTTTTTTTTTTTTTTTTTTTTTTTAGTCTGTTCCTCTAACGTCGTTAGAGCCTGTATTTGCTACTCGTTCATTCCAGTTCTATCTTATATGCTTCTCGCACTTTCATACTTCATACTACACTTTCATTCGTCACCTGTCGGTCTGCTTTGGGATGGGAGGTCCCATCTACATCTAATCTTCTATATTGTATATATTCTTTATTTCTGTACTCAGATTTGGGTAAATAATTTTATACACTTCATTTTATTTTACATTTGCAATTTCTTGTTACAATTTTGCTATATCTTTGTTTCAAATTCTACTGTTTACAATTTTACTGTCACTATACATTCTACTTTCTTATTTCTATGTACGCTACATTTTCTTTCATGTACTTATTACATTTGACCTCAATCTATTACATCTAATACACTTCAGTATTATTTTCTTAGATACATTGTACATCTTATGTTACACTATACATGTCGTCTTTCTTATTATCTAGCAGTTTTTACATTTAATTTCTTAGACCATAGTTACGACTTATTTTTATAGTTTTCTGTTTCTGATACGTTTCTAATAATTTCTGTGTATTACAATTTGTTTGTCTTAATTTATCCCTTATATAATATGTCCTAAATATTTTCACTCTTTATATATCAGCCGCAATTTTACAATTACTCTGTATATATGTGCTGTATTTGTTATCTATTAGGTTGCATATGATTTCGTTTTATGTATCTATTATGTGTCATGTTATTTTATTATGTTTTATATCTAATAATTGTTTTGTCGTTCTGTCATAGTCAGTCGTCGTACATTCTCCCGGTGCAATAGTTCCCATTCGCTTTGTTGGTAAACATTCTATATTATTTCCTAATATATATTGATACCATTCTATTACCTTATTCCCATACTCTCTCCAGACCACTATGTTATATGTTGTTTCGTGCTGTGTTTTGTTTCTTGCTTCAAATTGGGACCGGTTTCTTAGAAAGCGATACCAATTTATTTGCGTATTTTGTTTATTTAGTGTGAGTGTTAGTTTGTTGCTATTCAAAGGGTCCAGTTTCTAATGAAGCTGGTTTCCATTTGTTGCTGTGTAGTGTTGTTTTATCTTATTTGTGCAAATTGTGTTGTGTCTGTTGCTGGTGTGGTCTGTGAGTGCAATTCTAACCTAAAGTTCTGTCCGCCCGGGGGTCAGTGTCAAGGCTCCGCTCTTCTGCAAAGTCAGCTATATGCGATTGTCGCGCGTGCAAGGGCGTCCCACCTCTCCCGGACTGGGCAGTCCCGACTAAATGCGTGGTGTCCTACCGAACTTAGTTTGGCACGGACACAGTTACAACACTTTGGTGCCGAACCCGCTAATCGGTCTGCACAATCCGAGCCCATATGCGGTCCCCCGCAGTGACCGCACTTGACTTCACTTTCCGTGCAGAACCCCCTACAGTGGCCATACCCCAGACAGAGTGAACATTGCACCAACGGGGTCTGATCTTCTACTCTAATGTTCTGCTGATCAACATGTACAGTGCCCTTTTCTATGGCTCTATTCCAGATGGAGGGAGATGTTCGCAGCACAATATGTCCCGTGAACGGGTTTCTGGTCTTTTTCCTGTAACATATTTCAACCTTGTCGTCCTCCTTGTCGAGGTCCTGAAATAGTTCCCGATTTTGGTTCCTTAATGCTCCGAGGACGTCCTCGTCGCTGTGAGTCAGCAGGACGCCCTTTAGGACCAGGAGCGGGTTCTTGTTTTTCATGACCTCGACAACGAGGCCTTCTCCTTTACTCTCTATCCTCTCCTTTACCTTGTTTCTTTCTTCTGTTGTGGCGCAGCTCATTATGATTTTTCTATCCTTAGCTTTTCTCACTTTCTCGACTCTCGTCTCTCCTCCCTTGGCATCAATAGCGCTCCTTATCTTAACGAGCACCTCTTCGCCAGTATCCATCTCGTTTGTGGATGTCACCGCTAGCGAGTGCAGCACCGGTCTTTCCATAGGTTTCACCCTGGGTGGGCCGGCCGCTGCACTCGCATAGGATATCCTTTCCATTGTGCTTTCTCCTTCCATCCTTTCCTGGATCTTCTCTATCTCCTTGGCTATTTCCTTAACATGTTCCTTCAGAGTTTTCTTACCTTCTTCGAGTGTTTCTCCTATTTTGCAATTTCCTTCTAATACCTTCGTAGTCACATAATCCATTTTGGCGTCTTGTACAGCCGTATTTTCCTGAATCCTCTCCATCCCCTTAACTAACTCCTTAACATGCTCTTTCAGGGTTTCCTTACTTTCTTCGATTTTCTCTTCTGTTTTCAGGTTTCTTTCTAGTATCCTTATCGTCACACAATCCATTTTGGCTTCCTGATTAATTATCTTTGCCTTTAGCTCCTTTATTCCCTCAGTCATCTCCTTAATTTGTTTCTCCAGCATTTCACTTTGTGCGCTGACCTCGTCCCTTAATTTACTACTTTCTATCATAACAGTATTTTTTAAGCTTTCTATATGTATTTCTTCAGGTATTTGTTTCCGAAGCCTCTCCATCTCCTTAACTTGTTCCTTAACAATTATCGTAAGCCTTCCAATCTCTTCCCTTAGTTTCCGACTTTCGTCCTTCATTTCCTCAATCGTTTCGCTCTCCGTTCTATCGTTCTGTTCCCTGTCTTTAGCATTTCCTTTACCGCATCCGCATCCTTCGGTTTCCGTTTCCTTTACCAACTGGTATAGTCGGTCTACGGCCTGCGTCACTCCGGTCTTTATTTCCGTTTTTAGATTTCTCGAGTGATTTAGATGGTGCTTGGCCTTGGAGAGACAGGCCCTGGCCTCGGCTGTTTTGCTGTCATATTTTGTCACGCTTGGCGGGGATTTCGCCGCCTCCACAGAGGCCCTTCGAACCGCGGTTCTACTCTCCTGAGAGGGTGAGGGCCCCCGTGCCGGCCGAGAAGATCCCCCCGCAGTCATTTTTTCTGTAAGGTTCCTCGCGGGCTTTGGTTTTATGTCTTGTTTTCCAGACTCCCTGTCTTCAATACTTCGTCTAGCTTTTGTCATCTCGCCTGAATTTTTCTGTATTGGGGACTTCTGGGAGTCCTCGTCTCTACGTTTTGTCGGAGTGCGGAATCCGAACATATTTTCGTCCAAAGATTGCTCCAATAATTTATAATCGCTGTATAAGGTGTGTATAGTTCAATGTGTGTGTGTGTATACGTGTATGTATGTGTGTGAGTGCGTGTGTGTATGTGGGTGTGTGTGTTTGCGTGTTTGTGTGTGTGTGTGTGTGTGTGTTTAAAATGTATATAGAGTGTAAGTAAAGTATGTAAATAAGGGCGTATACAGCGTAAGTCAGTGCAATTCGCAGTGTAGCCCAAATCTGAGTCTAAGTCACAGGGTAGTGTAAAAAGTACCCTGGTTATGTATATAAACAATAACACCAACGAAACAACAAAAAAGTTCAAAACACCATACAATAAAACGACAAATCTTAAAATTATCCCAATTGGGGTCTTGTCGGTGGTCACACTATTCGCGATGTAGAAGGTCGCTTGTCTTACTATTTAGCCAAAAATGAAAATAAAATTTAGGGGGGGGGGTAAAAGGGGGGGGGGTCACTAAGAGGGTGGTAGGATGACAGCCCAGCTGTCCTCGAATGAAAAATCAATTTTCTAAAATTTTGAAAAAATTTTCCCCCCAACTTAGGGGTAGGGGGTTGGTACCTAGGTCAAATGGTAGGGGGGGTCGCAAAGGGTATCCCTTTGGTGGATACCGTGGGGGGGGTACAAGGGGGGGGGCCGGGGAAAATTTTGTCAAAATTGCTCTACGACCCTTAGTTTCCGAGATACAGGGGTTGCAAGTTATTTTGCGGTTGGTCCGCTGTGCCGTTTTCTGTTCACAGCCCTGTATTTCGAAAAATACTAATACCAAAATTCTAATTAAAGGCCACAATCCAGAGGAAAGGCTGCTAAAAGCATCCAGCGACGGCGACTGTTTTCATTTCACCCAATATGGCGACCGCGCCGGCCGGCTCCTGTGTTTTGTTAGCACGCGCAAGTGACGCCGCCTGACGTCTACTCGCGGTACTGGCCTCCGAGTAAACCAGCCTTCTTGGTTCTTCCATATCCCGACATACTTATAACAATTCATTTAGTGACATTGACATTTACGCGCTATCGAAGTCCACTTTTAAAACATATGTTCTACATAAAATAACCAAGTCCTAATAATATTACCACTTACCCGCAAATTGTTTAAACCAAAAAAATATTGCATTGCCATCATAAGCTTCATAACTTTATAAGAGCTACTAAGTAAGTACCTACTGTAATTATTTCTTTAAACCTTATTTTTTTTTTCCAGTTAGATTAGTTTTCACGCATAAACTATACCATTTACTTTTTTATTTTCTATACTTACTTACTAAATTTATAGTCTGCCTTTAATATTGTATAAATTTTAAAACAACATAGGTACTTACTTAACTCGTATACTTAAGCGCTTCTTATTGTTCATTTTACTATTTTTTTGTATATTGTACTCTTTTACTTACTTGCTGTTCACTGTTTTATTTGTTACTAGCTGACCCGTGCAGCTCCGCCCGCGCTTATATTACGTTTTGCTCCCCTTTTCTCCCTCCTCGCTAGATTTATCTCTCTCCATATCTCACTCTCTCTCTTATAAAATCTAATAAAATCTAATTATATGCTCTTTCTCTCCTCTCTCTTTCCCCCTCCCGCTTCGGTTTCCGTCATACTCCCCCTCTTCCTCTGTCCCCTCTCTGAACCCTCTCCCCCTCTCTCTTCTACGAACTTGCTCCTTCTCACTCCCCCCTTACTCCACCTAACTCGCCCGATCCATCACCCCCTCCTCGAATCCCCTCTCCCTCTTTCTCCTCTCTTGCACCCTCGTCTCGTTCTATATATCCTCGTCAATCATGGTATCAGCGGCATTAAATATACGGGTATGGGTTCACCCATCTATTTAATGACCTTTCCTTATATTGCTTAACCTTAACCTAGTGGCATGAAATATACTTTACGGCCTATTCTCAGACCTACCCGATATGCACACAAAATTTCATACAAATCGGTTCACCCATCTACACACATCAAAAGTGTCTAGGGATCAAGCATTTTTAAGCGGATTTCTTGAGATTGAGATGTGGCTTTGTAATAAATTTATGATTTTATAAATTTATATGGATCCTTTTTGGTGCATTTCATAATTTGAATCAGGAACTGTGAATCAAATTCGAGTAAAAGATGAAAATCAGCTGTCAATATTTTCCCTATAAAAACATACAACGCATTGAAGACATTATTAGTGCTACTGTTTCCCTACTACTGATTAAAACCAACGTTATTATGGAGCGGCGACGTCATTTAAGCAGGGAAGAAATGCTCAGAGCCGTGGGAATGATAGAAGCTGGTTCCCGGCAACGTACTGTGGCTTTAGCTCTGAATACAAGTCAGAGTGTTATCAGTCGACTTTGGACACGTTACCGAAGCACTGGTACCGTGGCTGAGCGCCATGGAGGACGGTATCGCTGCACCACACGGAGACAAGACCGATATATTCAAATCTTAACTCGAAGAGCTCCAACAATAACTGCCATGATGTTAGCCGTGAGGCTTCATCACTCTTCAGGGAACTTAATTAGCGACCAAACAGTCAGAAACCGCTTGCATGAAGTGAACCTTCATTCCCGAAGACCGCTACGGGTACCACCTATAGCAATGCACAATCGTAGGATTCGATATCAATGGGCTCTTGAACACAGAAATTGGGCAGAAGAACAATGGCGTTTCGTGTGCTTTTCTGATGAGTCTCGTTTTGGTATGAGACCGGATACAAGACGTATACGACACTGGAGAACCCCTGGACGCCAACAGCGATTAAAATCCTGCCAGGAAGTCCATCCTTATAGTGGTGGAACCATCATGGTATGGGCGGGTATTTGGATCGGCGGAAGAACTGAGTTGATTTGGATCAGAGGCAACCTCAACGCTCAAATTTATGCTGAGACGATTGTATCAGACGTCATCGTTCCTCTACAAGTGCAAATCGGTCCCTTATTTCAGTTAATGCATGATAATGCACGACCGCACACCGCAAGAGTTGTAAGACAGACTCTCGCCGCAGCTAACATCAATGTCCTGCCCTGGCCTGCTCAGTCGCCAGACTTGAACCCGATTGAGCATGCATGGGATATGCTACAGAGAAGAGCTCTGCCGAATATGGAGGGTATCCAGTCGCAAGAAGACCTTTTTTTGTTGTTGCAACGAACATGGGCGGCCATTCCACAGCGTGATTTGGATGAACTCATTTTGAGTATGCCAAACCGATGTTCTTGTGTTGTTAGTGTTCGCGGTAGAAACACGGATTATTAATTGTTTAAGTTACCCAATAAAATTTTAAAGAAAACTGTTATTTCAGTCTTTTTTTCGAACTTTTGTGTTAGTGGTTCAAATGTCAAAAATCCCTTTATTAGGAAAATGGCAAATTTCTTTATTAATGCAAAGGTGACTTGGTTTATCGTTACTGTGACAAACGAAAACACTTTATTTGATGAATCCTTAAAGAAAATTTTAATTAATATCAATCAGGAGAAAAGTTATTGCAAAAATATATGTTGATCCCTAGACACTTTTGATGTGTGTATTAAATGACGTTGCCTTATGTAGCTTAACCTTAACCTAGCGGTATGAAATATACTGTATGACCTATTCTAAGACCTACCCGATATGCACACTTTTATACAAATCGGTTCACCCATCTATTTAATGACCTTACCTAACGTTGCTTAACCTTAACCTACCGGGATAAAAGTATCCTATGTCCGTTTCCTGGTTCTAAGCTACCTCCCCACCAATTTTCAGCCGAATCGGTTAGGCCGTTCTTGAGTTATAATATAGAGATTAAAGTTCTATAGTGATTGTATGTTCAATTTCACCGATAGATGGCGCTGTTCATAATGTAAATCACGCTAACATCGTAAATTACTGTCTAATGATATTCGATAATGAAAGTCCTTAGCTTTTCGGCTCGCATCTTTTATTGTTGCGACGTTACAGTCGGATAGGTATTGTATTACTATAATACCTATCTATACACTACCTGGACTTGGGGAGTTTCATTAAAATTTCATGAACAGAAATGTAATGAAAATGTCCTGGGTGTACCGGACCGGCTTACCCCATACAAAAATTGACCCTTCGCCAATGCTACATCTTATGCAAACTAAATGTCTGCTCAGTCCCTATTGTATATAGCGTAATAATACATATCTTAATGATTAACTGATCAGTCTATAATTACCCTATTCACATACAAAGGAAATTACGTGGCAATATGTGCAAGTAATGTTTCACTGCTTAGCCCCTATGATACATAGCGTGATGTTTTATATACCAACTTATACCTTGACTTCTACACAACACATCAGTGAAAGTCCTATCAAAATCCATCCACGGGTTTTCAAATGATACCTGGACGAACAGAACGACAGACAGACAGACAATAATTGCAAAAAAAATTGTTTTGGCCTCTATGTCGATAGTATAGTATATGAAATTTGGGAAAAATATTCAATGTACAGAAAAAGTGCTCTTTGAGTTTTATTATAGTATAGAAGATGTATTTGGATGCACTTATGGTATCCTCTTTTGGCTAAGGTGTATTATATAAGATTTTGATTTATCCATTTATTGTAGACTATGCTGTTTGGATACCTTAATAAATAAAAAAAAACATATTCAGGCCATAGGTTTAAGATATAAAAATTGGGAATATCCTTATAAATAGTTTAGAAAAAATAACAATAAAAGCGCTGGCGGAGCTGCGCGGGTCAACTAATTAAAAATAATTATCGCTCGATATAGGCTTACACAATGATATAGTCGTAGACAGAATATAATACAGACATATACCAAGCGTGCCGCCGATAAGGACAGAAAAATAAGTACATACTAAATTTAGAGTTGCCACGTAAGGGAAATTTTACCCTTTGTGTAAAGCAAATACGGAGGTTGTTGTAAATTATATTTTCTTTCCTAACCAAAAACCACTTTTTTGACACAACATTTACTTTTCTTACATTATATCGTCTTAATCTATGACAGTCTGCAAAAAGTACGAAAGTAATTGTTATAATAATGTCCTCCTAGCCGAAACGACCACAGCGGCCAATCTTTCACAAGCTTTCACTCGCTGAGTTTCTTGCCGGTTCTTCTCAGCGGGGGCGCGTTGTGAACCGGTGGTAAACTCATTTTCTCTAAGCGGCAGCCCAAGCCGAGACCGTGCCTCCCTGAGGTGCCCTTGTGCTAGTCGCTACCCAAACCTTTCTGGCTGGAGCGCTTTAAGCGCTCGCCCTCTTGTCCGGTGAAACAGTACTATTCCTACAACAAAAAAAAAGTGATGATCAATAAAGCAAAGTGACTATCAAGCTTCAGTTGTCCACCAAACTTTGATGTCTACTGAAAGTGTGTTTGGTATTTATTGGTGATTCAAGTTAGGCAATGCCAAATGAATCATTTGATAGTTATTTAATAGTCACTTTGCTTTATTGATCATCACTTTAGTTGTCAAACGAGATAGGTACATAATAGGGGGGCCAAATGAAACAAACTATTCAACGTCGGTACTATTTATTTATAATTCAGATAATTTACCAATAAATTGTAACCAACAACATACGTATGTATATTGTTGGTTACAATTTATTTGTTTAAATATAAGCATGTTGTTTAAATATATACAATTTATATATTTAAACAACATGCATATAGTAAAAGCACGATTAAATGTACAATGACCATTGTGCCTATAAATAACGAATGAATACGTCCTACGCAGCCTTGGACGAATTACTTGAGCGCTTACATTATTTCTGAATATTTAAGCATTCGGGAATAACTTTTAGCAACCTAATTAATTCTTTTTGTTGCTGCTATCCACAGTATACAAATATCCATATTTTCAGGAAATCATAAAAATAAATTCGGGAAATCTGAGAAATTCTTCGATGCACCCAGCATGTGGGATCGTGTATGATGCACTTAATAATAATTTACCACTTATTTATGGTAGTCTCTCTTTTATACACTGGCAACACTGATAATGGCGATCAATAAACTGAAAATTTTAGGTTATGGATGAAAAACAAGAATTTATCGATCTTACACGTAACTTTCAAGTAAAATAGTAACTAATTTAGAGCAATAAGATCTAAATAAGTCGTTTACATGTATTAGTTTCTAAATGTAATCTCTAAATTGGCCATAATAATTCACGTTTACCTGTGAAACGATACTCCACTAATTTTACGTTCACTGTCACTTTTACAGCCTATAATACTGCACTGCATGATTCTTATAGGATTTCCACAACACACAGTAATGTCACAGTTAGTTTTTTATTGAATTTTAAGTTATTTATTTAATATTAAAACCACGATTAAATTGTCACGGAGCAAAGTGGGAGCAAACGTCAAATTTGTTTCGCACCCACGGCGCGGAAAAATTGAACACATGCTGAGGGACAAAAAATCATATACACTGTTTCTTTCTATCACACGTAACCTACATAAACGCATTCTTTTCTTGCGTGAATGAGAAAGAAAGTGTCCAGCCCTCTATTGTTTTCTTCCTCTAAGGATATAGTAAAATATCATTGGGCTTAGGCTCAATTCACACAAAGATGGCAGCGGCCGGAAGCGGCGCAACGCGGCCGCCCGCGGCGTCGTGAGCAGCCGCGCGCCTTGAGTCTAGTTCGTACATTCTACAAGGAAATTCCGCTCCAAAAGGCGCGCGGCGCCGCGGACGGCCGCATGCGGCCGTAAGTAATTTGACACGCTACGAAGTCGGTTTTTATTTTTTCTAACAAAAAAAAAATATTTTAACTAGTTGACTCGAATAGGATCGAGTTGGATGTTTTGTTACTTTTCAGTTTAAATAATCCGAAAATTACTAGCTGCAGGCGAAAGCAGGGAGCAATCGGTAGGGCTAGGGAGAAATAAAATAACGGACTCTTCAGTATCTTATTATTTAAAAATTAAAGTTTTACATTAAAAATAATTATCGCTCGATATAGGCTTACACAATGATATAGTAAAATATCATTGGGCTTAGGCTCAATTCACACTAAGGTGGCAGCGGCCGGCAGCGGCCAGAAGAAGCGCAACGCGGCCGGCAGCGGCAAGAAGCGGCCGCCCGGGCGTCGCGAGCAGCCGCGCTCCGCCTCGCGCCTTGAGTCTAATTCGTACATTCTACAAGGAAACTCCGCTACACAAGGCGCGCGGCGCCGCGGGCGGCAGCTTACGGCCGCATGCGGGCGCCTACGTCCGCGCGAGTCTTTGAACTTTTCAAGCGATACTGGTCTTTTACGTATTGTAGATTTTTTTTTTTTTATTTAATTTTATTTCGGGGCTTTTACTTTGGTGGAGTACACCAGCCCCATTGTATCCTATACTGTATTGTAGATAAAGTTTAAAATTCTTTCACAGTGAAAGTGCGCGCCGCGCCGCTGCCATCTTGGTATGAACTGAGCCTTATACGTTTGATCAATCAATCAGTATTTACTGTGCGTACAAGTACGTAGTACTATTATTTATTCTGTGGTACAAGGCACACTCAATGGTTTACATAATAATCACACAAGTGTGATAACGGTAATTCAGTGAACAGACATACTCGGAGCAGTGTCGAGCGGGCGCACGAGGCGTGGTGCACGCGTTTGCTTCACTTCGTTGTGCATCACCGGACAGAAGCGGTCGAACGGATCGGTCTCCGCATAGCGTAGTCCGTAAGAATTGTAATTCTCAACGAGGACGTCAATCGGCGAAGCGCGATCTCCGTCTTCCGAATGCGCGCACACGGCGCCACCGTCCTCGAGAATGACTCCGGAAGGCGGAGGGCGCCGACGACGCCGAACCCGGCGACGACGAGCGCGCGGCACTCCGACGATGGCGTCCGATCTCTCGGCGACCGGCGCCGACGGCTCAGCGAGGATCGTCGACGTCTCGGCGGTCGCGTCGGACGACTCGGCGGCCGAGCCGCAATACCGCTCGAGCATCTCGAGAGCGCGGCGCTTGCCGTCTCGCAGTTCGGCCGGATCGGCGCCGGCGCCCGGCAAGGCCGGCCGGGGGGCATCTCCCGGGGAGACCGGCCAGGAGGCGTCTACCGGCGCAGCCGGCCGGGGGGCGTCTCCCGGCGAGGCCGGCCGGGGGGCATCTCCCGGAGAGACCGGCCAGGAGGCGTCTACCGGCGCAGCCGGCCGGGGATCGTCTCCCGGCGAGCCCGGCCGGGGGGCTACTCCCGGCGAGGCCGACCGGAGGGCGCCGTCCACGAGGTCAACGTCGCCGCCGGTCGGGACCACCCTGCGGAGGGAGAAGGTATCGGTGTAGACACGAGCGTGCGGCGCGCGGCGGGCGGCGGGCGGCACTCACTCGACGAGGTCGTCGCGGTCGAGCAGCGCGAGCGGCTCGTCGCGCGGCAGCAGGTGTCCGCGCGAGAGCAGCGCGAAGCGGCCCGGGATAGCGAAGAGCGCGCGCAGGCGGCGCCGCAGCCAGCGCACGGGCCGCGCGGCGCGCACGTGCATCGCGACCCGCGCGCGCTCGTCCGAGTAGTAGCGGCGCAGGCACACGCTGATGCGGTAGCCGGCCGCCGCCGAGTTGACGCCGCCGGCGCTCGCCGATCCCATCACTCTATCGACGGGAATGAATAATATTATGAGACTATCGATGTTTATGCCTAAATCTCTAATCACTTTTAGCTCTTGTAATATAGTGCCCTGTAAATTATAAGTTGTGATAATAGGATTTGATTTACGAGTGTAACGTATGTATGAACATTTGCTAGGATTCAACACCATACTATTATTATTATTGCACCACATCGTGACTTCATCAATATCATGCTGCGCCGCCGACGCACCCACAAACACACCTGTACGTAAATATCAAACTTTGTCATTTTTTTTTATTTTTATTTTTTTCTACTCGAGGTACCAAATAATTTTATTAAGTTGGCTAATTCACTTCACAATGCCGATGCGCTTCTATTTTAATGATTAATAGTCTATGATCGGCTACAGAAAACGAAATCTCAATCAAAAAGTGGTCAACCGCCACTGGATACCATGGTATCCGCGTACGGTCAACACGCTTTTGAGCCGTGATACCATAGTATCCGTGGGCGTTCCAGTGGTTAAGTCATCAGCAAAAGTTCATAATCACAGTATTGTATGTGATTGACGATATCATTTATGTAGATTATAAAGAGTAAAGGCCCTAGATGCGAGCCCTGTGGTACTCCAGAGACTGCATGGAAACTATGCGACTCATAACCCTTAACAACTACTACTTGAGACCTTTCCTCTAAATACGAAGCACACCATTTCAATACTGAGCCATGAATGCCATAAAATTCGAGTTTGTACAGCAGTAGAGCGTGGCTAACTTTGTCAAATGCACTGCTGAAATCAGTATACACTGCGTCAATTTGATGACCTTGATCAATATTTTCAGAAAGACTTGTCCAATTTTTACGTTAGACACAAATAGATGGCGTTAGGTAAGTTTTATATCACGCAATGGTTTTGTTTTTCTATTTGTATATATGTGGTGGAATTTTTGTGCTTGCCAACATCCGCGGCATATCACTGGATACCAATAAACCAGTTGTTATTGCAAAAGAGGTTTCATTTCTGGGAATCCTAAGGGGGATCATCCGAACATGGTCCTTCGAGAGCCGGATACTTAGACCGGTAAGTCAGTAAGTGCTCGGGAGCTCCCGCGTCTTCGAGGGTCGCTGCTGGAGCGCCGCCTGCAGCTGAAGGAAGGTGCTGCCGGGAGACCAGGAGCGAGGCAGCGGCTGAAGGAGGAGTAAGGAAGCAGTCGGGAGCGGAGCGGTACCAACTTACCCGACCGGGACGTGAGTGACGTAGTGTGTGTGTGAACAAAAATCGTGAGTACAGTCATCGTCATAATTACAGTGACTTAGAAAATTAATCCTCGAAATTGGACTTATGAAATTTTCGAGAATTAATTTAAGATTTAGAAAAATTATCAGAAAAGTGAAGTGACGGGGAATCCATGCCCAATTTTACAAAAATTAATACATCTAAATACTTTCAAAATTTGTGTTCTTTATTTGAACTTAAACATTTTGTTGTTTGTCAAGAACTTAAAAAAAAATTGAACTTTAATTTAATTTTGAATTGTTATTGTGTCAAGATGGAAACATATTTTAAAATTCAAATAGATACCAATGCAGCGATGTCGCGTGCTAGGTCCAACTTCAAGAAGTACGATCGAATTACTAAAGCTTATATAGAAGATAGAATGGATCATTTGGAGAGTCATTTGAGTTTATTTAAAGATATTAATCGTAAAATATTAACAGAAATTAAAGATAGTGACTATTGTATATCTGAATTTTATACTACTGACTTATATGAACTGTAACTGAAGATCTTTCTATGGATTTTAAAACCGAATTAAGAGAGATTTTGGATGAACTTACAACAGGGACAAATGTTACTCTTGTTCATTCAAAAGAAAAGTCTTGTTCTATTAAGTTACCCAAAATTACATTACCTAGATTCTCTGGGCAATATTCCAAATGGATTATATTTAGAGATTTGTTCTTGTCTTTGATCCATAATAATGAGACACTGGACAATGTTCAGCGACTTCATTATCTGAAAAGTCATTTATCAGGTGAACCGGAACAGCTTTTAAGAAATATGTCTATTAGTAGCGATAATTACAAACAATGTTGGGAACAGCTGATTTATCGTTATAATAACACAAACAAAAAATATATGGCAAATTGTATTCTTAAACGGTTTTTAAGTCAGAAAAATATAACTGACGAAACTTCATCAAGTCTTAAGGAACTATTACATATTAGCAATGATTGTTTGGTGTCATTAAAGAATTTAGGCATTAATATAGACTCTTGGGACGTAATTGTCATTCATATACTTTGTTTAAAACTTGATTCTGAATCTCGAAAGTTGTGGGAAGCTAATATTTGTGAAAGTTTAGAAGAATTACCCACATTTGATCAGTTTAAGAAGTTTTTAGAGCAAAGATTTAGATCACTGGAATTTTTAGATAAGTTGAATAAGGGTAACTCAACTAAAAATGTTACTTTTAAAACCCTACACACTACTACTTTTTCATGTGAGTTTTGGAATGGTAACCATAAACTTATTAACTGTAAGAAGTTTGGTCAAGAAGATGTTAACTCACGTCGTAATTTCGTCCAAACAAATGGATTTTGTTTAAATTGTTTGGGGTCGGGTCATGCGGTATTTGTATGTCGAGTAGCTACGAGGTGTAAATTCTGTAACAGGAAACACCATACTTTATTACATTCGAAAGAGTTTTTTGTTTCAAGGTCAACTGATCAGAAACCAGACAAAATTTGTCAATCAGTTGATGATAATCAAGTAGCGTCTACATCTCGAGATGATTCCCTTAATACTGTCTGTAACCAGTTGTGCGGCAATCGCTAGTAGTCAAGATTTGTTGCCCACAGCTTTAGTGAAGGTTAAATCGCGGTCGGGTAAAGAGGTAACTCTCCGTGCATTACTCCATCAATGTTGAGAACATTGAAGGAGTAATGCACGGAGAGTATATAACGTAGTCCTCGGTCCAACTATTGGGACTTAGGAAGTACGCAAACTTTAACAAGTCGCTTAGACTAGGAGAGAATGAGGAGTCTGCAATGACCTCTAAGTATGTAGTTTTTGTAAGAATTCAGTCAATGTATAAGTATGTATGTATGTATATGTGTGTATGTGGTTTTTTGTTTTTTTTTTTATAACCCTGATTTTGTAGTCTCCGTCAAAGCACACGTTCAGAATAGACTAACATCTTTTCTACCATCAAGGAAAATTGAATTTCCTTTATGGTCAGAGTTGAGTAAGTATAGTTTAAGTCATCCTTCCTGGAACCAACCAGGCAGGATTGATTTGCTGTTAAGTTCCTCAGTGTATAGTAAGATACTCAAGCAGGGACTTAGCAAATGTCCGTCGGAATCCTTAATAGCGCAGGATACCAAGCTGGGGTGGATTTTGTCGGGTGAAGTTCCCATCGATAAAGGTCCACTGGAGTATTGCCAAAATTATTTCATATGCGAAGAAGATAATAATCTACTAAAAAGGTTTTGGGAATTGGAAGAACCACCCATTCTAAAAAAGTATCTTACCTTAGAAGAAGAGGCTTGTGAGAATTTTTTTACGAAGACAACTCGCAGAGTTTCTTCGGGTCGTTATATTGTTAAATTACCTTTTAAAACTGCTACTCCCACCTGTGTAGAAGGTGATTCTAAAACTATTGCTTTGCGCAGATTTTTTTGTTTAGAGAAAAAATTGGCAAAGAATGTTGAGTTAAAGAAGCAATACGCAGAAGTAATAAATGAATACATAAGTCTGGGTCATATTCTGGGTCATATTTTCGTATTTCCAATCGCTGCGGAAAAAGTTTTACATGACTATTATATGGATGACTGTATGACTGGGTGTCAAACGGTGGGGGAAGGTATAGAGATATTTAATCAAATGACTGCACTACTAAAACTAGGAGGGTTTGAACTACAAAAATGGAAAAGCAACAGCGAAGAATTATTGCTTTATTTATAAGCAAGCGTAGAAGAAACCATAGAAGAAAACTTAAAACTAAAAACTGATAAGGTTATGTAAATTCTACGACTTACCTAAAGAAGCTGATGAGTTTATGTACACGGTGAAGCTGCCACCGCCGAAGAAACCTGAAACTAAAAGAAGTGTTATATCTCACATATCGATGTTGTATGATCCCTTAGGTCGGCTCGCACCTGTAATCATAAAGGCAAAGATTTTGATACAGAAGATATGGTTAGCAGGTATTAACACTTCCGCTGCTAAGCAAAAATCGGGCGCTCGGCGTATGCGGTTCAATATAGACAAAGTGAGTTTTGCGCACAGCCGTTTGCTCAATCAACGCGTGTGCTAACCGTCTAACACGTTCGAGTCGGGCGTGTCGCGATGGCTATGCGCATCGACTCACTAGTATAGTCGGCCGGTGGCATTACGTGTATGCGGCTTCGACTAGACAAGCGAGTTCCGCCGAGACACGACGGCTATGCGACTGGTAGTGGCCAGGGAAGTCGAACGCGTAGCACAACGGGTGTGCGAATTAACTATCGAGGGGAGTCTGTCAAACTAAAACAGCAGTGCGCATTGCCTCACGTGGCTAGTTTATAGTTTAGTGCTTTCAGTTCGAATATTTACGAATCAATGTATTTGTGTACCTATTCAGTTTTAATTCAAATTCAAAATTACTTTTATCATTTCGCATAGCCCTTACGAGAGCACTAATCGATATACTATATATCGATGGCACTTATACATTATTGTCAAGTTTTTTTTAAATACCACAGGATTGTGATCCTGTGGTATTTCAAAAAAACTGGCGCGGCCTCTACTGAAAAGTTTTAAATTAAAATTATGCTCTATTATTATTACCAATAATGATGTTAGACTAATTTTATTAAAAAAAGTGGATTCTTTTTTGGAAATTTATGAAAAAGCCGATCAAAAATTTCAACACTAGAATGTTCAGAATCATGTACTGGATCCCTGGTATCGGTTTTCGGTACGATGTCCCTTATACCCCGTATAAAGGAAATGTGCGGGGAGTTATTTCGAATTTCAAATGATGATGGTGATGAAGATGTGAAAGATGATGATGATGAATGGTGGTGATGATGGTGATGAAAATGTGAATGATGGTGATGATGTGTTATGATGATGATGAAAATGTGAAAGATGATGATGATGGATAGTGATGATGTGTGATGATGGTGATGAAGGTGTGAATGATGATGATCATGATGAAAGGTGGTGTGTGATGATGATGGTGATGAATATGTGGATGATGAATTTTGATGATGGTGTTAAAGATGTGTATGGTGATGATGATGAATAGTATTAAAGATGTGAATAATGATGAAGATGATGAATGGTGATGATGTGTTATGATGGTGATGAAGATGTCAAAGATGATGGATAGTGATGATGTGTGATGATGTGTGATGATGGTGATGAAGATGTGAATGATGATCATGATGAATGGTGATGTGTGGTGTTTATGTGATGATGGTGATGAAGATGTGAATAATGATGATGATGAATTTTGATGATGGTGTTAAAGATGTGTATTGTGATGATGATGAATAGTGTTAAAGATGATGAATGGTGACGAAGATGTGAATGATGATGATGATGAAGACGATGAATGGTGATGATGATTTACATATGTAGACTTGAAAAAAGACACGATATACTTAACTCAATTTGTAAATAAAATTCGTTGATCCACCGATCGGTTATCGTTAACGAAAAGACTAAACTAGTTTATGCCTAATTAGACCACAAAGTATAGAATGGATCTATACTGTCTTGTTTTAGTCGAATGTAACACTTTCGCTGCTAAGCAAATATCGTATGCGCACGACGTATACGGCTCAATATAGGCAAGGTGAGTCTTGCGCACTGCCGTTTGTTCAATCAACGCGTGTGCTAACCGACTAACACGGTCGAGACGGGCGTGCCGCGACGGCTATGCGCATCGACTCACTAGGCTAGTCGGCCGGTGGCATTACGTGTATGCGGCTTCGACTAGACAAGCGAGTTCCGCCGAGACACGACGGCTATGCGACTGGTAGTGACCAGGGAAGTCGAACGCGTAGCATAACGGATGTGCGAATTAACTATAGAGGTGCGGCCGTCGAACTAAAACAGCAGTGCGCATTGCCTCACCTGGCTAGTCTAAACAATAGTGCTTTCGGTAGGTGCTAGTTTTCAAAATAAAGTAAATATTTAAGCATCAATGTACTTTATATTCAGTTTTCGAATTGTTATTGTAAACTACGTTAAATAATTATATCATATTTATTTATATCAATTTCTGATTGATATAAATAAATATGATATAATGATATAATGGTGACGGTTGTATAGAAGTCTGGTCAAGTGGTTCAAGGGAATGGTCTTTTCATCGGCCTGCATCTGAACTTGTCTGATTCACTTGAATTACTTATAGTTGTAATTTATATATAAAATCTATGTAACTTCTACATATATTCACACTTTATGCAATGGACCGACCAAAATTAAGAGCGGTGGGTGGTCCCTTGCATGAGTGCACCGATTCAGCAAACAGCGAGAGATGGTGACATGACAGCCACCACGACCTCTCTCTCAGGAGCGTTTCCTAATTACTGAAAGCTCAGACTTAAAGCATTTTGTCGAAAATTTCAAATTCGGGAGCATGCACTTTAAAAAAATATATAGTGGCATGTGAATAAAATGTGTCATTAGACTACTAGTTTTGAGTTCATAATTTGAATATTACGATTAGGAGTGTTCGTTATATTAGATAACTGAAAAAATAATCTATTATTTATAAATAATCAAATCGCTTATTATTTATTATCTTAGGCAAGCGTTATTTTTTATCCGTTATTTAAATTACATAGATATTGTACGACCACCACAGCCGCCTGCCACGACGCGGCGTCCGTTATTTAGGAAGCTAAATGAGTTAGTCACTGAATTCAATGAAGTGTAATCGCATTTAGGAAGTTAGGATTCTAAATTCAGAGGCAAGGATGGTTTCTAACTGACAAAATCACTTAGAATCCTAATTAGAAACGCATTTAGGAAGGTGTAATCGCATTTAGTCACTGAACTTCAACTCAGTCGCTGCGTGGCTCTCCGCGCGTGTTATCAAATTCAAGGCAATCGCAGGTTAAGCAACGATAGGCAAGGTCATTACAAAGATGGGTGATTGTTTAATGCCATTTGAATCAAGCGTCTCCGTGCTTTGGAGGACATGTAAAAGTGTGGGTTCTAGTGTTTAACCGACTTCAAAAAAAGGAGGTTATGTTTTCGACGATACAATTAAAATAAGGAGATACTCATAGACAGTTGTTATAAAATTTTGGCTATCGATCAGGTTAAGCAACGGTAGGCAAGGTCATTACAAAGATGGGTGACCGATTAATTCTATTTGAATTACTTTACCTTACTTTGGAGGACATGTAAAAGTGGGTTATAGTATTTAACCGACTACAAAAAAAGGAGGTTATGTATTAGACGCAAATGGATCTATTTTATTGTTCAAAAATTAAAAATAAACGACTATATTAATTGCCAATGCTAGGCAAATGCCAATTTTTTGGTGTTTGGACAAGACTGGCGCCATCCTTCGTTGTAAACAGCGCGGACATAATCGGGCGAAGTAATATATTATAACGTAAAAAATAATAGGTGTTTTATAAGTAGCGTATCGTTATAACGCGTTTTCATGACCTTTCAAAAGTGCTAGCGTTAAGCCTATTTGAAATAAACTATTTTTGACTTTTGACTTTGACTTTCAATATATAGCCTTTGCGAACACTCCTGATTACGATATGAGTGTAGATAATTGTATATTATGATACAAGTGACCTGTTGCTCATTACTCATGAGGCTGTGGTTTGCAGCCTGAGCCGTAGGCGAGGGCGTAATTTAGCAGAGTGTGTCATCATGAGCAGAGCTCACGAGTTTTATACGTTTTTCAACACACTTGTGAGGAAAAAAAACAAATAAAAATTAACACAGCGACAAACACAATAAAAACTAAATATGACAAATATGGAAAATGGCGCGCGTTTTTTTTTTTCACGGTCTCAATGCAATGTGAGTGAACATACAGCCTACTTCAAAATTATAATCTTAAGTGATAAAATGCAAATATTTTAACAGTTTATAACACATTATTGTTATTTATAAATAATCTGATAATAGTAAATGTGTTTTTGATTTAATTAAGGGCGTACACATTTCTTTATTCCAAAAAAAAATGGATAACCTGTTTGTTTTTACTAAAAAAAAAACTCTGCTTGCTTTTACTAAAAAAAATGCTCTGTTTACTTGCGTACAATTTGCAGTAAGGTACTAATTTAACTTTGTAGGAATAATTCTATTATACATTAGTGCGGTAATGTCATTACGCACGCGTGTCTTATAGCTATGTTTATGACCCTAAAAACGATGTAATAAGGCTCACTTTACGAGCAAGTGTGTTGAAAACTTTATTACAGTCGTATGCAACGCAGAGCAAGTAGCTAGTCTCATCAGAGCTAAATTATAACAAATGCCCTGGATGTTATGTTCATTTTCTTCCCGGATCTTCTTAGTTGAGGCCGCGTTGTGATCCGGTGGTAGCTCTTTTTTTTTTAAATAAAATATTTAAAAAAAAAAATTGAACCGACTTCAATATCACTGAAAAGTATAAAATAATTTAAATATTATTGAAGTTGGTGTTAGCGTACCTGCTGTGTATATTTGGCACCAACTTCAATAATATTTAAATTATTTTATACTTTTCAGTGATATTGAAGTCGGTTCAATTTTTTTTTAAAAAGATTTTATTTTAAACTTTTTAGTGATATTTTCATATATAAAGATTGAACCATCGAAAACCGTAAAATTATCTAGGTAGGTTATGATCACATTATCGTCTACATAGTTTTACATAATTCATGTTTCTTCAGAAAAAAATATCCGGTCGTAATGAAATTTGCATGGAAACATCATAGTAGTTTACTCTCTCGAATAAAAAAAGAATCATCGAAATCGGTTCATAATTGTCAGAGCAATGTAATGGAGAACATCAGTTTTATGGTTTTTACCAGATAAATTCCTCCACATCGTTCATGGTCCTCCAGGAAGTTCTTATCCGGTTGTAATAAAATTCATACAGATTCAATACGGTGGTTTCTTCTTTCGAATAAAAAAAGAATCATTGAAATTGGTAAATATTTGCCAGAGTTATGACCATTTTTGTCCGACCGAGCGAGTCCGAGCGACTAAAACGTCATCTATATAGGCTTTCTTGCAACTCTCAGTGCGCAGTCACCATTCTTGTTTTTTTTAGGAACTACTTATTACTAAGCAATAATTTTTTTATGGGACCCAATCAATGGATTGAAGAATGGATGGAAGAAAGATTTTTTCAAATCGGTTAATAATTGCCAGAGTTATGCGCGAACATACATAAAAAAAAAAAAAAATATATACAGACGAATTGAGAACCTCCTCCTTTTTTGAAGTCGGTTAAAAAAACATGACCTTTCAATAGTGCTACCGTTAAGCCTATTTGAAATAAACTATTTTTGAGTTTGAGTTTCTAAACCAAACGGAATTTTATGTTCATGTAGTAAAATATCATAATTATACGAGTACACTGTGAAGTAAAGGAGCTATATGATAGAAACGATGTTAACAACTATCGTCCTATTTCAGTACTATCTTCTATATCTAACATAGTAGAAAAAGTAATGAACAAAAGATTAATCAATTATTTGAGTAAATATAATATTTTATCTGATTCGCAATTCGGTTTTAGGCAAAACAAGTCGACAGAGGATGCCGTCACAGCTTTAAGCTCACTAATAGTGCAAAATTTAGATAAAGGATACAAGAGTCTTGCTGTATTTCTAGATTTAAAAAAGGCATTTGACACCGTTTCTGTCCCCATTCTGGTGCAAAAGCTTGAGAACATAGGCATCAGGGGTACCCCCCTACTGCTTTTCAAAGACTATTTGAGTGGTCGGAAACAGAAAGTAAAAGTTGGACAATATGTCAGTGATGACTCACATATATCTTACGGAGTGCCGCAAGGCAGTGTGTTGGGCCCGACGCTGTTTTTGATTTATATCAACGAGCTGTGTAATTTACAAATTAAAGGTGCTAATATATTTTGCTATGCCGATGACACAGTCTTGGTTGTTAATGGTTCTTCATGGAATACTGTTCATAACGATACTGAACAGGCACTTATGCAGGTGGCGCATTGGTTAAGGATAAACCTTATGTTTTTCGAAAAATATTCGTACCCAGCCTGCTACTAACTTTAGTATTCAATTACATACTTGTCATTATTCACCTGAAATAAATTGCAATTGCTCTACAATTAATAAAGTAGCTTCGACTAAATACCTAGGTGTAATGATTGATCAAAGATTATCATGGCACAGTCATATAGATTTAGTTTCTACCAGAATAAGAAAGTTAATATGGATTTTTAAAACATTAAGATATGTAGCCTCTGAATCACTTTTGAATAGAATATATTTAGCATTAGCTCAGTCTGTGTTAGGTTACTGTGTCTCTGTTTGGGGTGGGGCATCCAAAATAAAATTTTTGGAAGTAGAACGAGCTCAAAGGGCGCTCTTAAAAGTGATGTATTTCAAGCCGTACATGTACCCCACAAATGAGCTTTACGTGGAAAGTAATTTATTGACCGTCAGAAAATTGTATATTTTATTTGTAGTACTGAAAAGGCATAAATCTGTAGTCTTTGATCCCAGTATTTTGACTAAAAGAAGGAAAGATATCGTTTTCACTACAGACAATGTCAAAACTGTTTTTGCTCAACGACAGTATATTAAACAATCGGCCCTCTTATATAATAAAGTTAATAAAATCTTAAACATCTATCCTATGGATACTCGTACTTGTAAATTAATGATAACTAATTGGTTAAAATCTTTAACATATAAAGATACGGAAACATTATTACAATCATTCTTCGTAATTTATATTGTAGTAAGTACCTATAATAAAAATTTTAAAATCATGAATTTGAATCATTCGTATGAGACGTTTTTGGATTATATTTATACTTATGCATAGTTAAATATCAACACTCTCTCACACAACTACACACACAGAAACACACACACACACCTACACACAAACACACGCACACACATATGCAAACATACATTCAGATACAGAATACAAAAAAAAATACTTACTTTTTCTTTATTTTTTTGTCTGTTAATGTTAATATTTACAATAATACACAATTTACTGCTAGGTTTATTGAAATGTATAACTACATATGGCTATGGGAGAGCGGAATCGTCTGGCACAGGTGTTACACTTAAAAGGCGATTCCAACCTTGTTTTGAAGTTTGTAATCATTCTGGTTAATGAATAAAGATTTATTTATTTATTTATAATTTAACGATAACGCTTAAACTAAGGTGTAAAATGGAATTTGAAAAAAAAAAACTGTATTGTTGTATTTTGAAAGACCATAATCGTACGTATGTACACGTAAACATAATCTCTCTCCAACTTAAGAGCTGGGCTCTTGTCGGTGAAGCAATTTCCACTCTGCTCTATTATATACCTTCATTTTGACCTCCTGATACGACATTCCACCCACTTTTTCTGCTACCTGCTTCATAAAACTTCGTCTGGGTCTTCCTCTTCCCCTTTTCCCTTCTATTTTACTAAACATTATATATATTATATAATCGTACGTGTATACGTTATTGTAGCCTTAAGACATTAAGGTCAATTTGACAATAAACTTGATTTTTTGATTGGGTTATTGTAATGTCGGCGACTACTATTGGCAGATCGATATGTCTGTTATTTTTAATAATGATAATTATTTAATAATAAAATAAAGAATATTAATATTAAGAATAATGCATAAATTAAATGTTATTGAATATAACGACCAATACTATACACTAGTCCCGCGGGTTTGGCAGAAGGTTCATCCGCATGATGTAGGGCTAAGGCATGCAACCTCGACATGTTCTCGTTGCCCCACTGAGTTTCTTGTTGGTGCTAGTAAATGAATCATGGGTTTTCGAATTGAGCAATATGATTCGTTAGAAACATATTGCTCAATTGGCTGTATTCCCGAGCGTGTCCAAACTCGAATAGGAAAATAATACCACTTCTCTTGAGCCATAAACCTGTTGATAACTAATAAAATATTTTCAAACCCCGTTACGACTTTTGTAATCAATAGTTTACTTCTATTCTATTTGATTGTAAAAGAAAGTTTTGTCGCGTAAGTATGTACATTTTAGTACCAGTATGTATAGCCTCCAGAAGTAGTAATAAAACGCCACTGTTTAAATAACAAAACAGAAGCACTAATGAGCACCATAAACAAATGGCGGTATTTTTTACTAACGAATTAGGGTGAAAGAGCCGGCAATAATTGTGTACACATCGAACAATAGAGCATAGCTTTTTATACGTCGTAACTTCCAAAAATACAACATTGGTTTACTTGCAAATTTACAAAAAAAAAGTACTTATAAGTAATTAAATAACTTGGTCTTTTGTGTTTATATATTCATGCAATAGTATAGTTTTTGGTCATAGAAAAAACAGATAACAATACCTGCATACATTAGAAGGATTCCAATTATTATTTGAAACAAAACTTGTGAAATATTTAATAATGTTTGAACAACACTCGAATAGGTACCTACCTAATTATAGTCTTATTGTTGGTTTTATGGTAAGAAAAAAATCGAAATATGTTATTTAAGAGTACCGGATCATCATATCAATATGTTTGTAGGTACCATCGGTAGCAAACAACATAGTAAGTAGATAGTTAATTCTTTATTGTATGTGCAACCAACATGAAACTTACACACACGGTTATTTGATCCAGAACAAGACAGAGCCTAAACCATGGTGACCAGGCAACATTTGGCTGGCCTGTTAGTCTAGTAGACACCCTCGTGGTTATCCTATCCTATAGGTCGTGGGTTCGAAAAACACATACACTAATTTTCGTCCCACCCAGGACAAACATTTGTGTCTGTTTGTCTTATTAAGTATGTCTAGTAACACCTAGATAAGATTTACCTATATAAGAGTGTAATCTATCTTCTATCTATATACTATAACAAAACTCAACAAAAAGCACTTTGTCTGTACACACTATACTATATTACACTATACTTGACACTATACTATCGACATAGAGTTTTTTTGCATTTATTGTCTGTCTGTCGGTCTCTCTGTTGGGTATCCATGGTATCATTCGAAAACCCGTGGGTGGATTTTAATAGGACTTTCACTGATGTGTTGAGTAGAAGTCTGGGCGTAAACTAGTATATCACGCTATGTATCATAGGGGCTAAGCAGTGAAACATTACTTGCACATATTACCACGTAATTTTTTTTGTATGTGAATAAGTCAGTTTATAATTTATAAAACTGATCATTTAATTATTAAGATATGTATTATTACGCTATATACAATAGGGACAGCAGACATTTAGTTTTCATAACATAAGGTATTTCGCAATATATCGCATGCGAATTGTGGCCAAGTGGTTACTAAAGCATCTTACCAGCGCAGTAGGTCCCAGGTTCGAATCCGACTCTTTTATATTTTTTTATTTTTTATAAATTATATTTTTAAATAGTTGTTTTTTGTGGTGGTTTCAATTTATTGATGGCGTCATAGTGTAAAAAAATATAATGGTAGCATTAAATCTGAAACCCCTGTACCTACTATGTTGATGTGATATATTATCATTATTTAATATATCAAAATTATTGAAGTAAATCTTAAAATTCAAAAGACAGGTAGGTAAACTAAGTATACAAAAATGTATAACAACTAATTGACCACTTATAAATATAAAATTTAACATACTCCATTCTCTACACAATATGTACAAACTTTATGTAAGGTTATTTATGTCGTCTTCAGTTTTGCAATCAAGCTGGAGCTAACAACGACTTTAGTCAGTGCCTACCATTTCACTCAGTAGGTGGCGATGTACTTACGATATGGTACCGCTTAATGTATTTCGTATAAATTACAAAAATCTTATCACAGTGCCTACTTACATCCTTCTGGATCCGTAAATTTATATAGTAAAAGGCTTTCTAACTATTCTTAACCACTCTAAACCATTTATCTCACTAGATGGCGCTATACCATTTCTGAATCGCGATATGGTTTCGTTTAATATAGATTCGGCTCAATAGATTACTTAGTAGATTTAATATACTGAGAATGCAGATTATGGTCTCGCTTAAAGAATTTCATAATAATGTATCAAATTTTTTATCGCGGTACTTACAACATAAGCGCAGGCGGAGCTGCGCTGGTCAGCTAGTTGCCTGCCAAGCGTGGGGATTAATTATGGCAACCCTTCACTTCTAAGGGGGAGGCCTGTGGGTAGCAGTGGATGCCTTTGGGCTGTTAATGACTAATGAATGAGATATCTTTTGCAAGAAACCATCCAGATAGGTAGTGTGACACATTCTGACACCAAGTAGCAGTGTGTTAACATTGCTGCGTTCCGGTATGAAGGGCACAGTAGTTTACTTTCGAAATTACCAGACATAGGCAGGTGTGTCGCTTACCACCAGGTGAACGACTTGCTTGTCTCGTCCATTTATTGAATAAATAAAACTTTAATGAGTAAATATTTACTTTATTGTCATACTAGAACCTTCTGAAAACACTATTGTACCTATAAACTAGCCATGTGAGTCAATGCGCACTGCTGTTTTAGTTCGACGGACGCACCTCTATAGTTAATTCGCACACCCGTTTTGCCACGCGTTCGACTCATCTGGTCACTATCAGCCGCATATCCGTCTTGCCACGGCGAAACTCACTTGTCTAGTTATTGCGCACAGCCGTTAAACTTGGCGGACGCACCGCGTTAGTTGAGCGCACTGGCGTATTGCTTTAGCGCCGAACTATACAGGCAAGTCGGCGCGCACAGCCGTTACAATTTCACGGACTCACGGCGATAGTCGATGCGCACTCGTGTTCCGACATTTCGTTGGACAAGACAGGTGAGTAATTGCGCACACGCGTGATATTTTCTTCGACTCACCGCTATAGTTTTCAGCAGCGAAAGTGGGATGACGAGCTACCACCGCTATTGTTACAAGAATGGAGTACTTACTATAAGGAACTCGAAGAATTAATTCAATTTCGAATTCCCCGGTGGCTGCGGACAAATAATAACTGTAATATAGAAATTCATAGATTCTGCGACGCTTCGAACGAAGCATAGGCTGCAGTAATCTATGTTCGTGTTATTGATCTTGATAAGTCAATACATGTTAAGTTAATGACAGCGAAAACCAAAGTTTCACCCATAAAACAAGTCTCAATTCCTCGTCATGAGTTGTGCGGGGCTGTTTTGCTGGCTAAATTGTTGCGAGGAGTGGCGGAAGTATTGAACATTTCTAAAGAACAAATTCACGCGTGGGCAGATTCCACTGTCGTCTTAGCTTGGCTTAGTAAACATCCTTAGGCGCGAAATACACACAAACGGCATAAGGCATAAGGCGCGGCGCAGGCGTGGAATGTATTCTTAAAGTAGGCGGTAGACTGGAGAATTCAGATTTGCTGGAAACAAAAAACATCCAATTATTATTCCTGTGAAAGCTCACTTTACTGAACTTTTAATCGCAGATACTCACCAAAAGAAGTTGCATGGAGGACCCCAAATCATGTTAAACCATTTGAGATCTAAATATTGGGTTCTTGATGCTAAAAATCGCATAAAGTTTCATGTACGGAAATGTATCACTTGTGTTAAACATGCGGCAAAAACCCAGGAACAACTGATGGGCCAATTACCTCGAGTGAGAGTAACAGCCAGCCGTCCTTTCAGTCAAAGTGGGGTGGACTACGCTGCTCCCATACAAATCAGAACCTGAAAGGGAAGAGGTCATCACGCATATAAGGGTTACATTTGCCTCTTCATTTGCATGGCCACTAGGGCTATTCATTTAGAATCAGTTTCGGATTTAACGTCTAAAGGTTTCTTAGCAGCTTTTAAACGATTTGTAGCACGGCGAGGCCATTGCGCGGATTTATATAGCGACAATGGCACAAACTTTGTTGGAGCTGCCAAAGAGCTAAAAGAATTGTTGTGTGCAGAGCGATCTCAAGTAGTACGTGAAATCGCGGATTGGTTAGGCGATAACGGCACTAATTGGCACTTTATACCACCTCAAGCTCCCAATTTTGGAGGCTTATGGGAAGCTGGTATAAAGTCCACAAAGCATCATCTCAAGCGGGTAATTGGAAACCATACTCTGACATTTGAAGAACTTATTACAGTCTTATGTCAAGTAGAAGCGTGCCTAAATTCACGTCCTATTTCAAAATCAAAATCAAATAAATTTTTAAATTTCCCAAATAAGTTCCAATAGTGATGAACCTCTTGTACTTGTACCCGAATTTAGTTAGGAACATTCAAATGTAAATTGTTTAAGACGATGGCAATTAACCCAACGCATGGTACAAGATTTTTGGAAACGTTGGTCCAAAGAATATTTGTCACAATTCATGAATCGTTATAAGTGGGCGTATCAGAATCCTGAACCAGATGTAGGAAATGTAGTTCTGGTAAAGGAAGATGACCTACCGGTAAATTGTGGGTTGAAGGCCCAAAGTGGCTGATGACTAAAGAAATTGACTACGGGAAAAAGAGAGAATGTTTGACAGACCTGGAAGTAAGAAAATGTAAAGTAAATTTAGTTACAATCCAATATGAAGAACTCGAAGTGTGTACAAAATTCTCTTCATTAAGGAAACTAGTCAGAGTCATCGCTTACTGCAGAAGGTTTTTACATTTAAAAAGAAAGAATAATAAGTCTGACAAGATTCCTTTATGGTTAACAGCTACGGAACTAGGCGAAGCACTTGTAGTATGTATAAATCAATGTCAAAAAGAATATTTTAGCAAGGAAATAGAAGATCTACGTAAAAATGGAAAGGTGGATAAGAAAAGTGTACTTACCTCGTTGAGTCCGTTTGTTGATCACGATGGTATTCTTAATAAATAAATTTTTAAATTTCCCAAATAAGTTCCAATAGTGATGAACCTCTTGTACTTGTACCCGAATTTAGTTAGGAACATTCAAATGTAAATTGTTTAAGACGATGGCAATTAACCCAACGCATGGTACAAGATTTTTGGAAACGTTGGTCCAAAGAATATTTGTCACAATTCATGAATCGTTATAAGTGGGCGTATCAGAATCCTGAACCAGATGTAGGAAATGTAGTTCTGGTAAAGGAAGATGACCTACCCGATGGTTATATGGTATAGTTACACAAAAACATCCAGGGTTGGACGGAATTACGCGTGTAGTAAGTTTAAAATGCAAAGGGTCCATAATTAAAAGACCAGTATCTAAGTTAAGTATTCTACCAGTTACTGGTTAACTGGAATGTATTGTACTTTTGGTAGGTCTTGATTATGTTTTGTTTTAGTCTTGTTTATTTTGAGTAAGTTGAGAATTTTGGTTTTGTATAGATTTTTTAGAAGTAGTTTCAGCTTCAGAGTTTGTAACAGACGCTCTTGACCTCATGGTGGGCGGTCTGTTAGTGTTTTTTTTGATCTCTGAAGTAACAAGCCCATGACCTCATGGTGGGCGGTTTAATTCATATTAGGAAGGACATTGACCTGTCCTTGGTGGCCGGTATGTCCAATTACGATATTTACGTTAGACACAAATAGATGGCGTTAGGTAAGTTTTATATCACGCAATGGTATTGTTTTTCTATTTGTATATATGTGGTGGAATTTTTGTGCTTGCCAATATCCGCGGCATAGCACTGGATACCAATAAACCAGTTGTTATTGCAAAAGAGGTTTCATTTCTGGGAAACCTAAGGGGAATCATCCGAACAGACTAGAGACGAAACTTACTAGATTAGTCTGCACTAGTCTTGTGCCTAACCGGACATCTGCAAGTTCGCACCGTACTAGTACAATTCGTGCGAAGTACTAGTACAGTGCTATTAGTACCTATTAGTACAGTTTTAATAGAACTTGTTAGCATGAACAGTACTGTACTGTTTAAGTTGATAATTTCTTTAATGAAGAGTACTGAAATGAGAAGTAATCTAAAAATGTACATTTAAAAGTCATGTTTTAATTTAATTAAAAAATATTAACATGATCAGTAAACTTTTACCAGGATTTGGTTCCACACAATTTTCGATTTCCCGTTATAGATGATATTATGATTTATTTTTCAATTGCTATTTAACTACTTACTTGACATTGGCGAAAACGTCAATTATTTGGCAATCTCTGACTTGCCCCGTGGGGTGTCCGGTTAAGAATAGCACCCTCCCATCTCTTCCCGTTGGGTGTCCGTAAGAGGCGACTAAGGGTAAACAAGAAGGCGGGTAGCAGTGCCTTTCTATTAGATAACCACCTATACTGCAATCCCCAAGACGCCTGCCAAGCATGGGGATTATGGTAACCCCTCCCTTCTAATGGGGAGGCCTTTGTTCAGCAGTGGACGTCTTTTGGCTGCTGCTGATGAAGATGGAAGCAATATTTTGTAAAAGAAGAAGAACTTTTAACCATAATATTTTATTTTCCTGCATACTTTAACAGGCTTAGGACTGGCATTCTAGATTTAAAAATACGTACGTGATAATATGTAAATACAAAAACAAAACAAAACTCAATGACAAAACGCATGGGCGAAATGTTTACGGCGCAACGCCACTTATTATTCGAATCTATGTCATGCTAAAATAATCATTATTGCAAATGCAAAGAACTTAAACCTAAACCGAACATAATGTAGTACAACCAGCTTGTCTCACTGTCCGTCCCTTTTACTCTCACACTATACCCTACCAATGCCTCACGCAATTATTGTTCCGTGCGCGGAGCGGAGTAAGTTGATAAAGTGTACTACTGTGCGAAATGTCCGATGCCTTTCGGAAACATTACTTTTAGTACAGTGCGCCGTACTAGTACCTAATCGTACATCGTACGCGTACTACCCAAGACTAGTCTGCACAGAGTGACCCTTTCTAAATCCATGTTGATGAGAAGTAATATATTTGTCAAGATAGCAATTGACTATGGGATACACGAGGGATTCAAATAATTTTGACAAACATGAAAGAATGGCTATGGGTCTATAATTTTTTATATCTGATTTGTCACCTTTTTTGAAATTGGCTTTCTTCCAATGAACAGGAAATACGCCATCTGATAGAGAACGGTTAAATATGGCAGTCAACGGGACAGCTATTCCGGCTGCAACTGTTTTAAAGAATATAGGGTGCATGCCATCCGGGCCAGATCCTTTGCTAAAGTCGAGGTTTTTTAGTTTGAAAAGGTAAATGTTGGAAAAGGTAAATACGGACTAGAAGTGGCATTAGTATACACAGAAGAAAAGTGAGAAGGAAAAAGGTTCGCAATATCGGGCCCACACTTGGCAGAGGAGTCATTTAGGTGCATATTTTCTGGAAGATCAGATGTTCACCGCACTTACTGTTCACAAATTGCCAAAATGCTTTAGGATTATAGGTAAATTTTACCATATATCATATGAAAATTCACTGACCCGCTTTTCTTTGACTTCACTTGAGTAAATTGTTTGACCAAATGTTTCTCTACAAAATTTTAAATAATTATGTTGACTCCTCACATTTTACAAAAAATTAATATTCGAATACCAAGACCAAATTCTCGTTTAAAAGACCTATTTTTTGTCCCATTATATAGTACAGTTTATACAAGTAACAACTTCTTTAGACGTAGTGTTAATGATTATAATCAGTGTGAGTGTGAGCGAGTGTGTGTGAGTGTGTGTGAGTCAGTGTGTGTGTGTATGAGTGTTTGTGTGTGTGAGTGAGTGAGGGACCGACCGACCGACCGACCGACCGACCGACCGACCGACCGACCGACCGACCGACCGACCGACCAACCGACCCACTGACTGACTGACTGTAGAAAGAGACAGAGCGCGAACGAAGTTTCACTTCTTCCGCGCATTCGCTAACGAAATTGACACAATTCCCTATAATTTGTCACGTGATTTTTCGATGACTTATGTCATTCTCATGCATTTTTATACTTGCTATTCGCGTTATCGCTTGTAGAATGTTACATTGTCTAGGGGGGCTGCACGTATTTAATATCTTTTTTATTACCTATGTTCTGA
Source organism: Furcula furcula (assembly GCA_911728495.1). NCBI lineage: Eukaryota > Metazoa > Arthropoda > Insecta > Lepidoptera > Notodontidae > Furcula > Furcula furcula. The sequence continues at coordinate 29,771,131 of OU452247.1, read as the reverse complement.
CAAATAAATTATTCATTCATTCAATATTTATTTTAATATTTACTGTAATATTTATTTTATTATTTTTTTAAAATATTTATTTTGATATTTATTTTATTCTATTCTATTTTAGTTGACATCATTTAGATAACAACTATTTTGATCTAATTTAATTTGAAATTTCTAATATTAGGTATAATTTAACGTAAACTGTGCACAACAGAATAGCAAAATACGTTTAAAACTACGTTGAGTAACTAAAACCGAGTATATTCTATCAAACTATAATTTACTTTAATTCATGGACCTCTGAATAGGAATCATCGTTTGACACGACGAAACTAAAATTTTGTCTAGTTTGACAACAGATTCGGCACTGAACCTGAACAGTGGTCTAATCAATAAAGAGGTTTTGAACTTCCCGCAAGCACATAGAACCGCCTCGTTTCTGAAAGCAATTAAAAAAATTGAGCCGACTTCAATAACACTAAAAAGTATAAAATAATTTAAATATTATTGAAGTTGGTGGTGTCAAATATACACAGCAGCAGGGGTATTCAGAACCGTCGGAAAGTCCCGTATCCCAATCCGAGAGAAAAGTTTCCGAGGCTGTCCTTCAAACGTTATTCACAAATCCGTAATCGAAAAGTTTTGACAGTTCGATTCGATAACAAGACGATAATTCACGGAAACTATTCCGCGAGCCTTTTGCTGTCGGGAAGGTTAATATTTCACAAGAATATTATGTTTTTATACAAACACAGTTTACAAAAGACTACAACAACAGTAATTATAGACTCACTTATATAAAGAATATTCGCGACTCGCGTAACTAGTAAAATTAAATTGAGAATTTTATTATGGTGCATTCACACTACGCCAACAAACTACTCATTCACTAAACATCCAAATAGGATCAATAGAGGCAAAGGAACACATTAGCTGGGTTTGTTTGGTAATATATACATAGAAAAGCAGTAATCGATGGTTAGCTTTCGCCGAAACATCCTTAGAAAACCAACGAATCCCGTCCGTTTGCCCGGTGTGTACATTCCTTCCTCCAAGGTGTGTACACAGCACTAAAGGAAAAAATGACTAAGCGTTTACGACGCAAGTTTAGAAGAAAATTCGCAAAAATGTTATGTCAATAAAACACATTCCTATAAATGACTAAATAAGCCGCAATATATAAATTATGTTATTGCCTATATGATATGTTACAAAATACATTAAAATTTCAATAATAAACATTTATTTAACCACTTTAAAACTTTCTACCACTATAATCTCTTTTTCTACCATTTTATAATGGTCTCCGTAAACACACTCATATCGAATTCGTAAACTCCCTTTCCGATAGGAACTGTGAATAGCGTTTGACAATCCGTCGGATCATAATTCGACATGTCATCTGACTTTCCGATCCGAAACGGAATGTTCCCGACATTTGTGAATGGCTATGCAGTATGCTAACACCAACTTCTAAAATATTTAAATTGTGTTACACTTTTTAGTGTTATTGAAGTGGGTTAATTTTTTTTTTTTATATTTTAATTTATATACTTTTTAGGGATATTTTCATACATATAGATTAAACTATCAAGACGGTAAAATGATTTAGGTAGGTTATGATCACCTTCGGAGTCGCTGGACGCTCGGGGTGTGGGCCCCTTGAGCGTCCATTGAGTACGGCGGCGACTCCGAGGAGGACGGCGGCGGGGTTGCGACCCCCGTCCCCGTGAGCACCGTGACAGGTTCCCGGGGGGCTACAATGCGCCCCCCGGCGGCGGGCTCAAAGGCAAGGCACTGAGGGGCCCCTGGTGCAGATCCCACCGGAGAGCCCTGGGGTTCCCCCTCTCATGTGCCGATGCGACAGCCGCGGGGGTTTTAGTGGGTAAGAATCCCACATACCCCGGTCGAGCCCCACAGCTCCCGGGGATCTTTCGAAGATTTCCCCCGCGTCAAAAAAAAAAAAAAAAAGTTAGGTTATGATCACATTATCATCTACATAGTTTTACATAATTCATGTTTCTTCAGGAACAATTTATCCAGTCATAATGAAATTTGCATGGAATCATTATAGTAGTTTACTCTCTCGAATAAAAAAAGAATCATCGAAATCGGATTATATTTGTCAGAGTATAGTGTAATGGAGAACATCTGTTTTATGGTTTTTACCAGATAAATTCCTCCATATCGTTCATGGTCCTCCAGGAAGTTCTTATCCGGTTGAGATAAAATTCATACAGATTTATTACAGTGGTTCCTTCTTTCGAATAAAAAAAGATTCATTGAAATTGTTAAATATTTGCCAGTCATGACCATTTTTGTCCTTAAAAAGCGACAAAAACGTCATCTTTTAGGCATTTCTGCAGTTTTTTCTGAGGCGCCATTCTTATTTTTTCAGGAACCACTTCAGTATTCATAAGCAATATTTTTTTTATGGGACCCAATTAATGGATCCGCCTACCCATACAAGAAAGAATTTTTCAAATTGGTTCATAATTGCCAGAGTTGTGCGCGAACATACATAAAAAAAAAATATATAGACGAATTATTCTATTCTATTGTTGGTGGCTAAGAATCGGGCCCGGTAAACCACCGGAACGCACTTCGACCCAGTTGGATCCATTGTGCATGCCCCAGCCCAGCCATACTCAACCTGCGGCCCGCTAGCCTTTTCTATGCGGCCCGAAGTCTAGTACAGTATTTTTATATTAACAGTAGTATTTTATTGATATGTGTACAAAAGTAATGCAAAAAATGTTGTTCGAATAAGGTTCAAATGAATCAATGTTCATTTCACTCGCTTTCTCTCATAAAATAGCACGCTGTTACGTTGGTGCCAACTGTTACGTTGGGTGCCACTGTTACGTTGACAGTACGTTGGACGTTACTGTTACGTTCGCCTGACGGCTAGGTACAAGAATAAAAACAACAAGTAAAATTACAAGTTGTTTATTGAATCGAAAATAAAAAACATATACGTTAACCCGGCAGGAATTAAATTTCCACTAATAAAATTAAAACTCTACGGTCTCTAAAAATTGCACTGGAACCAAAATCTAAAGTCTCTAAAATAAAGTTAAAACACACGGGTGTGGATTCGCGGCACAGGGAAGTTATCTGGTCGGAACAAAAAAAATGCACAGGCTTAACTTTTGGCTGTCCGAGTCCTCGACGCTTGGGGGTCTTCGGTAGTGCCTTCAGCTGACACTCGGTAACTTGAAGGACACCGGTGGCTCGGGTGTTACAGTGCAGCCTGAAGCGTCGCCGCTTGTACAGTCAATCTGTACGGTGAATGGTGGAGTTCCAATGGTGAATGGTACAACGGGAACTCCAAGCGGGCACGGTGCAGTCCCAACAATGATCTCCAAGCGGGGAATGATGAACACCTAGCGGTGCAACCCTAGCGGTGCACCCCCAATCCTGGAACGCGTCGAAACATCTTCTGTAGCGCGAAAGATCCGATGCCCTGGCACTAGTGTGACCAGATATGGGCGTCGGTATCTTTCGCAAAACAATTAAATATTATGCGGAATGGAGTGGTGTAATGCATTTCTGGTTGAAATGTAATTTAAAGAAAATTAAATATTTAAATGAAATATTTTTACCCAACCCAGAATCAAATCCCCAATGTTTTATATGCCGGATAATCACCATTCCACAACGCCATGCAGAACAAAGAAAATATTACATATTACATTAACAATTATAATAAAACATATTGAAGGAACAAAGACTTTTAATATTTGTTTCCCCGGTACTTTCCCTTATAATAACCAAAACTAAATATATCTCTCAGCTATGTGATGAACTAATAGAATAAAGAATAATTTATGTAAGCAACTACATTACAGTTGGCTTTAACACTTAAAGGAAATTAAGACATTCTTATACAACAATGTACTCATACAAGACTATAAGTTTAATTTACAATGACAAACTTGTAAACAATTTTTACTCTGGAAAATTCTATTAGACTACTAATTATGAAAAACACAATGCTTGTTACTTGCAAGTATGAACTGATATTATGGAGTTTAATCTATCTGGACATTCTAAAATAACAATTACTCATTAGAATATAGGTTAAAATTACTGGCATAGACTTCACAATGGAATTAGTTATTGAGACTATATTTCACCTGATTCTTGTGATGGCTAAAACTGATTGGGCTTTAATATTAAGATATAGGAATTTTATAAGGAAAATACCGTGTCAAAACATATATAAGAGTTATTGGAATGAATAGATAAATGAGGTTATAATTGATTGACATTAAAACATCCTGTCACATTCACTACCTAGAAGAAATGAAATTAAGAAATAAAATAGCCATAGCAACATTAATATACTATAAAAAGGTTGAGATATTACTTGCTAGACTGTAATTGGATTACCTAACATGAAAATTAATTAATTTGGATAATTGTATGAACTTACCAGGGGGTTAAAATCCGGTTTTTTAAAAAAGAACTACTCTAAACACTGGGAACAGCTATTTTGTACGTAGCACAGAACTCTTGCTCACAAATCACACGCGTGTCACTTCACAAACAATCAAAATGATCCGATCCCCTCGCCCATACTTAAATATATACCGACGATGACCTACGCTCGCGACGCGACTGGAATGAAGTTCCGAATTCATTCCTTCTTTCCGCCAACAAAACAAGTGCGACAGAGATACTAAATAAAAAACACTAATGCTTCCGAGCGAGAAGGAGCATACATAGAAGAATCTCGACGGTGAAGGTGTGAGAATTGTAGACATGATTTCTAGACTGTTCCCGATGTTGACACTGAATAGCGCTGTGAGCGCTAATACTAGTTGCGTCGCGCGGGTTCCGTACGATAATAAAAATATTTATTGTAGTTATTTGTTCGTAAATTTTTTATTTTACAATTTTAATGATTTTACGTTGTTACAACGTAACAATACCCCCTCTCCCAGAGAAAGGATTTTACGTAGTAAAATCCGCTGCGGTAAGCGCTTAAGAAGAACAGAACCGCCCAGTAACTGTCTTCACTTTCATACCTCCACATCCAAATACCTACCATGCGACCTAACATACGACCTGTCATAGTTGTCTGAGGAAAATTATAATCCACAGACTACCATACAACTAGAGTACAACTCTATTAAAAGATTGGACTCAAGAACAGCACTGCGTGACAAGGAGCGTCTAAGGGAAAGAATATTGACACGTGAACAATAGACGAATCGGCACTGTGAAATACACTGGTCTTTGATGAATTTGTTACAGTCACGACCCGCTGTAACAAGAAGATTAGTGAAGGCTTATTTAAAGAGTCACAACCCGCTCTAACGAGGAAATTAGTGAAGGCTTATTTAAAGAGTCACAACCCGCTCTAAACGCGCAAAACGCAAAACAAAATACAAAACAGACCCAAACCAAAGGTCACAACGCGCCATAAATGCGCAAAAAAACAAAACAATAAACGAATTAGGCCTATATAAGGCTACTAACCCGCTAGAACGCGAAAAACGCAAAAAAACAACAAACTCCCAACTAAACATCAATATCCGTGTAGGCTTAAATGAATTCATCAAAGACAATGTAGACAGAGACCGAAACGCAATAACAGACAATTAAAATTTATTAAAAAAATTAAACCAAATTCCGAAAGCTATGTGACAATGAGAACAAGAGTCGGACTGATAACGGTGATGACTATAAGAATATACGAATAAACAAAATTAAATAAAAACAGCAGCAGACGAGTAGACCTATACCAAGAAACTGTCATACTCCGCTAAAACGCAAATAAAACAAAACATGTGTAGACCTATAACGAAGTCATACAACACAAAAAAAACAAAACTCTTAAACAAAACAACAAAATTCGTGTAGGTTTATTTTAACCTTGCTAAAGTCAAATAGAATTAATAAAGATATAAGTAAAACAAAAACATGAGTCGAACCCACGAAACAGAAGGAAAATAAATAACAACAATAATTTGTATAACCTAAGTAAATATACAAAGTAACTTTATACGAGGAACAAAAACACTATAAAAGTGTAACCACATACTACCATAAAAAAAAATGAACAAAGATTTACGAAGAAGAGGAGTGAAGCTTAAAATCCTTGATGTGCCAGTTTCCTAAATTATTACCAGACATGTCTTCGACGGTGTAGACTAACGGGGAGCGCTTAGCTATTATTTTGCACTTCATGAATTTCGGAGCTAGTTTTTTCGCGAAGCGAGCATCCTTATCACTTTGGAAATAGCACCGTTTCCATACTATGTCTCCTACGTTAAAATCTACGGGTTTTCTGCGTAAGTTATAACGACGCGTGCTTTTGACATGGCTGTTATATAGAGACAGTTGCACTTTATCAAATATTTTAGCCAAGCAACCGAGGTTTTCCGCGTATTCATCGCGTGGTGAGAGCACCAGATCACTTGGGTCTACATCTGTAGAATAATGCGACCCGCATGGTACAAGTTCCCTACCGTACACTAGAAACGCCGGTGTAAATTTGGTTACCTCGTTAACGGCACTATTCATCGCAAACTGTATCTTTGGTAAATTTACATCCCAAGTTCTGTGGTCATCTTCTACAAAAGTTGATATGGAGGTGATTAATGTTCTATTATAACGTTCCACGGAGTTTACTTGTGGCGTATATTTAGGCGTGAATTGTACATTTGGAATTTTATAATATTCGTATAGTTTAGTTAATTCGCGACTAATAAATTGCACTCCATTATCCTGCAAAACCACCTGTGGGATGCCATGCACAAGGAAAACACCTTCCTCTAAACATTTGGCGACATTTACTGCCGTAGCCCTCCTAAGAGGAAATAGTAAACAATATTTAGAAAAGCAACAACAAACTACTAATATGTAAGCGTTCTGTTTACGGGAAACTGGTAAAGGACCTACAAGATCTATGGAGATCATTTGAAATGGTCTGCTACACTCCTTAGGCCTACCTAATGGACCAAGGGTAGTATGGGTAGGAGATTTATATGCAGTACACGTATCACAAGCGGTCACAAATTTAGCAGTATCGGTGTACATACCGGGCCAATAATAGCGTAACTTAAGTCTTTGGTAAGTTTTAAAAATTCCCATGTGTCCTGCAGTGGGGTCGGAATGGTTGTTTTTAAGTATCGTTTCCCGATGTTCTTTAGGGACAACCTCCTTCCACTCGAATTCGGATGTAAGGGGGCTGTTACCCTTCGAAAAACGATACAATTTCCCATTCGTTACCATGTAGTTCGGGAAACTAGTAGGCGAACTTACGCAACCGTTGAGGATGTTAAGATACCAGTCGTCCTTGGTAATGTAACTGTGATCGCTTGTGGCACTAATTTCTGCTACTGGTACTGCTCTAGATAATGCATCTGGAATAATATTATCTTTACCTTTACGGTGTTTAATAACAAAATTAAAGGCAGAAAGCCTAAGACCCCAGCGGGCGAGACGACCCGTAGGATTGGACAAAGTTAAAAACCATTTTAATGCTGAATGGTCAGTGTAAACCGTAAAACACTTGCCATTCTCTAAATAACAGCGCCAGTGTTCGAGAGCGTCTAGCACAGCCAGAGTCTCTCTCTCTGTAACGCTATAGTTACGTTCAGGACCCGTTAAAGATCGGCTCCTGAAAGCTATAGGGCGGTCAACACCATCAATATTTTGGGTGAGCATAGCGCCTAACCCGAAATTACTGGCGTCTGTGTGAACTTCGAAGGGAAGGTCGAAATTAGGGCAGCATAAGACCGGTGCTGAAACCAAACAAGACTTAAGTGTCGTGAAGGCCGCTTCTGCTTCCGCTGACCAACTGAAGGGAGGAGCACACTTCTTGGTTGATGTGAGAGAATTCAGAGGACCCGCAATGGTACTGAAATTGGGTATGAAACGTCTGTACCAAGACGCGGTTCCTAGGAATCTCTTCACATCTTTTTTCGAGGTTGGTGTTGGGAAATTGAGAATGGCTTCCACCTTCAGCGGATCTGTGCGGAGACCCTCAGCGTCTACCACATAGCCTAAATACTTTAAACTATCCCTAAAAAGTTGACATTTTTCGAAGTTGACTGATAAATTGGCTTTTTTGAGTTTTTCCAAAACGCGCAACAGCAGGGACACGTGATCCTGGAACGATTCGCTCACTATAATGACGTCATCTAAATAGCAGAAGACTTTGTGCTCGAACTCCGGTCCAAACAAGGTATCGACTAATCTTTGCTGTGTAGCTGGCGCGTTGGTCAAACCAAAGGCCATTACATTAAAAACGAAAGTTCCACGACCCGGAACGTAAAAACTAGTCTTCTCTCTGTCCTTCTCATCCAAAGGAATCTGCCAAAAAGATTTTGACAGATCGATCGAAGACAGGAAGCGTGCGTCCCTAAGGTTGTCTAAGATCTCTGATATATACGGTAGACTATAGGCGTCTTTTTTGGTGACGAAGTTAAGTTTCCTACTGTCTAGGCATACTCGATGTTTACCACCTTTTTTCTCAACTACTATGACAGGGGAAGACCACGGACTCTCGCCTGGCGAAATTACACCGAGTTTCAGCATTTCATCTACCTGCTCCGATACGATTCTTTGTTTTTCCGGCGACAACCTATACGAACGCTGCCTAATAGGAAGTGCATCTCCTGTATCGATCCTATGGGTAATCAATGATGTTCTACCTAAACCAATACGTTCAAAAGAGATATTTTTAAATTGTTCAATTACGCTATCCGCGATTATTTTTTGTGAAGGCTCTAATGTGTCATAAGAATGAAGACCTAGAGAGGAAGGAGAAGACATTGTAATATTATAAACTTTTGGGTCTGTGTTACTGATAAAATCTAAGTTAGGTAAATATTTAGGACAAATATTAAATTTTTTCCAAAAATCAATGCCAAGAATTAAAAACGAATCTATTTCTGGTATTACATGAATATTTAAAAATTCAACTGTATTTTCGAAAACTATAGGTAACAAAATATTTCCAATAGAATGATAAGACTGACCGCCTGCAGTCGTAACAGATAATATATCGGCAGTGTTCAAAATGAATCCTGCTTTTAAAAGTGGTAAATGGGAATTATTCCCTAAAATGGTAATAGCAGAACCGGAATCTAAGAGACCTAAATATTTTAAACTAGGATGATTAAAAACTGAGACCGTAACATAAGGACGAGGATCGTTAGGAGGTAATTTATTAAAAATAGTAGCGACTTTGAATGAACGGAAGAAATTTTTTATAGTTGCTAGCCAGTTGGCCCAGTCCTCCTGGTCGAAGTTAGACTGACTGCAACTTTCCCTAACTAGTTTTTTGGATTGGAATTAATTTTATTATTATTATTTAGATTATTAGTCTGAGGGATTTTAGAAGGCGGACTATACTTGTCTTTACATTTAGGGCAATCTGTAACTTTATAACCGCGTTCACCGCATCTATAGCACTGAAAAGGACTCACGAACGGTTTTTTATTGGAATTGCACCTAGGGCAAGTAAGAGTAGTGTGATCCTGAAGGCCACATTTAAAACAAAATTTTTTATTTGAGTTAATAGAGGCTAACCTATTTGCATTAAATTTACTTTTATTTTTAATGGAAAGATAATTAAATTCTGGTGCTAATGAGCAACCAGGGTTACAAGAAGGTTCTTTAAAGTTAGAATACCTAGCGTTAATTCTTTCATAGTTCCTACAGACTTCTCGTAATTCAGAAATTGTAGTAATATTCGGATTCGTAGCTAAAACTCCCGCGTAACACGGCCTAATATTGTGGAGAATTATCTCTAATTTTTCCGCCTCTGGCACCGGTCCCGAAAGACGCGAAAACATACCATGCATAATCGCTAAATATATTGTGATGCTTTCCTCTTCGCCTTGGCTACGCGAACGGATTTCGTTCATCATTTTATAATCATAATCAAAAATGTCGAAGTCCGTTCTCAGCAACGCTAACAGTTTATGCCATGAACCTACGCTATCCCTTACACTTCTGAGCCAATGCAAGGCATCCCCGGTGAAAATTTCTGGCGCTAAACGCAACATACGTTCGTCCGAAATATTACGTGCTAACTTGAGTTCCTCTAAGCGAGCAATAAAAGCGCGTACGCAGGACTTGCCGTCATATTTAGTTTTTAGGATTTCTGAAAGCGAATTCCTATCGCAAATTACTTCCGTATTTGTGTACGTTATTTCTCTTTTCTCGATCGAACTATTCGGTACATTTGAACTTTCCTGAACAGACGTTATTTCTACTAATGGTTTATTTTTAATTGGGATTTTATTGAATCTAGCCTGGAGATCGTTGTATTGTTCTATAATATCATCAAAAAGTGTTAATACATTTTCGTCTGTAGGTTTTTCTATTCTTTTTAACCGAAAATAAACATGATTAATTAAAGAACGAGTACGATCTAAAACTGGTTTGTTATCCGGATTAATGTCCAAAACATCTAAATTAGTTATAATTTTGCTAAGAGTTGCGTTAATTTCTCTAAGGTCTGTTTCAATGTCATAGCAAGAGTCATAAATCGCGTCCGCAGGATATTCAGAAACAATTTTATTAATTTGTAACCTAAGATCCTCAACCCTTTCTTTAGGTTCTAAACCGCGTATGGCTACTTCATACATGAGTTCCGGTTTAGTTAAGTGTAAATATTTAATGGTACGGTCCATTTTAAAATGAAATATTTTTTAATGTAATTAAACTAAAAAAATAAAATATTTTAAAACAATATGTAACGAAATGTGACACGATGTGAGCAAGGTTAAAAAAAATAAAATAATAATAAATATATTAAGAATGAAGTAAAATAATGTACGTAACCACTATTATCTTTTCAGAGCAGAAAAAGAAATAATAAAAAAAAAAATAATAAAAAACACAAAACAATAAATGTTTTGCAACTATAAAAAATAATTAATGCAACAATTGCACCAAAAAAAAAAAAAATTAAAATCTCTGAAAAGAACGTTAATTACGCACAACACAAATGCAAATATAAAATGCTAGAGAGAAAAAAAAAAAAGGAAAAAGAAAACACAAAATATAAATACACAAAAAAATCAGTATGCACAGAAAAAAATAGTGAAAAGAAATTGTCACTAAAATATTGCAAGCGAAAGAAAAAAAAATAAAAGAAATCAGTCCATTGTGCAGACTATGCCCGTGCGTGGGTAATCCGAGATGGTATTGGATAACCCTGTGGAGCCAGAAAACAATAATCGGCTACCCGTTCCTCTTTAAGGAGAACCGGGTCAGTGGTACTCCCCCGTTCAGCCTCCGTCCACAAAAGGCTTACCACTTGGAGCTGAAAAATACCGACACCACAATAATACACAAAACAAAAAACTTCCCTGTGCTTTGCCTTTAATATTTGGGCGCCACTGTTACGTTGGTGCCAACTGTTACGTTGGGTGCCACTGTTACGTTGACAGTACGTTGGACGTTACTGTTACGTTCGCCTGACGGCTAGGTACAAGAATAAAAACAACAAGTAAAATTACAAGTTGTTTATTGAATCGAAAATAAAAAAACATATACGTTAACCCGGCAGGAATTAAATTTCCACTAATAAAATTAAAACTCTACGGTCTCTAAAAATTGCACTGGAACCAAAATCTAAAGTCTCTAAAATAAAGTTAAAACACACGGGTGTGGATTCGCGGCACAGGGAAGTTATCTGGTCGGAACAAAAAAAATGCACAGGCTTAACTTTTGGCTGTCCGAGTCCTCGACGCTTGGGGGTCTTCGGTAGTGCCTTCAGCTGACACTCGGTAACTTGAAGGACACCGGTGGCTCGGGTGTTACAGTGCAGCCTGAAGCGTCGCCGCTTGTACAGTCAATCTGTACGGTGAATGGTGGAGTTCCAATGGTGAATGGTACAACGGGAACTCCAAGCGGGCACGGTGCAGTCCCAACAATGATCTCCAAGCGGGGAATGATGAACACCTAGCGGTGCAACCCTAGCGGTGCACCCCCAATCCTGGAACGCGTCGAAACATCTTCTGTAGCGCGAAAGATCCGATGCCCTGGCACTAGTGTGACCAGATATGGGCGTCGGTATCTTTCGCAAAACAATTAAATATTATGCGGAATGGAGTGGTGTAATGCATTTCTGGTTGAAATGTAATTTAAAGAAAATTAAATATTTAAATGAAATATTTTTACCCAACCCAGAATCAAATCCCCAATGTTTTATATGCCGGATAATCACCATTCCACAACGCCATGCAGAACAAAGAAAATATTACATATTACATTAACAATTATAATAAAACATATTGAAGGAACAAAGACTTTTAATATTTGTTTCCCCGGTACTTTCCCTTATAATAACCAAAACTAAATATATCTCTCAGCTATGTGATGAACTAATAGAATAAAGAATAATTTATGTAAGCAACTACATTACAGTTGGCTTTAACACTTAAAGGAAATTAAGACATTCTTATACAACAATGTACTCATACAAGACTATAAGTTTAATTTACAATGACAAACTTGTAAACAATTTTTACTCTGGAAAATTCTATTAGACTACTAATTATGAAAAACACAATGCTTGTTACTTGCAAGTATGAACTGATATTATGGAGTTTAATCTATCTGGACATTCTAAAATAACAATTACTCATTAGAATATAGGTTAAAATTACTGGCATAGACTTCACAATGGAATTAGTTATTGAGACTATATTTCACCTGATTCTTGTGATGGCTAAAACTGATTGGGCTTTAATATTAAGATATAGGAATTTTATAAGGAAAATACCGTGTCAAAACATATATAAGAGTTATTGGAATGAATAGATAAATGAGGTTATAATTGATTGACATTAAAACATCCTGTCACATTCACTACCTAGAAGAAATGAAATTAAGAAATAAAATAGCCATAGCAACATTAATATACTATAAAAAGGTTGAGATATTACTTGCTAGACTGTAATTGGATTACCTAACATGAAAATTAATTAATTTGGATAATTGTATGAACTTACCAGGGGGTTAAAATCCGGTTTTTTAAAAAAGAACTACTCTAAACACTGGGAACAGCTATTTTGTACGTAGCACAGAACTCTTGCTCACAAATCACACGCGTGTCACTTCACAAACAATCAAAATGATCCGATCCCCTCGCCCATACTTAAATATATACCGACGATGACCTACGCTCGCGACGCGACTGGAATGAAGTTCCGAATTCATTCCTTCTTTCCGCCAACAAAACAAGTGCGACAGAGATACTAAATAAAAAACACTAATGCTTCCGAGCGAGAAGGAGCATACATAGAAGAATCTCGACGGTGAAGGTGTGAGAATTGTAGACATGATTTCTAGACTGTTCCCGATGTTGACACTGAATAGCGCTGTGAGCGCTAATACTAGTTGCGTCGCGCGGGTTCCGTACGATAATAAAAATATTTATTGTAGTTATTTGTTCGTAAATTTTTTATTTTACAATTTTAATGATTTTACGTTGTTACAACGTAACAACGCACACAGAATTTAAGTAAAGAAATGTCTTCAATTAGTGAAAAATCCCTTAATTTTTAAATAAATGCTATATTTCATAAATGTGATTTATTGTAATTTAATATACTTAGGGTAGTTATAATTAAACATACAATTAAGGCTAGATTATTGCGGCCCGCATACTATAGCAGAAGCGACTATGCGGCCCGCAGGGTAAAGCAGAAGCGACTATGTGGCCCAGGGGTAAAAAAGGTTGAGTACGGCTGCCCTAGCCCTTACTCTGTAGGTGGCGTGTCGAAGAGTCCCCTCAGGTACGCAACGATTGCACTAGCCTGGAGCTGTACATAATCATCTGGTGTAGGATAGGCTACTCCCAGATGACCAAACCTACGCCTCGGAAGAGCGTCGCAGCCACACTATATGTGTCGCATTGACTCTTTTTCACCTTTACAAAAATCTATAAATAAATACAGACGAATTAAGGGCCTCCTCCTTTTTTGAAGTTGGTTAGAAATTAGTTTGGGTGTCACCCAAATATGTTCGATGTAGTGAAAAAACCTTGAGGTGTAACCCGTGTAACCTTAGAATATATTTTATTATAAAATATATTTTGTGTATAGTATAACAGTCATTGACTTGTAGTAGAGTAGACAGACATGTGTTACTTAGAACTCCACTTAAATATACTTAAATAACATTAATTTACCCTTTTTTCTGTTTATTTCTTACTTAGTTAATTCACTAGCGCACGGCACAAGTTCGAATTTTGTTGTTTAGGTGCTAATGAGTTATTGCAATATTTTTAGAGTAAACAAAACACTTCAGTGCACAGACGTGGATGCACAGACCACAGATTATAGGATACTTTTTTTTTTTTTTTTTAATAATATTTATTCATGACCATGGATACAGAGTCCTTCAGTCGCATACATTTTACATCGCATACAATAAAATTATGTGTAAACAGCTAAGTAGTAATACATCATAGATCAACAAAGTGACAAAAAAAAAGAAAGGAAAACAATTCTAACTTTAAAAATAAACAAAAATATAAAAAGTAAAAATAACAATTAAATCACGTTAAGTTATGACTTTAAAATTATATCTTTTCAACAGTGCTACAAATAAACTTAAATAGCGGTGCAAAATAATCTGAATTCGATAGTAATTCCTGAACGCGGCGGGGTACACGTTCATCACTCAGTTCACTGACACTGTCACAAATGTCACTCACTAAAATTAATCGTTGGATTTTGAAAGCTGGACATTTTAAAATTATATGATCCAAATCGGCGTTTTCTTCTTGTGAGCAGTAAGTACATCGGCTATTATTGACTATATGTAATCGGTTCAAGTGAGCTGGCGTTAAGCAATGTCCCATTCGCATGCGAGATATCGTAGTGATAAACTTTCTATCAGTGTACTTGAACTCATGATACCATGGCTTTGAAGGTATTTCTCTTTGTATTTCTGCATACCACTTGCCTTTCGTTTCAAGTGTAATATTCCAGCATTGCTTCCACAATTCCTTGTTCGTAGTCTTATAGCAGGTATAATAATCCGTAAATGGAACCTTGAGTGTCTCTGACTCATCTTCATCATGACTCATACGAGTTATTGTATCAACAACTTCATTTTCATAAATACCACTGTGTGAAGGCACCCATACAAACTCTACATTGATATTTTTTCCTATAACTAGCTTCCATAACAAATTTCTAATATTATAAACAATATAATTTAACTTAAATGACATATTTACATTAGCTATTGCAGAAAGGACACTCTTAGAATCTGATACTATCAAAATGTTATGTACATTATTTACAGTAAAATTTATATATACATAGTGCAATGCACAATAAATGGCATAGCTCTCAGCTGTGAAGATATTACATACATTGTTTAACTTTATACATTTTTTATAATCAAATTTTGGATCATAGAATGCTGCTGTAACACAATTACTTTTAGAACCATCAGTGTATATATAGTGATAATTACTTTTTTCATTTTTAAATTGTTCAAAATCAGTTTTGTTATGTACTTTATCAAGATAAAATTTTGATGAACTGTTAACCAGTCCCTTGTATGTACAGCTGTATAGTGGTCAAATATTATATACTTTTATATTTTCAGCATTGTTTTTAATGTGTGTAAAAATTGTTGACATTTCAGGCAATGTTCTGTCAATAATTGAAGATGCTGACACTATGGTGGATGAAATTGACTGAGAGATATCTGGATGTAGAGTCAGCTTGTCATGCAGAGGACTATTGCCCATGGAAAGAACTTTTAAATAAAATCTCTCTGCCAACTGCAGTCTACGCAATGCCAGAGGAGGTATGCATGTTTCTATTTCTAATGAATTAATAGGAGTTGAGCGCATTGCTCCACAAATAAGTCTTAGTCCAATGTTTTGAATTACATCTAATTTTTTAAGAAGGGTGCTATTGACATTCATGTATGCTAGGCTGCTATAGTCAAAGTGACTTCGGACAATACTTTTGTACAGCATACTCATTGTTTTAGGATCGGCTCCCCAAAAGGTACCTGCAAGATGTCTCAAAATATTTATACCTTTCAAAGCCTTTTTGCAAATATGCTTAATATGTTCATCAAATTTAAGCTTATTATCAATGATCACTCCAAGAAATTTATGTTGTTTTACAATAGGAATCTCAGTATTATCATAAAGTATTTGACTGTTTGTTTGATCTGGATTTCTACTTATAATTAAAACTGCGCTTTTTTCTGGACTAATGTCTAATTTGAGAGTATTATGATAATAACAGAACAATTGGTTAAGAGCGGTATTCATATTGTTTACTGCTGTTTGAATGTTTTGATCAATGCTATACAAAAGTAAGTCATCGGCAAACTGCAATATGTTAATATTTGTTGTATCTACATATTTTAATATTTCGGAAGTATACAAATTGTATAGAAGAGGAGATAATGTCGCCCCTTGCATGGTACCTTTATTAGCTGTTTTAGGCCCATGTAACTGATCATTGTATTTAACAAATACAGTTCTATTGCTAAGAAAGTTATATATCCATTTTAAATTATGCCTGGGTAAACCAATATTGCTTAATACTTGAATAAGGCCCTCGATATTGACATTGTCAAAAGCACCCTTCACATCAAGAAATACACAGATCATATTAGAATGACTAAGCTTAACCTTTTTTATATCGGATATCAATGATACAAAGCTTTCAGAGCAACTTCTACCTTTTCTAAACCCAAACTGTGCATCAGGTATTAATTTATTAGATTCAGCAAAATAATCTAATCGCAACTTTAACATGTTTTCAAAAATTTTACCTAAACAAGATGATAATGAAATAGGTCTATATGAATTGGCATCATTAATGGGCTTGTCTGGTTTTAAAATTGGTATTACACATTGGGTTTTCCAAGATTCAGGAATTATTAACTCTTGCCATAAACTATTATATATATTGAGTAATATGATTTGTGCATTCAAATGTAATTTTTTAATTAATATGTAAGGTATGTTGTCCAATCCTGGTGTAGTATCTTTTCTACTTTTTAATGATACTCGTAACTCATCTAAGGTGAAATTATTGTTAAGAAAGTGATTATTGTCTGTTTCTGTAGCATTTTCAAAGAAATTAGCAAGTTTTTCTTGATCAGTACGAGTTGAATCTGATAACTTATCTAAGAATCTTGGAATCCACTCCTCATTCA
Source organism: Furcula furcula (assembly GCA_911728495.1). Lineage (NCBI taxonomy): Eukaryota > Metazoa > Arthropoda > Insecta > Lepidoptera > Notodontidae > Furcula > Furcula furcula. The sequence goes on along the minus strand of OU452247.1, from coordinate 29,753,965 downwards.
TATTTTTGTTCTGAGCACTCTCACCTATTCTTTTAAATTTTTTAATATATTGCCATATTCGTGAAATAGGTGTTAATCTATTAAAACTACCACATAAGTTATGCCAAGAGGTAGTGCATTCTTGTTTTAATAATCTTTTTTTATTGGCATCTAACTTCTTGTATTTTATCCAATTTTCTATGGTGGGTTCGGAGAAGTAGTCTTTTAATGCATCTTTTGATTTAGTCACAGCGTCAGTACACTCCTGATTCCACCATGGAACTGGTTTTCTAGATATACAAGTTCTGGGTTTTGTATGTTGCTTAGGTATAGTTTTGTCTCTTAAATCATTTAATGTATTTACAAAGTTATCATACAAGTTTATAGCACTATCATTACTATTTAAATGTAACTCAGAAAAGCAAGTCTCAGACAAGGTATAATATGCATTCCAGTCTGCTTTATTATAAATATATTTATCTTTATTTACAGGAGACGACTCATATGTGGATGGAAGAATATTAATTTCTAGCAATGTTGGAAGATGATAACTACCCATAGGATCATCATGTACATACCAGTTACATAAGTGAGCAATGGAAGGACTAACTAAAGCTAGATCTATAGCTGAGGCCTGTCTATTAGGATATGGGACAGTTGTGGATGAACCATCATTTAAAATGCACAAATCATATTGGTCTATTATGTTATATAAGTTTCTTCCTTTGTTGTTATCACTATTACATCCAAATGCAATATGATGTGCATTAAAATCTCCCATTATAACGCATGGTTTAGGTATAGTATTAATAAGGGTTTTCAACTTTGTTGTATCCAGTCTATTATTAGGAGGACAATATACACAAACTATAGCTAAAGGACCAGAAACTGTTTCTACTGAGATGCATATGTTTTGAACGGATTCATAAAAAACTGTAGAAATTATAGAGTATCTTATGTTTTGTTTGATTAAAATACCAACACCATTATGGGGGTTATTAGAATTTTTGTAAATAAAATTATATTGAGGAAAATGAGGAATAATAGAAGTAGACTTAAGCCAAGTTTCATTTATAAGACATATATCAATATTTTTTTCTATTAATAAGTTTTGTAATAAGGCTTTTTTGCTCTGTAAACTTTGTATATTGAATTGTAATATATTTAAGTAACTATCCATTAAATTAAATTAGATAAAAATATTTCTTTTATTTTCTTAGTAGTAAGAGGGGTACTGGACATATTGCCAAGGGCTACGAGAGATTTTACTATTGCATTTATTATAATATCGTTTTCGGCAAGTTGCTTTATATTAAAATTCTCGCTATTTTTTAAAGGTTTGCTAGGCAATGGTGGGAAGGAAGTTTCACTAACTGGTGGCGGTGTGGGTGTACTCACAACAGTGGCATATGATTGTTGAAGCGACTTCTTCTTTTTTTCCTCCATTTTCTTTTGCTTCACAGGGCAATCTCTTGACACAGCCAAGTGATTGCCGCTGCAGTTTATACAAACTATCTCTTCAACATCACATTCTTTGTATGAGTGACGTCCAGCACATGAAGAACAATTTTGTTCACCCCTGCACACTTTAGCGGAGTGGTTAAATTTTAAACATTTATAGCATTGCAGAAGTGGAGCAATGTAAGTGTGTACTTCATATCTGTAAAGTTTAATATAAGCATATTGGGGCAAATTGGTTGAGGCAAAGGTAACTGCAACTGTGTTTAATGGTACAAGTTTTCCATCAACCTTTTTCATAAAACGTTTTACTGATATGACTTCGGTATCACAAACAATATTCTTATAAATCGTTTCATTGGATAGGTCCTTAGGTACATATCTTATCACACCAACTCTCTCAGTTAAATAAGATGGGATAAATGCTCTCATTTTATTTTTGTTCAAAAATTCTTCCATTTTAAGAAAATTGTTGGCAGCAGCTGCCTTTTTAAATGTTATTCCTATTTTATTGGCGTTTACCCGGTGAACGCCCACAATGCCTATAACACTGTCAGTAAGTATCTTTGTAAGGGTAATCGGGTTTTTGTTACCTAGTTTTTCCTGTTCGCTTGACTCTACGAAAACGACAAACTCATTGCTGCCATTTTCAATAAATAATCTTTTATAGTTCGGTTTAGTAAAAATGTTATACTTCTCTTTTTCGCCGCCAGAAATCGTTTGAAATTTTCTTTTCTTTTTACCATCTCCAGGATCTTCACCGTCGCTGTGGGGACTCATATTGAGGGACGCTATGCCCAGAATATTTTGCGATATAAAACGAGTAGGTATCAGTCGAATAAGTGCAAAAAAATAATTTTAAACTCGGGAGTGAAAATTTAAGTTGCCGCCTTATTTGACTTCCCGCCAAAAGTCCTATAGGATACTACGTATCCAGTGTTGCCAGCAGGCAATTTAAGAATGGGCCAAAAGCAGTGCTGCCAGGGGCAAATTTTAGGCAGTAAAGGCCGACGACTTTCCATTAATGACGTCCGTCGAATTGAGGTACTACCCCCCCCCCCCCTCTTAACCTTTTAAGGGGGGTAGAACCTCAATTAAAATCACTAATATGGGAGAATATACTCGAAAATGGGAGGTTTTTTCATGAAGTTGCGGAGACCTCCCATTTTCGAGTTCTTTAATTTTTAATTCTGAGGAAATTTTATTTTATTTTATTTATTAGAAACCAACAGCGTTATAACAAAAGTATAAATTAAGCTTTAACTTACTAATAAGTACGGCCAATAACAGGTTTCCCTAAATTTACCATAAGTTAATGAGCGTTGGTACATATGACAAAGAATATAATTTGGAAAAAATCACTGAAAATACAATACTAAAGCACAACAATTGTATTATTAAATTTTCCTCATTTTATGAATTAAAATTAGTAATATGCGTAAAAAACAACAACAAACAATCCCCCTTGTTTTGTGGGGCAAAGGGGGAGCCCTCTCCATCAGAAACAGTAATAAAAAATGGGAAACAAGAAATGTAAATTAAAAAAACAAAAACGAAAATCTTCGTTTTTCTGTTTTACAAGGGCCCATCCTTCATCTTTAATTTTACATCTATGTTTAGAACGTATGACCTATGTCTATTTCTTTATATATAAAGTATAGCACTTTAGTACAGCTTTTAGAATAGGAATTGGTCAACCAAACCAATGATTTCGATGGATTGGCTGTCGGAGGCTTAAAGGCCGATGAAGGGCCGATGGCAGCCAAAGGCCGACATAGTTTCGAAAAGGCCGAGAATCGGCCCCCCAGGGGCCGATCTGGCAACACTGTACGTATCATCAGACGGTGAACTGCCCTAGAGGAAAAAATCACATTACGGATTTGTAGTAATAGAACATGACGTTTGTTTTGTTTTTAATTTATACGCTCATGTCATGTGCCGTGGGTCAGGACTTTTCGCCCAGTTTTCAAAAAAAAATTGGAAACTGGCCTTTTAAGCCTCTTTACTATTCGTAATTTCCTATAATCTATTTCTATTTCATATTCAGGTTTAGAATAAAATACAATATACATAATCTAAATTACTTTTATTATTTATTTAAAAAAAATACAAAATAAGGTTAAATACTTTGGCCAGGATGTGACTCTCCGGGTAGTTTTTCATTAATTCATTTGTATGATAAACTGTCTCCATTTATAATAGCGGTTTGTTATTGTATATTATTAAAGAATGGGTTAATGCCTTGGCCGAGATGTGGCTTGTCACAGCTTTTCAGAGATATGTTTGTTTGTCCGATAAATTGGCATTGTTATCAGCATCAAAGGGACCATCACAGAGTGTACAAATTCCAACTGAAACAAAAGAGTGACATGCTTTAGTATTTTGTATGACACACACAATTACCAGAAAGTTAAGAGAAGAGAACCTAATGCAGAAGTGAATAATTTCGGTTAATTATTATTCTATCTATCTTATTTTTACACTAATAAGTTTTCAGCAGTTCTACTACAGCACAAAATAAGCATCACCTGTAGAGAAGTAAATGAGGACAAATTAGGTACAACAATGTTTGAATACAAGACAACTGTGTTAAATTTACAAAACTAATGCTATAAATGTTAATTCCTATAGTGCATGATGTAGTAGATTTTAAGTTAAATTATGTAGCATTTTAACCTTAACCCTAAGTAAAAATATGTAGCATTTTAATGAAAAGTATGAGAAAATATTCGTGACAACGTACTTACCATTGTGGTCAGTGTGCATTGTATAAGGATTGCATTTGTTGATTTCGAAAGCCAAAAATAACGTAGGGTAGGCTTCAACACGAAGACGAGGCCTCACTGGTAAGAAGCAATGAACATTTCCGTGAAGAATATCCTTTCACAGTTCATGTTTATATGTTACAGTCCTGCATATTACAATCTTGGGGAAAAACATTAAATTGACTGCCGTCCTTACTCCTACAAGCACAATTCACGACACAGTTCTTATAAAACGTAATGCAAGACTCCACGGAGCCCGTTGGCTCGAATCGGGATCAAAAAAAAACGCGCGAAAAAATGTATGCTCGGCGCCGTTGGCTCGAATCGGGATCAACGGGCGTTAACGGAATATAAACTTTGATATAAAAATTTAAAGTTAGTTATTGCATGGCAACTGTATTTCAAACGGTTCTTTAGTACATTATCTGTAGAATAGAAGCTTCATTCATTCCTTGAGTGAATTGTTTATGTGATAAATTCAGTCTGTAACGTGACGCTCGCGCGCGTAGACAGAATATAATATGTTTTCTTCCTCTAAGCTCGCGCGGGTCGGGCGTGTTGTTGTGATGGTGACGTGCGGTGATTTATGTTATTGTGTTGTGGTTTTATGTGTATTGAATGGGTAAGTGATAGATGTAATCAAATAATAAACTATTTTTACAGCTGTTTAGATGTTAGGTACCGCGAATTCTATCATATAAACATATTTTTTGAGATCGGAAAAAAGGGTGTGACCTCTCGTGGTTTAGACTATGGCGTTGCGTATATATACGTATATTTCATATAAATTGGCTTTAAATCAATGTATATACATCATAAATACATCATAATTACATATTGAATCGATAATGACGACATTATATAGAAAAAAAGTAATAAAAACCTATAAAAAAAATCGTTACAAATTGTACTCCCGTGACGTCACCACCGCCGTGAATCCCGCGAGGACATAAAATTGTTGATTTTTACAGATTTTTATTCGAAACTAGTATAATTAGGAGTTTTAGTGCATAGTTTAGTTCTTTCTTAGTGTGGGGGTTGATATTCCACCCTCAAAATCAAACCCAGAAAAAGAAAAATCGACCTTGACCAAAACCCATCTAAAAACCCATCTATTTTTGACTTTCACTTTGAAAAACTATATTTATATCTCACAAAAACGTATATATGTGTCATCTATTGAATAGTTAATACATTTCTCATCAAAACTACATTTACAGAATGCAAATCGGTTGAGTGGTTAGGTTTTTATAACGCTCGTAATAACAAGTGGGCTCGCACGGACCAAAAAAACCGAAAAAAAATATATATAATAATATAATATAATATCTTGGGACAATCTACACACGGCTTAGAGGAGATACCACTGGAGAGATCTTGATGCGCTAACCCCTCTGCCAAATTTTGGTCATATGGTCAGGTCATTCTTTATTTGTGTGCGTAACTTTTTGAATGTGTTGCGAGTTTATTATAGTGTGGTTATGCGTAAAATTGTATCTATGTGTGTTTACTTCGCCTCCCGCACCCCGCAAAAGTGCCACGAAAAATTTGTTCGGGGAATCGACGCGATACTAGCTCCATTCTAATTACTCTGAGACACACGGTCATCCGATCCCAAACTAGGCAGAGCCTGTACTATGGAAACCAGACAACTGATACTAATACTTATATACTTTTTTTTTTTTGTAAATACATACTTAAATAGATAAACAACACCCAGACACTTGGCGGGAATCGAACCCACGACCCATCGGTTAGCAGGCAGGGTGTCTGACCACTAGACCAACGGGCCTGTCAAATATATATGGCGGTGCTAAATATGTATGTACTTAATTTATGGCGGGCCACGTGGGGTTAATAAGATTTTACACATTCAATATTAAGTACAAAATTACAATGAACAACGAACTTTGTAAAATCACAATGGCGTCCACATAGTTTTCTGTCTTAATAAAATAAAATATGGCGTCAATATTACAGACGACAAAGGAATGAAGTATGAAGGAGGGGAGGAGGGTAACTGTCAAAATGAATAGTTACAATTCCTGTAGATAATGCGAGGAATAGAAGTACCGAGATAGACCGAGATTTATAGCCGTGAGTGGATGCTACGCAATGGCTACGCATCTTCCACAGATTATAGGATACTACGTATCAGATGGACATCTCGCCTACTGATTGGTCTAGCCATAGGGCTGGCTGCTGATTGGCTAGGGGAAAATGATGTAGGTATACCAAACCAAAGTGAAACCCAAGAAGATTACATTTACAACACTGGAGTTTTCGCCTAGAACAAATTATTGAAGACAGGTTCATTCACCCTTAGTTATGTTTTTTATCCCTCTCACACTTTATCTAAAATTGCCATGATTAACACAAAAAATCCCAATCCTGATTGTGTGAATTGTGATAATTCAAGATTTCGCAACGTGGGTCGTGGTTCTCTTGACAGACCTTAAATGAATTATAAGAAAAATTACATCCACGTCAACTTGAGTACTGTCTATGGACGTCAGTAATAAATTATATAGAAATCATATTCCTAAACCAGCCCTTCACTACCCTAATTGTTGGTAGCTGCCGTTTTAACATTATGGCAACTCTCATTGAACACAATATGGCCGCTCCGTCATATGTTTTCTACCACTTCGGGTTTTTAAAAGATCATATAAAACTGTATTCTCATTAGATTCGCTATCTAAACAATGTAACATGTTGTACACAATTGCAGAAGTGTTTGGAAGCCAAATTCGGACAAAAAGTTTCACAGGTTAGTGTATTTTTGCGCTAATAACCGTATTTAATGTATTCATACATTTTTACCTTCGAATCATGTTAAAAACAAGTCAATAATGATTAATTTTAGTGTTGTGTGGCGATATTTAGATGATATACCTATTTTATTCTGTCAATTATGCTCTATAATCATCTAATTTTAAATAAACATTTTACATCAGTAGGGTGACCATTAACACCGAAATTAAGATTTTCTGAGTCGAGAAGGATACGTAATTATACATAAGTATGAGTTTAATGTTTAAAAGACAGAAATAGAATATTTTTGCACTCATAAGAGGACCCATAGCCGCCACAGACGTAAAATATACCGAAGTTGTACCAACTGAAATACAATATAATTTCGATACATTATTTTTATATATTTAGTATTAAGCGAACTAGACTCAGATTTTGTATTCAGAAAATGTATTAATGAAAATTTCATAATAATAGTTATGGTTAGGTATATACGCTACGTGATAAAAAGCCAACATGTATCAAAATTCTGAAGAAGAAATAGTACTTAGTCATATCATTAATTCACTAGAGTAAATTGACGTTTACTGTGTTACCAGTTTTTGATGAAAAAAAAATAGTGAAGTGACAAAATGATTCTATTGATCACTTAGTCAGTACTTGCGAGCAAAAGAAACATTCGTCCACTCAGACCAGAAATTAGAAGCTAAATGATGAATAATATGACGCGGCGTGTTTAAAGCCAAGGTCAACTTATTCCCACCGACTTGGTGAAAATTATAGCCCATGCAGCTTTGTTGTTCGTCAATTTCACTAGATTTATTTATAGTTATCATCTATTGACAACTCAATATAATTTCTAATTAAAATTATTGTTAGTATGTTGTATGTTTTCATTAATTAACTTTGAGCAAGTAATTGCATCGCTATAGAATGGGAACATCACTACTACTGTTAATATGGCAATATTATTTTACAAAGTGACATAAGAAAATGTCAATTTACTCTAGTGAATTATTGATTGGACTTTAGTAACAAAATATTAATCATATTTATATTTCAGCTTCCCGAAAGGTGTTGCAAAAGGAAATACTTGGTTAGCCAATGTACCAATAAAGGATAAATTAATCCATGATATTTGTCAGCTTACATTAGCAGCAGCTTACATTTTAAAACAGAGGGGACTATGACCCACACAGACCAGAATTGTGTTTCAACTTTGACTAAGGTCAACTTTGAATAAGGTAATCAAAATATAATCAAAAATGTTTATTTCATTAACTTACTTTAAAATAGTTACATACAAGGTTGGATCCCTCTGTTAAGCATAATAATACTTGAGTATAACGGATCCGCTCTTCTATAGCCATATAAGCTTTAGCTTAAGTTAAATGAAAAATATACAGTAGGGAAAAAATAAAAAAATTGTAAAAATTGTAGTAATATTACGTGTGTGTGCGTGAGCGTTTACATGTGTAAACGTTTGTGTGTATATGTGAGATATGAATTAAGAGTGCATTTTTATTTAATAAAATGTAGAATTGACTCTGCTTCCTCGTAAGAAATGGTTCTAAGACAGTCATTCAAAAATACTTTTTAAATAACTGTTTATTTATATTTTAGGCTAGCACCATAGGCTCTTCTACAATTATAGCTCAATCAAATATCAGAGCTGCATCAGTCAATCCTGACTCTACATTTATAGAAATATGACAACAATTATATGTATAATTGTTGTCATATTTCTTGAAGGAATTGAAGGAGAATTGGGTATTTGAATTTTTTTTTTGTGAGAAATGGAAAGATCATATATAAGTTTTATAGTAAAACTATTTTTTTTTTTTTCTTCGCAATAATTCAAAAGTTATTTCAAAATAAAAAATATAATTTTTGAATTCAGTACCAGAAACACACCGACTGCTCCTGAACAAACCCGAGCGGGTGTGACGTCATAATGTTAAAGCTATTTAATAACAGTACAGCGTCAACGGCACTTGACTAGACAATAATATCGAAAATTTATTCCTAAAAAACGACTCTGAACAACGCTGAACGTCACTGAACGTCACTGAACGTCACTAAACGTCACTGAACGTCACTGAACGACACTGAACGATACTGAACGCCACTGAACGACGACACTGAATGACACTGAACGACACTGGACGACGACACTGAACGCCACTGAACGACGACACTGAATGACACTGAACGACACTGGACGACGACACTGAACGCCACTGAACGACGACACTGAATGACACTGAACGACACTGGACGACGACACTGAACGTCACTGAACGTCACTGAACGACACTGAACGTCACTGACGTGACACTGAACGTCACTGACGTGACATTGAACGTAACTGACGTGACACTGAACGCAACTGACGTGACACTGAACGTAACTGACGTGACTGACGTGACACTGAACGTAACGGACGAGACACTGAACGTAACTGACGTGACATTGAACGTAACTGACGTGACACTGAACGTAACTGACGTGACACTGAACGTCACTGACGTGACACTGAACGTAACTGACGAGACACTGAACGTAACTGACGTGAAACTGAACGTCATTGACGTGACACTGAACGTAACTGACGTGACGTTCAGTGTCATTCAGTGACGTTCAGTGTCGTCGTCGAGTGTCGTTCAGTGTCATCCTGTGTCATCCAGTGTAATTCAGTGTCGTTCAGTGACGTTCAGTGTCGTCGTTCAGTGTCGTCGTTCAGTGTCGTTCAGTGTCGTTCAGTGACGTTCAGTGACGTTCAGTGTCGTTCAGCGTCGTTCAGTGACGTTCAGTGTCGTTCAGCGTCGTTCAGCGTCGTTTTTTAGCAATACATTTTCAATATTATTGTCTAGTCACCTGTAATAGCCGTTAACGCTGTACTGTTATTAAATCGCTTTAACATTATGACGTCACACCTATATGGTGACCAATCTTGGCGCGTTTATAGTCACGTGATTTTTCATCAATTTTTAATAGTTTATAATTAATTGAAAAATTATTTTTTTAACTTTTTTGCATAAAATATCAATATTATTAATAATAAAGTTTTAAAATAAATTTAAAAATATATTTTTTTTTTTCAAATACTTAATTACGTAGAAATGTACAGTCATAGCAAACGCTTTAAGGGGGTAACAACGGTAAAATTGCAAAAATAGCCTTAGTTTAAAGAGTTCGATGGATCAATCCGCTATTGCATTGGCTATGAAAATTATGTGTACGTATACCTCAGATCTTCAGCAAATAGTTTTATTGATTAGATATTGGATTAAATATAACGTTTTCAAGCAATATATATTAGTGATGTGAACCGGTTTTAGGAAAACCGATAAAAAACCGGTTTTTGTAGAAACCGGTTAATATCGGTTTTTTATTAAAAAACCGATTACTTTTTTTTCGTTTTTGTATTACCTATGTATCCAGTAAGATGGCATGACATTCAGCTAGCGTACCGCCAATAAGAACAAAAAATCAACATAGTTACACGATACACACGCGTTATGGATATTTGTTCAAATATATAAGCTTAAATTTAACAAAATTATTCATTTACACTTTTGTACAAACACAAATTACAGAATACATTTAGAAAGAAAACAGAATCATTGAGGCGGCCTTATCACTAATGAGCGATTTCTTCCAGGCAACCCAAACGATAACTTGAAGAGAATGATATATTTAGACAACTGACAACAGTTCTTAGAAGTGCGGTTGCTTTTTGGTCCGAAAATAATCATTTATCCATTAAATACCTACAATAGTACCCTGTGAATCCAATACACCATCGATATATTATTTAGACAAGATATGCTGTTACGGTCCAAAAAGTGGTCACAGAAATAGCACCACGCTGACGTTTGTGTCGCTATTTAAAATTACTTCGAGCCGACCGCAGCTAGCGTAAGGACGTGTCAGAATGCCTCATTTGCGTCTAAAAACTGCCTTAATACACGTCGCAATAGCAAAATTTCATACGGAACATATATTTCCCATTAGTAGTAAATAGTATTAGATTAAATGATAGATATCAGTAAGATACCACTAAATCACGAAATAATAAATATTTCTTTAAATATCTCTGCTACTAGTCCGCCAACCGCCAAGCTACCGGCCGACCAAATTAAGTTTTCCGCTACTGTCTAAACAAAACACTCAAACTACACGTAGTTCTCATAGGATTATAGTTCAATTCTCGTTGCGCCATCAGCATAGATAAGTTGGTCGGCCTACGTTACGTGTTCGGTCACCCCCCGTGCCTCCCGTTATCCCGTTCTCCCTTTCGCGCGTTGTCCGCCACTATCCCTGTCTCGTTCATGGCGTGGCTTGAACGGTACTACGGGTATAATGTGCTACGGTAGGAATTTTTTGTAACGCTATACATCGTTGTTTTTGTAGCGTAAATATTGATACAGCATTGTACAAAAAAATTAATGTACAATGGCCATTGCGCCTATAAAAACCGTTTACATCCTGCGCAGTCCTGGACGGGTCACTCGGGCTCTTACGTTCATACGGAATATTTAAGCTGTCACTGCCATATTTTGGATGAAATTTAGTAGGTGACTGCTTATCTGGTTACTTATTATATATCGATGCAATACACTGTAACTTCAGATACAGTGTTTTGAATTAACAACGTTCATTCGATTTCTTTTAATTAACCTGTTTGATGTTATGGCATTCATAGTTTTTTTACTTTGTTTGAAAAATATTGAGATATTGCAATGCAAATTACACTGTATTTACTTAAAACTACAGGCCTGAAATAATTAATAAACACGGCAATTTAAGATGCAGTTCAAATAATCTTTGTGCATTGCAAGATACAGTGTTTTATCAAAACAAAGTAGGAGAGCTAGCGCGATGCGTGTGCGCCAGTCAGAGCAAGGCCGGGCGATTTCAATGATTCAGGTCGATCTAGCCGAGAGCAACGGCGCGGTGGTGGAAAAGTCTGAGCTGTTACGTACATAAATTTAAAAATAACTATATTATTATAAATACACGAAATAAAAATATTAAAATAAATCTATCTGGAGAGATGTTTTTTTTAATTTTTTTTTTAGACAAATTTACAACTACCACACAAGGAATGTGGAAGAGAATTCCATAGCCGCACTGCTTGCATAGTAAAAAAAAAGTTATAGCGACTAGAATAATGAGGAGGAACTAAAAAAAGAAGAGATGCAGTTGGAACGCCAAGGCTTGTCACAAGATTCAAGCAACGAATGACGCTCACGAAGATAAAGAGGAGAGTTGAGATTGATAAGTATACAATTTAGAAAAAAAAATATGCCATTGCCGTCGCTGACGGATTGGCAGCCATTCTAGTTGAGTCCGAAATTCCATCAGGATATAATGTAACCATATTATATCCGTAGCCAAAGATAAAACGAATACACAAATATTGCAATCGCTCCTCATTTGGATCTAGAAAACATACCCCTGTATAATCGAAAAGAGGTAAAGATTAAGCTCAAAAGATTTTTGACTTACGCGGAAGAAATTTTCGAAGGCGTTTGTGAGACTGATATCACATAATAATAACTCTCCAACATGAGATTCCCAAGAAAGTTTAGAATGAAACACAACTTCAAGAATTAACTTTATTCGAGTATGCAATTGGTACGGAATCGAAAACTATATTAGAGAGTGAGTTAATGACAATGAGTTTCATCATGTATCAGCCACCAAATATGATACCCTGAGAGTTAGTAGGGTCCACTAACAAGCCAAACGATTTTGCCCACTTACTTATGCTATCTAAATCATTATTAAGCGTATATATCGCTTCTCCAAGATAATCTATCAATATCGGCATGACGATAAAGCTACATATGATCTGCATAGAGATGATAGTTAGAAAACCCTCGTGATGATATTGAAGAAAACGGAAAAGAGGAGAAAGTACGCCACCCAGTGGAACACCCGCCTCAAGCCTACAGATGATGACTCCTCAAAGCGGACAGATTGGGAGCGCCCACGTAGATATGAATACGATCAAACCACTTCATAGCTGAGTGATAGCTTGGACAAGTATTGGTCAAGGTAACAACAATTTTATGAATAATATGATGATATAATTCCTAAACCCCTCAGTAACCAAGCTCAAAGAGAAAGGAGAACATGAAGACAAAGATAGCTGAGAGAGACAATTTAAAGTGGACAACTGAACATGATCATGAGTAACAAGTGACTTCGAAAAATGTGCATTAATGAAAAATGTGCATCAAGATCTAAACATGGAGCATTACTTGAAAATACCACGAGATGTCAAGAACTGTCACGAACTGTCACAGTATTAAGGTTCAATACATTTTTAGGCTCTGTTTTACCAAGTTAATACACTGTAACTATATAATACAGTGTATTCCCTTAACGATTTCTTCTTCTTCTAACAACTATTAGGGCAAGACAAGTTATCCACTGACGTTTGACGATTATTATTTTCTAAAGTACAATTAATGTGATTATCTTATGATAAATAGACACTAAGCCTGTGATTAGATATTGTTTTAGTGTATTTCATTGAAAACCTAAAAAAAACCTTAAAAAACCGGTTTATTTTTAAAAGTAATCGATAAAAACCGGTTTTGAAAATTGTAATCGGTTCACATCACTAATATATATTTAAAAAATGTACTACGTTGGGTATGAATTGTGTTAGCGTTCAATATCCGTTCATCGGATAGACGTCAAACTTGGTCTATAAAAAGCATATAACCTATTCTACAAATTGTATTGATTACATTTCTTAATTTCATTCATGTTTTACAAGAAATTATAGAAAAACCACGTACGCGATGCATTTCCCCTTGCAGCGCCCCCGCGATCGCCTTCTATCAGTCCTTCGTGGACTGTTATGGAGGGTGGACGTGCTCGATTTTTTTTTGACAGGACGAATTTAATTTAAATGATTTTGAACATATATTTAATTAAGATATGTTACATATGGTATAATTATAACATTATAAATCATTTCAAATGAAATATATACTTCTAAATTTAATTAAAGTTAATTTTATAGTAATACCATATTTTTGGTTCACATTGAGTATGCGAAAGTATCGTTGCCGAGTATTATGCCTAACTTTTAAAGCGTATCAGAGTCATATATGATCTCACTAATTGAAATCGTATTTAATACTGTGTAGGCCGACAAAATGACATACATTATGATATCCTTTTCATTATGATTTTTTTTGTCAAAACATGAACGGTGTTATTATTTGGTGGTGTGACGGGCCCGTTGGTCTAGTGGTCAGACACCCTGCCTGCTAACCGATGGGTCGTGGGTTCGATTCCCGCCAAGTGTCTGGGTGTTGTTTATCTATTTAAGTATGTATTTACAAAAAAAAAGTATATAAGTATTAGTATCAGTTGTCTGGTTTCCATAGTACAGGCTCTGCCTAGTTTGGGATCGGATGACCGTGTGTGGATTGTCCCAAGATATTATTATTATTATTATTACTATCAAGTTGGTTTTTGCAACTTAGCATCGATTCGAATACCTGGGTGGTTGGCTTGGTGGTGAGCGACACGCTTACCTACGGACAGTTGCTCGTCTTTCGAGACATCTGGATGGTTAAGTTGGAAGGGTACTTGTATGCTATCTATGGTGGCGCCACTTTAATCTTAGATTTCTTCCGCTATGTAACATAAGTAGAAGATCACTGTAGCTGGCAAAAAAACTATCGGACCAAAAGGCTATAATTATAGTTTTGGATGACAGGGACAGGAAGAGACTTTTCTATGGGTGGGTGCTTCGATTACTATCAGGTAATACCTTGTTACCTAAGTTGCGTAACAATAAACTGATGGTGTTGTTGGCAGGCACGAGAAAAAATACCACCGCGTTAAAATGTTAGTTACTCTAAAACGAGTTTGCTTATTAGAATCAATTTAAATTAAATATCTATTTACATTTTAGATTACCTATGCACCTACCACTATTACCCTCTGCATCATCCAAAGGTAGACTGGCAGAGAATGCTTAAGGCATTAAGTCTGCCTTGTACATATTTAAGTGTGCTAAAGAATAAATAAAATAAAATGTCAAATGCTCCGCGTAGTTCAAACCCCGCGATGGTTACAGAACTCAAGATGAAGTTACGTTACTTACTCTCGCGATCACGAATGGTGTATCACCTTTAGGACGACAATCAATTGCACGACCCGGCCAAAAATACATGCGGGCGGGGTAAGCGCCCGGAACGTCCTTCAAACGATTTTGATTGAAAACTGGTATAGCGTTCGTGTCGGCGATTTTACATTATATGACGTTACACTAAAAAATACTATTACTGAATTCGTGCGTTCAAACAAACAGTGCTACGGATTCCTTTGGCAGCCACGTATATTGAATAACAACACAGGTCAGTTGATTTTGTAGTTTGCTACCCTGGCCGCTGACCTTAAGGTCTTGGGGTAGATTCCCACACAGGACCAACATTCATGTGCATGAACATAATCTGTTTGTCTTGGGTCTGGGTCATTTTTACCTGTACTTAATTATGTAAAAAGTTAACTATCTTATGATAGTTTCAGTTCGATGGCCATTACGGAGTCGATCACGGATCAACATCATCATCAGCAGCCGAAACGTCCACTGTTGAAAAAAGGCCCTCTCTCCCTTAGAGAGAAGGGGTTGCCATAATCCCCACGCCTGGCAGGCAGTTGGGGATCGCAGATAGGTGGTAGGTAATCCAATAAAAAGAAGCTGCTGCTCGTCTTCTTGTTTTTCTTTAGTCGCCTTTTACGGACACCCAACGGGAGGAGATGGATGGGTACTATTATTCTTATCACGGAACTTAGTCGCAATCAAAATAATTTATGATTTTTGGGTCTGCACGACTTGGGTCAGCGTTGGCTATCTGGTCTTGAGTAAGGTTGGATGCTAGCAAGCTTCTAAGATTCGGGTACTTGTGCCGCTCTTAAAGAGAATATTATTATACGCATTAGAATAGGAAACATTACAGTTACATGCTTCTTTTATAATACCGCTAGCATCTCATCAGGGCAGGGCAACTGGCATGCATTGCAGCATCTTTAGTCACTTTCTTTATCATACTCAAACATCTCAATCAATCATCAATTTGGTTTCACTTCATTTTTCCAGGGATCAAAAAGCTTAACTATCAGATGGATGTTAATGAACTAATTTAGGAAATATGTTAAAAAGGTCCCTTTTTAAGAAAAAAAACTTTATTTTGTAGGCTCTGTTTTCGTTTTGACGTGCAGAACAGAAACCTTAGAACTTTGTGCATAGTTTCATTTCAAGTACGCTTACAGTCGTCACGGCAAGACGCTGCGCTGTAGCTATTTTTATGTTTATGTATTCAGAACTCACAACTTGTACGTACTTGCGCAATGGTTCGTCCCCTCGCTGAGTTTCTTGCCAGTTCTTCTCAGCGGGGGCGCGTTGTGAACCGGTGGTAAACTTACTTTCTCTAAGCGGCAGCCCAAGCCGAGGCCGTGCCTCCCTGAGGTGCCCTTGTGCTAGTCGCTACCCAAACCCTTCTGGCTGGAGCGCTTTAAGCGCTCGCCCTCTTGTCCGGTGAAGCTGTAATGGCCATCTGCGGCCAACAGTACTACTCCTACCAAAAAAAAACCACAAAAATCCGCTGTGACTACTGTAAGTTATAAGTAGTACGAATGTATATGGATTCCGAAGGGCAGGCACAATGTATTCAGCTGGGTCGAAGTGCGTTCCGGTTGTAACTGGAACTAATAACTACCAACAATAGAATAGAAGTATGTATAAGTCTCACTAGTCAGGCATTGGCCATTCTATAATAGAGGGACTGAACCTTTGATACGAAGTTTGGAATATGAAATGCAATAATCCGTATCCTGATACAACACGTCAACTACGTTACCACAGTAAGTGGTTGGGTTATTAGATTGTAATTAGGTGGCACGCCAAGATATAAATCAAGATATAAAACAGTGGGTTACCGTTATTAAACTGCATTATTTCATTCTATAACGGAATAGGCAAAATTAACAAAACTCCATTCGACACATCTGCATATTTTTAGTCTATGATTTTGCAAATGTAATATTCATATTTGCTGGTAGCGCCCTCTACGATGACAACTCTCGGCCGGAGCCATGAAGCTATGCCGGAGCGGCCAGATTCTCAAGGTCATTGGCGCATGTTACCCCCTTAACCGCTTTTTGTTGTAAGTGTAAACCATCATTACAGACTGATGTCATTCTATATGTCAAGACGTCATGCCAATGTCTCTTGCTAGTAATCTATGTTCACTACTCTCTCTCTGTAAAACTAGCTCGCTGTGTGTCTTTATTTGGTATCGCATTATATCTTGCAGAAATATTAATAATCGTTTTAATCCTAGACAGAACCCTTCAATCTGTGTATTTTATTCCTTTTGATTTAGGATTGTCATTAAATGCTTACAAACATTAGTGAAATTTCCCTGTAAAATGTTTTCGATTACGGACTGGCTTGTATAATAATGAATATTATGAATGTTAATAAATGATATACTATATTGTTGTTTTTCATTTCTATAAAATCTATCCTTGCATCCATCTGGGAATGACGTCAACAGCCAGACAAAGGCCTCCCCCAATGAAGTCCACACTTAACGGACTTTCGCCACTCGCATCCCCTGGCTTCCTGCCACGCGTGTGATACCATCATCGGACCTTCTTCTTGTTAGGGGCCATTCTACACACCACTTTCCGGACGGTGGTCGTTATCTAGAAACTTTTTGCCCAACGGCCATCGGTTCTTCCAGCTATGTGCTCCGCCCACTGCACATTCAACTAGAATATTCTCAAAGCTATAGGGGTACTCTACTTCATATACGGCTCTTCTACGTAACCCCAAGGTTTCGCTACGTGATAAAATCAGAAATGAACAGGCAATGGAGGATGGATGAATATGCTTAGGCATAGCTAACTCCATTGCTTGTTGGAGCTTTCTAATGAGCCAATAGTAAACAACTATGCTTGTGCTTTAAGGTATCACTGACAGCACACGATTTCCCGAACGCTGCCCTTACTATAAAATACGTTTTATATGATATATTCCTATCTTACGTTTTCATTTTTTTTATACGTAATCCGTATGTATTTATCCTAAACTTAGATTCGTCGTGGTCATCCTAATGAAAGAGACAAAAAACATAAGTGAAATGATTCAAGGCCAAATTTTTTGGCTTCAAGATATTATTTGCGTTGCATACTCCAGTGTTGTAAATGTAATCTTCTTGGTGAAACCAAACAAACACAACCACAGAACAAAATTACTCTAGCGAGCGAGCACAAAGAGCCACAGACGTATTAGGGACAAAGAGTAGAACAAAATAAAAAACAAAATAATTGACAAAGTTTGACATCTTATTAGAATGGAGAGATGGAGTTATTAGAATGGAGCTAGTGTCACGTCGATTCCCCAAACAAATTTTTCGTGGCACTTTTGCGGGGTGCGGGAGGCGATGTAAACACACACAGATACAATTTAACGCATAACCACACTATAATAAACTCGCAACACATTAAAAAATATACGCACACAAATAAAGAATGACCTGAACATATGAACAAAAATTTGGCAGAGGGGTTAGCGCATCATGCTCTCTCCAGTGGTATCTCCTCTAAGTTTGACATATATTGACTGCGTGTGATGTGCGGGTGCGTCGTCGGCGAACAGTTTAATCCGCGCCGCCGCCGATTACGCCCCTAGTCCTTGTGACTCGCGCCGCAGACCACGGCACGTACTGCTCGACCCTCCTGACCCCATGACGGTCCTATTGGACCGGGATGCGCCGAACCCTCCCCGACAACCGTATGTTACACTAGCTATCAGACACCGGTCTCGCCGGCGAGGCCGAAGGGTCGTACGTATGCGACCTCAACGACGTGCATCACCCCACTGAGTTTCTTGCCGGTTCTTCTCAGTGGGGGCGCGTTGTGAACCGGTGGTAAACTCAGCACTCTCTTAAGTGACAGCCCAAGCCGAGGCCGTGCCTCCCTGAGGTGCCCTTGAGCTCGTCGCTACTTCTGCCGTAAAGGCTAGAGCGTTTAAAGCGCTCGCCTCCTATTGTCCGGTGAAGCTGTAATGGCCATCTGCGGCCAACAGCGTCTATCATTCCAAAAAAAAAAAAAAAGTGCGTCGTCGGCGGCGTAAATATATGTTATTATTGTGAGAGTATTGTTTATTTTGATGCATATTATATAGGCCGACCGTTTAACTCGCGTATCGCCTGCGCGGTAAGAAGGGAGCGAGCTACACACGGAGTCAATAATCCAAAGATTTATCTCGAGATAGACATTGTTGGTAAAGAATAAAATAATAAGTATCTTTTTTTTAAGTATTTATTTTTAAGTTTTACAAATATTTTATAATAGCTTCATAGGTACAAAATCATAAAACAATAATTTAACTCCGTTTAAGAAATACTTAACCACAGATAAAAATTTTATAGGACTATTCGTCACTAATATTCATATCGCTTGAATCATCATCACTGTCTGTGTAGCTTGAGGAGTCAGAATCTTGCAAATTAATAATAAATCGGTCCATCTCTTCATCAACGATGCGATCGTGCAGACAATATTCATCTTCAATAGTTTGTACATGTATATCGCAGTTAACCCATTTTTCTACAGAGAATTCGGCAAATAACTGTTCCAGTGTATTTTTCTTTTTGTCTAAATTAGAATCAATTTCAATTTTTGCGAGCTGTCCTTTGATATCCCCCCAAACCAATTCGATTGGGTTCAGGTCTGGGTGATATGGAGGCAGTCGTAAGACTTCATGACCTGCCGCCTTTAAAATTTCATCTATTTTGTAAATATTTTCTGTCGCGTGTTGTTTGATTAAATTCAATAAATCACATTTTCTTAGAGACGTATCAAATTCAACATTGTGTCTTTGCAGCCAGGTTTGCATGGTGGCTTTTGTGGATGTCATTGTAGGCTTTTTGTCCTCTTGTACCGAGTGGTATGCGGCATTATCCATAACAATAACTGAGCTTGGCGGTAAATTTGGCAATAGCTTTTCTTTAGTCCATTTGCTGAAGTTTACAAAATTCATATCGCTATGATAATCTCCGGTTTTGTTTTTGGATTTAAAAATTAAAAGAGCTCCATCGATAAATCCGGCTTGTCCACCAGCATGTACAATAATTAAACGTGGCCCTTTGCCAATATGCGACAGCACCCCTCGTTCTTCATTGGATTGCCAACACGCCGGTACATTTAATGACGAATTGACATATGTTTCATCGAGGTAAACAATGTTTCTTTGATCTCTTCTGTGCTTCTTTATCGCATTAAGATAACGCCACCGCCACGATACGATGTTTGGTTGTTCAATCAGTAATTTTCTTTTTGATTGACATTTCTTAAATCGAAAGCCAAGTTTATGAATCAATGTTCTCAAATATTCTCGGCCACAATTTAAAATTCCTTCTTCTCTGAGTTTCGCATTCAAAATTTTTAATGTAGGAACCTTCTTATAAACCGTATAAAATTGAGTTATTTTTCTTCTAACAACGCCCTCTGTAAAACTGTCAACTTCAATTTTTTTCCTTCGGATTTGTTTATTTTTTTTTGTATAATGTTGTCTTTTACTTACGCGAATATTACACATTGAAATTAAACTACTAATACTATTTTTTTTGGTGATTTAACATTTACATTATTTTGTTCATCTTTCAGTTCATTTCCTTCATTTATTATTTTACATATGGTAGTCACCGAAAGTCCTGTAGCTTTAGCAACAAGTTTGTTTAGGTTTACGTCTTCAAGATACTCTGTAGAATTATGATCTTGTTTTCTGGCTTTAAAAAAGGAATATACATTGTATGCTATTTGTTTAGCTTGCTTGTTAATTTTGTTCGCAAAACTGGAAGAGCGATTCATCTTGAGATTTATCTTGGCAGTCGTATACCTTGTGCGTTTATCTTCAAGCGTCCGTAACAAAAACACCAACCGCGCGCTGCGAGCATAGCCAGCGCACTGCCGCACTTGACGTAAGCTCTCTGCTCCACGCACCCCTTTCACCCATCCGCTAACATCTCCCCTCGCTCCCTTCTACCCCCTCAGGCGATACGCGTATTAAATGGTCGGCCTATACATAAAAATGATCGTGAAGAATAATGCTATAATTTATGATGTAGGTAAGTGGTTTTACAATCTCAAAGTTGTAACTTTTTTCCTTTAGAGAAAGGTGGGTAGTTTTCGTGTTTTTATCTTAGAGGCCCTCTGGCAAATTGTTGTTCATATGTTCAGGTCATTCTTTCTTTATTTGTGTGCGTATCTTTTTGAATGTGTTGCGAGTTTATTATAGTGTGGGTTCATAGAAACATGAAGAGTTTGCATTAGTCATTTGCAAGAGTATGCGTGAAATTGTATCTGTGTGTGTTTACTTCGCCTCCCGCACCCCACAAAGTGCCACGAAAAATTTGTTCGGGGAATCGACGCGATACTAGCTCCATTCTAATTACTCTGAGGTTTTTATGACTGTTTTTCACTTCTACCCATAGATTTAGGATTTTTCACTACGTTCAAGAAGATGAACATAGCGTGGGAGCGAGAAGTTTTTATCAAATTCAAACTGCACGAGTGCAAAGGAGACAGAGATTGAATTCTTTTTTTTATTCTGAAGCAGTTTGACATCAGCCACTGCCTCGCTGCCTCGCGGTCTGTTTGCTGTCAAAGTAAATTTTATTAATTTAGCACGATCTCTAATTTATAATAAAAAATATCATTGTTCCATTATGGTGGCTTGTGCAATAAGTGCATGTGATGTCACAAATCGTAATGAAACGAATAAGTAAACATTTTTACTTGCTATATTTCTATGGTTTTGGTTGAAAATGCGGTTGAAAATCCTAATAATATTGTAGAATACATGTATTTCTTTAAACTGATCACAATTTTATTACTGCTATATGAAGAATAGCGGGATATTTTGTGTAAAATGTAAAACGATTTGTTTACAATAGGGCTTGAAAAAGTCCTGACGTCATGAGTATCGATGTTAAAGTAAATAGTTTCTAATAGTAGTATAAATATAAATTCTACGCCTTTTTATTTTACTTTAGTCTAAAAATATTTTGCTGTCTATATATTCTTGATGTAAATTGATATGATAATAATAATAATCAAATATATTCTTTCAGATTATCAAAATAATTCTTTGATAAGACAAAAATAGACGTGGATTAATGACTAATCAGAGAATGGATAGAATCCCAACAATATTCTGTGTGATAAAGAATCTGTGATAAAGATTTTGATTTCTGTTTGTGATAGACATTTGTTTTATACAAAGTGTGTCACAATATCGACGTTGCCTAATGAGAGGCTGTACCTTATTTATTTTACTTGTACTTATGTATGACACTGAAAAAAATATGTCAATACCAATACCTTTAGGAATCGATAACAATAAATAAATTATGTTTATCAACAGTTCCAATTGCAAAAGAGATTATCTTGCTACTTCGTAAATAAAGATATTTTACCGCTAGCGATACCCTGTAGGTCGGTCCAACTTCGGTCGGTCCAACAAACAGGTCGCCCGAAGAATCCAACTCGGATGTGCAGCGTTCGGGAAACTACGCGATATCTTCTAGTCCAAAATACCGCAGTGCCTGAAGACGAAGGTTTTTAACCAGTGTGTGTTGCCAGTGATGACATATGATACTGAGACGTGGTCTCTAACGGCTGGCCTTTTAGAAAAGTTCAGAGTCACACAACGAGCCATGGAGAGAGCTATGCACGGAGTTTCTTTGTGCGACAGAATCCGAAATGTGGAGATTTACCGAAGAACTAAGGTCACCGACATGGCTCTCAGAATCTGCAAGTTGAAGTGGCAATGGGCAGGCCACATCGCTTGAAGAACCGATAACCGTTGGGGAAGAAAGGTTCTCGAGTGGCGACCACGAACCGGAAGACGCAGCGTTGGCAGGCCTCCTACTAGGTGGACAGACGACATTGTGCGCGTCGCAGGTAACCGGTGGATGCAAATAGCCAATTGTCGTTCATTGTGGCGTTCTAAGGGGGGGGCCTATGTTCAGCAGTGGTCGTCTTCCGGCTGATGATGATGATGATGATACCCTATAAACCTATTTTTATGATTAATAAAATTTACTTACTATAATTTACCCATACGCCACTACCAGATATTTAGTTAGTCAGAAAATAAAATCAGAACCTAGAAACATAGAGCCTCCTACACTGCGTTTTCCGATTAGAGGTGTCTACTCCAAAACCACTCTTTCCCAACGATCATCGGTTCTACGGCAAATATGACCAGCCTACTGCCACTTCAGTCTGGTAATCCGTTGATCTACGTCGGCAAGTTTGATTCTCTGGTGATTTAACATTTCTTATTCGATCTTTCACACAAATCATTTATTTCGTGTTCACGTGTTTTTTTTTTTTTTGGGAGATTATGTGGTATTCATAACATTAAGATGTTACCAGATAAAACGTGTTCTATATACTGTCGTTATTATGCAGCTGAAATACATAAAATATATTGTTTGACTTCATAATAATAACCTGGGACGATCCACACATGGTCATCTGATCCCAAATAAGGCAGAGCCTGTACTATGGAAACCAGACAACTTTTACTAATATTCATATACTTTTATTTGTAAACACATAGATAAATAACACCCAGACACTTTGTGGAAATTGAACCAATGACCTATTGGGTAGCCAGCCAGGATGATGAAATGTTAGACCAACACACCAGCCAAATGTTTTGGTTTTATACTACTTATAAATATTGCATACTTCTTGTTCAAGTTTATATTATTTGGTTAATCGTAATACTCTACAGGGCTGATCTAAAAATACTAAGAATCTCATAGGGGAAGCTCCTTTACCTATACCATGGATGAATGAACTAAACTAGTTCATTCATCCATGCCTATACTAAACAACTTTATTAATTATTGTATAAAATGCATGCTGATTTGAGTTATTTTAACATGTGGAACGATAACTTATTTTCATGATCTGATTTACGATGTTTTAAACAAAAAGAAGCTACATTTTTTATTTAGAATCACTGTTTTACCACTTTTGACAATTTACCATCATGAAATTTGCAATACTAAAGGTTATTAGTACCTAGTTTTAAATCAACCTTAATTTTACGTTATACAGATAATCTTGTATAATATTCACACAAAATACATCGATATCGATTACGTACGTATAATAGTACTTTTTAACAACACTTTTTTTCCTTTACACATAAACAATTCACTCACACATACTATATCTGTGCACCAGTGGCGTGCAGTCCATATAGGCAAAAAGTGTTTGCCTACCCTGTGATTTCCGGAACATTACATGATAACAAAAATAATATTAAGTGCACAATAACATTTTGTTTTGAATTTTTTCATTATTATAAAAAGATTATAAATAAACAAATTCGCGCGATATGTTTGAAATCAATCAGCTGAGCACGCCGCGCCGCGTCAGAGCGGGCGGGCGCGGTCGTGCGGCAAGTGCATTGAACTATTCCTAAGTACGTGGAAATTCAAACTTCGCGCGTTCGAGCCGTGAGGCCCGCTAACCAAGCTCTAAAGGTTTTAAAAGGCAAAATCTTGATTTGCACACATTCAAACGAAAAGTTACTCACACCTGTACGCACGCCGACCATGCGAACAGAATAAATGTCACGCACACATGCAAACATGATACTCTAAGATAGGCACTGTCTTTTCGGTGACAGTCGATCCCTCATTGGTTGATCCAATATACTCTTTTAGATGAGTCAACCAATAAGGAGCCCAATGCGTCGAACGAACGCAATACGTTATACTACAAATTATAAAATACCTAGTTTGTTCAAACTTCAATATTTTATAATGACATCCATTTTTTGTTGGTTTTTATTTTCATTTATACGATTGTTTTCGGTGCAGTATGTTCGAAAAAGTGACTACTCTGTGTATTATTATTTTATTAGTGTTTCCAAATTAAAAAACTTACTAGAAAAGGGAAGTGGTAACGTGTGATCGATGTTCTGGCCAAGTGTGTATAGAAAAATTAAAAAATCACGCGATTTCGTCCCTTTCTTACGAAATTAAAAGAAAAATAATTGTAGATGGCCGTTGTATGCCGAATTTGGAATTAATTCAGGTCAAAGGTAAAGTCACGCGAAAATTTAATAATAAAGAATATGATAATTACAATTGGTTAGCCGACTGTAAACACAGAAACCGTCTGTTTTGTTTTCCGTGTTTATTATTTTCAAATAATAAAAATGTCTGGACCGTCACCGGCTACGTAGATATACACAATTTTAAAGTCGCTGCAAAAAAGCACGACCAGTCAGAAAAGCATTTAGAGTCCTCTTTAAACTATCATACATTTTTGTTTGTACGCGTACCAATAAGCAATCGGGTCTTTATCAAGGCCACTTCGTGTATCCTTAAATTAATTTGTCTATAAAATCAGTTAAATTTTGGATATTTGAGGTGGCATATTTACAATCATCTTAGTGTGTGTGTGTACATGTGTGTAACTCGCAGTCTCTCTCATATTGGTAAGTTGTTTTACTCTACTACAAGAATAGAAGGGTTATGTTTTTAGAGTGTGTATGTATGTCTGGTACTTCCTACGTACTCCTTAGTAGTGGAAGTGAAATAGAATATATATTTAAAAAAACCAGTAGGTATTAGTTACTCAACAAACAATTAAGTATGTTTCTTTTGTGTTCACATCATTAAATTAAAGTCAATTTAGTTTTGCCTACCCTATCATATAATCCAGTGCACGCCACTGCTGTGCACACATAGGTATTTTTTTTTGGTTTCATTTTTTAACGGACTATGTCGATCTTCTATAAACAATATCTTTGCTTCTACCCGTATTTTAGAACTCTAAATTGTAATGATACCTCTTGATGTTTATTTATGTAGCTTCGTAATACATTCAGCTTTTTAAAGGTAGGTTTATCTTTGTTCTAGCCCGTTTTTAACCGACTTCAAAAAAGGAGGAGGTTCTCAATTCGTCTGTATATATATATATATTTTTTTTTTATGTGTGTTTGCGCATAACTCTGGCAATTATGAACCGATTTGAAAAAATCTTTCTTCCATCCATTCTTTAATCCGTTAATTGGGTCCCATAAAAAAATTATTGCTTAGTAATAAGTGGTTCCTGAAAAAACAAAAATGGTGACTGCGCACTGAGAGTTGGAGGAAAGCCTATATGGATATGGATAAAAATGGTCATAACTCTGGTAAATATTTACCAATTTCAATGATTCCTTTTTTTATTCGAAAGAAGAAACCACTGTAATGAACCTGTATGAATTTTATCATAACCGGATAAGAACTTCCTGGAGGACCATGAATGATATGGATGAATTTATCTGGTAAAAACCATAAAACTGATGTTCTCCTTTACATTTCTCTGACAAATATGAACCGATTTCGATGATTCTTTTTTTATTCGAGAGAGTAAACTACTATGATGATTCCATGCACGTTTCATTACGATCGGATAAATTGTTTCTGAGTTTCTGAAGAAACATGAATTATGTAAAAGTATGTAGACGATAATGTGAAATCATAATGATGTCATAACCTACCTAGATCATTTTACCGTCTTCGATGGTTCAATCTTTATGTATGAAAATATCACTAAAAAGTATAAAATAAAATATTTAAAAAAAAAAATCGAACCGACTTCAATATCACTGAAAAGTATAAAATAATTTAAATATTATTGAAGTTGGTGTTAGCTTACCGGCTGTGTATATTTGGCACCAACTTCAATAATATTTAAATTATTTTATACTTTTCAGTGATATTGAAGTCGGTTCGATTTTTTTTTTTAAATATTTTATGTTTATGAACGTCAAGTGTTTATTATCACTCCGAGGTCAAGTGGGTTTCAATTAACATTTTTTTCCCGCGAGCGGTGGCGGTCCGCTGTAATTTGATACCGCGGGGTCCGCGGGCCGGGCGATCGAGTCTCAGAGTAGGTATATAATGAGCGTTAGAGTCTCAGAATATGTAACTTGGTTCGAGTCGATATAAGAAGCTACGCATCTCTAACCAAAGATATTAAATGTTGCTTTACTGTACCTACTCTATGGTTTAATCATTATTCTATTCTATCATGTAAATAGACTCGCTTGGCCATAAATTTTGTTTCACATTTTAAAAAAGCATTATTTAATTAAATCCGTTAATCTGTGAATAAAAGCGTGTAAACTAACAAAAATATTGCAAGCAAAATAGAATAGTTCAAAATACGTGCTTCTGCTTCGATCACGACACGACACTGGGTTAGTTATTTTGTATTATCGTTCTGTGCGTTGGTGCGTTCGGTACCCGGTACGACATTGAAATCGCGGGTTTGTGCTCTGTGCAAACTCTGTGTCTGTGTATTTATTCTTAGTCGTGGAGAAGAGGCGTGCGTTAACGTCCCAAATACAAGCGCAGCATACAAGTCTGTGTGGAAAGTCTCGGTGCATCGCGCTCTATAATACCTTCGTAATCGTCTATCATCTCGCAAATAAAGTCGTCCATTTCAGTCCAGCAGGAGTCACGAGAGCGTGACAGTTTGAAGACGACGGCGGTTGAACGCGCCTCGGGCGAGCGTCGAGCTCGGGGCGATCGCGCGAATGGGTGCGGAGCGAGAGCGCCGCACACAGTAGAGAAGCGACTTCACCGGAGCGTTCGGTCCCCGGGAGCATGTCGAACGTGGAGAACGTGTGTCCGCAAGCGCTGCGCTGCGTGGCGCGCGAGCTGCGGCGGCTGGCGGCGCGCCCGCCCGCCGGCGTCAAGCTGCTGCTGCGCGACGACGACCTCACCGACGTGCAGGCGCTGCTCGAGGGCCCCGGTGCGTTGCTGCTTGCGTTGCATGTTGCCCTTCACCTGTATGATGTCTCTAATAATTATGGTCGCTTGAACACGGCTCTGGTCGATTCCGGTTTTTAACTTTATCCTGCTCGGTGACGGGAGAGGCGTTCACCTCAAGGTGAACGACGCGCCTGCCGGTGGGCGCGTGCATTGCACTGTCACTCGTCACCCGAGACTGGATATCGAATCTCTTGTGTCCGGTGATCGCACCAGCTGCGCTGCCCTTTAAACTGGAACACGGGTCGAGCACTAGGGTGAGCGAATCGTGTTGTACGATTACGAGTCGGGTGTATTTAGAAAATATCTAAACAACTGCACAACTCTACTTTTATGATTGATTGAAATCACTCTGGAATTCAATTTCAGTGACGGATTAAACGTGATCAATTTATACTTCATTCAGTAGGCTAATGAATAATTTTTATCGATCCAAAGAAGTCACGGAACCCTCGGTGCGCGAGTTCGACGGACGCTCGACTGGTTTTTATTTCTTAAACAAAGTCACCGGACCTCGATCCCATCCGATGGCCGGCGACGTTTATCGCTTCCGCGGGAACATTTCTTCTTTCATTTCGCACCTCGCTTACGATTCTTTGCATTCGGTGCTCGGCCTCCGTGACTGATTTTTCTTTTGAAACGGTCAATCTTCCCGCGTCGAATCGTAATCTCGAACCGGGTGGATCGCTGCGCCGCAAGCGACGGCCAGTCCGGTGGCCTCAGAGGGGTTCGCGTCATGTAACAGCGCGTGTGTGTGTGTGTGTGCAGCCGGCACGCCGTACGCGGGCGGCGTGTTCCGCGTGCGGCTGGCGCTGGGCCGCGAGTTCCCCGCGTCGCCGCCGCGCGCGCACTTCCTGACGCGCGTGTTCCACCCCAACGTGGCGGCAGACACGGGCGAGGTGTGCGTCAACACGCTCAAGCGCGACTGGCGGCCCGAGCTGGGGCTGGAGCACGCGCTGCTGGCGCTGCGCTGCCTGCTGATCGCGCCCAACGCGGAGTCGGCGCTCAACGCGGACGCGGCGGCGCTGCTGCGGGACCGCTACGACGACTACTTCGCGCGCGCCAAGCTGCTCACGGAGATCCACGCGCGGCCCTCCGCCGCGACCGACGACTACGCCGTGAGTAGCCATCGATCTATTGTAGCCGCGATCGCTTGCGCTAGATTATCCCGTCCTTGACTTCAAGATTACCTGTAGTGCCTTGTACATTTACGTTCCGGTCTAGTCGCAAAAGTTTAGAGGTTATAGAGAGAAAACAATATTATTTTCTCCCTCTCGACCACCCCGCTCCAGCAGAATGGCAGACACCTCATTCTTGTCCGTGCGCTCACGGCGTTCGCACGAGTTCAAATACAAAAGATCTTTGAAATCATGAAAAATCTAAAATAAATAAGAAAAGTATAGGAAGTCATAAAACTTAAAGTGGAACATTATTCGTGGATGTAAATGATTCTACACATGTGTTAACGTCTGAGCAATTTGTACTAAATGACCAGTCTACGGATTCCATTTCCTGTTTAACAGCCGAGTGATCTACTTTGCTGTAGTGTTTGTTAGGGGGAAAGGTTTTCTTCTTTTTACACATGTGTTAACGTCTGAGCAATTTGTACTAAATGACCAGTCTACGGATTCCATTTCCTGTTTAACAGCCGAGTGATCTACTTTGCTGTAGTGTTTGTTAGGGGGAAAGGTTTTCTTCTTTTTAGTATTGCAATTACCAAATCATGGTCAGTTATGTCAATTCTACATAGAAACGAGTGTACTTGGATTGTGCTCGTTACAAATATATGAAAAAGGCATGTATATTTACGTGTTGGATTAGTGAGTGCAGGTTTTAATCCGTGTTCAGCTAGTAGACATAAATATTCAGAGGATCTCAATCCTCTCACTCACTGTTGTTTGAGCAAATATTTATGTTGGTTAAAATGGTATAAGGGGAATATAAATTACTTTTTAGTAGAGTATCAAGGGAATTAAGGAAGTTATCAGTACTTCTTCTGAAGGAAGGAGAACGATTATTCCAAATAGTAGGAAGTGTTTAAGAATGTTAATAGATATACAATTACAGTCATCGAGTTCTGGTTCCTCAATGATCGAGCTCCAGTTATTTTTAGTGTATTTTTTTTTTTTTTGGGAATGATAGACGCTGTTAGCCGCAGATGGCCATTGCAGCTTCACCGGACAATAGGAGGCGAGCGCTTGAAGCGCTCTAGCCTTTACGGCAGAAGTAGCGACGAGCACAAGGGCACCTCAGGGAGGCACGGCCTCGGCTTGGGCTGTCGCTTAAGAGAGGGCTGAGTTTACCACCGGTTCACAACGCGCCCCGATTGAGAAGAACCGGCAAGAAACTCAGTGGGGTGATGCACGTCGTTGCGGTCGCATACGTACGACCCTTCGGCCTCGCCGGCGAGACCGGTGTCTGATAGCTAGTGTAGCATACGGTTGTCGGGGAGGGGTCGGCGCATCCCGGTCCAATAGGACCGTCATGGGGTCAGGAGGGTCGAGCAGTACGTGCCGTGGTCTGCGGCGCGAGTCAGAAGGACTAGCGGCGTAATCGGCGGCGGCGCGGATTAAACTGTTCGCGTGACGGGACGCGGATTCAAAGTAGCGTTTCGACGCTTCTTTGAGGAACTTACGAAGGGGATCTAATTTGAAATCGGAATGCAGATCTACATACGTTCCGCATGTACCACGGGGCACCGACGGCGCGACGGAGGAAACGATTCTGGATAACCTGGAGGCTATCGATATGGGTGCGGGCGGCGTGCGCGAAAACTACACTCGCGTAAGTCATGATAGGGCGAATGCAAGCTTTGTATAATGTCAACTTATTTCTAAGCGACATTTTACTCCGCTTGCAGAGAAGGGGATACAGGCGACCTAATACGAAAGCCGCTCGATTGCGGACGGACCTAATGTGCGGGCCGAAAGTCATGCGGGAGTCCAAGGTGACTCCGAGGTACTTAACCTTCCTAGTCCAGGGGATAGGGCGATTGAATAGGGATATTGGGGCTAGTCGTCTGTTGGGCCGAAGGCTCCGCGCGGAGAACATATTGGCGGGTCCCCGGGAGAAGACCACCACGGCACTCTTCTCCGGGTTCACCTCTATGCGCCACGTACGGAACCATTGACCCAGGGCGTCGACTGCGGCTTGAAGAGCACGCGTCAAATAGGACAGGTTCCTATGGGAATAATAGAGAGCGGTGTCATCCGCGTAAAGGGCGAGTTGGACTCTGCTCGAACGAGGAATGTCGTTCGTGAACAGGCTGAACAAGAGGGGAGAGAACACGGAGCCCTGAGGGACTCCGGCCTGTATAGGATGGGGCGAAGAAAACGTACCTTCGACTCGGTATCGGAAGGTACGATTCGAGAGAAAGTCTCGTATGATGAGTACGAGCCTATCGGGGACTCCTAACTGGAAGAGCTTGTATATCAAGCCGTTGTGCCAGACCTTGTCGAAGGCCTTGGCAACATCAAAGAATAGGGCGCCTGTGTAGACGGGCTTGGGCTGGTTGAGCCCGGTCAGGATGTGCTCCGTGAGGCGGTGCACCTGGTGGACGCAAGAGTGTCTGGTTCGAAAGCCAAACTGCTCGTCAATAAGGATATTATTAGAACTGACAAAGTCTTTGAGTCTCGCTAATAGCAAGCGCTCATAGTGTTTGCCGAGAGACTTGAGAAGACTGATAGGCCGGTAGCTCGCAGGGCTGCTGCGAGGCTTACCCGGCTTAGGGATACCTACTACATCCGCGTCTTTCCATTCGGCAGGAAAGACGCAGTGGGACATGGCTGCGTTGAAGATAGTCACTAAAAGACATATCAGATGGACAGGGAGAACCTTGAGAACGCGATTGGAGATGCCGTCGGAGCCCGGTGCCTTCTTCGGCTTAAGGACTTTGATCAGGTCTTCCACCTCGGTTTGCGTGACCGGGGAGAGGGATTCGGTGGGAGGGAGTGAGGACCTGCGCTCTATTTCCCTATCCACAAGATCGAGGTGCGCCGGATCGACGGGAGCGGAGCTGGGTGTGCACTGACTCTCTAGAGAGTCAGCGAGAACCTCAGCCTTCTCGTCGTCCTCGAACGCGGGTGGGTCGCCTGAAGGGCGGGTCAAGGGGGGCATGGTAGCTACGGTGTCGGTTTTGAGGGATCTCGCGAGCCGCCAGTAAGCCTGGTGTGACGGCGAGATCTCCTCTAGAAACCCTCCCCATCGAGCCTCCCTGAGTTCCGCGATGCTGCGCTTCACGTCCCTCTGCAAAGCAAGCATGCGGACCCGATTGGCATCGGTGGGGTAGGAGTCGTACGCGCGAATAGCCGCGTTTTTAGCGCGGACTAATTCCTTAATGTCATCGGGCAGCTTGAAGCGCACAGCGTAAAAGTTGTCCGCTTCAACCTGCCGGGAGGACTGGCTGATGGCCGATTTGAGATGATCGGTGAAAGCGCCGATCGCTTGGTCGGTGTCCTGAGGGGACGAGATTTGCGCCGGGAAGCGGGCAAGATTCGGAGAGTCGGCATCGGCTAGACAGGTGTTTAGCTGATGCCAGTCCAGAACGATCCTAGTGACCGGCTGGGAAATGACCTAGTTCCATTAGGACCGGTCGGTGGTCAGAGTCTAGCTCATGGAGAACCTCTAAGGAGCGCAACCGGAGGGTCACGCCCTTCAGGAGGGCCATGTCTAAGACATCGGGGCGGTGATTGACATTATTGGGATAATGGGTCGGGCGCATAGGTGCGATGACGTCAAAGTCGAGAACGTCGACCAAGCCGTCGAGGCACCTGCCGTTGCCGGTGGTGACGTTACAATTCCACCTGACATGCTTGCAGTTGAAGTCGCCGGCCAGAATGACCGCGTTGTCCAGGTCAAGGAGTGACTCGATATCACTCCTGAGGGGCCGCTTATCAGGTGGAAGATAGATAGAGGCGATAGTGACAGCCGAATGGCCGGAAAGACAGAGGCGGCAAACCGAGGCCTCTATATTAGTGAGCGCAGGGGGATCGATAGGGATGCAGTGCAGGGCCCTTCTGTAATAGATGGCAGTGCCACCTCCGAGGGAGGTGTCACGGTCATTTCGCACAAGATGGTAGTTGGCGATATTCGGACTCCTATGAGAGGGTTTCAGGAGGGTCTCCTGCACCAGCAAGATATCAACTTGGTGACTTCGCAGGAAGTCAGCAACCTGATCTCTTTGTCGGGAGAGGCCATGCGCATTGAAAAATGCGAGGGAAAGGGAATGGGGTTTTTGTCTACTCTGGTGTAAATCCATTTACGGGCCTACATTTGAGTTTACGGGGGACAGGGCGTAGTACACGTCCTCGAATTCGGCGATAGCTAATACTGTATCGCCGGGGTTCTGTGCGCACCGAAGGCGGCTCGCGAAAAGGCGGATTATATCGATATTAATACCATCGATAGAGCGTCGGACCAATTCGAAGTCCGAAGCGAGGCTGGACGCGTGCGCTGAAGGCGCAGGCGCGGCCGGTTGCTTGGCGGGGACGCTCGTTGCTTTAGGAGCAGCGGCGGGGCGGACGTAGGGCAGTGTCTTATCCCACGCGTTCGGTGGACGCACTGCGGGCTGGGACGCTGAGAGCGGTCGCGGCGCAGAGGGCGCGGGGACGCGGGGGGCCGGAAGCGGCTGCGTAAGAGGCGCTGAGGGCGCCGGGGCCTGAGGCGCTGAAGGCGCGGGCGGGTAGGACTCCAAGTGTATACTACTACGCCTCCCGTTTGGTTTATGAATTTATTAGTGCGAAAGTGTATATAACCACCAATGTTGTAGATGATTGACGATTGGTGAAGCCAGCACTCAGTTAAAATTATAACGTCTATTTCTGTTTGCAGGCGCTCCAAACCTATTAAATATAGGTCAAATTTTTTTGTATACTTCTAATGTTATATGTAACAACCTTTAGTGTTTGATGATCTGAGATATGTGCACCTACTGCAGTCTTCTAAGTTCTCTATAATAATGCAATTTCCGCCAGGGGAGTCTAAATCATTCAGAATGTTAATATTCGCCATTTAAAAAACTATTTAAGTATTTGAGAAAGGATAAATAATTCATAAGCAATGACGCAAAGTCAAATGCAGAGCTAAACGAGACTGGAGATATAGGATACAATAATAAAGTGAGTTAGCTCGAGGAGTGTCAGTGTGTAAAAGGGTTATTCTGTGTAAATGAGTGTTTATTTGGATGCGTGTGTTATGGAAACATTGCGCATTTGGATTTAACGAGGTAGTACGTATGAGTGTATTCGTGTGCGCGTGCGGGTATGCACTAGCGAGTATTGAGCAATCAGTTAGATAGTTTATTTTGTTACAATTTTGTATAAATATTTGTACCGGTAGGACATATCGTTCAACACTAGTGTGATAACCATCGACAACACACCCTCCGCACCGCCGGCACACAGCAGTGGACGCGCTCGCGCCCACGATGATGATGATTAGAGGTGGGATAAACGGCTTAAAATTGACAACGCGTTTCAACGTTATGCTTATTTTTGTAAGCGCGCTTTTAAAAGAGCTTATTACTTAAAACGCTTTTTTTATAAAAGCTTCTCGTCATAGAAGAAAACGTTGAGAATGAAACGAGAAACGTTGTCTGGGAAATAGCATACAATGTGGTGTTGTATTTGCGTTAAAATTATAACAATCAATGTACTTCCCTTCCTACTTATCAGGCTTAGGACTGTCTGAAATGAACATTTACACTAAATTGCCTTTTTTATGTCTGATAATTCGTGATTCAAGTCAGGCGTAGTTAGAAGTTCATCGATTTTATGTACATAATTTCTTTTTCTAATTTTACATTACTTAAGTATTTACACATCTAGGTTTTTATAATATTTACACTATGATCTAAGTATTTACAGCATACGCCTTTTTTGTTTTTTAAATGAATTTAAAAACATAAGTTTTTTTACTTTTGAAGTCGTTAGGCGTGATCGCCTGTCGGATATCATGTATCCTGCCCTCGAAAAAATCCTTTCACAGGGTACGGAAGTTACTACGATATTCGCCTTGGAAATGAACATTTCATATAGCTTTGGGTAAATAAACTTGTGCTCCTTCCACCATTTTATAGGGCATTCAGACCGAGGCACAACATTTTCTTGCCAATACATATTTATTTCGTCGTTTGCCTTTTCCTCGGCAGTTTTTGGCTGACGCGATGATGTGACCTTTTTGTCAAAATTACGCCACAATGATGCACTGGTAATTGGATCTGACCTAGACGTACTAGGTACCGAGTCCATTTCAACACTGTCTTGGGCATGAAGTGTCGTAATTTGATCTACGAGAATATATTTTGCGGTGAGCATTGCAGCTTCGTTTTCAAAAGCATGATGCTTGAAGCGGGGATCCAGCATGGTACAAACCGCAATTGGTTCTTGCTCCTCTATTTCACCAAATCTTGTCGTCAAACCGCCTTTTAAATTTATGATTAATTGTTTTACTGGATCGTAAAAGTTTCTCTCTAGTAATTCATTGCATACCGTGTTCAGGCCAGCCACTAGAACGACAGCTTTACTCGCTACTAAATAATTTTCTGCGCTCATTATTGTCGTCACCTGTTCGAATGGCTTGAGCACCTCGCAAATTTGGCTGATACAAGCCCACTCTTCCATCGGTATAATAGGCAGGTCCGAGTTTAAATTAGAGATTGTAGCCCTCAAAGCTTCCTGCAAGGAACTGAATCTCTCCAGCATGATATATATAGAATTCCAACGTGTTGGGACTGATAATAAAAGGCTCTTCGGTTGAGATACGTTTTGCGCTGTGGCTTGATACTTGAGAAGCTTCTCTTTGGCTACTGCACTGCGCTTAAAATGAGACACCGTTTTTTGAACCTTGGCGATGGTGCAAGATACTCGTTCATCATTCAAAGCAGCTTGCACAATTAAGTTTAATTTATGTGCGTAGCATCCATAATGAGTTTTGCCAAGGATTCGGGCTGCTGCTATCATGTTTGACGCGTTATCTGTCACTAGTAAATTGACTTTATCATATATCTCCCATTCATTAAAAATTTGTCGGAGTTCGGAAGCTAATCTTTCCCCGGTGTGATGACCTTCAAGGGACGCACATTGTATTAAAATGTTGTGAAACTGTAGCGTCTCTTTATCTATAAAATGCCCTGAAACTGCCATATATGATTCCATGTTTCGTGACGTCCAGCAATCAATAGTTACACAGATACTATTGCAACGTTGTCGCACCAAGGCCTGAATTTCAGTATGACGTTCGCTGTACTCTTTGGATAGTAAACAATTAGAAAGTGTCTTTCTGTTGGGCAACTCATAACTTGGATTTAACGTAGAGACAAACTCCTTAAATCCTTCATCTTCGACTACACTAAACGGTTGGAAATCAATCGTCATTAATTTTAATAAAGCCTTGTCGATTTTATTTTTTTCATCCGTTCTTAACTGTCGAGGCAAATACGAAGCCATTGTATTTTGTCTAGGTGGTCGAGTGGATACAAATCTACTAGCTTCCGCGGTATTAGTAACACCACTAATGGATACACCCGTGTTAATTCCCTGACCAGTCCCTTCACCATCATTAATATCATTGCCATGCACATTACCTTGCCCTGATGCTGATGAACAAGGAACTTCAGAGGGAGCTGCCACCGCCCTACTAATAGGGCACGATAAACCTCGCGAAGTAAATTCACTGAAAACACCAATATGTTTGTGTTTCAAATGCTGTTTTAAATTAGTGATTGTGGTTTTATATGATATATTTCTTTTACATATATTGCACTCGGCGATTTTATCGTCCTGGTTCTTTTGGAAATAATCCCAAATTAAAATATTATTGCTTCTTGACATTTTCACTATGTATATAATAAGTACCTAGTAAGTATAATATTATTATTTTATTTACACCACTGTATATACTTTGTTCAGTACCTAAGTATTTATATTTTTTTTATTTACACAACACTAATTACCTACACTTATTACACTAACCTTTAAAACTATTACTAAACTATGTACTTTACTACTAAACCTAAAATATATACAGTCACAACTCACTCACTGTTCATTATACTATAAGGAAGGACCTACTAATTAATATAATTTGTCTTTACTATTCAAACAATACACCAAAAACGCGACGAAACACCGAACGTACACGATCGCGTGCGAAATTATCACAATAAACGATTCACGCTTACACGTTGACAGCGCAAACCACACTAACGTTGTCTTTTAAAAAGCATGCTTAAAAACGAAAGTTTATACAATAAAACGTTGGAGTACACTTAATCAAAACAAATACTACGTAAAACATGTCCAACGTAATTGAGCCGTTTATTTATATACTTAGTCCTTTTTAATTTGAGTCTTATAGTTATTGCTATAAGGTTGATTTTCAATCATAGTAGTATGGATGAGGCCAACGTAAGGATTTCGTTGATGCAACATAGTTGCTGTCAACGTACAACGAAATTGACTTATACTTGTAAGCGTGCTTATGCGTTTTTTTTTAAAAGCAGACTTTTTAAATAGCTTTTCGTTGAAACGACCACCTCTAATGATGATGGCGGCCGGCGGCGCACACGGCCCCTCGGTGTGGCACTTTCTGGCAGGGCCACCACTATATCTCGACAGTCAAAGCACCTTGCGGAAATCTGCCGGCACGTAGATTTAGTCGTTAATTAGTCGAAATTAGTCGTGAAATTACAGATTTAGTCGTATCTTGGTTAAAAAGATATAAAACATTGTTTTTTATTAGGAGAGTAGTCTAAGAGCCAGAGTGGATTACGTTTCGAAATAATGCATAATCACGAAAAAGTTATTTTAATATCCTGGTGGCTACAATTTTAAAGCGTCACTATCAAAGAAATACAAACCGGCTATAAATATACCGTTGAACTTGACATTATTGTATTTTAGAGTCAAGCAAAGTGATTTTGATCGTTAATTAATTTATTCCCACTCCTAGACTATTTATTTTATTTTATTTATTCAAACAAAAATCCACAGCTCTTAGAATAAAAGGTACAATTTGTAGACTACTTGTAAATACAGCCAATAAAAGGATATTCTTTATAATTAATAACAATTTTACTTTATAGTACAAAACGCTGAGCAAAATTTGAGTGGGTGTCTGACGCATTTCAAAATATAAAAATGTAGTGTTGCTTATTATATTATGTATATACATATATATATGTTACTTATATATAATGATTATATTATGATATTTATTTCAAATATAATTTAATATCTACTCATCAAATATTTCTTTGTCGTATTTTTAAATGATAGCTTACTTCCATGAAATAAATCTAACGAAGGAAAGTTTTTGTTATAGGATCTTATGAGGCGGATAGCTACAGAGTTTTGGGCATAATTAGTACATGATCTTGGTATCGCGAATAATGAAGTATGTCGAGTTCGAGTTCTGGGGACGTTAAACCACAATATCTTATTAACAAGTTCAGGACAGTCAACATTGTTATTACAAAGATCTCTTAAGTACATCACCTCAAGAAAAGAACGCCTATCTTCAAGTGACATAAACTTATGAAATTTACAGCTTTCCATGTAGTCCGCAAATGTATTTCTGTTCCTATAACTTAAATGTTTTAGAAATTTTACTTGAATTTTTTCAATTTCCTGCTTGTACGTTATATAATGCGGATTCCACACTATGCTACAGTACTCCAATATAGTTCTGACATATGAAAAATATAAAACTTTAATACATTCAACATCTGAAAAAGGTACGGAGAGTACACACGGAGAATGAAGCCAAAATTTTTGATAGCCTTATTAGTAATATAATTAATATGGTTTGAGAAAGACAGTTCGGAATCTATCAAAATACCCAGATCTTTTATGCTTGTACTTCTATTTATATTTATTCCATTAAATGTGTACGTATAGTTTATAGGATTTTTCTTACGAGTATAACTAATAATTAGACACTTAGACACATTGAGATTTATTTTATTTATTCTAAAGTACGTAGTCAGGTGTTCAAGATCAATCTGCAGATGATTGCAGTCCCTAACATTATTAATTTTCAAGTAAATTTTTGTGTCATCTGCATATATTAGAAATTTAGCATAGTCTATGTAACTACCCCCCTTCCCTCTAATATGGTTGAGGGGAGTGATGGCTGCTGCTCAAGTCAACTCGTGCGCGGGTGCTGCTTGGGGGGACTGGTCCGGCCGCTGTCCTTTTATCCTTTTTTTCTTTTATTTTTTTTTCGTTTGTAGTCTAGCAGCAAAATTAATTATTACTTTATTTACGTTCTGAAGGCAATTCACTTGAGCTTGTAAATTATTCTTGGTGTGTATCTAACTTAGCCGACTTGTGACAAAAGTTGGTAATATATTATGTTAAAGTGCTTTGTGTCTTGCCTGACGAGGCACTGCTTAACAGCAGAAGGTAAATGTTTAACGTGTGCCACTGTGATTTTGGATCGGTCATGCTCGCCATCGAAAAGTCTTTGCTTGTGGCGGCTTCGTGTGGCGGGTCACCCCCTTCCCTCCAATATGGTTGAGGGGAGTGATGGCTGCTGCTCGAGTCAACTCGTGCGCGGGTACTGCTTGGGGGGACTGGTCCGACTACTATCCCTTTGGCATTTTAGTTTGTTGTATTTTCGTCGTATTTTTTATTTTATTTGATACTAGCTGACCCGTGCAGCTCCGCCCGCGCTTTTATTACATTTTGCTCCCCTTTTCTCCCTCCTCCCTAGATTTATCTCTCTCCATATCTCTCTCTCTTATAAAAAAAAAATCTAATTATATGCTCTTTCTCTCCTCTCTCTTTCCCCCTCCCGCTTCGGTTTCCGTCACACTCCCCCTCTTCCTACCCTGTTATCCCCTCTGAACCCTCTCCCCCTCTCTCTTCTACGAACTTGCTCCTTCTCACTCCCCCCTTACTCCACCTAACTCCCCCGATCCCTCACCCCATCACCCCCTCCTCGAATCCCCTCTCCCTCTTTCTCCTCTCTTGCACCCTCCTCTCGTTCTATATATCCTAGTCAATCATGGTATCAGCGGCATTAAATATACTTTATGACCTATTCTCAGACCTTCCCGATATGCACACAAAATTTCATACATATCGGTTCACCCATCTATTTAATGACCTTTCCTTATGTTGCTTAACCTTAACCTAATGGCATGAAATATACTTTACGGCCTATTCTCAGACCTACCCGATATGCACACAAAATTTCATACAAATCGGTTCACCCATCTATTTAATGACCTTGCCTTATGTTGCTTAACCTTAACCTAGCGGTATGAAATATACTGTATGACCTATTCTACCCGATATGCACACTTTCATACAAATCGGTTCACCCATCTATTTAATGACCTTACCTAACGTTGCTTAACCTTAACCTACCGGGATAAAAAGTATCCCATGTCCGTTTCCTGGTTCTAAGCTACCTCCCTACCTTTTCAGCCGAATCGGTTAGGCCGTTCTTGAGTTATAAATAGTGTAACTAACACGACTTTCTTTTATTAAAATAGATTAGTTGTTTAGTGATTGTATGTTCAATTTCACCGATAGATGGCGCTGTTCATAATGTAAATCACGCTAACATCGTAAAATACTGTCTTATCATATTCGATAATGAAAGTTCTAAGTTTTTCGCATCTTTTATTGTTGCGATTGTAATGCAATACCTATTATACACTACCTGGACTTGGGGAGAATCATTAAAATTTCATGAACTTGCCTTATGCTGCTTAACCTTGACCTAGCGGCATGAAATATGCTTTACAACCTATTCTCAGACCTACCCGATATTCAAACAAAATTTCATACAAACTGGTTCACCCATCTATTTCATTACCTTACCTTATGTTGCTGAACCTTAACCTATCTGTATGAAATACACTTTACGTTACGACCTATTCTCAGACCTACCCGATATGCACACAAAATTTCATACGAATCGGTTCACCCATCTATGTAATGACCTTACCTAACGTTGCTTAACCTACCGCGATAAAAAGTATCCTATGTCCGTCTCCTGGTTCTTAGCTACCTCCCCACCAATTATCAGCCAAATCGGTTCAGCCGTTCTTGAGTTATAAATAGTGTAACACGACTTTCTTTTATATTTATATAGATTAAACTAAAATATTACTGAATAAAAAACCTTTTCCAATGAACCAAATTATGAATCTAAACCATTCTCGAATCCCCTTGAACACACACACAAAATTTCATCCAAATCCGTCCAGCCGTTTAGGAGGAGTTCAGTGACATACACACGTGCAGTAGAATTATATATATAAAGATAGATAAAGATATTAAAATTATATAGTGATTATATGTTCAATTTCACCGATAGATGGCGCTGTTCATAATGTAAATCACGCTAACATCGTAAATTACTGTCTAATGATATTCGATAATGAAAGTCCTAAGTTCTTCGCATCTTATTGTTGCGACTGTAATACAATACCTATACACTACCTGGACTTGGGGAGTTTCATTAAAATTTCATGGATACAATGATTACAAAAATCTAATGAAAATGTCCTGGGTGTACCGGACCGGCTTACCCCTTACAAAAATTGACCCTTCGCCACTGCCATATCTTATGCAAGCTAAATGTCTGCTCAGTCCCTATTGTATATAGCGTAAGAATACATATCTTAATGATTAACTGATCAGTCTATAATTACCCTATTCACATACAAAGGAAATTACGTGGTAATATGTGCAAGTAATGTTTCACTGCTTAGCCCCTATGAAACATAGCGTGATGTTTTATATACCAATTTATACCTTGACTTCTACACAACACATCAGTGAAAGTCCTATCAAAATCCATCCACGGGTTTTCAAATGATACCTGGACAAACAGAACGACAGACAGACAGACAATAATTCCAAAAAAAATTTTTTGCCCTCTATGTCGATAGTATAGTATCCCCACATAGAAATTTTGGAAAAATATTCAATGTACAGAAAAAGTGCTCTTTGAGTTTTATTATAGTACTAGCTGACCCGCGCAGCTCCGCCCTCGCTTTTATTACATTTTGCTCCCCTTTTGTCCCTCCTCCCTAGATTAATCTCTATCCATATCTCTCTCTCTTATAAAAAAAATCTAATTATATGCTCTTTCTCTCCTCTCTCTTTCCCCCTCCCGCTTCGGTTTCCGTCACACTCCCCCTCTTCCTCTCCCTGTTGTCCCCTCTCTGAACCCTCTCCCCTCTCTCTTCTACGAACTTGCTCCTTCTCACTCCCCCCTTACTCCACCTAACTCCCCCGATCCCTCACCCCATCACCCCCTCCTCGAATCCCCTCTCCCTCTTTCTCCTCTCTTGCACCCTCCTCTCGTTCTATATATCCTCGTCAATCATGGTATCAGCGGCATTAAATATACTTTATGACCTATTCTCAGACCTCCCCGATATGCACACAAAATTTCATACAAATCGGGTCACCCATCTGTTTAATGACCTTGCCTTATGTTGCTTAACCTTAACCTAGCGGTATGAAATATACTGTATGACCTATTCTCAGACCTACCCGATATGCACACTTTCATACAAATCGGTTCACGCATCTATTTAATGACCTTCCCCAACGTTGCTTAACCTTAACCTACCGGGATAAAAAGTCCTATGTCCGTTTCCTGGTTCTAAGCTACCTGCCCACCAATTTTCAGCCGAATCGGATAGGCCGTTCTTGAGTTATAAAAGTTCTATAGTGATTGTATGTCCAATTCCGCCGATAGATGGCGCTGTTCATAATGTAAATCACGCTAACATCGTAAATTACTGTCTAATGATATTCGATAATGAAAGTTCTTAGTGTTTCGCATCTTTTATTGTTGCGACTGTGATACAATACCTATACACTACCTGGACTTGGGGAGTTTCATTAAAATGTCATGAACTGGCTTTTAAATAAAATGAAATGTTATTTTTCCCTTGCCTATTTCTTTCCTAATCTAGTTTGGACTCGCTCGGGAATTACAGATTTTAACTTTTCAAAGATATAATGTCATATTGCTATCAGCAAAGTACTTAGAACAATACAGAAATCTAATGAAAATTTCCTGGGTGTACCG
Organism: Furcula furcula; assembly: GCA_911728495.1. Lineage (NCBI taxonomy): Eukaryota > Metazoa > Arthropoda > Insecta > Lepidoptera > Notodontidae > Furcula > Furcula furcula. The sequence continues at coordinate 29,711,049 of OU452247.1, read as the reverse complement.
GAACGGCTTAACCCTTACAAAAATTGACCCTTCGCCACTGCCATATCTTATGCAAGCTAAATGTCTGCTCAGTCCCTATTGTATATAGCGTAATAATACATATCTTAATGATTAACTGATCAGTCTATAATTACCCTATTCACATACAAAGGAAATTACGTGGTAATATGTGCAAGTAATGTTTCACTGCTTAGCCCCTATGAAACATAGCGTGATGTTTTATATACCAATTTATACCCCTACTTCTACACAACACATCAGTGAAAGTCCTATCAAAATCCATCCACGGGTTTTCGAATGATGCCTGGACAAACAGAACGACAGACAGACAGACAGACAATAATTCCAAAAAAAATTGTTTTGGCCTCTATGTCGATAGTATAGTATAAATAAAATAAATAAATAAAAGAACATTTATTGCCTTACAAATTGAACATAAAAAAATAATTAAAACATAAACAAGGTAACTTAATAATAAACGGTCGTGGCAAAGGGCAGTGACTCAGCTTGTACTGCTAGCGATCGAGATCACTAGCAGCGCTGATTTTCAGTCACTCCCATCTCTCCCGCTTGAAGAGCAGGAGTGTCAAAGTAAAGAGAGTGGCCACCATCTATCAGAAAAAAAAGAAAAAAAAGAAAAGAAACCCAAACCAAGACTTCCGCGTAATCTAATATTCCACAGTACATGTGTGCGTGTGTGTGTTTGTGTGTGTGTGTTTGTGTTTATCCCTACATAGAAATTTTGGAAAAATATTCAATGTACAGAAAAAGTGCTCTTTGAGTTTTATTATAGTATAGATAGAAGAAGATAGATTTTGAACGGCAGGACACACTGTCGCTGGTGCTGATCTAATTGTAAAAAGACAAACTTTGTTTTAAAAAAAAAATGTGAAAAAATGACAAGCCCGCTGAGTTTCTTGCCGGATCTTCTCAGTTGAGGCCGCGTTGTGATCCGGTGGTAGCTTTTAAAAAAAAAATGACCGTTCAAAAGTGCTAGCGTTAAGCCTACTTGAAATAAAAATTTTGAATTTTTTGAATACCAATATCATAAATGTAGACTAAGTACAGCAGAGGGCCTAAAATTGATCCTTGGGGAACTCCGGACGGGATATTTATATAATCAGAACGGTATCCCCCCAAGTACAACTGCTTGCGTCTATTCGCCGCCATCTTCTTTATGCGTACAGTCGGATGCAATTGTGTATCAGAAATATAGGATAGCAAATAAAATCAGTATCATTAGGTTAATCACTGTAAATATATTTCCTTAAAAAAATGCCACTTTTTTAATGTCAAGGAGTAAAGGGACATAGTTATGCGGTTTGATATTTTCGTTATCTGGAGGTCTTTGAGGAATAACAAAGTAACTTTTATAATGTCAACATGGTACGGAACGGTGCACGAGTCCGAAATTGTAGCGTGTCATAAACGCTAGGCTCTGTTGACATTGAATTTCTATAAACAAAACATAATTTTTTATATTACCGCCATCTAGCGGCGACATATTATATTATCTGGACAAGAAGTATGCATCTCAATTTGATTTAACTTGTTAAAATTAAAAATATTATAAAACATTTAGATGTATATAGATGCGTTAATTTCTATTATTTAAAAAATTATAATGTTAATTAAATTTGGTCAGCGATCAAAATTAGTATAATAGGTAAAAGCTGGCAACATTCGAGACGAAAAGTTTATAATCGAGCGGGTATGGTCTGACAACACTTTTGGATTGATAGTTTGGACAAGAACAGGAAAATTTCTACGCAGCATGTAAAAAAACTAGAAATAAAATTTTAGCTTCAGTGTAAGGGCCTTACACTGAAGCTAAAATTTTATTTCTAGTTTTTTTACATGCAAGGGGTAAGTTTTTATAATTTGAGAGGAAATTAAATATTGTAATTAAAAAATAATAGATTAATAATTCAAAACGTGTTGTTGCCCCTAGCACGCCGTCACGCCGCTGCGCCGTAACGCCTTAGCACGCCGTAGCAGCGACGTACCATGTTGTATGGTCATAAGGACTGGTCTACATGTGAGTAGTAGGATGCGAAGCCCTATCTAAAAGGGTTCTCCACCACTCGGATGTAAGACAGCCAATTTTTTCACCGCGTCACCGCGTGGACTTTGTAATAAGGATGGTGTAGCAGGAAGCTGTAAGCTCTGCCTATCCCGATCCGGCTTTTGAAGATGGTCTAGTATTACGCCAAGGAGGTTTGATCCGTTTTCTTTTGCTGTAGCAACCGTACAGTCATTTCTTTTTGAGGTTAAGAAAATTATAATAAGTGTGGCACATGACCACCATTTTGTTCTGTACCTGATGTCGGCCCCCTCCCTCAAGGCGTAAGCGGTCCACCCGGTCCATAAGACCGGTATGCAGGACTCGTCAAGAGGTATGAGCTGAGCAGACGGCCTAATTTCCTAGTTTATTCTAAAATAATTATTTTCTATATAGTTATCACCTGAACTTGGTGTACTTTTTTTGTACATAAACTTGTTTTCATAAATACATGAATTTGTAAGTTAATATGCCTTTTTACTGAAAGTAATCCTACATCATGAGTATATACCGCCGAGAGATTAGAAGTTCAATCTCTCCGGCTAGTTATCCGGAACGGTCCTAAGCCAGGCGCCCGTTTGTGTTTTTCTATTGAATCTTATATCTAATTTACTATGGGCTTAGGATTGGCTTTATTAGCCACTAGTGTTTGCTAATTTAATTGTATTCTGAGGGAAACTAAATACCTATCTATACTATAATAAAACTCAAAGAGCACTTTTTCTGTACATTGAATATTTTTCCAAAATTTCTATGTGGGGATACTATACTATCGACATAGAGGCCAAAACAATTTTTTTTTGAATAATTGTCTGTCTGTCTGTCTGTCTGTCTGTCTGTCGTTCTGTTTGTCCAGGTATCATTTGAAAACCCGTGGATGGATTTTGATAGGACTTTCACTGATGTGTTGTGTAGAAGTCAAGGTATAAATTGGTATATAAAACATCACGCTATGTTTCATAGGGGCTAAGCAGTGAAACATTATTTGCACATATTACCACGTAATTTCCTTTGTATGAGAATAGGGTAATTATAGACTGATCAGTTAATCATTAAGATATGTATTATTACGCTATATACAATAGGGACTGAGCAGACATTTAGTTTGAATAAGATATGGCAGTGGCGAAGGGTCAATTTTTGTAAGGGGTAAGCCGGTCCGGTACACCCAGGACATTTTCATTAGATATCCGTATTGTTCTAAGTACGTTGCTGATAGCAATATGACATTATATCTTTGAAAAGTTAAAATCTGTAAATCCCGAGCGAGTCCAAACTAGATTATGTATGTATTACAGTCGCAACAATAAAAGATGTGGAAAATTAAAACTTTCATTATCGAATATCATTAGACAGTAATTTACGATGTTAGCGTGATTTACATTATGAACAGCGCCATCTATCGGTGAAATTGAAAATACAATAACTATAGAACTTTAATCTACACACATCAAAAGTGTCTAGGGATCAACATATATTTTTGCAATAACTTTTCTCCTGATTGATATTAATTAAAATTTTCTTTAAGGATTCATCAAATAAAGTGTTTTCGTTTGTCACAGTAACGATAAACCAAGTCACCTTTGCATTAATAAAGAAATTTGCCATTTTCCTAATAAAGGGATTTTTGACATTTGAACCACTAACACAAAAGTTCGAAAAAAAGACTGAAATAACAGTTTTCTTTAAAATTTTATTGGGTAACTTAAACAATTAATAATCCGTGTTTCTACCGCGAACACTAACAATACAAGAACATCGGTTTGGCATACTCAAAATGAGTTCATCCAAATCACGCTGTGGAATGGCCGCCCATGTTCGTTGCAACAACAAAAAAAGGTCTTCTTGCGACTGGATACCCTCCATATTCGGCAGAGCTCTTCTCTGTAGCATATCCCATGCATGCTCAATCGGGTTCAAGTCTGGCGACTGAGCAGGCCAGGGCAGGACATTGATGTTAGCTGCGGCGAGAGTCTGTCTTACAACTCTTGCGGTGTGCGGTCGTGCATTATCATGCATTAACTGAAATAAGGGACCGATTTGCACTTGTAGAGGAACGATGACGACTGATACAATCGTCTCAGCATAAATTTGAGCGTTGAGGTTGCCTCTGATCCAAATCAACTCAGTTCTTCCGCCGATCCAAATACCCGCCCATACCATGATGGTTCCACCACTATAAGGATGGACTTCCTGGCAGGATTTTAATCGCTGTTGGCGTCCAGGGGTTCTCCAGTGTCGTATACGTCTTGTATCCGGTCTCATACCAAAACGAGACTCATCAGAAAAGCACACGAAACGCCATTGTTCTTCTGCCCATTTTTTTGCCCAAAAATGCTTGATCCCTAGACACTTTTGATGTGTGTATATACACACATCAAAAGTGTCTAGGGATCAACATATATTTTTGCAATAACTTTTCTCCTGATTGATATTAATTAAAATTTTCTTTAAGGATTCATCAAATAAAGTGTTTTCGTTTGTCACAGTAACGATAAACCAAGTCACCTTTGCATTAATAAAGAAATTTGCCATTTTCCTAATAAAGGGATTTTTGACATTTGAACCACTAACACAAAAGTTCGAAAAAAAGACTGAAATAACAGTTTTCTTTAAAATTTTATTGGGTAACTTAAACAATTAATAATCCGTGTTTCTACCGCGAACACTAACAACACAAGAACATCGGTTTGGCATACTCAAAATGAGTTCATCCAAATCACGCTGTGGAATGGCCGCCCATGTTCGTTGCAACAACAAAAAAAGGTCTTCTTGCGACTGGATACCCTCCATATTCGGCAGAGCTCTTCTCTGTAGCATATCCCATGCATGCTCAATCGGGTTCAAGTCTGGCGACTGAGCAGGCCAGGGCAGGACATTGATGTTAGCTGCGGCGAGAGTCTGTCTTACAACTCTTGCGGTGTGCGGTCGTGCATTATCATGCATTAACTGAAATAAGGGACCGATTTGCACTTGTAGAGGAACGATGACGTCTGATACAATCGTCTCAGCATAAATTTGAGCGTTACGGGTACCACCTATAGCAATGCACAATCGTAGGATTCGATATCAATGGGCTCTTGAACACAGAAATTGGGCAGAAGAACAATGGCGTTTCGTGTGCTTTTCTGATGAGTCTCGTTTTGGTATGAGACCGGATACAAGACGTATACGACACTGGAGAACCCCTGGACGCCAACAGCGATTAAAATCCTGCCAGGAAGTCCATCCTTATAGTGGTGGAACCATCATGGTATGGGCGGGTATTTGGATCGGCGGAAGAACTGAGTTGATTTGGATCAGAGGCAACCTCAACGCTCAAATTTATGCTGAGACGATTGTATCAGACGTCATCGTTCCTCTACAAGTGCAAATCGGTCCCTTATTTCAGTTAATGCATGATAATGCACGACCGCACACCGCAAGAGTTGTAAGACAGACTCTCGCCGCAGCTAACATCAATGTCCTGCCCTGGCCTGCTCAGTCGCCAGACTTGAACCCGATTGAGCATGCATGGGATATGCTACAGAGAAGAGCTCTGCCGAATATGGAGGGTATCCAGTCGCAAGAAGACCTTTTTTTGTTGTTGCAACGAACATGGGCGGCCATTCCACAGCGTGATTTGGATGAACTCATTTTGAGTATGCCAAACCGATGTTCTTGTGTTGTTAGTGTTCGCGGTAGAAACACGGATTATTAATTGTTTAAGTTACCCAATAAAATTTTAAAGAAAACTGTTATTTCAGTCTTTTTTTCGAACTTTTGTGTTAGTGGTTCAAATGTCAAAAATCCCTTTATTAGGAAAATGGCAAATTTCTTTATTAATGCAAAGGTGACTTGGTTTATCGTTACTGTGACAAACGAAAACACTTTATTTGATGAATCCTTAAAGAAAATTTTAATTAATATCAATCAGGAGAAAAGTTATTGCAAAAATATATGTTGATCCCTAGACACTTTTGATGTGTGTATTATATCAAAGAAAGTCGTGTTAGTTACACTATTTATAACTCAAGAACGGCCTAACCGATTCGGCTGAAAATTGGTGGGGAGGTAGCTTAGAACCAGTAAACGGACATAGGATACTTTTTATCCCGGTAGGTTAAGGTTAAGCAACGTTAGGTAAGGTCATTAAATAGATGGGTGAACCGATTTGTATGAAAGTGTGCATATCGGGTAGGTCTGAGAATAGGTCATACAGTATATTTCATACCGCTAGGTTAAGGTTAAGCTACATAAGGCAAGGTCATTAAATAGATGGGTGAACCGATATGTATGAAATTATGTGTGCATATCGGGGAGGTCTGAGAATAAAGTATATTTAATGCCGCTGATACCATGATTGACGAGGATATATAGAACGAGAGGAGGGTGCACGAGAGCAAAATGTAATAAAAGCGCGGGCGGAGCTGCACGGGTCAGCTAGTATAAAATAATACTACAGATTTAATATACAGTCATTTATTCTTTACATTACACATTTTTCATAAAGTAAACTCCTCCCTCTTTTTCCCCCTTTCTTCATTTCTTTTCTTCTCTTTCTTTATATTTTTTTTATATTACAACTTACACTTAACAGGTGTTTTACTTACTGGTTATGCGGTAAAGTATGCGTAGTACTTTAATACTTACTTACTTATTTACCTTAAAAAAATAAAGTTCTGCTGGTCAATACGACCACAGCTGCAAAATATCAACCATCTACGCGGGAAACATTATATTGCACAAGAGCTTTCGTAGACAGAAGTACATTTAGATGTACTTCTGTCTACTTCACTTGTCACTGGTTATGTGAGTAAAGGAAGAGTTCTTTACTCACATAACCAAGTGGGACTTTTTACATTCCCATCAGACGCATGAATCATTTAACTTGAAGGATCTATTTGTCTAGTGGTTAGACACCCTGGACGCTACCTAATTATTATTATTATTATTATTTATTTTACATAATTAGAACGGCCAATGACCACTTACACTAATTATCAAAAGTTAGGTATAGAAATAAAATTGGTACACAAGAAAATATAAAGCGATATAAAAAAACAATAAAAGGCATTAAGTAACATAAATTTAAAAGTAGACAACAACATTCATACATCTTTCTCGATGAACAACTTAATTTCAAAGAGAATCTTCTGCCATTCATCCGCAAACAAGTCTAACGTAGGACTTGAGTCTAAGAGACGGTTGAGAGCGGTGAGAGCACGCGCAATCGGAGAGTTGGCGCGTGCAGTGGTGCGCCGGTCTGCTATCGCGAATAACATATGTTTCCGACTGCGTCGATAATTGTTAGGTACATAAAATCGAGCCAGCTCATTATGGAGTTCAGGTGCATCGGTAGCCCCACGTAAAATCTTGCACATAGTTATAAGCAGAGCACTATTCCTCCTAACTTCGAGTGAATTGTAATCGAGACAACCTAAAAGAAACTTAGTAGGATACAGAAATGGGTAATACATATGATTTTTTTTGTAAAGATATCTAAGAAAAGCTTTTTGTACCTTTTCTAAGATAAGTGCGTATCTACTTTCATAAGGGTTCCATACACACGCGCTAGTTTCTAGTTTGCTACGAACTAATGCGTTATATATAATTCGTATAGAGTGTTCACCCTGAAAGTCTTTGCAATTTCTAAGTACAAATCCTAACCTTCGGAATGATTCCTTGGCAACTGCTAAAACATGGTCATGGAATGTAAGCTTTCGGTCGAATACGACTCCCAGATCTTTCATGGAGCTCTTTCTAGCTAAAGTTGCATTGTTTATTTGGTACTCAAATTGGATTGGGTTTCTCATTCGGCCGAAAGTCATAATACAACATTTGGATAGGTTAAACTCCATTTTATTTTCTACGCTCCACTGGAAAATAGCATCAACATCACGCTGGAGCGCTAGGCAGTCGGCTTCAGAATTGACATCACGGTATAGCTTTAGGTCATCTGCATATAAAAGACACTTCGAATTATTTAAGACGGAAGGTATGTCATTCACCATTATTAAAAATAGTAAAGGCCCTAATATTGATCCCTGACTAACCCCGGAACGTGTATGATAGTGATGAGATTCATATATACCAAGTCTTACAAACTGTTTTCGATCGCGCAAATAGTCAGCGATAAGTCTTAGAAGACCAGGAGCGAACCCTATGGCACTGAGTTTCATTAGTAGTATATCGTTATTGACTCTATCGAATGCTTTCCTGAAGTCGAAGTAAAGAACGTCTACCTGGCGGCCGCGATCCAGTCTAACTGAGACATATTCAGCTAGAGTCAACAGGTTAGTGTTAACAGATCTCTTTTTCCTGAAACCGTGTTGTTCCATGCATATGTACTTATCAACCTGAGCATATATGAGTTCATGAAGAAGATTTTCAAAGACTTTGGCTGGAGTAGATAAAATTGCAATTGGACGGTATTCTTCTATGGAATGTTTATTTTGAGTTTTTGGTATAGGACTAACTCTTGTGAGTTTCCATTGGGTCGGGTATATCCCAGAGTTTAGTGAACAGTTTAAAATGTGACAAAGAGGCTGGCAAAAAAAGGTTTTCATATACTTTACAACAGCGGGTGGCACATTATCAGGGCCAACAGAATTGCTACACTTCAGTTTACTGGTTTTACGTGATATATCTGCAGGGCTAGACAAGTGGCAAACGCTTTGTATCTATTCCATATCGACAATCATAAACGCTTTAGCGATATCGTTCTTCGTTTGGTAGCCAAATGTACTAGGAGTTATCGAACGCTTATTCTATTCGATCGCTACGAAAAATAACAAATATAGTCTATGGTTTCGTTCTTAAATGTCATCCAAGTATCTGTCACTTGGGCATTCAGAAGTGTAATAGCGTGTTACGTCTCCGTCACCTAATTGATACGAAGAATACAACAACCACCGCATTATAGTTCTCATGGCAATATATCATATCAACACTTGACTTGAAGACGAAGAATATAACAACCATTGCATTATAGTTCTCATGGCAATATATCATATCAAGCTAAATTTAAAGTGATTTGAACTTGAGGCAAGTTAAGCAAGTCGGTGAACGAAGTTATTTTTAATAATTGGTAAGTATAAATAAAATACAATTATTATGTTTAAATAGGTTCTTACTTGTACTATTTAATTACCTAATGTTTTTTTAAATATATCATTCAAAAGGTGAATTTTACATACTTAAAAAAATATTGAAATAAAAACATCTATTTATAAATGAGAGTAAGATATTTTTTCTCGTTTTAGTTATGGAACCAAGGGCACGAGCTAGTCCCGAACAATTCTCAATTCTTTTAGATTTTATGGAAAGGTATAAAAAAATACTTTAATTATTAAAACACATTCCTTCTATTACTTGAATTCTACCATAATATAAACAATGACATCTCAGTCACACAATACTTGAATTGTTTAACACAGTGTGGTATTTCTTTATGTTATAGGCATGGAGACCTCTCAAAACCCCAACAAGGCCCTCAAGGACGAATTAAAAGTGAACGGTTGTGGGTCGAATTAAGTAATATATTAAATTCTCTTGGTGGTGGTTGTAAAAAATCATCAGAAAAATGGAAAAAAGTAAATAAGTACTTATGTTACTCATTGTAGCATTATATGCCAACTTTCACCTGTTATGTATGCTCACAAAAAGGCTTTAATTGTTAATTATAATATTTAGGTTTGGGCTGACTGGAAGACAAAAACTAAAAAAAAAAAATTAACTCTAAGCCGACATGCTAGTAGTACTGGTGGTGGTCCAAACAGCAGAATAGTATTAACCGCTTTAGAAGAAAGGGTGGTGGCAATTCTCGGTGTATCAGCAGTGGTGGGACAACCTGGTATTGAAGAGCACCATGGTCTCAATGTTAGTTTCACAGTAATCATTTACACTTTTTACATAAAATTAAAACATTTTAAGTAGGCGTTTGACGACATTTTCAAAATAGCGGGAAACCGTCGGTTGCAAGTTGCACAGCAGCAGTGGAAATCTATCGGTTGATGATAATGATGATATATTTGTTATAAAACCATATATGATATTTTATTGTTTATTTATTTCATGTCTCAATAGTTTAGTTAGCTAATCACTATAAGTACATTTTTGAATATTTATCTACAGAGAACATCAAATGAACCGGCTTTGGAGTCTGGCTGTAGAATAGAACCTGTTTTAGGAACCAGCATTGCATTAGGGGATCACAGCCAAAGTGTACATAATATAATAAATTGTAAGTCACTATGTATTAAAAAAGCTCCAAATCAGCAGCTAAGACAGGATTAATAAAAATATTTTTTTTTTCCAGCAACTACACCAGAGTCATCAGGCATACGTCGTCTGCCCCAGTCTACACATCCCTCCTCCATTATATCACCGCGGCCACTAACACCTCCTTTGCCCCCACCGACACCTTCACCTCTCCCACTAACACCTCCGCCTCACTCCTCACAAACACAGCCGCCTTCAATTCCACCGCGTAATAATCGGCAGCAGGCTGCAGATTCTCCGCGGTCTTCACCATCAACTCCACGTCGGGCGTTGTTAAGGGCGCGAAGAAATAGAGGGTTGACCCCCTTTGAGAGAGCGACGCAGGAATTTGCAGCCGTCGAGCACCGCCGCCTAAGATATGAAGAGGCAAGACATAGACATTACCTGGAATATGAGGAAGCGCGAGACAAGCGCTTACATGATAGAGAGATGGAGAGGTTACGTTTGGAGGCGCAGAGGATAGAGGTGACTCAGCAACAGAACGAATTATTACATCAATTAGGCCTTCTTGCTCAACGTCTAATTGATGTATTAACTCAGCCTCGTCAATTTGGAAGTTTGCCATCTACAGACCCTATTTAGTATTATTTTTATAAAAATCAGTAAATAGTTCAATTAATTATAGTAAACATTTTAATTATTTTGCAGTCAGTAGTAGATTTTAACTAGTTTTAATATTAATTAATTTTTAAGTAAGAATATTATTAGTTTATAGAATAAAAGTATCAAAACGAATTGTTGTGTTTATTTCAATATGAATTAGTATCTTAAATTCTGTTTATAAGACAATCACGTAGAGTCCTGCCTTGCATTAGCTCTTCCTGAGTGGTAGGGAAAGCAGGGCCAGATAGATGCACTCTTTCACTACCATCATCATGTTGCTCAGCTATGTTGTCGGGTGGTGGTAGACGAGCTTTAAGGGCAATATTGTGCAAAACACAACATGCAGAAATAATCTTGCTGGCAATATGAGGATGGTAATGAAGGGTTCTATGCTTTAGCAAACACCTCCACCGTCCTTTTAATATCCCAAAGCAACGTTCAATGCAGTTTCGGGCTTGAACATGGCGGGTAGTATATATTTCTTCTCTACTACCAGGTGGTGCATTTAATATTGGCGTCATTAGCCAGGCTCTTTGTGGGTATCCAGAATCACCTAAAAAAAATTATTATTTAGAAGTAAATCCTGCTTAGCCATTATAAATATTCAAGAAATATATTTAAGGAATTTACCTAATAACCATGTCTGTTCACCCTGCCGATGAAGTTCACGCATATATCCTTCCACTTGACTGGACGCCCATATAAATGAGTCATGTGTTGCACCGCCATATTTTGCATTTACATTCAAAATTTTCAAATCATGGTCACAGATCTGCAAACACATTGAAAACTAATTAATTAACTAAAACATATTGGGAATTAATAAGTACCTACAGTCAATGGTAATGTAACATTTATTTATATATTAATAGATAATCATAAAGGCAGGAGGCCTTTAAAAGCTTCTAAAGCAATAGTTATTATACATTACTATTTAAAAAAATGTTCTGCATGAAACCAAATATCTTTTAACATTAGATTAAGTATTTATTAATAATATTCAAATGCTGTAAACTTACCATTTGAACATTTATTGAATGATATCCCTTCCTATTGAAGTAAAGATGTTCATCTTTATCTGGTTTGACAATAGTTATATGTGTACAGTCAATACATCCCATGACTCCCGGTAAATTAAATTTTCTTTGGAACCTAAAAGCAATAGGAATAAAATATTAAAACTATGATAAAATAGTCTAGGTGTATAGTAACATTACATCATCGTGTTGCTTACTGTTGTCTTATCCTAGACCTTTCTTGTTGTGTTCGGGGAAATTCAATATTCCTCAACATATAGTTATTGTTGAGTGCCTCAACAACCTGCCTAATACAACGACTTGCTGTTCGCTGTGGCAAATGTTGCGTGACACCCACAATCCTCTGATAGGACCCTGTAGCTAAGAAGCTTAGCGTACATAGCACCTACAAAAAAAAATATCTTACAAAGTATCCTTGGTTTCTTATAAATAAAATTGCATGTATAACATGTTGCAGTTAAAAAATATATTAATTTATTTACCTTTACTTCCAACGAAAGCACAGTGCTTCCTCGCAAGGAAGTATGTACACGTAAATCCCGGCAAAGTTTTTTAAAAGTGTCTTTGTTTAGTCGAAACCTATTTATAAACAACAAGTCCGGCATTTCACTAATTTTTTCTAATTGACGCCTACAAACATTCCTACGATGCCGCCTGAGCCATACTTCTTCATTATGTGCTGCCCATAGCAAATTTAGTTTGTGCATTTTATTTAAAAATCAATATATTTTTAACGTCACAACACGCACTTCAAACAGCTGGGTCAAATATGCGCCATTTTGTAGCGTTATCTACAAGTGTTTGGCGATCGCTTCGTTTCGTACGCTTTGATTCGAAGTAGAATGTCAAACCTGCCACTTGGCTACGGTTTCGATGGGAATTAATGTACTATTCCGACGTTTCGTTTCATCGAATAGATTAGAATGACATTTGGCTACCAATTTTCTATTCTATTCGTTAGATCAAATTACTTATCGTATGTTTATGTCATTCCCATACATTCAGTATTCTATTCTATTAGCGTTTGTGCCACTTGTCTAGCCCTGCTGATGGTGTAAAATTACTCGCGTGTATGTAGTTACTATTAGTATTACAATTTGGGACATTAATTTCATTTGGGTTCAGTAGCGGGATATCCGGTAAAAATACATCAGCAAAAAACTCAGCAAATGCCTCAGCTGCCTTAATGCCGCTGTACGTGTTACCTTTGTACGTGACGTCAGACTGAAAGCCTCCTTTAGTTCGTAATTCTGAAATGTGACTCCAGAATTTGCGAGGATCTAATTTTAGATGTTCTTCAATAGATTTGATATGAGAGACATATGCATCCGAAATCTTAAGTTTTATACGGGCTCTGAGATCAGAAAACGTCTTGTATGTGTCCATAGATTTTGTGCGTTTCCAGGCCGAATGTAATTTAATTTTAAGCTGCAAATCTTTGATGATGTCGCTAGTATACCATACTGGATACCGCCTACTTGCAGACTTATTACGAGTTTTTCTAGGTACACATGCGTCAAAAATACTATATAGGGTATTATAAAAATTGTTCGTAGCAGTTTGTGTGTCATTGACATTGAGAACGTTTTCCCAGGAAATTTCTGATAGTAGTTTATACAGCAGATTATAATCGCATCTATTAAAGTTCCAATCTCTGGTAGGATTGATATTACTCGGTTGAATGAAGTCTGTGTAATGAGCTGAATCGATTCCAACCCCTATATTTAAAGCAGGGTGATACGCATCGCACGGCACTATCCCCACAGTAGGTGATACTATAGAGTCGTGCAAGGCACCGCTCTCCTGCACTAAAACAACATCTAGCATACCGCCATACATATTCTGCACTTCGTTCATATCATTAAGATTACAAAATGATAAAAAATAACAATAGTAATTTTTGATATTTACGGACGCGCTATTTAGGTTGATATCACCTAATATTAACACAGTACCGTTTATGCTATTTATGTTACTTTCTACTTTGGAAAACCACCTCATATAATCGTCATCACTAGCACTTGGTTTGATGTAAATAACACATATGAATAGAGTTCGACCCTTCCACGGAAAACGGGCCCAGAGGTCTTCACCACTGTCCGTTTCTAGATCAGCGCGACGCCGCATAGTTATGGGCGTACGAGCAGCGAGCATTACGCCACCACAGGGTGTTGGCCGATCTCTGCGCAGTATATTCCAGTCACACGGTGACAGCTCAGCGTCCTCGACAGAATGATCGAGAAAGCTCTCAGTTACAGCTACGACGTTGTTTTCTAAAATAATCAAGTTTTCTCGCCATTGGTGAAGTTTCGTTTTAAGTCCTCGAACATTTTGGTATAGTATAGAAAGTTTATGCCGTTGGGCCTTGGACGGCTGAGTTACGAAATAACTGTGAGGTTAACGTGTTTGTAGCTATCGCCTCATCAGGACGTTTTGTCTTTTTAAATGTAACCTACGGCTTAATTCTTGCGTTCAAAGGCCAGACATCTGTCGAGTAACACTTCTCGTAGTAGACGAGCGGAATACCAATCTTATATGATTTGTAGTTCCCTCTCGGGGTTAGTTCTTCTACAGTACAAGGACTAGTCGGACATAGTAAGTTCAAATAATCACGTACTTCACTAGCATTGGATTCCATGTTCCATAAATGAAGATATTTACGAGTTTCAACTGCTTTCAAAGAAGTAATACCAGGCCCAGCGGTTCCATATCGTGCGAAAAGGCGACGTTGTTTATTATTCCTTCTAACTTCAGTCCACTGTTGGTCATCAGGTTGCATAATGTCCTCAGCAGAGTCTATCTTCGCTACTACTGGTATGTCAACTGTTATATCATCTGCAACGATCACAGTCTCAAGTCTCGATTCGTTCGTAGATTGCTGCGGGATAGTATCGCTCAGAGCGTGAGGTTGTGAAACCTTTTTTTGTTTTTTAGATCGGTATTTAGACTTAATAGGAGCTGTGATCATCGGTAAATTGGTTTCAGGAGTAGGTGGTTGCACTTGGGAGTCAGCGCATGAAGTTTCTAAGTTTTCGTTTACATAAGACAGTAACTTGTTGCTTAGCATATCAATTTGAATTGCCTGGGACTCACACCTAGCCTCATATTTAGTAATAAGTGATACAGCAGAACTCAATTGCTCTCTTATTAATACCATTTCTTCCCGTAGACTACGCATTTCAAGCGCAAGCTCGTGATATTCCGGATTATTTTGCCTGTCTTTAATGTCCATTGTGCGAACCTTCCTTCGCAGCGTAACGTTCGCATCCAGATTAGTTTTATTATTGCCCACTGGGGTTGAACTATTATCACCGCTTTTTTTATTTGTGCATTGACATTCCGGGCAGATCCAACTGTTTATTTTGTCCTTAGAAGAAGAAGAAAATTGGCCAACACATTGGAGGTGATAAGTTTTAGAACAGTTATATGTGGTACAATGCAATAATTCCTCTTCGCTAAAGGCTATATTACAGCAGGCAGCGCAATTCATTTTAAGCACTATGACGGTGATATAGATTCGAAAATGCAGCGCAGGTAATGCGATGGCACAAGCCACAACCTGCCACTGCGCATGCGCGAATAGAAGCGGGTGAAGCGCGGGTTGTCGTAGGTCAGGAATTCCGTTTGAATTATAGATTTAAATTAACTTTCGTACCTGTTTAATTTGTATTACACTGAATTTGAATGATAACTGTAACTTATATAGATATTGACTACACTAATACTTATATGTAAGTCACAACATCACAGAGTCAGTTTAATTTATATTAAACATTTTTAAACCGAACAAGATACGCGGAGCGCCTCACACAACAAAGTTGAGCCTGTGTAATGGGTCGTGGGTTCGATTCCCCTCCTGTGTTTGGGTGCTATTTATCTATTTAAGTAAGTATTTATTTACAAAAAAAAGTATATTCGTAGGTAATGGTAGTAATAATATAATGATAGTATTCTGGGACAATCCACACACGGGCATCTAATCTTAAACTAGGCAGAGCCTGTATTATGGAAACCAGACAGACAACTGATTCTAATACTTATATTTTTTTGTAAATACTTAATTATATATTTATAGATAAAACACCCAGACACTTGGTGGAAATCGATCAGGTATTAGTTATTTGGTTTCCATAGTAGTACACACCGGTTCCTCACTGCGCCACGGATGCGCCAGAGGAAGTATATTTAATTTCATCAAATACTTAGTAGGTTATACAAAAGTACTTTCTACTCGCCTGTACCCAATGTATGGAGAAAAAGTATTGATCAATATGTTTTTTCATTTACTTGCCGACTAATTCTGTAACTTTGCGACTAATTTCGGCTAATTAACGACTAAATCTACGTGCCGGCAGATTTCCGCAAGGTGCTTTGATTGTCGAGATAAATAGTGGTGGCCCTGCCCGAAAGAGTCCTGGCAGGGCCACCGGGGTACCCTTATAACTTTTAAACTACATACCGACTAATTCCAATACTTTACGACTGATTTCGACTAATTAGCGACTAAATCCCTGTTCAATCAGAATAAAGATCAGTCACCGTGGCCTTGCCAGAAAGTGCCACACGGCCCCTCGTACGACTGCCGTCGCGCAGCCGTACGGCGGCGGCACGGTGTACGGCCGCGTCACTTGGTCTCTGTCCGCGCAGGAGGGGCAGGAGGGGCAGGCGGGGGGCAGCGGCGCGCGCGCTCCCGACGAGGGCCCCAGCGCCAAGCGCGAGCGGCGCGCGCCCCCGCACAAGGACAAGCGGCGCGTGCTCAAGCGGTTATGAGACCGCCTCCACCGCCACCGTCCTCGCAGCCGCGCGCTCGTCGACTGGCGCCGGCGACGAGTCGGACTTGTCATCGTACCGTTCGTCGTTCGAGAAATGTGAACCGTCCAGACCGAGCGATCGATCGATCCAGTCGACCGGGTTCCCGATCTTATGAATTCTTCCGCTGATAGAACATAATACTTCTACTGAAATAAAATTATGGCCGAAGTGTGTGAATGACAGTTGACGTCGCCTCGACGGTGAGTCGCGCTCTGAGGGTGATGTTGAAGATGAGAAGTGTAGTACTCGGCTTCGAATCGAACCGTCCGCTTTGCGTGTCCGGGACGCCACCGCCGCCTCCGTTGACGGTGTCATTATTGTCTCACTTGACACGAAGTGGAGACGTCGATACGCGTGATTTATGACTCTGTCGCTTTCTATCGAAAGAGTGAGGTGAAAACAATATTGCTATCAGAGATGCCGGGCCCTGTACTCGATTCTCGTAATCAAAACAATAACGTTAACGTAGGGACTTAGTCGTTGAAACTGTTCTAGTATTCACGTCCGTCGATTTTGCTCCAATGGCAACGATTAAAAGTCGTTCAATTGAACTATCGTTGAAGCGTATTCTGGTATGATGTTCATCGTTCAATCGCTTTATAACGTTGACTAAATGGTTTTCTCGTATGAAAATGACGTTACTACCGCTCGTATGCCAACGAGTAAGCGTCAAATTCCGCGATTCAAGAGTCGTTGAACAAACGCTGGTGAGTTGAGACGATTTTTGCTTTTGTTATTCTTGGGGTGCGAGTCAAAGTAATAAAATTACTTAAAAATGAGCCACGGACTTACGTATTTACTATTAAATTCGTCTGCACAGCAAGAAATTAAAAATGAAGCTGTTATGGTGAAATATAAATAAATACGTAAGATATGGGGTATGGAACGAGACTAAGCAGGTTAGAGATATTGAAAGTAGCACTAAGCCGGAACGTGAGAGCTGAGAGTGAGTGAGTGAGACAAAAATATGATCGTACGCTGTGAGTGAAAAGAGTAATTAGAAGATAGTGTGAGCGAGATGGTTTTAAGGTAAATATAATCAGAGTAAAGGAGATAGAATAAACTAATAAATGAGAAAAACATGTATAGTAGTTGCTAGAATAATGGAGATCAGGGTCTGATGGTGGAGCAGGAAGGTTGTCACGGGATCTCTGCACCAATAAACGTAGATCCACCGAGTTTGGGTTCGTTGGGTAGCTCTCGACGAGTAGTTGCTAGAACAATGGTGATCAAGGTCTGATAATGGAGCAGGAAGGTCATCACGGTATCTCGGCACCAACAAACGTAGACCTACCGAATTTGGACTCGTTTGATAGGTCTCGACGAGTAGTTGCTAGAAAAATGGAGATCAGGGTCTGATGATGGAGCAGGAAGGTCGTCACGGGATGTCGGCACCAATAAACATAGACCCACCGAGTTTGGGTTCGTTGGGTAGCTCTCGACGAGTAGTTGCTAGAACAATGGTGATCAAGGTCTGATAATGGAGTAGGAAGGTCGTCACGGTATCTCGGCACCAACAAACGTAGACCTACCGAATTTGAACTCGTTGGATAGGTCTCGACGAGTAGTTGCTAGAAAAATGGAGATCAGGGTCTGATGATGGAGCAGGAAGGTCGTCACGGGATCACTGCACCAATAAACGTAGATCTGCCGAGTTTGGGCTCGTTGGGTAGCTCTCGATGAGTAGTTGCTAGAAAAATGGTGATCAGGGTCTGACGATGGAGCAAGAAGGTGGACACGGGTTCTCGGCACAAATAAATGTAGACCCACCGAGCTTGCAGTCCATGGTTCTCGAGAACTACGAGTATAACACCTAGATATCTTCGGTTTATGGCAATTGGTTAGTTTTATTAAGATATTGTCACATCTACATTTTTTTAAATTTTTGCTTAAGCTTATATTTTAGTGATGGTCCATAGTTGTGTTATGTAGTGGGTGTTCTTAAAATAAATATTAAACTGGCTGTTTGTCAGAATAAAATATAAGTTGTTAAAACTTAACCTAATAATACACCAATGGAACCACTAAAAAGAATAAAATAAAAATATTTTTTACAAAAAAAAGAACCGCCTTCAAAATGCAACTAAAAAGCCTGAAATAATTTCTAAGAATTAGTGGTTTTTACATCTACATAGTTGGACTTGGACTACAACATATTATAAATACATATTACTATCGAAGTCGGCGCCTAACGTCTAGCAAATACTTACAAGGGCAGTAGGTACCTAACTGTTTTCCAGTTTGGCGCCGTCTTTGATAGTAATATGTATTTATAATATGTTGTAGTCCAAGTCCAACTATGTAGATGTAAAAACCACTAATTCTTAGAAATTATTTCAGGTTTTTAGTTGCATTTTGAAGGCGGTTCTTTTTTTTGTAAAAAATATTTTTATTTTATAATTAATATACAATTAGTATGTCTGTGGAGGGAACGGAAACGAATTAACCCCGAGTTTTCCAAAACCTAAGCTCTTAGCTCATCTCACAAGACTCCTACCAAGACCAAAAAGTGATTAGGACGACATCTATCAGGGAATAGCAAAATGTAAAGAACAATGAATTGCTGACTAATCTTTTAGTTTCGATCCAATTGAGTTGAAATCCTATCGAACATCGTTTATTGTATACGAGAATACCGATTTTGGATAGGACTTCGATAGAACGACCACAATACGTCAACGATATTTGGACTGTTTGTTATTACGAGAATCGGGCTACAGGGGGTCTAGTACGAGTTCCGATAGTTTACGAGCTCGATAAAACTAACAGTTTTTGCCCGTACATTTTACTAGTTCTTGATAGTTACTGCTAGGGGCGTTGGTGTGAAATGTATGGATAAAACTGACAGTTTGATCGAGCTCGTAAACTATCGGAACTCGTACTAGACCACCTGATCTGCATCGCCGTCATGATTATTTATCTTTACTAAAGAGAAAGAAAAGAGAATTCACCCGATGCAACACAAAACCGCGAGCAGTTGATATATTGTACTCGCAGCGCAGGGCCCATGGCGATAGTTTGGTGTGAATGAGTGTTCAAGATCAAGATATATTATGAGTGACGGTTTTGATTTAGTGTCATATAATACTAAGGGAGAAGACGGCAAAAATAAATATATTAATGCAACTAGCGCAAGATTAAATAATATTTTGGTATTCGAATCATCTGAATCATGTCCGATGGGGAGATTCCATGCGAGGGATATGTTCTGGAGTGCAGTGTTCTGCCATACATCAACAAATTGATTATGGCACTCGGCGGGGAGCGTGAACAAAGTAAGTTATGCAGACGCCATGATCTCGCTCGATTCTACAGATGTTTCAAATCATTCACAATTCAAACGCATCCAATTCATGACCGAGTCATTTCCCACATCTCTGTTCAGCGAGGTGATGCCGACACATACACACACGTAACAGATGTCTCATTGCACCCGCCGCAGGAGCCGACACCACCGCGTCGACCGCGTGTAGCTTCAGAGTGAAGAGTACAAACTGTAGCACAGGTTGTACAAATTGGGGATCGATCCATCTTACCTCAACTCGCTCTTTAATCTGCGATCCTTAGATAACGACTGCCCATCGGACTCTGTTCGACTGCCTAGAATATCAATATTGAAAAATTCTCAGCAACTCAACCGGTAAGCCTGTCTCCTTGAGCGTTCTACATAAGTTGTTAAGCCTAGTTTTTGTTTGTGTGTGGTTTGTCGCAGGATATTATTATTGTTATAAGACACCGTGGAAAGCGTTTGAAAGGTCGAGGAAACAGGCGTATACGAGGGTGTTTCTATCGGTGTAGTGTTCGACGTTCAGAACGTCGAACACTACACCGATAGAAACACTTAGTCTTAAGACTGACAATTGATTTATTGTTCCGAATTTGAAGCCCAAGTTTCTATTGTCTGTCAGTCAGATAAGTCTGTCCTCAGACTCGCCCATGCAGGAGGTACGCAGTTAGACGGACGGTCATCTTGGTATTGTTGTAACTTAAGGATTAAGGAATACACACGGGGCTGGTCCGGTGCGATAGTCATTGTAAATAAGTAGTTGACTGATTACATTTGTATTATTTCTAATTGTGCATATAAATTAACATAAATGTGCGAAATATTCAATACAGTACACACCGCGTTGCGAGTAGGTATATAATAAGTAGATTAGTTGGGACTTATTGATAAAATTATTAAAATTTGTACTGATTTAGTTTTGTTAATATAATATGGTTACAACAGTTATTGTGTTTCATTTGTTTATTATCAACAGCCTTCTGATTATTGTCAACAGCGCAGCGTTGCCAGATACAAACCTACTGGTTTTAGTGCTGCATCCCCCGATTTTTAGAAACTGTCTATTAGGGTGGACAAAAAAAAAACTATTTTTTTTTCCTTAGTTACTATGAAAATATCGTCTGATGTGACGAAAAAAAATTCTGCTAAATTTTGAGCCCGTAATATTAATGTTAAGAGGTGACTCATCGTACTTTTTTATTTCCCACTAGCCGACCCACGCAGCTCCGCATGCGCTATTTTTACGTTAACTAAACTTTTAATAACAGACATTCGCATCGAATACATAACCTCCTTTTTTATAGTCGGTTAAAAACTGGGACCCACTTTTTACTTGCTCTCCGAAGCACGGACCCGTTTTGTTCAAATGGCGTTAAACGGTCACCCATCTATTTAATGACCTTACCTAACGTTGCTTAACCTGATCGATTACAAAACCTTGATAACAACTCTCTATGAGTGTTCCCTTACTAATATTTATAATAATTATGAAGAAAAATTGATAAAATCGAACCAAGCGTATAAATAACCAAGTACTTTTTGACTTTAATCCCCTCTCCCAAAAGAACCGTGCCAGATTACGGGATCAAAAGTATCCTATGTCCTACCTCGTAGTAAGATCTCAAATCATGCTAAGTTTCATTTGAATCCATTCAGTAGTTTCGGCGTGATGCGCAGCCGTGATACAGAAAGACAAAAATTAAAAAAATTACATTTTCGGCCTCAGTATCGGTTATAGAATGCCCTCCAAATATAATTTTCAAAATATCTTCAATGTACAGAATTGGACCTGTTACAGTTTTATTATAAGTATAGATTTAAATAACATAGGATTTTCTTTTTGTTTGGATTTTTATGCACTTGAACGAATGAATGTCTCGTGAAAATCAAAACATATTCTTGAAATTTAACGATCTTCAAAAATGGTCTCAGATAATTTTTCGCTAAGTGGACTCGTTTAGAAGTTATTCGAGGTTAAAGTCCAACCTTAAATCGTAAAGGATAACTGACTATTTCTTATAATTTATTACAAAGTAATGATTCCAAAACATGAAATATCAGAGTTTTTGTAAAACTTATCGAGTGTTTTTTGGTAAAACAATAAAAAGCTCATGTTTTTTTTTATGATCATTGTTAATATTTCGCAAAAAAATTATTGTTTCACTATAAGAAATAGCAGCGTTTTCCCTGAAAGAAAACGCATATTAAAATACTTACCTTATTCAAAGCTTATTATGAGAGCGGCACATCCGGTTTCCCGTCGTCTTTGCTCCTATTGGTCAACTTTCTTGTGATTTGACCGGAAATAGCATCACCATGGCAGGCGAGAGCAGCAAGGGTTTGTTAAATATGCCCGCTCGCTCCACTCTTGTTCATTGTGTCGAAGAATTACCAGGCAGGAGTAAAAATTAAGCTTTGAATAAGGTAAGTATTTTAATATGCGTTTTCTTTCAGGGAAAACGCTGCTATTAAATTACTGTACCGTTATTCAAAGCTTATTATGAGACGTGTTTGTTTTCGCCTGGTGATGCCAGTATACATGACGCCAATGTGATTGTGATACATAGATGTATTGTAATATCCATGTGTGAATTTTAAATAGAAATGCAATAAATTGCATACTTATATATCTACATAGTCTGCTACGAATTTCTTTTAGAAATGGGTAGCAAAGATAAGAGAACTGTATCTCAACCATTCTAATCAATATTATGGGCAATTGATAATCAATAATTATTTATATGCGATGTACTTTATCATATCCTATTTAAAAGACTCTTGAGGATTGACAAGTATAATCGATATAAGAACATATCGTGACAAGAAATTACCAGTAAAAAACTGGACTGATCAGTAGGACTGTACAATTGTCAGACAAATGATTTAGGCCGAATAATGTTAAATGACAATTGTTTACTTATGTTTATTATGTATTTATGTATGAATCTGCTATAAAACTGTCCAAAATGATGGCAATACTTTAAATTACATTAGAAAAAGTCGGCACAGATTTTACAAACTAGGTCCTGGTACTTTGTGAATTTCAATGTATATATGTTTTAGATTGCAAAGTCAAGTCCTTCACATTTCCACTTTCAGGATCACGTTGTATGTTGAGACAGTATGCCCACCTGTACGTCCACTAAGACTAAGGTTGTGAGATATGAATCAAAACTCGTTCAAGAAACGAGTCTACTCCCCAGAATACTTCAGCGATTAAGTATGTGTTAACCCACACATTATGTTTACCTTATACCATATACTCAAATATTTAAATATAGATGATATTTTATGGTATACCTGCTCTGAAGTCCCGAAAATATTTATTGTAAATATTAATTTATGGACTTAGGTAAGTACTCAGTCAGTATTATCTCAGAAAAAAAAGATCTGTCAAGAGAATCTGTTTCTAAATGGATATTGTAAATAATCAATAAAATTTGATTTGTATTTAATTAATATTACGTAGCGAACTTTATCTGGTATGTACATACTTATAATGTATTATAATTGTAAGATTACATACTTTCCTTTTTTGTAATGAGGTAATAGTATAGAAAAACAAATGTTGGTTTTCGAATAAACTTGAAGGAAGGACTAAAGATGCCAGGAATGGCACTTAGGGCGGCCCTTCCCTCCATTATTTGTAGGAGTTTCTTACAATATTCTGTACGAAACTTCAGTAGACTTATAGTAGTTTCTGCTTGGTGGGTCCTGATATACCAAGACTTTCAAGAGACACCAAGAGTAAGAGCCGTGATGTCCGTGATGGACGTGACTGCGAACCATAATTATGCAATGAATCCTCATTAAGAAGTATACATATATTAATATATGTTGTAGCATAGCTACATTGTTTTAAACTCATTTCGTTAATAAATAAGTAAAAGACAGCTGTTTTAACAGGACGTTGAATTACGCCTATAATGGTAGTAATAGCAACACATAGTAATCTTACTTATTACTAATAATTTTTGACGAGGCGTTTATATTAATATACGACCTGTTTACATCGATTGGGGAATACTATGTTCTTATTTTAGTTATTTCTGGTAATAGGCGATGAAAGCTGCATCAGGCATTCCTATTATTTTCATTGATAGAACCATAGGTAAAATTTAGATACCTAGGTAAGAATCACTTTTTAATAGAGGGTATTTGATTTAAAATAGGCTGAGTCTACCGAGGGCGAGACGATGCGATAAATGCTCAGTACCCGTATTCTAAAAGTGACGACCAATCGTAGGCGGCCACCGAATTAGGTACTGGCTTTTCTAGACGGTTCGACGCCATCTCCACTCGAGAGGTTTCGTTTTTGACTCAGAAGTTGAGCGAGCCACTGCCATCTCAGCTGAGCTACGATCATCACGCCTCATTATCGTGTTAGTCCAATACTGCCAGCGGGTTCTACGGAATTCTTAATTGCTAAAGTCTATTTATAAAATTCTATTTCTATTCTAATCTATTATTAAAGTGAATATCAACCAGAAAACCCAGTATTACTGGTAAGTTGTTTAAATTATGTAATCGCTGCTGTAGGATTTTTTAATTGTAATCCTTCCATATGTGAACTAGGTACTATTAGGCCCATGTTTTACTTTATATTGTTAGGGTGTACCTTTTATTCCTGTAGACGTCTCCATAATGAGGCAGCCTCCACCAACTGAAAGCTGGTTTGGAGGGTGTCGCGTTAGGGAACGGCGTCTACAGGAACGCTTATGTGGCGTTCCAGGGCTTCTTCCTTCGGGTGAAAAGTTTCTCCCTTCGGGCGAAGAGTTCTCCCTTCGGGCAAGAGTGTTCCCCCTTTCGGGCGAAAGGCTTCGCATTTTTTGCCGGCCACAAGTTCGTGGCTGTGTTGCTGACGACCGGGTCTAGTCCAGACTCCGCATCCGTGGCGTGCCTGGCCACTCCAAGGAGAAGGAGGACGCCGAAGACCGCGGGAATCGCCGTTGCGTTCCCTAACGACCCCTAGTTAAGTTACAGCTATTTTTGTTATACGTGCGAACAAGCTAACTAGTAATCGACCTCCCCCTGTAACGTAACTTTCTTCTCGTTTCTATTATTTAATAAATTTGTGTAGCCCTCCCTTTTGTGTTTTTTTTATTTCTTGTGCTCGCCGACTAGGCTACACTGGCGCCAACGCGGTTTTTACTTTAGCTTGTTCGCATTTTTTTTCTCTTGGTGGCGGTTGTCGTCATTTTTTTTTTTCTTTTGTGTCGTGGTTGGAGATTTTTTTTTTCCTTTTGCCCCGCCGCCGTGTGGTACCCGGCTTACTGGGAAGAATCGGTCCACCCCTACTCGTCCTAGGGTGTCGTAAAAGGCGACTAACGGAAATACCGTGACAGGTTTCCACAAACTAGGTCTGCAGGCCTTCTGCCGCAGATTTAGTGTCACTAGATAGGGGGCCTAGTGACACCACAGCTCACCACCTACGCTGTGTTTTGTCTTTCTTTTCCAAATTTTTGATATATTTTTTTTTAGTAGTACATTTTGGCCTAAATTTTATTCAATTGAATCTTTTCTGTGTGTGTTTTTACCCAACCACGACCATTAATTGTTTCGTGTGTATTTTCTTGTATGTTCTGTGTATTTTGCAGCATATCTTATTTTTTGTATTAATCCGTATATCGAACACGTTGGCAGAAAATTATTTTCCTACCCGATTTTAGCATACATTTTTTTCTCGTTGGCAAAGCCCTAAGGCCGAGTCCTAACGTAGTTTTTATTTTATTTTCAATCTATACCAAAAATGGTTGTAGTTCGTAATTTTAGTTTATTTAAACATCGGGCAAGGTGCAAGGCAAGGTATCAGCTCAGACCTAGTACTATTATAATGTCAAGTAATTTTTATAGATTGATATTTTCTAACATGACAGTTTGTACATGTAACATATATAGTATTGAATTTTGGCATATTTTATAGCATTTTTTTTTTAGAATTTTATAGCATATAATACTTGACATTTAAATTCATTGTCGTAATTATAAGGGTAATTTTTTTTAAATGGAATAATATTTATTTTACAAATCTTATACTGGGGGCACAATTCTAGTCAGATTATAGTATTGTTCTTAACACTTTCATACTGAGCAGCTTTTCATCGCCAATCACTTTTTGCAATTTTTTTATCTCTTTCTGGAATGTCGTCTATAACCGCCATTATGTATCGAGCCGGTCGCCGTAGCGCGTCTCAGCCATACAGGAATGCGGCTAAGACACAGAACTACCTACATTCTGACTGATATTTTGTTATCTGCTATCAGTCATACTTAACTCCGGTTGCAGTAATAGTCACTCACAGTTGTCCATTAGGTTTGTTTACATTCCGTTGGAAAGCTAGGTCAACCAATAGTAGGTACAGACGTAGTAACGCTAGTACGAAAGTTAGTAATTCGTAGTAGAATGTAGTGTTTTTTTTAGGAATTTTGGCACTTAGGTTTTGTTAATATATGGTTGGTACCATCGCGGTCACGAACGGGGTACCAAACTTTCAAACGATTTTATTTTTAACATAGTTACGTGCACTTATCAACTTCGCACGTATTTTAGGACAGGTACCATCGCGGTCACGAACGAGGTACCAAATTTTCAATCATTTTTTTTTTTATCATAGTTCGTGCGCTTAGTAACTACGCACGTATTTTAGGACAGGTACCATCGCGGTCACGAACGTGGTACCAATTTTCAATCAAATTTTTTATTTATTTTGTTTTCGTGCGCTTAGCAGTTCGCTCGTATGTAAGGACGGTTCGTGCGAGTGATTATCGCCTTAAGGTGTTACACCGTTTCTGACTGCGAGTGTACATATTTTTTTTTCTCACTAAATTTAATTTTAAATACTGTTTTACAGTGAATTTCTAATAGTAGGTAAGTACATGTATGTACATATGTTAGTTTTATTCTCATAATATTTTTTTTATTCTTCACATATGTGATAGATTTTATATAGTAGTTTAGGACAGGTACTACGGTATGTGTATGTCTGTCTATTATTTTTTTTTTTCCACACAAACATTTTTTTTATATTTTTATTAGCAGACAGGACTTAATACGGCGTTAGGTTGTTGTATGTATGTCTGTTTAGTGTTTCTCATAAACAATTTTTTTAAATATTTTATATAGCATTACATCTCTAATGAGTGAATGCTATGGGGTTTTTTATGTTTGTGTGGACAATGATTACTCATAAACAAAATTTTTTTTTGTAGTTTTGTTACGAGGTATTAATGATTTCTTCTTCCTCTTGATTCTGTCCTTTATATTTTTCTGGAGCGGGGGTTACGGACTCCAAACAAAAATAAGCCATCGTAACGTCTTTTCTATATACAGCGGATGAATGACTGTCTAAATAAGCCAACATTATCTTTTCTTTTCCTCTAAACTATACTATGGGGACATATATATTTTTTTTTACAGAGTGTTCGTGCCACACTAAAAGTACGGAAGCGGGGTTAGGCCACTTCTCAAATAAGCCTTAGGCCATAGGATATATATTTTTTTTTATTAGGGGTTTTCTTAGGGGTAACTAATATCAATGAAGAAGTTCTCACTAAGATCCTATATTGACTAAATATTTTTTTTTTTTCTTTCTTTTGTATAGTCAACTGGTTGTTTTGGTGTCTTATTTTGGGGGAGTTTTAAATCGATGTGTATTTAAACTCGTTTTGGTGTCTTTTATACACCGTGTTTGGGGTGTTTTTATACACCTTGTTGGGTGTCTTTTATACACCGTTTGCTGTGTCGCGCTGTGTCGACGCAGTTTTTTTTAATGAGGCATTATACCGTTGATCTATTTACATTAAGAAAATATTTGGTCAATGTTCATTATTAGTATTAGCTTGATACTTATCTCCAATATATATCTATATATTTAACACCATTGCACTGTTAGTATGAGCTCAAAATCTATATGATTTTGATCTCTATTTCGACTGCGGGCGACAGGAATCGCTTTATATAAGATTGCTGCCGCTACCATGAATGATGAATGAATGAAAGAGATGTATGTTTGCCGTAAACTATCAGAGTAATTTTTTTCTGGAGTTTTGTTCCTTAGATAGTATAGAACAAAACTCTTGGTAAGCGAGGGGGATATGTAGCATAGCTACATTGTTTTAAACTCATTTCGTTAATAAATAAGTAAAAGACAGCTGTTTTAACAGGACGTTGAATTACGCCTATAATGGTAGTAATAGCAACACATAGTAATCTTACTTATTACTAATAATTTTTGACGAGGCGTTTATATTAATATACGACCTGTTTACATCGATTGGGGAATACTATGTTCTTATTTTAGTTATTTCTGGTAATAGGCGATGAAAGCTGCATCAGGCATTCCTATTATTTTCATTGATAGAACCATAGGTAAAATTTAGATACCTAGGTAAGAATCACTTTTTAATAGAGGGTATTTGATTTAAAATAGGCGGAGTCTACCGAGGGCGAGACGATGCGATAAATGCTCAGTACCCGTATTCTAAAAGTGACGACCAATCGTAGGCGGCCACCGAATTAGGTACTGGCTTTTCTAGACGGTTCGACGCCATCTCCACTCGAGAGGTTTCGTTTTTGACTCAGAAGTTGAGCGAGCCACTGCCATCTCAGCTGAGCTACGATCATCACGCCTCATTATCGTGTTAGTCCAATACTGCCAGCGGGTTCTACGGAATTCTTAATTGCTAAAGTCTATTTATAAAATTCTATTTCTATTCTAATCTATTATTAAAGTGAATATCAACCAGAAAACCCAGTATTACTGGTAAGTTGTTTAAATTATGTAATCGCTGCTGTAGGATTTTTTAATTGTAATCCTTCCATATGTGAACTAGGTACTATTAGGCCCATGTTTTACTTTATATTGTTAGGGTGTACCTTTTATTCCTGTAGACGTCTCCATAATGAGGCAGCCTCCACCAACTGAAAGCTGGTTTGGAGGGTGTCGCGTTAGGGAACGGCGTCTACAGGAACGCTTATGTGGCGTTCCAGGGCTTCTTCCTTCGGGTGAAAAGTTTCTCCCTTCGGGCGAAGAGTTCTCCCTTCGGGCAAGAGTGTTCCCCCTTTCGGGCGAAAGGCTTCGCATTTTTTGCCGGCCACAAGTTCGTGGCTGTGTTGCTGACGACCGGGTCTAGTCCAGACTCCGCATCCGTGGCGTGCCTGGCCACTCCAAGGAGAAGGAGGACGCCGAAGACCGCGGGAATCGCCGTTGCGTTCCCTAACGACCCCTAGTTAAGTTACAGCTATTTTTGTTATACGTGCGAACAAGCTAACTAGTAATCGACCTCCCCCTGTAACGTAACTTTCTTCTCGTTTCTATTATTTAATAAATTTGTGTAGCCCTCCCTTTTGTGTTTTTTTTATTTCTTGTGCTCGCCGACTAGGCTACAATGTTAAATATTCATGTTCATACAATCACGTATGTGCTATTTGGAATAGCAATTGTACATACATCCTTCATCTGCAAAGTAAATCTCTGTGTTCCATCCCCCACGAGAGTGGGTCATATTCTGTGCAAACTCTTCGAAACAGAGGTCAATAATAAGACGGACGATGTGCCAAGCGATGGCACTTATGTTAAAGTATCTAGGCTGAATTTATTCTTAAATAAGAGGTGAGTGTTCTGTCGAAGCGCAACTGTGCAGAGCAGCAATGCCTTTATCCGTCCTGCAAAGGACTGTTTAATATCTCAGACCAATCCACACTCATTCGTTTGATCCCAACCTGGACAGAGTATGTACAATGGTAACCAGACAACTGATACAAAATACATATTTATATACTTTCATACTTATATCGATAAACATCACACACTTGGTAGGAATAGAACCCGGCGATAGCAGCCCGAGTATCTTACCATTAGAGCAACGGGCCCGTCAAATTATTATGTTAAAATAGACTTAGCAAACAACTTTCAGACATTTTGAATGTCCCCGATATTCAAAATGATCCTGAAAATCAGGTACCTACGTGCTTTCTTCACGAGCTGCTATTTGTATACCATCCCTGCGAGGGAGGTTAAGTCTATGTGTACCAACCCTGCGGGGGTGAGTAATAAATTATTTAGTCCCTGCAAAGGACAATATCATCATCATCATTAGCAGCCGATATACGTCCACAGCTGAATAAAGGCCTTTCCCTTGGAAGGGAGGGGTTGCCATAATCCCCCCACTTGGCAGGCGGCTTGGGGATCAATAAAGGACAATATGCTGATGGTGAAATAGACTTCAGCCAACCATTTTTAAATTAACTAGGTTGTCAAAATAGATTCCAAATCCAGATGAGCAACCATCTATGTACCGTCCCTGCGAGGGAGGTTAAGTGTTTGTTTACCCACCCTACGGGGGTGGGTAGTAAATGGTTTAGTCCCTGCAAAGGAAAGTACGCTGATGGTGAAATAGACTTTCAGTCAACCATTTTCAAATTGACAAGGTTGTCAAAATGGATTCCAAAAACCAGATGTGCTCTCATGATGAGCAACAATATATATATATATATATATACCGTCCCCGCGAGGGTGGGGTATTTATTTTATGCGATGATACGATGAAGTGGACTTCATTATCTGAAAACCAGGTGCTTACCATCTCGAGAAGCCACTGTACATGTCCCCCCTTCTTTGGTTATTTATTTGTGTACCCAACCTGCGAGGGTGGATAATAACTTGTGCCATGGGATAGCACTATATACTTATTGTAACCATAATGTGTTAGCCAGATTTGTGAATTTCGTGTAGGCTAGAATATATATTGCCTACGCCATCGGCTTTCTTGAACACAAACATAATTGAACACTTTTATGGGTCAAGGTGGAATATTAATGTTTTGGTTACCATGATAGCTTCTCTAAGTTACTTGATACTCTCAGCAATGTGTCCTTTGAACAGTTTCTTATAAATATTTTTATTTATTTATTACTAAAATTGTATTTTATTTTACTATTTTACATAGAATAAAGAACTAGATTGAAAACTTATTGTTTAATCATTCATCCTAATGTACTCTTATTGTAAACATTTATTGGTTAATAAAGAAATATTATTATTATTATATTATTATTAAAGTAATTGTATATAACTCGCAATTGTAATATTTTCACCTTCCGGCACACAAACCATAATTATCTGTAATAAACTACTTAGCCCACACAGGAAGATTACGAAAACTGTCCAGCAGGCTATTTTTTGTTTTAAGACACAATAAAAAAATAAAAATGGACGCAATGGTGCGTCCAAAGAGAATATAACGCTACGCTGGTGCGTCTGTATAACTGGGATACTAATTAACTGAACTCACTTGTTTGCTGCCTTTCACGTTGATAATAGAGTCACTATTTCACTATTCAGATTTTCGTAAATTGACAGTATTGCTACTGTCTGCATAATAATGTGATTTAAAGAAATATTCATTCTGAAAAAAAAGCTTAGAACTAACTGTAAGAAATGTATTATCATCGTAGGACTTTGCTACAAAATAATTCAGAAAATGTTTAAAACTGCTGGTAGATTGTGAAGAAAATAATTTGCATTATTAATATGATTTATGGGTCGTTTACTAAGAGTCGTTTTTTATCCACTTAGAAATCTCGTACGTACAAATTACCAGCAATAAACTTTACGAAAAATATAATTTCTGCACAAGTATTAAAAACTAAGTTTCGAGTTTTCAAAATAAAATTGTCGGTAGACTGAATGGAAAATAATTATTTATAAAAATATTGCTTACATAGCCCAATTTACTTAGGCCCAATTCACACCAGAAGAGCAGCGGACGGAAGCGGCGCGGCGCGCACTTTCACTGTGAAAGAATTTTAGACTTTATCTACAATACGTAAAAGACCAGTATCGCTTGAAAAGCTCAAAGAAGCCGCGCGGCGGCCGCGACTGCTCGCGCAGGCGCGGACGGCCGCGCGACTCATCAAAGCGGCTGCCCGGGCATCCGCGCGACTGCGCGAGCGGCCGCGCGACTGCGCGGGCATCCGTGCGGCTACGGGGACTCGCGCCGCACAGTGGACGGAAAAACGAGGTTCCCTTTCATAGGATTTTTGAAAAATTATAATAGTAGTGTATGATTTCTTGGTAAACCGTACGATATTAAAGTTTTGGAAATGATAAGCTTAGTTAAGATAACAACTGAATTTATTATATAACTTAACTAAATTAATGAATTGTATGAATAAAATGAATTAGTGAGCACGCGCGGTTTTCTACACGTGCCGAGTAGGTAAAATGCATACGCATCAAATTATACGGTCACTCTGCATCGTGCATTACCCCGAACTTTCCCGTTCAAAAGATATGAATAAATTAAAAATGCATATTTGGACGATGTTTTAAAACGCACGCGTGGTAATGTACCTCATTTTTTTTACCCTTGATCCCTGATAGACAACAAACCTATATGACTATCTATCTTGACAAAAAGCGTACTTATTCATAACGTATGGAAAAATTAACCATTGAATTTACACGACAAATAATGCGATATGAATTAATTATATGTTTATTTGCAAGAATATAGGTAGCTAAGCTAATAGCTTCTTCTTCTTGTTCAAAAAGAAGTGCTATGATAACCAATTCCATTTTAAAAAGTTTTTTACTTTTAGTTTATTTACTCCAAAACAAAAAAAAACACACCGTGTGTCGAACGAATCTACAAACTAGACTGAGCCAGCGGCGCGAAGCGGCCGGTAGCGGCGCGAGGCGGCTGCGAGCGGCCGGGCGCGGCCTCTTGCGCCTGCTCTGCCGGCCGCGTCGCGCCGCTGCCGGCCGCTTCGCGCCGCTGCCGGCCGCTTCGCGCCGCTTCTGGCCGCTGCCGGCCGCTGCCATTCTGGTGTGAATTGAGCCCTATATTCAAACCACAAAATATTCATTAGTATATAACATTTCATTAGGAACAAAGAAACAAAACGAACGGCAAAAACCGTTAAAATGTTTTTACTCACTGTTTGCTTGGCTTCCAACTATTTGTAACAACTATTGTTGTTCAATATTTTATTCCTTTGGAATTATTTAGAATTTGATTTGAATTTCATAAATAGTTGTAATATTGTAGCCTCGGACAGGTGTCCGTGACGGGAAATAAGACGCCAATGAACAAGAGCGGAGCGAACGGGCATATTTAACAAACCCTTGCTGCTCTCGCCTGCCATGGTGATGCTATTTCCGGTCAAATCACAAGAAAGTTGACCAATAGGAGCAAAGACGACGGGAAACAGGATGTACCGCTCTCATAATAAGCTTTGAATAACGGTACAGTAATTTAATAGTCAGTTATCCTTTACGATTTAAGGATACCCTACTGTCTATTGATTTTTGTAAAAATATCCTGATTTTGCCACTTTGTTTGTTGTTGTTGATTTGTAAATGTGGATAGTGCTCAGTGATGTTGTAACGTGTTTTGGTTCCGTACCTAAATGGTGGTCCGAATCATATTCGAATCCTAAATGTCCCCGAGGGGAGTTATATAAGTTTGAGGCCTATGTCCGGAAGTCTGTCTGGGGCTTCGTAGCGCGCTCCAACCAGGACGGATTTGAGATCATGAGTTCATTCACGCCGTAAACGATTAAAAACGGCTTAAATACCACCGTACTTATGTAAGAATGAATATTTTTAACCGGCTTCAAAAAGAAGGACGCGTATGTATGTAAAAATGCGTAATGGCTGCATTTCGTGGCAGTTTCCGCTACTTAGCCACGAAATGTTGGAATAACATCCCTCCAGCATTCAAAAGCTTGTCCGCTGTTAGTTCTTTTAAATATAAGTTTAAAATGCATTTACTTTCACAACAAAAAATAACTCAATAGTCGTTCTGTGCTTTATTCACTACATACATACTTTCACACTCTTTTATATACATCTATCATACTACATACATTTAACCACGGGATTTACTTCATTTACTTCGCCACTAAATTTAATTTTAATTTTATATAGACTAAAACCGTCACTTTTAAATAATTGTTTACTTCCATGTTCTTGTATGTCTCCTGGTTTGCTTGTGATTGTTTATTGTTTATTTATTTATTTATTTTATTTTTTCCCTTCTTTTCTTTGTTATACTTAAGTATTTTATGTGCGGTGTATGCTGTTGCGCTCAGATGCGCTCTCGTCAACGGGTGTCCACAGAAGATCAGCGTCGTTGTTCCAAATAGGAGCAACGGCACATGCTGAGTGGATAACCCTTCAGCGGCATTATTTAAAATAAAAATTGTAATAGATAAGTTAGATTTAGATGTCGCTGAATAAATGTTTTTCTTTCTTTCTTTCTTTCTTTCTAATATTCACAAATGTTAGTCTATGTGGCCTTCTAAACAAATGTACCAAATCTCGTGAGTGTATGTATGTACAATCACGGACATTTCCGGTGTACCAGTCGTAGGTTATAATAATATAGCTGACCCACGCAGCTCCGCCTGCGCTATTTTTACGTGAACTAAACTTTTAATAACAGACATTCGCATCAAATACATAACCTCCTTTTTTATAGTCGGTTAAAAACTGGGACCCACTTTTTACTTGCTCTCCGAAGCACGGACCCGTTTAGTTCAAATGGCGTTAAACGGTCACCCATCTCTTTAATGACCTTACCTAACGTTGCTTAACCTGATCGATTACAAAACCTTGATAACAACTCTCTATGAGTGTTCCCTTACTAATATTTATTATATTATATAGAAAAATTGATAAAATCGGACCAAGCGTATAACCAAGTACCCATTTTGACTTTAATCCCCGCTCCCAAAAGAACCATGCTAGATTACGGGATAAAAAGTATCCTATGTCCTACCTCGTAGTAAGATCTCAAATCATGCCAAGTTTCATTTGAATCCATTCAGTAGTTTCGGCGTGATGCTCAGCCGTGATACAGACAGACAGACAGACAAAAATTAAAAAAATTACATTTTTGGCCTCAGTATCGGTTATAGAATGCCCTCCAAATATAATTTTCAAAATATCTTCAATGTACAGAATTGGACCTGTTACAGTTTTATTATAAGTATAGATTAGATTACACAATTCGGCATAATGTTTTTTTTTGCGAGCACAAACCATCGGTACAGTTCAAGTGATACTAAACAACCAAGTATACCGATTTGATGTTTTGGTGTACCTGATATTGTCAAGTGTTTGAACATCGAACATGCTATCTAGACGTATACAGGGTGTCCCACGGCGATGCCACACGGAGGGAAAGTACCTTAAATATTAAAGATAGGATATTTTACTGAAAGAAGACATCGTT
This sequence comes from Furcula furcula, assembly GCA_911728495.1. Taxonomy (NCBI): domain Eukaryota; kingdom Metazoa; phylum Arthropoda; class Insecta; order Lepidoptera; family Notodontidae; genus Furcula; species Furcula furcula. The sequence continues at coordinate 29,675,747 of OU452247.1, read as the reverse complement.
TTATTTTTAATAATAAGTAGAACTGCATTCACAGATTTTTTTTTTTTTTTTATTAAAAGAGTGAGAATTTGTATACAACAGAACGGATCACACTTTGAGCATTTGATAAATTAATTTTTTTTTTAAATAAAATGTAAAATTTTATGATCTTAGTTTCATTTAATATGCTAGGTTATTTAGGAAAAAATAATGCTTATGAGTAGCCCTTTCAAACGCTATTATAAAATACATGTAATTTTTCAATCACATTTGGCGGGTTCGATTCCCGGTTGAGGTAGGCGATTTTTAAAAAATCTGTGAATGCAGTTCTACTTATTATTAAAAATAAAACGATGTCTTCTTTCAGTAAAATATCCTATCTTTAATATTTAAGGTACTTTCCCTCCGTGTGGCATCGCCGTGGGACACCCTGTATATAATCAAAGTGTTGACCGTTAAATACTTTTATCAACGGTTTGGGGCCGTTGATAATTACACAGTACCTAGACACCGGTCTCGCCGGCGAGGCCGAAGGGTCGTATGTATGCGACCGCAACGACGTGTATCACCCCACTGAGTTTCTTGCCGGTTCTTCTCAGTGGGGGCGCGTTGTGAACCGGTGGTAAACTCAGCCCTCTCTTAAGCGACAGCCCAAGCCGAGGCCGTGCCTCCCTGAGGTGCCCTTGTGCTCGTCGCTACTTCTGCCGTAAAGGCTAGAGCGCTTCAAGCGCTCGCCTCCTATTGTCCGGTGAAGCTGCAATGGCCATCTGCGGCTAACAGCGTCTATCATTCCCAAAAAAAAAAAAAAAATACACAGTACCTAGAAACAGGAAAGAGAACAGACAGATAGAAAATAGATAGCAAGCACACTCACCCGTAAGTAGTTTCAAGATCACAATGGAATTTAATACGTTACTAGCATTTAAGTACTTATAAATAAATTTTTAGATACGTCCTCTCACCGCCGTAGCGAGAAGACGTGGACTGGCGGGGCGGAGCTCGCCAATAGTCGCCAACGAAATGGCTCGCCGTGTCGCATATGTGTAGTTATAGCTGTATAGTAACATAACGGATTTATTTCTTAGAGCGCGTACACACGGTGTAACGTCACATAGTGAATCACTTTAGCTTGTCATTTTTTGGACTTCACGACCATATTCCGAAAAAGGGTAGCCAGAGAAGTATATTTCTGTATACATTTTATACATAGGTCACACTAAAAGTTTCCGGAACTGGCCACTTACATAAATAATAGCAGCCTTACTTATAAAAATCTACTAATCACCGTTTTAGCAACCAAATAACTACTTACTACATAACTCCTTAATAAGCAGTTTTATATTTTCTACTTATAAACGTTGGTTAAGAGCGACATAACTAATGAACAGTTAATAAGGCAAAACATATTTTACTCTGTCAATACCGCCACGTGTTGTCAGCTTGAAATATTCCGTCTGACCTAAAATTTGGTAAAATGGCAACATTTTGTAATTCAATTCGACAAATAGGAAGCTAGGTTGTCAAATTCAAAGGATAATGACTTTCAGTGTATGGAATTTGGGCTAAAGTTGCATCAAAATCAAACTCTCTTTTTTACAGACTACATTTATCGTAATAACTTCTGCAAAAGCTCTTTTTGTAAACAAAACTGTGGTTTTGGAGTAATTTTATAAAATTGCACATAACCTAAAAACATGTGACCTTGGGTAACAACGTAAACTTGAGTACAGAAAAGCGTTGAGATTTTTTTCTTTTACTCTTACAGTAGGACGTAATCATTGGATGCCACCGTAATCACATCATCAGCAGCCGATTCACTGCTGAACAGAAGCCCCTCCCCCCGTAGAAGGGAGGGGTTGCCATAATCCCCACGCTTGGCAGGCGCCTCGGGATCGCAGTATGGTAGGTATTCCAATAGAAAGACGCTGCTGCCTTTCTTCTTGTTTTCCCTTAGTTACCTCTTACGGAAACCCAATGGGAGGAGATGTGAGGGTGCTACTCTTACCCGGACACCCTAAGGGTAATCACATTATCACCCCAATAAAAAATAAGGGTGACCAGTCAGACTAAAATAGTGCGCATAGTCTAGAACCTGGCTTGAATACTAACGAATCAACTTGGTAAGTGAAAGAATAAATAAAATAAAACAAGTCCATTTGCTAAGCAAAGTCAAAAATATTTATTTATGCTTGTCAGAGAATCGTACTGGTCCCTCTTTTTTTTTCTGACAGACCCGGTCCTCCATCTCTCTTTTTGCTGACCTCCAGCAAGCAGCACTCGTTCCAATCATGGGATCTAAAACATTCAATAAATATATACCTACATACATTAAGCATTTAATTAAAAAAAACATTTCACAATGGGTACACACCACCAACATGGGTATGGTTTCATAACTTGATAAAAGTATGTAAGTAATTCCCCCGTTCCGGGTTAGAATTGCATCCCCTATCTCCTCGTTGAGTCTCGTAAGAGGCGACTAAGCGAGAATGGGAAGATTGGCAGCAGCGTCTTTCTTTTGGATTGATTTTCCACCTATACTACGATCCCCAGGCCGCCTGCCAAGAGTGGGAATTATGGAAACCCCTCCCTTCTAAGGGGGAGGCCTTTGTTCAGTAGTGGAAGCTTTCGGCTGCTAATGATGATGATGTAAGTAATTTAACTGTCTGTTTAGAAATACCTGAAAATGGTCAGGCAGTAATGGTTTCAAACTAGATAATATTATCTAATAACTAAAAACTGTTTTTTGAAAAAATGCGAAACCTTGAACAAGAATAAACAGTATATCACTATCATAATAATAGATATTATTATCACTATCAACTAGAATATTTAACCAGATGAAGATTTTGTTTCATATATGTATGTATAACAATAATATTTACCAGATGCAGCGGAACATGTCTTACTGAAATTCTTCTGTCTTGTTGATCTTTATTTACAAGATTTATTCTAGTTGCATGTAGAAGAGAATTGCCACAAGATAAACATACTCTTCTATCACTTAATGATGTTCAAGATACATTCCTTTCACTGATTAGATTTGATCTATCTTGAACACTGTACAATGACAGCTGCAATAAAATCATAATTGAAAAAGTGTTGTTGTTGTTGTTTCTATTGTTAGATACCTATCATGGACCTAGGTTTTATACTTCAGTGATACCTATGCACTTTGCTTTGTTTTCTAGTTTGACAGGAATGCTAAATGTAAGTTTTGATATCTATAATCTGTAACTTAATCATAGAAGTTACACCTATAGCCTATGAAGTGTAAAGCCTCCTTCCTGTATAATGTATTTTTTGTTTATTATCTACTTATGAGAATCTAAAATTAATAAACGTTTTTATGATTATAAATAGTAGGTAGGCCTTACAATCTATAATAAATTAGTCAGAAAATAGAAGGTTACCTACTTACTGCTTACCTGAGTATGAGTTATCGATATTAGACGATATTTGGGTTGTTTTATTTATAGTACCTAAGTAATTACCTTCTAATTGTACATTGGTTTTGCCGCGTCACTCAACAGCAAACCGTACGGACGGCACGACTCGATGCGTATACCACAGACACAGAGTGTATACAAATAAGTAAGTTCTACTTCTCCACAACTTCCATTACGGTTTTTTTCTCATTTAATGACACTGGTGAAACTTAATCGACGCAACACTGATTAATTACGTAATTACTCAATCGTATTCCTCTTTGTTAGCAAAGCAAAGCATAGACTCACGATAAACCAGACAGACTAGGGATACGAAAAAAGTATCGATACTTTTTAAAATCGAGTATTTTTCCATTAGATAACCGATACTTTTGTACTCGATACTTTTACTCCATTCCATGAGCAGGTACTTTTTACAGGTATCTTATCCAATAAATATTACATGTTACCTACTTAAAACTTATTTTATGTGATGTGGCTCATGTTTATGGCATACCATCTAATTCTATTATTTCGAACCTTCTAAAATATATATTGATTTATTTCGATACCAATACGAAAGGTATCGCTACTTTCTATTCGTTACCGTGTCGACATATGCGTTTGCTAGTTTAGCGATGAGACGGCGGCGCTGCTAAAGGGAGGATCCTCCGACCGAGCGAGGTGTGATGCTCGGCCAGGGCCGAAGCCCCCGACAGATGTTGTCGGGATGTTGTATATATTCTCCGAGTTGGAGAAACTTCGCTTGCACGATTCAGAAATCGGTGGCGCAATCTGTCTTGTTGTATGCAGTACTATTCGCTTCTTCTTCGCGTCGCTGTACCACATGTGGCGTCATCTTGTGTCGAGTCGCCACACTAGTACTAGGGACACAAAAAAAGGACCGATATTTTCCTTTCGATACCGATACTTTCGTACTCTATACTTTGTTATTGGTTATTCGAGCGATGTGGCCTGCCCATTGCCACTTCAACTTACAGATTCTGAGAGCTAGGTCATTGACCTTCGTTCTTCGTCGAATCTCCACATTTCGGATACTATCGCGCAAAGAAACACCGAGCATAGCTCACTCTATTGCTCATTGTGTGACTCAGAGCTTCTCTAAAAGGCCAGTAATTAAGGACCACGTGTCAGTACCATATGTCATCACTGGCAGCACACACTGGTTAAAAGCCTTTTCTTCGGGCACTGAGGTACTTTCGGACTAAAAGGTTTCGCGTAATTTCCCGAACGCTGCCCATCCGAGTTGGATTCATTCTTACATGCATACACCCTAAAAACATAGCCCACCAACAAAAAAATATTGATGTATAAAAAATATTGATTGTTCGTGGCGATATTTAATATTTCTATATATAGATACTTAGATATAAAATATCAAGTATCGAAATCGTATCAAAAACTATATTTATACTCGATTATGATATTTATGTCCTTAAAAATCGGTAAAAAAAATTATGCCTCCCACTCACGGCCAAAATCATTGTCCTTCAGAATCGCGCCGCCGCCGGTGCCGTCCGCGGTACGTATTGTTAGATCCTCCAGACCCAATGTTGGCCCTATTGGACCATGACTACTATATATCGAATCTGATAATGTTATACAAAAATATCGATACTATTTAAAGCGATTTGGCCATACTGACTGATATCCCTATTCTATTACATTCTACATCTTTATGACCGACGAAATAACCATAGATAAATAAATGTAATGCAATGGAAGTACAATAACCATACTTTTTTTAATTAGAATAAATTTCACAGTTTTTAGATAAAATCCAGGATACGTAATGTCGTAAAAAAATATGAAAATAATTTCTATAATATTTTGGTTTTGCTGCAAGAGACTTTCTAAGGCATAAAAAGTCATTCGCCTTTGGAAGCATAGAACACAAATCAGTACTATAGAATGATTATTTTCTAGTAAGAACCGTAGGCACCGGTAAGAACGTCAAAATACATGAATAGGTATCAGGTATACGAAAATAGGTATTATACCATCATCTGTATTTATCAACATTTGAAAGAAAGAATAATTTATTTGTGACACACAATTAACAATAAAAAAATAGAAAAAAAAATAAATAAATAAAAATAGACATATGTAAGTAGGTAGTTACATACATTAACAAAAATGTGCGTCACAAAATGGTTCCAACTCAGCAAACATGCTGATCGTACACGCAACCAGCGGTGATCTTCCGTTTCGTTGTTTCGTCCGTGTTCGTTTCCGTTCCAGCGCACCCATCACTACTTATCACTTACATATCAATATAACTATAATGTAACTTTCAATAGTTCAATTCACCTTCCCTCTCAGAGTAAAATCTGCCTACACTTAGTTTAAGGGGATCATAGACAAACGCGTACTCTATTCTTAATATATAAACTCTATGCATCGATCGATACAAATTACAATGCAAGTGCAACTGACTGAATCAGCTGATAGAGAACCGCCATATTGGTGCCGATTCTGTTGTCACCACTACACTAAACTAGACTAAATTTTAGTTTAGTGGTGTCAAACAATGATTAAGTGCTTAATTTGATTTCGACAGCTACTAAATTGAGTTGATAGTGAGGTTTTCATTGGTCAAATCATGTTAGTTGAAAACAATTCTCTTGTTCATCTGATTACACTAAACTAAACTAAAATAATTCTCCGGCTACGATACTTATATTAATTTTAATATTAATTTTATTTTAATACATTTAAATATTAAAATAAATATGAATATAAATAATAAAATAAATATTAAAATATTAAATATTTTTTATTAATAAATAAAATAAAATGTTAAAATAAAATAAATATGAATAAATCTTAATAATTATTAAAAAAATATATAAATAATAAAATAAATAATAATAAAGAAAAAAAATATATTCACAAAAATTAAAATAAAATAAATATTAATAAATATTAAAATAAATATTAATAAATATTAGAATAAATATGAATATAAATACAAAAATAAATATTAATAAATAAAAAAATATTAAAATAAATATTGAAATAAATATTAAAATAAATATTAAAAAAATAAATATATAAATATTAAAATAAAAATGATAATTTTTATTAATATTTTTTTTAATTATTTATTAATATTTATTTTAATATTTATTTTATTATTTACTTTTTCTTTTTTTAATATTTTTATATTTATTTAAATATTTATTTTATTTTAATATTTGTTAATATATTTTTTTTATTTATTATTATTTATATTTTTTTTTAATAATTATTAATATTTATTTTAATATTTATTAATATTTATTTTATTTTAACATTTTATTTTATTTATTTATAAAAAATATTTAATATTTTAATATTTATTTTATTATTTATATTAATATTTATTTTAATATTTATTCTAATATTTATTTTAATATTAATTTTAATATTTATTTCATTCTATTTTAGTCTATTCTATTTTATTTTAATCGACGTCTTTTAGATGCCGACTATTTTGATCTAATTTTAGTTTGAAGTTTCTAATATTAGGCATAAATGACGTAAACTGTGCACAACAGAATAGCAAAATACGTTTAAAACTAAGTTGAGTAACTAAAACCATTATATTCTATCAAACTATACCTAATTTAGTTTAATTCATGGATCACTGAATAGGAAAGACACGACTAAACTAAAATTTAGTCTAGTTTAGTCTAGTGTGTGACAACAGAATCGGCACCATTGTTACATAACGTGCTACTAAGCTTCTAAACAAGGGTCGGCCGCTGTTTAATTTGACAGCTACTTTAGCAAGCTGTTATGCAACGTATTAGGGATAAACATCGTTTTTAAGTAAAAAATATTTTTAAATAGCTATTATGTGTTGCATAAAATTTAACCATCGTTTATAAGTAAGGCTCTAGGTATTTAAAAAGTAATTACAACATTTTATAATGGAACTCTTTGGCTGTAGAATGCAGTTTGTTTCATCTGACTGTCAATTGTTTTTACATTGTGGCGCCATTTTAAAAATTGCGTGTTAACATGGATTTAAATCGGGAAAATTTTCGTAGTAGGTATGATTTTCTACGATTTTAAGTGTAATTTGAGATGAAGCACCATGCAAGACGACTATTTATAGCTGGTTTGCAGAATTCAAGCGCGGTCGTGCAATCTCAGTGACGAACCTCGCGATGGTCGCCCGTCCACCGCTGTGAACAACAAAAACATCGATGCTGTGCGCCGTATGATTGAAACAGACAGGCATGTGACCTACCATGAGAGTCGCGCATCCTTAGACATAGGCATGAGTCAAATACAATCAATGCTACACAAACATTTGGGTGTGAGAAAGCTGTGCTCACGGTGGATCCCACACAATTTGACCGAGGCTCAAAAAACGGACCGCGTCACATGGTGCAGTCCATGCTTATCAGATTCAACGAAGGTGCGTCAAATTTGGTGTGGGACATAGTAACAGTTGACGAAACATGGATTTATTGCTACGATCCCAAAACAAAGCAGCAATCGAGCGTATGGGTCTTTCAAGATGAGCCGAAGCCAACCAAAGCGGCGCGCGTGAAAAGTGCATCTAAGCGGATGATTGCTTCTTTTTTTAATAAAACTGGACACTTGGCTACCTACTGTTGCTTTAGAGAATCGTCATTCCGTGAATAGTGACCGGCACAAGACCATTTGTTTGCCGGAAATTATTGACGAACTCCGTAAAAATAACCGGAAACGCCGTATCATCTTGCACCACGACAATGCTAGTTCCCACACGGCCAGACAAACAAACGAATTTTTGAAGGTGAAAAACGTAGAACTTATGAGCCATCCTGCATACAGCCCCGAAAAGTCACAAGGTGCCAGACCTTGTGACTTTGCTCTGTTCCCAAAAATTAAGAACCAATTACGCGGTCAACAATTTTCTTTACCAGAAGAGGCTGTCGAAGACTATGAGAAACACGTTTCTGAGGTCACCACGGAGGAGTGGCACAAAAGTTTTCAAAATTGGTTTAATCGCATGAAAAAGTGCATTTACGCAAAGGGAGAATATTTTAAGAAAAAAATAATTCATTTTTGACCTATAGGTAATAGTATTTTATTCTTATTCATTCCGGAAACTTTTAGTGCGCCCCACGTATTAACTGATTTGCTCTGAGCTGATTTGATGTAGCCCACGCACACGTACCTACTTAACTACAAAAATATAAAAAAATAAACAAAACTAGAAAATATTTTAATGTTAATTTTTTTTTTTTTTTTTAAATAAGTATTTTAATATTTAATTTTTTTTTTTATTTAGTATTTTGGCATCTAATATTAAGGTACTGTCTAAGGAATCTCTGTACCTTCTCGGTGCCCCCATTCTGGACGAAGCCATACCCAGTTTCGTGGATGAAAAAATTAAAAAATTCCATGATTCCTCTGATCGAATCTTCAAAATTAACTCACATTTGGCATTCTTCATTATGCGTTTTTGCCTTTTTGTGCCCAAATTCACTTATTTTCTTCGCTGTTCTCAACTATTTAAATTTAAAAGTCATTTAACAACTTTGGATGATTTAATTCGGTGTTGTTTAACAAAAATTTTAAACTGTCCTTTTGAAGAGGAGCGGGTATGGACCCAGGCTACTTTACCGATTTGTTTAGGTGGTCTGGGTGTCCGCAAAATTTCCGATCTAGCACTCCCGGCATTTTTGTCCTCGGTATATAGTACGGAAATCCTCAGCAGGTCTATTATTGTCTCAGCCTTAGGATCTGTTGAGGTGACGTATTTGAGTGAGGCCAGAAATGCCTGGCTGTTGGCTTGCCCGGGTTCCGACCCTCCAATCTTAACTCACTCTCAGAGACAGTGGGATAAACCACTTTGTAATTCAATTTGACATTCACTTTTATCATCCAGCGGTAACGATTTGGATCGTGCGCGGTTGCTAGCTGTCTCTGCGAAGGAGTCCGGTCACTGGCTGCAGGCTATGCCATCGTCTCATATTGGTACCTTATTGACCAACACCACACTTAGTCTTGCAGTTTGTTTGCGGGTGGGTGCCAGGACCAACCTTCCTCATCGTTGTCGCTGTGGGGAGTACGTAGATAAATATGGTCACCACGGGCTGTCTTGCTCGCGTAGCGCTGGCCGTATGTCACGCCATGCCGCCCTTAATGATATTATTCGCAGGGGGCTTGTCACTGCCGGTGTCCCTGCCGTACTGGAACCAGTCGGCATTACACGAGATGACGGCAAGAGGCCTGATGGTGTCACTTTAATACCATGGCAACATGGTAAGCCGCTGGTGTGGGATGCGACATGTGTCGACACACTTGCTGCGTCCCACACCCCGGCAACTTGCAGGGCGGCTGGAGGGGCTGCGGCGACCGCTAGTGATGCAAAGCGACGCAAGTATGCAGCTCTAGGTTCGAGCTATATATTTGCGCCCTTTGCGGAGGAGACCATGGGGCCTTGGTCTCATGAGACGCACGCTTTGGTAAAAGAAATTTCATCCAAACTTATCGAAGTCTCAGGAGACCGCCGGGCTGGTAGCTTTTTCTGCCAACGTATAAGCTTGGCCATACAAAGGGGTAATGCCGCCAGTCTTTTAGGTACCCTTCCCTCCCAGTGCGGCGACAACTTCGAGGAAGTTTTTTACCTAGTTTAAGTGTACATATTTGTAAATAAACTGTAAATATTTTGTTTCAATAAATTATTAAAATGTTAGTGAATTTTATGTTATTAGCACCGCCTTCAATATATTTTCATTATTTCATGCTTTTTAGATCATTTTTTTGAAGTCGGTTTTTTTTAATATAATTTATTTACCTTTTAGGTATGAAACCCTAAAAAGGGGGGTAGCAACAGAGTAAAATACGATACGTTTTTATATAAAATTGTACTTTAGAAAGTAGGTGCTTAAAAACGACCGCACGTCGGGTGCGCGTCGCTCGTCGCGGGCGCGGGGGCCCCGGTCAGGGCTTGTCGTTGAGCGGCAGCTCCACGTCGGGGTCGGCGTCGGTGTGGGTCCGCGAGCGGTGCGGCGCGGGGGGTCCGGGGGGCACGCGCAGCACGAACCGGTGCAGCAGCGCCGCCAGCGCCGCGCCCAGCAGCGGCCCCGCCCAGTACACCTGCAACACGCGCCGCCGCGGTCAGCCTCTCGTCGGCCTCGTCGTCGGCCTCTCCGTCGGCCTCTCCGTCGGCCTGCTCTCACTCACCCAGTGGTGTCGCCACTCGCCCTGCAGCACGGCGGCCCCGAAGCTGCGCGCCGGGTTCAGGGAGGCGCCCGTCGCGTGTCCCTGCCCCCATATTTTTGTCCAGTGAGATGATATTTTACACAGAGCAGTGTCGTAAGTGGCACATTAAAATGTCGTAAGCTGAGTCTACAGAGTACACACACTAAGCACTATTCTACAGAGTGTAAAAACGCCCCTTTCGAATTTGGATTAACATAACAATAACTAAAATTTTAACAACTGCTAATTGATATCAAAAAATAATTGAAAAAATAATTAACAATAGGGGCCTATCGTTAATTATTTTTCTTTTTTTTTTTTACTTAGAGAAATACGTAAGTAGTACTGTCTGAGTTTCAGTTTGGGTTTAGGCGCTAAAAGTCAACACAAGATGCACTTTAAGCTCTAATTTCAAATATTATAGTTGACCAACTTGATAAAGGTAGAAAAAGTCTGTTTTCCTTGACTTCAAAAAAGCGTTCGATATCGTTTCTGCCCCCCTATTAGTACTTTATAGAACTATTGAAAATAGGAGAGGGGAAAAATGATCGGCCACATGATACAAAACGACTCTTTCTTTAAAACGTTAGTGGAAGGTAAAATGGCAGGAAAAAGGGGGAGAGGTAACCGAGGCGAAGTTTCATGAAACAGGTAGTAGAAAAAGTGGAAGGAGTGTCGTATCCAAAATAAAGGCATAGAGCAGATCGGAATGGAAATCGCTTCACCGAGCACAGCTCTAGAGAGAGTATCGGAGTGTGTGATTTTTCTTCGAAGGGTTCTCAGCCGTCTAGCTGAGAATCCCACACACCCCGGTCGACGCCCACAGGTTCCGGGGACTATTCGAAGATTAGGAAAAAAGAAAAGGTTCAATCGTCACAGTCGCATGCGAGCGCGTATCGACTGACCGCCGAGTATATCAGTCCGGCGACGACGAGGCCCAGCTTGACGGGCACCGTGTGGTCCGGCCGCGCGGGGTCGTGCGCGGCCCACGCGCCGCAGCAGGCGAGCGCGAGCGCGCCCGTGATGGCGGCCTCCAGCGCCGCGGCCGCCAGCGGCGCCACGCCGGGCGCCGGCAGCGTGCAGCCGGCCGAGTCCCGCATGGCGGCGGCCGGCGTGGTCGCCAGCAGCGCGCCGAACCCGAGCGTGGCGCCCGCCGTCTGCGCGAGCGCGTAGCCGAGCGCCGCGCCGGGCGCCAGCTGCCCGTACACGAGCGCGGCGAGCGTGACGGCCGGGTTCATGTGCGCGCCGGACGCGGGCCCGCAGCCCATGGCGCACGCGACCACCACGAAGCCGAACGCGAGCGCCGGGTGCGTGAGCTGCACGCTGGCGGCGCCCCGCACGGGCACCATGGCGGCCACGCCGAGCCACACGAGCAGCGCGGTGGCCACCAGCTCGGCGACCAGCGCGCGCCACCAGTGCCGCGCCCACCGCAGCGCGCCGCCGCCGCTTGGCGAGGACTCTGCGGACGAGAAAAGTACGCACATTATACAGGACGGACGATATTTTCATACATTATACCCGATGATATTACAGAAATTGTAACGACAACTGAAACAGATATATGTATACTTAATGAGCGAATGTTAAAAGCATCGAAAATTTTAATTGATATCGTCATTCATTCGGCAATCCTACCTTTATTACAAACGAAATACTAAAACTGTAAACTCATATTGAAAGTGAATACCTAAGTAAGTAAGTATGTACTTAGTGTTCCTACATTTATTGCTCCGATTCTGGTGTGCCCGCGCGGGCGGAGCTGCGCGGCTCAGCTAGTGTAGTGTAAGTATATTATCCAGTGTAACAAAGTACATACCTAATATTACGATGCTAATAAGTGTCGCGGAGTAAATTCGTCGCATGTTAATGTCACAAAATAATGAGCTAATGTGGCGGGACTTATCCATTATTCAATAACAATACGGAACACTGCTGCGGCGACGGCGACGGCGGGGTGCGCGGCTCCTCAAAGTCGAACTCTTAAATTAGGCGCTGTCCTATTACCATCGCTCGTGAAAAGGTCGTGCGATCATGCGATGCGACCGAATGCAGTTTTATCGCACGATGAAATCGCATCGCATCATCGCGCGAGCGTTGGCAATAGGACAGCGCCTTAGTACGTAAAAGTCCAATCATCTATTTACAACATTATATGATTTCTATTTAAAATTTTTGTTAGTAACTATTAGGTATGTTCTCATTATAATGAGAACATACCTAATAGTTACTAACAAAAATTTACTAGACTATAGTCTAAGATATATAACGACCGACCGTTCTATAGAACGACCTTCACCGAGCTGGTTAATGGATAAAACGTATTATTTTGAGCAAGTGATTAAATTACTATAGAACTGGAACATCACTACTACTACTAGTATTACGGCAATATTATTTTACAAAGTGATTAATTCACTAGAGTAAACTGACATTAGCAAATGTCAGTTTACTCTAGTGAATTAATAATTCGACTTACAGATACCTTATTTTATTTTTTTCGCGAGGGAAACCAATGGGTCCCAGGGAGCTGTGGGGCTCGACCGGGGTATGTGGGATTCTTACCCATTAAAACAACCCCCGCGGCTGTCGCATTGGCTAATGAGCAGGGACCCCCGGACTCCGATGGGATCTGCACCAGGAGCCCCTCAGGGCCTTGCCTTTGAGCACGCCGCCGGGGGGCGGCGTGCTCAAAGGCAAGTCCGTGGGGTTTTACCGTTGGTGTTAGCGTACCTGCTGTGTATATTCTGCACCAACTTCAATAATATTTTCGTTATTTTATGCTTTTTAGATAATTTACTTTGAAGTCGGTTATTATTTTTTTAAAAATAGTTTATTTAACACTTTTTAGTGACTTATTTTACCAAGATAGGTATCAGCACTATCACGCAACTCGAACGTCTACATTACAGTAACTTACTGAAAACATAAAAAGTTTATATCTCTTAAACTACTGGACCGATTTTGATGAAATTTGTACTCTACCCTAAGTTGAAAGATATTCTAACTATTGCAAAAAGAATTTTTGAAATCGGACTTGTAGTTTCTGAGAAATCCGCGGACAAACCTACATACATACATACATACATACATACATACATACATACATACACTCGTGGAATTTGGTAAATTCGTTTAGAAGCCCACATAGACTAACATATATGAATATTACGCATTTTTATTAATATTACATACATACACGTCGAATACAGAACCTCCTTTTTTGAAGTCGGTTAAAAAGACCGGGTAAATCCCGTGAAACAAAAAACATGAAAATAATAATAATATTTAGGGACAATCGACGAACGATCTTCTGATCCCAAACTAGGCAGAGCCTTTACTATGGTAAACAGGCAGCTGATACTAAACTTATAAGTATACTTTTTTGACATTGTGCGCGTCGCAGGTAACCGGTGGATGCAAATAGCCAATTGTCGTTTATTGTGGCGTTCGAAGGGGGAGGCCTATGTTCAGCACTGGACGTCTTCCGGCTGGTGATGATGATGATACTTTTTTTGTAAATACATACTGAAATACTTATGACGCCCAGACACTTGGTGGGAATCGAACCCGCGCCCCTCGGTTGGTTGCCAGGGTCTCTAACCACTACACCAACGGGCCCGTCAATTGTGAAGTGGAAAACCAGAAATTAAATTAAAACTGCATTGCAAATTCAATATGAGCAATGGAAAACGAAGATTTGCTACAAAATTCTTTGACCTTCTACCTGGATGGACGATCTAGTTACCTTTTTCCTTGTCATTAGATTCTTCAGTGGGCGGGAGTTAAATAGTGTTCTAAGTTCCTTAGTTTAGCCCATAAAATAAGATATATGTTTTTTTTTTCACCCACCAATTTTATTCATGAAACTAGTTTATCCCATTGTAAAGTTGGCAACACTGATCCCTGTTTAAAAAGTAAGTAGGTTGCGCTCGCTTAGCTCGAGTGCTACGCTAAGAAAAAAATTACGAAAAAATAAAATCAAACTGAAAGGCCAAAGGGATAGTAGTCGGAGCAGTCCCCCTAAGCAGCACGCGCGCTCTGTTGACTCGAGAAGCAGCCATCACTCCCCTCAACCATATTGGAGGGAAGGGGGTGACCCGCCACACGAAGCCGCCACAAGCAGAGCGATTCGATAGCGAGCATGACATATTTTTTTGTGATGAAACTGGGAAAGACAAGGCTTATGTCTTTCCCAGTTTCATGACTAACAAGTATAAATTTTAAAAAACCCCGACATACATAACATTATATCAACTGATCATTATATCAAATAAATTATAGATTCATTTGTTATATCTTGTAAATATTAGAGATTTTGTAATTATATCTAATACTAGCTGACCCACGCAGCTCCGCCCGCGCTGTGTTTACGTTAACTAAACTTTCAGTAATATACATTCGCATAGAATACAAAACCTCTTTTTTTAAAGTCGATTAAAAACTTGGACCCACTTTGTACTTGCCCTCCGAAGCACGGAGACGTTTAGTTCAAATGGCGTTAAACGGTCACCCATCTATTTAATGACCTTACCTGACGTTGCTTAACCTGATCGATTTCCAAACATTGTTATAACTGTCTATTAGTGTTCCCTTACAAATATTTATTATAATTATAATGAAAAATTGTTAAAATCGGAGCAAGCGTATAACCAAGTACACATTTTGACTTTAGTCCCGTCTCCCAAGGGAACCGTTCCGAATGCCGCGATAAAAAGTATCCTATGTCCTACCTCGGAGTATTAACTCAAATCATGCCAAGTTTCGTTTCAATCCATCCAGTAGTTTCGGCGTGATGCTCAGCCGAGATACAGACAGACAGACAGACAAAAATAAAATAAAATACATTTTTGGCTTAAGTATCGGTTATAGAATGCCCTCCAAACATAATTTTCAAAATATCTTCAATGTACAGAATTGGACCTGTTACAGTTTTATTATAAGTACTAGCTGACCCAGGCAGCTCCGCCTGCGCTATTTTTACGTTAACTAAACTTTTAATAACAGACATTCGCATCGAATACAACCTCCTTTTTATAGTCGGTTAAAAACTGGGACCCACTTTTTACTTGCTCTCCGAAGCACGGACCCGTTTAGTTCAAATGGCGTTAAACGGTCACCCATCTATTTAATGACCTTACCTAACGTTGCTTAACCCGATCAATTACAAAACCTTGATAACAACTCTCTATGAGTGTTCCCTTACTAATATTTATTATATTTTATACAAAAATTGATAAAATCGGACCAAGCGTATAACCAAGTACCCGTTTTGACTTTAATCCCCTCTCCCAAAAGAACCGTGCTAGATTACGGGATAAAAAGTATCCTATGTCCTACCTCGTAGTAAGATCTCAAATCATGCCAAGTTTCATTTGAATCCATTCAGTAGTTTCGGCGTGATGCTCAGCCGTGATACAGACAGACAGACAGACAGACAAAAATTAAAAAAAATACATTTTCGGCCTCAGTATCGGTTATAGAATGCCCTCCAAATATAATTTTCAAAATATCTTCAATGTACAGAATTGGACCTGTTACAGTTTTATTATAAGTTTAGATAGATTACTTACCCCAATTTTATGATCTTTACCAGATAAATTCCTCCAAATAAATCATGGTTCTCCAGGAAGTTCTTAATCGGTGGTGATCAAATGTATACAGATTCATTATAGGTTCCTATACAGGTTCCTTCTTTCGAATAAAAAAAGATTCATTGAAATTGGTCAATATTTGCCAGTGTTATGACCAGTTTTGTCCTTAAAAAGCCATAAAAACATCAACCTCCAGCATTCCTACAGTTTTTTCAGAGTCGCCATTCTCATTTTTCAGGAACTACTTATTCGTAAGTAATAATTTTTTATGGGACCCAATTAATGGAGCGGCCTATCCGTACAATTCGAATTCGAATTGAGAACCTCCTCCTTTTTTGAAGTCGGTTAAAAAGAGGAAGTTCTCAATTTAATTGAATTGTATGTATTTTTAACACGCTTTTACTTGCTTGAGCTATATGTATGATGGTAATGGAATCTTGCAATGCAATTTTGATTTTGACTCAATGTAGTCTCGCGGTCACGAACGGTGTCGGTCGATAATCGCTTGCATGAGCCGCCCCGAAATACATGCGGGCGGGGTAGGAGCACGTACGTTCGTTCAAACGATTCTAATTGAAAACTGGTACACCGTTCGTGTCTGCGCATGCATTCTGTGGTTATCGTACCGTTTGGCCGGCCCGTTGGTCTAGTGGTTAGTGATCCTGTCCGCTAACCGATGGGTCGTGGGTTCGATTCCCACCAAGTGTCTGGGTGTTATTTATCTATTTAAGTATGTATTTACAAAAAAAAATGTATATAAGTATTAGTACCAGTTGTCTGGTTTCCATAGTACAGGTTCTGCCTAGTTTGGGATCAGATGACCGTGTGTGGCTTGTCCCAAGATATTATTTATTTTATTTTATCGTAATTAAATAGTAATTAACAGAACTGAAACAATATATTGTAAAAATAATGACAAACTATAACCACCTGACGGACTATTAAGATAACCGCGATTGCTGATAAACATTATGAACGTAACTGTACAGACAACAGCTTCACATAATACTGTCATTTAAAGAAGGTCACGAGTATGTATGAAGTCCTCGCTTCTTTGGGTTCATTCCAATTTGGTCGGATAACCAGTAATCTAACAGGGGTTCTAGTTTTTGCTTGTATCTTCTTTATTATGAAATATTTGAAGCTGAAATTTTCAGGATATGTATTTCATTAAGTGCTCTAATTCTTGGTTTATACCAAAAACTCTAGGGTTGGTCTTGTTTTTTGTATTTTGACGTCAAAGCTAGACATTATCAGTTTTGATTCAAAGTGATATTATTCAATAATGCGTATATAATATGTTTTGAAACTTTTCGTGGATGTTAAGAGTATTAAAAAGGACCGAATACCGTTTTCAGTGTGTATGAATTTTTGTTCGTTTAAGCGCTAGGACGTTTTTTTTTGGTTTTCATAAATCCATTATTACGCTAAAACGGTAAATATTTTTGAAAATCTAATTAATGCACAAATACGCACAAATTAAGAGCTACTGATAATCGTTTATTCTACAGGTGCACAATTAGTGGTTTCCGAGAAACACGATTCTGCAAAACGTTACCCCAGCAGGAATTGTAATAACTCTGAAATCTTAAGACGCACAAATTTCATTTTCAGCGCACAATTACGCACAAATATAAGCTATCTTTCCTGAAGTTTATGTTTCTCTCCGATCATTGGTTTAGAATCTTCTTGCTGGAACAACGTTACCCCAGCAAGAATCGTTTTTCGGATTTTTCTCGAAAACGAAAGGATGCACTAATTTTTTATTCCACGCACATTTACAGCAGATTATTTATTTATTTTATTTATTTTATTAATTATGCTCTAATTATTCGTTTAACTCAATCTTCTCTACGACCATCTTTCTTGCTGGGGTAATGCTCACCAAATGGTTGTGTAGGATTGATTGTATTTGACTCATGCCTAGGTATGTCTAAGGATGCGCGAATCTCATGGTAGGTCACATGCCTGTCTGTTTCAATCATACGGCGCACAGCATCGATGTTTTTGTTGTTCACAGCGGTGGACGGGCGACCATCGCGAGATTCGTCACTGAGATTGACACGACCGCGCTTGAATTCTGCAAACCAGCTATAAATAGTCGTCTTGCATGGTGCTTCATCGCCAAAAGCAGACTGAAGGCGAGCGATGCTCTGTTGAGCTGTCAAATTACACTTAAAATCGTAGAAAATCATACTACGAAAATTTTCCCGAATTAAATCCATGTTAATGTAGACACGCAATTTTTAAAATGGCGCCACAATGTAAAAACAATTGACAGTCAGATGAAACAAACTGCATTCTACAGCCAAAGAGATCCATTTTAAAATGTTGTACTTAATTACTTTTTAAATATTGTTTATGTAAGTGGCCAGTTCCGGAAACTTTTAGTGTGACCTATGTATCTGCGTAAGCCTATAATTAGGTGAGTCGTCCACTCCGTTGCTGTATCCAGGCTTCGAGATGCGGCAGCAGTCTTAGCACGATTTGCCAAGACTTCGTAATCTTGACAGTTCGGTGTGGAGTATGACGTAGTTATCGACGTAGAAACGTCATTTTCGGTATTAGCTAGGTCCTACTTCGATAACTACGTCATACTCCACGCCGTACTGTCAAGATTACGAAGTCTTGGCAAATCGTGCTAAGCCTGCAGGAATGCCTCAACGACGCGTTTGCGCACTAAGGGCTCCCATACATATGTAACTGCGATGCGATGCGTTGCGGCGTGAAACAAATGAATTTTTGATACAATTTGCAGGAACTTGTATCGAAAATTCATTTGTTTCACGCCGCATCGCATCGCATCGCAGTTATGTGTGGGAGCCCTAAGTAGATATGTGCTCCGGCTGGAGCTGCTCGCGCCACGTCGCGAGTGGTGGCGAGTGGTCGCGAGAGCGATGTGTCGTTCCTGCCGCTTTATGGATTGGAGCGCCACCGGTTCGCCTCCGATATACTTTAGTTTTATACAAATTTTTATAATTCACCATTTTAAATGATGTTTTGAATGGAAATATTTCTACACGGAGTAAAAGAGGGTTTAAGTTTCTTGACTTTACAGTCGTGATGTTAGTTAGGTATTGTCATTTAGAGCAATCCATGCTCAATAGCCATGCGCGTGAACCAATTTACCTATGCTGTGGGGTGCACTCAGTATAAATAATTTCAATACCTACGTAAGAACCCGGGAAAGAACAGCCCCACCCTTTATCTCCTCATTTTTTCAAACAAAACTATATCATGACCAAAATCATAAAAATCTAGCAAAAATGTAGTCAGACATCAGTAATAACAGCTCACTGTCAGAAATAGTAATAAATTACCTGTGAACTGTAAAAGACGTATTCAGTAGGTAGGTAGGTAGGTACATGCATCGATTCCAACGGTTTAGGTTATAAATGAGGGATAGCCGATGTGAAATTGTTGAGAATAACAGCTGTACCATAGACCATAGATATGAGCTGTACTAAGGCAAAGATCCTAAACTAGGTCCAATGATAAAATCAAGTGGCAAAAAATAATAAAAAAAAAATTGAACCGACTTCAATAACACTGAAAAGTATAAAATCTATCTATACTTATAATAAAACTGTAACAGGTCCAATTCTGTACATTGAAGATTGAAGATATTTTGAAAATTATATTTGGAGGGCATTCTATAACCGATACTGAGGCCGAAAATGTATTTTTTTTAATTTTTGTCTGTCTGTCTGTCTGTATCACGGCTGCGCATCACGCCGAAACTACTGAATGGATTCAAATGAAACTTGGCATGATTTGAGATCTTACTACGAGGTAGGACATAGTATACTTTTTATCCCGTAATCTAGCACGGTTCTTTTGGGAGAGAGGATTAAAGTCAAAATGGGTACTTGGTTATACGCTTGGTCCGATTTTATCAATTTTTCTTTATAATATAATAAATATTAGTAAGGGAACACTTATAGAGAGGTGTTATCAAGGTTTTGTAATCGATCGGGTTAAGCAACGTTAGGTAAGGTCATTAAATAGATGGGTGACCATTTAACGCCATTTGAACTAAACGGGTCCGTGCTTCGGAGAGCAAGTAAAAAGTGGGTCCCAGTTTTTACCCGACTATAAAAAAGGAGGTTATGTTTTCGATGCGATTGTCTGTTATTAAAAGTTTAGTTAACGTAAAAATAGCGCAGGTGGAGCTGCGTGGGTCAGCTAGTATTATAAAAGAAAGTCGTGTTAGTTACACTATTTATAACTCAAGAACGGCTGAACCGATTTGGCTGAAAATTGGTGGGGAGGTAGCTTAGAACCAGGAGACGGACATAGGATTTAATTTTATCCCGGTAGGTCAAGGTTAAGCAACGTTGGGTAAGGTCATTAAATAGATGGGTGAACCGATTTGTATGAAATTTTGTGTGAATATTGGGTAGGTCTGAGAATAGGTCATAAAGTATATTTTACGCCGCTGATACCATGATTGACGATGATATATAGAACGAGAGGAGGGTGCAAGAGAGAGGGAGAGGGGATTTGAAGAGGCGGTGATGGGGTGAGGGACCGGTGGAGTTAGGTGGAGCACGGGGGGAGTGAGAGGGAGCAAGTTGGGAGACGCGAAAGGTGGAGAGGGGACAACGGGGAGTGTGAAGGGGACCGAAGCAGGAGAGGTACATAGAGAGGGGAGAAAGAGCATACAATTCGATTTTTCTTTTAAGAGAGAGAGATGGAGAGAGATATAAATCAAGGGAGGAGGGAGAAAAGGGGAGCGAAATGTAATAAAAGCGCGGGCGGTCCTGCGCGCGCTTTCAGCTAGTAATTTAAATATTTTAGAAGTATGTGTTAGCGTACCTGATGTGTTTATAAAATAATTTAAATATTACTGAAGTTGTTGCCAACCAACTTCAGTAATATTTAAATTATTTTATACTCCAGTGTTATTAAAGTCGGTACAATTTTTTTTTTAAATTATTTTATTTTATACTTTTTGAACCATCGAAGACTGTAAAATGACCTAGGTAGGTTATGGTCACATTATCGTCTACTTAGAGGGTACTTATCTCGTAAGTCTTTTATTGTTTTGACACTTGTTAAAAAGAAGAACCGTTGGCATATAACAGTTAATGGACTTATAAAACGTTTAAAACTGTCAAGACATCAAAATATTTTAGAAATAAGTAAGTACTAAGTACTTACTTACTGAAATCAAATTACTTTTACGGATTAATTTTTTGATTTTACTATCCCAACGTTTCGAATGCTTTGCAGCACCCATGGTCACGGGAGGACTGAGGTGTTACACGTCCTTATGTCACAATTATGCTGGTGTACCCTCAGGTCTTCTTAGTTATTATTGTTGGTCCGATCTACGCAGTACAGTATCTTGAGGCCGTGCAGTGTTTTGATCGATATTGGATTTAATTATATTTATCACAGGATCCCAAGCCGGTGGTAACACCCAACCATCTTCTCTATTGAAATTAGGATGTTTTTTGATTTCAATAGCTTCACGAATCATCCTAGGTAGGAATCGGTGTTCTTTTGCGAGGATTTGAGCTTTATCAAATCTAATATAATGGTGGGTGCGATCCTGAACGTGTTCACATACTGCAGACTTCGTACAGCGTCGGTGTTTCACATCAGCTATGTGTTCTTTAACGCGAGTTTTTATTGCACGCTTTGTTTGCCCAATGTAGGGGAGCCCACAGTCACAATCGAGTTTATAAGCTCCTGCATCTTGTAGAGGTATATGGCACTTGACAGGTGGTAAAAACGCCCACGTGGCTCAGCACGTAGCAGGAGTGCTTTCATCACTAAGAGGGCACACACAAGCACACACCAGGGATTCATACCATTTTGTCAGTGAAATTAAACATCTGTGTCTTACTGACAATGAAACTATGGTCAGTTTTGATGTCCAGTCCCTATTTACATGCCTACCTGTGGAATGCATTGAAATTTTAAATAAACTATTTAAAAATAATAAAAACCGCCTTCAAAGTAAATTATCTAAAAAGCATAAAATAACGAAAATATTATTGAAGTTGGTGTTAGCATACCTGCTGTGTATATTCTGCACCAACTTCAATAATATTTTCGTTATTTTATGCTTTTTAGATAATTTACTTTGAAGTCGGTTTTTATTTTTTTTTAAATAGTTTATTTAACACTTTTTAGTGACTTATTTTACCAAGATAGGTATCACCACTATCACGCAACTCGAATGTCTACATTACAGTAACTTACTGAAAACATAAAAAGTTTATATCTCTTAAACTACTGGACCGATTTTGATGAAATTTGTACTCTACTCTAAGTTGAAAGATACTCTAACTATTGCAAAATTTTCGAAATCGGACTTGTAGTTTCTGAGAAATCCGCGGACAAACCTACATACATACATACATACACTCGTGAAAATTGGTAAATTCGTTTAGAAGCCCACATAGACTAACATATATGAATATTACGCATTTTTATTAATATTACATACATACGCGTCGAATACAGAACCTCCTTTTTTGAAGTCGGTTAAAAAGAGGCTAGCTGAGAAAAACATGCCAAAGGAGTATGCAGAACTATTAGGACATTGCCTTACATCGGGCTATCTATTGTGGAAGGAGCAATTCTATAAGCAAGTAGATGGAGTAGTAATGGCCTCGCCTGTATCTCCTGTAGATGCTGACATTTTTATGGACAACTTAGCTGTATAAGTAGTAGATGTTCGTTCTCTATTTCTTTTCTATGTTATATTACGTACCTAAACGACCGTAGCTAGTAAGTAGTTCTTTCTCACTCAAGATTTATTTTTTAACCGACTTCATAAAAGGAGAAGGTTACGTACGTACGAGGTACGTCTGTAGGTATTTTTTTTCTATGTATGTTCGCGCTAATAACTGGCAATTATGTATCAACCGATTTGTCAGTCAGAATCATTAGGTAGTTCCTAAAAAAAAACAAGAATGGCGACAGCTCAAGAAACCAGCAGGAATGCTTAAGTAAATACATGACATTTAGATGACATTATGTTGATTTTTAAGGACAAAAATGGTCATAACTCTGGCAAATATTTAGCAATTTTAATGATTCTTTTTTTATTAGAAAGAAGGAACCACTGTAATGAATCTGTATTATCAATCTGTATCTGTATTATGTTATTATAATCGAAATACAAAGCTATATCCAGTGAGACCAACAGGCTGAATTACATTGCTGCTAGGAATCACTGCAACAAGGTGTGTAGGAATGCACAGCGCCAGCACATTCACACTTCCGTTCAAGATGGGAATCCAGCTAAGGTCTGGAAATTTCTAAGATCAATGGGAGTTGGTAAATCACGCCAAGATACTATTCCTAAAAACTTAGACATTAATCATCTTAATCAACATTTCTCAGCGTCGTCTAATTTTGATAATGCTACTAAATTAAGAACGTTAAATTATCTTTCATCAATTCCATCTCCCGATTACTCAACATTTGTCTTCAGTCAATTTTCTGATTGTGACGTTAAAGAGAGTGTAGAATCATTTACGTAACAATCGCACAATAGCAGCCGTAATATTATTCTTCCTATCCTTGCTGAAATCCTTCCCATTATTACTCACATCCTAAATTATTCCATTTCCACAGGCCAATTTCCATCTTGTTGGAAAGAAGCCCTAATTACACCTTTACCCAAAAAGCCTCATCCCATATCCTATTCCGAATATCGTCCTATATCGATTTTACCTTTCCTATCCAAAGTTCTTGAGCGTCTCGTCCATGATCAGTTGCGGAATTTCCTGATCAAGAACTCTCTTCTTAATACTTTTCAGTCTGGTTTCCGCCCTGGTACCGTTATCGCTCTTGTAAATATTACGGATGATATTAGATCAGCCATGGATAACGGTAACTTAACCATCCTTACTCTTTTAGACTTTAGTAATGCATTTAATACCGTTGACTTTGATGTCCTACTTGGTGTTCTAAGCTCTCTTAACGTATCTCCAGCAGTGATTGACTGGTTTCGTAATTACCTGTTTGGCCGTCGACAGCGTATTCGCATTGAGGACTCTTACTCTTCTTGGTGCAGTACTACTGTTGGTGTACCACAGGGTGGCGTGCTTTCTCCTTTACTCTTCGCTATTTTTATTAATTCTATCTCTAATCGACTACGTTCATCCTACCACCTTTATGCGGATGATCTCCAAATATACACTCATATGCCTTTGGATAAGATGTCGGAGGCCATTGATACCACCAATACGGATCTTATGGAAATTAGTGAATGGAGTAAAGCTAATGGTATTGTTGGCAGTTCTAGGATGACATCGCGTATTCAATGGGTACAACTTCCTGCAGTAGTATTTGATGGCACCACAATTCCAGTAAGCAAAAAAGTCAAAAACCTAGGAATTTACATTGACATGAATTTAACCTGGGGCCCACAACTTCAGGAGGTCAGTCGCAAACTTTTTGCATCTGCAGGCTCGTTGAGAAGATTGCGTAACTTTTACCTATTCCTACTAAAATTGCGCTTGTGCAATCACTTTTACTTCCTTTACTTGATTATACTGATGCCAGCTATCTTGATCTTACTGAAGACCAGTTGAACAAACTCGAGCGACTTCAAAATTTTTGCATACCATTCATATTTGGCCTCCGTAAATATGATCATGTCTCCGAATTTCGTGCAAAGCTCGGGTGGTTGCCAATTCGACTTCGCCGGAATACACATATTTTATCGCGGTTATACAGTATTCTATTCAATCCCATAACTCCTTCATATCTTAAAGATCGTTTTGAATTCTTGCATTTAACACGTCATTCTAGGTGCTTGAGGTCATCAGAGAACTTAGAGTTGCAAATACCAGTGCATTCTACAAGCTATTTTGATAAATCCTTTTCAGTTCAGGCTGCCCGCCTGTGGAATGCTCTGCCGGTTCCTATTAGACGTGCTCAGACTCTGTTATCATTTAAACAGATGGTAAAATCGCACTATTCTTCAACTATAAATTAGACATAATTGTTACCATGTTCTACTATGGAGAAGATGATAGACTATGGAGAAGATGATAGAGAGATATATAAGAGATGGCCCACTGAGGAGACGACCGCTCTATAAGATGCAATGTGCGTATCAACCGGGTAAGTCTACGGAAACGGCACTGCATTACGTAGTCAACCGAGCAGAACATGCATTGGAGACTAAAGAAATAAGCGCTGCAGCGTTTTTAGATATTGAAGGGGCGTTCGACAGAACGACCTTCGATTCAATAAGAACCTCAGCACAAAGTCATGGCATAGAAGCGCCAATTGTTAAATGGATTAGCACTATGCTACAGGAACGAGTTATTGAAACCAGTTTATTAAATGATAAGGTTACCGTAAAGGCAACTAAAGGATGTCCACAGGGAGGCGTACTATCCCCACTACTGTGGAGTCTAGTGGTGGACTCGTTGTTAGTAGAGCTGAACAGTGGACCACTTCAAGCAGTAGGCTATGCAGATGATATAGTCATACAAGTAAATGGAAAATTTCCAAACGTAGTAGCGGATTTACTGCAAGGTGCTTTGGGTAGGGTGGAAAGATGGTGTACAAACACTAACCTTTCCATAAATCCAAGCAAAACTGTTATAGTGCCGTTCACGAGGAAAAGACATTTGGAGGGCCTTAGGGAACTCGAAATGTACGGCACCAAACTAAAATGGGCTACGGAAGTTAAATATCTGGGGGTAACTTTCGATAGGAAACTAACGTGGTATAATCATGTTGAAAATATAACAAAAAAGGCCTTACGAGTCTTCAATATGTGCCGTTCTGCCTACGGCAAAACTTGGGGACTCAAACCAAAGGTAATATACTGGTTATATACTACGATGGTGAGGCCTATTCTCACATATGGCAGCGCCGTATGGTGGCCCAGGACTAAACTAAAGATCT
Organism: Furcula furcula; assembly: GCA_911728495.1. Taxonomy (NCBI): domain Eukaryota; kingdom Metazoa; phylum Arthropoda; class Insecta; order Lepidoptera; family Notodontidae; genus Furcula; species Furcula furcula. Next base: position 29,649,652 of record OU452247.1, on the reverse strand, counting down.
GTAAAGATTCTCTCAGGAAGGTGCAAAGGGTAGTTTGCATGGCAATTACAGGTGCCTTCAAAACAACGCCTACACAGGCTCTTGAGTGGATACTGGAACTAACTCCACTACACACTTATATACAAACAGAGGCAAGGAAGTCCCTATATAGACTTGCAAAAGCAGGAGTTTGGAATCGTAACAAGCCCTGTACAAAACACACTTTATTGGATCCCGTGAAACAACTGGATGATCTAATGGACATGCCCTGTGATAAGATAAATCCAGTGTACATGTTTAATAAGAGGTACCGAGTACACATACCATCAAGGGACGAGTGGACGAGGGGACTCAAACCGGTTGGTGGTACTCACCTCATATGGTACACTGACGGTTCTAAAATGGAGTCAGGTACAGGGGCAGGAATTTATTCCAAAGACTGCAGGGTCAGTCAGAGCATGGGGCATTATGCATCGGTATTCCAAGCGGAAACCTATGCCATAATTGCCAGCATTAAAGAAATGCAAAGGAGAAATGTCAAAGGTAAAACCATTTACATTCTCAGTGACAGGCAGCTCTGAAGGCTCTAAACTCCTTCCGAGTTGTCTCCAAACTAGTTAAAGAAGGTGTCACAGGTTTAAATAACCTGGGAAGACACAACAATGTCAGCCTTATCTGGGTACCTGGACACGAAGGCGTCGAGGGTAATGAGAAGGCAGACAGACTAGCGAGGGCCGGCTCACAGAGACATTTGGTTGGCCCCGAACCATTTGTAGGGATTCCGTATGGAACATATCACCAAGCAGTATATGCACATGCTAGGAACGAACACATGAAGGAATGGAGGGCAGCGTCAGGCCTAAACCACTCCAAAGCGTTCTCTAGCACAAGGGTGGACTGTGGGGTTAAATTATTAAACCTAAACAGATCACAAATAAGGCACCTAATAGGTGCACTCACGGGACATTTTGGTACCAATGAGCACCTTCACAGAATGAGGCTAAGTACTATTGATACTTGCAGATTTTGTAAAGGTGGAAAAGAGTCAATGCGACACATATTGTGTGGCTGCGACGCACTTGCGAGACGTAGGTTGGGTCATCTGGGAGTAGCATATCCTACACCAGATGATTATGTACAGCTCCAGGCTGGTGCAATCGTTGCGTACCTGAGGGAACTCTTCGACACGCCAGCGACAGAGTAAGGGCTAGTGCATGCACAATGGATCCAACTGGGTCGAAGTGCGTTCCGGTGGTTTACCGGGCCCGATTCTTAGCCACCAACAATAGAATAGAATAGAAATACCATGTTCTACGATTTATTACACATAATATACAGGGCGGAACTTTGTAATGCCACCTGAAGGCGAAGTACTATTAATACTGTAGATAGAAAATTTTACTCAAAGAAAACATTCCTTTATTATTATTTTTTTTTCTCTTTATTTTTTCGAGACCTTGATTGTTTACAATCATGCCAGCCCCATCATAGCCTAACCTAAAGAGAGACAAAACCTAACCATTACATATTCTATAAACATATTTGTAAATTTTAAGCGCATTAGGACTAGTTGGCTCAGCCATAATACTTTGAAAAGCTCCAATATCCAAACAATTAATATTGAATTCGATGATTAAGTTCTCTCTCTCTCTTTTATGACGGACACACTCCACTAATAAGTGGTATACATCTTTTACAACTCCACATATTTCACAATTAGGGCTATTTACTTTTTTCATTAAATAGCCAAACTTATTTAGTGGCATGTGTCCAGATCTTAATCTATGTGCAAACACCAATGATATTATATACAATAGATATGTCATTAGCGCACGCCAGACGTTCAGCGAGTATCCCCCAACTGGGTTTTGTAGCAGTTAGTCGCACGCCGTCCTGCGTAGTTAGTGCGACATCGTGACGTCTATCATAAAAAAATGAAAATGCCGTTCTGCGTATTTAATATGTGCACAAATTACCAGGCAAAAGTAAATAGTCAGGGATAATATAGCACATGTAACATTGAAAAAATAATTTGATTTTGTAAAGTATTTCAATTTTCTTAATAATATTGTAAGAAATAATCCGAAAATTGAATGTGTCAGTTGACAAGATGACACTGACAAGCGTTTAACCAATGCTGACAACGGAACGCACAAAATATAGCCATCTCGTATTCTCTTACTTTTGTTGTTATGTATCTGTCCTTGTCAGACTATAGGTAGTAAAATGTATAGTTAGGTATAGCTAACTACAAGTGACACAACTTTTATCGTGCGTTAGTAGGGATATAACATATCTTTAGTAAAATATCATTGGCAAACACTATATATTTCCTACACAGTTCTATTTTGGTAAACCATGGGATGCGAGGAGGGTCAGACTGCATTGTTTTATACCAGATCCCTTTTTCCCTAGATATTTTATCAAAATGCTCTTTCCACATCCTGTGTCAATTTAATTTACATTTTGGTAAGATCTCCGAATAATATGATTTTACTTCAATTTCTATTCCGTCCAGACAAGCTTTTCGTGCTCATATGTCCACCTCCTCGTTTCCCAGTAAGCCGATATGTGAGGGCACCCACTGTAGTATTATTTTTTTATTTGATGCTTTAAATGCTTCTATCAGCTTTAATATGGCATAAGCTTTCGGTACACCTCTAATACCAGAGGCGCATCGAGCTATATGCTGAAGGGCAGATTTACTGTCTGTCAATATCACGATTCGCCTAACATTGATGTCTTGTACGTACTTCAGCGCCTCACATATCGCCGTAAGTTCCACTGACATAATCGATATAGTACTATTATTAATCTTAAAACTACCCTGCCTTTTAGTATATGGATCGTAAAAGGCTGCCCCTATACCATTACAATTTTTTGAACCATTCGTGTACATCCTGTACCACCCATCGTATTTTCTATCTATTTCTTCTAAAACATTGAATCTAAGAACTTCACTATAGTAATTTTTCTTCCTTTTTTCAATGCAATCTAAATTAGTCTTAATAATATTGGAAGTTTCAATATTATTGATCCATGTATGTAATGAAAACATTTCTAACGGATAATCATCACTAATATTTTCTTCTTTAATTTTATTATATGCTGCTGCTAAAAGTGGTTTCTTTTTATTTTGCCAATATCTAATAGTAAAAAGCTGACAAAGATTATTTAACATGTCGATTATTATATTATTTTACCAAGACAACGCTTTTAGCATATATTTGGTAGCAAGATAAAATCTTCGTATTGTTAAGGGAGGTATACATAGTTCACACTCCATCACATGAATTGGCGTGCTTTTGATATAGCCTCCAATAATTCTTAAAGCCTGATTCTGTATTTTAGATAGTTTAACTATATGCATGTTGGCGCTGTTATCGTAGAGAAAGCTTGCATAATCTATTTTGCTTCTAATAAGTGCGACGTATAATTTTCGGAGGTGTTTTGGATGCATTCCCCAAGACGGTCCAGACAAAGTTTTCAGCAAATTTATACACTTTTGTGTTTTCTCACAAACCTCATTAATATGTTTCGGCCATCGCAATGATCTGTCAAGCCAAACACCCAAGTATTTTATGTTTTCCGTAGATTGTAGCACTTGCCCATTTATTTCAAGTTCACATTGTTGTTTTTTATGCCCTCTACTAAATATACAGTATTTGGATTTACTACAAGATAACTGAAGTCCCATTTTTTCTAAATTATTACCTGTAATAGTCAGAGCATTAATTCCTTGCATATTACTAACACTCTCATTTAAGCTTTCACAGCTAGTATATAACACAAAGTCATCTGCATATTGAGAGACCATCACTTGACCTAAGTTTTGGCAAATTTTTGATGTTACCAAATTAAAGATAAGGGGAGATAAAGGATCTCATTGGCCAATGCCATTGCTTGTCCATCTACATAAATACTCAGAGTTACTACCATTTTTCTTGATTAGCAAGCGCCTTTCACTTAGATACATCCACAAATATTTTGATATCTTAGAACCCACTTTGATTTCATTTAACACCTTAATGACTTCACTAACTAAAACATTATTATTATTATACGCATTATCTATATCGAGAAAGCATGCTAATCTTCTATACTACACACATCAAAAGTGTCTAGGGATCAAGCATTTTTGGGCAAAAAAATGGGCAGAAGAACAATGGCGTTTCGTGTGCTTTTCTGATGAGTCTCGTTTTGGTATGAGACCGGATACAAGACGTATACGACACTGGAGAACCCCTGGACGCCAACAGCGATTAAAATCCTGCCAGGAAGTCCATCCTTATAGTGGTGGAACCATCATGGTATGGGCGGGTATTTGGATCGGCGGAAGAACTGAGTTGATTTGGATCAGAGGCAACCTCAACGCTCAAATTTATGCTGAGACGATTGTATCAGACGTCATCGTTCCTCTACAAGTGCAAATCGGTCCCTTATTTCAGTTAATGCATGATAATGCACGACCGCACACCGCAAGAGTTGTAAGACAGACTCTCGCCGCAGCTAACATCAATGTCCTGCCCTGGCCTGCTCAGTCGCCAGACTTGAACCCGATTGAGCATGCATGGGATATGCTACAGAGAAGAGCTCTGCCGAATATGGAGGGTATCCAGTCGCAAGAAGACCTTTTTTTGTTGTTGCAACGAACATGGGCGGCCATTCCACAGCGTGATTTGGATGAACTCATTTTGAGTATGCCAAACCGATGTTCTTGTGTTGTTAGTGTTCGCGGTAGAAACACGGATTATTAATTGTTTAAGTTACCCAATAAAATTTTAAAGAAAACTGTTATTTCAGTCTTTTTTTCGAACTTTTGTGTTAGTGGTTCAAATGTCAAAAATCCCTTTATTAGGAAAATGGCAAATTTCTTTATTAATGCAAAGGTGACTTGGTTTATCGTTACTGTGACAAACGAAAACACTTTATTTGATGAATCCTTAAAGAAAATTTTAATTAATATCAATCAGGAGAAAAGTTATTGCAAAAATATATGTTGATCCCTAGACACTTTTGATGTGTGTATAATAAAACTCAAAGAGCACTTTTTCTGTACATTGAATATTTTTCCAAAATTTCTATGTGGGGATACTATACTATCGACATAGAGGCCAAAACAATTTTTTTTGGAATTATTGTCTGTCTGTCTGTCGTTCTGTTTGTCCAGGTATCATTTGAAAACCCGTGGATGGATTTTGATAGGACTTTCACTGATGAGTTGTGTAGAAGTCTAGGTATATATTGGTATATAAAACATCACGCTATGTTTCATAGGGGCTAAGCAGTGAAACATTACTTGCTCATATTACCACGTAATTTCCTTTGTATGTGAATAGGGTAATTATAGAGTGATCAGTTAATCATTAAGATATGTATTATTACGCTATATACAATAGGGACTGAGCAGACATTTAGTTTGCATAATATATGGCAGTGGCGAAGGGTCAATTTTTGTAAGGGGTAAGCCGGTCTGGTACACCCAGGAAATTTTCATTAGATTTCTGTATTGTTCTAAGTACTTTGCTGATAGCAATATGACATTATATCTTTGAAAAGTTAAAATCTGTAAAATCTGTCGTTCATGAAATTTTAATGAAACTCCCCAAGTCCAGGTAGTGTATAGGTATTGTATCACAGTCGCAACAATAAAAGATCGAAAAATTTAAAACTTTAATTATCGAATATCATTAGACAGTAATTTACGATGTTAGCGTGATTTACAATTATGAACAGCGCCATCTATCGGTGAAATTGAACATACAATCACTATAGAACTTTAATCTAGCTAAATAAAAGAAAGTCGTGTTAGTTACACTATTTATAACTCAAGAACGGCCTAACCGATTCGGCTGAAAATTGGTGGGGAGGTAGCTTACAACCAGGAAACGGACATAGGTTACTTTTTATCCCGGTAAGTTAAGGTTAAGCAACATAAAGCAAGGTCATTAAATAGATTGGTGAACCGATTTGTATGAAATTTTGTGTGCGTATCGGGTAGGTCTGAGAATAGGTCATAAAGTATATTTAATGCCGCAGATACCATGATTGACGAGGATATATCGAACGAGAGGAGGGTGCAAGAGAGGAGAAAGAGGGAGAGGGGATTCGAGGAGGGGGTGATGGGGTGAGGGGTCGGGGGAGTTAGGTGGAGTAAGGGGGGAGTGAGAAGGAGCAAGTTCGTAGAATAGAGGGGGAGAGGGTTCAGAGAGGGGACAACAGGGAGAGGAAGAGGGGGAGTGTGACGGAAACCGAAGCTGCTAACCAGTCTTACCAAAGCATCTAGACCAGACTGCGCGCGTCTAAACCCAATTGTGTTTCGAGATAGAAGTTTATTATTCTCTACATACCATTCAAGGCGTTTATTAATCATTAAGTGATAGATTTTGCATATACATGACATCAGGGCTATTGGTCTGATTTTTGGCACGGATCTTGTCGTATCACTTACTTTAGGTAAAGGTATAATTTGTATGTATCGCCACTGTAACGGAACATACCCTTGTGAATGAATAAGGTTGTATATCTCTAATAAATACCTTTTACTAATATCTGGTAGATTATATATCATGGAGTATGTTACCAAATCATCTCCTGGAGCAGTATCTACTTTTTTAATACATTTTTCCATCTCTTCAAGACTAAAGTCACTGTCTAAAGGTGAGGGTCTCGAGTCAAATAATGGCATTTGTGAGGTAACAGAATCTGGTGCTATACTACACAGTAACTCTTCTTTTTGTTCATCAGATGCCTGAAAACCTTGTACAGTTTTATATCCTTTCATCCACCTCATTCGACGCCACATTTCAGAAGCTGATACAGATACATCAATGTCGCAAAACCCATTCCAGTTTTTAGACTTAGCCTTACTCACCAAACAGCTAGTTTCTGAAATGTGCCGCTCAAGTATAGTGAGATTGCTAGGTGTAGGGTTTCGCCTAAATTTTTTTAACGCTAACCTACGCCTAGCCACACTTTTAGAGATGTCCGGGTTCCAATACGGTTTTGGTCTAAATTTACTTTCGGGGTTTGTACATGTCTTAACAGATGATATTGCTTTGTCTGCAGCAATATTGATCTGTTCACAGAAAAAAATATATTTTTCTTGTATGTTCGAGGACATTACGGGGTTTAAAAAAGCCGCCTCAAGGTAAGTCCGGTAAGACTTCCAGTTCGCTTGTTTAAGATTGCGACGTTTAGTATAATTATTGCAAAACTGGAGATGCTTTGAAATCTTTATCACCAGATGATAGCTGCCTAGAGATTCATTTAAAACGTTCCATTTAAAGTCAATAACAATGTATGAGGATACAAATGTGATATCTGGACTTGACTCTTGTAACATACCATTTACTAATTTTACTCTTGTCGCGCTGCCAGGATACGGCGTCCCGAAGCGTGCGGGGAACGTCGGCGTCTGTCGCAAAGTGTGTAAACAGTCGTTGGGAGATCCATGTAAAGCCATTCACGTGGTTTTGGGATGACCACGATGTGTTTGTATTCACCGTTGTGGGAAAGACTCATGTAAAGCCATGTGCACGTGGTTTTGAGGTGACCACAATGTGTGAGGGTGACGGATTGCGTCAGCGGGGCCCACGCTGACTAGAGACCTGTGTAAAGCCTGTACGATTCGTGGGTTTCGGGGTGACCTGTTAGAGACAGATGTAAAGCCTGGTTGTGCAGAAGGTATCGGTTGCGCAAGAAGAGACCTGAGTAAAGCCTATGACTGAATGTTTTCTGCTATGACTGTATATGTTTTACGACTTTTTTGTGTTCGTCTGTGTTTTGTGCAGGACAAGACAAGTCAATGAAACTAGGCCGTGTTCGTCGCAGCCTAGCGGGATTAGAAGTCATCAAAATTTAGCGAGCCCGAGGACGGTCTCATGTCAGGAGAGGCCGTGTTAGACTTCAAAAACCGATATCAAATAAATTGTAGGTAGGATAGCCGAACGCGCTCAGCGAACGCGTATATAAGTCACAGCTCTAGCGGTACCGCAGTCATTCGTTTCTCAGATCTCGTACAGTGCGGAAGTCTCAGTGATGTTGCTGCGTCATGGTGATTACTATGTATTCCTGGTTCCGTACGTGGCGCATAGAAGTGAACCCGGAGAAGAGTGCCGCGGTGGTCTTCTCCCGGGGACCCGCCAATATGTTCTCCGCGCGGAGCCTTCAGCCCAACAGACGACTAGCCCCAATATCCCTATTCAATCGCCCTATCCCCTGGACTAGGAAGGTTAAGTACCTCGGAGTCACCTTGGACTCCGCCATGACTTTCGGCCCGCACATTAGGTCCGTCCGCAATCGAGCGGCTTTTGTATTAGGTCGCCTGTATCCCCTTCTCTGCAAGCGGAGTAAAATGTCGCTTAGAAATAAGTTGACATTATACAAAGCCTGCATTCGCCCTATCATGACTTATGCGAGTGTAGTTTTCGCGCACGCTGCTCGCACCCATATTGATAGCCTCCAGGTTATCCAGAATCGTTTCCTCCGACGTGCCGTCGGTGCCCCGTGGTACATGCGGAACGTAGATCTGCATTCCGATTTCAAGTTAGATCCCCTTCGTAAGTTCCTCAAAGAAGCGTCGAAACGCTACTTTGAATCCGCGTCCCGTCACGCGAACAGTTTAATCCGCGCCGCCGCCGATTACGCCCCTAGTCCTTCTGACCCGCGCCGCAGACCACGGTACGTACTGCTCGACCCTCCTGACCCCATGACGGTCCTATTGGACCGGGATGCGCCGACCCCTCCCCGACAACCGTATGCTACACTAGCTATCACTACTTAGAACAATTGGATAATTTGCAATACAAAATAGTAGTTCTCTCTTAGACCATAGAGATCACAGACGACCGGAGATACATTTTTTAACACGCATTTATTAGCTTGACCTGTATGTATGTATGTAACTATGTAACTATGATGGTAATGGAATCTTGCGAAGCAATTTTGACCCACTTCTACACGTCCAAAACATTTGAAATTTTGCACATGTATCAAGGACCGGTGACAATACAATAATATGGTATCCTCGAGCTGATCTGATGCTGGGGTTCGAAGGTGGATAAGGGAACCCTTGGATGGCTACTAGTAAACTAATCCAGTTTGGGCTCATTTGATTTGTTTTAAAGAGTTATTTTCATATTGACCATTAATGAGGACCTGATGATGGAACTGGAAGGTGGGTAACGGAACCCTGGAAGGGCTACTAGTAAACACATCGAGTTTGGACTCATTTGATTTGTTTTAAAGAGTTCTTTTCACTTTGACCATTAATGAGGACCTGATGATGGAACAGGAAGGTGGGTAACGGAAATCTGGAATGGCTACTAGTAAACACATCGAGTTTCATGGTATAGGTGGTACTAGTTAATACCAGTTATACCATTAGATATCCCTTGAATACTACTTGTAAAACTTACTTTCGACTGTTTAAAGGGTAAATACGTAGTTTTTTCTTAAACTTCGCTAACTCAATCAGATACCTACGCGTAATATAAAAATATGTTTTGCCACAACCTGCCTACGATTCAAGCTACGAACAAATCAATACTTGAGCTAATTTTATTCGTAGTTTAAGCGAATATTTCTAAGACTAAAAAGTATAAAATAAATTAATAGTTTAGAAACTAAAAATACACGCTTTTATAAGAACTACTTACTGCATTAAAAAGCTATAAATAAATTATCTAAACCGTGCTTTCTTTCTTTCTACCTCGTGTTTGTAATTTATGGATTATATTTATGTGTAAAAGCGTGGGACGCTTTTTCTGAATAACAGCTTAACATTTTTGTCAAATTTCAAGAACGCTAAGTATTTGTATTCGCATGACAATAATTTGAAATCATTTACAGAGAAAAAGCGCCCCACGCTGCTATATACAATAGGGACTGAGCAGACATTTAGTTTGCATAAGATATGGCAGTGGCGAACGGTCAATTTTTGTAAGGGGTGAGCTGGTCCGGTACACCCAGGACATTTTCATTCGATTTCTGTATTGTTCTAAGTACTTTGCTGATAGCAATATGACATTATATCTTTGAAAAGTTAAAATCTGTAAATCCCAAGCGAGTCCAAACTAGCTTAGGAAAGAAATAGGCAAGGGAAAAATACCATTTCATTTCATTTAAAAGCCAGCGGTTAGGTCCGCTGCACTACCAAGGCTACATTTGTACAGTGTTACAGACTTCCGGTATCTGTTTACACCAGCTCAACTTTGTAGTGCACTTACATAATTATATATCGATTATATTTGTGATCTTATTTGTTCTGTAGCTTTGCATTATTTTGATTTGTGTTAAACTACCTACTAAATAAAATGTTATTATGTCGCCGTCCGCTTGACAGCTTCCGGCGTAACAAAATACAAATTATGAGTAATATTTAAACTAGTTTTATGTTTATAGGTATTATTAATTGATAATTCTTCTTATTCAATCTCCAGTCTAAATAGTATTAATTAATGATAAATATGTAATAGTTATTGTTAAGTATGACTCTTGATTAGCTTATCTGTTTGTCTATATAAACAAAAGTGTCACAACGTTCGAGTCAGTCATTCTGTCACCGTCGTTGAGAACAGTTGTAAGTGGAAACTCTGTACGATTGTTTATAAAATATAATTGACCGTCAAATGCTTATGTGTTGATTATTGTGACCATCCTGATTACCTGAAGTATTACAATAGGTAGGTAGAAATTGAGAATACGAAATTGCTAAATTTTTAATTAGGTAAAAGACCTGAAAAAATGACTCGAAATGATCTAATCTAACGCAGCTTCAAGGTCAGGGCTCAGGGGGGGGGGGGTTTCATGAAATTTTAATGAAACTCCCCAAGTCCACGTAGTGTATAGGTATTGTAATACAGTCGCAACAATAAAAGATGCGAAATACATAGAACTTTCATTATCGAATATCATTAGACAGTAATTTACGATGTTAGCGTGATTTACATTATAAACAGCGCCATCTATCGGTGAAATTGAACATGCAATCACTATAGAACTTTAGTCTAAATATATAAAAGAAATTCGTGTTAGCTATTTATAACTCAAGAACGGCTGAACCGATTTGGCTGAAAATTGGTGGGGAGGTAGCTTTGAAACCAGGAGACGGACACAGGGTACTTTTTATACCGCTAGTTTAAGCAACGTTAGGCAACGTCATTAAATAGATGGGTTAACCGATTAGTATGAAATTTTGTGTGCATATCAGGTAGGTCTGAGAATAGGTCATAGGTAAAGTATATCTCATGCCGCTAGATTAAGCAACGTTTAGGTAAGGTCATTACACGGATAGGTGGTCGTTTAGTGGCAGTAGGGGTATCTGGTGCAGATCCCACTGGAGGGCGCAGGTCCCCTCTTATGTGGCGACAGCCAGGATCCTAGATACCATGATACCCGATTAACGAGGATATATAGAACGAGAGGAGGGTGCAAGAGAGGAGAGAGAGGGAGATGGGATTCGAAGAGGGGGTGAGGTATAGGGTCATCATTAGCAGCCGAAACGTCCACTGCTGATCAAAGGCCTCTCCCTTAGAAGGGAGGGGTTGCCATAATCCCCACGCTTTGCAGGCGGCTTGGGGATCGCAGTATAGGTAGTAGGTAATCTAATAAAAAGACGCTGCTGCCCGTCTTTTTGTTTTCCCTTAGTCGCCTTTTACGGACACCCAACGGGAGGAGATGGGTGGGTGCTGTTCTTACCCGGACACCCGCGGGGGTATAGGGTATTATTATATTATTATTATTTATTAGCGCACGAGTAGCGAACACATGAATTTCATCCACTAGCACTAGCAGCAGTATAAACACAAGCAGTATGAACCAGCAGTAAAATCCAATCCAATTGTACGAAGCACAGCGTCGCACAGTAGGTATGTTTTTGACCCGAAGATCAGACATCTTCTTGTTATTCGCTTATTGGATAGAACAGATAATTTTGAAGCTAAGAGTAAAACTCCCGTGTGCCAATTTTGTTCCAAACTGAAGATATATTTTATTTTTTATTTTTCTATGGCTCCCAAAAAAACATAAAAATCGTTGAAACTTCAGCCATGTTCAGTTTTGGTTATATCACTCATTGTATTTGCTTAATACATTATACCACCTATATTATTATGAAAACACAGAAAGTTGAGTTATAGCGAATAATACATAATTTTGATTTTTATTTTTTGTGGACGTATCTATAGGTATTGGGATCCAATCTATAAATTAAAATGTTGTTTAGGCATCGGAGGAACACTTCCTAAAAGAATCATATAACCCAAATCTCATAAGATATGGAAGTTACAGCAATTCAAAGTTTTTGACAGTAGGGCTGACACCAAACAAAATTCCAAGTATTAAAACTAAAACGTCTAGTCAAATAAGAGTAAATTAAATCAAACAAAGTCATTATAAACAAAATACATTAAACCTAATATATAAAAAAATACCAATTTAAATATTATTTGATCTAAATAAAATTTTCGAAATGAGAATTTTGTTTGGTGTCAGCCCTACTGTCAAAAAACATACTGTGCGTCGGTAAAATGTATCGAACGTGACGTGTGTGTGTGTGTGTGTCGAAATTGGTCATCAAAATTTCATAGTGACACTACTACTACTTAAAAGCCATACCATTAAGCCATACCAGCTAATAGTCTGAATATCCTGAAGCCAGTAGACCTGGAATCCTGAAATGACTGCGACATAACTTGCCTTTCAATAAATAATATGGCAAGTATTTGGATAGAATTTAGCGAAACGAAGGCTCTAAAGTGTTCGTGAAGAATTCGTCTATTGAGCGAAGCCAAATGAGCTGAAGACGACGACGGCAGTGTCTTCTTATCGCAACCTCAGGTATTGAGAGAGCTCGAGAGCTTACAGAGACGATTATACACATCAACATAAAAACTAACTGTCTGAACACTGAGGAACAGCAACAGTAAACCAGAGCCAAACTAACCCGACACTACACAGAAGACATCCCAGACATTAGCCTGTACGAGATTAGGGTGGCTCTCAAACTGCTTAAGAATAAGAAGGCGCTGGGTAAATACGAAATTACAATAGAACTACTTAGAGCGAACGGACCTCCAGAAGTTAGTGCCTTCATACTTAAGGGTACTACGGCAAAAGCATAGCATAGGGTGTGGTGGAGGTTTTCTTCCAAAAAGGTACCTTATTGAGGAATTATAGGCCTATCTCACTTCTGAGTCTCGTGTACTAGTTGGGTTATTTCATGACCCATACGACCCCCCCTCTTGCTCTCTTGACTGCCAATGGACTTGGCTTGCTTACTGGACTTTATATGGGATGACTTTATATGGGATGATATGCCATTCTTCTACTTGTTAACTAAATTAATAAAAGTCACAACTGACCAATAAGCCGTTATTATACACGGATACAGGGGGATCTTACCAAGTATAACAATGACACTGAACGCCATCTCTCAGTAAATAAAAAAACTAACGCTGTGCCGTTTTACCACAGTATAAATATTAAACTTTTAAACACTTAGGCAGTTAAAACTCATTTTAGCATATTTTGTAGATGTGCCAATATACTGCTAGGTGAGCGATAGAGAGACATGTATTACCCATAATATTATTTCAGATTTTTTTCCTCCACAAACTTCGGAGCTAAGGGGGATTAGGGGATTGTATTTGGGGCAGCCAAACTACGTGACATAAACCAAAATGAAAATCTGTTTTGTGATGTGCGAATGAAGCCCTTTCTTATGATACCCCACTCGATATACTTAGTAGTCTCACTTTGAAATTTTGATGACCCATTTCGACCGCCATTAAAAAAAAAATATTTTTCATTTGCGATGAGGTTGGGCAAGAAAGATCTAAAACTATTCCAATTTTCAAATCGGTAGCGTCAGCGGAGCAGTTCCTGAAATATGTATATAGGTGTGACAGACAGACGTAGTCTATAAGGGTTCTTTTCTTACCTTTTAGGTATGAAACCCTAAAAAAATAGCAGACAACGCCGCGGGGAGCTGCTAGTGCTAGTAATCCTAGGCTGCTTGTTCGAGTACACAATACCTACTAAGTATTTTTTTTATTCTTATGACAATAATTTGTAATGCAAAGAAAGGGTGTCTGGAAGAAATCGCTTGGCATTATATAAGACCGCCAATTGTACGATACTTTAATATTTAGAATTTTGTACTTTAATGTTTCAATGTGTAATGAAAATCTATCTACATATCTATCTATCTACCATTTACGGAGAAAAAGCGCCCCACGCTTTTACAATGTTATGTCCTACCTAGCTGACCCACACAGCTTCGCCCACGATTTTTCCGACATCCTAATATTTCAACCAATTTACACAAAACCTTGACAAATTATTGGTACCTACTTCTAACTTAACGCGACCGACAACGCAACGAAGACGCGACCGACGACGCTAAGCAGACGCGACTGACGACGCAACGAAGACGCGATCGCTGATGCGACCGAAGACACGACCGACGACGCAACCAAAGACGCGACCGACGACGCAACGAAGACGCGACCGAAGGCTCAACCGACGACGTGACCGAAGACGCGACCGACGACGCAACGAAGATGCAACGAACACGCGACCGAAGACTCAACCGACAACGCAACGAAGACGCGACCGACGACGCAACGAAGATGCAACGAAGACGCGACCGAAGACTCAACCGACGACGCAATGAAGACGCGACCGATGACGTGACCGAAGACGCGACCATCGACGCAACGAAGACGCGACCGATGACGCCACGAAGACGTGACTGAAGACGCAACCGAAGAAGTGACCGAAGACGCGACCGACGCCACAACCGAAGACGCGACAGACTCCACAACGAAGACGCGACCAACGACGCAACAAAGACGCGACCGACCACGCAACCGAAGACGCGACCGATGACGTGACCGAAGACGCGACCATCGACGCAACGAAGACGCGACCGATGACGCCACGAAGACGTGACTGAAGACGCAACCGAAGAAGTGACCGAAGACGTGACCGACGACGCAACCGAAGACGCGACAGACTCCACAACGAAGACGCGACCAACGACGCAACAAAGACGCGACCGACCACGCAACCGAAGACGCGACCGAAGACGCGATCGAAGACGCGACCGAAGATGTAACCGAAGACGCGACGATGCGACCGCAACGTGGACGGCCGCCGCCCGCTGTCCACGCTGAGCCAAGGCTTGCGACGGAGCTTGTAGGTACAAATAGTTGTTTGCGTTCCGCGGTCATATATCCTTATCGACATAATAATATAAATACTATTACAGCAACGGGAACATAACTCATTTCCGCGACAAAGTCTATATATAAATAAATCTATATATGTATATAAATTTGGATAGCTATCCATGTCTCGCTAAATCTCAGTAACGGCTTCACCGATATAAATATTTTTTTGTTTTCAGCGTTCTAATCCGGGGATGGTTTAGTTAGAAGAATCAGAATTAAGAAAATCCATTTAAAAAATGCGGGCAGAGCTGCGCGGGTCAGCTAGTGTATGTAGAAAAAATCTTTAAAGAAAAATCTGAAATCATTTTAGTTTAATGTTTTATAATATAAAAATAAAAACCGTGTGGTGTCGTGGGACACCGGATCGGAACGAAGTTCCTTAGGTATAAAGAAAATAATTATTCGCGTATACATTTTTTGAAATGAAACTTCTTATGCGACTTTCAAAAATGTTATCACTTAACGCGTTAAAGGTTAAGCGCTAAAAGTTAACCTCTTGACGTCCGATGTGCGCGCGCGTTTTTTCGATTGCATGCGCCATGTGAGCGCCTATTTTTTTTATGCGTCGGGATATCACGTTTCAAACCACTTACGAGCGTTATATAATCTGAACCACTTATCCGAATCGCATTCTGTAAACTGAGTTCTAATGAGAAGAGTATTAGCTATGAAGTATATCCTTTTTTTGAGTTATAAATATTGATTTTTTAAAGAAAAAGTCCGAAGTAGACGGATTTTCGGAAAAGTTGATTTTACCTATTTTTGATCTCGATTTTGAGGGTAGAATATTGACCCAGGCACTAAGAAAGATCCATTCTTTGCATCCAAACTCCTTTTCATACAGGTTTTAAACAAAACACTACCAAAAAAAAAAATATCTCAAAATTTTTTTCAACTGTCGTCATCGCGCGTCATGACGTCATATTATGAAAAAAACTATTTTTAAAAAAATAAAAACCGACTTCAAAGTAAATTATCTAAAAAGCATAAAATAACGAAAATATTATTGAAGTTGGTGTTAGCGTACCTGCTGTGTATATTCTGCACCAACTTCAATAATATTTTCGTTATTTTATGCTTTTTAGATAATTTACTTTGAAGTCGGTTTTTATTTTTTTAAAAATAGTTTATTTAACACTTTTTAGTGACTTATTTTACCAAGATAGGTATCAGCACTATCACGCAACTCGAACGTCTACATTACAGTAACTTACTGAAAACATAAAAAGTTTATATCTCTTAAACTACTGGACCGATTTTGATGAAACTTGTACTCTACCCTAAGTTGAAAAATACTCTAACTATTGCAAAAAGAATTTTCGAAATCGGACTTGTAGTTTCTGAGAAATCCGCGGACAAACCTACATACATACATACATACATACATACATACATACATACATACATACATACACTCGTGAAATTTGGTAAATTTGTTTAGAAGCCCACATAGACTAACATATATGAATATTACGCATTTCTATTAATATTACATACATACGCGTCGAATACAGAACCTCCTTTTTTGAAGTCGGTTAAAAAATTCTATTGTTAGATTGGATTTTATGACTTATCTTCGAGTTATTATCGTTATGATGTAATTACGATGTATTTACAACAGTTACATTACAAATAATATCGAAAATAAACCAAAAGTAAACAAACAAACAAATAATCACCCGGGTCAGATTTCATTTCGAAAATATCCAATATTTTGATAAAATACGAACTAACTAACGTCTACACTGCTTTATTATTTTATTTTATTTTATTTGGAACAAAAGACAGCAGTACATAACATATTACTTAAAGGCTAAAATTACAAACTTATAAAAATACTGCCCACTACATTGTCCACAAGTTACTTAAAGTTGTAGTATATTTACTTACATAAAGCAAAAAATCGCTAGGGGCTGCTTACATTTTATGGTTTTACAGAATATAAAAGCTAGGTAATTGCTCAAAAAAAAAAAGATACAATTATAAAATTCCAAGAATTTATGAAAATTATAGAATAGTCAAATTATAATTAAGTATATAAAAAAATGAATATAAATGCATAAACATTTTACTTACTGTTGCTGCTGGTGTACTAATAAATCAAGAATCTGGGTCTTGAATTTAGATATTGAAAGTGCAAATATGTCAACCTCAACAAAGTGCTTATTATAATTGTCTGCTATGCGTCTAAGTGGAGACCGAACACCTGATACGGTTCGCGAAAGATTTAGAGCAAAAAGTCGACGTACCCGTGATTGCCTTTGGTGCGTTGATCTAGGGACTATGTAGCAAAGTGCGTTAACAAGTTCTTTGCAGTCATATCGGTTATGAATAATGCCATATAAAGTCACTGCTTCAAGGTATAATCGTCTTGATGTTAAAGATAGCAAATTATATTTGATAAGTAACTGGGGATAAGACAGTTTAGTACGGTGAAACTTATAATGCATTGACTTAAGAAATTTTTTCTGTACTCTTTCAAGTTTATCTATATATTTATTAAAGTATGGATTCCAGATTGATACTGCATATTCCAGTTGTGGGCGAATTAGGGCTTTATATAGTTGTAAGTGTGAGGAAATCTTTTTGAAGTTGGTACATGCTCTTTTAACAAGACCATACATCATAAATGCTTTATTAGTTATATTATTAATATGTATTTCCAAGTGCAATTTACTGTCGAGTTCTATGCCAAGATCACGGATTGATTGAACCTTAGTTAATAAAATACTAGAAAGAGAGTATTGAAAGTCTATGGTCATTCTTTTTTTAGTGAATACTATAAAGTTACATTTAGGTAAGCTGAGATATAGCTTATTAATTCTACAATACTCATACAAACGTTGGAGGTCTTCTTGTAGAAGAACAGAGTCATTTTGATTTTCAATGATCCGGTATATCTTCAAATCGTCCGCATAAAGAAGGAATTTAGCATTTTGGAAACACTTATTGATGTCGTTTATAAAGAGTACAAATAGAAAAGGTCCTAGGATAGAACCTTGAGGGACTCCAGATGTCACCTGTATAGCATTAGACTCATAACCCCCTATAACTACTTTTTGGGTACGATTAGTAATATAAGACGCAAACCATCTCAACAGATTACCCTTAATGCCATTAAATGATAATTTATTTAAAAGTAAAATATGATCGACCTTGTCGAACGCTTTCTGAAAATCCGTGTATACGGCATCCACCTGACGATGAGCATCAATTTGTTCGAATATGTAGGATGTAAATAGTAAAAGATTAGTGGTGGTTGAACGGTTTTGGACGAACCCGTGCTGTTCTTCCAGTATAGTGTTATGAAACAATGGATAAATTTCATTATGCACCAGTTTCTCAAACAGCTTCGACAAGGCCGACAGAATAGATATGGGTCTATATTTTTCAACATCGTCACGAGGGCCGTTTTTGTGTATGGGCACAATATTGGCATGTTTCCACTGTTGAGGGAAGACTCCCTCCTTTAGACATTTGTTGTAAACAATTAACACAGGTACACATATTGTTTCACAGGTATTTTTGAGAAATAAGTTAGGTATACCGTCACTTCCCGAGCCTTTCGAGATGTCTAAAGATTTTAGCATTTTTTGTATGTTAAACATTGACAGAGTTACATCGTGCAAGTTCAGGATACTATCACCATCACTGACAGGAGCGGTCCAGGATGCAATATCAGAGGATCTAGGTTCATAAACAGACTGAAAATAATTTGAGAATAAGTTGCAGGTAGATTCAGGGTTGTCGGAAGTCAGACCGTTAAATTTCATTTTAGCTGGAATACCTGGTTTAGCCTTACGATTGGAAACGTAAGACCAGAATTTACTAACATTATTGTGAATACCCTGCTCTACACTATCAATATATCTATTATAACAAGCATCGAGCTCTTTTTTAAATCTAGCGCGGTATAATGCAAATATTTCGTAATCAGATGTGTTGTTATAGGTTTTCCATTTTTTCCAAGCGTTTGATTTACAATTAAATATTTTGATGAGGCTAGGTGAGAAAAATACGGGAAAATTGTTAGATTTATTTTTAATAAATGGTACATGCTTACGTATAATTTCATATAATTTATCATATAATATATTTACTGACTCTTCAGCGGATTTATCTAATAAAGCTGACCAATTTATATTTCTAATATCATCATTAATATTATCGTAATTAGCTTTGTAGAAATTATACTTTCTTACGTTATTATATTTAATAGAGGGAAGGTTTGTATCCGTAGATGTAATAATACATAATGGTGGGTGGTGATCGTCGATGTTAACTAAGGGAAGACTCGGAATTAGTACATTGCAATTAATATTTGATATTACAAGATCTAAAATGCGGTTATTTTTGTTAAATATCAAATTGTATTGTTTTGCATTGAAAAAAGATAGGAATTCTAAAATAAGGTCACGTGTACAGCTAGAACCACTACTTAATACGGGTTCTGTCCAAGTGTTTTTAACAAGCCATTGTATAGATGGTAGATTATAGTCTCCCATTATAAAAAAATTGTCTAAATGTGGATTATCCAGAAGGGTACCTATATTGCGTAAATACGACTTGTATGTTTCATCTGGAGTATTTGGGGGAAAGTAGGCCGCACAAATAATATGGTGCATACAACGATTTTTACTAGGAATTTCAACTATTATGTTCTCCAATGGTGTTAGCAATGTAAGTGAGGTGATTTCCGTAGGCTGTAGGCACTGTAAAACAGCAACCAGTACTCCTCCCCCATCTTTTTTATTCGTAGATTGACGGTTGCGGTCGTATCTAAATACAGTATATCTTGGGTCTATGAATTCTGAATTATATATATGTGGGGTTAGCCAGGTCTCCGTGAGGACAATAACATCGTAATTATTAGACAGAATATTTGTATACAAAGTATTTAACTTCGTACGTATCCCACGACAATTTTGATAATAAATACATAGTTTACTATCCATTGATGATATTCATTATTTTTATAAGATTTACTACCAGAAATCGAGGTTTGTATATGTATTGAATCTGAAATATTGCAAGAAGAACATATCCAGCACTAATAGAGGTTGATACATCACCCGTAATAATTTCACATAGCACCAACAGCAACGGCAGACTCTGAGCAACAAAGTAGTAATAAACAGCAATTTTGCAAAGTAGACTATCTGTAAAATAGACTGAAAAAACATACAAAGAACGTCTTAATATAAGCATGATATAACAACATGATATAGGTAAGATATTAATGTAAAAACTAAATAAAAAAACGTGAAAAATAAACACAGCAAATATAAAATGACAGTAAATCTCATTTTTTATCTCCATTTCCATTTTGCGAAATAATTTTGCCAATGTCCTGTTCCGAGTGAATAACAATCGCTGGGGAGTTGTCTGTTTGTCGAACCAGGACAGTGGCATGCCTGATCCAAGTGTACTTGTAGTTATGAGTTTTGGCAGCGTCACGGCAGAGTCGAAATAATTGTTTTTTTCTGAGGGTGAGGTGTTCGTTTATGTACACTATGTTGTTAGTGCCTTGTATACCAATAGCATCAGACTTCAATCCCTTAGATAGTCGGTAAGCACTTAACAAGTTGTCTCTTAATATGCGTGATGTAAGCTTAACAATGATATTCTTCGGCCGCTTAAGTTGAGAATTAGCATGGGGCACACGGTGGATAGATACAATATCATTTTGCGACAGGGTACATTTAGTCAAGGTACCAATTTTTATCATAATATTAATTAAATTTTCACCCCTCCGCTCAGGCAGATTGCTGATTTCAAGATTACACTGCCTGGCATGTTGTTCCATAGATTCAATTTTATTCTCCAAATTTTTTATAGTGTCGGAGTTTTGCAAGGATATGTTGGAATGTTCTTCAAGTACATTGACACGTTGTTTGAGTTCAGTCTGAGAATGATCACTGAACTGCACAGATGATTCTAAATCTGTGATTTTTTGTGATGTTTCATTTTGTTGCAGTTCGTAGTGAGACATACGGGTTTTAAATGATACATTATCTGATCGGAGAACGCCAATCTCAGCTATTATATCCGAACTCGCGGTATTAAGCATATCCAATTCATGTCGCATGGACTTAATATTGTCGTTGATATTAGACATTTGTGCAGACATATCTGTACGCCATTCCGAAAGTGTCTGTTTTAAATCTAAGGACAGTGATGTAAAAGCGTCTCTCAGATCACCATCAGGATGTTTCCGCTTTCGTAATATGTTAGTATCAATGTCTCTTGTGATAGTTAGGTCCGGATTTGAGTGGCTAGTATTATTCGGAGATCGAAGCATATTTATTCCAGTAAAGTAAACAAAGTGAACAGTGGCGCCGTCTGTTGGTGACTTATTAGAAGCTGCAATCAAAACAGCTATCCTTCAGAGTGAGATATTCGTGTTAAGTTAGGATCGATTTAGAGTAGTAAATCTTCAGATGATTAGCATTAAATAAGGTAGATGGCGTTAGTGATGTGATGTTGCAGATGTTCACGTATTTTTGTTATTTACTTAATTTTACTTAATTTTGCATTAAGAATTGAGTTCGCACTTCACAAATTCCGTCACGATCACGATTAACACAGTTATAATCGATTTTCTTAAAAAGAACAAATAAAGCACTACTTTAGTTAGATCACTCGTTGACATCAACTTATTGCGTGGGTAGGTTTTACCGAACACTATTTCTGTAAAAAAAGATTACTTTTTGCACAGTTGAAAGCACAATTTATATTGTTCACTAAGGACAGGCACTACAAGAAGTTAGAGGACTTATAATTTGTTTAGATGAGCAACTTTAACTATTTTTTACTATTATAAAAAGCTCAGAGATCTTAAGCGCAATGTTGTTATATTATGATGTTATAACACTAAACACAACAAAATAATATCACTTTACCTGAAAATAATACAATATTTACATTAAAAATAAACATTCAGTGACCGCCAAAATAAACATTCAGTGACAGCTACCGCCCACTTTTGCTAACTGAAGTTATCAATGAAAAAGTCAAAACGGCAACTGAATGACGATTTTAATAAAGAGCATATACACTAAAGAACCAATAAAGCATAGGGTTCCCATACAAAAAATAAAAATCTACCACAAAAAACACGATGTGTGTCGTATGGTGCAATATGCACCAACGGCCCCCGAGGGAGGTGCGTGTTTTCGTGTCTTATGGTGCAATATGCACCAACGGCCCTCAAGAGGAAAATTTTTTTTTTTTTTTTAAATACAAAAAAAACACACACTCACACATACACCCTTCACCCACACACACACACACACACACAACTTCGTTCCAATAATAATATTTACGCCTAATTATGTTCGATCATAGAAATTTAAATTTTATGGTAACTGAAATAAGATATATAATATATAGTATATTTGTGACTTAGATCATAAAGATTTGTGAATAATAATCCTACGTTACGTACGTTTTTTCCCGGTTAGGGTACCTCTCCGCATCGTCCCATAAGGAACTTCGTTCCAATATATTTTCGTTTTCGATTAGGGCAACCAGTTATAGCGGAAAAAAGCTTGTAAAAAATGTCCCATCTCCGTGAGTCAATGTTTTTTGAAGTAAATTTCAGTCCAAAACTAATTATAAAATTTTTGCCAGTGACTGAACAACGCCGTGTCTCGTCTCCTTACATACATGTACCTACTACTAGATAATACTACTTAATTTGTCGCGAGCGAAGCCACGTGCGACTAATCTATACTTAGATATTTATAATATTCAAATGAAGTAAACTGCGTTGGTATACGTTTTATAATTCCGCTGGCGAGAATTAATGATCTACGTCGTGTTTAATACCTATAGGTACTTAATGAAAAATGATTTAAACCGCCGACGCACTTGAATGTCTCGGCTAGGTTACTTTGATCATCTTATTTGTGCAGGTAAAAAATGGTATAAAAAGGTGTAGGTAGCACTTGATAAATAACACCGAGAATATGTTGAACCAGTACCTGTGTATTAGTGTTTTGCGTTACAACTTACAGTGACTTGGTACTTATACCTATTTCGACCGCAGCGAAGGTCGATCAGGAGTCGCCTGTTGGTCTAGTGGTAAGACACCCTGACCGCTCCTCAGTAGGTCGTGGGTTCGATTTCCACTAAGTGTCTGGGTGATACTTATTTATTTAATTTTTATTCATTTACAAAAATAGGTATAAAAACATTTGCATCGGTGGTCTGTTACCATAGGCCCTGTATAGTTCGGGATCAGACGACCGTGTGTCGATTTTCCCAGGATATACCTATTCAGTTTTTCATCGAAGGAACGACCGTTGCTCGCATTGCACACGACACACGTGGTAACATTCGAAGAAGACACCTTCGTGTAAAAGAGTTCAACGAACACTGGTCACTCCGTTTCCGCCACATCCGATGTCGGAGCTCTTCCGGTGCCGGAGTCGCGCTGCCACTTTATTATCTTTACGAATTGGGATTTTAGTATATTGCTCGAATTATATATATTGGTACCTATATATATTTAGTGATACGTTTTACTAGATAGTCGATTCCAAATGCCAAAAAATATAGTGTCATAAAACCGTACGGCCATGACAAAACCGGACATTTATACGACCGAACCGGCCCACCGCCGCCGCCGTCATATATCAGTAAATAACATTACTTATTTTGTTAATTAATTTCGGGACTCGGGACCGATCGACGACTGGTGTTATCGAAAAGCGTCACGCGTCGCAGTTTGTTTACCGGATACCTATATGTATTTTTAAATATGATCCCGGTCGGGTGCGGCGCGGGGGCGCGGGGGCGCGGTGGCGGCGGTGGTGGCGGTGGCGGCGGTGGCGCGCCGTGTCCTGTGTACTGACCGTCTCGTGGCATGTTGCGGGCGTGTGGCGCGGGTTGTGTTGTGCGACGGGAGTGCACGACCAAGACGACGTGGACGTAGCTCGCGGAGCGGCGTCACGGACGGACTGACGTCTCGACGACTACTGACTACTGAGCGAGGACCGCCGCCGCCGGCGCCGCCGCCGCGCCCTTCGGCGACCTCCAGCGCCCGCCCTCGCTCGCGCCGCGATCACAGCTTGATCTTGTGCGACGAGGCCCTTCGGACACCTCACCGTAAATGTAAGGCGGAGGGCGGAGTACCTACCTGCTGTTATCTAGGGAACTTTTAGAACATTCATGGTGGAACCACGACAATTGGAATAATTCTTTGTATATCGACCGACCAAAACGAAGGGAAATAATTTGGAGTTACTATATGGAGTTGAACGACTCAACGATTCTTCTAAACTTAATCTACTTAATCAAAATATTGTTCGTAACTTTACCCCTAGAAATAAATTCCATCCGACCGGCTCGATAAACAGACTAAGTTTAAATAGTTACCTGTTTTTAGACATTTTTGTCTCGTTTATGAGATGGGACGGGATCGATATCTATCACCAAAATATTTTAATTACTGACTAAGTATATAATACTTGGCCATACAAAAATGTCCATATGTAAAGCAATATTCCCTGGTTTACGTTAACTAATTCTAAAGTTAATAAGCAAAGCAACCTTTTAGCGTTTGCAAACATCCAATTGTTGTTCATTGTGGCGTTCCAAGCGGGTGGGCTCAGCAGTGGACGTCTTCCGACTGGTGATGTAAGCAAACTTTTAGCCTTCTTTATCCTATCAGCACATACTCAAAATGACGTGGTACCTATACCCTTTAAGTGTTAATTTTATTAAGAAACCGTGAAATAGGTATGTACCTACATTGTTTATGTGATTTTATTTCTTTTGCTTTAGCACAAGGTGTGATAATCCCTTCCGTGTCAGCAGGGCGATCTAGCAAAACGACTGGAACTCTATTACATTCGAACTTTTAAATGTCTGTAAAAATATCGAAAACGCCGAGCACAGACGCAGGTATTAGAAGGCGTACTACCTGTACTACCTACTATTAAAAGACATGTCACAATGTCTACAAATCACGAGTAAAATACGAGTATGAATGTATTCATAGGATATGACGTGCTTAAATTATAAACACGACTGACGTTTATTATTTGTTCTTTTTATTCGTTTTTATATTAGTTTCATAATTATTGTAATCTTAAATAGATACCGGTTGACAAGACAGTTTTATGCGGCGACCCATGACCGCCGATAAATGATGTCAAGTTTGTACAGCTGTTGAATACTTATATTTAACCGGGCTCCGGCTGCTGCGCCGTTCCCGCTATCTGCATGCTTACATTATGCAAAAAAATCACCGTTAGTAATTCCTAATCCACATCCACATCTGTAATCAGTTCCTGGTAAAGTTCACGGTCAGGCAGCAGCGGTCGGCGGAGGAGTCACCGTGTCGGCGTCGGTCGGGCAGCGAGCGCCGAGCGTCGAAAGCCGTAGGATCCGCCCCTCGCAAGGTGAACCACTCGTCGGTAGTAGTCGGTAGCTCTACCGCGCTGTTGGTATCTAAATGTAAACGAATTTAGCCCAAAAACGTCTTCCGAATGCTCTTCGGACTCGTCCCCAATTGATAGGTATAGGCACCAACCTAATAGAAATGTGTCATGGGCAATTTGGGACAACCTGTAAACAGTAGGCACTTTCAAATATAAAAAAAGTTATTAATGAAAAGAAAAATAAACTTTGTGGTGTTGTGGGACACCGGATAGGAACGAAGTTCCTTATTACAAAAATATTAATTTTAAGTTCTATTCGAGGTATAAAGAAAATAATTATTCGGGTATACATTTTTTGAAGTGAAAAAAAAATAATAAGTATAGAAAAAAATAATTAAAAACACACACTGAACAAACCGGTACACCACACACACGAACACACACGCACACACACAAACAGTTTTCTGTGTCGTTCAGTGTCGTCGTTCAGTGTCGTTCAGCATTGTGCAGAGTCGTTTTTAGCAATAAATTTTCAATATTATTGTCTAGTCAAGTGTAATAGACGTTGACGCTGTACGGTTATTAAATAGCTTTAACATTATGACGTCACGACTATGGTGACCAATCATGGCGCGTTTATAGTCACGTGAAATTTCATCAATTTTTAATTGTTTATAATTAATTGAATTTTTTTTTGTTTTTTGTTATAAATATCAATATTATTAATAATGAAGTTTTAAAATACATCTTTTTTTTTTCAAATACCTATTAAGCCTACTTATGGGCGACATTGAAATTTAGGTTTTATGGTAACTAAAATAAGATATATATTTGTGAATAATGATCGGATGGTTACGTTCCGGACGTTTTTTCCCCGGCTAGGGTAACTGCGGCCCCTACGCATCGTCCCTAAGGAACCCTATAAGGAACTTCGTTCCAATAAGTTTTACAAAAAATATAAAAACTATGGTTACCTCTCGGATAAAGTACTTAAGTTATCATTATTATTTAATCGTATGGTATTTAATAAAATATAGGTACCTATATTTTATTATAGGTATAGGTAAGTAGTATAGGTAATAAAATAATAATCTATACTATAATAAAACTCAAAGAGCACTTTTTCTGTACATTGAATATTTTTCCAAAATTTCTATGTTAGGGATACTAATATATACTATTGACATAGAGGCCAAAACAATTTTTTTTGGAATTATTGTCTGTCTGTCTGTCAAATTTAAGCATAATATGTCAGATCCAAATGTCAATATCCAAGGTTCTTAGCCAGGTGACTGCGTCAGGAGTAAGATGAATTAGATCGTCAGGGGGCCCCGAGTATGAGTAAAACGAGCAGCGACGGACTATGTGCTCCATGGCTTCCTCACCAAACTCACAAATTGCTGAGTCTTACCATCCCCATTTATGTAGCATCTAGTTGCATCGTCCATGGCCAGTTCTGAACCTATTCAGACGGCACCACAAGTTTCGTAATTGTAGTGATGGGTCAATGAGCTGTGTGCCCACAATGATATGTGCTGCGTGTGTGTGTATGTTGTAGTTGCCCACTCATTTTTCCAACTTTCAGTGACACTGAAACCAGAAAGATTTTGGGCAGCAGCATAAGCAGGTTTTCTGGATTTCAGGCGATGGGACGGCGGATTGCAGAACTCGTCATGAATTGGAAGCGATGGTGTTTTACAGATTTTCTCTGACTCTTTTCAGTAAGTAAGTTATCAGATATTACGTAATAGGGTGAAGGATTTGGAGATAGAATGCTTCGATAATTATACAAGCCGAGTCGAAAGCTCCATTACCGATCTGCCGCACAATTTATAAACGCAGTAAGTACCACTTACTGCGTTTATGGTTGTATTAGATATTTGAGATGCTGACATTACAATCTATAAGAATCAAAAACCCGTTTTTTTCTATCTTTATTAGAAAGGCCAAAACGTATGTAATGATTTTGTATATTTTACGGTTTTTTTTAAAAGGGAGGCGCTGGCAACACTGCTCTGGACGAGGTTTTTTTGTGCTGTAAAAAAAAAGATGGAAAAACGTTGTGATGTGGATTGAGAATTGAGATTGTAAAAATTATTATAATATCAAGCGAAATACATAAATGTACGTATCTGACAATAAACAACGAATTAGCCAGTTTGAGTAGTTTAATTTTTCACATGTCAGAAGTGGTGTCTGAATCAACAATACGCTACGTAAGTTTTTTTTTACGATTATGACCGTAAGAGATTTAAAAATAAAATATTTTAATATATTGTATTTAAGAGTTCAGGCCCTATGGGCAGATATAATAAAGGTATTTTGACTTTTAGTTCTTATATGATTTTCAACTTTCTACTACATATGTAACATAATCAATCATATCAAAACACTTGAATGTAAATAAGTCTACATAAATTCAGTAACAGATAAATCACAGATAAGAGTTTTAGCTTCTTTTGCAACATATACTATTCTTACTACAGTTGAAATCAATATCTACTTATGGAATTTATAGTAAGTAGTAGTGGCAATAGTAAAAAAAAAAAACATTAACATTGCAAACGTCAACAGATGGTGGCTAAGAACTATTGGAAGTGAATATTTATGCAGTAATATAAATTTGAGATTTATAGTTTAAAGCGCTAAACAATAAATAGATATTAAACTACAGTTGTCATTATGTGCTATTGTGTATAATTGATATATGAAATTCTTTACATATCATTCTTATAAACATTAGCAGGTATTTTGCCAAAATTTATGATTCCTGTAATTTATACAACCAATTTAGTCTATAGTAGTATTACAATATTGTTAGCAGAGGCTATGTGTCCCTAGCAAGCCAAGTGTGCTTGTGCTAGCAAAGGCTATGTACGCCTAACGAGCCAAGTGTGCTTGTACTAGCAAAGGCTATGTATGCCTAGCGAGCCAAGTGTGCTTATGCTGGTAGAGGCTATGTATGCCTAACGAGCCAAGTGTGCTCATACTAATTAATACTGGCTATGTATGCCTAGCAAGCAACCCAAGTGTAGTTTTATTAGTAAAGGCTATGTGTGCCTAATGATTCAAGTAAGCTTGTCTTAGTTGATACCCTAATGCATAAAAATGATATTTTATTGAACCATAATATGATGTTGATAGGATGTCATCTTATATAATCACCTACATGTTTTTAGATAAAACCTTAACAAAAAAAAAAGGACAATTTAATTTTATATTATTTGATAGATGTAAATTATATAATTATATATACATGACTATGAACTTTATATATGAAGTATTTTATGAGTTCATGTTTGATATTATTTTATTTTCTATAATGTGATGCACGGTGTGGTGAAAGTAATTTTATCAAAACCTATCAGTTTTAAGGGACTGTTGGACTGGTAGCTTTTTCTGCTAACATATAAGCTTGTCCATAACAGCAGGAATTGCCACCAGTCTTTTAGGTTCCCTTCACTCCTAGTGCAGCAATAACATTGAGCAAGTTATTTACTTAGTTCAAGCGCAGTTGTAAATAAACTGTAAATATTTTATTATGCAAATAAATTTGTTTTATAGGTTATTTAGGCACGAGATATGTATGACATCTAGATTTAGTGATGTGACCAACATTTTTATTTTTATTTTTGAGGTAATGGATTCAGACGGTGCAATGACTCCCGATGGTGAACCTAACGAGTCAGAGGATAGACACAGACAGCGGAGACGTATTCCTTTAAAGACAGCAGCTGCTACTAAACGTACTAAGAAACGATCAAGGAAGCAATGTGAGCGTTCATCCAGTTCTTCCTCAACAAACAGCTTAACCTCTCGAAGTTCAAATATGATGTCACAACATACGAGTGAGAAACGACAACGTAAGAAAGCTGGAAGCTGGTCTACTAAGGAGGTGCTGGAATTTTTAAATTCCTTTCATGAACAGAAGAGCAAGCCGCACACATTAAATAATAATCATTTTAATAATGTTATACCGGAATTTGATCCTTCTAGTAAATCTCAGAGTATTCATTGTTGGGTAAGAAAAGTTAATGAATGCGCCGCTATTTACGAGTGGGACGAGAGGCAGACCATTCATTTTGCTCTACAAAAGCTTTCGGGTCTAGCAAAGAGATGGTTTGAAGCCCTTCCTAGCGTTGTATTTAGTTGGGCTGATTGGCAAATAAAACTCAAAAAAGCATTTCCAAATGAGCAAAATTATGGTCGACTTCTCGAAGAAATGTTAGCCCGTACGACACGAACGAATGAAAATTTACGCGAGTATTTCTATGATAAGTTAGTGCTATTAAACAGGTGTGAAATAAAGGGTAAGAAGGCCGTAGATTGCATAGTTCATGGAATACTAGATAAGTCGGTTAGAAATAGTGCTCAGGCTTTGAATAGTGAGGAACCGGAGGATTTATTGAATTTTCTCAGCTATCAACGACCTATGAGTGACAATAATGTTCAAGTAAACCGAAAACGTAGTGACAACGTGATGATAAATAGATCTGGTAACGTCCCGTCCTCTTCGAATGATAATTCTGTTACTTGCTTCAATTGTCGTTCAAAAGGGCACCCCTATTTTCGATGCCCCAAGCCACTTGTGAAATGCCCAAAATGTCATAGAGTTGGCCACAATAATGATGATTGTAAGCTTGATCCACTAGTTTCGCGAAATGACGCTAAACAGATTGTCAATCAGGGCCGCGCAATTTTGACAATTTCTACGTCTAGTAATGGTAGTAACAAATTTTACAAAACTGTTATAGTAAACGGGACCACTCTAGTTGCTTTTATTGATTTTGGTAGTGAGTGTAGCCTTATTCGTGAATCCGATGCTCGAACTCTGAATTTGTCAAAGACTTTTACCGGTTTGCCTGTAATCAAAGGTTTCGGCAACTCTAAAGTTTTCCCGATCTATAGAGGCAACGCAAATTTAAAATTAGATGAAATAGACGCGAATGTGGAGTTATTTGTAGTCAACGATGAATTAATGCCATCTGCATTACTGATTGGTCAAAATGTAACTGAACTTCCTTGTGTATGTGTCTTTAAGGACAACAGTAAATTAACTTTTTATCAAAGTCCCGAAGTTGAGGGTAGAAACCAATGTGTCAATTGCTTAATGTTAAATATAGAAACTGACAAAGAAGTTTCATTGTCAGGTTTAGTCGAAGTTACTGCGTCTGATCCAAACTGTTCTGAAGACGTCTATGTTGAAGGTTATCTTAATAATAAACCGGGAAATGAATATTTTTTACACCATGGCGTCTATAGAGTTGCTGATGGAAAATGTTCATTGACCATAACTAATCTTTCAAACCAGACTTTAACATTTTATAAAAATAATCCTATAGCCAGAGCGACTCCCATTATTGAAAAAAATGTTAAATATACTAACAGGGTAACTAAAGAAATTTCTAATTTTGAACCGTTACTAATGTCCGATATACATGTTGGTCCTGAAATAAATAAGGAAATGCTGAGTAAACTTCACAAACTTTTACTTGACTACCGAGACTGTTTTGCCTTTAGTATTAGTGAAATAGGTTGTACTAACGCTACTGAAATGAAAATAAACTTGTTGGACGATAAGCCCGTCGTATATAGACCTTACCGTCTGTCACATTCCGAGAGAGGTCAGGTTCGGGAAATTATAATGGATTTGTTACAAAATGATATCATACAAGAGTCTAATTCTCATTATGCTAGCCCTATTCTGATGGTAAAAAAAAAGCAGGAGAACAACGTCTGTGTGTTGATTATAGGGCTCTCAACAACAAGACTAGAAAAGATTGCTTCCCGTTGCCGGTCATTGATGATCAACTTACAAATCTTAGTGGTAATAAATACTTCACGTCGTTAGACTTAGCCTCCGGATATTATCAGGTACCTATGGCGGGGGAGAGTCGTGCATTAACTGCGTTTGTGACGCCCGATGGGCATTATGAATTCAAAAGAATGCCCTTCGGGCTCGCTAATGCTCCAGCTGTATTCCAACGACTTATAAATACAATTCTCGGTTCTAAACGCTATGAATCAGCTTTAGCTTATTTAGATGACATTCTAATACCGTCTGCTACCCTAGAAGAAGGCTTCGAGAGGCTTGAGGATATTTTGAAATTATTTCGGGAAAATGGTCTCACTCTTAAGCTCTCAAAGTGTCGTTTCTTTGACAACTCTCTCGAATATCTAGGTTATGAAATATCCGCTGAAGGCATACGTCCTAACTCAAGTAAAATTTTAGCCGTAAAAGAATTCCCTGTTCCTCAAAATATACATGAGGTTCGTCAATTCCTAGGATTAGCAGGATATTTTAGAAAATTCGTTAAGAGCTTTGGTGAAATTGCAAGACCATTAACCAATTTATTAAAAAAAGGAAATATTTTTAAGTGGACTAATGAGGAATCTCATGCATTTACTACTTTGAAGGATAAATTAATTGATCGACCAATACTAGCCTTGTACAACCCTAAGTTAGAAACAGAGTTGCACACAGATGCAAGCTCTGTGGGTGTGGGTGGAATATTGATGCAATGGCAACCTGAACATCGAGTTCTCAAACCAGTAGCGTTTTTTAGTAGGCAGACCACGCCCGAAGAACGACATCTACACTCATATGAACTGGAGACATTAGCGATTGTGTGCTCGTTAAAGAAATTTAGAGTCTACTTGTTAGGGTTAGATTTTAAAATTGTGACAGATTGCAACGCTCTGCGGACTACGTTAACTAAACGCGATTTGATACCGCGGATAGCTAGGTGGTGGCTACTGATAAGCGAGTTTACCTTTAGTATAGAATATCGTCCAGGCGCTCGCATGGCTCACGTAGATGCCTTAAGCCGTAACACTAAACAAGCACCTGAAGTAATGGATGAATCTGCAGTTACAGTATATAGTATAGGAACTGATAATTGGCTTTTAACATTACAAATTACCGATCCAGATATTTCACGAATACTTAAAATCTTGAAACCCGAAACTGATGAAGAAGCTAAGGATATTAGGAAAAATTATAAAGTTCAGAATAATAGGGTGTACAGAAAAGTTGGCGATAAACTTTGTCTAGTCATTCCCCGCGATGCTCGTTGGCAAATATGTAGGTCCAATCACGATGATGTAGGCCACTTAGGTATTTCGAAAACAACTGAGAGAATTCAATCTTTGTTCTGGTTCCCAAAATTACGTAGGTTTGTTAGGAAATATGTGAAATCTTGTATTCAGTGTGCATATAACAAAGATAATACCTCTAGACATAAAAATGGTCAGTTACATCCTATAGAGAAGATAAGCATTCCCTTCCATACTATCCATATTGACCATCTTGGCCCATTTGTCAAAAGTAAAAACGGCAATGCTTATATTCTTACTATAGTCGACGGATTTACAAAGTATTTGTTTGTTCGGGCCGTTAAAGATACGAAAACCAAAACCACCATCAAGATCCTATTAAATATTTTTTATGATTTCGGTCTACCATCACGAATAGTATCAGATCGAGGTACTTCTTTCACCTCAGCAGACTTTAGAAAGTTTTGCGATACTCATGGCATTAAACATGTGCTGAATGCTGTCGCATGCCCCAGAGCCAACGGTCAAGCCGAGAGGTATAACCAAACTATTTTGAACGCTCTAGCAAAACATAACGACGGCGAGGACGAACGGAACTGGGACATGTTTATAGGAAAAATACAGTGGGGAATCAATAATACTGTTAATTCTACTACCCAAAAAACAGCCACAGAAGCATTATTTGGAACCAGATTGAGAGATAGTTTAAGTAATAAGTTGGATATTGACACTGTTGTAATATCAGAGATAACGGATGTAAGGAAGGAAATAATTACCAATATTGAATCAAGCCAAATCAAACAAAAACAGAACTACGATAAAGACAAAATCCCAGCCCCTATTTATAAGAAAGGTGACTTAATTAAAATAACAAGAAATAATTTTAATAACAAAGGTAATAGTACGAAACTTATGTCTAAGTTTGTGGGCCCGTACAAAATATCAGAAGTTTTAGGCAACGACAGGTATAAAATAGTTGAAATACCAGGTTTTAGTACGCGAAAGAATAAATTTGAGAGTGTAGTTGCGGTTGACAGAATACGACCATGGATTAAAATCAGTTCAGCTGATCAAAGTGACGACAAAAACTCAATGTCTGATAGTAGTAATAAATCTACTGGTCATGAAGATAATAGCAGTGAAGATGGGCTACCACAAAGTTAGTCTGTGCCCAAATTATAACCGAATGTAATGATTATCAAGCCAATTTGGGTGGATTTAATGTTATAATGTAGGCTGGTGATGATAATGTTCTAATAGCATAGGTGATATTATGTAGTGATTTTTCTTAAGAAGTAAATAGTTTGATTGTTGTTGTAAACGTGCGTCAGGAGAACGCACGTCGTCGGACGGCCGAATGTAATGATTTTGTATATTTTACGGTTTTTTTTAAAAGGGAGGAGCTGGCAACACTGCTCTGGACGAGGTTTTTTTGTGCTGTAAAAAAAAAGATGGAAAAACGTTGTGATGTGGATTGAGAATTGAGATTGTAAAAATTATTATAATATCAAGCGAAATACATAAATGTACGTATCTGACAATAAACAACGAATTAGCCAGTTTGAGTAGTTTAATTTTTCACACGTATTATCATAAACGCAGTAAAGAGCAGATTTTAGGTTTATGTACATAGTATAATCGCAGTAAGAGCACTTAATAACTTCATCATCACCAGTCGGAAGACGTCCACTGCTGAACAAAGGCCTCCCCCTTAGACCGCCACAATGAACGATAATTTGCTATTTGCATCCACCGGTTTCCTGCGACGCGAACAATGTCGTCGGTCCACCTAGTGGGAGGCCTGCCTACGCTGCGTCTTCCGGTTCGTGGTCGCCACTCGAGAACCTTTCTTCCTGCCCATTGCCACTTCAACTTGCAGATTCTGAGAGCTATGGCGGTAACCTTAGTTCTTCGGCGAATCTCCACATTTCGGATTCGGTCGCGCAAAGAAACTCCAAGCATAGCTCTCTCCATAGCTCGTTGTGTGACTCTGAGCTTTTCCAAAAGGCCAGCTGTTAAAGACCACGTCTCAGTACCATATGTCATCACTGGCAACACACACTGGTTATAAACCTTTGTCTTCAGGCACTGCGGAATTTCTGATGAGAAGATGTCACGTAGTTTCCCGAACGCTGCCCATCCGAGTTGGATTCTTCGGGCGACCTCTTTGTCGAAGTTGGACCGACCTAACTGGATAGTTTGTCCTAGGTATACGTAGTGGTCAACAACTTCCACTGTATCGTTCCCAACAACTACCGGTACGGGTGCAACATGGATATTAGACATGATCTTCGTCTTGTCCATATTCATTTTAAGACCCACCTGTTGGGAAACGCTACTGAGGTCGCTGAGCATCGTATTGAGGTCCTCCAGCGACTCTGCCATAATGACTATATCATCGGCAAAACGAAGGTGAGTGATGTATTCGCCATTGATGTTGATGCCGATTCCGTACCAGTCAAAGAGCTTGAAAACGTCCTCCAATGCGTTTGAGAACAGTTTCGGAGAAATAACGTCTCCCTGTCTTACACCTCGCTGCAATGGGATTGGTTTCGTGCTCTCGTCCTGTAGTCGGATCGACATGGTGGCGTTGCTGTACAAACACTTCAATACTTCGATGTACCTATAGTCAATGTGGCACCGCTGGAGGGAATGCAATACCGCCCAGGTCTCGATTGAATCGAAGGCTTTTTCGTAGTCCACAAACGCTAGACATAATGGCCGATTATACTCCTCGGTCTTCTGTATAATCTGGCGGAGCGTATGTATGTGGTCTACGGTGCTAAAGCCTTTTCGGAACCCGGCTTGTTCGGGAGGCTGGAAGTCATCAAACCTGCGTTCGAGACGGTTCGTAATGACTCTCGAAAACAGCTTGTATACATGGCTCAGGAGTGAGATGGGTCTATAATTCTTTAATAAAGTGTTATCACCTTTTTTGAAGAAAAGAACCACCACACTCCTGTGCCATGCTTCTGTCGTAGTACCCTCGAGTAAGACGGAATTAAATAACTTCTGGAGGACTAACAGTACCGGTTTTCCACCCGCTCTCAGAAGTTCTGTTGTGATTCCGTCTTCACCCGGCGCCTTGTTGTTCTTAAGCTGTTTGAGAGCCATTCTAATCTCGTACAGACTGATGTCTGGGATGTCCTCAGTGTACTATCCCTTTGGCTTTTTAGTTTGTTGTACTTTCGTCGTATATTTTTTTATTAATCTTTTGAACGGCAAGACACACTGTCGCTCTGATCTAATTGTAACATGACACACTGTTTTAAAAAAAAAAAAGTGATAAAATGACAAGCCCGCTGAGTTTCTTGCCGGATCTTCTCAGTTGAGGCCGCGTTGTGATCCGGTGGTAGCTACTTTAAAAAAAATGACCTTTCAAAAGTGCTAGCGTTAAGCCTATTTTAAATAAACTATTTTTGAGTTTGAGTTTGTAGTGTCGGGTTAATTTGGCTCTGGTGTCCTGAGCTGTTCTGACAATGGGTTCCTGTGTAGAGGTGTATAACTGTCCGTAAAACCTCTCGAGCTCTCTCAATATCTCCGGTTTCGATGAGATGACACTGCCGTCGTCGATCTTCAGCCTGGTCATGTGGCTGCGCCCAATAGACGAATTCTTTGCGAACACTTTAGAGCCTTGGTTCCGCTCAATCGCGTCCTTAATACATGCTGTATTATAGGAACGCAAGTCGTGACGCATGGATTTCGAGATTCGTCTATTGAGTTCAGCATATTCTGACATATCAGCTGAAGATTGCAGTCTCATCTCAGTCCGGGTTTCCATTAACTTAATGGTTTGATTGGAGAGCTTCTGAGGCTTATTACGGCGTGGAGTCTTAAAGAACTTGGACCCCACTGCATGGACAGTTTGCACCAACCCATTGTTTAACTCGTCCGCAGTTTCGCATTCGGCTAGGCACTGAAAGCGATTGTGTAGTTCGAGTTGAAAGTCTTCGGGGTTTCGGATTTGGGCGGTTCCCGGACGGAGCGTGGACTTCATCAGACGAGACCTCTCGAGCTTGACATTGATATTTAATGTGCCTCTAACAATGCGGTGATCGCTACCGGTTTTCACCCAGCCGATCAAGGAGACAACATCGAATATATGCTTCTTGGTCGTCATGATGAAGTCGATCTCATTTTTGGTTGAACCATCGGGGCTTATCCACGTCCACTTCCTGGATGGTCGCTTCTTGAAGAAGGAGTTCATCACAAAGAGTCCCTCCTTCTCCATGAAGTCGACCAGCCGCTGGCCCCTTTGTTTCCGCTGCCCGTACCCATAAGACCCCACTCTCAACTCATCGCCATTCCGTGTGCCCACCTTTGCGTTGAAGTCCCCCATAGCAACGGTGAAGTGTGTTTTGGAGGTATGTATGGCTTCTGCTATCTCCTCATACATAGCCTCTACTTCATCGTCAGGTTGTGCCGAGGTCGGCGCGTAAACCTGTATAACCTTCAACGAATACCGACTGGTTATTCTGAGTATAAGGTCAGGCGCGGTCGCAGCCAAAGTTTTGGTAGGTCGTGGGCGTGGCTTATGTATCTATGTTGCTTATGTTTATGTGTTATAAATATCTATTTACAACCCCCCCCCCTTTTGAAGATGCCCGCTACCAGTGGCGAAGGGTGAATTTTCAATATCTGATATACAAAGAGAGGGATAGATACGATAACCCTTGATTGCGGCAATATCCTCTTCTTCCGAGAAGGAGACTGAAAATACATTGGTTGGTGTTGGATTTCTCGTCCGTAAGTCCCTATTTTAACAAAGTCTTATAAGTCGATAGTGTGTCGAGCAGGATAGCATAAACAGTTTAAGGTTATACTCAGAATAACCGCTCGGAATCTGCACACCCTGACGAGGAAATAGAGGCTTTGTATGAAGAGATAGCATAAGCCATACATACCTCCAGAAGCATACTTCATCGTTGTTATGGGCGGACTTCAACGTGAAGGTGCGCTCGTGGAATGGCGATGAGTTGGGAGTGGAGTCGTATGAATATGAGTGGCGGGACCAAAAGGGCCCAGGGGCTGGTCCAATTCATAGAAAAGGAAGGACTCAATGCGATGAACCTTATTCAAGAAGCGATCATCTAGGAAGTGGACGTGAATAAGCCCCAATGGTTCAAACAAAAATGAGATCGACTTCATCAAAATTAACAAGAACCACATATTCAATGATGTCTCCGTGATCGGTAAGGTTTAAACTGGTAGCGATCACCGTATTGTAAGAAGAAGACATTGAATATCAATGTCAAGCTTAAAAGATCTCGTCTAATGAAGTCCACGCTTCGACCGGGATCCACTTTAATCCTGAACCCCGAATACACATTCGTCTACCTTTTTTTTTTTTTTTTTTTTTTTTTTTTTTTTTTTTTTTTTTTTTTTTTTTTTTTTTTTTGACGCGGGGGAAATCTTCGAAAGATCCCCGGAAGCTGTGGGGCTCGACCGGGGTATGTGGGATTCTTACCCACTAAAACCCCCGCGGCTGTCGCATCGGCACATGAGAGGGGCGCATTGTAGCCCCCCGGGAACCTGTCACGGTGCTCACGGGGACGGGGGTCGCAACCCCGCCGCCGTCCTCCTCGGAGTCGCCGCCGTACTCAATGGACGCTCAAGGGGCCCACACCCCGAGCGACATTCGTCTACCTAGCCCAACATATAATGCTTAACTGCGGATCCAAGCTTTTTAGGACCCCACGCCACAAAAAGTTTCAGAAGCTCTCCGATACAACCATTAAGTTAATGCAAACCGGATTGGGATAAGACTGCAATCTTCAGCTAATATGACGGAATATGACGAATCCAATAGACGAATTTATAAATCGCTGTTACACTTGCCTTCTACTAATACGGCATGTATTAAGAACACAATTGAGCGAAACGAAGGCGTCTCAAGTGTTTGCAAAGAATTCATATATTAGGTAAAGCCGAATGACCAAGCTGAAGATCGAAGATGGTAGTGCCATCTCATATAAACTGGAAATATAGTGAGAGCTCGAGAAGTTTTATGGGCAGTTATACACCTCGACACGGAAATCCATTTCCGGAATATCTCAGGACACCAGAGCCAAACTTACCTAATACCACAACGGGGTCATCTGTCAGCCTTTACGAGATTAGAATGGCTCTGAAACAGCTTAAGAACAACAAAGCGTCAGATGAAAGAATTACAACTACTGAAAGTGGGTGGAAAACCATCCATCATTTTATTATTTCAGAAGTTATTTATTTCCGCCTTACGGAGGTATACGCCAGAAGATTGACACATGAGAGTGGTGGAAATTTTCTTAAAAAAAATATTAAGTATTTTACGCCTATCTCATTCCTGAGCCACGCCTTCAAGCTGTTTTCGAGATTTCATTATGAAACGTCGTGACTTGAACGCAGGTTTGATGACTTCCAACTTTAGACTGCATTCATACGCTTCGCCAGGTTATACAGAAGACCGAGGAGTATAATCGGCCATTATGTCTAGCGTTTAAGGACTACGAAAAAGCTCAGGATTCAATCAAAACCTAGGCGGTAGCCAGCGAAGCCACATTGACGGTATATCGAAGGGTTGAAGTGTTTGCACAACAACGCTACCATGTCGATCCGACTACTGAATGAGAGTACAAAATCAATCCGATTGCAGAGAGGTGTAAGACAGGGAGACTTTATTCCTCCGAAACTGTTCACGAACGCGTTGAAAGACGTTTTTAAGCTCTTGGACTGAAAAAGGGATTTGGCATCGAATTCATATCACTCACCTTCGATAATGTACTCATTATGGCGGGGTCGCTGGAGGACTCAATACGACATGACCTCAGGAGCGTTTTCCAACAGGTTGGTCTTAAAATGAACACGGATGAGACGAAGATCATGGCTAATTAATGTCCATGTAGCCGTTCCGATAGTCGTTGGGAACGACATACTTGAATTTGTAAACCACTTTGTTTACCTAGGACGACTATCCAGTTAAGTTAATCCAACTTCGACAAAGAGGTTCAACAACAACAACAGCCGAAAAACCTTTACTGCTTAACAAAGGCTTCCCCCATAGAAGGGAGAGGTTGCCATAATCCCTCAGTACAGGTTGACCTGTACCTCAACAAACAGAAGATGCTGCTGCCCGTCTTCTTGTTTTCCCTTAGTCACCTCTTGCGGACACCCAACAGCAAGAGACGGGAGGGTGCTATTCTTACCAACAAAAAGACAAAGAGAACAAAGAGGTTGCCAGAAAAATATTTAGAGGAGCTAAACCTTTCAGCCGCTCTTCTAACATGGTTGCTCTCATCCTTGTTTTTCAAAATTATTTTGATAACCTATATTTTGATTTAATTGTTTCGGCGTTTCAAAGAAGGAAGTTAAATTTAAACTTTTAATTTCGTTATGACGTGTAAGATTTTGGGATTTTGGGGGGGGTCATGACCCCTACGACCCCCCCTCTCGGACCGCCACTGTATAAGGTACGCTACCCTGCTCGAGACACTATCGACCTTAATCACGTTGTTAATAAGGGACTTACGGACGAGAAACCCGACACCGCCCTGGGATTTCCGGTCTCCTTCCCGGAAGAAGAGCATGTTGCCAGACTCAAGGGTTATCGTATCCTGTCCCTCTCGCCGGATTTCAGATAATCCCAAGATGTCCCAACGCAACTTGCTCAATTCTTCCTCCAGCTCGACAATCTTCTCATCGGTTCTCATCGTGCGGATGTTGTGTGTTGCCAGGGCCAAAGTTCGGTGGGGGTGGTAGCGGGGCATCTGCCGGAGATTCTTAGCACCCCCTGCTCGACCGTTACCCCGCCTGCTACCAAGGCGAGGAATAGAGGAGCCGCCGGGGACTGGGGGCCGTATACAATTTGTGTCTATCATTGTTTGGGGGGGGGGGGGGTATACTTAATAACTTAATATTACGTGAATACTCATACTTACTGAATTTGCAACATAACAGTTATGCAGTATGTGCCATTTGCGTCATTCTTGTTATGTTTCTACAATTATTAATTTAATCTTGCACATAGTATAAGCGCAGTAAGTTCACTTAATCACTTAAAAACACATGACTCGTACTTAATATGAATGAATGCAGTAATTACAATATTATACCGCGTACATATTAAGGTTCTCCGGACTGTTGTAAAACTGCAACATGTTATGAACGCAGTAACAGACAATTACGGCATTTATGGTACGTGCGCGTATTTCTTTACCTCAAATCGATTATTATTTTAATACAAAAAACAACATACGACTATCACTTTCTTTCGGAAGAGTTATCATAAATACCAGTTTGCAAAAAGTTTTTTCTTACTACATTAGGCTTTAAACCAAGCAACGATAGAAGAGTTTTATCAGGTAAAATAAACTAACTTTAACGTTTGACTAGATATCTAATACATTTCATATAATTTCAATATAATTTAGAATCAATATCTACACATTTCATTATAATAATTATTAGTATTAACTTTATTTAATTTCAGTATTATAGAAGTCAGTTAGTGATCAGAAAAATAAGAAGGGATCTTATACAAGAACAAAAAATATTGACAAGAATATTATAAAAGAAGATATCTATAATAAAATACAGACCAATGATATCTCATTACGGACGGGAACATGCAATCGCCTATACTTGCCCAGTGATATTACTATAAAATCTATGTTCGAGGACTTTTGTTCCGAATTTTTTTTTTTTTTTTTTTTTTTTTATACTACCAAGGTGGCAAGCAAGCATGCGGCCCGCCTGATGGTAAGCAGACACCGCAGCCTATAGACGCTAGCAACACCAGATGAATCACTAGCGCGTTGCCGACCCTTAAGACATTAGATATTAAGTCTTTGTGTCCGGTAATTTCACCAGCTACAGTGCCCTTCACGCCGGAACACAGCAATGCTTACACACTGCTGCTTGGCGGCAGAATATCTGACACTGCGGTGGTACCTACCTGGACGGTTCCTTGCACAAGGAACCTACCACCTAGTAAAATATCCAGGTTTTAAGGTTTCCAAAAAGGTGGTGGTGGTTCATGAAGAATGTGAGAATGGACAAATCATAGCTTACGCCAACACCATAGCTTGAGCGGTTTTAGAGAACATTTGCAAATTATGACATAAATAATAGGTAATTTTTAGATTTTTTCCTAAAAAGTGGTTATCTAAAATATATTTTTATTCAAGTAAACGTATTTATCGAAACTTTATCTAAAGTTTTATATTTTTTCTATACAGATTAAATTTACAGTTATTGTGAACATTTAACTTAAAATAACAAGAATTCAGGCATTTCACCGCTATTAGCACCTTAATGAAAGTTTTGTACCATTAGGCTCAGGCTCAAAACATTTACCTATAGCTATGATTTGGCCTGAAACAGTATCAGGAAGATGCCAAGAAGACATTATTTTTGCATATCGTGCCTTCTTTTCTTTTCATCAAGATATTCCAAACGCAAATTGTGCGTCGCAAAATAAAATAAAAATATTTGTGACTGTAGCGGGTACCCCTTACCTACCTTGTACCTACTGAAGGTACCTACTTGTCTCGGCGCGTGAGGTGATATATATACGCGTCGCCCGCCCCGCGAGGGGCAGTCCGGAGTCCGGGTTGACATTTCCTCGCGGATGCACGCTTGCGCGACGCCCACCTATTCCCGCGGAGTGCCGTGTTTAATAGCCGTTGTTTGTTCCCGCGTACTGACTAGCCATAATTGTTTCGTTTTCTTTTCATTATTATATCCTTTTAACTAACTTTCGTTTAATTCCACTCCACCTATAGTAGAACAGGACCCAACCAACCATTACGACCCGTTACAATTGGACGCCCAACGTTTTATTACCTGCCTACGGTGTTTTATAGTGTTCGCGTTCCTA
Source organism: Furcula furcula (assembly GCA_911728495.1). Lineage (NCBI taxonomy): Eukaryota > Metazoa > Arthropoda > Insecta > Lepidoptera > Notodontidae > Furcula > Furcula furcula. Next base: position 29,607,137 of record OU452247.1, on the reverse strand, counting down.
GTGTAGTGTTTTCCCACGCAAGTAGATACATAGGAACGGACTATTGGTGGATGTGTTGGACAGTGTTAGTTTGTGGTTCGTATAAGTGCGCTCGCGTTATTTAAAATGCCGCGTACAAGACAAATGAGCGAGGAGTCTGCCAGCCCTGACGTTGCCGGTGTTAACGTGACGCTGACACAGGATGCGTTGACAAGCCTGCTTACAACGCTGCAGCAGTCGCAAAATGATTTTTGCCAACGGCTGCTCAGCGAAGTGCGGTCGTCCACCCCTCGTCCTGCCGCCGAGATTTCGACGAGCGTCATCGCCGCGGGCGGCAACTTCGCACAGTGCACGGCTCGCTACACGGGAGCTGCAGAGGAGTCTGTGGACAGCTTCCTGGACGCCGTGCTGACTTACAAGGAATGCGTCAGTATCTCAGATGAAAATGCTCTGCGTGGCTTCTCCATGCTGCTCAATGGTGCCGCCGCGGTGTGGTGGCAAGGAGTGAGGGATTCCACATCCACTTGGGCTGACGCGCTTGCCCGGGTGAGGAGTGCGTTCGGAGAGAGAAGGCCTGCGTACCAGTTGTACAAGGACCTCTTCGCCCTTCAGCAAGGTGACACCAATACTGACTTGTTCGTAGCCAAGGTAAGATGCATTTTTTCAAAACTACCAAAAGGAGACCTATCAGAGAGGGTGCAATTGGATATGACCTTCGGGCTGCTCGATCGGCGCATACGCAAACGTTTAGACAGGGAAACTTTTTCAACGTTTGATGAGCTGCTAAAGAAAGCGCGTGCCATCGAGGACACCCTTAAAGAACGGCCAAAGCCCATTGTAAATACGACTTCGACTCCAGTAGCGCCGAGCCAGCGTACTAGCTCTTTTGCGTCGAGTTCGCGCTCGCAGCTGTCGCGGCCGTCGGCCGTGCCGGCGCAGCCACAGCACGAGCAGCGTCGCGCAGAGACGGGTTCGAACCTGTCCGCGCCCGGCCTCGTCGTGTGGTATGAGTGATAAAAAGTTACAACGTATGTATTGCGTTTATTGTAAGAAAGTGGGTCATGTAAAACTAAATTGTGATAAACTATTGAACAAAAATGAATCTAGTGAAATAATTAAATGTTATGGCTGTGGAGCCATAGGTATCACGAAATCTAAATGTCTTAATTGTAATAATAAGAGTTCGAGTAGCCAGCTATTTTATTCGGTTACAACGTCGTCGACGAACGCGCCCGCGCAGCGCGGGGAACGTACCTTGCAACGGGTACCTACCGCTCAGCGGCGGCCGGCCGCGGCCGTTACGATTTCGAGACGATGTAGCGTGACTACGCGTTCGCGACAACGTTGCAGCGATGCGCGTAATGATGATAATGATGTTTATGTATATAAAAACAATATTTCTAAGAATTGTTTGAATGAGTTGAATGTTTTAAATCGCGATAAAGCATCGCCTTTACCTAATCCTAATTATAATAATAGTAATGGGCCTTATAGACGCCCCATTTTAAATATTTGTATTTTAGGTAAACATGGCACTGCGCTCGTCGATTCGGCGGCTAAAAGCTGCATCGCGGGTCACACGCTTCACGCTCTCCTAAAGGAGATGGGGTGTCCGCTAGTACCCTCAACTCAAACGGTTAGGCTGGCAGACGGTGTCAGTAGGGTTATGGAAGTACTTACGACCGAGGTTGAGGTGACGCTTAAAAATAAAACTAAGCGTGTGCGGTTTTTAATTTTTCCCGAATCAAATAACAATGAAAGTTTGTTAGGTATAGATTTTCTCACTTCATTTAATTTAGTTTTTAATTTCGCTGATAGCACTTGGCATTTTGCTAACGACAGCAAATTCATATTTGAAATGAATTTTGAACAAGTGTCAGCTCCAACCTCGTGTGCTGCCATTGAGGTTCTACGGGACGATGAGGCGACTTCGCTGTCTACGGAACATCGCGAGGCTCTTGCCCAACTCCTCGTAGAAAATAATGACATCTTTGAACCAGGGGGAGATCCGACCCCTTTTGCGGAGCATGTGATTGACACAGGAGATCACCTCCCAATTGCGGTCCCGCCTTACAGGTTAACGCCAGCTAAAAAGAAAGTTATGCAGGCGGAGTTAGAAAACATGTTGGCAGATGACGTCATCGAAGAGTGTGAGTCCGCGTGGGCTTCTCCGGCTCTTCTGGTACCTAAGAAAAATGGTAAGGTGCGGTTCTGCGTAGATTATAGGAAACTCAACGCCGTGACGAAAACCGACGTATATCCTATGCCTTTAATAGACGAGCTCATCCAGTCAACCAAGCGGAACTGTTTTATGAGTTCGCTTGACATGAGGAGTGGTTTCTGGCAGGTGGCTTTACGAGAGCAGGACAAGGACAAAACTGCGTTTCTAACACCGTTCGGGGCTTACAGATTTAAGAGAATGCCCTTCGGACTCAAAAATGCGCCGTCTACCTTTCAGCGGCTCATCGATAGGCTTCGTTCGGGAGCGGCTCTAAAGGACGTTACGCTCCTGGCCTATCAAGATGACCTGCTTCTTATCACAGAAGGTAGTTTCGAGAAGCATATTGCTGATCTACGCGCTGTGTTTCATAGGTTACGCTTGTTTAAACTCAAAGCCAATAGAGAAAAGTGTGTGTTTGCCCGTGATAAAACAAAATATCTCGGTCACGTCATTACGCAGGACGGCGTGTCTCCTGATCATGACAAGGTCAATGCTGTCCTTGACATGAAGGCACCTACGTCATTACGTCATCTTCGCACTTTTCTCCAAACGTGCTCATGGTTCAGAAAGTTTATTCCCAACTTCTCTGCTATCGCACAGCCACTCACTCGTTTGCTTAAAAAGGATCAACCTTGGATTTGGGGGTCAGACCAGGTTAAGGCCTTTGAGGAATTAAAGAATCGTCTTTCGTCTGCACCGATTCTTATTCAGGCAGATTACACGAAGCCTTTCGTTTTAAGAACAGACGCAAGCAATTATGCTCTAGGGGCCGTCTTGCTGCAAGGTGAAGGACACGACGAGCGCCCTATAGAGTACGCCAGTCGTCTGCTTTCGCCTGCCGAGAAAAACTACAGCACCACTGAACGGGAAGCCCTCGCCGTGGTTTGGGCTGTAGAACGTTTCAGAGGTTACATAGAAGGTCATGACGTGATTATCGGTAGTGATCATCAGCCATTAAAATGGTTGCTCACTTTAATCTCAGGTATCTCCGTCAGGTAGATTAGTTCGATGGGCCTTAAAACTTCAGGCGTATAATATTCAGTACCAGTACACACCTGGGAAGGTCAATGTTGTGGCTGATACGCTGAGTCGCCCACCTTGCAATGAAGAAGACAAAGATCAGTGTGGTGTATGCTCTGTGGTGATAGACTTACCTGCACGCAGTCCCGCAGACCTTCGTCGCGCGCAGCTTGAAGACCTGGAACTCAAGAAAATCATTAACGAGTTAGAGAATACATTCGACCCAGAGTCTGTTGGCGCTAAGTCTTGGTCTGAGAAGGGTTATTTAATGCAGCATGGTGTCTTGTACAGGTACAGTCCGGAAGCTGATAGTGAGAGTTTACAGCTTGTTGTACCTGCTTTACTTCGGCTCGATGTCATAAAAGAGTGTCATGACAGCGACATGGCCGGTCATCACGGCATTGATAGAACCTACACCAAAATGGCTCAAGGGTTTTATTTTCCTGGGATGCGCAGGTCGATAGCGGATTACATCAAAACCTGTGCAACCTGTCAACGCTAGAAGGCGTCAAATCAAAAACCCGCAGGTCTGCTGCAAACTCCTGTCTTAAATCAAAGAGGGGAGGTACTAGCCATTGATTTGTTCGGACCTCTACCAAAGGGGGAGAACGGGGAAAGATGGGTGCTGCTGGTGGAGGACACAGCTACGCGCTGGGTGGAACTCTACACGCTGGCAGACGCGACAACAGAGGCATGTGCGCGCACCTTGATAGAAGAGTACTTCCTTAGATACGGTCTTCCTCGTCGTATAGTGTCCGATAATGGCGTACAATTTATTTCAGCAGTCATGCAGCAGTGTATGTTTGTGCTAGGCATCAAACAAGAGTTATTGCCTTTATATCATCCCTCAGCCAATCCGGCAGAGCGTAAGAATAGAGATCTTAAGTTTCATCTTTCTCGCCTTGTAGACGCGGACCATACGTCTTGGCCGAAGTTCATACCCGCCGTTAGATTTGCGATGAACTCCGCCGTTTGCCAATCAACGGGCGCGTCTCCGGCATTCCTTACCTTTGCCAGGGAGTTACGTTCACCCCTGGAGGTGCAGCATGATATAAGGTCGATCTTAAACAAGGATAATTTCGTTCCTCAGATTACACCTTACCTGAAAAGGTTTGTCGATTCCTTTGTCAGCATACAGGAACGGGTCGAAGAACAACAGTCTAAGAGAAAAGCTTTACATGATAAAAGCAAAAGACAAGGGGATGTTTACGACGTGGGTGATCATGTTCTCGTGAAGTCACGCGTTCTAAGCAGCACGCCGAAAAACGTTACGGCGAAATTTGCGCCGAAGAAAGATGGACCATACCAGATTGTAAAGAGAGTTAGTCCAACTGCTTATGTCATAGGAAGTCCAGACAGTCCTGAGGAGACGTTGGGAAAGTTCCACGTGTCAGACCTCACACGATTCCACAGCCGGGATAATGAATCGTCGCCTCCTCGTCCTGTCGTTCCAAGACGTCGCAGGGGACGTCCTCGTAAACATGTATGTCCAGTTTGTTAATGTATTCTTTGTGTGTTTTTAGTTTTTTTTTCTTCTTATTTTATATTTTATTGTTGATAATTTCATCCTTTTTAGTTATTACTTTTATGTAATGTGGATAAATATAGTTGTTGCGAGTCCATGAGCAGGGTCGTTCTCTTGGACTCGAGGGGGAGTGTGTAGCGGGTACCCCTTACCTACCTTGTACCTACTGAAGGTACCTACTTGTCTCGGCGCGTGAGGTGATATATATACGCGTCGCCCGCCCCGCGAGGGGCAGTCCGGAGTCCGGGTTGACATTTCCTCGCGGATGCACGCTTGCGCGACGCCCACCTATTCCCGCGGAGTGCCGTGTTTAATAGCCGTTGTTTGTTCCCGCGTACTGACTAGCCATAATTGTTTCGTTTTCTTTTCATTATTATATCCTTTTAACTAACTTTCGTTTAATTCCACTCCACCTATAGTTGAACAGGACCCAACCAACCATTACGACCCGTTACATGACCTTTTTTATTAGTTAGGTACTTTCCTAAAGTGATATAACCTACTCATTAAACCTGAGATTGGTGCCATTATGTACCAAGTCAAACAAAATGAGTCTGTGATTTATTAAATACAGAAATTTCAGCAATTATTTGTAATCCTTGTTTCATTTACTCATTGCTCATTTGGTAAAGTTCAACGTAAATGCGATATTGACATATGATAAACGCAGTGTAATTGTAATATTACTGTGCAGTAAGAGTTTTGTTGAGTTATTTAATTTCATGTTCCTACTCATAAATGCAGTAACCGGTAAAAATACGGCATGTATGTTATGTTGTAAAATCTACCATTACATTGAATCATCTAACATATGTGCCGTAAGTACAGGAAACTACAGATAAATGCAGTAAGCAACACACATACTGCATTCATGTGTAGTTAAGTATCGTGTGAAAATTATGTGAATTCATAACATGAACAGTTTTTTAAATATTTACACAAAATATTAACTAAAATGCAAAAACCCAATACCAAGTTCATCTTCTTAATTTGCTCTTTGCGCACATATTTATATTTTTTACTAATCTTTGAGTAACAATTTGCAGGCAACAAAAAGAAAAATTTCAAGTTTGACCGCGTTTTTCTCGAAACCGTTCCCATGTTCTTAACTGCGTTTATAAATTGCGCGGCAGCGATAGTTCAAAGTACTTTTGGAAATACTTTAAATCAAAATCGAACTCTTCTAACATTCCTAGTATTTAGTAGCAAGGATATGATATATATTTTGATGATTATTTTCTGTCCACATTTTTACAATTATTAATACAATCGTCCGGTTCTTCTTCCACCTCTAATTCGGTAACTGCTTGCGAGTCAGTATCAGATATGTGTTCTGTAGTATCTGAATATGATACTGTATTTAATGAATTAAAATCATTGGACCTGAATAAATCAGTAGGTCCGGATAAAATTCCACCGCTCTTTTTAACCGACTTCAAAAAAGGAGGAGGTTCTCAATTCGTCTGTATATATATATTTTTTTTCTATTTATGTTCGCGCATAACTCTGGCAATTATGAACCGATTTGAAAAAAATCTTTCTTCCATCCATTCTTTAATCCGTTAATTGGGTCCCATAAAAAAATTATTGCTTAGTAATAAGTAGTTCCTGAAAAAACAAGAATGGCGACTGCGCACTGAGAGCTGCAAGAAAGTCTATATAGATGACGTTTTAGTCGCTCGGACTCGCTCGGTAGGACAAAAATGGTCATAACTCTGGCAAATATTTACCAATTTCAATGATTCTTTTTTTATTCGAAAGAAGAAACCACTGTATTGAATCTGTATGAATTTTATTACAACCGGATAAGGACTTCCTGGAGGACCATGAACGATGTGGAGGAATTTATCTGGTAAAAACCATAAAACTGATGTTCTCCATTACATTGCTCTGACAATTATGAACCGATTTCGATGATTCTTTTTTTATTCGAGAGAGTAAACTATTATGATGTTTCCATGCAAATTTCATTACGACCGGATATTTTTTTCTGAAGAAACATGAATTATGTAAAACTATGTAGACGATAATGTGATCATAACCTACCTAGATAATAATGTTGTCTTTTACTTACGCGAATATTACACATTGAAATTAAACTACTTTTACGGATTTTATCGCGGTTTATTTATGGATTTTACTATCCCGACGTTTCTACCTAGATAATTTTACGGTTTTCGATGGTTCAATCTTTATATATGAAAATATCACTAAAAAGTTTAAAATAAAATCTTTTTTTAAAAAAATTGAACCGACTTCAATATCACTGAAAAGTATAAAATAATTTAAATATTATTGAAGTTGGTGCCAAATATACACAGCAGGTACGCTAACACCAACTTCAATAATATTTAAATTATTTTATACTTTTCAGTGATATTGAAGTCGGTTCAATTTTTTTTTAAAAAGATTTTATTAGTTAACTGTGCCCAAACTATTGCTGTCCCCGTTACAATACTGTTTAATAAATCACTAAAAGAGTCTGTTGTGTCATATATTTGGAAGGCAGCCTTTATAACCCCAGTACATAAAATATTACCTATCCCTATCTCGAAATTGTATTTAATAGCGAAAATTTTCGAAAAGATCATTCAAACTCAGTTGTATGCTGCGTTAAAAAAAAATTGTATGAAAACTTTTCAGTACGGGTTTGTCAGGAAAAAATCAACGGTATCGAATGTTGTGACTCTGGAAGATTACATTATAGTGATAATATGAGTAAAAGTAAACAGGTCGATTTAATTTATACCGACTATAGCAAATGCTTTGATAAAATTGATCACAATATTCTTATTCGTAATATTGAAATGGTAGGTATTAGAGGAGATCTCTTGAGATGGTTTTCATCATATATTGCAAACTGATCGCAAGCAGCTGTTATTTAAAAATCCATAACTAGCTGGGTACTCGTACCAAGTGGTGTGCCCCAGAGCTCTCTTCTAGGGCCATTACTCTTCGTTATTTTTGTGAATGACATTGGCGTCTGTTTTCATACTTCTAAATTACTGTGCTTTGCTGATGATATGAAAATATTTGCATCAATCGCTTGATCGCTATCGCTACTTTTATATAATAGATAATATAAACATGGAGCGTTTTCTTTTCCTGTTCTCCGGAGAATTCAAAAATGCTAGTTAGCCGACCGAGCGATTTTGAATGAATGAGTGAGTAATGTAATGTAACTAAATGAAAATGAATACTCTACATTGGCTCTATGTGATGGTACACCTCTACGAGGTGTGTGAAGTGTCAGCTAAATTGGGCTGGACTAGATGACTACCGTTTTCTCCAAGTTTAGTAGAGTTAATCTACCAAACTCAAGAGACACGATAGATTAATTATGATCTAAGGTGAACCTATTCAGAGAACCAGTGGCTAATGGTAGTTACCATTAACAGATAGCGAATTGCTGCCTCTTTAATCTTCATTGTCGTTCTGACTTGCGTTTATTTTAGTACCTACACAGTATGGTCGGCCGAAGTAAAGCCACTGGTTCTCTGAATAGGTTTTACCTTTCGACCCATAATGTTGTATTTATTTACGCGAATATTACACATTGAAATCAAACTACTTTTACGGATGTTATCGCGGATTATTTTACATTTTACTATCCCGACGTTTCGGATGCTTTGCACCCATGGTCACGGGAGGACCATGCTCTCCCGCTTCGTAAGGGGTCAATTCCTTTCGACCCCTTACGATGCGAATGGTAAAAATTGGTTCCTACCTAATAATAGTAATACGCACCTACTAAAGGAGATCAAAAGGAGAAAAAAAAAAGGGAGAGGACATCATAGCTAAATAACATATTTCAGTTTTGGTTTATAGGATATCAGGCAAGCTTTAAAGCAAGCTCGCATGGAGTACACATTCATTCAGTTGTCAATTGATAATCTATGTCACATAGATTAACAGAGTTGTTGCGATGGAAGTACAGCATTTTGGTATAGTAGCTATCTATACTATAATGCTGGTTACGTTAGTAGGTGGTAGGTATCTACTCTAATTACTTAGTAGGTACATGATATCTCAATGTTCGTTCTCTGCCAGTCAGTCAATCACTTAGTCAGAACTATGTATTTTATTAATATTTTGGGACAATCCACACACGGTCGTCTCATCCTAATAATTAGGCAGAGCCTGTACTATTGCAACCAGACTATAGTAGATTAATTTGTAAATACGAACACAGAGATAAATAATGCCTGTTAGTCATGGATGGCCCTTAACACCTCCCATCAGGAGTGGCCAGGACCGGGGCCAGGTGTTTACCACTGGACCAAAGAGCCAGTCAGGTATAAATATTATATTATGTAGCGAGCGTATGATCTATGAAGTATAAATAAATAATCGGCAAAGAGATAATGGTAGGTACATGTATAAATGTATCCTACATACACATCGTACGTACATATCGTATTATTTAGTATAGTGTTAAGGCCTTAATAACTCTGAACGACCTTGAGCATTCGAGCCCGCGGAACCCCGCCGCCGACGTCAACGCCATCTAGCAATTTCCATCGGTACTGCTTACACAAAGTCTAAATTTGTCCGAAGAATATGAAAATGCAGAGAGAACAATAATTTTAAGTAGGATATTGCCTATTATTGTAACGCATCACTGAGTCTTTTCATGTACACACGATTTAAAGCGTTTTTAATTCCAATGGACGGTTTGCTGCTGGAGCTTACAGTAGGCTATCATGCAAGTGTCTGTGCTTGATGTGTTTTTTTTTATATGCACAGTTTAAGTAATTTAAATTGTGTAATATTCAACCTAGTGGTAGTATGTCTTTATTCAACCTAGTGATGAGAATAGCAAGATGTTCGCCTGGTGGTAAGCGAAACGTCTGCCTATAAACAACTGTTATTCTCTTGAGCCCATTAATTTCACCAGCTACAGTGCCATTCACACCGGAACAAGGCAATCTTTACACTATATGACTTTTGACACTGCGATTGTACATTTCTACCGGATGGTCTCTTGCACAAGGGACCTACTATCCTACTAACAACATAGTTTTACAGAGTAATTAGTAGTATTAGTAAAATAAAGTATAGTAGGTAAAAAATATGTTCAATTTGTCATTTTGTAGTGTGTGTATTTGGGAGCGTTTAGTATGAGTGAGCTGAGCATGAACCTATGTCTAAAGAACGTATGGGAATACATGATATGCAATGCAATGCAATTCCGATTGTTTGTTATAGATATTTATGATTCATACAGATCGGATAAAATAATTTGGAGGAACATAAACGATATGGAAGAATTTAACTGGTGAAAACCATAAAATCGACATCTTCCGTTATACCTACTCTAACGAATATGAACCGATTTCAATGAGTTTCTTTATTTGTGAGACTAATCTACTACAATGGTATCATACCAAGTTCATCACGACGATTTATGAATGAAAAAAATACTAATAAATTATTTAAAAAAAATAACCCGACCGATTGTAACCGATGGATGCAAATAGCCAATTGTCGTTCATTGTGGCGTTCTAAGGGGGAGGCCTATGTTCAGCAGTGGACGTCTTCCGGCTGATGATGATGAACCCGACCAGTATACAGGTCACTAAAAAATATAAAATTATTTGGTGCTAAATTTATACAGTAGGTATGTACGCTCGCGGTCACGAACGGTGTACTACCTTTAGGACGAGAATCGCTTGCACGAGCCGGCCCGAAATACGTGCGGACGAGATAATCACACATAATGTTTGTCAAACGATTTTGATTGAATACTCCGTCCGCGATTGTACGTACAACTAACACCAACTTTAATCATATTTAAAATACTTTATACTTTTTAGTGTGCTGTCTATTGAAGTGCTGTTTTTGATTTTTTTTTTATTGTTTTTTTAATGTTCTATTCAAAGGCTAATTGAAACCCCCGACCAAAACGAGGGGAGTTATAACTTTGACACCTATGTCTGACTGGAAGTGTCTGTCTCTCTGTATGGCTGGATGTGGCATCGTAGAGCTCCAACCAGTGGATGGATTTGAATGCGGTTTTTTTAAGGCTAGTTTAAGCGAGATGGTTCTTAACTATGTTACATGAAAATCGGTCCAGCTGTTAGAAGACCATCAGCTCTTTTCCGAGTCGAGGTAGGGATATTTCGTATATAGACATCTTTCATTATTTCTATAAGTCCAAAAGATCTGAAATTTAGTATTTAGTACATATATAAATCCGATAATAGTAAATAAAATGGTAACCTTCACCAGGGTCTGATGATGATCAGCAAGAAGGTGGAAATAGGATCTAGGCCCCAATAAACGAAGACTCATTTAGTTTGGGCTCGTGGGATAGTTCTCAACGAGTAGTTGCTAGATGAATGGAATTCAGGGTCTAATGATGGAGCAGGAAGCTGGTCACAGGATCTCTGCACCAATAAATGTAGACCTACTGTGTTTAGGCTCGTTGGGCTGGTCTCGATGAGTAGTTGCTAGAAAATGATGATCAGGGTCTGATGATGGACCGGGAAGATGGCCAAAGGATCTCTGCACAAATAAACGTAGACCCACCGAATTTGGGCTCGTCAGATATGTCTCGACGAGTAGTTGCTAGAAAAACGGTGATCATTGTCTGATGATGGAGCAGGTTGGTGGTCACGGAATCTCTGTATCAATAACCGCATTTGGGCTCGTTGCGTACGTCTCTACGAGTAGCTGCTAGAAAAATGGTGATCAGGGTCTGACGATGGAGCAAGACTGTGGTCACGGTATCTCTACACGAATAAACGTACACCCACCGAATTGGGGTTCCTTGGGTAGGTATCACGAGTAGTTGCTAGAAAATGGTGATCTTTAGATGGGGTCTGATGATAGAGCAGGAAGGTGGTCAAAGGATGAGGTGACGGGCCCGTTGGTCTAGTGGTTAGACTCCCTGGCAGCTACTCGATGAGTTGTGGGTTCGATTCCCCCACGAAGTGTCTGGGTGTTATTTATCTATTTAAGTATGTATTTACAAAAAAAAAGTATTAATATCTGTTGTCTGGTTTCCATAGTACACGCTCTGCCTAGTTTGGTATCGGATAACTGTGTGTGGATTGTCCCAAGATATTATTGATATTATTATAAAGGATCTCTGCACCAAAAAACGTATACCTACCGAGTTTGGGCTCGTTAGTTATGTCTCGACGAGTAGTTGTTAGAAAAATGGTGACGAGGGTCTGATGATGAAGCAGGAAGGTAGTCACGGGATCTCTGCACCAATAAACGCAGACGCATTGGATAGGTTGCTATGAGTAGTAGGTAGAAAAATAATGATAAGAGTCTGGGGATGGGAGCAAGCAGGACGGTGGTAACAGAAACTCTGCTCCATAAAATGTAGGATCCATCGAATTGTAAATCGATAGTTGAATCTTGCCGAGTAATTACTAGACAGATATCAATCAGAGTAATGGCGCCGGAAACTCATTTTAAGAGTTCGTTCACCCATGTCGGGGTTTATTAAAAAAGTTTAATTTATACTTTAGCCTGAATTAAGTATACACATACATACTACAAAGTCTAGTTAGGTACTTAACAATAACAATAAATATAAAAATATAAAACATTAAAGTAATGAATTTTATCTATACTCATATCGTAATATTTAAATAATGAATGCAAAACTAGTAAGTACTCTAATGACACACTTTATACACATGCAACTCCGTTCTAAAAACATTTTATTTTTTTATACACAAAAAAATGGGCTGCTGAGGGGCAAGACCGAAAAAATTTTTTTTTTTTTTTTAATTTATTTATTTAAGGTCGTTTTTTAACATCTAAGGTCATTAGCGACCACATTTAACAGTAAATCACACTAACTTATAAACATTTATCAACTTTAGAAATTTTAAAGTTCGAGCACATCCATCATGATTTAAACAATCTTTTATACTATTTGGTACGTTACATAAACGTTTCTCACTATTATATGCCGAACATTCCACTAAAAGATGAAATACAGTCAATTCTTGTCCACATTTACATTTATTTCTGTCAGCTTTAGTTATTAAGTGTACATGAGTCATATTTGTGTGTCCAATACGTAATCTAGTTATGACTACCTGATCTTTTCTACAAGTAAACACAAGGGGGGGTTTGTCGAAAATTGAATTTCTAATATTAAATAACTTTGTGGTATTTTCTGTCTTCCAATAATCATCCCAACGAATTTTAATTTTATGTTTTATATATTTCTGCAGATCAGCCGGATTTGACTTTATTACATTACAAATGTCATTTTCATTAGTAGCATCTCTAGCTTCTTTGTCTGCTTGTTCATTACCAGCTATCCCTTGATGACTAGGAATCCATATAATATCAAACTTGTAATTATTTTGCAGTAGATCCACCATTCTTTGTTTTATTTCTATAATAAGAGGATTTATATTTGTAGGATTTTGTAAGGCTGTTAAACATGATTTTGAATCAGAATAAATTATGTATTTCTCTGAATTAGTTTCATTATTTATCAATTCTAAGGCCTTAAGAATGGCTATTGCTTCACAACTAAAAATTGTAGCGAAATCACTAAGTCTATATCGGTAAGAATGTTCACTGTATACTACTGAACATCCTGATTTTCCATTCATAACTGACCCATCCGTGTAGAAAATTTTACAATCTGTATTTCTATTATGTAATTCATTAAATAAATTTTTATACATGTATTGCGGTGTTTCATCTTTTTGGTTTTCTGCTAGTACAAAGTTAATTGGGAACTCATGATTTTCCCAAGGACCACAAGTCAGTAATTTCTTTGTAAAAATACATGGGGTCTTAACGTTCAACTCTTTTAAATATTTTCGTGATCTGATTCGCAAAGGCTGCAATAATTTAGGTTGAAATTCATATTCAGCATCTACAGCTGTTGCTTTAGTATAATAATTAAACGTTGAATTTTCAGGTTGGGATAGTATATTTATAGCGTATATCATCACAAGCTCTTTTCTTCTAAATTCTAATGGCATTTCTCCAGCTTCAGCTAAGATACTCTTAACGGGGCTAGTTCTGAACGCACCAATACTTAGTCGTAGAGCTGCATTTTGGATACTTTCTAAGGAATTTAATGAACGCTGTTTCGCTGAATCATAGATAACTGAGCCGTAATCTATTTTTTGACGTATTAAAGCACGATACGTATTTATTAAGGATTTTCTATCTGATCCCCATGTTGTTGAAGCCAAAACCTTTATTATGTTTAATCTTTTATAGCATTCTGACTTAAGTTTATTTATATGTGTATTCCAAGACATCTTTTTATCAAGAGTTAGACCTAAAATTCTTATGTTATTTACTTCTTTTATGTTATGTTCACTTAATGTTAATTGTATGTGTCTGTTATTCTTTTTCTTATTTGTTAGTATTATAGATTCAGTTTTAGTTTTAGAAAGTTTAAAGCCTGTTTTTGTAGACCAATCTTGAAGATCATTTAGTGTAGAGCTCTTGACCTTTTAACTTCATATTTGCATAATAGAATTCAGAAGGTTGACATTAACGGTAAGAGATCTCCTGGTTCTGTGGTCTCCATGGGCGTCCCTCAAGGTTCAATATTAGGCCCATTTCTGTTTTTAATATATATTAATGACTTACCCTACTACGTAGGGGACAAACTAAATGTTGTATTGTTCGCTGATGATACCTCTCTTTTATTTAAAGTCAGGCGTAAACTCTATGAATACGACGAAGTAAACAATGTACTTTCTAAAGTTGTCCATTGGTTCAATGTTAATAATTTGAAACTTAATGAGAGCAAAACCAAATGTGTGAAATTTGTAACACCAAATGTAAGACAGGTGGCAACCAATGTGGAAATTAATGGAGCGAAGTTGGACCTTGAGGAGTCGACTGTGTTCTTAGGTATAACAATTGACGCTAAACTACAATGGGGCCCCCACATTAAGAAATTGTCAGGTAGACTGAGTTCCGCGGCTTATGCAGTTAAAAAAATAAGACGTTTAACTGATATTGAAACCGCTAGAATTGTTTATTTCAGCTATTTCCACAGTATTATGTCTTATGGTTTATTACTGTGGGGATCTTCTGCAGAACTTAATACCATTTTTATTCTGCAGAAAAGAGCTGTGAGAGCCATTTACAATCTGGCTCCTACTGATTCACTAAGGGAAAAATTCAAAGAAATAGATATTCTAACGGTTGTTTCGCAATTCATATTTGAAAATTTAGTTTATATTCAGAAAAATAGTGTATCTTTTAAAAAGTACAGTGCGATTCATAGTGTTAATACCCGGAACAAACACAATCTTGTTTTACATTCCACACGTCTCCACAGAACAAGCAAATCGTTTATGGGCCAAAGTATACGCTTCTATAACAAACTGCCACAGGATATCCGAGATCTTCCACTGAATAAATTTAAACCTTTGATAAGAAGCCGGCTGTCGAAAAAGGCTTATTACAAAATCTCGGATTACCTAGAGGATAAAGCTGCGTGGGCTTGAACTGCTCAACTCATGCAAGCTTAGAATTGTAGGCTTACAGTTTGTAACACCTCTTAATCTGGTGGATTACTGATGGCTGTTTCACAAGTCAATTGATTGATAATATAAAGATTATGTGAAAGTGTTTTGTGTCTTGCCTGTCGAGGTACTACTTAACAGCAGAAGTTAAATGTGAGCCACTGTGATTTTGGTTCGGTCATGCTCGCCATCGAAAAGTCTTTGCTTGTGGCGGCTTCGTGTGGCGGGTCACCCCCTTCCCTCTAATATGGTTGAGGGGAGTGATGGCTGCTGCTCGAGTCAACTCGTGCGCGGGTGCTGCTTGGGGGGACTGGTCCGACTTCTATCCATTTGGCCTTTTAGTTTGTCTTAATTTATTGTTTTCTTCTTTTCTCCCTTGCTTTATGTTTCGAATGGCAGGACACAATATCGCTAATGTCGATTCATTTGTAACAAAACAATGTTTAAAAAAAAAAAGTGAAAAAATGACAAGCCCGCTGAGTTTCTTGCCGGATCTTCTCAGTTGAGGCCGCGTTGTGATCCGGTGGTAGCTTCTAAAAAATGACGATTCAAAAGTGCTAGCGTTAAGCCTATTTGAAATAAAGATTTTTGAGTTTGAGTTTTGAGTTTGTATTTTGAATTAGTTTCAACGTAGGTCCTAGTGTCCTACCGCTACAAATTATTGTCAGGTCATCGGCAAACAGAAACCCCTTTACTGGTTGTTTAATATGTGACAAAGCATCGTTAATAGCAAGTAAAAAAAGTATAACACTGAGCACAGAGCCTTGAGGAAGGCCATTTTCCATAGACACAGGATTAGATACAGTATCGTTAATTCTTACTTTTATTAATCTCTCTGAGAGAAAGTTTTGGACAAATGCTAGAACATTTCCCTTGATACCTATATCTTGTAATAGTTTTAGGACTCTGTGCTTCCAAACCATTTCATAGGCTTTCTCTATATCTAAAGCTACAATTACCGTACAATTACCATTTGCAAAATTGTCAAGTACTTCACTTTCAATATTCATTAAATGATCCGTTGTTGACCGAAATTGCCGAAAACCGTATTGAAATGGTGAAATATGTTTATTTGATTCCATATACCATCTGATTCTTTTACTTATAATTTTTTCCAATATTTTACAAAGGTTACATGTTAGGGATATGGGTCTATAACTTGTTTGTAGACTTGATAGTTTTCCTGGTTTTAATATGGGGACCACTAAAGCTTCTTTCCAACTATCTGGAAAAATCTGTTTTTTCCAAATATAATTGTACAACTGAAGTAAATATTGAAGTCCACTAATTGGCAAATGTTTAATTATAATATTAGAGATATTGTCTGGACCTGGACTAGAATTACCTACTTCAGATAGGACCAGTAACAATTCATGCATATATATGTCCTTATTTATTGAATTCGAATTATCAGTTACATTAAAATTCGATTCAGTCTCTTGATTCGTTTTGTATTCTAAAAATTTACTATCATAATTATTTGAACTAGAGTTTGATGCAAAAGTATTAGCTAAAAGATTTGATGTTTCAAAGGGGTTAGATGTAAATGTTCCATCACGGTTTTCAAGTACAATATTATTGAATCTAACATTACGATGATTAAGTTTTTGTATCTTTTTCCACATATCCCCAACAGGTGTTTTATTGTTAATAGAAGACACCCAATTTTCCCAGTATCGCTTCCTACTTTCTTTAAGAAGTCTTCGATAGTATGCTCTTTTTTTCTTATATTCAATTTTGTATATCGAATTGGGATCATTCCTTGCGTATTTCCTAAATAGTTTTAGTGCTTTTTTAGTTTCCCTGATTGCAGTCTTACATTCATCATTCCACCATGGTAAATTATTTTTTCTTAATGTACCAGATGTTTGAGGTATTGATTTGTTGGCTGCTTCAAGGATTACCTGAGTGAATTTTTCAACTATATCATTAATCGGATGATCAAACATAGGATTTAGAGGTTTTAGTTTAGAGATATTTTGGTCAATTTCTTCACTAAATTTCGTCCAATCTGCTTTGTCAAACTTCCATTTTTTTGGTAATCTTATATTGTTAGGTACATCGTGAGAAATTTGGTATTTGATTAAAATTGGGAAATGGTCACTATCATACAAATCTTCTAAAGCGTTCCATTCAAAATATGATGTTATATCTTGTGAAGCCAAAGTTAGATCTATATTGCTGGTGCGACCGGTATTGCTGTCAAAATGTGTAGGTTGGCCATTGTTTAGTAATAAAACATTATCATGTTCATCGAGCCATTCAGCAATTATTTTACCCCTGGTATCACATTTATCGGAACCCCAATAAAAGTGGTGGCTGTTAAAATCGCCTAAAATTATGAAAGGTGTTGGAAGTTGACTAATCAAATCATTAAACTCATTTATGTTAAGGGGATTACTATTAGGGAGATAAACGTTGCATATTGTAACTGCTAAAGGAAATTTGATTTTTACCGCTACCGCTTCAATGTTTGTATTTATTTGTAATTGTTCAGGAATTGCCTCCGATTTAATAAACATAGCTACTCCACCGCTAGCTCTACCACTATGTGACCTATTTTTATAGTAATGTTCATAACCTATCATCGAAGCACAATAGTCAGAGGTAAAATTAGTCTCTTGTAAACAAATGCAACTTGGACGGACTTGACTTATTAAAAGTTTAATACTTTCTAATCTTTTATAGTAACCGTTTATATTCCGCTGTAAAATGTCCATAGCATATAACAACCAGAAACAAATATGTGTGACTATCTATTTAGTTATTAAATAAAAGTATATATTTTATAATCTTAATCTGTAGTGGTTACAGGCGTAATATTTAACATTTCATGTAATTTCCTCGATAAGCGTGAGCACCTATTTTTTAAGCTTTTGTTCATTTTACAATGTAGTTTGTTACACATTATAATTAAATCTTTTACATTGTCCGTATATGAATACACTAATTCCTTTATATTTTGTTTGCCTCGTGAATTATCTAATAAACTAATAAATTGGTCTAAATTAATAGGGAATGTTGTTTCGTCACTTAATTCAATCATGTTAGCTTCAATATCTTTCCATACTTCTTCTTCTGTTCTAGGGTCAGTTTTCTTTAATTTTTTTGTTGTCCTTACTTTTACTTCAATGTCTTCTAGTGAGACATTGCTGCCAGTTTCATCAGATTCAACTTCCATTATATGAATATCATCCACTTTTGAATAAGGTTTTGTGATTTCTAATTTCGAGGATTCACTGGCTGTTGATGAATGGATTCGTTTCTTCCCTTTTGAATATATTTGCGATGGCTGTGGAAATTCGTCTATCGGCGGTGAAGTCACAGGCACGGATATATGATCATCATTTCTATTAAATATTTTGTTAATTTCATTGATTGTTTGGCTATCCGTTTCTTGGAGATGAGATTGAGAGTTTTCCGTACTTTGAGGACAATTTTTGGCCAAATGACCCATCGTGTTGCAGGTGAAACATTTCAGGGCATCAGTAGATATATAAATCCAGTAATTTGTTTCTTCAAATGTTAGTTGGAAGGATTCTGGAAGTCGTGTCTCGTCTTCCGGACTTATATATAATTGCCTTCTAAAACTTAATACATGAGAAAAACCAGGTTCAGTTACTCCAATTTTCATAAAAGTTATGGAAGACATTATGTTGATATTTAATTCTTTAAATTTTTGTTCGATCACATAATTTGGAATGACGGGGCAAACGTTGGATAAAACTATCCTTTTATTTCTGGTAATTAACGGTTTTATCTCAAGTACATGACTTTGTATAGTAATTTTTTTCTTCCCTTCTATCAAGGTATCGGCTGTTTTTTTAGAGTCCAGGTATATACAAATACGTGCATTTGATATACGAGATATAAATCTAATAGAAGTCGCAGGTATGATGGATGCTAAGGCAACCAGATACTCCCTGAGTGTTATTCCATCAATTGAGTCCAGTATAATGGCTTGATCTTTCTTGGGGAAACAAGTTGTTGACGTCACATTGGCATAACTTGAGGCGTTGGATGTTGATTGAGACTGTGTAAGTAGTTGGGACATTGGGGGATTTTGGTACGTTGGGTTTGAATACATGATTGTTTAAAGGGCTTCCTGTTGCCAGGAAGTACCCTGTTTACGTTATTTCAATATTGAGGTAATCACTGTTCACTATGCGCGTAAATAAAATAACACGATAACAAGTCGAGTCGAACGCTGAGCGCAGTGAGTGAGACACGCGCGTCCGCAATGACTACTCGCGAGCAACTGAAGACCGAAAAAAGTGTAACACTGTAACAATGAAAAACGACACCAAAACTGTTAGTTATTTAAAAAGCTGCCTAATGTTTATACAGATTCAAACGGACTTGAACTGTATGTCAACGTATTAAAGTCTCAATTTTCTTATAAATATAGACATGACTGGTTTGATTATTGCATTACAGCTCTCGACTTGCTCTCCTAATAGTATATTTGTTTCTGGCGACGGTACTATATTATGTATAATTGGCTCAGTGGTATATGAGCTTAACTAAGGTAATAACGTGATGTTAGACGTGGGTACAAATCCTAGCAATTCATTTGCTTTAATGTCTTTTTTATCATCCAGCAGCCGAAACGTTCACTGCTGAACATAGGCCTCTACCTTAGAAGGGAGGGGTTGCCATTATCATCACGCTTGGCAGGCGGCTTGGGGATCACAGTATAGGTGGCAGGTAATCCAATAAAAAGACTGCTGCCACTAGTTCTAGTTTTCTTCTAGTTTTTCCTCAGTCGCCTTTTACGGACACCCAACGAGAGGAGATGGGTAGGTGCTATTCTTACCCGGACACCCCACGGGGGTCTTTTTTATATTTTACTATTCTCATTATTTATTTCATAAATTGTTACAAAAGGAACATTTTAAGCATCTTTATTTTATAATTTTAATGTTTAAATACCCTTTATCTACACTCATATCGTAATATTCATATTATGAACTCAAAACTAGTACTCTAATGACACATTTTATACATAATGCCTCTTTACAAAGATCAAAAAGTTTTATACGGTACACGTGTATCGTAAAAAAAAACGTTTGATCAAAACGATGCCGTAAAATCTGCTTAAAAATATATTGTAATACAGAAACTTTTCTATATCAAAATATTTTTAAGCCAATCTAGTAGGCCGCTATGTCATCTAGTAGTCCGCGATCTAATCCAGCAGGCCACGATACATTCATCGGGAGGGTGGGACCCAGTTGTACGCATGCCCTATGGAGTTATTTGAATGAATTGAGTGCCATAATATTATACACTGGAATAGAATTTTATTCCACACAGATTACATACTATTTGGTACAACAAATTTAACTATAGTACAGAAAGCACGTCGTCTGTGTGAAACAGAGCTCTCTCTGTCTGTATTATATGTTTTGTAATGTAGTTTGGCGGTATAAAATTGTATTTCATGAGTTTAGATAAAGTAGTGTTTGAAACTGCACATAATTAAGCATTAAAACACTCGTGTTTTAATAACTCCTATTGTGCAGCAGTTTCTAATACTTACTATTAACCAATAATAATAAATAATCATGTCTGATTATTATACATGCAAGTATGTATCATCAAGCAGAGAATAAAAGAAGTCGGTTAATAATCACAAATTGACTTTTTTCATAGACTTTGGAAGTTGTATATCGCAGATATCTTCAAATTATAAAATGTCAAATTATTCAAAAATGGTTGATATTTGCAAATGATCTCTACAAACCCTTAACGGATTGCTGTGATATTTACCAGTAACCCTGTATATACAGAATTCTAGATAATATGAATAGAACATTAAATATAGAACACAAAAATATTATGAACAAAAGATATATTATATACTAGCTGACTCGCGCAGCGCCTCCCGAGCTCTTTTACGTTAGCTAATTTTTAATAGCATACATTTGCGTTGAATACATAACCTCCTTTTTTACTTGCCCTCCGAAGCACGGAGATGCTTACTTCAAGTGGAATTAAACGGTCACCCATCTATGTATTGACCTTGCCTAACGTTACTTAACCTGATCGATTACCAAACATTGATAACGACTGTCAATGACGGGCTTCTCATTTTTTTATAGTATTAGATACATTTGTGTTGAATACATAACCTACTTTTTTAAAGTCGGTTAAAAACTGGGACCCACTTTTTATTGCCTTCCGAAGCACTGAGACGCTTACTTCAAATGGCATTAAACGGTCACCCATCTATGTAATGACCTTGCCTAACGTTGCTTAACCTTATCGATTGCCACACATTGATAACAACTGTCTATGAGTGGCTCCTTATTTTTAATAGTATTAGATACATTCGCGTCGAATACATAACCTTCTTTTTTATAGTCGGTTAAAAACTGGTACCCACTTTTTACTTGCCCTCCGAAGCACTGAGACGCTTACTACAAAAGGCATTAAACGGTCACCCATCTATGTTATGACCTTGCCTAACGTTGCTTAACCTGAACGATTGCCAAACATTGATAACAACTGTCTATGACGGGCTTCTCATTTTTTTATAGTAATAATAATATCCTGGGATAATTCACACACGGTCATCTGATCCCAAACTAGGCAGAGCCTGTACTATGGAAACCAGACAACTGATACTAATACATATATACTATTTTTTTGTAAATACATACTTATATAGATATAACACCCAGACACTTGGTGGGAATCGAACCCACGACCTGTTGGGTAGCAGACAGGGTCACTAACCACTAGACCAACGGGTCCGTCAAAATCAAAAATAAAAGTCAGTATTAAATACATTTGTGTTAAATACATAACCTCCTTTTTTAAAGTCGGTTAATAACTGAGACTCACTTTTTACTTGCCCTCCAAATCACGGAGACGCTTAATTCAAATGGCATTAAATGGTCACCCATCTATGGAATGACCTTGCCTAACGTTGCTTAACCTTATCGATTGCCACATATTGGATAATAACTGTCTATGAGTTTCTCTTTATTATTAATAGTACCTATTAAATACATTCGCGTCGAATACATAACCTCCTTTTTTAATTTTAAAGTCGGTTAAAAACTGGGACCCTCTCCCAAGGGAACCGTGATGAATTACGGTATTTAAGACCGTTCCGAATTCACAAACCGACGTCACCCACCGGCGGCCCCAATGCATTGGCATAGTTTTCTTAGTCTTTGCGTACTTAAAAAGTTAATTTATTTCCAAAAAAATATTTACCGTTACTAATGTATAGATATTAACTAAACTAAGTACTTATATTAATTTCAATATTTTATAAATGCGCTTAAACTCTTTAAAAAATTAAACGAGTTAAACAATATTGCTCCAACACCGACGTGCAGTCCTCCCTCGACAACGCCGCGAAGCGGACTGAATCAAAGCTCGGAGCAGGCATACTTGCGCAGATGTATTAAATTTTGGGAAAAATAGATATTTCTCTAGTAAAATACGGAATAAAAATAAATCTTTCAAGTAAAGACATTCGTATTTTCAAGACCTTTTTTCTTGTGTAAACGCCAACACCATAGCTTGAGCGGTTTTAGAGAACATTTGCAAATTATGACATAAATAGGTCCTTTTTAGATCTATTTTTCCTAAAAAGTGGTTATCAAAAATAAATTTTTATTCAAGTAAACGTATTTATCGAAACTTTAACTAACGTTTTATATTTTTTCTATACAGATTAAATCAACAGTTTTTGTGAACATTTAACTTAAAATAACAAGAATTCAGGCATTTCACCGTTATTAGCGCCTTAATGTAACTGAAACTATGAGGTGAAGATTATTGATAGTGGTGAGTGCGCAGCTGGTTCATTGAGTTCGGCGGGTTATCGCGGCGGGCGATACGGCGTCGCCGGCCGCGCCTGCGCTCTCGGCACTCGGCGAGATCACATCTTATTGTACTAGGATGCCGATCAGATATCAGCTCATACCAACCAGCGGATCTCCGGTCAGGAGCGGACCGACCTTTTTTTTTTTTTTTTTTTGAAGCTGGGGAAACCGTCAAACGGTCCCCGGGAGCTGTGGGGCTCGACCGGGGTATGTGGCTTACCCCCGCGGCTGTCGCATCAGCACATGAGAGGGGGGACCCCAGGGCTCTCCCGTGGGATCTGCATCAGGAGCCCCTCAGTGCCTTGCCTTTGAGTCTGCCGCCAGGGGGCACATTGTAGCCCCCCGGGGACCACTCACGGTGCTCACGGGGACGGGGGTCGCAACCCCGCCGCCGTCCTCCTCGGAGTCGCGGCCGTACGCAATAGACGTCCTGGGGCCCACACCCCGAAAGTCCAGCGACTCCGAAGGAGCCGCACACGCTCAATATTATTGTCACTATACAATACAATTATTTTTTATTGTAGACCAAAAGAGAAGATACAGTTTAAAAGGAAAAGAAAATTGCAGTGTAACAATTTAAGTGGTCTTATCGTTAAAGGGATCACTTCCAGACAACCTTGGGGTATAGGACAGATGTTGACAATATAGTGCATATTGTCAATAATATTGTATGTGTGCGGCCCGTATTGCAGTATTGTTCAATATTATTGTTGATTTCCAGATATTCTGATTTTGTCAATAATATTGACGTGTGCAGGCGCGAATTACGTGTTTGGGGGGCGCCGAACACAAAAACTCCAATAAAATATTCGATTAAATGATTATAGTGGTATAATTAATCTTCCACAATAGTTATTAATATACTTATATATAATCTTAGTATCTATCCTTAAAGTCTAAGCGTCTGTTCCCACCGATGTTAGGTAAGGGAAAGCGATCTCATGAAGTCGTGACGTCATGAGCTCGGTGTCCGATGCGCGGCAAATGTCCCACGGTCTAGGTATATGCTGACGAGGCATGCTGGCTCGTAACACCTCCCCTACCGGATGAGCAACTATTTGGTGACAATGACGCCAAAAGTTGCGGCTCTTCTTGCCAATTCCGTCATCTGGGCTATGTCGTAATATCCAATCTGTGGTGTTCGGTATAGATGAATAGGTAGATATCTAATTCTCAATGCTGCTGAACCTTTTTTATCCATAATAATCTGCTTCTGAATTCCGTAAAGGCTTGAAATAAGGTTAATAAAACTGGCTCTCCAGCTCAGTCTGATCTGAGCCTCCTTGGTCAGTGAGATAAGCGTGGTATTTCACACGTTGCATCTATCTCCTGAGTCTGTATAAGTCTCTGGATTTGTTATTTAATGGTCTGGTTCAACTTGCACCACGTGAACGATGTTCTGCTCCACATAGATGCCAGGTGTTGACCTTCGGGCATTCAGCCACTATATACACAAATTCCTGATAATTAATTGCTATATAAGGTGCAGCTGGTACTATAACTATGCAAAGGGCTGAGCATAAGTTTACAGAAGATAAGACGTAGGTACTAAATGTAATTGGAAACCTTATGACTGCTACGTATAATATGAAGCTAAGCTAATAATTTCGTAATAGTTTCTGATGTACTTATCTGATCTGAATTATAAAATATTGGAATAGTAAGTATGCTATTTAAATATCTAATATCATATATTTGTATCAAAAGTTTATGCTTACTTATATATTTTCTGTCTTTAATTATTTCACTCAAAAGTTCTTGTGCATTTTTGGCTAATATGCGTGTGATGTATTAACAATTGTTGAACGTATTTGTAAATGTCAGTTTGACAATTGATAAGTCAAACTATTGCTCTTGGACAGTTCGCTCTCTCTGATCGGGTACCTTTATATTGTAAGCAATGGCTGTATTTCATACTCACTTAATAATCAATAAATATCAGTATTAAAGCGTGCAACTACACACATCAAAAGTGTCTAGGGATCAACATATATTTTTGCAATAACTTTTCTCCTGATTGATATTAATTAAAATTTTCTTTAAGGATTCATCAAATAAAGTGTTTTCGTTTGTCACAGTAACGATAAACCAAGTCACCTTTGCATTAATAAAGAAATTTGCCATTTTCCTAATAAAGGGATTTTTGACATTTGAACCACTAACACAAAAGTTCGAAAAAAAGACTGAAATAACAGTTTTCTTTAAAATTTTATTGGGTAACTTAAACAATTAATAATCCGTGTTTCTACCGCGAACACTAACAACACAAGAACATCGGTTTGGCATACTCAAAATGAGTTCATCCAAATCACGCTGTGGAATGGCCGCCCATGTTCGTTGCAACAACAAAAAAAGGTCTTCTTGCGACTGGATACCCTCCATATTCGGCAGAGCTCTTCTCTGTAGCATATCCCATGCATGCTCAATCGGGTTCAAGTCTGGCGACTGAGCAGGCCAGGGCAGGACATTGATGTTAGCTGCGGCGAGAGTCTGTCTTACAACCCTTGCGGTGTGCGGTCGTGCATTATCATGCATTAACTGAAATAAGGGACCGATTTGCACTTGTAGAGGAACGATGACGTCTGATACAATCGTCTCAGCATAAATTTGAGCGTTGAGGTTGCCTCTGATCCAAATCAACTCAGTTCTTCCGCCGATCCAAATACCCGCCCATACCATGATGGTTCCACCACTATAAGGATGGACTTCCTGGCAGGATTTTAATCGCTGTTGGCGTCCAGGGGTTCTCCAGTGTCGTATACGTCTTGTATCCGGTCTCATACCAAAACGAGACTCATCAGAAAAGCACACGAAACGCCATTGTTCTTCTGCCCAATTTCTGTGTTCAAGAGCCCATTGATATCGAATCCTACGATTGTGCATTGCTATAGGTGGTACCCGTAGCGGTCTTCGGGAATGAAGGTTCACTTCATGCAAGCGGTTTCTGACTGTTTGGTCGCTAATTAAGTTCCCTGAAGAGTGATGAAGCCTCACGGCTAACATCATGGCAGTTATTGTTGGAGCTCTTCGAGTTAAGATTTGAATATATCGGTCTTGTCTCCGTGTGGTGCAGCGATACCGTCCTCCATGGCGCTCAGCCACGGTACCAGTGCTTCGGTAACGTGTCCAAAGTCGACTGATAACACTCTGACTTGTATTCAGAGCTAAAGCCACAGTACGTTGCCGGGAACCAGCTTCTATCATTCCCACGGCTCTGAGCATTTCTTCCCTGCTTAAATGACGTCGCCGCTCCATAATAACGTTGGTTTTAATCAGTAGTAGGGAAACAGTAGCACTAATAATGTCTTCAATGCGTTGTATGTTTTTATAGGGAAAATATTGACAGCTGATTTTCATCTTTTACTCGAATTTGATTCACAGTTCCTGATTCAAATTATGAAATGCACCAAAAAGGATCCATATAAATTTATAAAATCATAAATTTATTACAAAGCCACATCTCAATCTCAAGAAATCCGCTTAAAAATGCTTGATCCCTAGACACTTTTGATGTGTGTATTTTATTTCAAGAGTACTAGAAGGCCTAGTACACGGTAAATGGCGACAGGAGCAAAATATTTCAAACTGGTATTGTATCGATTATTGAATTTAAGCACGTCGGCATGGCGTCGAACATTTCTTTTAGGCATTTCCAAGAGGGAGATGACATTTGTTGCTTTTTAGAAAGAATGGAGCAACATTTTACAGCCAACGATATACCACAAGAAAGGCAATTACCATCATTATTGATATCGCTAGATCAAAACGTATATAAAATTTTGAAAAGCATGGTGCATCCAAGTTTGCCTAAAGAAAAAACATACAAAGAGATTGAAGAGGCATTAAAATTGCGATTCCTGCTAAGAGTTTCTCATTTTAGAAAAAGGATTAATTTCCACAGTTTACGGCAGGCTGAAGGGGAGTCAGTTTCCAAGTGGTTTGCCAGGGTCAAAGAAGCCGCAAGCGACTGTAACTTCGCGCAAGGTGTGGACAGTGTTAAAGATAAATTTGTTACAGGTTTTAGACCAGGACCAATACAGGATCGGTTGTGTGAGGAACCGGTGACAAAGGACATTAAAGATTTATTAGAAATTGCATTGAATAAGGAGTCGGCATGTCAGCAACAAAGTGGTTCTATTCCAGTAAATAAAGTGTTTAAGGTAAACAGCAAAAATGTATATAATAAAGTTTCTAGAGATAAAAATGTAAAGGATAATAATATTTTAAAATGTATACATTGTGGTAAACCGAACCATTCATTTGCAAGGTGTAAATATAAAACATATAAATGTAAAATTTGTAACAAAATAGGGCATTTAGCTTCAATTTGTAAGAACAAACAAACAAATAGTGTCGAGATCACAGAAGATAAGTCTGCAGAAATTTTTACAATATTACCTGAAAAAGAAATTAATTATGTTTCACCGTTTATCATTAATTGTTTTGTAAATTCAATTCCTTTAAATATGGAGCTAGACACAGGTGCAGCAGTATCCTGCATCCCAGAACGAGTCTATAAAGATAAATTTATTAATATTAAATTAGATTACACTCCGTTGCAGTTGAAAACTTATAGTGGTCAATTAGTAAAGCCAGTAGGTAAAATTTCAGTTTTATTACAGTTCAAGGAAAAACAACATCTTTGTTCTTTATTAGTAGTTAAAGATGGTTGTAGAAATTTATTTGGAAGAGATTTAATGAAACTTTTCAACATTAATATGTCAAATAATTTTAATTTAAATTCAGTAGAAATACCTAGTTTGGACAGCATATTACAGGAATACTCAGAAGTTTTTAAGGATGAGCTGGGAGTAATTAAAAATGAGGAGATTAATTTAGAGTTAATTGAAAACACTAAGCCAATTTTTGTAAAGCCCAGACCCATTCCTTTTGCATTTAAAGAGAAAGTTGACAAGGAGTTAACTAAATTAGAAAAAGAGGGGGTTATTACCAAGGTGGATAATTCAGATTGGGGCACACCTTTAGTTCCAGTTATTAAGGAAAATGGTAAGTTAAGATTATGTGCTAACTATAAAATAACCGTTAATAAGTATTTAAAAGATATTAACCACCCATTACCTAGGATTGAAGACATATTTACAGCATTACAAGGAGGTAAAAAGTATACCAGATTAGATTTACGAAATGCTTTTAATCATTTATGTTTGAATAAAGCGACAGGTGAGTTGTTAGCTTGGTCAACACCGAAAGGTATTTACAGGTTGAATAGATTACCATATGGCACAAAGCCAGCTAGTTCTATATTCCAGGCTAAGCTTGAAAAAATTTTATTAGGGGCCAAAGGGGTTGTCAATTTTATAGATGATGTAGTAGTCACAGGGGATAATGACCTTGATCATTTACAAAATCTAAGGGAGGTTTTGAGACGTTTTAAAGATGCGGGCATTCGGCTTAATAAAAGCAAATGCACATTTTTTCAAGACGAAATTAAGTATTTAGGACATATTATTTCAGGGCAAGGTTTAAAAAAAGATATTTCCCATTTAGACAGTATTACAAAGGCACCCCAACCCAAAAATGTTTCAGAAGTAAGATCATGGATAGGCATGGTAAATTATTATGCAAAATTTATTCCTAATTTATCTACAAAATTAAAACCCATTTATAATTTATTACAAAAAGGTTCAACATTTTCATGGTCAGTTAATTGTCAGAATAGCTTTGAATTAATTAAGAAGGAAATAATTTCAGATAAAATATTAGTGCATTATGATAGAAATAAACCTTTAAGATTAGCATGTGACGCATCTAATAATGGTATTGGTGCAGTATTAAGTCACATTATGCCAGATGGTTCAGAGAGACCTATTACTTTTATTTCAAGAGTGTATACTAAAGCCGAACAGGGCTACTCTATGATTCACAAGGAAGCGTTAGCCATATATTGGGCAGTTAGTAAATTATATCAATATTTAGTAGGTACAAAGTTTGAACTGTTGTCAGACCATAAACCTTTAAAAGCTTTATTTGGGGAACACAAAAGCTTACCCCAAATGGCAGCTGGTAGATGGTCATTATTTTTAACAGGCTTTGATTACACATTTATTCATATTAAGGGTACGGATAATTTGAATGCAGACTGTATGTCTAGGTTACCTGTATCTACTAACATTGATAATGACAATAATTGTAAGGAATATGATTATATTAACTTTGTAGAGGATCAAAATGTAATTGATATTAATAGAGTTAGATCAGAAACCAGGAAGGATCCAATTTTAAGTGCTGTATTTAATATGTTAAGATATGGTTTTCCTCTGACACTAACTGATATTTATAAGCCATTCTTTCAAAGGAAAGATGAGATGTACATTGATAAAGGTATTATCATGTGGGGTTACAGGGTAGTAGTACCAAATAAGTTACAACATTCATTATTAAAAGAATTGCATTCAACACATGAGGGTATTGTAAAGATGAAAAACAATGCTAGATCTTATTTTTGGTGGCCAAATTTGGACAAAACAATTGAAAACTATGTTAAAAGTTGTGATATTTGTATGTCAATGCGTCCAGAACCACCTAAGTCTAATAATATTTCATGGCCAAAGACTAATGAACCTTATGAGGGTTCATGCTGATTTTTTAGGTCCAATAGAGGGCAAAAATATTTTATTGATTGTAGATACATATTCGAAGTGGCCAGAAGCAT
Source organism: Furcula furcula (assembly GCA_911728495.1). NCBI lineage: Eukaryota > Metazoa > Arthropoda > Insecta > Lepidoptera > Notodontidae > Furcula > Furcula furcula. The sequence goes on along the minus strand of OU452247.1, from coordinate 29,577,397 downwards.
TTATAATGAAAAGTACAGATTCGAAATATACGATTGAAAAATTCAGGGAATGCTTTGCTAGGTATGGGTTACCAAAAATTCTTGTAACTGATAATGCAAGTGTGTTTGTATCGAAGGAGTTCTCTGAGTTTCTCAGTAAAAATGGTGTGAAGCATGAAACGTCACCACCGTTTCATCCAGCAACCAACGGTTTTGCGGAAAATTCTGTAAAGAGTTTTAAGTTAGGTATGTTAAAAGCTTTGAAAGATAAGATAAATTGTAATAATTCTTTTGAAACATTAATAAATAGATACTTATTCCACTATAGAAATTCGATTCATGTTGTTACAGGAGTTTGTCCTTCTCAGTTAATGTTTCAAAGAAAACTAAGAAGTAGATTAGATTTGTTATCTATTAGGGAAGACAAAGGAGAAAAGGTTAGGAGGGGAAGTAGGCAGGTCAATTTTAAGGAAGGTGATTTTGTTTATTGTAGGGATTATAGCAATCCAAATAAAAAGCAATTTGTAAAATGTATAATTGATGAAGTATTGGGACAAAGAACTTATTTATGCAAAGTTTTAGATGAAAATTTAATTTGGAAGAGACATGTAGATCAGATAATAAGTTCTGTGCCTCAATATCAGAAAGAAGTAGAGAGTTCTATGATGATTATGTTCCATATTCTAAAGATATAAGTATGTTTAAATCCTCTGAAAAGGTTTGTACTGATAACAATTTTGACTTCAAAAGTGATTCTAAGATTTCTGAAACTATTGTATTGTCTGATTCTGAATCTAGCTTAGAGAGAACCCAAGATACTTTTAAGGAAACTGTTTGTACACCTATTAAAGTTCCAATTTTAGATAAGTCTAGTGTTACACCAGATAAGGGTTCTGATAGTGTAATTGTAAAGCGTTCACAGCGAATAAGAAAACCTGTCGTGAGACTCAACCTGTAGGGGGGAGTATATGTGATGTATTAACAATTGTTGAACGTATTTGTAAATGTCAGTTTGACAATTGATAAGTCAAACTATTGCTCTTGGACAGTTCGCTCTCTCTGATCGGGTACCTTTATATTGTAAGCAATGGCTGTATTTCATACTCACTTAATAATCAATAAATATCAGTATTAAAGCGTGCAACTATTTTATTTCAAGAGTACTAGAAGGCCTAGTACACGGTAATGCGAAAGTTGCACAAGGTGAGCGAAATGTATTATTCGCTCATTATCATTATTTGTCATGTTAATGACATTAGAAAGAGCTTTGTTTAATTTAATTTTGATTACCGGAAAGATTTTACATTTAATATTAGTTTGGTTGGATGGTAATTTCATTAAATAAAGTTACTGATACAATTTTGGAAGGCCTTTTTAATTGTGCTAGCGCTAAGCTACATGTTAATAGGTTCAGTGTGCGAAAAATGAGACAAGTTCTCTATTTACTTTACGTCGGGTCGTTATCACTTGGCGGTTGGACAATGCAGACTCATGACTAATTTTATATGCTATCTCTATTCTATCACGATATTCTTTTAAATTAGGTATGTTTTAAGATATCGGTTTGTCAAATTTTCTTATTTCCTACTAAATCTCTATACTAGCTTAAGATTGGAGTCACTCCGCGCGATGCGTAGTTTATGTCTAAAATTCCTAAAAATACTATTCTTACTACCTAACTAACTATGTTTTATTCGGCGTAACTTCGCGCGATGCGGAGTTAACATTGCCTACTAGAATTATAATTCCTAAACTTTATACTTAAGTGAAACTTCATTTTTTTTTCTACTAATATATATTTGGCGTAATTTCGCGCGATGTGAAGTAAGTATATATCGCCTACTAGGTCTAAAACTTCTAGAAATTTGTAAGTGGAACTTCATATTTCTCTTCTATTATCTACTAGGCGTAACTTCGCGCGATGCGAAGTTTATATCGCCTCCTAAGACTAAAATTCCTAAAACTATGTGGGTGAAAAACTTTAATAAGTATATAGTACCCTGCCATAGAAATATAGCAACTAATACTAGGAGTTCATGTACTTACATTGCTGGCGAGCGACATATCATCAGCGATTGATGAAGGTCTTCTTCCAGTGGTAGTTTCTGCGACGGGCCTCCAGTAGGTTCATCGTCCGGGATCGGTGTCGCGATTGTCTGATTTTTAAGAACACTCGCGACGACACTAAAGTCCAAACGAATCGAAGACTGCGCCAATTACGTGTTTGGGGGGCGCCGAACACAGGAACTCCAATAAAATATTCGATTAAATGATTATAGTGATATAATTAATCTTCCACAATAGTTATTAATATACAGGGCGTCCCACGGCGATGCCACACGGAGGGAAAGTACCTTAAATATTAAAGATAGGATATTTTACTGAAAGAAGACATCGTTTTATTTTTAATAATAAGTAGAACTGCATTCACAGATTTTTTAAAAATCGCCTACCTCAACCGGGAATCGAACCCGCCAAATGTGATTGAAAAATTACATGTATTTTATAATAGCGTTTGAAAGGGCTACTCATAAGCATTATTTTTTCCTAAATAACCTAGCATATTAAATGAAACTAAGATCATAAAATTTTACATTTTATTTAAAAAAAAAATTAATTTATCAAATGCTCAAAGTGTGATCCGTTCTGTTGTATACAAATTCTCACTCTTTTAATAAAAAAAAAAAAAAAATCTGTGAATGCAGTTCTACTTATTATTAAAAATAAAACGATGTCTTCTTTCAGTAAAATATCCTATCTTTAATATTTAAGGTACTTTCCCTCCGTGTGGCATCGCCGTGGGACACCCTGTATATACTTGAAGGTCGGTTGACCCTTCATTGTATATCCGCTTCAAATAATTAAATCCGTAGAGGTTTCAAAACATTTATTTGACCTGTAAAGCACTGAAGGAACTGATCGTTTACATTAGGACTAGTGATTCCGCGATCACTAACAATATGTACAATGACTATTTGTCTCTAAACTGTACGACTGTTCTTCACAAGATTTATAACATGAATTATTTTTCACTGTTGACGCTACTAAGTCATAACAAAGAATGTGTCAAATACTATCAGACAGCACGTTCTAAACTGAGCTGTTCGCTATTCAAAAGACATAGAAAATACAACAAGTGGCAAAGAGGTTCTAGTCGCCACATACTTATAATCTTAGTATCTATCCTTAAAGTCTAAGCGTCTGTTCCCACCGATGTTAGGTAAGGGAAAGCGAACTCATGAAGTCGTGACGTCATGAGCTCGGTGTCCGATGCGCGGCAAATGTCCCACGGTCTAGTTACTTATATGCTGACGAGGCATGCTGGCTCGTAACACGCGCGACAATATTTTAGTCAAAGAAACCAATTCTAAGGAATCAGACGTTCGTGGTTTTATTCAAAATGGAGGACGAAAACAGTAAAAGTATTGTAAATTACAAAAACCAATATTTATCAGAATTTATAAAACTTTCCCCATAGGATATCCGGGTAAAAATAACACTATTTCCTTACTTCCCGTTGGGTGTCCGTTAGAGCCGACTAAGGGAAAACAAGAAGATGGGCAGCAACGTTTTTCTATTGGATTACCCTCCACCTCTACTGCGATCCTCAAGACGCCTGCCAAGCGTAGGGATCCAATCCCTTCCTTCAAAGGGAGAGGCCTTTGTTTAGCAGTGGGGTCTTTCAGCTGCTGGTGATGATGATAAAACATGGGAAGCTTTCCCAGAAATATATAATTATATTTTCTTCAAAAACTATTACTTATCCTATATAATAAGGATAATAGTTTTTGAAGGATGCTATCTCTCATTCTCATGTAAGTATTTTTGTAAATTATGTTCTGCTGTAACTCGCAGTTCATTTATTAGATTGAAATTATTTAACTTAGGTAATTTTCTCAACCAATTAATCGTTTTTTTATGGATAGCTTTATTAAATAAAACTTGCGCACACGAATCTGGCTACTAAACGAGTAAGTCAAATTATACCACGAAACGATGAAAAAATATTGACAATAATATTGTACGTGTGCGGCTAGCCATAGAGGTAAGTAAGTATACACGTCAAGAAAAAAAAACAACGGGTTGTACTCCGGGAGTGCCGGCAGAAGTGAAAACTTGAATATTGGCGTTGTGCGTTGATAATAAGTATGTTGGAATGATTAGGGAATAATTTTGCACGAATTGTTTTAAGTACTATCATTTATGTGGTAAAATACAATATTCATATAACAATTTATATTACACTAGCTGTAGCCCGCGGCTTCGCCCGCGTTTACTTTGTTACTCAGACGTGTTTTGAATTATGGATCGAGGTTTTTTAAAATATTGTTTACACTAATGTTCTTTTATTTACGCGAATATTAGTTAAAACGTCCGTAATAAATTGTTACTTACCAATAGTTACCAATCTATCGTCCATAATGTGGATTTCCATTAATCCTTTAGGCATTGATAATCTTTTTGATGTCATGCATTCCCAGTTTTCAAGGACAACATTTACCGTTTCTGGAGCTGCCTCATTCAGCCGGTATAACTAATAGGAAATTAATTTTGTGTAAATATTCCTAACAGTTCGATCGCGGAAGCCAGTAGGACAGACGGGAATTTTGACAGAAAAAAAATCTCGTTTGTCCGATGATCGGACTACCAATCGAACTACGAGGAATAAACCAGCCTGATTTGGACTAAAATGCGCCTAATTATCAAGTCTTTGATTGGTCGACAATTATTTTTTCTAACGACTATTTGAGGGTGCACGAAAGATTTGTTACACTTCCTACTGGACTTTGTGATTTTTTCCGTGATCGCCGCTACACGTCTATAAATTTTTAAGACTTTTTATGACCTCGTGTCATCGCTCTCCTTTATTACCAATCATCCGATCCTGTGTAACTTGCTCGGCTAGAGTGCGAATCTAAATCGCCTCGCCGAATTGTACTATATTGTGAAGTTGAATAATCAGTGTGCCGGCCGGCGAAGACTAGCCAAGAGGTTGCTGTGGTCTGCTGCCTCACTGCATGCTGTAGGTGTCCAGATCTGCTGAAAGGTACGTGGACATATTTTCTTCCTGCATAGTAGTATACCCGCTCGCATTTTATAGAGGATTGACAGGGTTTCGGATCTCGCGGTCAGCCATAACTTTTAACATTGGCCATTTTAATTTAAATTTTTTAAACGTACGCAAGTACGCCTGGTGTGGGCTATTTACACGCCCCTCCACCGTCCCAGTAAGTATGTACTTAGATTGAAATACATAAAAATAAAATGTATACACATTTGACCATCACACACACATGTGTTCATATGATACTCTTTATTGTTGTTTTTGGAAGTAAAAAAATACAAAACGGCGGCTGTCGGCCGCCATACTATTATTTTTTGAAGAATATATAGGCTAAGTCACAGAGCAACAAACCGTTTAGGGTGTAGGCTGTGCTAAAGAAATCTACATACATACTCTCGAATAACATAACCGTTCTCCTGGGACATTCGGGCCAAAAACATATTTTTCGTTTTGCACTCAGTACCCGTTAACTGTGACGTCATAACGGTCGACGACGGCAATCTCGAAGTGAACGGGTAATATATAAATGCATTCTTTTTTTGTTCGAATGAGAAAGAAAGTGTCCATCCTCGTCGAACGGTCAACGGTCACAGTTTATCTTTGAATTGAATGAGATATTTAATTCTAAGCGTTGAATATAATTTTGAACGAAATAGGCAATGCGAGCATGCGGCGCTCGGGCGCGCAATGAAAGACAAGTCGTGTGGTATAATAAATTGTAATCGCAGTTAGTTGCGTTGCGCGGGCTTGTCCTGCGCGGCGGGCGGCGCGTGCAGCGCGGCGTCCAGGTCGCGGCGCCGCGCCAGCAGCCGCGCCTGCAGGTAGCGCGCCACCGCCTCGCCGGCCCACGCCTGCCCGTAGTACGCGCCCAGCCGCTCCTCCTCGCCTCCCGCCGCGCCCGCCGCGCCCGCCGCGCCCGCCGCGACCCCCGCGCCCATCGTCTGCAACACGACACGTGCGCGCTCACACACTACCGCACTGTACATACACACGCACGCGCACGACGACGCTCACCTTCAGGTCGCGCGACTGGCTCACGAGCCACTTGCGGATGAACTGCTGCGGGTCCGTGCTGAAGCTCAGGAAGAACTCGCGGTTCGTCTTCAGCTGGTTGATCGTGTCCACCTGCGACCGGAACGGAAGACGCTGATCAGCGCGGTCCGGTCGACGCGTTCGATCGAGACGGGGCGCCGCTCGCTCGAGCGGGCCGGCGCGCGCGGGTCGGTTCGGCGGTGTATTTGTTGGCCTTTTTTTTTCCTGGCCGTGCCGACCGATGCCTCCCGCGAACGTGTGACGGCAGTCTTGTCCGGGCGGCCTCGTTCTCGAACGTTTGTCAACATATTGTTAAATCGACGCCGCCGCCCGGGTGTCGCGATTTATGCCGACCCGCTTGAATGTGTAGCGCCCCATGAACGAAACGAATGATCGACGACCGTTTCGATCGCTGACAGGTCGCGATTCGGTATTCATTCCTTGACCCCCATTTGACGCCCCGTAAATTTCGATGTATGTTCGAACGCTGTTACTATTTATGAAATCTAATACCTACTCTTTTACCTACGGCTTCGGCCGCGTAAGATTGTTAAAAAGATTCTGAGTTTCAAAATTTTAACTCATACCTAAGGGGTCGTCCATTAATCACGTGAGGCTCGAAAGGGGGGGGGGAGGGGTTCCGAAAAAATCACAGAATATCACCAGGAGGGGTATAATGAGACATCACGTGTATTTATTTTTCATTGAATGCAGGATTTCTAAACCTAACAGCGGCACGTGGCCTTGACTCACCGTTGCCGGCAACGACTTCCCCTTCAACATTTAATCAGTTAAGTAAGTACTTACCTGTATTTAAAGATAATATTACAAACAGTTGGGTTACAAATGGCAGAATATACCTCCGTAAAAAAGATGGTGCACCGCAATATCAAATTAATTCCGAGTTGGATATGCAAAAACTGCAGGAAAATAAGTGACTAGAATATTGTTTTTGCACGTCGCTTCATATATTCATTGTTATCATAGTTATAGACTTTATTTTAAGCGATGCCACAATTCTTATCTGTTTTAATTTTGTTTACAATCGCCTTTTAGATTTTTTTGTAACAGTTTCTTCACGTTCTCTGTCACACACACTAATAATACAATATTACACACATATATCAAAATACACCAACTACATCACGTATATACCACAAACTTGTAAAGGAAAGTTTGCTCAAATACATCAGAAATTAGCGAATAGCATATTGTATTTAAACCTTCGCCATATAATTCTTAGCAATGCTTGTCAACTGTTTCGGCAACCTCTTTTTCTCTCAGTGTTAAACCCAATAAAGACCCTTTGTCATTATACTACCTCAATTTATGGATAATATAGAAATTTTAAATGACCTAGAACAATTGTCGGTCTGAAACTCTTATATATGCTCTCCAGAATTATGTGATAAGTATTTAACCAATAAATTGAAAATTTTTCATCTTAATATAAGAAGCATAGGTAACATCAGTAATTTTAATAATTTGGTAATTTTATTGAGTCGAATTAACTTTCTTTTTGACATTATCGTCTTATCGGAATGTTGGCTAAGTAAATGTCCACTTATTCCATTAATACCTGGGTTTGAATCGATTAAGTCTGAGTCTTCTAACCAAAATGATGGTGTTGTTATTTATTTTCGTTCAGGAATTCAGTTTACATTGGAAAAGTCATCTTTAGCTGATGCTAATTCTCTTATTCTTAAATTCGGATCAGAACTAGCTCTATTGGCAATCTATCGTTCTCCGTCCTATAGGAATATTGATAGATTTATAAACAGCTTAGATACAGCTCTCACTGCCTTGAGTTCGTGTAAGTCTGTTATGGTGATAGGTGACATCAATATTAATATAGTTTCTGGTTGTAGAGATGCGAGTGCGGATATGTATCTAAACCTAGTTGCAGCTCATGGTATGTTACCAGCTCACCTTTTTCCCACTCGTAATGACAACTGTCTTGACCATGCAATTGTTAAATCAGACACAACAAGTTATTTGTGTAGTGCTTGATTCGTTTATTACAGACCATGCACCGGTCCTCGTCTTTTGTAATCTCCAATTTAGTAAACCTACGTTCTCATTTTTCACATCTCGTGTTGATATTCCTGCATGTGTAGCTGCTTTGGAAAAAACTGACTTCTCACATATTATAAATTTTTCTGACGCCAACGAAGCAGCTTCTAATCTGGTAGATACAATTTCTAAAGTGGTCAAAGACAACTCTCGTATATCTTCTGTTCCGAGCAGGAAAAGATTAATTAAACCCTGGATGACACTAGGGCTATTACGATGCATACGTAAAAGAGATAAATTATTCCATAATATGAAAAGAGATCCAACAAACCACAACTTAAAAATAATATACAACCGATACCGGAATTTCTGCAATAATTTACTTAAAAAAGTAAAATGCGAATATGAGACATCTGAATTTAATAAATATCGGAATAATCCTAAAGCTACATGGCGACTAATTAAACAAATTGCTAATATACAGAACTCTAAATCCCCAGGTAATGAACTATTATCAATAAACACCAATGTTTCTCGTTCTATAGACATCGTAAATGCGTATTTTACAAACGTGGGTAAAAATATTGCTTCTAAATTACAATCAAATTCTGTTTTACTTGAAATTACTAACATATCTCCTCAGATAAATTCTCACGTGAGCTCCATGGCTATTTTTAATACAGATAATGATGAGATTATGCGCCTTATACTCGGTCTGAGATCAAATTGTGCTGTTGGTTATGATGGTATATCAGCCACCTTAGTTAAAGCTGCTAGGCATGTTCTCTGTCCACTTATTTGTCACGTCTATAATCTATGCATTATGACTGGTGTATTCCCTACAGTTTTCAAAAAGGCGCTTGTACACCCTATTCATAAGGGTGGTAACCGAGACAGTGTCATCAACTATAGACCGATCTCTGTTTTAACAATCTTATCAAAATTATTGGGAAAAATATTAAACCACAGACTATTAAGCTATTTAAATGCAAATAATGTAATATCTGGAAACCAATATGGTTTTAGAGCAGGAAGAAGTACTGAAGACGCGGTGCTAGAATTAACGAGTACTGTGGCTAATAACCTAAAGAATAAACTTAAAACTATTGGTATTTTCCTAAATATTTCGAAGGCGTTTGACACGGTCTCCGTACCTATTCTTCTTAACAAACTTGAGAGGTTAGGTGTTAGAGGTTTGATGCATGAAATTTTAAAGAGCTATCTTAATAACCGCACTCAAATGGTAAAAATTGGTAATTACGTAAGTAAGGAGGAAACTCTCAGTTATGGTGTGCCTCAGGGCAGCGTGCTCGGGCCTACTCTGTTCTTAGTCTACATAAATGGCCTTAGCGAGTTCATCATCAGCCGGAAGACGTCCACTGCTGAACATAGGCCTCCCCCTTAGAACGCCACAATGAACGACAATTGGCTATTTGCATCCACCGGTTACCTGCGACGCGCACAATGTCGTCTGTCCACCTAGTGGGAGGCCTGCCAACGCTGCGTCTTCCGGTTCGTGGTCGCCACTCGAGAACCTTTCTTCCCCAACGGTTATCGGTTCTTCGAGCGATGTGGCCTGCCCATTGCCACTTCAACTTGCAGATTCTGAGAGCTATGTCGGTGACCTTAGTTCTTCGGCGAATCTCCACATTTCGGATTCTGTCGCGCAAAGAAACTCCGAGCATAGCTCTCTCCATGGCTCGTTGTGTGACTCTGAACTTTTCTAAAAGGCCAGCCGTTAGAGACCACGTCTCAGTACCATATGTCATCACTGGCAACACACACTGGTTAAAAACCTTCGTCTTCAGGCACTGCGGTATTTTGGACGAGAAGATATCGCGTAGTTTCCCGAACGCTGCCCATCCGAGTTGGATTCTTCGGGCGACCTCTTTGTCAAAGTTGGACCGACCTAACTGGACAGTTTGTCCTAGGTATACGTAGTGGTCAACAACTTCGAGTGTATCGTTCCCAACAACTACCGGTACGGGTGCAACATGGACATTAGACATGATCTTCGTCTTGTCCATGTTCATTTTAAGACCCACCTGTTGGGAAACGCTACTGAGGTCGCTGAGCATCGTATTGAGGTCCTCCAGCGACTCTGCCATAATGACTATATCGTCGGCAAAACGAAGGTGAGTGATGTATTCGCCATTGATGTTGATGCCGAATCCGTACCAGTCCAAGAGCTTGAAAACGTCCTCCAATGCGTTTGAGAACAGTTTCGGAGAAATAACGTCTCCCTGTCTCACACCTCGCTGCAATGGGATTGGTTTCGTGCTCTCTTCCTGTAGTCGGATCGACATGGTGGCGTTGCTGTACAAACACTTCAACACTTCGATGTACCTATAGTCAATGTGGCACCGCTGGAGGGACTGCAATACCGCCCAGGTCTCGATTGAATCGAAGGCTTTTTCGTAGTCCACAAACGCTAGACATAATGGCCGATTATACTCCTCGGTCTTCTGTATAATCTGGCGGAGCGTATGTATGTGGTCTACGGTGCTAAAGCCTTTTCGGAACCCGGCTTGTTCGGGAGGCTGGAAGTCATCAAACCTGCGTTCGAGACGGTTCGTAATGACTCTCGAAAACAGCTTGTATACATGGCTCAGGAGTGAGATGGGTCTATAATTCTTCAATAAAGTGTTATCACCTTTTTTGAAGAAGAGAACCACCACACTCCTGTGCCATGCTTCTGGCGTAGTACCCTCGAGTAAGACGGAATTAAATAACTTCTGGAGGACTAAAAGTACCGGTTTTCCACCCGCTCTCAGAAGTTCTGTTGTGATTCCGTCTTCACCCGGCGCCTTGTTGTTCTTAAGCTGTTTGAGAGCCATTCTAATCTCGTACAAGCTGATGTCTGGGATGTCCTCAGTGTAGTGTCGGGTTAGTTGGGCTCTGGTGTCCTGAGCTGTTCGGGCAATGGGTTTTCGTGTCGAGGTGTACAACTGTCCGTAGAACCTCTCGAGCTCTCTCAATATCTCCGACTTTGATGAGATGACACTGCCGTCGTCGATCTTCAGCTTGGTCACTTGGCTTTGCCCAATAGACGAATTCTTTGCAAACACTTTAGAGCCTTGGTTCCGCTCAATTGCGTCCTTAATACATGCTGTATTAGAGTTATGTTACGGAAACCCATTATTTTCCCAACCAGTGAATTATATGCTCTTTGTGATGTACATACTGTTAGGCAAGCATTTCTGCTAAAAATTATATGTCGTAAACATTCTGAGCTCTTATTTGATCCTGAATTAGGTGAACAAAGACGTCGAGCTGGTCGGGTCTGCGTGACAGAACCTTCTCGATTAGTAACAGTACGGAAACAGTATTACTTCCTAAGTTCTATACTGTATAACAAAGTAAATAAAATTCTTAATATTTACCCACTTACATTACATAATTGTAGGAAAACTTTAGATAAATGGCTGAAGTCCCTCACTTACAATGAGCTTGAAAACCTTCTACAAGTTTAACTCAGTATTTTTCTTTATTATTTTTTTTTTTTTTTTGTACGAGTGCACACACACACACACACAGACGCACACAAAGACTCACTTCAATATAAACTATATTGAAATTTTGTACAAAAAAATACACGTGATTTTGGATAGGGGGGAGGGGGGGTTAGTTTAAAAACCTCACCACATATCACCAGGAGGGGGGAGGGGTTAAAAAGTTGCTAAAAAACATCACGTGATTAATGGACGACCCCTAACATAATATCCTGTATATTGTATGTTTGTGACGGAACCGTCAGGGCAGGTACCTTAACCGTTTTAATTACAAGAAAACGTTCCTAAAAGACCATCATATAACTTTTTGAGATATTCTGAACTGCAGCCAAAAAAAATGCTATAATACGAAAAAACATTTCTTAACGTCAATCGATCCTATTTTATATAGGGATCAAAAGACGCCATGGGACCATTTAAGATACGATTACTTACTAGAAATTACAGAAATCACGAAAAACTGTCCCTATACATTTTGTACAGAAAAACGATGAACTCTTAAAACATAAGTTTTAAATTTTAAACTTCGAATTCGATTGATATATCTTCAGGTCATTTTTATGGTTACACTGAGAAAAAGCTGTAACAGCTCAGTGGGCGAGCGCTTGCCTTGGAAACAAGGTGCGCAGGTTCGAACCCCGGCTAGCACCTCTGATTTATTTAATTAATCATGTGCGAATCGTCTTTGTGCGATTGTTACAAGCTTTCGGTGAAGGAAAACATCGTGATGAAACCTGCATGTCTGAGAAAGCCTAACTAGCTTTCGAAAGACGTGTGAAGTCCGCCAACCCGCACTTGGCCAGCGTGGTGGACTATGGCCTAAGCCCCTTCAACTTGAAGGGAGGCCCGTGCCCAGCAGTGGGACATAAACAAGGGCTGGTATTATTATTATTATTATTTTTACTGAGAAAATGTTTGATCCTATCCCTACCCCCCGGGGGGGGGGGGGTCTCCGGGTAACAATAGCACCCACTGTACTCCTCCCGTAAGGAGCGACTTAGAGAAAACAACAAGACGGGCAGCAGCGTCTTTCTATTGGATAACCTACCACCTATCTATACTGCGATCCCCAAGATGGGATGGGATATCCCAAATAAAAATTGCAGAGATACATACATAGCAAAGATTTTTTGTTATATTTTTCTGTTAACAGTTATGACTTAGCCTATCACCCGGTTCTGGGTTGACGTCGATTTCCGGGACACACTGTATACATAATATATAAAATGCACAATATATATACAGCCACTATTTTATTGAACTAATAATCAATAGGCTAAAATAAGTGATAAGGATAAAATCTTTCAAATAAACATTGTACCTTACATTAAACAAAGATCTAGCGCCACCTTGCGATTTCATTTTGGAGTGCCGCGTTTGTCCTTTAGTCATCCATTGTACAGAAGGCAATAATACGTACGAGTGTGACTACAGTCCACACACACGGACTACGTACAATAGAATATAACGGGGCCGGGGTGAACTCACAGTCTCATGAATCTTGGCGTCGAGACCCTGGATCTCTTGCTGGTTGGCTGTGCTGAGAAGGAAGTTGTTCATCTGAGTCTTGAGCGTGTCGTCCACCTGCAACGACAATGTACAAGCTTCATTATTAACAAGTATTAATTTTATTTTTAAAAGCCCCGACATAGGTAAACGAACTCTTAAAATGACTTTCCTGTGTTATTATCAGACCCTGATCACCATATTTCTAGCAACTGCTCGTCGAGACCTACCTAACGAGCCCAAACTTGGTGGGTCTACGATTATTGGTGCAGAGATCCCGTGACCACCTTCCTGCTCCATCATCAGACCCTGATCACCATTTTTCTAGCAACTGCTGGTCGAGACCTACCTAACGAGCCCAAACTTGGTGGGTCTACGATTATTGGTGCAGAGATCCCGTGACCACCTTCCACCTCCATCATCAGACCCTGATCACTATTTTTCTAGCAACTACTCGTCGAGACCTATCCAACGAGCCCAAACTCTATGGGTCTACTTTTGTTGGGGCCGAGATCCTGTTACCACCTTCTTGCTGATCATCGTCAGACCCTGGTGAAGGTTACCTTTTTATTTAGTATCATCGGATTTACTTATGTTCTAAATTTCAGATGTTTCGGACTAATAGATACTTCTAATGAAAAATGTCTATTGTATACAAAATATCCCTACCTCGACTCGGAAAAGACCTGATGGTCTTCAAACGGCTGAACCGATTTTCATGAAACATAGCTAAGAACCATCTCGCTTAAACTAGCTTTCAAGTAAAAAAAAACGCATTGAAATCCGTTGTCCGGTTGGACCGCTACGATGTCACAGACATACATACAGACAGACAGACAGACTTTCGGACATAGGTGTCAAACTTATAACTCCCCTCGTTTTTGGGTGGGGGTTAAAAATATACAGATGTACTGTTCAAGTTGGTTTAGATGGCCCAGTGCGAAACTATAATGCCCGGTACACACGACAACGATATGACGTAGCGATCTGACTGCGCAGACCGTTTGTACAGTTTTATCTAACGTGTGTATCTCGCCGGCGAGGCCGAAGGGTCGTACGTATGCGACCTCAACGACGTGCATCACCCCACTGAGTTTCTTGCCGGTTCTTCTCAATCGGGGCGCGTTGTGAACCGGTGGTAAAGTCAGCCCTCTCTTAAGCGACAGCCCAAGCCGAGGCCGTGCCTCCCTGAGGTGCCCTTGAGCTCGTCGCTACTTCTGCCGTAAAGGCTAGAGCGCTTTAAGCGCTCGCCTCCTATTATCCGGTGAAGCTGTAATGGCTATCTGCGGCCAACAGCGTCTATCATTCCAAAAAAAAAAAAAAAAAAATAACGTGTGCACGAAAATTATCTCAGATTTTTCTGGTTGGGGCAAACGATCGTGGCAGTTGCAAAATCTCATTCGATAAATGCGATGCATGCATGCGAATGCAGTTTTAGTAGTGTGTGGACGGAAGTCGGAGCAATCGTTCAGTTCGTTCACAACCCTTTCTGTAGGTGCGGATGACATGTTTCTCGTCTGAGTTTCTGCTCGCTGGGAACTGACGATATCGTAGACGTGTAGATACTCCAAGGGCGTTCGATTGACTGCGCAAACGGTCTGCGCAGTCAGATCCCTACGTTATATCGTTGTCGTGTGTACCGGGCATAACTATAACGTGGTCGATGACGGTGGGGGCGGGTACAGTACAGTGTCGGTCACCTCGACGTCGATGTCGTAGCAGGCCGTCTGCTTGGCGTCGTGCGGGGGCTCCACGGCGATGACGTGGTTGATGACGATGGGGTCCGGCGGGTGCAGCAGGGGGGAGAGGGGGCAGGTACAGTACAGTGTCGGTCACCTCGACGTCGATGTCGTAGCAGGCAGTCTGCTTGGCGTCGTGCGGGGGCTCCACGGCGATGACGTGGTTGATGACGATGGGGTCCGGCGGGTGCAGCAGGGGGGAGAGGGGGCAGGTACAGTACAGTGTCGGTCACCTCGACGTCGATGTCGTAGCAGGCAGTCTGCTTGGCGTCGTGCGGGGGCTCCACGGCGATGACGTGGTTGATGACGATGGGGTCCGGCGGGTGCAGCAGGGCGGCCAGGCGGCCCGGCACCTCGGCCAGCTTCATGCGCGCGGCGCCGAAGATCTGCTCGAGGTACTTGTCGCACACGACGTGCTCGCGCTCGTGCGCGTCCTGCAGGCGGTGCGTCTTGACGTACTGCCAGAGCGCGTTGACGATGACGGGCCGCGTCTGCGTGTGCACGCCCAGCAGGCGCGCCAGGCGCTGGTCCAGCTTGAACTGCAGCGGCTGGTAGTCGAGCAGCAGCAGGATGGTGCAGCGCACGTTCTTGAAGCCGGGCCGCTTCACCTGGAAGCCGTCCGTCTCCTGCGTGGTGAGCGTGCGGTGCCACTCCACCAGGTGGTTG
Source organism: Furcula furcula (assembly GCA_911728495.1). Classification (NCBI taxonomy): domain Eukaryota; kingdom Metazoa; phylum Arthropoda; class Insecta; order Lepidoptera; family Notodontidae; genus Furcula; species Furcula furcula. Next base: position 29,561,885 of record OU452247.1, on the reverse strand, counting down.
TCGGGCCCGTACAGCTCCTTGTCCAGCTCGATCACCAGCGACTTGAAGAACGACGAGAACTTGCGCTTCACCTGCGACGACCACGGTTCACATGTACGTGCCGATACTGTTCTGATATATTATACGCGAGCCGATCGCCCCGCGGTCGAGATACTCGTGAGATAAATACTTTATTAGGATCGTTCTTGGAGTCGTCGAGCAGCCGGCCCTCCACTCGCAGCTCCCACGACGGGACGGCGTTCTCTCCTTGGCCTGGAAAACGGTATCGAAATGCAAGGGCGTCGATCGCCGCCTTAACTGCTGATGTCGAGCGTTCAACTACTTAATGAAATTACTGCATTAGAATTTTTTTTTTAAATTATTTATATACCTATCCTAATACGTTTAACAATAAACTTAACATCTCAGTCTGCTTGGGAACAATGAAGGCCACGTTTTACGAAGAAATGTTTTAAAGATAAATGCTCTCCTTTTGGACAGACTGGGACAATTTACAGTCTGAAAAGATCCCATTAGCGTTGTTTTTTTTCCTTTACGGCACCAAGGATACACATGCAATTCTTCTATGGCCTCACCTTTTCTCGTTACGCAAATCGGTTGTTCCAATCATGTGACGCAATTTACTTCAATCTTCGATTTAATATCAAAATTACTAGTTAGATAAAAATATACAAAAGTTGAACACATCAGACGTAAGAGAAACCGGCGACGACTATTAAAAATAACAATTTTTTTTTTCAATATACAGAATGTTAAAATATACATATAAAACCCCTGTCCGATTTGTACTTTGGTATTGCCAGTACAAATCACGAAAAATATTAATTAGATATTTAATTAAAAAATCAGCTATAGCTACAGATATGATCATACTGTGACCCCAAACAATACCCTCAGCGATCGGACAGCGTTTCATTAACACTCGCATAAGAAATGCGACGCGCCACACGCACCCGGGTAGAAAGTATTGGAGATGAATATTCTGAGTTTCCGCTTCTGCTTCATGGGTCGTTTGAGCGCCTCCTGTATGTCGAGCCGCTTGCGCATGATGGTGGCGTCCAGCTTGCGCTCGAACGCGAGCAGGTCCATGTAGGCCTGCGACTCGGGCACCAGGTCGCGCACCTTCTGCGGCAGGATCTTGTCCGCCAGCCGCTTCTTGCGCTTGGCGCCCCCCGCGCCCCCCGGGCCCCCCGCGCCGCCCGCGCCGTAGCCCTCCCTGCGCCGCGCGCGACACGACACATGAACAACGGAACTCACGGACACGATATCTCGGTACGGTCGGGAACGGTGCCAGCGCGAGCGCCATCCGCTTCGGACACGCGGCTTCTGATGGTTTTGTGCAAAGATAGAGCAACTACTGGATGGTGGCCTCTAGTGCGAGGGACCGTCCAGGTAGGTACCACCGCAGTGTCAGATATTCTGCCGCCAAGCAACAGTGTGTAGACATTACACAGCGGCAGTGCAGCGCATCTGTCTACAGGCAGGCGTGTCGCTCACCATCAGGCGAACGGTTCGTCACTGGGTAGAATAAAAAGAAACCAAAGAAGACTCATCATAACGGCCGTTCAAGTTGATGGATGTTTAAATTTAACTTCAAACGGCGCACAGGCGAGCGACCGCGATCGGGTCGTACACGACGAGTCTCGTACGAGTCGGCGCTTCGTAGAGCCGCTTCGGGACAGAAAGTATAGTTTAGACATGTAGAACCTGTGCGGTGCACTCACTGGTTGTATAGTGCGGGCTTGTGCTGCGGCGGCATGGGCGCGCGTGCGTCCGGCGGGCGCTTGGCGGGCGGCTGCGGCGGGCCGGGGCGCAGCGCGGGCGCCGGCGCCGCGCCGCCGTACGCCGCGCGCCCTGCCCCCGCGCCGCCCGCGCCCACTCCCGCGCCACCCGCGCCCGCTCCCGCGCCGCCCGCCACGCCCGCACCCGCCGGCGGAGGCGTGAACCCGCTGCGCGCCTGCACACGCCAGTGCATAGATAAGGGTATAATACTTAGAAATAGATAGGTAACTCCCACGTCAAAACGCGCCCCCTAACACCAGCGCCTCCAGCGGTGTGATTTGAAACTCTAATAGCCTCGAGCATTTTTAATAAAAAAAATAGCTAAAACTTTGTTGTATTCGATATAAAGTACGCGGACGTCAATAGTATATGCATAAGCAATAAAGGAATGAAATAAAAAAGAACAAAAATGATTTCATACGGGTTGGGGTTCGAACCCCCCTAGACTTCATATTAATTTGATTCCAACCTATTTACCGCTACCGCTGTAAGTATCTCAGTTGCAAAATACTGACCTACTATCTTAGTTTCATTCCGAACAGAGAAAAGTTGCAAATCACGCCGCATGAGGGTGCTACTGGTAGCTTTTTCCATTTCTTCTAAGATACCATACCATGCGCCAGTGGGCGTGGACGCCGCGGCCCCGCGACCCGATCACCCGACGGGCCGCGGGACCCGATCCGACGGGAGTCGGTGAGTCCCACGAGCGAGGCGGCCCGGGGCAGTTCGCTGGGTCGTTCGTTTCGTTTGAGACGTACTCACACGCAGCCATCCGTATCACTGAATGGCAGCCGGCAGGCCTCCCCGGGCCACCTCGCGCCGTGGGTACGCTTAGCACGGGCCGGGACGGGCCGCGCCTGGCGTTGGAACGCTTGCAACGTCCGTCACGACATAAAATAATCAGAGTACAGAAAGAAATCAATGAATGTTGTCTTTAGGGTGTTGTGTCTTTAGGGATCAATCGTAAATCACATTGTTGTCAAGTCTCTTAAAATTTAATTAATAAATCTGTTTATAGCGCGCAACCGAAGTGTTATTAGTGTTGTGCTTGAAGACTGACTCAGTCTATGTTTTTTACCACATTTCAGTGTTTTGAGTGAATTATTTAGAAGCTTAGATGAATTATATGTTAGAAGATTAAGTGTGGTAATAAAAGCTACTGACAGTTCTTCAATCAAAAGCGAATATAACAATCTAAGCCTACCCACATCATTTAAAATGGCTAAATGTTAAAAAAAAACATTTAGCCATTTTAAATTGAAATTGAAATACTAAAATTGATGATAAATAGGGACCGGATATATGTAAATACATATTTTTAATTTCAGTAGTGTTAGCACCCCAGCCGGTGTGCCTATATAAACGCGGTGCAAGCTGAGACAAGAACATTCATTGGCGAGAGACGCACGTTAGGGCCTACACGTTAGGCTACTCACCCTTCCCCCGCCTTCACCCGGTGGGGGGAGCCATTCAGTACACACCGACTGGGGTGTCCCCCCCAGTCGTGCGTTCCCCCCGTACTATCGAGCAGTATAGACCATGCCCGGACGGCATGGAGTTCTTTCGCGAATTCTTTGAATTCGCGAAGGCGCGCTGGCCTGAGATGGTCAACGACTTCGCGTCCCATACCGCGCCCTCCGCGATGCCTTCAGCAACCGCGCCCTCCGCGTCCGCGATCCCCGCGACCGCGTCCTGCCCCGCGTCGACCGCGCCCTCCGCGTCCGCGACTCCGTTGCCGCCCGCCCTCCGTGCGGAGCCCGGGACGGACTCTGAGTCTGCCTCGAGCTCCGACATGGAGGTCGAGCTCATTAACTCGCCTCGTCCCACCACGCCTGCTGACGGTTTCTCGGTAGTCAGCAGGAAGAAACGCGCGCGCAAGTCCCGCGACCTTCCACCGACCAAGTACATATGTACTGAGTCGGAAAGCCCGGAGTCACCACCTCGCGTGACCCCCCCGATCCGCTCGACCCCGCCACCGACGTATTTTTCGCCGATGGCTTCTCCGGCCCCCAAGCCCCGCCCACGCGGACACCGCGTAAGTCCCCCCCGCCCCCGCCCATTGTCGTTCAAGACAAGGCCGCGTGAGAGCGCGTTAGTAAGGCGATCTACGCCCGCAAAATCTCCTATACCAAGGCGATGAGCACGCCCCTTGGTATTAGGGTAATTATGTCCACCGCGGACCAGCACCGCGAATTGTCTAAGTTTCTCCGAGCCGAGAAGATAGGTTTTCACACCTACACTCTCGACGAGGACCGTATCATCCGCGCCGTAATCCGCGGAGTCCCTACCCAACTCAGTAGTGAGTTTATCAAAGACGACCTTCTGTCGCAGTCCCTCCCGGTACTGGAGGTGCACCGTATGCACCCTCCCAACCGCCCGCTCCAACCGTACGAGATGGTTCAGGTCCATCTCGTGCGATCAGACGAGGGCAAACAAGTCTTCAATTTGAAGACTGTTTGCGGTCTCACCGGCTTCGCCGTAGAAGCCCCCCACAAACGTGGCCTTCCCGGGCAGTGCCATACCTGCCAGCTGTACGGCCACTCCTCCCGCAACTGTTTCACGCGGCCTCGCTGTGTGAAGTGCACAGGTGACCACGCGACGTCGCAGTGCGAGCGCGATAGGGAGACGGCGACCGAGCCTCCCGGATGCGTCCTCTGCGGGACCGTCGGGCACACCGCGAACTAGCGCGGCTGCCCGAGGGCCCCGAGGAGGAACCGCCGGGTGGTGAGGCGCAACAATCTCCGCGCTCCCCCCCGCCCATCCACCCTTGGAGTCCTACCCGCCCGCGCCTTCAGCGCCTCAGGCCCCGGCGCCCTCAGCGCCTCTTACGCAGCCGCTTCCGGCCCCCCGCGACCCCGCGCCCTCTGTTCCGCGACCGCTCTCAGCGTCCCAGCCCGCAGTGCGTCCACCGAACGCGTGGGATAAGACACTGCCCTACGTCCGCCCCGCCGCTGCTCCTAAAGCAACGAGCGTCCCCGCCAAGCAACCGGCCGCGCCTGCGCCTTCAGCGCACGCGTCCAGCCTCGCTTCGGACTTCGAATTGGTCCGACGCTCTATCGATGGTATTAACATCGATAGAATCCGCCTTTTCGCGAGCCGCCTTCGGTGCGCACAGACCCCCGGCGATAGAGTATTAGCTATCGCCGACTTCGAGGCCGTGTACTACGCCCTGTCCCCCGTAAACTCAAACGTAGGCCCGTAAATGGATTTACACCAGAGTAGGCAGAAACCCCATTCCCTTTCCCTCGCATTTTTCAATGCGCATGGCCTCTCCCGACAAAGAGACCAGGTTGCTGACTTCCTGCGAAGTCACCAAGTTGATATTTTGCTGGTGCAGGAGACCCTCCTGAAACCCTCTCATAGGAGTCCGAATATCGCCAACTACCATCTTGTGCGAAATGACCGTGACACCTCCCTCGGAGGTGGCACTGCCATCTATTACAGAAGGGCCCTGCACTGCATCCCTATCGATCCCCCTGCGCTCACTAATATAGAGGCCTCGGTTTGCCGCCTCTGTCTTTCCGGCCATTCGGCTGTCACTATCGCCTCTATCTATCTTCCACCTGATAAGCGGCCCCTCAGGAGTGATATCGAGTCACTCCTTGACCTGGACAACGCGGTCATTCTGGCCGGCGACTTCAACTGCAAGCATGTCAGGTGGAATTGTAACGTCACCACCGGCAACGGCAGGTGCCTCGACGGCTTGGTCGACGTTCTCGACTTTGACGTCATCGCACCTATGCGCCCGACCCATTATCCCAATAATGTCAATCACCGCCCCGATGTCTTAGACATGGCCCTCCTGAAGGGCGTGACCCTCCGGTTGCGCTCCTTAGAGGTTCTACATGAGCTAGACTATGGATGGAACTAGGTCCGCCGCCCATTTCCCAGCCGGTCACTAGGACCGTTCTGGCCTGGCATCAGCTAAACACCTGTCTAGCCGATGCCGACTCTCCGAATCTTGCCCGCTTCCCGGCGCAAATCTCGTCCCCTCAGGACACCGACCAAGCGATCGGCGCTTTCACCGATCATCTCAAATCGGCCATCAGCCAGTCCTCCCGGCAGGTTGAAGCGGACAACTTTTGCGCTGTGCGCTTCAAGCTGCCCGATGACATTAAGGAATTAGTCCGCGCTAAAAACGCGGCTATTCGCGCGTACGACTCCTACCCCACCGATGCCAATCGGGTCCGCATGCGTGCTTTACAGAGGGACGTGAAGCGCAGCATCGCGGAACTCAGGGAGGCTCGATGGGGAGGGTTTCTAGAGGAGATCTCGCCGTCACACCAGGCTTACTGGCGGCTCGCGAGATCCCTCAAAACCGACACCGTAGCTACCATGCCCCCCTTGACCCGCCCTTCAGGCGACCCACCCGCGTTCGAGGACGACGAGAAGGCTGAGTTTCTCGCTGACTCTCTAGAGAGTCAGTGCACACCCAGCTCCGCTCCCGTCGATCCGGCGCACCTCGATCTTGATAGGGAAGTAGAGCGCAGGTCCTCACTCCCTCCCACCGAATCCCTCTCCCCGGTCACGCAAACCGAGGTGGAAGACCTGATCAAAGTCCTTAAGCCGAAGAAAGCACCGGGCTCCGACGGCATCTCCAATCGCGTTCTCAAGGTTCTCCCTGTCCATCTGATATGTCTTTTAGTGACTATCTTCAACGCAGCCATGTCCCACTGCGTCTTTCCTGCCGAATGGAAAGACGCGGATGTAGTAGGTATCCCTAAGCCGGGTAAGCCTCGCAGCAGCCCTGCGAGCTACCGGCCTATCAGTCTTCTCAAGTCTCTCGGCAAACTCTATGAGCGCTTGCTATTAGCGAGACTCAAAGACTTTGTCAGTTCTAATAATATCCTTGGCAGCAGTTTGGCTTTCGAACCAGACACTATTGCGTCCACCAGGTGCACCGCCTCACGGAGCACATCCTGACCGGGCTCAACCAGCCCAAGCCCGTCTACACAGGCGCCCTATTCTTCGATGTTGCCAAGGCCTTCGACAAGGTCTGGCACAACGGCTTGATATACAAGCTCTTCCAGTTAGGAGTCCCCGATAGGCTCGTACTCATCATACGAGACTTTCTCTCGAATCGTACCTTTCGATACCGGGTCAAAGGTACGTTTTCTTCGCCCCATCCTATACAGGCCGGAGTCCCTCCCGGAGGAACATATTTCAAAGTTAATCACTCAATTAGTTTGAGTGCTATGCATGCCATGCAAATGATAATTACTAGTCGTTGAAATGTGTGTTCGTAAATGTTATCAAAAATGTTACACAGTTGTTAGATGGGAACACTATATTTTATACAATCCTAGTAGTTTTTTAACCTACTTTAAAAATGGAGGAGGTCCTCAATTCGTCTGTATATTTTTTTTTATGTATGTTCGCGATTAACTCTGGCAATTATGAACCAATTTGAAAAATCTTTCTTCCATCCATTCTTTAATCCGTTGATTGGGTCCCATAAAAAAAATATTGCTTATGAATAAGTACCTAGTTCCTGAAAAAACAAGAATGGAGACTGCGCAGAAAACCTGCATTGGAATGCTTAAAAGATGACATTATGTTGCTTTTTAAGGACAATAAAATCTTTTTAAAAAAAAATTGAACCGACTTCAATATCACTGAAAAGTATAAAATAATTTAAATATTATTGAACTTGGTGTTAGCGTACCTGCTGTGTATATTTGGCACCAACTTCAATAATATTTAAATTATTTTATACTTTTCAGTGATATTGAAGTCGGTTCAATTTTTTTTTTAAAAGATTTTATTTTAAACTTTTTAGTGATATTTTCATATATAAAGATTGAACCATCGAAAACCGTAAAATTATCTAGGTAGGTTATGATCACATTATCGTCTACATAGTTTTACATAATTCATGTTTCTTCAGAAAAAAATATCCGGTCGTAATGAAATTTGCATGAAAACATCATAGTAGTTTACTCTCTCGAATAAAAAAAGAATCATCGAAATCGGTTCATAATTGTCAGAGCAATGTAATGGAGAACATCAGTTTTATGGTTTTTACCAGATAAATTCCTCCACATCGTTCATGGTCCTCCAGGAAGTTCTTATCCGGTTGTAATAAAATTCATACAGATTCAATACAGTGGTTTCTTCTTTCGAATAAAAAAAGAATCATTGAAATTGGTAAATATTTGCCAGAGTTATGACTATTTTTGTCCGACCGAGCGAGTCCGAGCGACTAAAACGTCATCTATATAGGCTTTCTTGCAAGTCTCAGTGCGCAGTCACCATTCTTGTTTTTTCAGGAACTACTTATTACTAAGCAATAATTTTTTTATGGGACCCAATTAACGGATTAAAGAATGGATGGAAGAAAGATTTTTTCAGATCGGTTCATAATTGCCAGAGTTATGCGCGAACATACATAGAAAAAAAAAAAAAAAAATATATATATACAGACGAATTGAGAACCTCCTCCTTTTTTTGAAGTCGGTTAAAAATGGTCATAACTCTGGCAAATATTTACCAATTTTAATGATTCTTTTTTTATTCGAAAGAAGGAACCACTGTAATGAATCTGTATGAATTTTATCACAACCGGATAAGAACTTCCTGGAGGACCATGAACAATGTTGAGGAATTTATCTGGTAAAAACCATAAAACTGATGTTCTCCATTACATTGCTCTGACAATTATGAACCGATTTCGATGATTCTTTTTTTATTCGAGAGAGTAAACTACAACTTTCATACATGCAACTTTCATAACAACTGGATAAATTGTTTCTGAAACATTAATTATGTAAAACTATGTAGACAATAATGTTATTATAACCTACCTAGACCATGTTACTGTCTGCGATGGTTCAATTTTTATGTATGACTAGCTGACCCGCGTAGCTCCGCCCGCGCTTTTATTACATTTTGCTCCCCTTTTCTCCCTCCTCCCTAGATTTATCTCTCTCCATATCTCTCTCTCTTATAAAAAAATCTAATTATATGCTCTTTCTCTCCTCTCTCTTTCCCCTCCCGCTTCGGTTTCCGTCACACTCCCCCACTTCCTCTCCCTGTTGTCCCCTCTCTGAACCCTCTCCCCCTCTCTCTTCTACGAACTTGCTCCTTCTCACTCCCCCCTTATTCCACCTAACTCCCCCGATCCCTCACCCCATCACCCCCTCCTCGAATCCCCCCCTCTTTCTCCTCTCTTACACCCTCCTCTCGTTCTATATATCCTCGTCAATCATGGTATCAGCGGCATTAAATATACTTTATGACCTATTCTCAGACCTCCCCGATATGCACACAAAATTTCATACATATCGGTTCACCCATCTATTTAATGACCTTGCCTTATGTTGCTTAACCTTAACCTAGCGGTTGTAATATAAAATTAAAAAATTAAAAAAAATATAAATGTAATGTAATGTGTTTTATTTAAGATAAAGTAATAAGTACGGGCGCCAGGTCGATATCCGAAATATATATAAAAAATAGTTACCTGAATAACACAGCGTCTAGCATAGACTTCTAATCATAAGGGAGGGTGATGCAAAAAACCGAAACAGGTTAAATCTTAAATTTTAATGCTCTTGAGGATACAATTTTGAGTTTAAATTTAGGCCGATCTCCTAATACTAATTACAAGAATTTTTACCTATGTTCAATGGTACAAAAAGTTTAGGAAAAAAATTAAATTGCTTTACCTCAGTACATATCTATGATGGAATAGATATAAAAAAGGTTTACGTGACCGTGGGGATCCATGCCTCCAAATCCTGTATATCCTGTTCGGTGTCGGCGAAATCTCCACAACGGCCGCTCACAGGAAAATAAATGCCATGTCTCGCCGAATGGACGGAAGGCCAAATCAATGCGCTAACGCATGATAAAGGATCAAAATTTGATATAAAATTTAAAAGGTAAAAAAAAAGAGCCGCGAGTCACGCTGAAACAAAAGAATTTTTTCATTTTTACGAACTCGAATCTTCGAAATATTTAGCAGAATACGTTGCCCCGATGGCGAGGACACCCACCGGCCCTTATTATTTCAAGATAACATTACTTGAAGAAGCGATTTAATACGCTTAACAAAAAATTGTCTCAAGACATGTTTATTCTTTACAAGAAAACTGAGGAAAGTGAATCCTATTTAAATGACAGATCGAAACAAAAAGTGCTCTTCCCATCGTCTATTTTGATGATCCTCTATGTCATAGACAAAAAATGTTGTCATCATTTGACAAAATTTCACCTAACCAAGACCCAAAAAATTCAAAAGGTACTAAAAATTAAAGAAGCATATGTAACACGTTACAGTTCATCCCTCCCCAAAAAATTAAAAGAAAGGAACTTTCTTTTAAGCCAGAAGACCAGCGAAAACCAAAATCCAACCAAAAGATTTTAATTAAAACAAACCCAAAATCCAAAACCGAAATTGAAAACCAAAAGTTTCACAAACCCAAACAAAACAATCAAATTCAAACGAATTCAAACCATCACCCAAAGAATATAATTCCAAATGGAACTACAATTAAAGAAAAACCAAAACAATTAAACTCAAATGAATTTAACCCAACACCAAAAGATGTAAAAGAAACAAAAAGGTAGAGACCAAAGTTAACTCTTAAGAAAAGAATGAAATATTCTTGACTAAAAGCACAAAAATCTAAACTGTAAAATTCCGACAGATTTCATCTTTATATAAGATAAAGAGAAAGCTAAGGCAAAAGAAATAATTCCAAATAGAATTACAATAAAAATGAAAAAACCAATACCCAAACAAAGAACAGTTAAGTTGAGTGACTACTGTCTCAAACTCAAAAGAAAACCAAAATAAAATCTTGTCAAGTGACAAAACAAAAACGTCCAAAAGAATGACTAGGTAAAAAACCGCCATCTCAAACAATGGTAATAAACCCAAAAGAAAACAAAAATCCAAAAAAAACAAACACCCAAACTCTTTTAACCCAATACAAACCCCAATCTAAAACAATACTTTCCCATCCAACAACTTGCTTACAAGAAACCAGTTAAGCATATGCCACTGTCTCGAGCAATTAACAACTAACAACAACTAACCTCCACATCCACCAAACACTTCCAACTACAAAACAGTTAACACCCACAGAACAGTTGAGCCTCCTAGCTACTGTCTGAAACTACAAATCCCCAAAACCCCTCGGTTAAGTTTAAAATAAACCGCCGATTAAAAATAACGCCATCTATCCAGAGAGCAAAGAACTAACAAAACGTTCAGTACTAACTAGTACAAACAAAACGCATCCGTCGAAAGACAGACCTAGTTCCAAGAAGTCTAGGAACTAAAAAATTCAGAGAAAAAATATGACAATTGTGACCAGTACAACCCCACTGACTTTCTGAGCACAAAAGCATAGAAAAAGATATGTCCACTTGTGGCTGGTGCAACCCAAACTCCAACTTTCCATACACAAGGGCAAAAAAGGTGTTTTGACAACAAAGAGTGTCTCAACAAAAAAATGTGACGTACAGCGGCTGGAACAACTCCACCAACTTTCCCTACGCATACGCACAAAAAGAATGCAAGGTTCGTACCAAAACGACGAACCAATACAAAAACCAAAAGTGTAACTGTCACGAAAGTGAACAGTACAAAAACCAAATGTGACTACCGCAGAGGCGAATAGCACCCAAAATGCGACAAGATTTGACGAAAATCAAAATCTGTCTAAACCAAGTGAGACAAGTCTATAACAAAACGATAGAATTGTTCAACAAAAGAGAAAAATCCGGGAGTCAAATCCGAGACTTAAAGTCTAAAGTGGAAACAATGCGAAAGCAAAGTACTAAAAACTAAACTAAGCTTATTCGAGAACTAAAACTATCCGAAAAACTTACAAAAATACTACACGAAAATGCAGCAAAAATATTTTGATGTAGCTGTCGAAAGACAAACTAACAATCAAAAACAAAAATTGTTTTGTACAACAATGACAAACATGCACCATGTACAAAAACAAACAAAAATATACATAAGATCTGTTAATGTTGGAGTGAAAAAATCTAGCATGAAGCTGAAGTATACTAATTATAACCGAAAATTACCTAAGTTATTTTTAGAGAAAATTAAGTTCGAATTTTATATAATGATAAGAAGTTTCCTACATAAGGTAAGTGTACCAGTGTTGGACCGTGTCCCAGTGATGAACATTTTAAGTTTCCTTCTAAAAAATAAGACTTCTATAGATTATTTTGTACCTGGCAATACTTTTCCATAAATGACATGAATTAAACGTTTTAACTGGTGACAGTTGACACATGTCAATGATTCAGTTTCAAAATGGTGGAGAGTGAAACAGTACGCATCGTGTGAGCTACATTTTCTTATGGAATTTAATAGCGAAGTAAGTCTCCATTGATTTTTTTTATTTAAACAATTTAAATAATTTATGAATTATTTTTTTATTGGTGCTATAACTAAACTATATTCGTTTCGAATTAACGTAAAAAGCCAGATAATGATTCCATGTTTAGCCACTTTATGTTATGTTCATAACTAGTACCTGAGACTAACACATGTTCTATTCATGGACATAATGTCCATTACTAGTGTTATACATTTTTTCAAAGCTTTTAATAGATTCTTACATTATATCATAAGGACAATGAGCTGCGAATTCATGATGGCATTCTAATGACTGTTACCAGTAATGGACAGGGTGTCCATCATTGGTGTGCCATCACTGGTTCATTCAGTTGTAATAAATAGTTTTTGTTACAGTCATGGCACCGGTAAAGAATTACACGCAACTTCAGATGAGCCGTGCTATAGACGCAGTAAAAAAAGGAGAGAGCGTCAGCTCTGCAGCAAAAAAATATGGTGTGCCACGCATAACTTTATATAACAAGAGTACTGGTAAGAGTCCGATCGTGTGCTCCATGGGCCCATCATCGGTATTGACAAAAGATGAAGAAGCTCTTTTAGTTCAATGGTTGTTTGCTATGTCAGAAAGGCACTGTCCAGTAGCTAAAGAACAACTGCTAGACAGTGTCCAGGTAATAGTTAAATCTAATAATAAAGAAACACCCTTTACTGATGGTAGACCTGGGCGAAAGTGGTACAGAGCATTTCTTACACGTCACCCTGAGTTATCCGAAAGGCTTTCTCAAAATTTGACAACCTCTAGGGAAGCTGTAACTGAAAAGCAAATAACTAGTTGGTTTTCTGAAGTACATGATTATCTACATGACAACGGTCTTGGAGACGTAATTAAGGATCCTACAAGGGTATTTAACACAGACGAGAGTGCCTTCTTCCTTAATCCAAATCCTGGACATGTGTTAGTGAAGAAAGGCGATAGGAATGTTTACAGCGTTTCAGGAAACGAAAAAGAAAATTTAACAGTTCTCTTAACGGCAAACGCAGCTGGACAATTAGCCCCACCTATGATCGTGTTTGCGTATGAACGAGTACCTAAACCAATAGCTGAAGGCGTTCCAGAATCATGGGCAATAGGCAAATCCGAAAGCGGATGGATGATTAGCAGCACATTTTATGAGTACATGGCGAACGTTTTTCACCCTTGGCTTGTCAAAAACAAAATAAAATTACCAGTTGTGTTCTTTTTAGATGGCCACGCCTCACATGTTACGAAGCATTTGTCGGACTTTTGTTCTCAGAACCAAATTGAAATCATTGCGCTATATCCTAATAGTACACATTTGCTTCAGCCAATGGATCTGGCGGTTTTTAGGCCACTTAAAGCTCTATGGCGAAAACATGTTCGTAAATGGAAAGTAGAGAACTTGGGGCAACAAGTAAAAAAAGATAAATTCGCATTCATTCTTGAAAATGCTTTGGATGAACTATCACCAGAAAGCGTTAGAAATGGTTTTCGGGCGGGAGGTTTATTTCCGTTTGGGCCAGAATATGTTGATTTCTCCAAAATGCACACTCACAACAGATATTTAACAAATAGGACTCAGCTCTTGACACAACAAGATTCCGTTTTTTTCGCTAAACTAGAACAGGAAATTATAAAAATTTTCACACAATCAAAACTAGACCTATTTAAAAAATGTTTCTATATTCCGAGAAATGCTTTAAACGATGAATTGCCAGTTGAAGATGTAACTTTATACACAATATGGGCCAAGTATAAACACTTGTGTAATGCAAAAACTAACGAACTTGAAAACCAGGAAATAGTAGAATTACTACAAATAGGAAGAGAATGCAGCACTGCTCCTGAGCAGGCATCTCATAACGTTAATGTGGCGCATTGTGAAGTAGTTGACACTGTCAGCTGTCCTCCTGAAATGATCACAGATGAAAATACTGTTACCATTTTGCCACATACACTTGAAACATCTAATGACCAGGGATTGCTTAACATGACTCAAAAAACACCAATAAAAATCATACCATCGACGAGCTTTGCAGAACATATGCTAAAAGAACAAAATATCACCGTACCATCGCCATTTAAAAAAGCTCTTTTCTGGCCGGAACCTACAATAAAAAAGAAAAATAGATTCTCAAAAGAAAGACTACCATCAGCAAGTACGAGCAAAGCGTGGGTAGAATTTCACGATAAGAAGGAACTAGAAAAAAAGAGGAAAGAAGAAGAAAAGGAGAAAAAACGTCAGGAAAGGGCTGAAAAACGGAATGTAAAACAAAAACAAATGAAAAATAGACAACAAAACAAAAATAAGTCTAAGAGTAGAAAACGTAGATTAGGTCACTCAAGTGACAGTGATGAAACATATGTAGAGTCAGGTGAAAGTGATATTTTAAAAGTATCAAAGAAACAAAGAACGTTTGAAGATACGTCGTCTGACACTGAAGCAGAAGTAAATTATGCTGAAAGTGACAAAAGTATCATATCAGAAGTGAATGATTCGGATTCCGAGAACGTGCCATTTGGGACATCGCTTTTTTCCCAACAAAAACTTTCAAAGGGAAACTATGTTATTATTCTATATGAAGGAGAATACTTTCCTGGGGTCATAGAAAACGTAAACAAAGATGGATTTGAAGTAAGCACAATGATATTTTCTACAGGAAATACGTACAAATGGCCAGACAAACCTGATAAACTCTTGTACCAGAGAAAAGATATTGTAGAACTCATTAGTCCACCAGTTATGATTAATAAAAGAGGGTTTTACACAGTAAAAGAAATGGAAAAGTTCTCCGATTTTATTACTTCTTAAGATTCATGGTCTATTTTTTTAATATATAAGTAAGATAAAACTGAAAAAAAAATCCAATTCCTAATGGTAGGTAACTAAATAAGTAAGTATACAGTTATTATTATATAGTTATATTATTGATTTTGATATATATTTCATATCATAACAAAGCAATAACATTTTTTTTTAACATTTTTAATAAATACTGATTATTTAATAAATGCAAATTGTGTATTATTTTAGTCGGAGGCCGTACAGCTCATCAAGATTCATAGATTCGATTCGTCGATTACTAGATGTCCATGACTAGGTTCATGTTCATCACTGGATGTTTATCACTGAAACTTTGACGTCCATTACTGGATAAAAATAATGAAATTTTTAATCACATAAAAGCCTGTAATTTACTGCAGTATCTTTTATTTAAGATTTCAAGAACATTGATTAGACAAAGGACCTGTAAACTTCAATAAATGAGCGTGATAATTTAGAAAACTTTATTGTAATTTAAAATATAGCTCATATTCCTTCTTAAACCGTCCATTACTGGTGCATTTACCTTACATCCCTTTCAATTGTTGCCAAAACTTAACATACATCAAATCTCATACATCCACAAGCACGAGCCGAGGCTTCTATCAAAATAAAAAAGTCAAAAGCCTAATAGTTTAATAACCAAAAATAGAAAATTTAATATTTAATAATATCTTTGACATGATAACGTCCAGAAGTACCTTTACTTAAATCTTTCAAAATGTAAATATTATCAGAAACTTTTTCAATTATTTCACATTTAATAAACTTAGGTGCCAGTTTAGCACTGAAAAAAGCAGGAGCATTAGATTGAACAAAACTTCTTCTCCATACCATATCCCCAACATTAAGAGAAATGACTTTCCTCTTCTTGTTATAATAAAGAGCATTACGCTTATAAGCTTTTAAAAGATGAGCCTGAACTCTAGAAAAAACATTACTAAGTGATTTTAAATTATCCACAAAAGTGTGTCTATCACCTAGCTCTAATTGTTCCAAATTATCAAAAGAATTACTAAAGCGATGTAAAGAAGCATCACAAATAAGTTCACGTCCAAACATAAGAAAATTGGGAGTGAAATCAGTAGCTAAATTAATACTACTATTAAGAGCAAGTTGTACATGAGGCAAAAACTTAGACCAAGTCCTTTGATCGTTCTTCACAAAACAAGATATACAAGTTTCAATAGTCTTATTGTATCTTTCTACAGGATTATTCTGTGGAGTATACAAAGCGTTGTAAAATATTTTGGTTATATTAAAACCTTTCAAAAAACTTACAAAATCTCTAGAAACAAATTGAGATCCGTTATCACAAACTAATATTTTAGGAACACCGAATTTAAGAAAAATTTCTTTTTCAAGAAGTTTACAAATTATTTTAGAAGTGGCATTTACCATAGGGAAAATCCAACAATATTTAGTGAAAACATCTACTATAGACAATATATATTTATGTCCAGAATAAGCTTTAGGCAGAAGGCCAATAATATCAATAGAAAGCATTACCATTGGGTAATCTACTCTTTTAGGATTTATCATAATACCGTGAGGCGCAGAAGTCGAACTTTTATAAGCTTTACAAGTTTCACAAGAATTTATGTGTTTATGAACGTCATTAAACATTCCTTTCCAAAAATAATGTTGTTTTATTTTATGCAAAGTTTTATGAATTCCTAAATGACCAGAATTCACATCATCGTGATTAGCACGAATAGTATCTAATATATGTTCCTTCGGAACAACAATTTTCCAATTTAAACGACTATTTTGATCGAATTTATTTTTACAATACCTATACAAAGTATTATCCTCTACTCTAAAATTTTTATACTTACAAGGAGATTTTTGACAATTAATAAATATCTTTTTATACCAAGGATCATAAATATCTTCATCAGGAAAAATTACATTAACAGGCGCAAAATTAACAGCAGCAACCTCTATACGAGAAAGAAAATCAGGAACTAAATGTTGAGATCCTTTTTTATGAATAATATCAAAAGTAAATTGAGATATCCTAGCTGCCCATCGTGCGAGACGACCAGAAGGATTATTAAGTTTTAAAAGCCATTTTAAACAAGCATGGTCAGTAATGACACTAAATTTCATACCTTCGACATAAGGTCTAAAGTGTTCAATAGAATCTAAAATCGACAAAAGCTCGCGCTCAGTAGTACTATAATTCCTTTCACATTTATTAAGAGATCTAGAATAATACGCAACAGGATGTTGTGCACCATGTTCGTCTTCTTGAGTCAATACACTTCCAATGCCAACAGCACTAGCATCGCAATGCAAGAAAAAAGGTTTTTCAAAATCTGGGCAGTTTAAGACTGGCGCAGATATCAAAGCTTGTTTTAAATCTACAAAAGCATTTTCGGCTTCACTATTCCAAACAATAGTTTTATTAGAATTTTTACTTCCACCAGTAAGCTTAGTCAACGGCGAAGCGATATCAGCAAAATTATTAATGAATCTACGATAATAAGAGCATAAACCAAGAAAACCTCTAAGTTGTTTTACTGTTTCAGGACGGGGAAAATTTTTAATTACATCTAATTTCGATGGATCAGTGTGCAAACCATTCTCATCTACAATATAGCCAAGATAACGCAATTTATCTTTACAAAATTCACACTTTTTTAAGTTCACTGTTAAACCAGCCGATTTTAGAATGCAATAAACTTTACGCAAATACTCTAAATGTGTTTTAAAATCAGAAGTTACTAGAATTAAATCATCGAGGTAACAGAATAAGGCTACCTGGTCAAATTCAGGTCCAAATAATTTATCTACTAATCTTTGAAGTTCAGCAGGTGCGTTGGAAAGTCCAAAGGGCATTCTGATGAATTCAAACAGTCCTTTTCCAGGTACAACAAAAGCAGTCTTCTCACGCGAAGATTTTTCAAGAGGAATTTGTAAAAAAGCTTTAGAAAGATCTATGGTGCTTATATACTTAGCACCTCTAAGGTTATCTAGTATTCTAGAAGGATAAGGCAAAGGGTATGAATCCTTAATAGTTACAGAATTTAAACGACGAGAATCTAAACACAAACGTGTGCCGCCATCACGCTTTTCAACCGCGAGGACTGGAGAACACCAAGGAGATTTAGAAGGTTGAATAATATTTTCTTTTAATAAAACTTCTACTTCATCATAAAGTTCTTTTTGTTTAGCCGGACTCAAGGGCCAATAACGTTGTTTAAAAGGTTCACCAGTAGTATTAATTTTATGTTCTACTAAGTGAGTAAGACCTAAGCCTTTCTTTTCATAAGAAATATCTTCAAAAAGGGAAATTATTTCAGATAATTGCTGTTTCTCAGAGGGAGAAAGTGAATCCGCAGCAGTAATAGAACAAATATTAGCATGGTCGACAGGAACAAGAGTTATATTTTTTAATAAATCTTTAGCTAAACCAAACTTCAACCAAAAATCAAAACCTAAAATAATACAAGGTTTAAATGAAGGGATAATTAAGAATTGTATAATTTGTATGTTATTATCACATCTAACAGGTAAATCTAAAGTTCCCAAAACTTTTCTAAAGGTACCATCTGCTGTAGAAGCAGAACTAATAACAGGCTTTATTTTATAACCAAGCTTAAGAAAATCTAAATGAATATTGGAACCTAAAACGCAACGATTGGAACCACTGTCTAACAGACCAGAATAACTAAGGTTATCAACAAAAAATTTCAAATAAGGCCTAGTGTCCTTATGTGTAGTGAACAAAATAGGGGCAGAACTATGCATTTTGAAAAATACTTTTAAATAATCTAACCAATCTGTGAATTCTTTTCTAATAGTGAGATCATCAGGTGCAACCGTAGACTCTTTACATGAATTTTGACTATAATTTTTAACAACCATCGAATCACTAGACGTTTTCTCAGAAAACCGTGTTCGATGGAACCTAACTAGTTTTTTGGCAAGGCTAAAAGATTTTTAGAGTTGCATACGTCGCAGTTTCGCTTGATGACTCCGGGCTTCCTACAACCAAAACAAATAATGCCAGGATAAGTGGGGCAAGTTTTATACGTGTGACCAATAGCTTGGCACTTTAAACAAGAAGTGTCTGCTTTGACAGCGTTAAATTGTGGTTTAGATTTATATAATTTAATTTCACTAACAGGTTTCCTAACCAAACAGGATTCAATCTGTCTACCAAACTGTTCTATGGTACAAATATCTTTTCCAATGAAGTATGGCAAATATAGTTGTAACATATTGTGTTTCAAAATTGTAATCAGTACATTTTCCGACAAAGGTGTAACAAGGCGATTAGACATGTCAATGATGTCTGTAATAAACTCTGATAATGTCTCACTAGATTTCTGTTTACGTGTACGTATGTCATGTTCTAAACAATAGTCGTATTCTACAATATCAAAACGTTTAAGTAATTCGACCTTCAAATGATACCAGGACTCTATGCGTGGACGCACAACCCTGTACCATTTCAAAGCAGTACCGGCTAAGAGATCCGAAAACGAAGCTAACAAAACAAATTCATCAAAGTTTCGGAGTATGAAGTACTCTTCCACTGAAATTATAAATTCCCGAACACAAGACTTACCATCAAAACTAATTCTACTCTTTTTCAAATCAGGAAGCTTAGTAGTACGAGACAAGTTATTCTTAACCTTATCACTCAACAACGAAGGTGTACCAGGAAGTGGTATAATCTTAGAAGATTCTGCATTCATCATTGTACCGTTCGCAAATGTCAACAAATCATGAGATTCCGGGACATTAGAATCCATTGGAACGTCAAATTCAGTATGCCTAGAAGCATTCTCTTCCCCATGCGGTGTTTGTGTATCCTTATCCATGATAAAGTTTAAAAAGAAAAGTTAAAGTTTAAATGTGAATAAAATTTGGTAAAAAGTATGTTTAAAACAAGAATTATATAAGTATCCACTTTTAAAAGTAAAAGTTGGTTACTAATTGTGTGTTACTAAATTGTTGTACCATTGATTTCACAAAACAACTAAGTTGACCGCTTAATTATGTTAAAAAGTTACAAGTTAACAACTTAAAAGAAACTGACAACCAATACACAAATGTGTATGATCAAAATACAAAAGGTTAATTGAATTATTAAATTATTATCACAAAATAATGTTTATTGTTTGTAAATTATTAACTTATTAGTTTAATTCACTGTATGTCAAAGGTTAAAGTTTAATAAACTCTAGTATTCAAGTTCAAAGTTCAAAGGTCAAGAACCATCAAGCATTATGAAGTGTATATGTGCACCAGAATGAAAAATTATAAACTTATATTCTATTACTTACAGACTCTCCAATTACACGTAGAAGTAGTTTTTATTAAAACCTATGACTCGATACAATTCAAAAATGGAAAGAAACAACACAGTTATCTCCAACCCGTAGAAGTGCTAAAGAAAGACATTAAACATTGTAATCCGTTTGCTCAGTAGATTCTGTACGGACAACAAAATATAATAAACTGTCGAAGGAACAAGTTTATCTTTAAAAAACAAAATAAAAAGGTTACCTACCTAATGGTTGTCAGTAGAAATATACATCTAACACAAAAGGCTTATACTAAATAGTATAAAATAAAGTTAGACAAGGCTGTCTAAACAAAAGTTATGAACAGGCGTTCAAAAATTAAGTATTGTACCATTGAAACATATTAATCCTCAATCATGTCCCTGATCGCTAGGCGACAATTGTAATATAAAATTAAAAAATTAAAAAAAATATAAATGTAATGTAATGTGTTTTATTTAAGATAAAGTAATAAGTACGGGCGCCAGGTCGATATCCGAAATATATATAAAAAATAGTTACCTGAATAACACAGCGTCTAGCATAGACTTCTAATCATAAGGGAGGGTGATGCAAAAAACCGAAACAGGTTAAATCTTAAATTTTAATGCTCTTGAGCAGTGGTTCCCAAACTTGATTGGGCTCCGACCCACCTAACAAAAACTGCCAAATTAGGGACCCACCTCTTGGCTGTCTTAAAAAGGGCATACAATATGGTAACGCTCAGATTTCCTAGTCTCTGCGTTAATTAAATTCGTCTTCTGCCCATTCAACCATTTCGTCGATTCGTCGTGCAACAGTATTATTTGACAGTGGTATGCACTCGATTTCCATTAATTATTTTTCTCCTAACATCGCTCCAACAGCATCTTTAATCGACGGTAACATTACCTCATTAGCTTAAGGATCGCCAGAGCAGGAAAGCCTCACACCATTGGGGAAGACTTAGCCCCAATGGTGTGAGGCTTTCCTGCTCTGGCAATCCTTAAGCTAATGAGGTACGAGGCGTACGAAGCATTTTCAATAATATTAATAAAATGTGAAACAATGTTTTTTGGCGATTTCATGTCCATGTCATTTTCTTTGAAAAAACTTCTTTTACCTTCATTAAAGTTGTGCCACAAAACAACTCGTCGAGACCTTTCTAACGAGACCAAACTCGGTGGGTCTACCTTTATTGGTGCAGAGATCTCATGACCACCTTCCTGCTCCATCATCAGACCCTGATCACCATTTTTCTAGCAACTAACTCGTCGAAACCTACCTAAAGAGCCCAAACTCAGTTGGTCTACGTTTATTGGTACAGAAATCTCGTGACTGCCTTCCTGCTCCATCATCAGACCCTGATTACCATTGTTCTGGCAACTGTTCGTCGAGACCTACCTAATGAGCCCAAACTCGGTGGGTCTACGTTTATTGGTGCAGAGATCCTATGACCACCTTCCTGCTCCATCATCAGACCCTGATCATCATTTTTCTAGCAACTACGCGTCGAAACCTACCTAACGAGCCCAAACTCGGTTGGTCTACATTTATTGGTACAGAGATCTCGTGACTGCCTTCCTGCTCCATCATCAGACCTTGATTACCATTGTTCTAGCAACTGTTCGTCGAGACCTACCTAATGAACTCAAACTCGGTGGGTCTACGTTTATTGGTGCAGAGATGCCGTGACCACCTTCCTGCTCCATCATCAGACTCTGATCACCATTTTTCTGGCAACTACTCGTCGAGACCTATCCAACGAGCCCAAACTCGATGGGTCTAGGTTTATTGGGGCCGAGATCCTGCTACCACATTCTTGCTGATGATCATCAGACCCTGGTGAAGGGTACCATTTTATTTAGTATCATCCGATTTACATATGTTCTAAATTTCAGATTTTTCGGACTAATAGAAGTAATTTTATACAAAATACCTCGTACCTACCCTAAATAAACTTTCTTGTTTTAAACATTTTTTCTCGACACGGAAAGGAGCTGATGGTCTTCAAACAAATAAATAAAACTGCATTCAAATCCGTTCACTGGTTGGACCGGTATGATGCCACAGATAGACATACATACAGACAGACAGACTTCCGGACATAGGCGTCAAACTTATAACTCCCCTCGTTTTTGGTAGGGGGTAAAAAATATCACAAAAACAAAAGACGCCCGACTCGGGCTCTCCACTTTACACGAAATGCATTTCGCCACCTGTCCCGACTCCCGCTTGCTCCTCTCCTCTCGCAGTCATCGAACGCGAGCGCCACCGCGACGGGCGCCCGCGCCCGCGCCCGCACCCCTCCCTCAATGGCGGACCGACTGTAAGCCCGATCGGTCGGGTTTTCAGGGCCCACTTAATATTCGCTCGCGACCCACCAGTGGGTCGCGACCCACAGTTTGGGAACCTAGGCTCTTGAGGATACAATTTTGAGTTTAAATTTAGGCCGATCTCCTAATACTAATTACAAGAATTTTTACCTATGTTCAATGGTACAAAAAGTTTAGGAAAAAAATTAAATTGCTTTACCTCAGTACATATCTATGATGGAATAGATATAAAAAAGGTTTACGTGACCGTGGGGATCCATGCCTCCAAATCCTGTATATCCTGTTCGGTGTCGGCGAAATCTCCACAACGGCCGCTCACAGGAAAATAAATGCCATGTCTCGCCGAATGGACGGAAGGCCAAATCAATGCGCTAACGCATGATAAAGGATCAAAATTTGATATAAAATTTAAAAGGTAAAAAAAAAGAGCCGCGAGTCACGCTGAAACAAAAGAATTTTTTCATTTTTACGAACTCGAATCTTCGAAATATTTAGCAGAATACGTTGCCCCGATGGCGAGGACACCCACCGGCCCTTATTATTTCAAGATAACATTACTTGAAGAAGCGATTTAATACGCTTAACAAAAAATTGTCTCAAGACATGTTTATTCTTTACAAGAAAACTGAGGAAAGTGAATCCTATTTAAATGACAGATCGAAACAAAAAGTGCTCTTCCCATCGTCTATTTTGATGATCCTCTATGTCATAGACAAAAAATGTTGTCATCATTTGACAAAATTTCACCTAACCAAGACCCAAAAAATTCAAAAGGTACTAAAAATTAAAGAAGCATATGTAACACGTTACACGGTATGAAATATACTGTATGACCTATTCTCAGACCTACCCGATATTCACACTTTCATACAAATCGGTTCACCCATCTATTTAATGACCTTACCTAACGTTGCTTAACCTTAACCTACCGGGATAAAAAGTATACTATGTCCGTTTCCTGGTTCTTAGCGACCTCCCCACCAATTTTCAGCCGAATCGGTTAGGCCGTTCCTGAGTTATAAATAGTGTAACTAACACACGACTATCTTTTATTTAGCTAGATTAAAGTTCTATAGTGATTGTATGTTCAATTTCACCGATAGATGGCGCTGTTCATAATTGTAAATCACGCTAACATCGCAAATTACTGTCTAATGATATTCGATAATGAAAGTTTTAAGTATTTCGCATCTTTTATTGTTGCGACTGTGATACAATACCTATACACTACCTGGACTTGGGGAGTTTCATTAAAATTTCATGAACGACAGATTTTGCAGATTTTAACTTTTCAAAGATATAATGTCATATTGCTATCAGCAAAGTACTTAGAACAATACAGAAATCTAATGAAAATTTCCTGGGTGTACCGGACCGGCTTACCCCTTACAAAAATTGACCCTTCACCACTGCCATATCTTATATGCAAACTAAATGTCTGCTCAGTCCCTATTGTATATAGCGTAATAATACATATCTTAATGATTAACTGATCAGTCTATAATTACCCTATTCACTTACAAAGGAAATTACGTGGTAATATGTGCAAGTAATGTTTCACTGCTTAGCCCCTATGAAACACAGCGTGATGTTTTATATACCAATTTATACCTAGACTTCTACACAACACATCAGTGAAAGTCCTATCAAAATCCATCCACGGGTTTTCAAATGATACCTGGACAAACAGAATGACAGACAGACAGACAGACAGACAGACAGACAGACAGACAGACAATAATTCCAAAAAAAATTGTTTTGGCCTCTATGTCGATAGTATAGTATCCCCACATAGAAATTTTGGAAAAATATTCAATGTACAGAAAAAGTGCTCTTTGAGTTTTATTATAGTATAGATAAAAAAAATTTTTTTAAATTGTACCGACTTCAATATCACTGAAAAGTATAAAATAATTTAAATATTATTGAAGTTGGTGTTAGCTTACCGGCTGTGTATATTTGGCACCAACTTCAATAATATTTAAATTATTTTATACTTTTCAGTGATATTGAAGTCGGTACAATTTAAAAAAAAAAAGATTTTATTTTAAACTTTTTAGTGATATTTTCATATATAAAGATTGAACCATCGAAAACCGTAAAATTATCTAGGTAGGTTATGATCACATTATCGTAGTTTTACATAATTCATGTTTCTTCAGAAAAAAATATCCGGTCGTAATGAAATTTGCATGGAATCATCATAGTAGTTTACTCTCTCGAATAAAAAAAGAATCATCTAAATCGGTTCATAATCGTCAGAGCAATGTAATGGAGAACATCAGTTTTATGGTTTTTACCAGATAAATTCCTCCACATCGTTCATGGTCTTCCAGGAAGTTCTTATCCGGTTGTAATAAAATTCATACAGATTCAATACAGTGGTTTCTTCTTTCGAATAAAAAAAGAATCATTGAAATTGGTAAA
Organism: Furcula furcula; assembly: GCA_911728495.1. NCBI lineage: Eukaryota > Metazoa > Arthropoda > Insecta > Lepidoptera > Notodontidae > Furcula > Furcula furcula. The sequence goes on along the minus strand of OU452247.1, from coordinate 29,536,891 downwards.
TATTTGCCAGAGTTATGACCATTTTTGTCCTTAAAAAGCGACATAAAGTCATCTATATAGGCTTTCCTGCAGCTCTCAGTGCGCAGTCACCATTCTTGTTTTTTCAACTACTTATTACTAAGCAATAATTTTTTTATGGGACCCAATCAATGGATTGAAGAATGGATGGAAGAAAGATTTTTTCAAATCGGTTCATAATTGCCAGAGTTATGCGCGAACATACATAAAAAATATATATATATATATATACAGACGAATTGAGAACCTCCTCCTTTTTTGAAGTCGGTTAAAAATATATATTTTTTTTTAATAATTTATTCTTGGTATGTTTAATAAAGAAACTCCTAGATTATGGAAAAAAATACTTATCTATAAAATTATATCAATTTTTTAGTATAATGACAAAGTTTTGGAGTACCTATTTAAGCAATGGTAAATGTTTACAAAACCCCATCAGTCGTCTTCAACATAAGAAACAAAGTCATCATCATCATCATCATCATCATCATCATCACCAGCCGGAAGACGTCCACTGCTGAACAAAGGCCTCCCCCTTAGACCGCCACAATGATCGACAATTTGCTATTTGCATCCACCGGTTTCCTGCGACGCGAACAATGTCGTCGGTCCACCTAGTGGGAGGCCTGCCTAAGCTGCGTCTTCCGGTTCGTGGTCGCCACTCGAGAACCTTTCTTCCCCAACGGTTATCGGTTCTTCGAGCGATGTGGCCGGCCCACTGCCACTTCAACTTGCATATTCTATGAGCTATGTCGGTGACCTTGGTTCTTAGGCGAATCTCCATATTTCAGATTCTGTCGCGCAAAGAAACTCCGAGCATAGCTCTCTCCATGGCTCGTTGTGTGACTCTGAACTTCTCTAAAAGGCCAGGCGTTAGAGACCACGTCTCAGTACCATATGTCATCACTGGCAGATAATCTGTAGCTGGTGAAATTACCTGGCACATGACAATTTATTTCGTGGAAGTTGGCATTTACATTCCTAATGGAAATTTCATTTAAAAGAACAATTGTTGTTAGTTTTTTGCAAAGCAGCAAGAAGCAACAACCATCAAGGAACGAGTCCGCTCTTAATACAAATCTGGACACCGATTTATATAGGAATTAATAGCACAAGTGATGGAGTAGGTACTCCACCGATTATATAGGAATTAATAGCACAAGTGATGGAGTAGGTACTCCATCACTTGTGCTATTAATTCCTATATAAATCGGTGTCCAGATTTGTATTAAGAGCGGACTCGTTCCTTGATGGTTGTTGCTTCTTGCTGCTTTGCAAAAAACTAACAACACCGATATAGGCACCTGCCTATATCGAGAGAAAACACTACCTACCTAACAGTGTTCAATGAAGCTCAAGACAGAAAAATAGACAAAAGTTGTAGGTTACCGGAAAGTTGGGCCCGGGGTAGGGCCGGGGCGCAGGAGGCAGCGGCGCGGCGCCGGCATACCGCTGCGGCGCCATCCCCGGCGCGCCCGGCCCGCCAGGCCCGCTAGGCCCACCAGGCCCACCAGGCCCGCCAGGCCCTCCCGCGGGGAAGCGCTGAGCCATCACACTGTCTAGTGCTAGTGCCTTCTCGTTCTGTGCACTCTACTCGCTCACTGCACAATTATCTGCATTACCTACTGGCGATTATTAAACGAGATACGATTGCAGCATTTCACATTAACTCGACTGTTAACAATCTACAAACATGATCAGTATTAATAAAAAACATTAAACAATACAATACAATGAATGAGAAACAACGCTTCAGTCAAAGTTTCTTATATCACAGACCACAGACGTATTAATGGATCAAAGAGGATTTAACACTACGTATAAGAGTCGGCACTCCCATACAAGCCCCTGAATCGAATCATGAACGTACTTTTCCTAACTTAACAAACATAAAATTTAATGGCTACCAGTTGGCCAACCTGCCATTTTTTTTTTAAGTTTGTATACCACTAGGTCTTGCCACCCCTTAGTATGTTTGTCTATCGATATCGATGAAAATGAAAGAACACTATATACGGGTGTGTTTATTCTTAAGTTTAATTCACGCAAAGTTACCAATGTACAATAACTATGTTTTCAAAATGAAATTAAGCAATTTTTAAAAAATATTTATGATTTTTGAATGCTTTAGATTCAAAGATTCAAATTTTTTATTTCAAATAGGCTTAACGCTAGCACTTTTGAACGGTTAATATTTTAAAAGCTACCACCGGATCACAACGCGGCCTCAACTGAGAAGATCCGGCAAGAAACTCAGCGGGCTTGTCATTTTTTCACATTTTTTTTTTAAACAAAGTTTGTCTTTTTACAATTTAATCAGCACCAGCGACAGTGTGTCCTGCCGTTCAAAATATCAAATAAAAATAAAAAATACGACGAAAATACAACAAACTAAAATGCCAAAGGGATAGTAGTCGGACCAGTCCCCCCAAGCAGCACCCGCGCACGAGTTGACTCGAGCAGCAGCCATTACTCCCCTCAACCATATTGGAGGGAAGGGGGTGACCCGCCACACGAAGCCGCCACAAGCAAAGACTTTTCGATGGCGAGCATGACCGATCCAAAATCACAGTGGCTCACGTTTAACATTTACCTTCTGCTGTTAAGCAGTGCCTCGTCAGGTTAGACACAAAGCACTTTAACATATTAAATTTTATCACAAGTCGTCTAAGTTAGATACACACCAAGAATAATTTACAAGCTCAAGTGAATTGCCTTCAGAACGTAAATAAAGCAACAATCAATTTTGCTGCTAGACTATAAAAGAAAATAATAAAATACAAAAGTTTTATTTTTCTTCTTTACGATCATTAATCTCAAAATTCGATTCACAATGGAGTCGCCATACTAGATATGTTTATTTATATGATGTATTAGTTATTCTTAATCCTGATAACACGTTGTGCCATATCGTTGTATGGATAAATACAACAAGTCTTCATTTCCAATTAACTTCACCCATCTGAAGCATAATATTATAAAAGCACAAAAAACAACTACAAATAAAAACATACATACACACACTCGAAAAATATAGCCCACCTTCTGGGCCAGTCAGGCAAAAATATCGATATTTATGGACTTATCAATATAATATGTACATCACTATTTATTTTGTTCAACAACTAAGTTTTATGAATAAATTCATAATTCCATTACAAAACTTGCGATCGACTACTAAATAGGATTCAAAAGTAATGTAACTGCTACACCACAATAAATATTTACATTTTTATATTAATTTATCATAAAATTTTACCTTGCCGGGTCATGTGGAAATCTGGCCAAAAAAATCTCAGAAAACCTTTTTGTGACTCGCCAAACACCACATATTTCACATTTTCTTAACGATTTACCACCCATAATATTAACACAACGCCCATTAAGGCTAAAATAAATGTAAATAATATAATAACTTATTAGCCGCCAAAATTCAAACCAGAATAAAATTTTCAAAAGTCAAGTTACATCCACAGGTTAGGCAACAAAAAATTAACAAATTCGTATTATAATATAATACGTCCAAATTTAACAGAACTTCATACAGTTGAAGCCAATACGTATTAGCATTCATTTTAATTTGGTAACTTTATATTGCCTACCTAATTAGTGCCATTATTTCTAATAAGTACGTTCATAATTCCATACAAATATCGGTTTCTAGGCAGTGTCGACGGCCACACAATTATGGTTACGAAACAAAATATGTTATATCCTAAAAACATTGTTTTTATAATTATAAAAAAAAACTTAAATGATAAGTTTTGGTTTATGGTATTTTTAAAACAGCTTAGTGACTAAGGTGTTTACCTCATAGATTTAAGATTTTTTTCACTACGGTTTACCTGGTGATATGTGACACACTTGCGAGTTGAGTCCGGGCTAGCTAACCAGCTACACTGCCCTTCACATCGCAAAATAACAATATTTACTTATTGCTATAAGCAAGAAGATTACATTTACAACACTGGAGTTTTCGCCTAGAACAAATTATTGAAGACAGGTTCATTCACCCTTAGTTATGTTTTTTATCCCTCTCACACTTTATCTAAAATTGCCATGATTAACACAAAAAATCCCAATCCTGATTGTGTGAATTGTGATAATTCAAGATTTCGCAACGTGGGTCGTGGTTCTCTTGACAGACCTTAAATGAATTATAAGAAAAATTACATCCACGTCAACTTGAGTACTGTCTATGGACGTCAGTAATAAATTATATAGAAATCATATTCCTAAACCAGCCCTTCACTACCCTAATTGTTGGTAGCTGCCGTTTTAACATTATGGCAACTCTCATTGAACACAATATGGCCGCTCCGTCATATGTTTTCTACCACTTCGGGTTTTTAAAAGATCATATAAAACTGTATTCTCATTAGATTCGCTATCTAAACAATGTAACATGTTGTACACAATTGCAGAAGTGTTTGGAAGCCAAATTCGGACAAAAAGTTTCACAGGTTAGTGTATTTTTGCGCTAATAACCGTATTTAATGTATTCATACATTTTTACCTTCGAATCATGTTAAAAACAAGTCAATAATGATTAATTTTAGTGTTGTGTGGCGATATTTAGATGATATACCTATTTTATTCTGTCAATTATGCTCTATAATCATCTAATTTTAAATAAACATTTTACATCAGTAGGGTGACCATTAACACCGAAATTAAGATTTTCTGAGTCGAGAAGGATACGTAATTATACATAAGTATGAGTTTAATGTTTAAAAGACAGAAATAGAATATTTTTGCACTCATAAGAGGACCCATAGCCGCCACAGACGTAAAATATACCGAAGTTGTACCAACTGAAATACAATATAATTTCGATACATTATTTTTATATATTTAGTATTAAGCGAACTAGACTCAGATTTTGTATTCAGAAAATGTATTAATGAAAATTTCATAATAATAGTTATGGTTAGGTATATACGCTACGTGATAAAAAGCCAACATGTATCAAAATTCTGAAGAAGAAATAGTACTTAGTCATATCATTAATTCACTAGAGTAAATTGACGTTTACTGTGTTACCAGTTTTTGATGAAAAAAAAATAGTGAAGTGACAAAATGATTCTATTGATCACTTAGTCAGTACTTGCGAGCAAAAGAAACATTCGTCCACTCAGACCAGAAATTAGAAGCTAAATGATGAATAATATGACGCGGCGTGTTTAAAGCCAAGGTCAACTTATTCCCACCGACTTGGTGAAAATTATAGCCCATGCAGCTTTGTTGTTCGTCAATTTCACTAGATTTATTTATAGTTATCATCTATTGACAACTCAATATAATTTCTAATTAAAATTATTGTTAGTATGTTGTATGTTTTCATTAATTAACTTTGAGCAAGTAATTGCATCGCTATAGAATGGGAACATCACTACTACTGTTAATATGGCAATATTATTTTACAAAGTGACATAAGAAAATGTCAATTTACTCTAGTGAATTATTGATTGGACTTTAGTAACAAAATATTAATCATATTTATATTTCAGCTTCCCGAAAGGTGTTGCAAAAGGAAATACTTGGTTAGCCAATGTACCAATAAAGGATAAATTAATCCATGATATTTGTCAGCTTACATTAGCAGCAGCTTACATTTTAAAACAGAGGGGACTATGACCCACACAGACCAGAATTGTGTTTCAACTTTGACTAAGGTCAACTTTGAATAAGGTAATCAAAATATAATCAAAAATGTTTATTTCATTAACTTACTTTAAAATAGTTACATACAAGGTTGGATCCCTCTGTTAAGCATAATAATACTTGAGTATAACGGATCCGCTCTTCTATAGCCATATAAGCTTTAGCTTAAGTTAAATGAAAAATATACAGTAGGGAAAAAATAAAAAAATTGTAAAAATTGTAGTAATATTACGTGTGTGTGCGTGAGCGTTTACATGTGTAAACGTTTGTGTGTATATGTGAGATATGAATTAAGAGTGCATTTTTATTTAATAAAATGTAGAATTGACTCTGCTTCCTCGTAAGAAATGGTTCTAAGACAGTCATTCAAAAATACTTTTTAAATAACTGTTTATTTATATTTTAGGCTAGCACCATAGGCTCTTCTACAATTATAGCTCAATCAAATATCAGAGCTGCATCAGTCAATCCTGACTCTACATTTATAGAAATATGACAACAATTATATGTATAATTGTTGTCATATTTCTTGAAGGAATTGAAGGAGAATTGGGTATTTGAATTTTTTTTTTGTGAGAAATGGAAAGATCATATATAAGTTTTATAGTAAAACTATTTTTTTTTTTTTCTTCGCAATAATTCAAAAGTTATTTCAAAATAAAAAATATAATTTTTGAATTCAGTACCAGAAACACACCGACTGCTCCTGAACAAACCCGAGCGGGTGTGACGTCATAATGTTAAAGCTATTTAATAACAGTACAGCGTCAACGGCACTTGACTAGACAATAATATCGAAAATTTATTCCTAAAAAACGACTCTGAACAACGCTGAACGTCACTGAACGTCACTGAACGTCACTAAACGTCACTGAACGTCACTGAACGACACTGAACGATACTGAACGCCACTGAACGACGACACTGAATGACACTGAACGACACTGGACGACGACACTGAACGCCACTGAACGACGACACTGAATGACACTGAACGACACTGGACGACGACACTGAACGCCACTGAACGACGACACTGAATGACACTGAACGACACTGGACGACGACACTGAACGTCACTGAACGTCACTGAACGACACTGAACGTCACTGACGTGACACTGAACGTCACTGACGTGACATTGAACGTAACTGACGTGACACTGAACGCAACTGACGTGACACTGAACGTAACTGACGTGACTGACGTGACACTGAACGTAACGGACGAGACACTGAACGTAACTGACGTGACATTGAACGTAACTGACGTGACACTGAACGTAACTGACGTGACACTGAACGTCACTGACGTGACACTGAACGTAACTGACGAGACACTGAACGTAACTGACGTGAAACTGAACGTCATTGACGTGACACTGAACGTAACTGACGTGACGTTCAGTGTCATTCAGTGACGTTCAGTGTCGTCGTCGAGTGTCGTTCAGTGTCATCCTGTGTCATCCAGTGTAATTCAGTGTCGTTCAGTGACGTTCAGTGTCGTCGTTCAGTGTCGTCGTTCAGTGTCGTTCAGTGTCGTTCAGTGACGTTCAGTGACGTTCAGTGTCGTTCAGCGTCGTTCAGTGACGTTCAGTGTCGTTCAGCGTCGTTCAGCGTCGTTTTTTAGCAATACATTTTCAATATTATTGTCTAGTCACCTGTAATAGCCGTTAACGCTGTACTGTTATTAAATCGCTTTAACATTATGACGTCACACCTATATGGTGACCAATCTTGGCGCGTTTATAGTCACGTGATTTTTCATCAATTTTTAATAGTTTATAATTAATTGAAAAATTATTTTTTTAACTTTTTTGCATAAAATATCAATATTATTAATAATAAAGTTTTAAAATAAATTTAAAAATATATTTTTTTTTTCAAATACTTAATTACGTAGAAATGTACAGTCATAGCAAACGCTTTAAGGGGGTAACAACGGTAAAATTGCAAAAATAGCCTTAGTTTAAAGAGTTCGATGGATCAATCCGCTATTGCATTGGCTATGAAAATTATGTGTACGTATACCTCAGATCTTCAGCAAATAGTTTTATTGATTAGATATTGGATTAAATATAACGTTTTCAAGCAATATATATTAGTGATGTGAACCGGTTTTAGGAAAACCGATAAAAAACCGGTTTTTGTAGAAACCGGTTAATATCGGTTTTTTATTAAAAAACCGATTACTTTTTTTTCGTTTTTGTATTACCTATGTATCCAGTAAGATGGCATGACATTCAGCTAGCGTACCGCCAATAAGAACAAAAAATCAACATAGTTACACGATACACACGCGTTATGGATATTTGTTCAAATATATAAGCTTAAATTTAACAAAATTATTCATTTACACTTTTGTACAAACACAAATTACAGAATACATTTAGAAAGAAAACAGAATCATTGAGGCGGCCTTATCACTAATGAGCGATTTCTTCCAGGCAACCCAAACGATAACTTGAAGAGAATGATATATTTAGACAACTGACAACAGTTCTTAGAAGTGCGGTTGCTTTTTGGTCCGAAAATAATCATTTATCCATTAAATACCTACAATAGTACCCTGTGAATCCAATACACCATCGATATATTATTTAGACAAGATATGCTGTTACGGTCCAAAAAGTGGTCACAGAAATAGCACCACGCTGACGTTTGTGTCGCTATTTAAAATTACTTCGAGCCGACCGCAGCTAGCGTAAGGACGTGTCAGAATGCCTCATTTGCGTCTAAAAACTGCCTTAATACACGTCGCAATAGCAAAATTTCATACGGAACATATATTTCCCATTAGTAGTAAATAGTATTAGATTAAATGATAGATATCAGTAAGATACCACTAAATCACGAAATAATAAATATTTCTTTAAATATCTCTGCTACTAGTCCGCCAACCGCCAAGCTACCGGCCGACCAAATTAAGTTTTCCGCTACTGTCTAAACAAAACACTCAAACTACACGTAGTTCTCATAGGATTATAGTTCAATTCTCGTTGCGCCATCAGCATAGATAAGTTGGTCGGCCTACGTTACGTGTTCGGTCACCCCCCGTGCCTCCCGTTATCCCGTTCTCCCTTTCGCGCGTTGTCCGCCACTATCCCTGTCTCGTTCATGGCGTGGCTTGAACGGTACTACGGGTATAATGTGCTACGGTAGGAATTTTTTGTAACGCTATACATCGTTGTTTTTGTAGCGTAAATATTGATACAGCATTGTACAAAAAAATTAATGTACAATGGCCATTGCGCCTATAAAAACCGTTTACATCCTGCGCAGTCCTGGACGGGTCACTCGGGCTCTTACGTTCATACGGAATATTTAAGCTGTCACTGCCATATTTTGGATGAAATTTAGTAGGTGACTGCTTATCTGGTTACTTATTATATATCGATGCAATACACTGTAACTTCAGATACAGTGTTTTGAATTAACAACGTTCATTCGATTTCTTTTAATTAACCTGTTTGATGTTATGGCATTCATAGTTTTTTTACTTTGTTTGAAAAATATTGAGATATTGCAATGCAAATTACACTGTATTTACTTAAAACTACAGGCCTGAAATAATTAATAAACACGGCAATTTAAGATGCAGTTCAAATAATCTTTGTGCATTGCAAGATACAGTGTTTTATCAAAACAAAGTAGGAGAGCTAGCGCGATGCGTGTGCGCCAGTCAGAGCAAGGCCGGGCGATTTCAATGATTCAGGTCGATCTAGCCGAGAGCAACGGCGCGGTGGTGGAAAAGTCTGAGCTGTTACGTACATAAATTTAAAAATAACTATATTATTATAAATACACGAAATAAAAATATTAAAATAAATCTATCTGGAGAGATGTTTTTTTTAATTTTTTTTTTAGACAAATTTACAACTACCACACAAGGAATGTGGAAGAGAATTCCATAGCCGCACTGCTTGCATAGTAAAAAAAAAGTTATAGCGACTAGAATAATGAGGAGGAACTAAAAAAAGAAGAGATGCAGTTGGAACGCCAAGGCTTGTCACAAGATTCAAGCAACGAATGACGCTCACGAAGATAAAGAGGAGAGTTGAGATTGATAAGTATACAATTTAGAAAAAAAAATATGCCATTGCCGTCGCTGACGGATTGGCAGCCATTCTAGTTGAGTCCGAAATTCCATCAGGATATAATGTAACCATATTATATCCGTAGCCAAAGATAAAACGAATACACAAATATTGCAATCGCTCCTCATTTGGATCTAGAAAACATACCCCTGTATAATCGAAAAGAGGTAAAGATTAAGCTCAAAAGATTTTTGACTTACGCGGAAGAAATTTTCGAAGGCGTTTGTGAGACTGATATCACATAATAATAACTCTCCAACATGAGATTCCCAAGAAAGTTTAGAATGAAACACAACTTCAAGAATTAACTTTATTCGAGTATGCAATTGGTACGGAATCGAAAACTATATTAGAGAGTGAGTTAATGACAATGAGTTTCATCATGTATCAGCCACCAAATATGATACCCTGAGAGTTAGTAGGGTCCACTAACAAGCCAAACGATTTTGCCCACTTACTTATGCTATCTAAATCATTATTAAGCGTATATATCGCTTCTCCAAGATAATCTATCAATATCGGCATGACGATAAAGCTACATATGATCTGCATAGAGATGATAGTTAGAAAACCCTCGTGATGATATTGAAGAAAACGGAAAAGAGGAGAAAGTACGCCACCCAGTGGAACACCCGCCTCAAGCCTACAGATGATGACTCCTCAAAGCGGACAGATTGGGAGCGCCCACGTAGATATGAATACGATCAAACCACTTCATAGCTGAGTGATAGCTTGGACAAGTATTGGTCAAGGTAACAACAATTTTATGAATAATATGATGATATAATTCCTAAACCCCTCAGTAACCAAGCTCAAAGAGAAAGGAGAACATGAAGACAAAGATAGCTGAGAGAGACAATTTAAAGTGGACAACTGAACATGATCATGAGTAACAAGTGACTTCGAAAAATGTGCATTAATGAAAAATGTGCATCAAGATCTAAACATGGAGCATTACTTGAAAATACCACGAGATGTCAAGAACTGTCACGAACTGTCACAGTATTAAGGTTCAATACATTTTTAGGCTCTGTTTTACCAAGTTAATACACTGTAACTATATAATACAGTGTATTCCCTTAACGATTTCTTCTTCTTCTAACAACTATTAGGGCAAGACAAGTTATCCACTGACGTTTGACGATTATTATTTTCTAAAGTACAATTAATGTGATTATCTTATGATAAATAGACACTAAGCCTGTGATTAGATATTGTTTTAGTGTATTTCATTGAAAACCTAAAAAAAACCTTAAAAAACCGGTTTATTTTTAAAAGTAATCGATAAAAACCGGTTTTGAAAATTGTAATCGGTTCACATCACTAATATATATTTAAAAAATGTACTACGTTGGGTATGAATTGTGTTAGCGTTCAATATCCGTTCATCGGATAGACGTCAAACTTGGTCTATAAAAAGCATATAACCTATTCTACAAATTGTATTGATTACATTTCTTAATTTCATTCATGTTTTACAAGAAATTATAGAAAAACCACGTACGCGATGCATTTCCCCTTGCAGCGCCCCCGCGATCGCCTTCTATCAGTCCTTCGTGGACTGTTATGGAGGGTGGACGTGCTCGATTTTTTTTTGACAGGACGAATTTAATTTAAATGATTTTGAACATATATTTAATTAAGATATGTTACATATGGTATAATTATAACATTATAAATCATTTCAAATGAAATATATACTTCTAAATTTAATTAACCCCTGAGGGACTGGCATTTTTACGCATTTTCGATGTAAGCGCTCAATGCTTATCGCGCGGCGGGATATCATGTTACGGGCCACTTACGAGCGTTATCTAAAAATAAATACTTAACCGATTTGGGTTCTGTAAACTGAGTTCTATTTATAAAAGTATTAGCTATGATATATACCCTTTTTTAAAATTAGAAATATCGATTTTTTAAAGAAAAAGGTCAAAATAGATGAATTTTTGGCAATGTTGATTTTACCTATTTTTGATCTCGATTTTGAGGATAGAATATTGACCCAGGCACTCATAAAGATCCATTCTTTGCATCCAAACTCCTTTTCATACAAGTTTAAACATAAAACTATAAAAAAAATCGAAATGAAATCAAAACTTTTTTCAACTGACGTCATCGCGCGCTATGACGTCATGGTATGCAAAATTTTCGATAGTTATATTGGATTTTATGCCTTTATCTTCGAATTATTATCGTTATCATGTAATTACGATGTATTTACAACAATTACATTACAAAAAATATCGAAAATTTATCAAAAGTAAACAAACAAACAATGAATCACCCGGGTCAGATTTCAGTTAGAAAATATCCAATTTTTTGATAAAATACGGTCTAAATAACGTGTACACTGCTTTATTAATACGTTATAACACTAAACACAACTAATTAATATCATTCACCTGAAATAAGACACTATTTACATTAAATAAATAAACATTCATTGACCGCTATGTGCCGCCATTATGACTACTACCGCCGACTTTTTTCTTTTTTTTTGCCACTTGAAGTTTGACTTAAAAAGTCAAAATGACAAGGGACTGATGGTCCAATAAAGGCGGAAATACACTCGGCTAACCATAGACAAAAAACGGTAAAACAAAATATACCGTTGAAACGCAATAAAAACGGTATAACGGTCGTGGTGAAATATGCACCATCGGGCTCTGAGTGTTCAATGACATTTAAACGTCATGGTGAATAATTCACCATCAGGCCTGCAGAGGTTAAAGTTAATTTTATAGTAATACCATATTTTTGGTTCACATTGAGTATGCGAAAGTATCGTTGCCGAGTATTATGCCTAACTTTTAAAGCGTATCAGAGTCATATATGATCTCACTAATTGAAATCGTATTTAATACTGTGTAGGCCGACAAAATGACATACATTATGATATCCTTTTCATTATGATTTTTTTTGTCAAAACATGAACGGTGTTATTATTTGGTGGTGTGACGGGCCCGTTGGTCTAGTGGTCAGACACCCTGCCTGCTAACCGATGGGTCGTGGGTTCGATTCCCGCCAAGTGTCTGGGTGTTGTTTATCTATTTAAGTATGTATTTACAAAAAAAAAGTATATAAGTATTAGTATCAGTTGTCTGGTTTCCATAGTACAGGCTCTGCCTAGTTTGGGATCGGATGACCGTGTGTGGATTGTCCCAAGATATTATTATTATTATTATTACTATCAAGTTGGTTTTTGCAACTTAGCATCGATTCGAATACCTGGGTGGTTGGCTTGGTGGTGAGCGACACGCTTACCTACGGACAGTTGCTCGTCTTTCGAGACATCTGGATGGTTAAGTTGGAAGGGTACTTGTATGCTATCTATGGTGGCGCCACTTTAATCTTAGATTTCTTCCGCTATGTAACATAAGTAGAAGATCACTGTAGCTGGCAAAAAAACTATCGGACCAAAAGGCTATAATTATAGTTTTGGATGACAGGGACAGGAAGAGACTTTTCTATGGGTGGGTGCTTCGATTACTATCAGGTAATACCTTGTTACCTAAGTTGCGTAACAATAAACTGATGGTGTTGTTGGCAGGCACGAGAAAAAATACCACCGCGTTAAAATGTTAGTTACTCTAAAACGAGTTTGCTTATTAGAATCAATTTAAATTAAATATCTATTTACATTTTAGATTACCTATGCACCTACCACTATTACCCTCTGCATCATCCAAAGGTAGACTGGCAGAGAATGCTTAAGGCATTAAGTCTGCCTTGTACATATTTAAGTGTGCTAAAGAATAAATAAAATAAAATGTCAAATGCTCCGCGTAGTTCAAACCCCGCGATGGTTACAGAACTCAAGATGAAGTTACGTTACTTACTCTCGCGATCACGAATGGTGTATCACCTTTAGGACGACAATCAATTGCACGACCCGGCCAAAAATACATGCGGGCGGGGTAAGCGCCCGGAACGTCCTTCAAACGATTTTGATTGAAAACTGGTATAGCGTTCGTGTCGGCGATTTTACATTATATGACGTTACACTAAAAAATACTATTACTGAATTCGTGCGTTCAAACAAACAGTGCTACGGATTCCTTTGGCAGCCACGTATATTGAATAACAACACAGGTCAGTTGATTTTGTAGTTTGCTACCCTGGCCGCTGACCTTAAGGTCTTGGGGTAGATTCCCACACAGGACCAACATTCATGTGCATGAACATAATCTGTTTGTCTTGGGTCTGGGTCATTTTTACCTGTACTTAATTATGTAAAAAGTTAACTATCTTATGATAGTTTCAGTTCGATGGCCATTACGGAGTCGATCACGGATCAACATCATCATCAGCAGCCGAAACGTCCACTGTTGAAAAAAGGCCCTCTCTCCCTTAGAGAGAAGGGGTTGCCATAATCCCCACGCCTGGCAGGCAGTTGGGGATCGCAGATAGGTGGTAGGTAATCCAATAAAAAGAAGCTGCTGCTCGTCTTCTTGTTTTTCTTTAGTCGCCTTTTACGGACACCCAACGGGAGGAGATGGATGGGTACTATTATTCTTATCACGGAACTTAGTCGCAATCAAAATAATTTATGATTTTTGGGTCTGCACGACTTGGGTCAGCGTTGGCTATCTGGTCTTGAGTAAGGTTGGATGCTAGCAAGCTTCTAAGATTCGGGTACTTGTGCCGCTCTTAAAGAGAATATTATTATACGCATTAGAATAGGAAACATTACAGTTACATGCTTCTTTTATAATACCGCTAGCATCTCATCAGGGCAGGGCAACTGGCATGCATTGCAGCATCTTTAGTCACTTTCTTTATCATACTCAAACATCTCAATCAATCATCAATTTGGTTTCACTTCATTTTTCCAGGGATCAAAAAGCTTAACTATCAGATGGATGTTAATGAACTAATTTAGGAAATATGTTAAAAAGGTCCCTTTTTAAGAAAAAAAACTTTATTTTGTAGGCTCTGTTTTCGTTTTGACGTGCAGAACAGAAACCTTAGAACTTTGTGCATAGTTTCATTTCAAGTACGCTTACAGTCGTCACGGCAAGACGCTGCGCTGTAGCTATTTTTATGTTTATGTATTCAGAACTCACAACTTGTACGTACTTGCGCAATGGTTCGTCCCCTCGCTGAGTTTCTTGCCAGTTCTTCTCAGCGGGGGCGCGTTGTGAACCGGTGGTAAACTTACTTTCTCTAAGCGGCAGCCCAAGCCGAGGCCGTGCCTCCCTGAGGTGCCCTTGTGCTAGTCGCTACCCAAACCCTTCTGGCTGGAGCGCTTTAAGCGCTCGCCCTCTTGTCCGGTGAAGCTGTAATGGCCATCTGCGGCCAACAGTACTACTCCTACCAAAAAAAAACCACAAAAATCCGCTGTGACTACTGTAAGTTATAAGTAGTACGAATGTATATGGATTCCGAAGGGCAGGCACAATGTATTCAGCTGGGTCGAAGTGCGTTCCGGTTGTAACTGGAACTAATAACTACCAACAATAGAATAGAAGTATGTATAAGTCTCACTAGTCAGGCATTGGCCATTCTATAATAGAGGGACTGAACCTTTGATACGAAGTTTGGAATATGAAATGCAATAATCCGTATCCTGATACAACACGTCAACTACGTTACCACAGTAAGTGGTTGGGTTATTAGATTGTAATTAGGTGGCACGCCAAGATATAAATCAAGATATAAAACAGTGGGTTACCGTTATTAAACTGCATTATTTCATTCTATAACGGAATAGGCAAAATTAACAAAACTCCATTCGACACATCTGCATATTTTTAGTCTATGATTTTGCAAATGTAATATTCATATTTGCTGGTAGCGCCCTCTACGATGACAACTCTCGGCCGGAGCCATGAAGCTATGCCGGAGCGGCCAGATTCTCAAGGTCATTGGCGCATGTTACCCCCTTAACCGCTTTTTGTTGTAAGTGTAAACCATCATTACAGACTGATGTCATTCTATATGTCAAGACGTCATGCCAATGTCTCTTGCTAGTAATCTATGTTCACTACTCTCTCTCTGTAAAACTAGCTCGCTGTGTGTCTTTATTTGGTATCGCATTATATCTTGCAGAAATATTAATAATCGTTTTAATCCTAGACAGAACCCTTCAATCTGTGTATTTTATTCCTTTTGATTTAGGATTGTCATTAAATGCTTACAAACATTAGTGAAATTTCCCTGTAAAATGTTTTCGATTACGGACTGGCTTGTATAATAATGAATATTATGAATGTTAATAAATGATATACTATATTGTTGTTTTTCATTTCTATAAAATCTATCCTTGCATCCATCTGGGAATGACGTCAACAGCCAGACAAAGGCCTCCCCCAATGAAGTCCACACTTAACGGACTTTCGCCACTCGCATCCCCTGGCTTCCTGCCACGCGTGTGATACCATCATCGG
The DNA here is from genome assembly GCA_911728495.1 of Furcula furcula. Lineage (NCBI taxonomy): Eukaryota > Metazoa > Arthropoda > Insecta > Lepidoptera > Notodontidae > Furcula > Furcula furcula. The sequence continues at coordinate 29,520,721 of OU452247.1, read as the reverse complement.
ACCTTCTTCTTGTTAGGGGCCATTCTACACACCACTTTCCGGACGGTGGTCGTTATCTAGAAACTTTTTGCCCAACGGCCATCGGTTCTTCCAGCTATGTGCTCCGCCCACTGCACATTCAACTAGAATATTCTCAAAGCTATAGGGGTACTCTACTTCATATACGGCTCTTCTACGTAACCCCAAGGTTTCGCTACGTGATAAAATCAGAAATGAACAGGCAATGGAGGATGGATGAATATGCTTAGGCATAGCTAACTCCATTGCTTGTTGGAGCTTTCTAATGAGCCAATAGTAAACAACTATGCTTGTGCTTTAAGGTATCACTGACAGCACACGATTTCCCGAACGCTGCCCTTACTATAAAATACGTTTTATATGATATATTCCTATCTTACGTTTTCATTTTTTTTATACGTAATCCGTATGTATTTATCCTAAACTTAGATTCGTCGTGGTCATCCTAATGAAAGAGACAAAAAACATAAGTGAAATGATTCAAGGCCAAATTTTTTGGCTTCAAGATATTATTTGCGTTGCATACTCCAGTGTTGTAAATGTAATCTTCTTGGCTATAAGGATGCTATCGCAGACCAAAGAGGATGTAATCACAGGTCACACTTCACAGACTACTCAGTAAGAAAGAACTACGGTTATAATTAAATACAAAGTACTCTGTCTGTGGTCAAAGTCAAAGTTGGTCAAACAAAGGCTTCAATAGTTGACACCGTAGACCTCAGAGTAATTAGAATAGAGCTAGTATCGCGTCGATTCCCCGAACTGGCACTTTTGCGGGGTGCGGGAGGCGAAGTAAACACACACAGATACAATTTCACGCATACCCACAATATAATAAACTCGCAACACATTCAAAAAGATACGCACACAAATAAAGAATGACCTGAACATATGAACAAAATTTGGCAGAGGGGTTAGCGCATCATGATCTCTCCAGTGGTATCTCCTCTAAGCCGTAGACAGAATCTAAGGCTTAGAGGAAGAAAACAATAGAGGGCTGGACACTTTCTTTCTCATTCACGCAAGAAAAGAATGCGTTTAAGTAGGTTACGTGTGATAGAAAGAAACAGTGTATATGATTTTTTGTCCCTCAGCATGTGTTCGATTTTTCCGCGCCGTGGGTGCGAAACAAATTTGACGTTTTCTCCCACTTTGCTCCGTGACAATTTTATCGTGGTTTTAATATTAAATAAATAACTTAAAATTCAATCCTATAAGAATCGTGCAGTGCAGTATTATAGGCTGTAAAAGTGACAGTGAACGTAAAATTGGTGGAGTATCGTTTCACAGGTAAACGTGAATTATTATAGCCAATTTAGAGATTACATTTAGAAACTAATACATGTAAACGACTTATTTAGATCTTATTGCTCTAAATTAGTTACTATTTTACTTGAAAGTTACAATGATCAGAGATGATGAAAGTTACAATGTCCTGTAAGATCGATAAATTCTTGTTTTTCATCCATAACCTAAAATTTTCAGTTTATTGATCGCCATTATCAGTGTTGCCAGTGTATAAAAGAGAGACTACCATAAATATGTGGTAAATTATTATTAAGTGCATCATACACGATCCCACATGCTGGGTGCATCGAAGAATTTCTCAGATTCCCCGAATTTATTTTTATGATTTCCTGAAAATATGGATATTTGTATACTGTGGATAGCAGCAACAAAAAGAATTAATTAGGTTGCTAAAAGTTATTCCCGAATGCTTAAATATTCAGAAATAACGTAAGCGATCAAGTAATTCGTCCAAGGCTGCGCAGGACGTATTCATTCGTTATTTATAGGCACAATGGTCATTGTACATTTAATCGTGCTTTTACTATATGTATCTATGTTGTTGGTTACAATTTATTGGTAAATTTGTCTGAATTATAAATAAATAGTACCGACGTTGAATAGTTTGTTTCATTTGCCCCCCTATTATGTACCTATCTCGTTTGACAACTAAAGTGATGATCAATAAAGCAAAGTGACTATTAAATAACTATCAAATGATTCATTTGGCATTGCCTTACTTGAATCACCAATAAATACCAAACACACTTTCAGTAGACATCAAAGTTTGGTGGACAACTGAAGCTTGATAGTCACTTTGCTTTATTGATCATCCCTTTTTTTTTGTAGGAATATAACTGTTTCACCGGACAAGAGGGCGAGCGCTTAAAGCGCTCCAGCCAGAAAGGTTTGGGTAGCGACTAGCACAAGGGCACCTCAGGGAGGCACGGCCTCGGCTTGGGCTGCCGCTTAGAGAAAATGAGTTTACCACCGGTTCACAACGCGCCCCCGCTGAGAAGAACCGGCAAGAAACTCAGCGAGGGGATGCATGTCGAGGTTGCATGCGTACGGATCCCTTCGGCCTCGCCGGCGAGACCGGTGTCTGTGTGTTGATGTGTTTACGACTCTTGACATCGTTGTCGGTGTTGGTGTTGGTGTTGTGTCATGGTCCAGGAGGAAAGACATCGGGTCGGGTGGGTCGAGCAGTACATGCCGCGGACGGCGGCGATGTACGGCTGTTCGACGATCTGAGGGACCTGGCCGCTGCCCAATAGGACATGTGTTCGATTCCGAACAATTGTCTGGGTGTTATTTATCTATTTAAATATGTATTTATACAGTTTACAAGTATTTGTAATCATTTATCTGGTTACCTTACTAAAGGATCTGCGTAGATTGAGATCAGGTGGTCATTGGTCAAGCGTAGATTGTCCCAAGATACTAGAACTATAGATTTGTATATTGGAGAAATTTACTAAAACTTACCCGGTAAATGGCCATAGTATGTATTATATTAAGTTATAAGAAAGCCAATTTTTGCCTACCTCTCTGGGAAATAGCATATTATTGTTTTTATCTCTTAACTTTTTTGTATGAGGCTAATAACGAAGCAAAAACGAGCACAGGCATTTTGTACACGTTGAATAAGTTTTTTTGTTTTTGCTAGTAGCCTCGGACCAAAAACTAAGTCCATGTAATTTAATTTTGACAGTATAAGTGACTCAGTCAACTGAACACGCAAACTTTCTGTAATATAAGGTCTTAAACCGTACAAAATTTTAAGTTTGTAAAAACAATTTTTAATTGAGTTTGCAATATGCTTCTCATATCTCAAGTCACAGTCCATGGTAAGTCCTAGATTCCGAGCTTCATACACACGCTCAATAGGTTCCTCCATAAGCATAACATTCACCGATGGACTTAGGCTACATATCTGATGCCTGCTACCAAATATTAAATATTTGGTCTTGGCAGGATTAAGCAACAGGCAATTGCTTTTCGCCCATATACCTATACTCGAAAGATCCTCGTTGAGCTTAGTTATGCTATCATCAATTTCTGAAGGAAGGCAAGAAATATACACTTGTATGTCGTCTGCATATATATGAAATCTACAGTGATTGACGTGTTTTATAATATCAGCAGAGTACAATATAAAGAGTAATGGACCCAATATAGACCCCTGTGGCACCCTCTTTTTATAGCCATTTTATCTGATGATATTGTGGAACCATCATTTTTGCTTAGTCTAACGTATTGATGTCGATTAGTAAGGTAGCTATTAAACCATTGTAAGGTTTTATTGTCAAGACCGTAATAAGATAACTTAGATAAAAGCAGATTAATATTTATCGAATCAAATGCCCTGGAGAAATCTAAAAGTACTAATATTGTACACATGCCTTTATCTTGAGCATGTAGTATATTATCAGTGACATCGAGTAAAGCAGTCACTGTACTACGTCCTTTTCTAAAGCCTGATTGTACCTCTTTCTTGAGGAGAATGATATTTTACCAGAGCTCTGGTAAAATATCATTCTCCTCAAGAAAATTCGTCAATTGACTACAAACAGCTTTCTCCAGCACCTTTGACAGACACGGTAAGATGCTAATTGGTCTAAGATCTTTTAGTTCCGTTGGACTTGTATGCTTAGGTAAAGGGCGCACAATAGCAAGTTTCCACGAGTCAGGGAATACGGATGTGTTAATAGACGCATTAACTATGTCTTTTATTATGTCCACTGTGTAGGGAAAGGTCATTACGAGCATATCCAAGCTAATATCATCACACCCCTCGGAATTCGATTTTAAAGTACGTAATATTTTCAGTATTTCTTCTAAATTAACTGGTTTTAAACTAAAAACTGCATCGCTAAATTTATGATGTTCAAAATATGTCAGTTGTGAGATACTTACCTCTGAAGTGCCCGGAATGTTTAAAAAATGATTATTTATAACGTCAGGATCATCAAAAAGTGCCGGCAATTCAGAGTGTTTCTTTGGTAACAGTGTATGTTTAAGGGTTTTCCATAATGTCTTAGGTTCATTTAATTTATTATTTATATTAGATTTGAAATACGCAGATTTTTCATGATATATTGCTTGATTTACCACTGACTTTAAGGTTTTGTAATACTCTTTTTTCCTGCTACAATTACTTTTATGATAGTCCGCTGCTGCTTTATCTCGCAAACGCATCATAAGTTTAACTGTGTCCGTAATCCATGGATAGGATCGTTTCCTGATCACCACAGTCTTTAATGGTGCATGTAGATCGAAAAGGGATACAATGCCGTGGTTTAAAACGTTGACCATTTCATTAACATCATCATATGCCGTTACCATATCCCAACGTACAGCTTGTAAATCTATATTAAAATTGTCCATACAAATATCTTTTTTTGGTCTGTAGGTTATTGTCAAAGGAGAGGGCTTTACACGTCTAATGCTAAATTCACACACAACAAGACAGTGACCAAATAAGGATCCCACATGTTCTATAACAGGTGTTTTTGTAGGCACGTCAGTACAGACAACATCAATAAGAGTCCGGCTAGATTCGGTAAAATGAGTCGGTTCAGTAATAATTTGTGACAGATTAAAGCAAGATATAAAAGAATTGAATTTTTTTGTTTTATTATCCTCAGTGTTAAGTAAATTTATATTAAAATCCCCTATTAAAATTAAATTATCATAATTGCGAATTGAACTAATTGTATCAGATAATGCGTCAAAAAACAAATCAATATCCATCCAAGGCGGACGATACGCGGTGCCTATCGCAAGCTTCTTACCGTTATGGGTCATAGTAAGCCACATTTGCTCAACTGAGTTATGTACAGGATCTACTGGATGGGGCCAGTTACGAAGTTTAACTTCCCGCTTAGCATAAAATCCTACACCACCTCCGCGCGAGCGCACATGTGGCGGCCGCGGTATGTGTCGCAGACGATACCCGGGCAGCGCGGGGGCGCGTCCTTCCTCTCCAGCCCTGAGGCAGGTCTCATTAATGGCTAATATATCTATATTATTTCTCATGACTGAGACTATAAAATCATCATGATTTGTGCCTAGGGAACCTGCATTGAACAAACCAATTTTTAAGTGCTTGCTAAGCATAGGAACTTACAAGTGATTTGCTATATAATGAGCTTAAACACAATGCTATACCATAGAAGCTCCCTATAACACTACCATTATAAAAACTATTGTATTTATCTGTAATAATATGGATAAAAATATTTTTATAAGAAGTATAGTAAAGTAGGCCAGTTAGACAAAAACAAGATGTATAAAATAATATAAAACCATCATACTCGTAAATATAATAAAGAAATCCAGAATTGCTGATCTTTTTAATATATAAAGACTTTATCTTGGTGGACAAAGTAAGGGTGCCGGCGTTAGTGTTCACATAAAAGGTAATTAATAGAATATTGACACAAACTGCAGAACTTTAAAATATACATAATAAGCTACAGGTTTCGTTACATGTAAGTGCTTCAAACAACATCCGTTCCAAAAACACGGGTAATATCGGCGTCAGCACGTATGGGGTACACCTGTTGGCCGTCACCCTGCCGCGCATACACTCTACCTCTTCTGGTCCACGAGTACCTCCACTGTCTCTTGTGACATTCCTCGCGCACCCGATGGAACAGAAGGCGGTTGTTCCTTGTGAGCCGCTCGTTTATGTAGACTCGAACGGGCGGCCCCGCCATACCCATGTCGGCTGTTGTGAGGCCGCGGCGCACACGGGCTGCGCGCAATATCTCGTCTCTGAGCTGACGGCGCGCCAGCCGCACTACGATGCGACGCGGTCGCTTCACCGTACTGCCATCACCAGTGGCGTTTGTCTCCATCGCACCAACACGCTCAGCGTACACAACATCACGCTCGTCCAATGGGACCCCTAGCTTCGTGGCTAGTAAAGTGACAGAATGGTACACATTTTCCCCTTTTGCTTCCGGAAGATGGCCAATATCCAGGTCACTTAACAATGCTTCCTGATCCCGGTCGTTAAGCTCGAGCTTCAGCTGGCACACAGTATTTCGGAGTGCGGTGACGTCGTCTTTTATGGGTCCTATCTCCTGTTCAAGCACCTCGACTCGCGTCTCAAGGCGGTCCATTCGGGCTCCCACGCAGGCCATCGAATCGAGGAACTCTTTGCGGAATTCTCTAAGCTCAGCCATGTATTCAGCAAGTTCACGGCGCATACCTTGGACGTCATCGCTGGCGTCATTGACCCCGCTCATAGCTTGCAAGGACGTAAGGGCCGGTATATCAGCAGACTGCGACGATCCAGAGACCATCCCCTCGCTAGTGGACGCATCAGGGAGGGCCCCACCGATTGCTTTTACGGGGGTGCTACTATTGTCACCTTTGCGCCTTTTTTTATTGCACTCTGGGCACACCCATCCCTTGCAAACGTTAGTCGTATTACCAGCTATCCCTACACATTCTTTGTGATATACACAAGGACAGGTTGCACAAGTGGCGGCACCTGTTGCTGAGAGAAATTTTCCACATGCTGAACACTTAGCCATTGTGGTGGGCAAAGTAAGTATCGATCTATCCTAGTGATCTATCAAAACTTAGATAGATGGCGTTGAATAAAAAAAAAATAAAAATGATTTATTGGTGATCTGATAACGACTATGGTGTAACAATAACAACACCATGAATCAACACACAACACTGACTAGATTCCAGATACACATAACACCGTACACTGTTACCCAATTTGAAGTGTACCAAATCACTTTTTTTTACTTTTAACGTAAGTAAGGGTAGATTTAAGTTTAAAGCCAGTTAGTTATAGTTATTAATTTTTGTTTTGTATTTAAGTCTTCTTATTTTTATCAGACACACTGTATAACATTTACACTTGTAGTACAGACTGCTGGTAACAGATTTATCGATAAATATCTTGAATAAACAACTGTTTCGATTTTTAAATGACACAATAACAAGAACAGCTGATACCACTACAACGTCCGTGACGTCACTATACATGTTTGATAGCGAGTGCACTTGGGATGAACACCAGAATGATATAGTTTAGGGCAGGGCTCCCTCTTTTCCAGGCATTATTCGGGCAATTCAATTCACGCTTTCCGTCTTATCCTGCAGGCGCCTTATGATTTTGAAAGTAAGGCGCAGGCACTGGAAGAAAGACTAACTGCAGCTAAATTGAAAAATCTCAACTCTCATGAAGGATAGATTCGACAAATCTCATAGGAATAGGTTAACTACTCTGTAAGACAATTTGTATTATGCAAAGAAGGAATCACAACGGCAAATGCGTATGTTACTAGAAATCTTAACGGATTGTACCTATAAAGTATGTAAGGGGATGAAAAGATATCAAAAATGTATTCTAATAGTACGCGGTGAAGCCTTCACACCATATACTTCATGCATACAACGGGCATATTGACGACGGGTTGCATATTGACGGGCCCGTTGGTCTCAGGGTTAGACACCCTGGCTGCTAACCGATGGGTCTTGGGTTCGATTCCCACTCAGTGCCTGGGTGTTATTTATCTATTTAAGTATGTATTTACAAAGACAAGCATTCCACTGCAAGACCTCAAGATACTGTAAGCTCTTTCTGCGTAGATCGGACTAACAATAATAATTAGAAGACCTGAGGGTACCCTAAGACAACTATGACATATGGACAGCTACCACCTCAGTCCGCCCGTGACCATGAATGCTGTAAAGCCTAGGTTCCCAAACTGTGGGTCGCGACCCACTGGTGGGTCGCGAGCGAATATTAAGTGGGCCCTGAAAACCCGACCGATCGCGCTTACAGTCGGTCCGCCATTGAGGGAGGGGTGCGGGCGCGGGCACGCGCGCCCGTCGCGGTGGCGCTGGCGCTCGCGTTCGATGACAGCGAGAGGGAGTCAGGTGGTGAAATGCATTTCGTGTAAAGTGGTGAGCCTGAGTCGGACGTCTTTTGTTTTTGTGATATTTTTTACCCCCGACCAAAAACGAGGGGAGTTATATTATAAGTTTGACGCCTATATGTCCGGAAGTCTGTCTGTCTGTCTGTATGTATGTGTATCTGTGGCATCATAGCGGTCCAACCAGTGAACGGATTTGAATGCGGTTTTATTTATTTGTTTGAAGACCATCAGCTCCTTTCCGTGACGAGAAAAAATGTTAAAAAAAAAGAAAGTTTATTTAGGGTAGGTACGAGGTAGGTATTTTGTATAAAATTACTTCTATTAGTCCGAAAAATCTGAAATTTAGAACATAATTATGTAAATCCGATGATACTAAATAAAATGGTAACCTTCACCAGGGTCTGATGATCATCAGCAAAAATGTGGTAGCAGGATCTCGGCCCCAATAAACCTAGACCCATCGAGTTTGGGCTCGTTGGATAGGTCTCAACGAGTAGTTGCCAGAAAAATGGTGATCAGGGTCTGATGATGGAGCAGGAAGGTGGTCACGGGATCTCTGCACCAATAAACGTAGACCCACCGAGTTTGGGCTCATCAGGTAGGTCTCGACGAACAGTTGCTAGAACAATGGTAATCAGGGTCTGATGATGGAGCAGGAAGGCAGTCACGAGATCTCTGTACCAATAAACGTAGACCAACCGAGTTTGGGCTCGTTAGGTAGGTTTCGACGGGTAGTTGCTAGAAAAATGGTGATCAGGGTCTGATGATGGAGCAGGAAGGTGGTCATGGGATCTTTGCACCAATAAACGTAAACCCACCGAGTTTGGGCTCATTAGGTAGGTCTCGACAAACAGTTGCCAGAACAATGGTAATCAGGGTCTGATGATGGAGCAGGAAGGCAGTCACGAGATTTCCGTACCAATAAACGTAGACCAACTGAGTATGGGCTCTTTAGGTAGGTTTTGACGAGTAGTTGCTAGAAAAATGGTGATCAGGGTCTGATGATGGAGCAGGAAGGTGGTCATGAGATCTCTGCACCAATAAAGGTAGACCCACCGAGTTTGGGCTCGTTAGGTAGGTTTCGACGGGTAGTTGCTAGAAAAATGGTGATCAGGGTCTGATGATGGAGCAGGAAGGTGGTCATGGGATCTCTGCACCAATAAACGTAAACCCACCGAGTTTGGGCTCATTAGGTAGGTCTCGACGAACAGTTGCCAGAACAATGGTAATCAGTGTCTGATGATGGACCAGGAAGGTGGTCACGAGATTTCTGTACCAATAAACGTAGACCAACTGAGTATGGGCTCTTTAGGTAGGTTTTGACGAGTAGTTGCTAGAAAAATGGTGATCAGGGTCTGATGATGGAGCAGGAAGGTGGTCATGAGATCTCTGCACCAATAAAGGTAGACCCACCGAGTTTGGTCTCGTTAGATAGGTCTCGACGAGTTGTTTTGTGGCACAACTTTAATGAAGGTGAAAGAAGTTTTTTCAAAGAAAATTATTGGACATGAAATCGTCAAAAAACATTGTTTCACATTTTATTAATATTATTGAAAATGCTTCGTACGCCTCGTACCTCATTAGCTTAAGGATCGCCAGAGCAGGAAAGCCTCACACCATTGGGGCTAAGTCTTCCCCAATGGTGTGAGGCTTTCCTGCTCTGGCGATCCTTAAGCTAATGAGGTAATGTTACCGTCGATTAAAGATGCTGTTGGAGCGATGTTAGGAGAAAAATAATTAAAGGAAATCGAGTGCATACCACTGTCAAATAATACTGTTGCACGACGAATCGACGAAATGGTTGAATGGGCAGAAGACGAATTTAATTAACACAGAGACTAGGAAATCTGAGCGTTACCATATTGTATGCTCTTTTTTAAGACAGCCAAGAGGTGGGTCCCGAATTTGGCAGTTTTTGTTAGGTGGGTCGGAGCCCAATCAAGTTTGGGAACCACTGCTGTAAAGTATTCGAAACGTCGGGAAATTAAAATCAAAAATAAACCGCGATATAATCCGTAAAATTAGTTTCATTTCAATGTGTAATATTCGAGTAAGTATCAGAAATCATTATATGTATTTACAAAAAAAAATGTATATAAGTATTAGTATCAGTTGTCTGGTTTCCATAGTACAGGCTCTGCCTAGTTTGGGATCGGATGACCGTGTGTGGAATTGTCCCAAGATATTATTATTATACCTAATGAGAACAGTAGTGGTATCGATTGAGTTATGTATCTAACATAACCATAAACTTTTGGTTTAATAGGAAGCTGCATACAATGAATCTAGCAAAAGTACTTAATAATACCAACAAATCAATATAAACTAAATTTCACCAGCCAATATGTAAATAAATCTGTGTGATATGGATTAGATTGGATTTGTGTTATGTTAGCGTGGATTATTTAACAAATGTTAATCTATGATTTAACTGTCACTGAACGGTATCGATATTTAATATCGCATCAATATAAATATCGATACGTTCCTTTTTTATGTGTTTGCAACACAGGAGATAAACATCGGGGGGATTATCATTGTTGTCTTTGGTAGGTCGGGCATTCTTTTTGCATTGGAGACATTGTAAAATATACGGAATAAAAGTTTGGTGTGTAATAAATAAATCGTGATTTGTTGCTGTGATCCTGTTGTTTTTCTGAGTGGAAGAAAGCGATCCTTCAACTCAGAAGTGGTATAACCAAGGCCCGCAGGATATTTCTTAAAATTAACCTAAGAATTTTTTTTTTACCGAGTACCTACCATAAATTTATTTATCGTGAAAAAAATATTTTCGAAACCAAGAAATACGAAACAGGTAATTACAAATGGAGAGAACGGTTACGCCGCCTTTTCGGAACGAGACGATGGATACAGAAGATTACGCGAACCGAGGATCCCAGAGCAAGATACATAAATCACGAATGGAAATAAATCGTAAGCGACGTCACAGCAGTTATAGCGTTTCTCCGGATGAGAGTATTGACAATAGAACGAGTCGAACCAGCCGTTCTCGCAGACGACGGAATAATCATTCACGCGAGGGTCAAAGCAACGGTTTACATGAAAATCGAGGCAAACGTTTACGTGAGCGTTGTTCTTCTGGACGAAGAAGCGACCGAAGGAAGAGGAGCAGCTCTTTTTCTGGAAGTGGAAGTCGCCGCCTTCGTGTTTATCCGAGTAGCCGCCCTCGTGAGCGCCAGAGCAGCCGCTCAAGGGAGCATCGGAGAAAAAGTACCCGCGAGCATCAACGCAGCCGATGTCGAAGCCGGGTTCGTCGTGACCAGAGTCGGCAGGGCAAGCGGTGTGACAGACGGAGGTACAGTACGACTGATAGTTCGAGTGATGGAAATTATTCAAGGCCATCTTCACGTCAGAAACAGGTATTCCGTTCCAATAATAATAAAAATTCTTCGACTGTATTATCTGAATTATTGAAGTCATTAGTGAATAGTCGCCCCGAGGGTAACAAATTCCCCATGCTAGGAAATGTTATACCAGAATTTGACCCTATGATTAAAGGGCAGACTATTCATACATGGCTCAGTAAAGTTGATGAATGCTCGAAGTTGTACAAATGGGGCGATGACCAGGTAATACACTATGCATTACCAAAATTATCAGGTGTTGCGAAGACCTGGTATCAGGCTTTACCTACTATGTCTTTTTCTTGGGCTGAATGGAAACACAAACTTACGGAGTCTTTTCCTAGTAGTAATGACTATGCGGAATTGTTAACAGAAATGTTGTCTAAGCGCGTTAAGTATAATAAGTCGTTGGAACTTTATTATTACGAGAAAATTAATTTATTAAATAGGTGCGAAATAGTAGGAAAACGGGCAGTTGATTGTTTACTCTATGGTATCGAAGACAGATCCTTAAGACTAGGTGCGAAAGCCTCGAAATGTCAAGAGCCAGAACAGGTGCTAGAGTATTTTCAGTCGATTAAGCAGCAGCCCCGTGACATAGAAAAAGCAAAATTGATACACAGTGACAAACGTACATTCACAACTAGCGGTAATAATGTAAACAAATATTCAAATAACGATTCAAAAATGAGAACACAGTCGAATAACTCAGTGGTGTGTTACAATTGTAATGAACCAGGTCATTTTAGTTTCAAGTGTACTAAGAAAATATTAAAATGTACTATTTGTAATAAATTAGGGCACACATCTATAAATTGTTCAAGACTACCCTCGGATAATAATTCTAAACCGGATAAGATAAGTGAGAAGAACGTTTTACGAGTTGACATGGGTCTTATAAATGATCGTAAATATATAGTAGTATTGAAAATTAATGGAAATCCTTTAACTGGATATGTAGATTTAGGCAGTCAAGGTACTCTATTACGCCGCAGTGACGCTCAACGTTTAGGAATTTCATGGAACACTAATGACCGTTTGCCAGTTATACGAGGTATTGGTAGTAATATAGTAGTCCCATTGGGCGTAACTACTGTTGACTTGGAAATACAAAATATTAAGGAACAAGTTGAAGTCTTTGTGGTACATGATGACATTATTAAACATTCGGTACTGGTAGGTCATAGTTTTACTGAAAAGCCTAATATAATCATTACGAAGACAAACGAGAGCTTGATTTTCGAAAGAAATTTAGGTAAATATAGTCTAATGCTAAGCGAGGATATTACGATAAAATCAATGAATTTGAGTGTAGTGCACGTGACGTGTAGTGAACCTTTTACGAGTTCTATTATATACGTAAACGGATCGTTGCGGGGTAAACCAAATTATGAGTTTTATTTGTTGCCGGGTGAATATCAGATATCCGATGGTCAAGGTTCTATATTAATACAAAATATTTCCGATAACTCAATATGCTTAGCAAAGGATACATTACTGACACGAATTCGTCGAGCAGACCGCTTCATTAATGTAAACAAGCTAGATTTAGGTAACCATGAGTCAGGTGATTTACTTAATTGTGACAAATCATTAACGACTGCGGAGCTCGATCAATTAAAATGCCTACTTAAACAATACGAAGGTTGTTTCTCAAGCAGTTTAAAAGACTTAGGTTATACAAACGTAACGGAGATGGTGATTGAGCTAGAAGACAGCCGACCTGTTGTTTATCGCCCGTACAGGTTGTCGTTTTCTGAAAGAGATCTGGTACGCTCAATGGTACAGGAAATGGTTGAGTCAGATAAAGTTTGTGAGTCAAGGTCACCGAACGCCAGTCCTATCTTACTAGTCAAGAAAAAGACTGGAGAGAAAAGATTGTGTGTGGACTACAGGGCCCTTAATAATAAGACAAAAAAGGAACATTATCCTTTACCATTGATCGACGACCAATTAGATAGACTAGCGGGGCATTCCCTGTTTATTACACTCGACTGCGCATCGGGGTACTATCAGATTCCAATTGCAGAAGAATCTCAGGCTAAGACCGCTTTTGTCACACTCGACGGTCAGTATCAGTTCAAGCGTATGCCATTTGGACTCGCCAATGCACCGTCTGTTTTTCAAAGGGCAATGCATAAAATTTTACCTAAATCTAAAGTTGATTTCGCCCTAATATTCATGGATGACATTCTGATTCCGGCAAAATCATTCCATGAAGGGCTAAGTAGACTAGAAATAGTTTTGAAACTTTTGTTAGAAGCAGGGTTAACCCTAAAATTAAGCAAGTGTCACTTTTTCTACAAGGAGATAGATTTTCTTGGCTTTGAGGTAAATGGTAGTGGAATTAGGCCGGGATATCGTAAGACCGTTGCCATATCTAACTTTCCTGAACCTCGAAATGTACATGATGTTAGACATTTTATAGGCTTAGCCAGCTTCTTTAGGCGGTTCGTAAAGGATTTTGCACTCATTGCAAGGCCTCTAACGGACTTATTAAGGACGAATATTGATTGGAAGTGGGAGAAGAATCATATAAATTCGTTTGAACTACTTAAACAAAAACTCGTAGAACGACCGATCTTAGCGCTATACGACGTTACGTTAGAAACCGAACTCTACACTGATGCTTGCAAACTAGGCGTTGCCGGCATACTCATGCAAAAACAAAGTGATGGAGTTCTTAGACCGGTTGCTTATTATAGCCGAAAGACAACAGCAGACGAGCAAAAACTGCATTCATTTGAATTAGAAACCTTGGCAGTCATCGCTTCGCTAAAACGATTTAGAGTATATCTCTTGGGTCTTAGGTTTAAAATTATAACCGACTGCAATGCATGGCGGACCACGTTGACTAAAAGTGACCTTATACCGCGAATTTCGAGATGGTGGATACAGTTGCAGGAGTATGACTGTGAAATCGAGTATCGAGCGGGAAGTCGTATGGGACATGTAGATGCACTTAGTCGTGCTCCTGTGACTGAACCCGAACCTGGCGACGAAGAATGTCAGGTACTTGATGTTTTTAATGTAGAATTAAAGGACTGGATTTCTACAGTACAGGGAAATGACGATGAAATAAAGAGAATCAAAGATATTTTACAGGATCCGGAAACTAAACAGGTAGCAGAAATTTATAAGAATTATCAACTAAAGGGAGGATACGTTTATAAAATTACCGAGACTGGAATACGATGGGTCGTTCCACGTGCAGTAAGATGGCAGGTTCTAAAGATGAATCATGACGACGTTGGACATTTTGGCTTTGACAAAACTTTAAGTCGTTTACAAAGTGTGTTATGGTTTCCCAAATTGCGTCGTTTCACAAAAAAATATGTATCCGCTTGCGTAGAATGTGCTCACCATAAAGCCCCCGGTGGTCGCAAAGAAGGGACGATGTATCCCATTCCAAAACTTGAGATACCTTTCCATACATTACACGCCGACCACTTAGGCCCTTTCGTTCGTTCTAGGAGAGGCAATACTTATATACTGGTAATCGTGGATGCTTTTACCAAGTTTATTAATATTTGTCCGGTAAGGGACACTAAAAGTACTACAGCAATCAGAGTTTTTAAAGAGCACTTTAGTTTTTTCGGTACACCATCCCGTCTAATAACTGATCGTGGAACGTGTTTTACTGGTGCAAAATTTAAATCTTTTGTAAATAGCTTGGGTGTCAAACATATACTTAATGCCGTAGCAACTCCTAGAGCAAACGGACAGGTTGAGCGTTTCAATCGAACCATTTTAGACGCATTGGGCACGAAATCCCACGGGAAAAATGATAATTCATGGGATGAATATGTAGGTGACATACAGTTGGGCCTAAATACTACTGTTAACAAGACCACCGGTAAGAGTCCATCCGAGCTGTTATTTGGGTGTAGATTAGTCAACGGCTCTGAAAACATATTAAATGATAGATGATCAAACGAACTTCTTGAAGTGAAGTTCGATCATTATTATATGAATTGCTTTATACGAAGATATAAATGAATTGACAATGTAGTTTATCTCTATATACTAGCGAGTTGCGCACGTTTAGAGACGTAAAACTGTGTTTTTCTTTTTTTTTTTTTTTTTACTACTACGTCGCGGACGGTCCAGACACCTCATTCTTTAGAGATTATGTTTATGCCTATAATTCAACAAAACCTTATTCAAGGGTTAAATGCACTGAACACGTGTTATGTGATTTAATCATGGGTGGGCGGGTTTTTATATCTTCGTATAAAGCAATTCATATAATAATGATCGAACTTCACTTCAAGAAGTTCGTTTGATCATTGTCATGATTATATGACTAAGTATACGTGGGTAGGTTATACTAAAATAATAAATCAGTTGTTGTTCGGTACTCGGGGGTTTCATTACAATCACTACATGGTGACAGCGGTTCATAAGTTTTATAGCAAAATATCAGTGTGAAAAGTAAAAATAAGGATTATTTACGTAAATAAGTAGTGAAAGTATTATATGGAATAAGTTATTAGTGCAAAAATACGTGTGAACCGACAAATTACAATGGAACACGCTCGACCGCCTGCGGAATTAAATATGGACGATGCCGGCGGGCCAGTTAGCCGGGCTAATGCATGGAGAAAATGGAAACAACAATTCTTGTTATTTATCAAGGCATCAGGAGTTCAGACAGAAGCTTCAAGTGTGCAAGCCAGTTTACTTGTAAACCTGATAGGATCCGAGGGATTCGACATTTATCAAACTTTTACATTTGACAAGGAGGACGAACGAGATGATGTCAATGTATTAATAAAAAAGTTTGACAGCTACTTTGGATCCAAGCCCAATATTATACTTTCGAGGTATAAGTTTTTTACACGGAATCAAGAGGACGGTGAATCGATACAACAATACGTTACAGCATTGCGCCTTCTAAGTAAAAGTTGTGAATTTTCAACGTTGGAAGACGATTTGATCAGGGACCGAATCGTTTGCGGGATCCATCAAGCTACGGTCAGGGACCGGCTGCTGCGAAGTGAGGATCTCACACTGGAGAAGACGGTAAAAATTTGCCAGGCGGAAGAAGTTTCACAAGAAAGTGAACGGCAAATTTGCAATGCGAATGCAAGTACGAGTGGAAGGGCCGAACACATCAACAGCGTCAGACGTGTCAATCGCGGTGGTGGCGGCTGGAATAATCGCAGGGGCGGAGGCGCGCGCGCATGGCGGCCGCCGCCGGCTGCCGGCCGCTCGCTGCCGTGCGCAGGCTGCGGACGCTCCGCGTGTGCCGCCGGCCAGTGTCCGGCGCAATTTGTCAACTGTTTTGTGTGCGGTAATAAAGGACATTTCGCGCGTAACTGTAAGTACGTTCAGTCTACTAATAAAAATTCGCCTCGTGATAAGGTGCGGCGCATGTATGAGGTGGATTGCGACCGCGTCGATGAATCCAGTGAATCCGAGGACGGCGATACTTTTTATATTTCATCCATAGATGACAAGAAAAACAGCTCATCGGACTGGTTTGAAGTGTTGTCTTGTGATAATGGTAATGAAAGATTTAAGTTAGATACCGGAGCTGATTGTAATGTGCTAGCGTACGGTCGTTTTTTAGAGTTAGGTTTTAGTGATAGTATGATAATAAAGAAAAATATACCATTAGTATCGTACACTCATAATGTTATACCCACTAAGGGAATTTGTATATTGCCATGGTCTTATAAAGGTCAGGTTTATAAACTTAAATTTGTCATAGCTAACATGCCTTGCAAGAGTGTGCTGGGACGAAAATCATGCGAAGCTATGGGCCTCGTTAAACGTCTAAGGTCAATTGAAATGTCCGACTACGATGACTTGTTTAAGGGATTAGGGTGTCTGCCCGGGAAATATCACATAGTAATAGATAAAACAGTTCCGCCCGTTATATGTGCATCCAGAAAAATACCTCATGGATTACGCGATCGATTAGCTGAAGAATTAAAAACAATGGAACAGTTAGAAGTTATCAGAAAAGTCAGTCACCCGACTCAATGGGTACATCCATTAGTGTTGGCAGCGAAGAAGAATGGCGGCATTCGAATATGTCTAGATCCGCGAGAGCTGAACCGCGCAGTTCAGCGCGCGCACTTTCAACTGCCGACGGTGACAGAGCTCGCGGCGCGCCTGCATGGAGCTAGGTATTTCTCGGTTCTGGACGCAAATTCTGGATTTTGGGCAGTACAATTAGATGATGAAAGTGCAAATCTTTGCACGTTCGCCACACCGTTCGGTAGGTACCAATTTTTACGTCTACCATTTGGGATAAGTTGCGCTTCGGAAGTATTTCATGCGAAAGTGCACCAACTGCTGGAAGGCTTGATAGGCGTTGAAAACTACGTAGATGACATAATAGTGTGGGGAAACACGAAGGAAATTCACGACCAGAGACTAAAATTACTATTAGAAAGGGCGAGAGAAGTGAATTTGAAATTTAACAAAGATAAATGTAAATTTTGTGTATCGGAAGTGACATACCTGGGACATGTTTTTGACTCAAATGGAATGAGACCTGACTATAACAAAATAAAGGCTATTAAAGAAATGAGTACCCCAAAAGATAGGAAAGATCTAGAACGATTTTTAGGAACAGTAAATTACTTATCTAAATTTATTCCGAATTATTCAGATATAGCTATTCCTTTAACAAGTTTACTGAAAAAAGATAACGAATGGCGATGGGAAACAAGTGAAATAGCGGCTTTTAATAACTTAAAAGAGTGTGTGACGGGAGCTGGAGTGCTAGCGCTGTACGACCCGACGCGTCCCGTGCGGCTTGCAGTGGACGCATCAGCTGCCGCGCTAGGAGCTGTGCTGCTGCAGGGCGGACGCCCGGTTGAATACGCCTCGCGCACACTAACTGACTCGCAAAAAAGATACGCGCAAATTGAAAAAGAATTATTGGCCATTGTTTTTGCATGCGAACGTTTTCATCAGTACATTTATGGTCAGAAAAGTGTTATCGTAGATTCCGACCATAAGCCATTGGAAAGTATTTTTAAAAAGCCATTGATGTCCGTCCCAGCCCGCCTGCAACGCATGTTGTTGAGAATACAGGGATATGACTTAGTAGTCAATTATGTACCGGGAAAATTTTTGTTCATTCCAGACATGTTGTCTCGTGCGCCTTTACCCGATCTATATAGTGAGGAGGTGAGTAAAAATGTTCTTTATCAAGTAGAAATGATTGTAAAAAATTTACCAATTTCAAACGATAAACTTACTCTTATTAAAAAAGAAACAATAGTGGACGCGGAATTAAGCACATTGTTAAACTTTATAAACAAAGGTTGGCCTGATCACAGACATGAGGTCCCGAATAATATCAAAGATTATTGGTCGATAAAGGATGAATTATTTGTAGTGAACGATGTAATTTTAAAAAACAATTCTGTGGTAGTTCCAAAGAGTCTGCGCGGGAAAATGCTAGATCTTGTCCATGAAGGGCATTTAGGTATAGACCGGTGCAAACGGCGAGCGAGACAAGTTATATTCTGGCCACACATGTCACGCGATATCGAGTTGTATGTCAAAAGATGTAAAATATGCCAGGAGCACTCAAACGCACCATCCAAAGAACCCATGTTACCCATAGAAATTCCGAAGCTGCCGTGGAACAAAGTAGGTTCAGATATTTTCGAATACAAAAAGAAGTATTTCTTATTAATTGTTGATTATTACTCTAATTATGTAGAGGTTTGTAAACTAAGCAGTATATGTTCTAACGTTATTATTGAAAATATGAAGGCTGTATTTGCACGGCATGGTATTCCACAAACATTGATAAGTGATAATGGAACTCAGTATAGCAGTCGTGAATTTAAATTGTTTGCACAAGAGTGGGGATTTGAACACGTGACGTCATCCCCTAACTATCCTCAGGCTAACGGTAAGAGTGAGCGCGCCGTCCAAACTGTCAAAACACTTTTGATAAAAGCTATAAGAGGAAATGGAGATTTCAATTTAGCTTTGCTAAATTTTCGTAACACCCCCAGGGATGGTTTGAGTTCTCCTGCACAACTATTGATGGGGCGAAGGCTGCGGTGCCAACTACCAGTTCACCCTCAACTTTTAGAACCTCGAATTGTCGATCAGTCCGAGTATGAAACTATGGTGGCAAAACAAAACAAATCAAAATATTTATATGATAAACACTGCAGAATTTTACCAACATTAAATAAAGGTGATACAGTTATTTACATCAATGGAAAAAATAGGGGTAGGGGAACTGTGGTTGGCCATGCAGATACCCCTCGATCATATATTGTACAAAATAATGTTGGGGCTAGGTACAGACGTAATAGGCGCCATTTAATTAAATGTGAACCTGGCGATAACTTATTGAATACAGAGGAGTTTGTACAAAGTACTAATAACGTGTCTAAAGGTGTGGGTGAGGATGTAGCGTTCGAAGAAAAGAACTGTGATGCAGGTAATCAATCTGGTTCTAATAACGACCACATCATAGTCTCAAAGAAAGCTACATCCCCATACCCTGAACGTAGAGCTAAGACAATAGCCCAACAACGTATTGCAAGACTTCAGAATAATTAATGTCATTATTAGGAGAAACAGTGTTCCTGTTGTTAATGTTTAGTTTTCTTTTATTTTATATATATATATTATTAGTTTTTAATTTTGTTATTATACTTTGTTGTAAGGGGAAGGTGTCATGATTATATGACTAAGTATACGTGGGTAGGTTATACTAAAATAATAAATCAGTTGTTGTTCGGTACTCGGGGGTTTCATTACAATCACTACAATCATCTATTATATTTCATTGCTTTATACTTCAGATATATATGAATTGACAATGTAGATGTTTAGAGAGTAAGGTTTTGTTTCGATGGTATAGCTATTTTTTTTTTTAAGAAAAATAGTATGGTTTAAGTAAAATATTAGTTAAACTGATAATTTTTTGTAGATTTATAATAGGTAATAATTAACGGGGTTATAATAGGTAATAATAATAAGTTTATCAAAAACCACTAATAAGTTAGTTTAGCTGACGGTTTTCTAGCTATGACAGTAGGAGTACCTCCTAAGACCCGCAAATCGTACGGCCAAGGTGACGTTTGTTATGCACGGAAGACAATTTAAGAAGTACCCTAGTCTGGTTTTTTTTTTTTTTTTTTATTTAATCACTTGTTTATTTTACTGACTGATCAGTTGAGCTGTGAGTGATCTATGTTAGTAAAACTTTTACTATGTTAGTTGTCCTTATATGTCTTGTTACGAAGGTATAGTCGTTAAAGACCAGGTGTATATTTCTCTTGTTAAAGAAGAACTAAAATAGAACTAGAATGTCAAAGGGCCGATGTTCTATCACTTTTTTTATGACTATCTTAACTTATTTTTGCGTGCTTAAGATATCTACATACATTTATTAGATATCCGTATTTATGTATTTGAACTTGCAGTTACCTTAGCCTATTATTGATATTCTTTTACAACTTGTCTAAAGTTTTATGATTCTAAAGTGATTAATACTTGAGACTTATAAAAGATATTTAGTGTTTTATACTCGTACTTAGGTCCAAAACAAGCAGGTTTTGGTTTATACTTACTTTTAACTTATTGAGTTCTATTTCTATAAGCAGAAAATACGATAAGATTTTAATAATAGAAATAATGATCCAATATCTGTGTTGGCACAACACTACGCCGGCCGGTATCACGGTATTTATGTAGAGGGTTGATACTCATACTTTGTTTAAACGATAGTTTTGATGGAACGCTATGCTTTTTTATGGTATTTTTCATCGATGGCCGTCATTATTAAGTATACCGCGTGAAAGACAAGTGCATGCATGCTGTATATAGGTTAGTTTGGTGTTTAAGTGTCCCATGGCCAATATTATCAATTTGGGAAAAGAATAATGATTTCCCGTAGCTTAATCATCGATTTCTTCGATGGGACATTAACGATAATGGCGAACACATGAAAATAAATTAACTCACCCTGGGTTGTGTGTTAGTGTGGATATACTGCATATGCATACCTATCTTGTTTTTGCTGAGCTAGGAAGTTGAATTTGCTGTATTGGAATTAAAGTTGCTAGGCTTAAGTTTTCTGTAACATAAGTTTAAAGACCAAAATGATGTTTCCAATCAGAATCTGCGTTCGAGAAATATTTATTATAAGAAACGCAAACGGATACGCTTCTCACGCCAGCTTGGTAATTAATTAACCCTTATTTCTTCTTTTTGTAAATTTAATTCTAATTTTAAATTCCAATTTTGTATTTTATAATTCTTATAATTTTATCTAACTTTTGGTTTTAAATTTCATAAATATATACATTTTTATCGCTATGCATATGTCATCAAGATAATCATCATCAAAGGAATATATATGCATGAATCAGATAATTATTATTCTATAACAACCGTATTGCACGTTGTTTGTTACCTTCGGTAAAAAGGTATACTTTTATCAGTTCGATGTATCTTATTTTGTCTATTGCAATTATAAATTTACGGTCACAATTTATTTAATTACAATCATTTTAATAAAACTTCACCATAACCTCATCAAGCACCGTTAAGGCCAAACATACGAGAGTATGTATTGTGTACGCTGTAATTTAGAATAATATATACGTCGGCTGATATCTCTACGTGATTATGCCACAAAACTTGCGAAAATATTTTCTATGATAAGATTGATAGGTTATTTAACCTCTATCTTAATAGTTAATTTTAGTTATTATTCTCGGTACCATAGAAGGTAGATGATATTTATATACAAATTTTGTTTTACTATATTTATATATTATATAATATTGTTGTTACTAGTACCGGTAATTTCAGACTGGGAATCTTATGGTCAGTATGACAAAGTGGTGTAAACTGTTGTTAAGTTCAAGTTTCACTGTGGTAATGATTTTAAATATTATCTATAAGTAGAGAGGATAAAAGCTATATTGATATTATATAAATATAAGTGCAAATATTTTAAAATATTTTAATATATAAATGAATCGCTTGCCGAACTTAGGTTTTGGCGTCAAATATATTTTATATTTGTACTAAATGCCGATGATCTAACAATGTGATAGCAAAGGGTTAGACTTCCGGTTTGAGTGTATTATTTTTTTCCTCATTGCAATTTAAGGAACAGAATTCGTTTCTGATTTTCATAAAATATACATATTTATGGTTAAATCCTCAGTTTAGTAGTTTACTAAAACTAGAATAAGTTAATCTCATTAAATGTGTCCAATGAAATAACGATACTAAGTTTATATATGTGTTGCAATATAAGCATCCATACCTCTGCTTATAATGTAAGTAAAGTTTGGATGTGGTGCTATTTAGTTTTAGTTAATTACCTACTTCAGAACCAAGATGACATGAAACGTCGTTTTCACAATATCCATGTTAACATGGCTGGGAAATTTGTTACTTATATAATTATACAAGTAAAATACATATGTTTGTGGCCAACATTTGAAATCTAAATCTGACTATTTGTTGTACCTTACATGATGAGGCGTACATGTTAGTCCAGCTGGTATCCTTTAGCGCTAGAACATGCGATTGATGCTGCTGTTGGCCTTCCCCTTATCTCGGCCCCCCCCCCCTTTTCAAGGGCAGCTAGAAGGTACCGCCCAGTTCTTCTACAAGGTGTGGAAGGGGCTGATGATTCAGGAGTTTTGTTTTCTTATCTGTGAACCTTGTTTATTAATTATCATGCTGTTGAGGTGCAAGGAAATGCCACCTCGACTAGAGTATATTATGTAATTATACCAATACCTATGCTAATTGGACGCACCCTGGGCTAATAGACCCAGAAAATGTTATTGACTGACCAATAAGGCATGAATAACTGTGATTTTCACGCCAACACGGAAATACGTAAGTCATACCTCTTTATCCTGACATAGTCTTGATAAATAGGATAAAGTGCTCTTGTCACATCCCAAATTGTCATTTATTTATTGATTTTATCATACTTTTTTGCACAGCATAAATTCAAGGTCGGACTTATATGCAAGTTAATTGTTTTGCATAAGTTTGGATTGGTACTTTACCTTTATTTCTATACTCTTATATAGAAACGTACGTAACATGTCCGACACAGGACCACAAGAGTACAAAATATTTGCATTCTGCCAATAATGTATACCATAAAGTTTTTTTTTTTTCTCTGGGAATAGTATAGCCTTGCCTTGTAGGCATTTGCTATGCACGCTTCTAAACCAATTTCCACTAGAGGGATGCCTTTTGGAAACCCAGCGCAGGATTTCTTTATGAAAACCCCGTGAAAAAGACCTAATCAACCTGGGAATTGAAACCAGGATCTGGCGATAAACAATCGCACCAATGTGCGATTGTTTGATAGTTGAACCACTTAGGCAGAGCCGCTTTCATGTTGAAGACCCGTTGGTAGTTCAGCCAGACTCGGGGCTCGTACCATTATATGTGTAAATGCACGAATTAAAAATTAAAAGTGGTGGGTAGTTGAGCAGAAAAAATAATAATAGTATCTTGTGTGTAACCTTTGTTTAGTGGGTATTACTTTAGACAAAATAAATTGTAGGTTGGGACGTGTATATCTCTTTGAGATTGCACGCATTTCCTATCTCATTTGTATAATCCATGGCTCTTGATTAGCTCGCAGCCAATCATGTCACCGTGATGACTACCATCAATAGTTGTATTCCCTATTTCCTATGGATATTACAAGTAATTATGTGTTACTTACCAGAAATCTATGGAACTTGTCTTGCATCCGATAAATAATCAATTGGATGCCTCAACTGCATTCATTTGTCATGAATCCATGACTCATAATTAGTTCGCAGCTAATTATGTTGTCGTAATTGACTCTCGGTCAATCACGACTTTGTTAACTTTTAAACATTTTGTTGTCATTCGTCACTTTTTGTTTGACGGTAGATATTATTGACTCGAACTCGAAGGTAGTAATTCGAATAATAAGTGGGTAGGTAACTTGTTTACTACCAAGTATTTTTAGACACACAACTTAATTTATTTATAGTTAATCATAAGTAGCTCGCAGGTACTTATGTTATCGCGATAGGCTCGCAGCCGATCACGATTTTTCCCACATTAATAGATATGTTTTAATATTTTAATATCACTAAACTGTTTTTGCTTAGGCGCGTGCGCTCGTCGCTGCGCACAAAGAAACAATGAGGTGTCTGGACCGTCCGCGACGTAACTAGTAGTAAAAAAAAAAAAAAAAGAAAAACACAGTTTTACGTCTCTAAACGTGCGCAACTCGCTAGTATATAGAGATAAACTACATTGTCAATTCATTTATATCTGAAGTATAAAGCAATGAAATATAATGTTATGGTTGAAGTTAATGATCGTATAACTGGAGAGGATTTACATATGTTGAGGGAAGAAACTAAGAATCGTATAGAAAATCAACAGCGTAAGTCAAAGGAAAAGTTTGATCGACATCGAAAATCAGGCACTACCTATCAGATAGGTGACCTTGTTAGAGTACAACGAATGGTTTATGATAAAGAACATGTAGGTAAGTCAAAGAAATTAGTACCAAAGTTTAATGGACCCTACCGCATTGTGAAGATCTTAGACAATGATAGGTTTTTGATCGAGGATACGCCTTTAACTAGGAAAGGTAATAAGAAATACGAGAATGTTGTTGCATTGGATAAAATACACCCCTGGCTCGCTTTTAATAGATTCAACAAGTGATTCTAGTGATAGCGACAGTAGCGTTAATGATTAAAGAAGGACGAACAAAAACACCGTTTAAAGATTATATAAAGTGAAAAGATTAGTTTATGATTTCTTTAGTTTATAAATATATATGTGGAATTATAATTAAGGACATGTATTTACACAAGTGGCATCGAATAAAGCATAGGCTATAAGCGGTTAGTACTGGGGCATAGATGGTCGTAGATCATAGCAGACCATGTTCATGGAGGCCATGAAATGGGCTATGAGCGGCCAGTGCTAAGGTATAGATGGCCGTAGATTATAGCAGACTGTGCGGAATTGTAATTTGAATTGTAAATTGAGTTTAGGCTATGAGCGGTCAGTGCCAAAGCGTAGATGGTCGTAGATCATAGTAGACTGTGTTCATGGGAATCTATGACATGGGCTATGAGCAGCCAGCGCTGAAGCATAGATGACCGTAGATTATAGCAGACTGTGCAGAATTGTAAATTGAGCTTGGGCTATGAGCGGTCAGTGCCAAAGCGTAGATGGTCGTAGATCATAGTAGACTGTGTTCATGGGAATCTATGACATGGGCTATGAGCGGCCAGCGCTGAAGCATAGATGACCGTAGATTGTAGCAGACTGAGCAAGTATCGTGTAATCTTACGCAGATTGATTGGATCGACTTATATGTACTATGAGCGACCAGCGTGTGAAGACACGTAGATGACCGCAGATCATAGCAGATCATGATTGGTAACGATAACTGATAAAAACTGTAAGATCTGATTACCATTATAAAGTATTATTTTGTAATAGTGTATATTTAATTTTGTTGTTTTACCGTTCTAAAACAGTATGTGTAACAGCACTTTATAATGCTCATATGATTCTATTTGTAAAATACATACTTAATCACATTGTATAATTTTTTTTTTTAATACTTATTATTAATGTTTGTTATGTCTGTAAATTAACGTGAGAGGGCTCACTAATATAAGGATGGCCGAGCTGTTAGCGTGGATTATTTAACAAATGTTAATCTATGATTTAACTGTCACTGAACGGTATCGATATTTAATATCGCATCAATATAAATATCGATACGTTCCTTTTTTATGTGTTTGCAACACAGGAGATAAACATCGGGGGGATTATCATTGTTGTCTTTGGTAGGTCGGGCATTCTTTTTGTATTGGAGACATTGTAAAATATACGGAATAAAAGTTTGGTGTGTAATAAATAAATCGTGATTTGTTGCTGTGATCCTGTTGTTTTTCTGAGTGGAAGAAAGCGATCCTTCAGTTATATGGTTTAAATAAAATCTGTGATATGGATTAGATTGGATCTGTGTTATATGGGTTAAATAAGATCTGTGTGATATGGATTAGATTGGATCTGTGTTATATGGTTTAAATAAAATCTGTGATATGGATTAGATTGGATCTGTTATATGGGTTAAATAAAATCTGTGTGATATGGATTAGATTGGATCTGTGTTATATGGTTTAAATAAAATCTTTGATATGTATTAGATTGGATCTGTGTTATATGGGTTGAATAAGATCTGTGTGATATGGATTAGATTGGATCTGTGTTATATGGTTTAAATAAAATCTGTGATATGGATGAGATTGGATCTATGTTATATGGCTTAAATAAGATCTGTGTGATATGGATTAGATTGGATCTGTGTTATATGGTTTAAATAAAATCTGTGATATGGATTAGATTGGATCTGTGTTATATGGTTTAAATTGAATCCGTGTGATATGGATTAGATTGAGTCTATGTGATACGGGTTAATCAAAACCTGTGATATGGATTGGATTGGATCTGCGCCATCATCATCATCATCATCACCCGCCGGAAGACGTCCACTGCTGAACATAGGCCTTCCACATAATAATGGCTGTATAATATGATCTGTGTTATATGGGGAGTGATGGCTGCTGCTCGAGTCAACTCGTGCGCGGGTGCTGCTTGGGGGAACTGGTCCGACTGCTGTCCCTTTGGCCTTTTAGTATGTTGTAATTTTTAACGTAACTTATTATTTTCTTCTTTTCTCCCTTGCTTTGCGTTTCGGACTGCAGGACACATTGTCGCTGGTGTCGATTCAATTGTAACAAAACAAACAATATTTAAAAAAAAAGTGGAAAAATGACAAGCCCGCTGAGTTTCTTGTCGGATCTTCTTAGTTGAGGCCGCGTTGTGATCCGGTGGTGGCTTTTAAAGAAAAAGTGACCGTTCAGGGGTGCTAGCGTTGAGCCTATTTGAAATAAGGATTTTCGACTTTGACTGGGATAAATAAAATCTGTGTGATATGGATTAAATTAGGTATGGAGGACATGGGTTAAATGAATGCTGTGATAAAAATCTGTGTGATATGGGATAAAAAAGCTGTGTGATAAGGGATAAATAAATGCTGTGTGATATGGGGTTTATTAAAGCTGTGTGGTATGAAATAAATAGACATAGGCTAAATATGTATGTAGATGTTGCAACTCATGGATGTAATAATAGAAACTGAGACTGGAATAGAATTTATGGTTTAGGAATTAAGACTGCTTCAGGCTTAATGCCTATTAAATACGACTACATGGATGGATGTTCTGCTTTTGTTTTTATTTTTTCAGAAGCTGTATATCAGCAACAAACCAAGCTGGATGTGGTAATACTGATCGCCGTGGGGCACGGCAATTGCAGGATGGCCGAGTGTTACAGACTTCCGGTTCCTGCTTACACTAGCGCAACTAATATAATTATTTATAACTATTATATTTGTGATTTAATTTGTTCTGTAGCTTTATATGATTTTGATTTGTGTTTAAATATTTGTAACTACCTAATAAATAAAATATAATTATGTCTCCGTCCGCTTGACAGCTTCCGGCGTTACAAAATACTTAATATGGGTAATATGTAAATTAGTTTCTGTTTGTATTATTGCTTGATAATTCTCCTTATTCAATCTCCAATATAAATAGTATTAGTTAATGATACACGACCCAGGTGGAACCCTAACAATCGGTGTCGAGTACATGGTCAGCAGCACGAAAGTCCCCAAATACCATAACCATTACATAAATTAACAATTAAACATTCTAATACAATCAATTAAACATCAACAATTTGTACAAACTATAGTTTAGAACCTGTTATATTTTTATTTTATTTACATCACGTAAATATTTTACATTACAATAAACTTCGTTAGTTAATTAGATAATTAATTTCATTCCTTTTATTTTATTAAAAACAAACGTATCATCAATATAATTGCTGTTAGGAAAACTGTACACTTGTATTGTAAACATCTAGTATTCCATTCTATTCTAATTTACTAGACAACGAATCGAAACCACATCGAAATATCAATAATTATGTACATATATCAATAATTGCTGCTAGGAAAACTGTACACTTGTATTGTAAACATCTAGTATTCCATTCTATTCTAATCTTAGATCATATAAATAATTTATTAGACAACGAATCGAAACCACATCGAAATATCAATAATTATGTACATCTATATTAATAAAAGAGCAGGTTATATAGAAACATGTAACATGTGTGTACCATGAGACACTTGAATAGAAACCTTTACGCTCAAATTAATCATTTGAATTCATTAGACTCAACACACAAGCGATAAGTCGCCCGCCGTTACGTATCACTCCTGGTTTGTTGATGTTGGGAGCAGTATTATCTTCGAAAGAGGTCTCTTTAACTCATGATTGCCCTTACATTGTACTGTAACTACTCGTACCAGATTGTCCGCACCGGTATGCAGGGTTTTTATTTTCCCCAGCAACCACTTAGTTGGAGGTAGATCTTCCTCTTTTATAATAACAATATCACCAACAGCTGGGGGTGACACTACTCGTTGCCATTTATACCTCTGTTGTAATGTATTAAGATATTCAGCCTGCCATCTTGACCAAAAGTCTTGTGTCATTCTTTGGATGAGTTGCCATCTCGTTAAAAGGGACATCTTTTGTGTCGAGTAATCTATATCAGGGACGCTGATCAAAGGCTCCCCTACTAAAAAATGCCCAGGGGTTAAAGGTGTTTCCCAGTTGCTATCCATTCGACAAAGTGGACGTGAGTTAAGACAAGCTTCGATTTGCGCCAACAGAGTCGAGATCTCTTCGTAAGTAAGTTTGGTATCTTTATTCACCCGAGCCAAGTGTCTTTTAGCAGACTGGATGCCCGCTTCCCACAAACCACCATATGATGGCATTCTAGGCGGTATGAAGTGTGCAGTTGTTCCATCATTAGCCAGTAACGCTGCTACCTCTTTCGCGAGGTTGTCTGTGCCCCTCTGGAACATTTCTCGCAGTTCCTTAGCAGCGCCGACAAAATTCGTGCCATTATCACTCCACAAGTTCGAGCAATGTCCTCTACGAGCAACAAACCTTCGGAATGCAGCTATAAACACCTGTGAAGTTAAATCTGTAACGGCTTCCAGGTGAATAGCACGAGTCGCCATGCACACAAATAAGCAGATATATCCCTTTGTGGCTTTATGTCCACGTCCTTTTGAAGTTCTCAACATTATTGGTCCAGCATAGTCAACTCCGCTATTCAAAAATGCTCGGTGTGGATTTACTCTCATGGCTGGTAACTGACCCATAAACTGAGTTTTAGTTTTCGCTTTATGAACAATACAAGTCTTACAGTGTCGCGTAGCGGGGATAGTGGCCCTACGAAATAAAAGAAACAAGAATAAAAGAATAAAGAATTATATTTACAAAAGGCACAGGCTAGAGAGCAAGGGTCGTGAGTAGGCTAACGGTTTTTCCTAGGTACGCGCACTGAGAATCGGTCAGGTTCCCCTTCTAAGTGAGGTGAACTTATCAGAGTCGTCGTAGCAGAAGCAGCACGGTGACGGCACGGCGCGACAGCACAAGGCGCAGCACGGCGCAGCAGTTCCAAGGTCGACCAGCTCAGCAGCTGGTCCGGCAGTGGACAGGCTCAGCAGCCGTCCTCAAGCTCGACCGGTAGGGGTCGACAGCAGCTTGCGTCCGACGCCTCGTGCAAGGGAGTTCGTAGTGGAACTCGTAGGTAGGACCTCGTAGGTAGGACCTCGTAGATAGGACCTCGTAGGTAGGACCTCGTAGGTAGGACCTCGTAGATAGGACCTCGTAGATAGGACCTCGTAGGTAGGACCTCGTAGATAGGACCTCGTAGGTAGGACCTCGTAGATAGGACCTCGTAGATAGGACCTCGTAGGTAGGACCTCGTAGGTAGGACCCTGGAACCCACGGAAAGACACCGTCAGGTCCAGCCCGTGTGTCATAACCGTCCGCCGACCACAGAAGACACCTCAGCCTATTCAGTCCAGTCGAGGGTCTTGGCAGACGGTTATGCTACATTAATCGGTCGGACAGATAAAGAAGAAACAGTAAGATTACAGTATAAGGCAGAATAAGGACAGAGAAAGTACAAGAAAGATGATATTGTAGAATAGTAGGGATAGCGTCGGTTACAGGTTCCGTTATAGTATTCAAATTTGCGTACGTTGACCGCCAAATGCTTTTATCAACGGTTTAGGACCGTTGATAATACAAAGTGCCTAGAAACAGGAAAGAGAACAGATAGATAGAAGACAGATAGCAAGCACACTCACCCGTAAGTAGTTTTAGAGCACAAATTGAATTTACAAGGTTTTACTTAATGAAATAGTAACATACGTGCGCACTCCACAATCGTGAGACAAGCACTGGGCGAGCTCGCGGCGAAATGGCTCGCCGTGTCGCATATAGTATGGTTATAGCTATATAGTACTATAACGGTTTAATATTTTAAGGCGCGTACACACGCGTAACGTTACAGTACCCCGGGAAATAGTGTAGGATTTTGCCTAGATGAAGCAAAATCCGTCTACCTCTCTACTAACTAACTTAGCATTTATTCCAACCCATTCACTCACTCATCGTTCATCAACCATTCATTCAGTCTTCGGTCCTTACATGACCTTAGACCCTAACAGACAGAGTGCACATTTATAAGAGCAATGTAGACTCAAGACAGGAAGTAAGGAATATTGTAATGTAGTGATTACAATACTCTAAGAGGGGTGTTGGTTATGGTAGTAGGGTAATGTAATGTAATATTGTGTAGTTATAGTCTAGTCTAGTTTAGGTATGTAGGGAAATTGACCGGCATAGCGGTGGGTAGACACCGTTGCAGGACAATACAAGGATGTATGCCCATCCAGTCACGTAGTAGCGTTCCTGGGCAGCAAGGACATACATCAAGGACAGGGTTTAGCCTGAAATTCGACCAGACGACGAGTAGGCGACGTCAGCCAAACTATATATTAATGACTGCTGGGATAGTGTGTAGGGCACCATCTGCCAACAGCTTAACAAGGAAAGGATAAGTGACTACCGAAGAGCGGTGTGTAGGGCACCGTCTGTCCGGTAGGACCTTAAGGATAGCGTTGTGTCCATCCGGTGAATGTGAAGCATTCCCGGGCAGCAAGGATACACGCTAGGGTAGGATTAAGGGATAGAAATGGGCGCCATCATGGAATCAGTGTCCATGAATAGGGTAGGAGTCTAGACTAGCTATAGGTGTTATAAGAGCAATAAGATTGTAAATAAATTAAATTTATGATAGACAACGCAGGGTGTCATTACTAGTGTTGTATGTAAATAGTAGTTATAGTTAGATAATGTAATAGAGATTAGTGTAATGATGTATCATATTAATTAAAAAAAATCAGTTAAAGAAAATATGTAAGTGTGCATTGCATAGGAATCGAACCCGCCTTGAACTTAGGCTCAACGGTTCAAATCATATGGCTAGGGTAAGTATAAAGTTATGTAGCTAAGTAGCTTACTATAGTGTAATATAATTATGTAGTGAGATAAAATTAATAAAACGTTTAGGTTGTTTTATTACATGTATGGCAACCCCTCCCTTCTAAGGGGGAGGCCTCCGCTCAGCAGCGAACATCTATCGGTTGCTAATGATGAAAGATTATGATGATTACGTGTATATAAGTTAATTATAGTGCCAAGTTTAGTTAAATAATATGGTAAATATAAGGTTATGTTTGGTAGTTTATTTGTTTAAAGTCTTTGATATGCCAAGCGCCTAAAGGATTTCCGGACATATCCGCAAGTTCATACACAAGTGGAGACTTCTAGATATTATCTTGCATTTAAGTTTTAGTGTTAAGTGTTTAGTTAAATTGTAGTATTAAGTTATGTTAGAATGTCAAGTAAATTAAAGGTAACATTATTTATTTTGAACAAAAGGGAGTAAAGAATTTATAAAAGTCAAATTTAATTTAGTTTAGTAGCCAAGTATATATTTTTATTTTTTGATATAATATTTAGTGAAACCTTCTTCGTTGGTATATGATAGTAATAACCCCAGAGAATAACCCATAATATATATAATAAATCCAATGGCCAATGGCTTATTTGAGTAGTGACCGCCGCTACAGTACTTTTTAAGTGGTACGAACACACTGTTAGTAAGATAAATAACCCCAAAGAATGTAAAAAGAGGAAATAGAAGTTTTCCACGTAGGCTTTCTCAGTCGTGACCCGCTGTTCAAGAAAAGTGTGTTATGTTAGGCTTATTTTTGTAGTTGGAGTTCATAACGCCCGCTCCAGAAGAATAAAAAGAATAGTACCCAAGAAGAAAGTATCAGTAAAGGCTTTTAGGTAAAGCAAGTTAAAAAATAAAAATAAATTTTAGTTACATGTTTGCATGTCAACAAAAAAAAACAATTAAAGTTTGTAAAAGTGTTATGTATTTAGTAGGACTGTAGAAGTAGGTTCTACGTCTCGTATTAATAGTTCCTCGGCAGTTACCTGCTGTGCGAGTGTCGATTCGGAATAGGACCGTAAGGCATCGTTTTTTTTTTTTTTCCGAGATAATATTTACGAGTGTGGAATCATTATAGTTATTAAAGGATATAGAATTAATAAAATGTGGAAATAATTTAAATTTTGACCAAAAATCTACACCAAGTATTAGTGGTGACGTAACAGTAGGTATCACGTACGCTTTTAAGATATGAAATTGGTTCTCGAAGGAAACCGGTAAATTGATGTAACCTATAGCCTGCATGGTTTGACCACCAGCGGCTGCAAAGGATTTCCCTGCGACAAGTTTTTGTAGTTCAAAACCTGTTGCTAATAGTTGCAAGTGCGAATAGTTGCCGAGTATAGTTATTGCCGAACCTGAATCTAGTAGTCCGCATAAAGATTGAAATTCAAGATAATAAGTGTAAGGTAGTTCCTCTAGTTAGTTTTTATAGTTTAAAATTGATAGATACTTGAATAAGATATATAGATATAGGACGCTAAAGTTTATTTAAAAGTGACTAAGTTATAATTTAGTTGAAGGTAGTTTAGTGTAACAGAAAAATAATAAAAAAATAAAAAATATGTACGCTTGCCAGCGCAAGTACGCACGTAGATTTACTACAAATCTATTACACTGTGTAGTAATAAGTGTAAGATGTATGTGTAGTAAGTGTAGCACACGAGATGATAATAAGTTGGTATGGTGGTACTACTTTTTCCATCAACCGCCTCTTACGGGACCCACTGGATGTGATGGGATGGTCCTATTCTAACCCGGGAACCATACGGGGACCCAGATTATAGAAATACTGCTACAAAAGAAACTACTACGGGGTGTTTGTGCTAGCCGTACAAGGTGTAAAAGAAAAAAAAATTGTCCGCGACCGTTACAATACACAAAAGAAAGTACAAAAAGAACCGTCACCAAAAACCCGCGACGAAACCTGACCGCGAACTCAGTGATAGCAGGAGAAAGTCAGAAAGAAAGAAAGAAAAGCGAAGAAAAACCGTTATAACCGCGTCAAGGCGCCACTGTCGCGTAGCGGGGATAGTGGCCCTACGAAATAAAAGAAACAAGAATAAAAGAATAAAGAATTATATTTACAAAAGGCACAGGCTAGAGAGCAAGGGTCGTGAGTAGGCTAACGGTTTTTCCTAGGTACGCGCACTGAGAATCGGTCAGGTTCCCCTTCTAAGTGAGGTGAACTTATCAGAGTCGTCGTAGCAGAAGCAGCACGGTGACGGCACGGCGCGACAGCACAAGGCGCAGCACGGCGCAGCAGTTCCAAGGTCGACCAGCTCAGCAGCTGGTCCGGCAGTGGACAGGCTCAGCAGCCGTCCTCAAGCTCGACCGGTAGGGGTCGACAGCAGCTTGCGTCCGACGCCTCGTGCAAGGGAGTTCGTAGTGGAACTCGTAGGTAGGACCTCGTAGGTAGGACCTCGTAGATAGGACCTCGTAGGTAGGACCTCGTAGGTAGGACCTCGTAGATAGGACCTCGTAGATAGGACCTCGTAGGTAGGACCTCGTAGATAGGACCTCGTAGGTAGGACCTCGTAGATAGGACCTCGTAGATAGGACCTCGTAGGTAGGACCTCGTAGGTAGGACCCTGGAACCTACGGAAAGACACCGTCAGGTCCAGCCCGTGTGTCATAACCGTCCGCCGACCACAGAAGACACCTCAGCCTATTCAGTCCAGTCGAGGGTCTTGGCAGACGGTTATGCTACATTAATCGGTCGGACAGATAAAGAAGAAACAGTAAGATTACAGTATAAGGCAGAATAAGGACAGAGAAAGTACAAGAAAGATGATATTGTAGAATAGTAGGGATAGCGTCGGTTACAGGTTCCGTTATAGTATTCAAATTTGCGTACGTTGACCGCCAAATGCTTTTATCAACGGTTTAGGACCGTTGATAATACAAAGTGCCTAGAAACAGGAAAGAGAACAGATAGATAGAAGACAGATAGCAAGCACACTCACCCGTAAGTAGTTTTAGAGCACAAATTGAATTTACAAGGTTTTACTTAATGAAATAGTAACATACGTGCGCACTCCACAATCGTGAGACAAGCACTGGGCGAGCTCGCGGCGAAATGGCTCGCCGTGTCGCATATAGTATGGTTATAGCTATATAGTACTATAACGGTTTAATATTTTAAGGCGCGTACACACGCGTAACGTTACAACAGTTACCTATAAATTTTCTAATAGCTGACTTCAAATTGATCACCCAGTATTTCGTCCTTATGTAACTCATCATCACCTGGATCCCCCCGTGTAACGTTCTCTGGTGAGCTTCCTTAACTAACAGTTTGGTAATGTGCTGATTTGGTGGTATTATTATAGGGTGTTTGGCCGTTTCCGGTATCTCAGCATTTTCAAGTCTTCCTTGCACTCTTAACATCTCTTTTTTATCTAAAAAAGGTGAGAGCGTAATTAGGGAACTTGAAGATTTCACTCGTCCCCTTTTCTTTAAATCTTCTACTTCATCCCCATAAGCCACGGTTTGATAATATTTTATACAACGTTCTAATATGGTGTCTAATTCATCGCTTGTCAAGCTTTCAGATTTTATTATAAAAAATTGTTTTGTTAAGAATCTTCTACAGTAAGCCAGTACTCTCTTCATCTTTACAATATCTGAGAATCTTTCCCAGATTGGTTCACTCTTTTGTAATGTTGTATGAAAGGTTCGTCTCAATTCCAAATCCGTCTTAGGAATATCACACCCAACGAACTCCAGCGTATCTTCCTTTAACCACTGCGGCCCAGTCCACCATACTTCTGACTCTTTTAGATCACTGGCGGAAAGACCTCTCGTGGCGATATCAGCAGCATTGTCGGAAGACTGTACATGTCTCCATCGGTCATTGTCCAGCACTTGCATTATATCCGAGACTCTATTCGCGACAAAGGGTCGCCAACGATTAGGTTGAGATTGTAGCCACGAAAGAACAACCATTGAATCCGTCCAAGCAAATATACTGTCTCTTGAAATGTTCAATATGTCTTGAAGATCGTTAATAAGATCTGCAAGTAATACGGCTGCACAAAGCTCTAATTTGGGGATCGTCAACTGCTTCAACGGTGCGACTTTCGTTCGAGCTGCCAACATTGTCACGTGTACCTCTCCGTCTTCAACCACTCTGCGGTAAGCAACGGCAGCATATGCTTGAGTGGATGCATCCGCAAACCCGTGTAATTGGACATTAGGATTATTAGGTGTAGTTTTCAACCAGCGTGGTATCCTTACATCTTGCAGGTGGATCAACTCTCTTCTGTAGTTGAGCCATTCCTCTCTTAAATCTAATGGTAGCTCATCATCCCACCCCAAACTGCACAGCCACAATTTCTGGATTAATGCTTTAGCAGTAACTGTAACAGGTGCTAGCCATCCAAAGGGGTCAAATAAGCGTGCAACATCGGAGAGTATGGATCTCTTTGTAACAGGGTAGCGAAATTCGGGTAAATTTACTGTAACCTTGAATGCATCATTTTTATTATCCCACATTAACCCCAAAATCTTTATCACCCTGTCTAATTTAATCTCCATGTTTATTTTTTCATTATCATTCTTGTCTTCTTGTAAATATTGTAGGACTTCTTCAGAGTTACTTGACCACTTTTGCATTTCAAATCCTCCCCTATTTAATATGGCCTTTAATTCCTTACACATATTTTTTGTCTTTTCTATAGTATCCTGTCCAGCCATCAAATCATCCATATAAAAGGAGGTTTTTATGAGAGGTGCAGTGTCTGGGTAGTCACCTTTCTCGTCATCGGCTAACTGATGCAAAGTTCGTACACTCAAAAAAGGTGCCGCTGCTGTACCGAATGAAACAGTCGTTAGGTTGTAACTTTCGATCTCATCATCAATATTGTCTCTCCAGACTATGCGCTGAAGATCAGTGTGCTCTTCGGTCATATTAACCATCCTATACATCTTTATAATGTCACCTATAACACATACCTTGTGTTTCCTCCAAGAAACGATGAGACTTCTCAAATCAGGCTGTAAAACCGGTCCTGTCATCATGGTGTCATTTAACGAGTATCCATTCGAACCCTTGGCCGACGCATCATAAACTATCCGAACCTTTGAAGTTTCTTTGTCTTCACGTATGACTGCATGGTGGGGTAAGTAGATCGCAGGTTGGTTTCCTGGTGTCTCGGATCTCTTCATGTGACCCAACTCCTTATACTCATTGATGACTTTCATGTATTCAACCTTTAGCTTCGAATCTCTTTCAAATTTCTTCTCCAGTTGTATAAATCTATTTATTGCTTGTTGTTTTGTATCTCCGCACAACTGTACAGTTTCCTTAACACTCTGCTTTAAAGGTAAGTGTACTTTGTATCTTCCACAATTCTCTCTTTTTGTTGTAAGTTTGTAAATCTTTTCACATTCTTCTTCTTCTCTTGTAAGTATCTTTTTCTTCTTGTAGGACTCAGTTTCTATTTCCCAAAACCTTCTTAGCATATCATTGTCTTCAGCAATCATTCTTGTCACGTGAAGGGGGATGACATGGTGTGTGTCGCTGTTTGATTTTTCTTCCCTTTGACCCGAGAGTATCCATCCAAAGGTTGTCTTTTGAGCAACTACACCCTCAGGTATCTTCATCAGTCCATCTTCAATAATTTTACAGTATATTTCCGCGCCCAGGAGTATGTCAATTCCGCCTGGGGTTTCATATGTAGAATCAGCCAATGTTAGTGATTGGAGCTCCGGCCATTTAAATTACCTATTTGTATTTTGTATAGGTATGATGTAAATATAAACATTTTTTTCCAACACTTTTGTATTACGTATGTACTCGTCCATGTAATAGTTCTCGGTCTTCACAGCATAATAATTCGTCTTGCGATTCACCAGTTATTAATATTCACAAATCACTTAGTTCTATTTAGTTGCAACAATATGTAATTCCTTATCTAAGGAATGCGGTCTATAGTCTCCAAGCGGCCGGCGGCCGGCCGAGTCGCACAAGCCTTTCCGCTAATCAATCCGGCTCGATGTGACCACTATGTTCATTACTTTAAGGTTCTAATTGGATTTTCAGAAAGGCAAGGATAAGTTTGTAAACACAATAAACGAGTACTCTTTACGATGGTTTATTGGATACTGTTTTCACAATTGATGCATGCATATAATTAGACAGTGTTTTCTAGGAATCACGATACAGCAAAAACCATATAACGTACAATCTTGAAATTTGGAACCAACATTATTCAAATAGTCTAGGTGAACAATAAGAACGGATTTTTCGAAATTCCATACCTAAGTGGGTCAAATGGGCTCCCAAAGTTTGTATGGCAAATAAAAATTTTTTCGTCACACGGACATGAAACTTTGTCAGTGTACTAAACAAAAGAAATAAAGAAATACGTGTATCACACTTTTTGATAATCGTCTCTTATAGGGATTTTAGTATGGTTTTTGAGTATGCAAGGCGGAAAAAAAATTTCATACTGCATCGCTGAAACTTTGCGAATACATTAATCAAATTATAGCAATCCAAGTGTAAATAATCATTTTT
Organism: Furcula furcula; assembly: GCA_911728495.1. Classification (NCBI taxonomy): domain Eukaryota; kingdom Metazoa; phylum Arthropoda; class Insecta; order Lepidoptera; family Notodontidae; genus Furcula; species Furcula furcula. The sequence continues at coordinate 29,482,100 of OU452247.1, read as the reverse complement.
TGAAAATCAACTCCTAAAGGGGTCCAATTGGGGTCCAAAAAATGTTTCTCGACATACAGTCATAAAACTTAGTTTATATATTGCACACAAGAATCTAAGAAACCTATTTCCGGCATTTTTCGAAAAACTACCCCTAAGGTCTTTTAATTGGGTTTCAAAGTTTGCACAAAGAAGGATTTCCATTTCATCCTATGATGCAGCTAGAGTAACGAAACTCGGTAAATAAACTCAACATAACAATTGAAGAAACTAATTATGAGCATTTTTGTAAAATCAACCCCTAAGTGAGTCAAATGGGCTCCCAAAGTTTGTATGGAAAAAAAAATTTTTCGTCATACGGCCAAGTAACTTTGTCAGTGTACTGAGCAAAACAAATAAAGAAACCCGTGTATCACAACTTTTTGAAAATCGACCCATAAAGGGATTTTATCATGGTTTTTGAGTATGCAACGCGGAAAAAAAATTTCATATTGCATTGCTTAAACTTTGCGAATACGTTAATCAAATTATAGCAATCCAAGTGCAAATAATCATTTTTTGAAAATCAACTCCTAAAGGGTTCTAATTGGGGTCTAAAAAATGTTTCTCGAGCTACATTCATAAGACTTAGTTTATGTATTTCACACAAGAATCTAAGAAACCTATTTCCGGCATTTTTCGAAGTACTACCCCTAAGGTCTAATAGGGTTCCAAAGTTTGCACAAAGAAGGATTTCCATTTCATCCTATGATGCAGATAGAGTAACGAAACTCGGTAAATAAACTCAACACAACAATTTAAAAAAACTAATTTTGAGCATTTTTGTAAAATCAACCCCTAAGTGGATCAATTGGGCTCCCAAAGTGTAAAGGAAAAAAAAAAATTGTCACACGGAAACGAAACTTCGTTACAGTACTGAGCAAAAGAAATAAAGAAATACGTGCATTACAACTTTTTGAAAATCGACCCTTAAAGGGGTTTTAACATAGTTTTTGAGTATGCAACGTGAAAAAAAAACACACTTACTGCATTGATGAAACTTGACGAATATATTTATCAAATTATAGCAATCCATGTGTAAATAATCATGTTTTGAGAATCAACTCCGAAATGGGTCCAATTGGGGTCCATAAGATCTTTTTCGACCTACAGCCATAAGACTTAATATATATATACATTGCACACAATAATCTAAGAAACCCCCGGCATTTAGCGAAAAATAACCCCTAAAGTCATATGATGGGGTTGTAAAGTTTACACGTAAAATGATTTCCATTTAATGCTATAATACAGCTAGAGTAACGAAACTCGGTACATAAACTCAATAAAAATATTGAATAAACTAATTTTCAGCATTTTTCGATTTCAACCCCTAAGTGGGTCTAATGGGGTCTCAAAGTTTGTATGGAAAACAATTTTTTTTCACCACACATACACGAAATTTTGTCAACATACTAAACAAAAGAAATGAAGAAACACCCTTATTACAACTTTTTGAAAATCGCCCCTTTAGGGTCGATTTTCAAAAAGTTGTCTTAGTATGATTTTTAAGATTGAACCGCGGAAAAATATTATGCTGCATTGATGAAACTTTGCGAATACATTAATCAAACTAAAGCAATCCATGTGTAAATAGTTTTTGAAAATCAACTCCTAAATGGATCCAATTGGGGTCCAAAAATGTTCTTCGACCTGCAGTCATAACACTTAATTTGTGTATTGCACACAAGAATCTAAGAAACCCATTTCTGGCATTTTGCGAAAAATAATCACTAAGGTCAGGTCATAACATGGGGTTGAAAAACACGTAGAACGATTTTCATTAAATGTTATAATGCAGCTAGAGTAACGAAACTCGGTACATACGTACAACATACATACATATATACATAAACAAAACAATTTAACATACTGATTTTCAGCATTTTTCGAAAATCCACCCCTAGGTTGGCCAAAAGTTACTATGAAAAGAAATATTCATCGTATGGACACGAAAATTTATCAGTGCGCTGATAAAAAACACGTGTATCACATTTTTTTTTAAAAATCAACCCTTGAAGGGGTTGATGAAACGATTTCATTTCAAAAAATATTACCTACTTACGAAAAAGCAGTTCCTGAAAAAACAAAAATGGCGACTCAGAAAAAACTGTAGGAATGCCTAAAAGATGATGTTTTTTTAATAATCTCTGGCAAATATTTACCTATTTCAATGATTATTTTTTATTCGAAAGAAGGAACCGGGTAAGAACTTCCCGGAGATTCATAATTGATTTAGAAGAATTTATCCGGTAAAAAAAATACATACAGACGAATTGAGAAACTCCTCCTTCTTTGAAGTCGGTTAAAAAACCATGAATCTGATATACTCCATTACATTACTCTGACAAATATGAACCTATTTGATGATTCTTTTTTTATTCAAGAGAGTAAACTACTGTAATGATTTCATGCAAATTTCATTAGGACCGGATAAAGTGTTCCTGAAGAAAATATACACAGTAGGTACGTCAACACCAACTTCAATTATTAGCTTTTTAGTGTTGTTGAAGTCGGTTCATTTTTTTTGTTGTGTTGGGTGCAATGTTTTATTCGAAAATCGACCCGTGGGACAAATGAGGTATCAAAGTTTGTATGTAAAAAATATTTTTACAGACACGAAACTTTGTCAGTGTACTCATAAAAATATTGAGAAACACGTCTAACACATTTGTTTTGAAAATCAACCCTTAACGGGGTTTAAGCACGGTTTTTGAGTATCAAACGCGAAAAAAAAATTCATGCTGCACTGATGACACTTTGCGGATAAATTCGTAATATTGATGTAATCCATGTGTCTTTTTTAAAATTAATCCCTAATAGCGTTCAATTCAGTTCCAATAAAATATTTCATTCCTACAGCCATACGACATATTTTATGTATTGCATACAAGATTCTAAGAAACCGTTTCCGGCATTTTTCGAAAAATCCCTACAGTTTGCGTGAAGAAAGCTCTCCATTTAATGCTATAATGCAACTATGGTAACGAAAATCAGTAAACGAACTAAACAAAACTATAGAATAAACTAACTTCCAGCATTTTTCGAAAATCAACCGCTAAGGGCATCTACCAATGGGGTTACCAAATGGTTTCCACTTAACAACCTCAAGTGTTTTAATGAAATTGCAAAATAGGTACTGTATCTTTTTAACTAAAGAAGTAAATATTTAAGAAATAGGAGCTATGATAGCTTACTTATAAAGAAATACAAGCTACATACTTGATACCTTGATCAGGGTTAATAAAAGTGTGAACAATATTGAAATCGATCGTCCGAAGATCGGACCAACAATAATAACTAAGAAGACCTGAGGGTACACCGGCATAATTGTGACATAAGGACGTTCAACATCTCAGTCCTCCCGTGACCATTGGTGCTGCAAAGCATTCGAAACGTCGGTATAGTAAAAGCTAACATAAAATTAGTTTGAATTCAATGTGTAGCATTCGCGTAAATAAAAGACAACATTAGTGTAAACAATATTTTAAAAAACCTCGATCCATAATTCAAAACGCGTTTGAGTAACGAAGTGAACGCGAGCGAAGCCGCGGGCTACAGCTAGTCTATATTAATAAAAGAGCAGGGTGTTTTCTAGGAATCACGATACAGCAAAAACCATATAACGTACAATCTTGAAATTTGGAACCAACATTATTCAAATAGTCTAGGTGAACAATAAGAACGGATTTTTCGAAATTCCATACCTAAGTGGGTCAAATGGGCTCCCAAAGTTTGTATGGAAAAAAATTTTTTTTTCGTCACACGGACATGAAACTTTGTTAGTGTACTAAACAAAAGAAATAAAAAAACACATGTATCACACTTTTTGAAAATCGACCCTTATAGGGATTTTAGCCTGGTTTCTGAGTATGCAACGCAGAAAAAAAATTTCATACTGCATTGCTGAAACTTTGCGAATACATTAATCAAATTATAGCAATCCAGGTGCAAATAATCATTTTTTGAAAATCAACTCCGAAAGGGGTCCAATTGGGGTCCAAAAAATGTTTCTCGACCTACAGTCATAAAACTTAGTTTATATATTGCACACAAGAATCTAAGAAACCTGTTTGTAGAATTTTTCGAAAAACTACCCCTAAAGTTTTTTAATGGGGTTTCAAAGTTTGCACAAAGAACAATTAAAAAACTAATTCTGAGCATTTTTGTAAAATCAACCCCTAAGTGGGTCAAATGGGCTCCCAAAGTTAGTATGGAAAAAAAAAATTTTTTCGTCACACAGAAACGAAACTTTGTTAGAATACTGAGCAAAAGAAATAAAGAAAAATGTGTATTACAACTTTTGGAAAGTCGACCCTTAAAGGGGTTTTATCATGATTTTTGAGTATGAAACGTGAAAAAAAAACATACTTACTGCATTGATGAAGCCTTGCGAATATATTTATCAAATTATAGCAATCCATGTGTAAATAATCATGTTTTGAGAATCAACTCCAAAATGGGTCCAATTGGGGTCCAAAAAATGTTATTCAACCTACAGTCATAAGACTTAGTTTATATATTGTAAAAAACAATCTAAGAAACTTATTTCCGGCATTTTTCGAAAAACTACCCCTAAAGTCATATCAAAGGGTTGGGAAGTTTGCAAAAGAAAGGATTTCCATTTCATGCTATGATGCAGCTAGAGTAACAAAACTCAGTAAATAAACTCAACACAACTATTGAACAAACTAATCTTGAGCATTTTTGTAAAATCTACTCCTAAGTGGGTCAAATGGGCTCCCAAAGTTAGTATGGAAAAAAAATTGCTTATCATCAGACGGTTATGAAATTTTGTCAAGTCATACTAAGCCAAAGAAATTAAGAAACACGTGTATCACAACGTTTTCAAATTCGACCCGTAAAGGGGTGTTATCATAGTTTTTGAGTATGAAACGCGGAAAAAAACATCATGCTGCATTGATGAAACTTTGCGAATACATTTATCAAACTAAAGCAATTATTGAATAATCAATAATTTTTTGAAAATCACCTCTGTCTCTGGGGTCCAATTGGGTTCCAAAAAATGTTTTTCGACCAACAGTCGACTTAATTGAAGTATTGCACACAAGAATCTAAGAAATCTATTTCCGGCATTTTGCAAAAATCAATCCCAAGGTAATTTTATGAGGTTGCAAAGTTTGCATGAACAAGGATTTTCATTTTAGCTATAATGCTGCTATAGTCACAAAACTCATTAAATAAACTCAACATAACAACAAACAAATTTTCAGCATTTTTCGGAAATCAACCCCTAAGTGGGTCAAAACTTTGATACCCTATATCAAAGTTTGAAAAAATATTTTTTTCATCAGATGGACACAAAACTTTGTCATCAAAAGGAGTTGAGAAACAAGACTGACACATTTGTTTTGAAAATCAACTCTTGACGGGGTTTTAGCACGGTTTTTGAGTATGAATGCAGAAAAATACATCATGCTGCACTGATGACACTGCGGATGCATTCATGAAATTAGAGAATTGCAATTTTTTTTTAATAGACAATAGGGATTAATTGGGGTCCAAATCATGTTTTTTTACCCTACGGTACAAGACTTATTTTATTTACCTATTTATGTAATGATTTCATGTAAATTTCATAAGCACCGGATAAAGATGTTTTATTCGAAAATCAACCCGTGGGACAAATGAGGTAAGTATCAAAGTTTGTATATAAAAAAAACTATTTTATAAAAAATAAAAACCGACTTCAAAGTAAATTATCTAAAAAGCATAAAATAACGAAAATATATTGAAGTCGGTGCTAGCTAATCATGTTAACTAACACTATCACCAGCTGACACCTCAATATATTTTCGTTATTTTATGCTTTTTAGATAATTTACTTTGAAATCGGTTTTTATTTTTTATAAAATAGTTTATTTAACACTTTTTAGTGACTTATTTTACCAATATAGGTATCAGCACTATCACGCAACTCGAACGTCTACGTTACAGTAACTTACTGAAAACATAAAAAGTTCATATCTCTTAAACTACTGGACCGATTTTGATGAAACTTGTACTCTACCCTAAGTTGAACAATACTCTAACTATTGCAAAAAGAATTTTCGAAATCGGACTTGTAGTTTCTGAGAAATGGGTGGACAAACCTACATACATACATATATACATACATACATACACTCATAAAATTTAGTAAATTTGTTTAGAAGCCCACATAGACTAACATATATTAATATTACGCATTTTTATCAATATTACATACATACGCGTCGAATAGAGAACCTTCTTTTTGAAGCCGGTTAAAAAATTCAAAGACACGAAACTTTGTCAGTGTACTCATCAAAACACTCAGAAACACGTCTAACACATTTGTTTTTAACCGACTTCAAAAAAGGAGGTTCTGTATTCGACGCGTATGTATGTAATATTAATAAAAATGCGTAATATTCATATATGTTAGTCTATGTGGGCTTCTAAACGAATTTACCAAATTTTACGAGTGTATGTATGTATGTATGTATGTATGTAGGTTTGTCCGCGGATTTCTCAGAAACTACAAGTCCGATTTCGAAAATTCTTTTTGCAATAGTTAAAGTATCTTTCAGCTTAGGGTAGAGTACAAATTTCATCAAAATCGGTCCAGTAGTTTAAGAGATATAAACTGTCCCAAAAACTCAGGGATATCCAATAGTATCGTTCAGGAACCAAAATAAAACGCTTACTAGTATCCGTGAGAGACAATTTAATAAATAAATAATTACCGATATTAATATCGTTTGGAACGAAACCATAGCGTTATCTAATTCAGACCTAGCGTCATCTAGGGCGAATAAGTGTAAACAAAAATAAACATTGTTAAGTATTCTATACACCTTAACATTTCCGCCCACTAAGGACGAAAGTCCTTAACTCATCTTATAAAACAAAACAAAAAAGAAACTAAAAAACAACAGATATGATCTAGAAAAAACTAAAATATAATCAACCATAAACAACTTAGTATATATTGACCGGATACAAGACGTATACGACACTGGAGAACCCCTGGACGCCAACAGCGATTAAAATCCTGCCAGGAAGTCCATCCTTATAGTGGTGGAACCATCATGGTATGGGCGGGTATTTGGATCGGCGGAAGAACTGAGTTGATTTGGATCAGAGGCAACCTCAACGCTCAAATTTATGCTGAGACGATTGTATCAGACGTCATCGTTCCTCTACAAGTGCAAATCGGTCCCTTATTTCAGTTAATGCATGATAATGCACGACCGCACACCGCAAGAGTTGTAAGACAGACTCTCGCCGCAGCTAACATCAATGTCCTGCCCTGGCCTGCTCAGTCGCCAGACTTGAACCCGATTGAGCATGCATGGGATATGCTACAGAGAAGAGCTCTGCCGAATATGGAGGGTATCCAGTCGCAAGAAGACCTTTTTTTGTTGTTGCAACGAACATGGGCGGCCATTCCACAGCGTGATTTGGATGAACTCATTTTGAGTATGCCAAACCGATGTTCTTGTGTTGTTAGTGTTCGCGGTAGAAACACGGATTATTAATTGTTTAAGTTACCCAATAAAATTTTAAAGAAAACTGTTATTTCAGTCTTTTTTTCGAACTTTTGTGTTAGTGGTTCAAATGTCAAAAATCCCTTTATTAGGAAAATGGCAAATTTCTTTATTAATGCAAAGGTGACTTGGTTTATCGTTACTGTGACAAACGAAAACACTTTATTTGATGAATCCTTAAAGAAAATTTTAATTAATATCAATCAGGAGAAAAGTTATTGCAAAAATATATGTTGATCCCTAGACACTTTTGATGTGTGTAGTTCAAGGTAAGTTGTGGACCTCCATGCAAGGTTTTTAAATGTGCATCTGCTATAAGAAGTTTGGTCAAATGGGAATCATGAGGAATAATAATGGGATGTTTTCTATCTTCTTCTATCTGTGCCAGTTGAATCCGCCCACCGATACGAAGTATTCCAAATTCGTCGAGATATGGATTCAACGAGGTGAGTTTCGATTTTATTTTTATGGCTCTATGATTACGAATGTCATTTATCTCTTCACTAAAATATTTAAGTTGACACATTCTTATCATAACATCTAAACTTTCCTGAATTTCTTTTTGAAGCAGGTACGTATGATTCGGGTTTCTATCACTTTTTCTTTTTAGGAAACGTCTACAGTACGCTACTACACGCAACAGCTTTATTAACGATGAATATTTTGTCCAGATATTTTCATCTTCTTCAACAGCTATATGTACTGATCGAGCTCTTTCTTCTAGGTTAGTGCTTACATTTTTAGGATTAACGTATGGTACATTGGAACTCTTTAACCATGTTGGTCCATTTATTCACAAGCAATGGGTACTAAGTTCATTAGGGTTGATTCCACGAGAAGCGGCATCAGCTGGATTGCATTGTGACTCTACATATGACCATTGACTGCGATCTAACAGACTTATGATTTCTGAAACCCTATTACCAATAAACGTTTTCCATTTGCTTGGATGGTTGCTTAACCACGCCAACACTACTTCAGAATCAGTCCAAGCGTGCCAATTTTTCTTCGAAATATCTAATACCGTTCCGACTTCTACTAGTAATTTCGTCAGAAGGACTGCGCCACATAACTCCAATCGAGGGATGGACACCTGTTTAACAGGAGCTACTCTAGTCTTAGCTGACAATAAACTAACTTCAATATCGCCTTTACTGTTTTCCACACGCATATACACTACTGCACCGTAGGCAACATTGGACGCATCGCAAAAACCATGGAGTTCTACTAGTCGATCATCATCTTTACATCGCGTCCACCGAGGCAATCGGAAATTGGTAAGTTGTATTAAGTTTTCCCGATAAAGTTTCCATTCTCCGAGTAGCGTTTGTGATAATTCCTCATCCCAATCTAGACCTGAAAGCCATAGTTTTTGAATAAATATTTTGGAACTTACTATGCTAGGTGCGATCCACCCTAAGGGATCGTATAAACGAGATATGTCCGAAATATCCTTTCTTTTTGTTACAGGTGCTGACATCGCGGGTAGCTTCACGGCGTACTCAAATTCGTCTTTCGTCCGATTCCAGGTAAGTCCTAGTATTTTGTTTTTAGTTTCTAGTTTTCCCTCTAACCCCTTATTATCCTCTGTTTCTTGTACTTGTTTTTTATCCTTTTCTATTATTTCCATTAGAGTTTCACTGTTACTAATCCATTTTTGCAAGACAAATCCACCTTTATTTAACAATTCGTTTAATTCCTTATATATAAGTATAGCGTCTTCTACAGTTTGACAGCCTGACATGAAATCATCCATAAAGAAATCCCTTTTAACCTTATCCGCTACCAGCGGGTAATTGCTTCCTTCATCTATAGCTAGCTGAATCAACGTTCTTACTGCTAAGTATGGTGCTGATGAGGTGCCAAATGTAACTCTTAATAATTTATATGCCATAATCTCTTTTTCAGATGAATCTCGCCACAAGATACGTTGACAATCTGCATCCTTTTCATCGACTAGTATTTGACGATACATTTTAGTGATATCCGCACATAAGCAAATAGGATATGTTCTCCAACGCATTATAGTATGTCTAAGCTCGGGTTGCAAAGTGGGCCCCACCATAAGGTCATCATTTAATGATACTCCGTTCACACCTTTACAAGACGCGTCAAATACAATACGTACTTTAGTGGTGGTTTTGTCCTCACGTATCACCGCATGGTAAGGTAAGTACACTCCATCTTTGCTATCTCTACTATCAACTAGTCGCATGTGCTTTAGCTCTAAATATTCTTTGAACGTTTTTCTAAATTCATCCCTTAGATGCTCATTGCTCTTTAGTCTTTGTTCCAAGGCCAAAAATCTTTTTAAAGCTATTTCACGTGTTTGACCCAAGCATGCTGGATGCTGATCTTTAAAAGGAAGCTTTACTATGTATCTACCACTTTCGTCGCGAGTGGTGGTAGTTGCGTATATATGTTCACAACGTTTCTCTTCTTCCGACATGAGTTTTTTACTATCCTGGGGCTCCTTTTCAAGTTCCCAAAATGATTTTAAAAGATCATCAGCCAGAACATGCATACTGATTATATTTGCAGAGCTGCTGTGTGGTTTGTTTGTTCCCGATAAAACCCAACCAAAAATTGTTTCCCCTGAGCCAGCAATGAACCAGATGGGCATTTATAGAATCCTGGTCTCAATATATTACCATAGACATCCGAGCCTAATAACAGGTCAATTTTATTCGGGATTTCGTACTGGGGGTCCGCTAATTTCATATTCTCCAAAACAGGCCAGGGTTCTACTAAAACTTGACGTGGCGGCAATAATCCAGTAAGTTTGTCTAGAACGTAAGTTGTCACTTGGATGCTGCAGTCTGAATTATACGGTGAATGAAGAAAAACCTGTGTTTTACAGTTTGAAACCACTTTTATTTCACCTCCTAATCCTGAAAAATTACCCTTGACTGCAGTTCCATGCAAACCAAGTAACTGTATTGCACCTTGTGTGATAAATGAAATGTGAGAGCCTTGATCTATCAAGGCACGTAATGGTATAATACCATTTTTCGAATCAGCATATACTATTGCTGTAGGTAATAGAGAAATTTGCTCTGTACCTTTCGAAAAATGCGAGTTGCATGTTGGTTCATCTTCGGATACCTGTGGGGGTGCTATTGGCTCCAGTGGTAAGTCCGGTTGTACACTATTGGAATGTAGTAATGAGTGATGTCGTCTTTTACAAATTTGGCAAGAAGTAGGGTTGCGACAGTATTTTGCACTATGATTATTACCTAAACAATTATAACATATCTGGTTTTCTTGAACAAATGTACGTTTTTGGTTATGATCTAATTTTACAAACTCTTTACATGAACTAATTTTGTGGTCACCTTTACAAAACGAACAACTTATTTGCGAGACATAAAAATTGCTATTCAAACGAGCCCTCATAGAGTTCGAGTTCTTATCTTTATAACTAGTTACAGTTTTTGTGTCCAAAAATTCTAAAGAGTGAAACCTATTCTGCAAAAAGTTCTTAAATTGATCAAAATCGGCTAATTTGTTATCATCAAATGTTATTTCACTGACTTTAGCTTCCCATAGTTTCCTAGTTTCAGTATCAAATTTTTGTGCCACGATATAAATTATAATAGTATCCCAAGTAGAAGTGTCTATGCCCAAGTTTCGTAATCCTTGTAACATATCTGTTGTGTTATCCAATAATTGTTTAAGGGCCGTAGCAGATTCATTTGTTAAATTACGCTGAGAGAAAAATCTAGTAAAAATATTATTTGCCAAAAATTGTTTATTATCGTATCTTTTTTCTAAAAGCTTCCAACATTGCTCATAATTATCATTCGTAATTGCGGTGTGTCTTAATAACTGCTCCGGCTCTCCGGTCAAGTATCCTTTCAAATAATGTAATTTCTGTACATTATCAATATCTTTATTGTTATGTATTAGTGACACAAAAAGATCTCGAAATCCAATCCATTCTGTATATTGACCGGAGAATGTCGGTATCGTAATTTTTGGCAATTTGACAGAAGTCTTAGAATCGTGAAAGGTTTGGGTGGTTGCCGCAGCTTGACCTTTAATGTTGTCCAATAGTTCTGATAAATCAGACTTAAATTCCAAATAAAATTCTTCTACCTCATTGTGTATGTCCTCTGAAAAGTATTCCGAGTCTTCAACTTCCTTTCTTCTTAAAACTTCCAAATGATTTTTTGAAAACTCCTGCCATTTGCTATCAATAATGTCTATTCTGTTCTGTATATATGATTTTGTAATCCTTTCTTTAGGACTTTTCTTAAAATTAATTTTAGCCTTTTGCAGCTGCAACCTAATGTCTTCCTGAATCTTTATAAATTCCATTATGATAGTAAAATTCTATGTTGATGAAGTTGTAATTTTCTAAGTGTCCACTGATGAAATTTTTCTAAGTGTTTCTCGGTTAAAATTCTATGTTCAATCGGGCATAGGTTCCCCGTTGGTTAACTTTTAAGCAAACTATTCTAAGTCCTAAATTGTTTTTAAATTTTTACAAGTCCAAATTTCACTTATTTTTGTAAAAGAAAGAAAAAGAAAAGAAAAGAATATTTTATTTACCGAAACATAGCGACGTACATACAAAAAGAACTAGTATACAAAAAAAAAGAAGCAACAACTCATTAATTATCTTTAATATTAACAAAGTACTCACAGTTGTCCACATTAACGATTAGTTTACGTCACTTCCCTGTACTCCTTAGTCCTTCCAGTGATTATGTACGTCTGCTGCTTGCTGCTTCCGCTGCGAATGCCTGCTGTTGCTGCAACCCGTTGCTGTGATCCTCCACGACAATCCGCCGTTACTTGACCTTGCAGCGCTGGTCGGACTAGGGTCAACTTCTAGCCGTAACTAATTACTTCCGGCAATGAAGGACCATGTCCCAAAAACTCAGGGATATCCAATAGTATCGTTCAGGAACCAAAATAAAACGCTTTCTAGTATCCGTGAGAGACAATTTAATATTTTTTTTTTTTTTTTTTTTTTTTTTTGTATGAGTAGCACTGTTGGCCGCAGATGGCCATTACAGCTTCACCGGACAAGAGGGGCGAGCGCTTTGAGCGCTCCAGCCCGGAAAGATAGGTAGCGACTAGCTCAAGGGCACCTCAGGGAGGCACGGCCTCGGCTTGGGCTGCCGCTTAGAGAGTGTGTGAGTTTACCACCGGTTCACAACGCGCCCCCGCTGAGAAGAACCGGCAAGAAACTCAGCGAGGGGATGCATGTCGAGGTCGCATGTGTACGATCCTTCGGCCTCGCCGGCGAGACCGGTGTCTGTGTGTGGGTGTGTGTACGACTCGTGACGTCGTTGTAGGTGTTGGTGTTGTGTCAAGGTCCAGGAGGACGGACATCGGGTCGGGTGGGTCGAGCAGTACATGCCGCGGACGGCGGCGATGTACGGTAGGTCGACGATCTGAGGGACCAGGACCAGGGTCGGGGTCGGGGATATAGTCGGCAGCGGCGCCGATGAGCGGGTTCGGGTGGACGCATGCTTTTTCAAAGTAATGTTCGGACATTTCTTTGAAAAATTTGCGGATAGGGACTAGACCGAAGTCGGAATGAAGGTCGACATTCCGCATGTACCACGGGGCACCGACGGCATGTCGAAGGAATCGGTTTTGAATAACCTGGAGGCTATTGATGTGGACGGGAGACAATTTAATAAATAAATAATTACCGATATTAATATCGTTTGGAACGAAACCATAGCGTTATCTAATTCAGACCTAGCGTCATCTAGGGCGAATAAGTGTAAACAAAAATAAACATTGTTAAGTACTCTATACACCTTAACATAAACTTTTTATGATTTCAGTAAGTTACTGTAATGTAGACGTTCGAGTTGCGTGATAGTGCTGATACCTATCTTGGTAAAATAAGTCACTAAAAAGTGTTAAATAAACTATTTAAAAAAAAAAAAAAACCGACTTCAAAGTAAATTATCTAAAAAGCATAAAATAACGAAAATATTATTGAAGTTGGTGCAGAATATACACAGCAGGTACGCTAACACCAACTTCAATAATATTTTCGTTATTTTATGCTTTTTAGATAATTTACTTTGAAGTCGGTTTTTATTTTTTTAAAAATAGTTTATGTAAATTAAACCTTAACGGGGTTTTAGCTCGGTTTTTAAGTATCAAACGCGAAAAAAAAATTCATGCTGCACTAATGACACTTCGCGGATACATTCGTCATATTTAAGTAATCCATGTCATTTTTTTTTAAGTTAACCCCTCATCATCATCATCATCATCACCAGCCGGAAGACGTCCACTGCTGAACATAGGCCTCCCCCTTTAAACGCCACAATGACCGACAATTGGCTACTTGCATCCACCGGTTATCTGCGATGCGCTTAATGTCGTCTGTACACGTTAACCCCTAAAAGCGTTCAATTGAGTTCCAAAAAATATTTTATTCCTACAGCCACACGACATATTTTATGTATTGCATACAAGAATCTAAGAAACCGTTTCCGGCATTCTTCCCTAATATAATAATAATAAAATAAATCCCTAAATTTTGCGTAAAGACTGTAGCCTAGTCGGCGAGCAAGAGAAATAATAACACAAAAGGAGGGGCTACACAAATTTATTAAATAATAAAAAAAAACGAGAAGAAAGTTACGATACAGGGGGAGGTCGATTACTAGTTAGCTTGTTCGCACGTATAACAAAAATAGCTGTAACTTAACTAGGGGTCGTTAGGGAACGCAACGGCGATTCCCGCGGTCTTCGGAGTCCTCCTTCTCCTTGGAGTGGCCAGGCACGCCACGGATGCGGAGTCTGGACTAGACCCGGTCGTCAGCAACACAGCCACGGACTTGTGGCCGGAAAAAATGCGAAGCTTTACGCCCGAAGGGGGAACACTCCTGCCCGATGGGAGAAAACTCTTCGCCCGAAGGGTGAAACTCTTGCCGGAAGGTAGAACTCTTCGCCCGAAAGGAGAACTCTTCGCCCGAAGGGAGAACTCTTCGCCCGAAGGGAGAACTCTTCGCCCGAAGGGAGAACCCTGGAACGCCACATAAGCGTTCCTGTAGACGCCGTTCCCTAACGCGACACCCTCCTAACCAGCTTTCAGTTGGTGGAGGCTGCCTCATTATGGAGACGTCTACAGGAATAAAAAGTACACCCTAACAATACACGTTGTAACCATAGGCTAATAGTACCTAGTTCACATGATAATCGAAATACAATAGAATCCTACCGCAGACTTAAATTATTAAACAACTTACCAGTAATACTGGGTTTTCTGGTTTGGCAAACTAAGATTGTACTTTAATGAATTTAATTATAATAGACTAGCAATAAACAACTCCGTTGAACCCGCTGGCAGTATTGGGCTAAAATTATATTTGGCGTGTGGCTCGTTGCTCAGCTCAGACGGCAATGGCTGGCTCAACTACTGAGTCAAAAACGAAACCTATCGAGTGGAGATGGCGTCGAACCGTCTAGAAAAGCCAGTACCTAATTCGGTGGCCGCCTACGATTGAACGTCACTTTTAGCTATCGGGTACTGAGCATTTATCGCATCGTCTCGCCCTCGGTAGACTCCGCCCATTATAAGACTAATACCCTCTATTAAAAAGTGATTCTTACCTAGGTATCTAAATTTTACCTATGGTTCTACCAATGAAATTAATAAGAATACCTGATGCAGCTTTCATCGCCTATTATCAGAAATAACTAAAATAAGAGCATAGTATTCCCCAATCAATATAGAAGGGCCGTATGTTAAAACAAACGCCTAGTCAAAAATTATTAGTAATAAGTAAGATTACTATGCGTTGCTATTACTACTTTTATAGGCGTAATTCAACGTAATGCTAAAAACAGCTGTCTTTTACCTATTTATTTACTGAAATGAGTTTAAAACAATGTAGCTATGCTACAAGACAGATCTCCATTTAATGCTATAATGTAACTATGGTAACGAAACTCAGTGAATGTACTATGCGTTTCAACTAAGAATGTGGCCGCCATCTTGTCATTTCAAATATAAAATTACTAAAAATGATGTATTAACCACAGTAAATATAAATTCGTGGTTTTAACATAAATAGATAGCAAAATAAGACATTACAATAAATAATTAGTTGAAACGCATAGTACTGAACTGGTTTCCACTTAACAACCTCATAAGTTTTTTATTGCAAAATAAGTACAGTAACTATCTTTTAAAAAAAGAAGTAAATATTTAAAAAATGGGAGATATGATAGCTTACACAAAAATACAGGCTATATACTTGATACCTATTAGATCAGAGTTATTAAAAGTGTGATTAATATTGAAATCGATCGTCCGAAGATCGGACCAACAATAATAACTAAGAAGACCTGAGGATACACTGGCATAATTGTGCAAATCGACGTACAACATCTCAGTCCTCCCGTAACCATGGGTGATGCAAAGCATTTGAAACGTCGGGATAGTAAAAGCTAAAATAAACCGCGATTAAATCCGTAAAAGTAGTTTGATTTCAATATTTAGCATTCGCGTAAATAAAATAAAACATTAGTGGAAACAATATTTAAAAAAAACTCGATCCATAATTCAAAACACGTTTGAGTAACAAAGTAAACGCGGGCGAAGCCGCGGGCTACAGCTAGTATATCAATAATTGCTGCTAGGAAAACTGTACACTTGTATTGTAAACATCTAGTATTCCATTCTATTCTAATTTATTAGACAACGAATCGAAACCACATCGAAATATCAATATGTACATATATCAATAATTGCTGCTAGGAAAACTGTACACTTGTATTGTAAACATCTAGTATTCCATTCTATTCTAATTTATTAGACAAGGAATCGAAACCACATCGAAATATCAATATGTACATATATGGACTTACTCAGCTCCACGAAAGACTGGTGACTGGCACACCAGTTCAAGCCGATCGATTGCTTCACACGGCGCAGGTGAGACTACTTAATGGCATTGGGATCGAATCGAGTCCATGCAGGACTGCCCAACTACCATTTCAAAATCATATAGACCCCAACTGGCGGATATACAAGACGATCGATTACTTGATACCGCACAGTGGGAAAATGCATCGTGGTGGCTCACACAAGCCGATCGATTACTTGTGGAGACGCACCATCGTGGCACCGAACGTATCAAAACATGGCACGATCGATTCGATACCATACATGACCGCCCGACTACCAATTCGAAACACCAACTGGCGGCACAAGCCGATCGATTACTTGATACCGCACAGTGGGTCGATGCATTGTGGTGGCTCACACAAGCCGATCGATTACTTGTGGAGACGCACCGTCGTGGCACCGAACGTATCAAAACATGGCACGATCGATTCGATACCATGCATGACCGCCCGACTACCAATTCGAAATGAGATTAACACCAACGGCGTGCACAAGCCGATCGATTACTTGAGACGGCGCTGTGGGTCGATGCGCACAAGCCGATCGATTGCTTGTGATGTATCTGGAAAGATACAAAAGACCTTCTGTAGCAACATTTCTCTTAATAGCTCATATTATACACACAAAATTACGGATTCAAATTAATCACTATCATTAATATTCTACTACATTAGCTTTAGATTCATTTTCGTGAACTTCTATTTCACCTATGTAGTTCCAAGGCCTGTAGTTTATAGTTCGTTTTGCATGCGTGCTAATCCGCAAAACATTAATGAATATAGGGTTCTATAAACGTGGACATAAGCTTTTTGCTTTGCCTATCACTGTTAAAGCAGGGTTTATATTTCTGTACTCTTATCTATCCTATCTTGAACCCCATTTCGAATAACGGAAACCTCTATTAAGGAGAGCTTGATAGTCTATCACGTTAAGAATAGAGCTTTATCCCATTCATGCTGGCACCAAATAACACCTCTGAATCAGATACACCTATGTTTTTTTAGCGTTGTTAAGTATCTAACAAACTCTCCCCAAAAGCCTAAATCAATCTTTCTAATCATTTTGTTTAGTTCGTTTAGTGATTCAAGGATAGTACGATTGAACCCTTCCAACTAACCGTCAACACCGACTAAACAGTGTTTAAAACCTTTTCAAAAGCAAATCTTATGAAAGCATGTGATGCAGAATAACTACAGTGATCGCTTGCCAAGCGATCCCCTGATCGACCCCAATTGTGTAATTTATAATCTTATCTTCAAAAACGAACACAGATTGTTTGTTTTCTTGACAGGTATAATCAATCATGTTATGCTCCGGTATAATAGGCGGCCTGTAAATGCATTTCGGCTGTTATGCTCCGGTGTAACAGGCGGACCGTAAATGCATTACGGCAGATTACCGGAATCCAAATGCCGAGTCAGTGGAAATTGATTGTGACATGCCACCGTCACCGGCCACCCGGCAGGACCTGCCACCTGCATTCTTGCCACATGCATCGGGCAATTATCACTCGTTTTTAGTTAGATTTAAATAATATTAAATTAATGTATTTTTTTCCTAATTAAATAGTTATTAATAAATCTGGTTTTTTATGTCAATCCGGCTGTGGAAACCTTAAGTGGCGCAGTCACGGTAGCATTCTCGAAGCAGTGCGCGGCGCGTAAAAAGGACTCTAGCATCGATCCTGTCGGCTCCGCATAGCCGCTGCGTGTGCTTTCTAGCCTTCATCGAGAATCCAGAAGAACCACGGTGATCTACAGCCCGGAGCATCCAGACATTGATGCCGACATAAAGATACCAGTGTTGCAAGTCCTTGAATCGTTCAAGTATTTGCTAATCCTTATTTCTATTAGTCAGAATATCGTATTAGTGTCAATGAGGTTGACACTGAAAAACAGCGCTGTGCCGGGAATCTGGATTTCCGGTGCAGCATATCGCTGAGTTGTCAACCTCGTTTGGCGGAGGCGCGACGCACAATTGCCACACTTGTTGCATTTTTGTACTGCTCTTTTTTTATATTCAGTGTTTATTATTAGTTCTTTATTTTACAATTTGTGTGCGTCATTGCTTTTTTCCGCCGAATAAATGTTGATTGATTGATTGAATCCGGCTGTGGAAACCTTAAGTATCAGGTAAACACACCCACAACTACAAGTAGGTGAGTATAACCTCACTTAGATCTTACGAAGGACCTAAGGTGGTCAACATGCAAATCATGAAACTGCACCACTACTTTTGTTTTTGTGACATTGCGGAATAATTCGCTTTTAAGTTATGTTTTTTTAACCGACTTCAAAAAAGGAGGTTCTGTATTCGACGCGTATGTATGTAATATTAATAAAAATGCGTAATATTCATATATGTTAGTCTATGTGGACTTCTAAACGAATTTACCAAATTTCACGAGTGTATGTATGTATGTATGTATGTATGTAGGTTTGTCCACGGATTTCTCAGAAACTACAAGTCCGATTTCGAAAATTCTTTTTGCAATAGTTAGAGTATCTATCAACTTAGGGTAGAGTGCAAATTTCATCAAAATCGGTCCAGTAGTTTAAGAGATATAAACTTTTTATGTTTTCAGTAAGTTAATGTAACGTAAACTTATGAGTTGCGTGATAGTGCTGATAAAATAAAATAAAAGTCACTAAAAAGTGTTAAATAAACTATTTAAAAAAAAAAACCGACTTCAAACTAAATTATCTAAAAAGCATAAAATAACGAAAATATTATTGAAGTTGGTGCAGAATATACACAGCAGGTACGCTAACACCAACTTCAATAATATTTTCGTTATTTTATGCTTTTTAGATAATTTACTTTAAAGTCGGTTTTTTTTTTTTAAATTGTTTATTTTTAATAAGAGAATTCTATGCAAACGTTTATATTTTTTTTTTATTTGCCAATACATAAATCGTTTCTTATTTTATTAATACTTGAATCATATATACCAACGATATTGTACCATAATTATTTTTTTTTTTTTTTTTTGTGGCCCTACATGGTCCATACTTAGCTACTACCAATATACTTAGCTTAGCTATATACTTAGCTTTAAGCTACCAATTTAATAAATAACCACCAAATAACCACCTTGTAAATATTATGGAATGCAATAAACGATATGAATCTTTTAATTTTAACATTGTTTTCTGACGAACCAGGATTGTCAGTTCTAAGGTCTTCTTTTGATACTGAAATGTTCAATGTCGCCGTGGTTCATACCAGGGATGTTGCGGATGCCGATTTTTTCACATCCGCGGATGTGAATGCGGATGCGGATTTTTTAAGGCTCACATCCGCGGATGCGGATGCGGATGCGGATGCGGAAGTTTAAGATCTTATATAAATATAGTATATGAATGAAGAATTAAAACAATGTTAAAGTCATTATTAACATCTATACTTATAATAAAACTGTACCAGGTCCAATTCTGTACATTGAAGATATTTTGAAAATTATATTTTGATTTTTTTCTATAACCGATACTGAGGCCGAAAACGTATTTTTTTTAATTTTTGTCTGTCTGTATCACGGCTGCGCATCACGCCGAAACTACTGAATGGATTCAAATGAAACTTGGCATGATTTGAGATCTTACTACGATACCTCGTAGCCTACCGGACATAGGATACTTTTTATCCCGTAATCCAGCACGGTTCTTTTGGGAGAGGGGATTAAAGTCAAAATGGGTACTTGGGTATACGCTTGGTCCGATTTTATCAATTTTTCTTTATAATATAATAAATATTAGTAAGGGAACACTCATAGAGAGTTGTTATCAAGGTTTTGTAATCGATCGGGTTAAGCAACGTTTGGTAAGGTCATTAAATAGATGGGTGACCGTATTATTATAATTTAATATGTATGTTAGTCTTTAAGGTATTTGTTTCTATGGGCCATAGTTGCCTGCAATAAAGGTTTAATAATAATAATAATAATAACACCATTTGAACTAAACGGGTCCGTGCTTCGGAGAGCAAGTAAAAAGTGGGTCCCAGTTTTTAACCGACTATAAAAAAGGAGGTTATGTATTTGATGCGAATTTCTGTTATTAAAAGTTTAGTTAACGTAAAAATAGCGCAGGCGGAGCTGCGTGGGTCAGCTAGTTTTTATTAATGAGTATTAAGTAAAATACTCCAATTTTTATTTAAGTACTAACTTATTGGCATTTACCTGAAGATTCCCAATAAATAATTATTTAAGTACACAAACAATGATCACTGTATCACAATAACATTCAAAATCTTATAATATAAACGTTATGATTTATTTACAATAAACAAATGATGCACCCAAACAAATGCGTCGGATCTTGTCCACCAATTTCTTCGCTTCCATTGGTCATTCATTGTCACGTGCGAACGGCACGTGCCACTCGGCGGCCCTGCCAATTTCTTTCTCGTCACAACTTGTATTACATTCGCATTCGCATGAAAATCCGCATTGATTATTGCGGATGCGGATGCGGATGCAGAAGTCCAATTCTATGCGGAAGATCCGCATTTGCGGATGCGGATGCGAATATTCGCAACATCCCTGGTTCATACCTGTTCATACGACACAGTTGCTACCCCGCATCCCTCGGAACTACCCATCAAATACT
Organism: Furcula furcula; assembly: GCA_911728495.1. NCBI lineage: Eukaryota > Metazoa > Arthropoda > Insecta > Lepidoptera > Notodontidae > Furcula > Furcula furcula. The sequence goes on along the minus strand of OU452247.1, from coordinate 29,461,050 downwards.
GCTATTATTACCGTGCTTTCCTCTTGAATACCATGTACATAACATAATACTTGACAGTCTTTTAAAACGTAATTATTTATGTAATTTAGGCACTTCATCACAATCGCTGTTAATACTTTTGATCCTACAGATTTGTCTCCCAGTTGGACAGTGCAACCAGTAGTCACTAAATATTGTTATTACACTCAGAAATTGGTCAGAAAAGGCTTCCTCATTGACGGCTACGGGATTTCGCGGTAGCTTATTTGGCGACATGGCTCACTTTAGAACCAGTCCTATGTTACAGAGCAATCGAACTCTTACAAAGTTTACACATACAGACACCTACTAGAGGTTCTCGGAATTAACCCCGGTACAGAAATGTGGAATGCAGCTCACTAACCGGTAATTATTAAAATACCGTACCTAGCAGATAACCCTAAACTTTCGCAGAAAGAAAATAACTAAACTTTATAACTGAGTAGAGGTTCTTCGCTTCTGCTACAGTCTATGATATAGTATAGTAAGCGACGATATGCTTGCTCTACTCAGAAATCGGAACCCAGCCATCAACCAAACTTATTGTAGCAGTGCATGCTAGACGTCGAGCCAGCACCGAATTATACGTAGAACCTAACGCCGCTGGGATCCGTACTCACTATCGAATTTCTGCTCAACGTAGAGCTGACCGTTAAACTATTAGACCTTAAGTAGTTTCACTGAAAACCGTAAACCCTCGTGGTGGTAGTGCTGCGCAAATTTAGTGAACACGAAAACGTGACAAGCCACTGTCGTAGCATCGAGCTCGAACCCTTGCTGCTTAGAGAACAGCACTACGGGTAATATCGACGACAGGCCTGTTCAGCTAGTAGAGGCATTTAGTCTTCAATGACAGGAATAAGATAATTTCAAGTTAACAGCCGATAATCAATGCACATCCTAAATGACCCATCCCTTTTACGAACAAGCAAACTAAGACTAGCTTGAGACGGGCTAACTATTCCGGGATATAACATTTCGCGTAACATGGAGAGAACCTTCGCGTTCGTGATGGGACAACCTGTTTGAGTGGTAACTATTCGACTAGTGATGTTTGCGCGTCCTAAATTATGGAGGGACGTCGACAATATTTAGAGTTTCAGTATGTCTAATAGACGTTGCTTATCTTCAGACACACGAGCCTGATTATTATAATGCTGTGCTTGTGACTACCTTTGACGATGGTCCCGTTATGACCTTGTCAGAAAATTGCACTATCCCCACGACAAAATACAAAATCTATCAAGATCCGACAAATGGCTGATGATTGCACTATCACAACATCAACACGTCCGCACTTAGCTTGATAAGTCCTTTAGACATGTGTTACGGTTTCTACTCTCATGTGTACAATTCGGTTGCAATGCGTTTTTTTTTTCAAAGCTGCTACTAAATGGTAGATCAATCAGCCAATACCGTGGATGCACCGTATAACCCAAAGACATAGACTGATCAAGCCGTAAGGGGACATTCCCTCATTTGTCTAACTCAGGTTAAGGAGAATTCATTACCTACATCAAGAAATTGCAATTGAGTCAAGTTTTTATAAGCGATTAATGTTCGTGCGCTTCCGCTGAAGCCGCATCAACACTGGCTTGTCTTACATGCATTCACCACCCCCTGATACAACTTGGGCAGTAACGTCTATGCATACTATGCGTTTCAACTAAGAAGGTGGCCGCCATCTTGTCATGTCAAATATATAATTACTAAAAATGATGTTTCAACAAAAATAGACAGCAAAACAAGACATTACAATAAATAATCAAAACCGGGGCGAATTTTGCATTTTGTGTTTACTCTGCTGCCGGTACTAAAATCGCAAAAAATGAGTGAAGTTCCGCAGTCGCGATCATCATGGCGGCCACATTCTTAGTTGAAACGCATAGTAGTTGAGGTGATAACATACCCAGAATAACAATTTTCTAAAACCGATGACAGATTAGACAAAGTCCTAATTTTTGTACAACATCCATTGCGCTCCATTAAAGTGGACAACATTCATTAAAGTGGAGTCACTACCAAAGGGTACAAAGGCCGTGAAGAGTCCCATTTTCCGTACTTCTTAAATTTTGAGTAACGGCTCGGCTATTCAGACTATTAATTAAACCTATACATGTCGCTTTTTGTAATGCATTTCAATAGATTTAGGATAGCACCAATAACTACTGTTCTTTTACGGATAATAGCACCTCATATTAAATACGGCATACACGCGCAGGTATACCTGACAGGTATACCTGTGCAGTTAAACTGTACAGGTATAATTGAGCTCCATAGAGATCATACACGTAACGGTAAACCTGCACAAACTCACAGTTGAAACCATGGCCCCGACAGCGGCGCATGACAGCGACGCAGTAGCGTTAATAGATTAATAGTTTGTTTTATTAAAGAAAAGGATATTAAACGACGACACCGTGAACAGTGGTGAAAAGCAAACAGTATTCTTATGTCGACTTATTGAAGGAATTGAAATTTAAACCGAATTATTATTACCGCAATTATCTACGAATAATAATAATATTCTGGGACAATCCACACAGATCACAAATTAGGCAGAGCCTATACTATGGAAACTAGATGACTTTTTCTTGTAAATACATACATAAATAGATAAATAACACCTAGACACTTGGCAGGAATCGAACCCACTACCTATTGGGTAGCAGCCGGCGCACAGTGTTTCATGGGACCAAAAAAATTTCCCTCTGCTGTTTATAGCTTTAATCGATCAAGGTATGCATTTAAAATGCACGAGTAAAACACCCAGGTGTCAAATTCAAATACTTTTTTTTATAAAAATTATTGAACTTTACATGACCTTTAACTTATAAAAAATAAAATTAATTCTGAAAACGTAACTATCCAAGTTGGTTATTTAAAAAAAAAATAGCCTGATAAAACATCCTTAGGTGCATGTTTTCCTATTTTTATTTTTGGAAAATCACTTTTGGATATTTAGTTATTAATTATTTTCACATTTTCGTTATTATTTTTTTTCTCCTTAGAAACTCAAAAGTGGGACTTGTGACTAGCACAGAAAGATAGCTATTCATAAGGCCTACCAATAATAAAAAAACCATGTTCCACTTCCGCGGCCTTTGGGAGAAATTGAATTTTTAAAAATTGTGTTAGGGTTGTCATACTGTTTGACCTTAATTAATTTTGTTTTGAACAATAGTTTTTTACATTAATATGTTAAATTAAATTGCTTGCTTGGCAGGCCGTTTTTTGTGATAGGTTCCTACATAAGCTGGGGGATTAACTCCACGTGGTGAAGGCGGGAACAGTTTTCACTGCCTAAAACTCCACAAATATACATAATAACTTAACCTGCGTACTTCCATACGCATAAATGCCTTCGGGCTTATGTTGTTCTAGCTATCTATTACGTATTTTTATTTGGTGGCACGATAGCTTACCCGGTAACGCAGAATTTATTTGTTATCATGGAGTTGAATAAGTCCCGTGATACTTCTTTGCCTCAGCAGGGGCTTACCCTTTTTGCTGGAGGCTGTTCATCCAAGCCGCAACTGGAGACCTTAATGGAAAGGGGACTGGAGAGCGACACCCTCATGTTGGTACACGATTGAGAAATGATGATGAGGACTGCACCACCGCCAGTACTTGTCAAACGCCTGAAATATCGTGATTACATTTTTTTTGAATGCTTTTCTTTGTCATCTTGACTATAATTTCAGGCGTACTACACGATAACTATGTCAGTGACATTTTTTTATTACTTAAACGGAAGTACTTACCCCTACTTATTTCTTTTTTAAGAAATTGAGTGACCTTTTGCGACAACCCTATACTGTATAATTTGACCTTAGAACAGAATGGTCTATATCTTCCAAAGGCCGCGGAAGTGGAACATGATATTTTTATTATCGATAGGCCTTTTTAAGAGCTATCTTCCTGTGCTAGTCACAAGTCCCAATTTTCCGTTTTTAGGAAGAAAAAAAATAATTACGAAAATATGAAAAGAATTAATAACTCAAAATCCAGAAGGGTTTTTCCAAAAATAAAAAAGGGAAAACATGCGTCCAATGACGTTTTATTAGACAATATTTATTTAAAATAAATATCTTCGATAGTTACGTTTTCAGAATTAAATATAATTTTTATAAGTTAACGCTCACGTAATTTTCTATATTTTTTATAAAAAAAAGTATTTGAATTTGACACCTGGGTGTTTTACTCATGCATTTTAAATGCATACCTTGATCGATTAAAGCAATAAACAGGAGAGGGAAATTTTTTTGGTCCCATGAAACACTGTGCGGCGTGACCACTAGAACAACAGGCCCCAATAAGATGAAAAGACTTTTCTCGATGATTTTTTTCTTACGATTTATTATAATTGCTGCTACTTTTTTATTTTTAAAAGATTAAGAATCATTATTTGTCAGCATATTTTTATGTTACAATAATAGATGGTACCAAGTATTCTACCGTTTCCGGCGTACAAATGTTTTATCGTTACAGGGTGACATAATCATGTCAAGGAATAAAATTATTTAAATTTTATCGTGATAATCTTTACACTTAATATGCCAAAAACAATGCTCCGACTTGTACATGTTTATAAATTCTTCCATTACTACATTCCGCTTACGAGACGACATACTGTATTAGAGCGCCGCGCGTCCTTTCCCTCTAACAGTCATCGGATAACTGACGCCTGCGCAGGCGAGCGCCATACACGCTCAGTTTTGCCTGCACAGGTAAACTGCACAGGTATACCTGCGCAGTTAAAAATATGAAAATTCATATTTTTTGACTCGCCTGTACAGGCGTGGAAACCTGCACAGTTTTGCGGCATACACGCTCAGGTTTACCTGCGCAGTTGAACTGACAGGTATACCTGTCAGGTATACCTGCGCGTGTATGCCGTACTTTAGTCGCATAATTAGATATAATTCCTAAATATGACTTAGCATAATTCATACTGGGGGAACAATCAGCAACTTTGGCTCGTAAAGAGTTCGATCTAAAAAGGACTGATGCTATTTAATGCGACAACGATATTGCAAGAGCTGATCAGGATATGAGCATCGCGATGCGAGATCCAGGCCTCAAAGATCGATAGTTATATCCGTGAATAATACAATCCACCGCACGTTTCCTTACAATATCACGTTGATTGTGTGTCAATTATTCGTAATAAACCTCGTACCTACTCCTTCGTCCTAAGCCTCCTAAGTAGCCCCCCCCTTCAAGACATAATACCCGGCTGTTCTTCTCGAAAGGAAAAGCCAACAGTAATTTCTCTTGCCTTTCCTACCAGGTCAATAGAATCGAACTACCAGACCTTGGCCAGATCCTAGAACTTCTAAATACCAAAATGAGTGATGATAGTACTATCACCCTCCCGTATAGCGATGCGCACTCGATACTCAAATATCGTTAATTTAAGAAAACGTGCATGCGTTGAGCTGAGCGATCCAAAATATAACAGTCGCGGTTTTTGCCATCCACCATCCATCCCTAACATATTTAAAAATATCGAAAACATTTTTTTTTGGTAAATGAAGGACTACGTGACCTGTTAGATTGTCCCGCGTCGACACGTGGCTCTGTGCTACCGGCAGTCAGCGGACCGATTGCGATGGCTCCTTCCACGTCGGTCGTTGTCCCGCCGTGATTGTGAACGTTGATTCCGATCCACCTCAGCCACCCTCGCGGCCGTCATTCCGTAGCTCACGCTTGACTCGCAACAAAAGGGTTGTGTAAATATTATGTTACAGACCTACGCGTGTATCGTATTATGACGGTAGCTTGTAAAGATCTAAAATTACTACCTATGTAGTTAAAAGAAAACAGATTGAAGACTACCTAACACAATCACTGCCATACACTGTAGGAATATTTTGGTATCAGGTCACCCAATAATAACCGATGAGGCCATAATACACTACTAATACTGCAATCCAACACTTATACTGCGCACTTCAGCTATAATCTGATACTGACAGTGCTATCATTACTCCATGTCATGCAAGAAATAAATACAATCTCCCTATTATATTATTAGTTATAGGTTATCCGAAACTGTATGTCCTATGTATTCTATATATATTTTTTTATAAGAATACAATTGGTATGGATGTATCTGTCAATCATTGGACTACCTACTGAAATTTCTCTGTCTTGACTGTCAGCTGTTTTTATTTGCAGAAAATAGTGGATTATACTTATACGGTTTAAGACATTTATTTTCTCAAAGGATTACAAGACAATCACTTACAGAGAAAATACAAAATATAATATACGAACAGTTTGATTTGCTCAATTAGCGTTGTACACAAATAGAGGGCACTTAAAAATATTAAAAACATTTTTATTTTTCCAGGTATTGCGGGTACCTTCAAATTTCATTTAGAAATTACAATGCACGATAATAAATTTTAAGCAGCAAGCCGATATAGAAAAACTACAACGCACAGAGATAAATATCAATTCAAACTAATTCAAAAGACAAAAATTACTTAATTCAAAACACTTCTTGTCTAAAAATTTTATATTTGGGCATGTACTTACGTTTTGTTGAAGTTAGTTGCGATAGCCACTTCTGATCTATAAAGGACGACCAGGCTCCGAGGAGAAGAATAGAAGATATCACAGAATATAAATCACATTTATTAAAACACAATTTGTTTCCATACTAATACACTGAATATACGCTGACTAATTAAATTAAATTCACAATAAACGGTTAGTTCCAACTCTTTACAGTCTCGTGGTTGACACTCGAATCCCCGTATTGTGCTCCCAACCATGGTTTTATCGGTAAAAATCCCTACCAGAACACAAATTCCCCAAACGTCTCGCAACGACCAATCACAGCCCGCATCAGTTCTCTTTAATGCGGCCCCGTGATTGGCCAGCGCTACGAATCAATTGAATAGCTTCTATTTCAGTACTCTAAAAGTAGTTGCCAGTATATTAAAATATTAAACAATGAAAATAAAGAATTAAATAATTAGCGATGAATCTACAAAATTGCAAACCCTAACAATACCTACTATCAATAAATTCGTTATCGGTTATTTCGGGTATCAACCAAGTTTCTGTTAATATTATAACATCATAACAATTTGACAAAATATTAATAAATAAGGCCTGCAGTTTAGTTCGAACCCCTCTACAGTTTTGATAATAGACTGAGGTATTACTCTTGTGGTTAGACATTACAAGGGAGTGATTAATTAGTTAGTATTAATAATCCAGTATTGAGAAAGCTAGTCCAACGTAATTTCCAGATATTTAAATGATAGAACATATTAATAAAGTATAATGATAGTAAAGTAAAACGGCAATGACATATATAAAACTACTGCTTAAGTAACAAATTATGTTAGTTTTTAAGTTCTTAATTTTAAATACAGCATAGTTTGAGTCGGCGTAATAAAAGCTAATAAGAATAATAATGCTAATGAATTGAATTTTGTACTGACTGAATTAATCTCTAACTAACTAATCTAACAGAATAATCTCACATTTCAGTACAACAACTCTCAGATCAACGTAGATCAATAGTTAACAACAGGTTAATAACAGTCGAAAAGCTTAATGAAATTAAAAAGTCCGTTCAAGAACACTATAGATACATACAATCACCACCACAAGTTATACCAGAATACAGATTAATACAAGATTTCGCACATACAAATACACTCCTTTGCAAAAATACGGGCGGTTTTAATTTTTCTACATTATTGGTAATAGCAGCGTTTTCCCTGAAAGAAAACGCATATTAAAATACTTACCTTATTCAAAGCTTATTATGAGAGCGGCACTTCCTGTTTCCCGTCGTCTTTGCTCCTATTGGTCAACTTTCTTGTGATTTGACCGGAAATAGCATCACCATGGCAGGCGAGAGCAGCAAGGGTTTGTTAAATATGCCCGCTCGCTCCACTCTTGTTCATTGTGTCGAAGAATTACCAGGCAGGAGTAAAAGTTAAGCTTTGAATAAGGTAAGTATTTTAATATGCGTTTTCTTTCAGGGAAAACGCTGCTATTAAATTACTGTACCGTTATTCAAAGCTTATTATGAGACGTGTTTGTTTTCGCCTGGTGATGCCAGTATACATGACGCCAATGTGATTGTGATACATAGATGTATTGTAATATCCATGTGTGAATTTTAAATAGAAATGCAATAAATTGCATACTTATATATCTACATAGTCTGCTACGAATTTCTTTTAGAAATGGGTAGCAAAGATAAGAGAACTGTATCTCAACCATTCTAATCAATATTATGGGCAATTGATAATCAATAATTATTTATATGCGATGTACTTTTCACTTCGATTTTATAAAACTGTCTAAAATGTATTAAAGACCTCCAATTTCCAAGAGCTAGCAAGTATCAAAAACTTAACTATGCTTGTGGCGCATGATAGTTAACTATTTAAGCTAGATTAAGATGGTGATTGGTTTAAAAAGACTAAATTTTAAACCAATCAACGGCAGCTATCGTAACTGGAATATACAAACAATTTGTTTTTGGTATTTAACGCTGATGCTTTAAGCGCAAAACAAATTTTATTTTAACGCTGCAGGCGTTGCAAGCAGGTGGTTTTCCGATTAACGCAATTCTAGGACGCGACTATGAATTACATCCTACCAGGTGCTAAGCTACTGCATGAAAATTATCCTTGGACAGGAAATTCACTAAATCATATCCTATTTAAAAGACTCTTGAGGATTGACAAGTATAATCGATATAAGAACATATCGTGACAAGAAATTACCAGTAAAAAACTGGACTGATCAGTAGGACTGTACAATCGTCAGACAAATGATTTAGGCCAAATAATGTTAAATGACAATTGTTTACTTATGTTTATTATGTATTTATCTATGAATCTGCTATAAAACTGTCCAAAATAATGCCAATACTTTAAATTAGATTAGAAAAAGTCGGCACAGATTTTACAGACTAGGTCCTGGTACTTTGTGAATTTCAATGTATATATGTTTTAGATTGCAAAGTCAAGTCCTTCACATTTCCACTTTCAGGATCACGTTGTATGTTAATAGACAGTATGCTCACCTGTACGGCCACTAAGACTAAGGTTTTGAGATATGAATTAAAACTCGTTCAAGAAACGAGTCTACTCCCTAGAATACTTCAGCGATTAAGTATGTGTTAACTCACACATTATGTTTACCTTATACCATATACTCAAAGATAGATCATGTCTAATGTCCATGTTGCACCCGTACCGGTAGTTGTTGGGAACGATACACTCGAAGTTGTTGACCACTACGTATACCTAGGACAAACTGTCCAGTTAGGTCGGTCCAACTTTGACAAAGAGGTCGCCCGAAGAATCCAACTCGGATGGGCAGCGTTCGGGAAACTACGCGATATCTTCTCGTCCAAAATACCGCAGTGCCTGAAGACGAAGGTTTTTAACCAGTGTGTGTTGCCAGTGATGACATATGGTACTGAGACGTGGTCTCTAACGGCTGGCCTTTTAGAAAAGTTCAGAGTCACACAACGAGCCATGGAGAGAGCTATGCTCGGAGTTTCTTTGCGCGACAGAATCCGAAATGTGGAGATTCGCCGAAGAACTAAGGTCACCGACATAGCTCTCAGAATCTGCAAGTTGAAGTGGCAATGGGCAGGCCACATCGCTCGAAGAACCGATAACCGTTGGGGAAGAAAGGTTCTCGAGTGGCGACCACGAACCGGAAGACGCAGCGTTGGCAGGCCTCCCACTAGGTGGACAGACGACATTGTGCGCGTCGCAGGTAACCGGTGGATGCAAATAGCCAATTGTCGTTCATTGTGGCGTTCTAAGGGGGAGGCCTATGTTCAGCAGTGGACGTCTTCCGGCTGATGATGATGATGATGATGATATACTCAAAGATTTAAACATAGATGATATTTTACGGTATACCTGCTCTGAAGTCCCGAAAATATTTATTGTAAATATTAATTTATGGACTTAGGTAAGTACTCAGTCTGTACTACTATCTCAAAAAAAATGATCTGTCAAGAGAATCTGTTTCTAAATGGATATTGTAAATAATCAATAAAATTTGATTTGTATTTGATTAATATTTCCTAGCGAACTTTATCTGGTATGTACATACTTATAATGTAATATCCGTAAGTGAATGGGTGAGACCCCCCCCCCCCGTCTTTGCGGAGGTAAAGGCAACTTTTTTGTCATAAAATCATCTATACTTATAATAAAACTGTAACAGGTCCAATTCTGTACATTGAAGATATTTTGAAAATTATATTTGGAGGGCATTCTATAACCGATACTGAGGCCGAAAATGTATTTTTTAAAATTTTTGTCTGTCTGTCTGTCTGTCTGTATCACGGCTGAGCATCACGCCGAAACTACTGAATGGATTCAAATGAAACTTGGCATGATTTGAGATCTTTCTACGAGGTAGGACATAGGATACTTTTTATCCCGTAATCTAGCACGGTTCTTTTGGGAGAGGGGGTTAAAGTCAAAACGGGTACTTGGTTATACGCTTGGTCCGATTTTATCAATTTTTCTTTATAATATAATAAATATTAGTACGGGAACACTCATAGAGAATTGTCATCAAGGTTTTGTAATCGATCGGGTTAAGCAACGTTAGGTAAGGTCATTAAATAGATGGGTGACCGATTAACGCCATTTGAACTAAACGGGTCCGTGCTTCGGAGAGCAAGTAAAAAGTGGGTCCCAGTTTTTAACCGACTATAAAAAATGAGGTTATGTATTCGATGCGAATGTCTGTTATTCAAAGTTTAGTTAACGTAAAAATAACGCAGGCGGAGCTGCGTGGGTCAGCTAGTTTGCAATAAAATCGACATTGCAAGGGATAATAATCAGGATTGCTAACATTTCTTTCGGTTACAAATGTCCTGACATTGATCGGAATTTAAATTACACGCTTTTGTCTACCAAAATTGTGTCGGGAATGAATTTCTGGCTGTAAAAATGCATGCGATGCAGTGTTGCTACAATTTCGGGTAAGTGGTTTACTTACCATACAATACAATTGAGTTTTCTAATATTATGGAAACTCCTGGATAATTCTTTTAGGCATTATCATTGATTGCATTATGTTATTATAGGTCCTCAAACTTCCAATGATTAATTACTAAACAGCTATTATAATTGTAAGATTACATACTTTTCTTTTTTGTAATGAGGTAATAGTATAGAAAAACAAATGTTGGTTTTCGAATAAACTTGAAGGAAGGACTAAAGATGCCAGGAATGGCACTTCCCTCCATTATTTGTAGGAGTTTCTTACAATATTCTGTACGAAACTTCGGTAGACTTATAGTAGTTTCTGCTTGGTGGGTCCTGATATATCATGACTGTCAAGAGAGGGGACCAAGAATAAGATCCAAGACGTGACTGCGAGCCATAATTATGCAATATATCCTAATTAAGAAGTATACATCTATACTATAATAAAACTCAAAGAGCACTTTTTCTGTACATTGAATATTTTTCCAAAATTTCTATGTGGGGGTACTTATACTATCGACATAGAGGCCAAAACAATTTTTTTTGGAATTATTGTCTGTCTGTCTGTCTGTCTGTCTGTCTGTCGTTCTGTTCGTCCAGGTATCATTTGAAAACCCGTGGATGGATTTTGATAGGACTTTCACTGATGTGTTGTGTAGAAGTCAAGGTGTAAGTTGGTATATAAAACATCACGCTATGTTTCATAGGGGCTAAGCAGTGAAACATTACTTGCACATATTACCAAGTAATTTCCTTTGTATGTGAATAGGGTAATTATAGACTGATCAGTTAATCATTAAGATATGTATTATTACGCTATATACAATAGGGACTGAGCAGACATTTAGATTGCATAAGATATGGCATTGGCGAGGGGTCAATTTTTGTAAGGGGTAAGCCGGTCCGGTACACCCAGGACATTTTCATTAGATTTCTGTATTGTTCTAAGTACTTTGCTGATAGCAATATGACATTATATCTTTGAAAAGTTAAAATCTGTAAATCTCAAGCGGATCCAAACTAGATTATGTATGTATTACAGTCGCAACAATAAAAGATGCGGAAAACTTAAAACTTTCATTATCGAATATCATTAGACAGTAATTTACGATGTTAGCGTGATTTACATTATGAACAGCGCCATCTATCGGTGAAATTGAACATACAATAACTATAGAACTTTAATCTATATATTATATCAAAGAAAGTCGTGTTAGTTACACTATTAATAACTCAAGAACGGCCTAACCGATTCGGCTGAAAATTGGTGGGGAGGTAGCTTAGAACCAGTAAACGGACATAGGATACTTTTTATCCCGGTAGGTTAAGGTTAAGCAACGTTAGGTAAGGTCATTAAATAGATGGGTGAACCGATTTGTATGAAAGTGTGCATATCGGGTAGGTCTGAGAATAGGTCATACAGTATATTTCATACCGCTAGGTTAAGGTTAAGCTACATCAGGCAAGGTCATTAAATAGATGGGTGAACCGATATGTATGAAATTATGTGTGCATATCGGGGAGGTCTGAGAATAAAGTATATTTAATGCCGCTGATACCATGATTGACGAGGATATATAGAACGAGAGGAGGGTGCACGAGAGGAGAAAGAGGGAGAGGGGATTCGAGAAGGGGGCGATGGGGTGAGGGATCGGGGGAGTTAAGTGGAGTAAGGGGGGAGTGAGAAGGAGCAAGTTCTTAGAAGAGAGAGGGGGAGAGGGTTCAGAGAGGGGATAACAGGGTAGGAAGAGGGGGAGTGTGACGGAAACCGAAGCGGGAGGGGGAAAGAGAGAGGAGAGAAAGAGCATATAATTAGATTTTTTTTATAAGAGAGAGAGAGAGATATGGAGAGAGATAAATCTAGGGAGGAGGGAGAAAAGGGGAGCAAAATGTAATAAAAGCGCGGGCGGAGCTGCACGGGTCAGCTAGTATATTAATATATGTTAAATATTCATGTTCATACAATCACGTATGTGCTATTTGGAATAGCAATTATACATACATCCTTCATTTGCAAAGTAAATCTCTTGTGTTCCATCCCCCACGAGAGTGGGTCATATTCTGTGCAAGCTCTTCGAAACAGTGGTCAATAATAAGACGGGCGATGTGCCAAGCGATGGCACTTATGTTAGAGTATCTAGGCTGAATTTATTCTTAAATAAGAGGTGAGTGCAACTGTGCAGAGCAGCAATGCCTTTATCCGTCCTGCAAAGGACTGTTTAATATCTCAGGCCAATCCACACTCATTCGTTTGATCCCAACCTAGACAGAGTCTGTACAATGGTAACCACACAACTGATACAAAATACATATTTATATACTTTTCATACATATATCGATAAACATGACACACTTGGTAGGAATAGAACCCGGCGATAGCAGCCCGAGTATCTTACCATTAGAGCAACAGGCCCGTCAAATTATTATGTTAAAATAGACTTAGCAAACAACTTTCAGACATTTTGAATGTCCCCGATATTCAAAATGATCCTGAAAATCAGGTACCTACGTGCTTTCTTCACAAGCTGCTATTTGTATACCATCCCTGCGAGGGAGGTTAAGTCTATGTGTACCAACCCTGCGGGGGTGAGTAATAAATTATTTAGTCCCTGCAAAGGATAATATCATCATCATCATCATTCAAAAAAATTCAAAAATTCAAAATTCAAAATTTTTTATTTCAAATAGGCTTAACGCTAGCACTTTTGAACGGTCATTTTTTTTAAAAGCTACCACCGGATCACAACGCGGCCTCAACTGAGAAGATCCGGCAAGAAACTCAGCGGGCTTGTCATTTTTTCACATTTTTTTTTAAAACAAAGTTTGTCTTTTTACAATTAGATTAGCACCAGCGACAGTGTGTCCTGCCGTTCAAAATATCAAATAAAATAAAAAATACGACGAAAATACAACAAACTAAAATGCCAAAGGGATAGTAGTCGGACCAGTCCCCCCAAGCAGCACCCGCGCACGAGTTGACTCGAGCAGCAGCCATCACTCCCCTCAACCATATTGGAGGGAAGGGGGTGACCCGCCACACGAAGCCGCCACAAGCAAAGACTTTTCGATGGCGAGCATGACCGATCCAAAATCACAGTGGCACACGTTAAACATTTACCTTCTGCTGTTAAGCAGTGCCTCGTCAGGCAAGACACAAAGCACTTTAACATATTACCAACTTTTGTCACAAGTCGTCTAAGTTAGATACATTAGCAGCCGATATACGTCCACAGCTGAATAAAGGCCTCTCCCTTAGAAGGGAGGGGTTGCCATAATCCCCACACTTGGCAGGCGGCTTGGGGATCAATAAAGGACAATATGCTGATGGTGAAATAGACTTCAGCCAACCATTTTTAAATTAACTAGGTTGTCAAAATTGATTCCAAATCCAGATGAGCAACCATCTATGTACCATCCCTGCGAGGGAGGTTAAGTCTTTGTGTACCCACCCTGCGGGGGTGGGCAGTAAATTGCTCAGTCCCTGCAAAGTAAAGTACGCGGATGGTGAAATATACTTCAGGCAACCATTTTTATATTGACAAGATTGACAAAAATTGATTCCAAAACTAGATGACTACTCCCATGATGAGCAACCATGTATATACCGTCCCTGCGAGGGAGGTTAAGTGTTTGTTTACCCACCCTGCGGGGGTGGGTAGTAGGTAAATGGTTTAGTCCCTGCAAAGGAAAGTACGCTGATGGTGAAATAGATTTTCAGCCAACCATTTTCAAATTGACAAGGTTGTCAAAATGGATTCCAAAAACCAGATGTGCTCTCATGATGAGCAACAATATATTTATATATATACCATCCCCGCGAGGGAGGTTAATTATTTGTATACCCACCCAGCGAGGGTGGGGTATATTTTATGCGATGATACGATGAAGTGGACTTCATTATCTGAAAACCAGGTGCTTACCCTCTCGAGAAGCCACTGTACATGTCCCCCCTTCTTTGGTTATTTATTTGTGTTCCCAACCTGCGAGGGTGGATAATAACTTGTGCCATGGGATAGCACTATATACCTACTTATTGTAACCATAATGGGTTAGCCAGATTTGTGAATTTCGTGTAGGCTAGAATATATATTGCCTACGCCATCGGCTTTCTTGAACACAAACATAATTGAACACTTTTATGGATCAAGGTGGAATATTAATCTTTTGGTTACCATGATAGCTTCTCTACGTTACTTGATACTCTCAGCAATGTGTCCTTTGAATAGTTTCTTATTTTTATTTATATGTTAGCAACATTTAATTATTTGTTATTATTTCTATAATTTATGTGTCATTATGATTGTAATTAAATATTGAAAGTAGTGATTTGACTATCTGCGCTCGAGACCGGCACGACGGACGAATCACAACGCATTGTTCGTAACGAACGTAATGGTGGGGGAAACCATTACTTAGCAGTCGTGCCGCTCTGCGAGCGGAGTCCTGAACTGGACGTCGAGTTCTGAACATCACAGTGCGTACCAGGCATTGGTTCATCATCATCATCATCAGCCGGAAGACGTCCACTGCTGAACATAGGCCTCCCCCTTAGAACGCCACAATGAACGACAATTGGCTATTTGCATCCACCAGTTACCTGCGACGCGCACAATGTCGTCTGTCCACCTAGTGAGAGGCCTGCCTACGCTGCGTCTTCTGGTTCGTGGTCGCCACTCGAGAACCTTTCTTCCCCAACGGTTATCGGTTCTTCGAGCGATGTGGCCTGCCCATTGCCACTTCAACTTGTAGATTCTGAGAGCTATGTCAGTGACCTGGGTTCTTCGGTGAATCTCCACATTTCGGATTCTGGCGCGCAAAGAAACTCCGAGCATAGCTCTCTCCATGGCTCGTTGTGTGACTCTGAACTTCTCTAAAAGGCCAGCCGTTAGAGACCACGTCACAGTACCATATGTCATCACTGGCAACACACACTGGTTAAAAACCTTCGTCTTCAGGCACTGCGGTATTTCGGACGAGAAGATATCGCGTAGTTTCCCGAATGCTGCCCATCCGAGTTGGATTCTTCGGGCGACCTCTTTGTCGAAGTTGGACCGACCTAACTGGATAGTTTGTCCTAGGTATACGTAGTGGTCAACCACTTCGAGTGTATCGTTCCCAACAACTACCGGTACGGGTGCAACATGGACATTAGACATGATCTTCGTCTTGTCCATGTTCATTTTAAGACCCACCTGTTGGGAAACGCTACTGAGGTCGCTGAGCATCGTATTGAGGTCCTCCAGCGACTCTGCCATAATGACTATATCATCGGCAAAACGAAGGTGAGTGATGTATTCGCCATTGATGTTGATGCCGAATCCGTACCAGTCCAAGAGCTTGAAAACATCCTCCAATGCATTTGAGAACAGTTTCGGAGAAATAACGTCTCCCTGTCTCACACCTCGCTGCAATGGAATTGGTTTCGTGCTCTCGTCCTGTAGTCGGATCGACATGGTGGCGTTGCTGTACAAACATTTCAACACTTCGATGTACCTAAGTCAATGTGGCACCATTGGAGGGACTGCAATACCGCCCAGGTCTCGATTGAATGGAAGGCTTTTTCGTAGTCCACAAACGCTAGACATAATGGCCGATTATACTCCTCGGTCTTCTGTATAATCTGGCGGTGCGTATGTATGTGGTCTACGGTGCTAAAGCCTTTTCGGAACCCGGCTTGTTCGGGAGGCTGGAAGTCATCAAACCTGCGTTCGAGATGGTTCGTAATGACTCTCGAAAACAGCTTGTATACATGGCTCCGGAGTGAGATGGGTCTATAATTCTTCAATAAAGTGTTATCACCTTTTTTGAAGAAAAGAACCACCACACTCCTGTGCCATGCTTCTGGCATAGTACCCTCGAGTAAGACGGAATTAAATAACTTCTGGAGGACTAAAAGTACCGGTTTTCCACCCGCTCTCAGAAGTTCTGTTGTGATTCCGTCTTCACCCGGCGCCTTGTTGTTCTTAAGCTGTTTGAGAGCCATTCTAATCTCGTACAGGCTGATGTCTGGGATGTCTTCAGTGTAATGTCGGGTTAGTTTGGCTCTGGTGTCCTGAGCTGTTCTGGCAATGGGATCCCGTGTTGAGGTGTATAACTGTCCGTAAAATCTCTCAAGCTCTCTCAATATCTCCGGTTTCGATGAGATGACACTGCCGTCATCGATCTTCAGCTTTGTCATTTAGCTACGCCCAATAGACGAATTCTTTGCGAACACTTTAGAGCCTTGGTTCCGCTCAATTGCGTCCTTAATACATGCTGTATTATAGGAACGCAAGTCGTGTCGCACGGATTTCGAGATTCGTCTATTGAGTTTGGCATAACCCGACATATCAGCTGAAGATTGCAGTCTCATCTCAGTCCGGTTTTCCATTAGCTTAATGGTTGTATTGGAGAGCTTTTGAGGCTTTGTACGGCGTGGGGTCTTAAAGAACTTGGACCCCACTGCGTGGACAGTTTGCACCAATCCATTGTTTATCTCGTCCGCAGTTTCGTATTCGGCGAGGCACTGGAAGCGATTATGCAGTTCGAGTTGAAAGTCTTCGGGGTTTCGGATTTGGGCGGTTTCCGGACGGAGCGTGGACTTCATCAGACGGGACCTCTCAAGCTTGACGTTGATATTCAATGTGCCTCTAACAATGCGGTGATCGCTACCGGTTTTCACCCTGCCGATCACGGAGACATCATCGAATATATGCTTCTTGGTCGTCATGATGAAGTCAATCTCATTTTTGGTTGAACCATCGGGGTTTATCCACGTCCACTTCCTGGATGGTCGCTGATGAAGTCGACCAGCCGCTGGCCCCTTTCGTTCCGCTGCCCGTACCCATATGACCCCACTCTCAACTCATCGCCATTCCGTGTGCCCACCTTCGCGTTGAAGTCCCCCATAACAACGGTGAAGTGTGTTTTGGAGGTATGTATGGCTTCTGCTATCTCCTCATACATAGCCTCTACTTCATCGTCAGGGTGTGCCGAGGTCGGAGCGTAAACCTGTATAACCTTCAATGAATACCGACTGGTTATTCTGAGTATAAGGTACGCTACCCTGCTCGACACACTATCGACCTTTACAACGTTGTTAATGAGGGACTTGCGGACGAGAAACCCAACACCACCCTGAGATTTTCGATCTCCTTCCCGGAAGAAGAGCAAGTTTCCGGAATCAAGGATTATCGTATCCTGTCCCTCTCGTCAGATTTCAGATAATCCCAAGATATCCCAACGTAACTTGCTCAATTCTTCCTCCAGCTCGATAATCTTCTCGTCAGTCCTAAGTGTCCGGACATTATGTGTTGCCAGGGCCAAAGTTCGGTGGTAGCGGGGCATCTGCCGGAGATTCTTCGCACCCCCTGCTCGACCGTTACCCCACCCGCTATCAAGGCGGGGAATATAGGAGCTGCCGGGGACTGGAGGCCGTAAATAATCATTGTCAATCATTTTTGGGTTGTTGCCATAATCCCCACGCTTGGCAGGCGTCTTGGGATCGCAGTTTTGAAGAGATGGATATGTTATACAGAAGACGCTGCTGCATTTTTTTACACTGACATTAATTTTAATGTAATTTTGTTTTTGTAACTGTCTCATGAACAGTTGTTGTCTTTTACATTTAACATGGTTCTTAATTAATATGACATTTAAAATTCTTGTTGTATTGTGTGTTTGTAAAAAATACAAAGAGTACCCATTGCTAAGCAAATCATGAACACTACATGGTACTAAATTTTAATAATACCACAATCACTTTGATATGATTTACCCAACTGTTATACTTCCACAATATATGCCGTAATTATCTAAGATATATATATATTAATCTGTGTTTTATATACATCGTGCGAACCGCTGCGCCGACTATCGGACCGTGCGAGCCGCTGTGCCGAACACTGGATCGTGCGAGCCGCTGTGCCGAACACTGGATCGTGCGAGCCGCTGTGTCGAACACTGGATCGTGCGAGCCGCTGTGCCGAACACTGGATCGTGCGAGCCGCTGTGCCGAACATTGGATCGTGCGAGCCGCTGTGCCGAACATTGGATCGTGCCAGCCGCGGTGCCGAACATTGGATCGTGCCAGCCGCTGCGCCGAACATTGGATCGTGCCAGCCGCTGCGCCGAACATTGGATCGTGCCAGCCGCTGCGCCGAACATTGGATCGTGCCAGCCGCTGCGCCGAACATTGGATCGTGTCAGCCGCTGCGCCGAACATTGGATCGTGCCAGCCGCTGCGCCGAATATTGGATCGTGTCAGCCGCTGCGCCGAACATTGGATCGTGCGAGCCGCTGCGCCGAACATTGGGTCGTGCCAGCCGCTGCGCCGAACATTGGGTCGTGCCAGCCGCTGCGCCGAACATTGGATCGTGCCAGCCGCTGCGCCGAACATTGGATCGTGCCAGCCGCTGCGCCGAACATTGGATCGTGCCAGCCGCTGCGCCGAACATTGGATCGTGCCAGCCGCTGCGCCGAACATTGGATCGTGCGAGCCGCTGCGCCGAACATTGGGTCGTGCCAGCCGCTGCGCCGAACATTGGGTCGTGCGAGCCGCTGTGCCGAACATTGGATCGTGCCAGCCGCGGAGCCGAACATTGGATCGTGCCAGCCGCTGCGCCGAACATTGGATCGTGCCAGCCGCTGCGCCGAACATTGGATCGTGCCAGCCGCTGCGCCGAACATTGGATCGTGCCAGCCGCTGCGCCGAACATTGGATCGTGCCAGCCGCTGCGCCGAACATTGGATCGTGCGAGCCGCTGCGCCGAACATTGGGTCGTGCCAGCCGCTGTGCCGAACATTGGATCGTGCGAGCCGCTGTGCCGAACATTGGATCGTGCCAGCCGCGGTGCCGAACATTGGATCGTGCCAGCCGCTGCGCCGAACATTGGATCGTGCCAGCCGCTGCGCCGAACATTGGATCGTGCCAGCCGCTGCGCCGAACATTGGATCGTGCCAGCCGCTGCGCTGTACATTGGGTCGTGCCAGCCGCTGCGCCGAACGTTGGATCGTGCCAGCCGCTGTGCCGAACATTGGATCGTGCCAGCCGCTGCGCCGAACATTGGATCGTGCCAGCCGCTGCGCCGAACATTGGATCGTGCCAGCCGCTGCGCCGAACATTGGATCGTGCCAGCCGCTGCGCCGAATATTGGATCGTGCCAGCCGCTGTGCCGAATATTGGATCGTGCCAGCCGCTGCGCCGAACATTGGATCGTGCCAGCCGTTGCGCCGAACATTGGATCGTGCGAGCCGCTGCGCCGAACATTGGGTCGTGCCAGCCGCTGCGCCGAACATTGGATCGTGCCAGCCGCTGCGCCGAACATTGGGTCGTGCCAGCCGCTGCGCCGACCATTGGATCGTGCGAGCTGCTGCGCCGAACATTGGATCGTGCAGCCGCTGCGCCGAACATTGGATCGTGCGAGCCACCACGCCAAACTTCTGGTTACGCGGGTGGCGTCTCGCCTGGATAAGTGGAGTGTTGCTCACCCGCAGCCCAGCACTACACTACCGGTGAGTCAATTTCTTAACTTGCCGAACTCCCACTTACTATCGAGAGAAGTTTGGTTCCTTTAACTATACCATCTTTGAGTTAAACTCTAGTAAGGCTAGCTTTAATATATAATTTAGATCTGCTGAGTTATTAGAATTTGGGAATGAATGTTCTATGATTAGGTTGTCACTGCACTCCAAGGTAGGATCGAGGTATTGAATAATAGTCTTGCAGCTTAAAGGGTTTTTTATCAATAAAATTATTTCCAGCAAAGACCCTGTCTATTCTACAGGTTGATTGGAATTTTGAAATACTAAAGTCTTCCGAGTAGTCTTGATATTCTTAATCTATTAAATATTTATCTTATACCATATCTTATACTAGATATGCATCTCTAAGAAGGTGTAGTAACCGGAACATTTCAAATGCAAAATGAAGCAGATCGTTATCAGACCTCGTCGCTATGGTTCACTTAATCCTTCCCTTGATTATGTAGCGCAAGGGGTCAGAAATATTTCCTCGAATCCTAGCAATGATCTTGTCTATTGCGCAGGGTAATTTGGATTTTGAAAATTCTATTCTGCGCATACTTGGTTGACTTACCTGTCTTTTATATGGACAGACTCCGTCCATCTTCTGTTTGGAGTTTATCTTCTTTAGTACTAAACCATGGCTACCAAAATGGCTAGTCTTGACGATAATGAACCAGTCGTTTATAGACTCTGACCTTTCAATCAGTTGAAGGGATTAGGAAAATAATTTCATGGTTATTAAATATAATTGGACCATACTGTACCCTAATACACCCCTTCTTCTGTTTTGTGCTTAACCACTTCAGTAGTAAACTATGGTTCCAAAATGGCTAGTCTCCTCTACTGGACCAGTCGTTTATGGACTCTATGCCCTTTCAATCAGTGGACAGAATTAGGAAAATTATTTCATGGTTATTAAAATATAATTGGGCCATCACGCTACCGTACTCAAGAACAATTGTAAATTTGGTAGTTGAAAGAATGACAATATGTAAGAGCCCTGTGAGGCCTATGCATAATAAAGAATATTGAATTTAAATTGCTTTCTTCAGAAATACATCCAGTGAACTTAATGTATAATAATGTTCTTACAAAGGTATTTGTAAAATCTACCCCATGGCATTAATTAACGATGACCTATATGTTCTTTCTGGTAATCTACGTTACCTTAGTCCTTGCATCTGACTATAATCAGATAACAATGTGATCCAATATAAAACCAGGCACTTAATATCGGACTCCCTCGCGAAGGCGCCAGCTAATTTGTAACCCATATCATAAACCATATTCTTGGGTTCTGCGAATTATTGCACTACTCTGTAGTCTTCATAGTTTACTATGTTTACAGTTATGTTGAGTTGAAAGAATCAGTAAGAGAACCTATCCCTTATTATGTTTCTCGTTTGACAGCTAAAGTGATGATCATTATACCAAAGTGACCATCGAATAACTATCAAATGGTTTATTTGGTATTACCTGACGTGAGTGACCAATAAACACCAACACAGCTTCAGTTGACATCGAAGTTCAATGGAAAACTAAAGCTTTATTCACTTATGTTGCTAAGGATACGCAATAGCCCTGTAGATGTAATTTGCCTTTACCGAACACCATAATCAGACTCTACGCAGTTCTTAGCTAAATAGAATAATCTATATAAATTTAAAATCAATATTTATAGCAGGAGATTTAAACATAAATAAAAACACAATACAAAGACACATTGGCAGATTTAAAAGTTGCACAAAACCCGGTCTGTGAGTCTCTGCTTTTAACAATCAATTTGTTGATACAACTCAACAAAAAAAAAACTAGTTAAAAACTCAACTTGTTACACAATTTCCTAAGCCGATGACTGTATATGAAGATAAAGGGGAAATAGCTACATTGACTAGTACAAACTCTCAAGGCTCTCACAATTATGATTTTGAAATATCTTATTAAATAGATCGTCCTTATCTGGATCTATCCCTGAAATATTAAAATTATGTTATAAAGTCTTTCTGATGTGAATGATTATTGAAATCAATGAGATCATTCCCATTCTTCAGAAAACAGAATAAACGCGGAGTCCCAAAGGGAGTATTTTAGGTCTTATTGTATTGTATTTGCAATGCCTTATGTTCGTTGTATGGGGATCTGGTGTAATACAGGTTTACGCCTGCCTCGCTTCTCACAAATATTAGTCTACTAGCTGTAGCCCGCTGCTTCGCCCGCGTTTACTTTATTATACAAACGTGTTTTGAATTATGGATCAAGGTTTTTTAAAATATTGTTTACACCGTGGCTACACGGTTATAAACCAGCCTCCAACCAAGGTCAAGAGGTTGGGATATCCACCGTTGGCGTGCTGGCTACACGGTTATAAACCACAGGCACTAACTTGATAAAGTGGCTATGATTCCAGGAAAAATATCGATATGTCGATATTTTATGTTTAGTAGTCTTGTGTACTACAGGAACGGTGAACGGTTAGGAACCGTTGCGCAGTGCTCACCGAATAGATTCGGTGGTCGAACACCGATAGTTGGGCGGTGTATTGTGTACACATGGGTCTTGTTGTGGTACAAAAAGAACTTTCGAGATTCCATACATTGCATACATTTGATAATACCTAATTATACTGTATGTTCTAGATTAAAATAAAATTACAAGACAGAAGTTAGTAAACTGGTGCAATCGTTCTGCAACATTTGTAAACTACCTATTAAGTACCGTAGTAGCACTTCCGAAACTGTACTAGTACGGAACGATCTTTCAAATCAACGAGCAGGCGCACAAGACTGCTGACTGACTGGCACTGAGAAGTATTGGCTAGGTTTATTGAAGAAATATCTTCGTCCATCATCGGATCCTGTTCACAATATTTCTACCACCTACTCGTCATGTCCTGTCCAGAGAGTATAAATTTAGTATGTCTACGTTTATTGGTTCAGTGATTGTGTCGTTAAACCCTGACCAAGATAACCACGTATTCTTTAGTAGCACTGGATAAACACGTGTACATTTCGTGACTTTTGGACGAATGGAAGTACTAGAAAATGTATGTTACTATCTATATAACGAATGTATCCCTACATCTATTTGGAAAAGAGCTGATCTTTAAACAGCTGGACTGATTTTCATGATACATAGCTATGAACCCTATCCCTTTAACTAGCTTTCACATAAAAAAACGCGCATTGAATCCCGTCCACCCGTTGGAGCGCTATGATGCCACAGACAGACTACGTCGAACTTATAAGACCCCTCCTTTTTGATCGGTGGTTAAAAATATCGATACAATATAATTAAAATAAAAAATAAACCGTGATATAATCCGTAAAAATATTAAACTATTTTTCATTTAAATATCGATACGATGTTATATCGATACCTTATCTTTGCTTTTGCTACATCTCGTATTGGTTAGAGCTGCCGTTGCCAACGACGCTTCCCAACCGAGACCGTTAGAGCTATGAAGGTCAAACGAAATCCAAGGGTGTTAGAGCTACAACGGCCTTGGTCGGACGCCAACCGCACGTGTAACGTTAGAGATGTGCAAGAGCAAAAATAAGGTGTCGACATAACATCGTATCGACATTTTTAAAACATATGTCGGGTAAGATTATTAAATGAAAAATGTCGTTATTATTTAAAAGAATATTGGCGGTTTCAAGTTTTAGTTATCTACTTAAGTATCACAAGAATATCAATTTTAACCGTCCAAACATTGTCAAAATAGAAAAGACACTTGGGTGGTGGGTGCCCCAACTCTTTATATCCCTCGCTGAAGACAAAGATATTGTAATCTAGACAAAAAAAAATATTTATTTTAATATTATTTTTCGATAATTCATTTTTTATATCGATATATCTAGGTAAAATATCAAGTATGTCGATCGAAGGAGATATCGAAATATTAAATATCTCGGAAAAATATCCCTCTATCTAAACATAAAATATCGACATATCGATATTTTTCCTGGAATCATAGCCACTCTATCAAGTTAGTGCCTGTGGTTTATAACCGTGTAGCCAGCACGCCAACGGTAGACGTCCCAACCACTTGACCTTTGTTGGAGGCTGGTTAGTAACACGCTGGCTACACGGTTATAAACCACAGGCACTAACTTGATAAAGTGGCTATGATTCCAGGAAAAATATCGATATGTCGATATTTTATGTTTAGTAGTCTTGTGTACTACAAGAACGGTGAACGGTTAGGAACCGTTGCGCAGTGCTCACCGAATAGATTCGATTCCCTAATCATAATCGTACATCGGACACTTGTTCTTTTAGTTCAGCTTGAACGATGAACAAGCAACCGTACGAAGTACTACGTACGAAAGAGTCCGGTCCTCATCTTGCGGATGTTGTGTGTTGCCAGGGCCAAAGTTCGGTAGGGGTGGTAGCGGGGCATCTGCCGGAGATTCTTAGCACCCCCTGCTCGACCGTTACCCCGCCTGCTATCAAGGCGAAGAATAGAGGAGCCGCCGGGGACTGGGGCCCATTTGCAAGTCGTGTCTGTCATTGTGTGTTTAGGGGGGAGTTGCCATAATCCCCACGCAGGTGTCTTGGGGATCGCAGTATATATGAAGAGATGAATATCAAACAAAAGACGCTGCTGCCCGTCTTCTTGATTTCCCTTAGTCGCCTCTTACGATACACCCAACGGGAAGAGATGGGGGGATGCAATTCTAACCCGGTACCCCACGGGTATTTTAAACTACATATGCAAAATTCCTGTGACCAGCCCCAAACCATGTGATGATAATGATGATCGTTGTGTGATGATGATCTTCATCACCAAGATATGAACGAAGTTGATGATGTGTGATGATGATTTATCTTTTCATGTGTACTTATGTATACATGAAAAATACACGATGTATTTATTTCAATTTGTAAATAAAATTCGTTTATTAATCGGTTGGTAAAAGTAAACAAAAAGACTAAACTAGTTTTGAGGTTGAAAAAACGACGGATGCATCGTCAACGATTGACAACGACGTCGACAGCTAAAAACATTCTGTTTACGATATAAACTAGTCGAAACTTTAGACTGTTTTATAAACTAGATTATCGTGGACGATATTACTAGTTTATCGTCGACGATAGACTTGTGTAGTACATGAGAGAACTATTCCTTTTCATTTTTAGTACAACACTCTTTTAGTACTTCGTCTTTCGGTATGTATTCGTAGTCTCTGGCTCTATGAACGAATAGGAATAGCTGACCAGTTATTACAGATAATAACTGGTAAGCTATTCCTATTCGTTTTTAGTACATCATTCATTTGGATTAATTTAGTACTTCGTCTTCCGCTCGAGATTTATTCGTCTCTGGTTCTGCACGAACTGGTCCGATCAGTTACTCGTTGACACATAGAACGGGACTGAATGAGCGGGAATTATATGTACTAAAAGTACTAAAATAATAAATTTTTACATTTGAAAGATTATACTAGTACGTAGCGCTCCGTTCAATGTCCGAGCAAAATAATAAATAAATAATAAATAAATCTTTATTCATTAACCAGAAAGATTACAAACTTCAAAACAAGGTTGGAATCGCCTTTTAAGTGTAACACCTGTGCCAGACGATTCCGCTCTCCCATAGCCATATGTATTTATACATTTCAATAAACCTAGCAGTAAATTGTGTGTTATTGTAAATATTAACATTAACAGACAAAAAATAAAGAAAAGGTAAGTTTTTTTTTTGTATTCTGTATCTGAATGTATGTTTGCCTATGTATGTGTGTGTTTGTGTGTAGGTGTGCGTGTGCGTGTGTGACTGTGTGTGTAGTTGTGTGAGAGAGAGAGTGTTGATATTTAACTATGTATAAGTATAAATATAATCCAAAAACGTCTCATACGAATGATTCAAATTCATGATTTTTAATTTTTATTATAGGTACTTACTACAATATAAATTACGAAGATGATTGTAATAATGTTTCTGTATCTTCATATGTTAAAGATTTTAACCAATTAGTTATCCTTAATTTACAAGTACGAGTATCCATAGGATAGATGTTTAAGATTTTATTAACTTTATTATATAAGAGGGCCGATTGTTTAATATACTGTCGTTGAGCAAAAACAGTTTTGACATTGTCTATAGTGAAAACGATATCTTTCCTCCTTTTAGTTAAAATACTGGGATCAAAGACTACAGATTTATGCCTTTTCAGTACTACAAATAAAATATACAATTTTCTGACGGTCAATAAATTACTTTCCATGTAAAGCTCATTTGTGGGGTACATGTACGGCTTAAAATACATCACTTTTAAGAGCGCCCTTTGAGCTCGTTCCACTTCCAAAAAAATTATTTTGGATGCCCCACCCCAGACAGAGACACAGTAACCTAACACAGACTGAGCTAATGCTAAATATATTCTATTCAAAAGTGATTCAGAGGCTACATATCTTAATGTTTTAAAAATCCAAATTAACTTTCTTATTCTGGTAGAAACTAAATCTATATGACTGTGCCATGATAATCATTACACCTAGGTATTTAGTCGAAGCTACTTTATTAATTGTAGAGCAATTGCAATTTATTTCAGGTGAATAATGACAAGTATGTAATTGAATACTAAAGTTAGTAGCAGGCTGGGTACGAATATTTTTCGAAAAACATATATAGTTAGTCTTCTCACTATTGAGCGAAAGAAGGTTCATCCTTAACCAATGAGCCACCTGCATAAGTGCCAGTTCAGTATCGTTATGATCGTTCAGTATTCCATGAAGAACCATTAACAACCAAGACTGTGTCATCGGCATAGCAAAATATATTAGCACCTTTAATTTGTAAATTACACAGCCCGTTGATATAAATCAAAAACAGCGTCGGGCCCAACACACTGCCTTGTGGCACTCCGTAAGAAATATGTGTGTCATCACTGACATATTGTCCAACTTTTACTTTCTGTTTCCGACCACTCAAATAGTCTTTGAAAAGCAGTAGGGGGGTACCCCTGATGCCTATGTTCTCAAGCTTTTGCACCAGAATGGGGACAGAAAAGGTGTCAAATGCCTTTTTTAAATCTAGAAATACAGCAAGACTCTTGTATTCTTTATCTAAATGTGTTAGCTTAAAGCTATTAGTGAGCTTAAAGCTATGACGGCATCCTCTGTCGACTTGTTTTGCCTAAAACCGAATTGCGAATCAGATAAAATGTTATATTTACTCAAATAATTCATTAATCTTTTGTTCATTACTTTTTCTACTATCTTAGATATAGAAGATAGTACTGAAATAGGACGATAGTTGTTAACATCGTTTTTGTCACCATTCTTGTATACCGGAGTAATAAGAGCTTGCTTAAGCATTGCAGGAAATACGCCCAGTTTGAAGCATAGATTGACCAGATGACATATAATTGGAGTAACTTCGTTTATGGCAAGTTTTAAAAAACTAGAAGGTATATTGTCCCAGCCTGGAGCACTGCTAGATTTCAACGAATTAATCACATCATGTATTTCCATTGGGTCTGTGTCCAGTAAGGCAAAAGATGAAAGCTGAATATGACGCTGGACGTCGCTGGACGTTCGAGG
Organism: Furcula furcula; assembly: GCA_911728495.1. Taxonomy (NCBI): domain Eukaryota; kingdom Metazoa; phylum Arthropoda; class Insecta; order Lepidoptera; family Notodontidae; genus Furcula; species Furcula furcula. The sequence goes on along the minus strand of OU452247.1, from coordinate 29,432,974 downwards.
TGTGGGCTCTTTGAACATCCATTGAGGAAGGCGACGGGGTTGCGACCCCCGTCCCCGTGAGCACCGTGACTGGTTCCAGTCAAAATGGCACTTGGTTATACGCTTGGTCCGATTTTATCAATTTTTCTTCATAATTATAATAAATATTAGTAAGGGAACACTCACAGAGAGTTGTTATCAAGGTTTTGTAATCGATCGGGTTAAGCAACATTAGGTAAGGTCATTAAATAGATGGGTGACCGTTTAACGCCAATTGAACTAAACGTCTCCGTGCTTCGGAGGGCAAGTACAAAGTGGGTCCAAGTTTTTAACCGACTTTAAGAAAGGAGGTTTTGTATTCTATACGAATGTATATTATTGAAAGTTTAGTTAACGTAAACTCAGCGCGGGCGGAGCTGCGTGGGTCAGCTAGTGTATACATAAGTACACATTAAAAGATAAATCATTATCACACATCATCAACTTCGTTCATATCTTGGTGATGAAGATCATCATCACATCATCACACAACGATCATCATTATCATCACATGGTGTGGGGGCGGGGTTTTTTTACTGGTCACAGGAATTTTGTATATGTAGTATAAAATGCCCGTGGGGTGCCGGGTTAGAATTGCATCCCCCACCTCTTTCCGTTGGGTGTATCGTAAGAGGCGACTAAGGGAAATCAAGAAGACGGGCAGCAGCGTCTTTTGTTTGAGATTCATTTCTTCATATATACTGCGATCCCCAAGACGCCTGCCAAGCGTGGGGATTATGGCAAATCCCTAAACTAACACACTAAACACACAATGACAGACACGACTTGCAAATGGCCCCTAGTCCCCGGCGGCTCCTCTATTCCTCGTCTTGGTAGCAGTTGGGGTAACGGTCCAGTAGGGGGTGCTAAGAATCTCCGGCAGATGCCCCGCTACCACCCCCACCGAACTTTGGCCCTGGCAACACACAAAATCCGCAAGATGAGGACCGGACTCTTTCGTACGTAGTACTTCGTACGGTTGCTTGTTCATCGTTCAAGCTGAACTAAAACAGCAGGTGTCCGATGTACGATTAAGATTACCGAATCTATTCGGTGAGCATTGCGCAACGGTTCCTAACCGTTCACCGTTCTTGTAGTACACAAGACTAGTAAACATAAAATATCGACATATCGATATTTTTCCTGGAATCATAGCCACTTTATCAAGTTAGTGCCTGTGGTTTATAACCGTGTAGCCACGGTGTAACTGTGTAGCCACTCTTTTACACTAATGTTGTCTTTTATTTACGCGAATGCTACACATTGAAATCATAGTTTGATTTCAATGTGTAGCATTCGCGTTAGTTAAAACGTTCGTAATAAATTGTTACTTACCAATCTATCGTCCATGTATTTGTAGATTTCCATTAACCTTTTAGGCATTGATTGATTGATTGATTAACAAAGTCTTTATTTAAACATACATTGTCACTGCTGCATTACAAATGATCTTATTCTATTTGCATGCAATAAGATAAATCACAATCGTTATTTAGGCTACAGCGCCTTTACAAACATTTGATACGTGAAAAAACATTACTGTATAACATATGTTTAGAAAAAGTTATGAAAGCGTAGTATTAATGTGTATGTCTCAGGAGTGACCCACATTATATAAACAGTTAACCAGTACACAAATGTACAATATTTGGTAAACAAAATTAAAGGAAAAGAATATGCAGGTAGTTCTGCGCTAAATGGCTCACAAGATACCGAATGCGGCGTCGGCCGGTAAGCGAGCTGACGTCATGACTCGTGTAAGAAATAGTGATGTGGAAGTCGATATCGATGGTATGTACGTGAGTATGTTATCGTATTAGTTCTACTTTTACCTATATTGCGAACAAGAGGGTTTGGATGATGCCGATTTTTATATAAAAAGAATTTACGAGATAATTTAAATATATAATCTTTTATTAATGGGTATTTTAAACGGTTATGCAATCTTTTAAGATTCGCCGATCATGCTGTGCTTACTGGCAAGTTGCAATACTACGGTTTGCAGGGTCCATCTCTCGCTCTGTTTAAAAACTGACTCGTGAATAGGTCGCAGATTGTGGTTGCCGATGGTGGGAAAGAAAGGTCGGACCCTTTGGAAACTACAATGGGTGTAGCACAGGGATCATCTGTATCAAATTTGTTATTTTCCCTGTTGTTGAACGATCTACCAGATTCTATCAACACGGCTGAAGTCTTGATGTACGCGGATGATGTCGCCGCTATAGTTACGGCGCCTTCTGTGGATTGTCTAGAACGAAAGCTGAATGAGACTGCAATACAGCTCGCTAATTGGTTCAATGCGAATGGATTGGCACTGAATCTCAAAAAAACTCACTTTACAACGTTCAACCTATCTGGCCGTCAGTTACGACCTCTAACTGTCCTAGTAAAAGGCACTGTACTTGAACAAACGTGTTCTACCACATTTCTAGGATTTGAAATCGACTCTTGTCTGAAATGGGAGAACCACGTCGACAAGCTATGTGCTAGACTAGGGAGCGCATGTTTTGCCTTGAGTCGAGTTTCAAGGACAGTATCGAGAGAGCTGGCTCGCACGTGTTACTTCACCACGGTACACTCGCTTGTACAGTATGGCGCGGAGCTCTGGGGACGATGTGCAGAGTGGGAACGAGTGTTCCGTCTCCAGAAGCGTGCCATACGCGCTATTGTCGGAGTGTCACAGGAAACGTCCGCAAGACCATATTTTAAAACTCTAGGCATACTTACGCTACCGGCTATAGTGATATTGCAAGTTGCCGTATTCGTAAGAGTAAACTGGACATCATACAAGACTAACAGCTGTGTGCACTCGTACAGCACCCGAAATGCTCAAAAACTAGTTGCGATAAAGCACAGCCTCTCGAAATCATCCAAACTTACCCATGTCATGGGTTCGACGGTTTACAATAAGCTGCCGGATCAAATAACCAAGGCACCTACGCTAAACAGTTTCAAGCGTCGCCTTAAAAGCTGGTTTATTGAGCACTCGTTCTATAGTTACGAGGAATTTATAACACAAAAAACGTAACGCGTAAATATCCAAATTTATTGATTTTTGACCTATATTAGTTATATTATTTTTCTTAAATGACATTGACATTAATTATGATTTTGATATTATGACTAAATTGTGACATGAAATTAACGACTTCTATAGAGACTAGTATTGCTAATTAATGATTTTCTTATGAAATTGATATGTAATTTATGATTTGACTGTATTTACTTAAATGAACTGACGTGTAAAATAACTTTACTAATAAATGATTATGATTATAGCATTAAATGGAGATCTTTCTTCACGCAAACTTTAGGGATTCTTGTATGCAGTACATAAAATATGTCATGTGGCTGTAGGAATAAATTATTTTTTGGAATTCAATTGAACGCTTTTAGGGGTTAATTTAAAAAAATGACATGGATTGCTTCAATGTGACAAATGTATCCGCAGTGTCATCAATGCAGCATGTTTTTTTTTTTCGCGTTTGATATTCAGAAACCGTGCTAAAACACCGTTAAGGGTGATTTTCAAAACAAATTTGTTAGAAGTGTTTTTAAATTTTTTGATGAGTACACTGACAAAGTTTCGTGTCTTTGAAAAAATATTTTCTTACATACAAACTTTGGTACCTCATTTGTCCCACGGGTGGATTTTCAAATAAAACATTGCACACGACACAACAAAAAAAAAATGAACCGACTTCAACAACAATAAAAAGCATAAAATAATTTAAATGTTATTGAAGTTGATGTTGACGTACCTACTGTGTATATTCTCTTCAGGAACACTGTATCTGGTCCTAAGGCAATTTGCATGAAATCATTACAGTAGTTTACTTCCTTTAATAAAAAAAAGAATCATCGAAATCGGTTCATTGTCAGAGTAATGTAATGGAGAACATCAGTTTCATGGTTTTTTAACCAACTTCAAAGAAGGAGGAGGTTCTCAATTCGGCTGTATATATTTTGAAATCGGTTCATAATTGCCAGTCATGCGCGATCATACATAAAAAAAAATAATATATGTACAGACAAATTGAGATCCTTTTTTGAAGTCCGTTAAAAATGCTGAAAATTAGTTTGTTAAATTGTTGTGTGTGTATTACCGAGTTTCCTGACTGTAGCTGTATTATAACTTAAATGGAAAACCTTCTGTATGCAAACTTTGAAACTTTTTTGGGTTTTTATTTTTCGATGAATGCAGGAAACAGGTTTCTTAGATTCTTATGTGCAATACATAAAATATGTCTTGTAACCGTAGGGTAAACAACAACAGGGTTTGGACCCCAATTAATCCCATTTGGGAAACAAATAAAAAAAATTGCACATGGATTTCTTTAAATTCATAAATGCATCCGCAGTGTCATCTGTGCAGCATGATTTTTTTTCCGCATTCATACTCAAAAACCGTGCTAAAACCCCGTCAAGGTTTGATTTTTAAAACAAACGTGTCAGACGTGTTTCTCAACTTCTTTTGATGACTAAGTTTTGTGTCCGTGTGATGAAAAATATTTTTTTGCAAACTTTGAGCCCCTACCCTATTTGACCCAGTTAGGGGTTGATTTCCGAAAAATGCAGAATGCATTGTTGTTATATTGAGTTTTTTTAATACGTTTTGTGACTGTAGCAGCATTATAGCTGAAATTAAAATCCTTCTTCATGCAAACTCATAAAATGACCTTAAGGATTGTTTTTTGAAGAATGCCTGAAATAAGTTTCTTGGATTATTGTGTGCAATGAATGAAATAAGTCCTGTGACTGTAGGACAAAAAAATATTTTTTAGACCCTTTTAGGGGTCGATTTTCAAGATAATTAAATTGCTTTAACTTGATCAATTTATTGATTTTCTTTCCGCGCTTGATACTTAAAAACCATGCTTGGTGAATGTGTAGTAGGTCGCTGGCAAAATAAAAAGCTTCAGTGCGGTGATAAAGATTTTCTATTCAAGAGCACACAATTGACACGTCTTACAAGAGAAATTAGCCGAAACGGAAGGGGAAGTTCTATATTAAGCATAGAGCACATACGAACGTTATTGCTATACAGCATAGTTTACATACATGGTATTCAACTAGAATCTATGATCTTATGTGATACATAGACTATTAACAATTTTATCGATTATTAGTTACATTTAATTGGAAACAAATACTAACATATTATCCATACACCGCCCCGTTGAAAGTACTAAACAAATCTTTCAACTCTTGGTAAATTTAACCATTAACGTTTACATTGAAAGTGAAATTTTATTAAACTGAAGTAAATTACAGGTAAAGTAAGTAAATACAGTATGCTATTACAACAAAAATGTGCAACCTTAACTTATAAACAAGTATGAAAACAAAACAAATTATACTGACTGACAATCATGTATCCTTACTTAGAAAATAAACTTAAATCTTTTAATAAACTTAAAATCTTTTTCTTCTTAACTTATATACCTAATAACTTGAAGACTTAAAAAACTTTTTATGGAAAAAATAAACAAAAATAAATAAACTTCTAACTTATTTTAATATTTGATTAATGTTAATCAAATTAAGAGATAATAACAATCAACACACTTAGGTATATTCACACATTGTAAGCTGTAACAGCTCAGTGGGCGAGCGCTTGCCTTGGAAACAAGGTGCGCAGGTTCGAACCCCGGCTCGCACCTCTGATTTATTTAATTAATTATGTGCGAATCGTCTTTGTGCGATTGTTACTAGCTTTCGGTGAAGGAAAACATCGTGATGAAACCTGCATGTCTGAGAAAGCCTAACTAGCTTTCGAAAGACGTGTGAAGTCTGCCAACCCGCACTTGGCCAGCGTGGTGGACTATGGCCTAAGCCCCTTCAACTTGAAGGGAGGCCCGTGCCCAGCAGTGGGACATAAACAAGGGCTGGTATTATTATTATTATTATTATTATTATATTCACACAGTACCTACACAAAATATACTCTATATTTTGTAGTACCTATATGTTTTTATGAAAGCAGTGTCACTAACTACTGAAAAATAATAATTAAACTGCTATGAAGCTACACATTGTATATTACATTTTTAATAGACAAAGGAGCAAGTTTAATTGTCAATAGGCAAAGGAACAATTTTTGTTATGGGTCTGGTATATGAACCATTTTTAGTTTTTACTATCACTGATCTGACATGGTTGTCTTTGCCATGAAATAGTTGTGTTACACGGCCTAGGGGCCACGACTGTGGAGGACAGTCATCATCCTTTAACAATACAACAGAATCTAGTAACCAGTCTGGTTTTTCTTTGTACCATTTGTACCTCATTTGCAATGTATTTAAATAGTCAGTCTTCCATCTCTTCCAGAAGGTTTGATGCAATTTACATAATTGGTTGTACACATTAAATCTATTAAATGGAATATTTGAAAAATCACCTTCAGGAAAGGATGTGAGACTGTCACCAATTAAAAAATGGCCAGGTGTAAGACAATAATCATCCCCTGCATCATCCCGTAGGGGGGTCAAGGGCCTACTATTTACCACAGCCTCAATACGAATTAGAAGTGTATTGAAATGTTCATATGACAGCAAAGAAGTATTTAATATTCGTTTTAAGTGATGTTTAACTAACTTTATGCAACTCTCGCATTGACCGCCCCAGTGGGGTGACCTAGGAGGTATGAAATTCCATTCAATACACTCATTTATCATGAAGTTATTAATTTGATCATAATCATTTTTAAACATGTTATGTAAACATTTAAGTTCATTTTTAGCACCTTGAAAGGTGGTACCATTGTCACTAAACATACGAGAACACTTGCCTCGCCTAGCAATGAACCTGCGTAGGGCATTAAGGAATTCCTTTGTTGTAAGATTTGAGACCAATTCCAAATGAATGGCCTTGGTGGATAAGCATACAAACATACATATGTAACCTTTCATTACTAAGGGATTTCTTATACGAGCGACTTTGTATGACACTGGCCCCGCATAATCAACACCTGTATTTAAAAATGGTCTAACAGGAGTCACACGATACTTTGGGAGATCTGCCATAATCTGTGATGCCGCTTCACCCTTATGTCTATAGCAGCGAATACATTTAAATATTAAGTGCCGTACTCTATTCCTGCCATTCAGTGGCCACACATATTTTCTTAAACTGGATAATGTGGTTTGTGTTCCAGCATGAAGCAATCTCTCATGTTCATAGCGAATCAGTAAATCTGTGACATGTGTTAGGGTTTGCAATTTTGTAGAGATTTATCGCTACTTATTTAATACTTTATTTTAATTGTTTAATATTTTAATATACTGGTAACTACTTTTCGAGTACTGACAGAAGCGGAAGTTAGTCATAGACTCTGCAATTGATTCGTAGCGCCGCCGCCGGCCAATCACGGAGCCGCATTAAAGAGAACTGATGCGGGCTGTGATTGGTCGTGGCGAGTCGTTTGGGGGTTTAGTATTCGGGTAGGGATTTTTCTGATAAAAGCATGGTCGGTAGTATTGTGAGGGTATTCGAGTGTCAACCACGAGACTGTTAAGAGTTGGAAGTAACTGTTTATTGTGAATTTGATTTATCTAATTTATTGTAGTCGTGTATATTCAGTGTACAAAGTGTGTTGTAATAAAAGTGATTTATATTCTGTGATGATATCTTCTATTATTCTCCTCGGAGCAAGGTCGTCCTTATAGATCAGAAGTGGCTATCGCAACTAACTTCAACAAAACGTAAGTACACGCCCAAATCTACAATTTTTAGACAAGAAGTGTTTTGAATTAAGTAATCTTTGTCTTTTGAATTAGTTTGAATTGATATTTATCTCTACGCGTTGTAGTTTTTCTATATCGGTTTGCTGCTTAAAATTTATCATCGTGCATTGTGATTTTTAAATGAAATTTGAAGGTACCCGCAATACCTGGAAAAATAAAAATGTTTAAATATTTTTAAAGTACCTACCCTCTATTTTTAAACTGAGGTAACCCGGTAACTGAGCAAATCAAACTGTTCGTATATTATGTTTTGTATTTTCTCTGTAAGTGATTATCTTGTAATCTTTTGCGAAAATAAATGTCTTAAACCGTATAAGTATAATCCGCTATTTTCTGCAAATAAAAACAGCTGACGGTAAGACGGAGAAATTTCAATAGGTAGTCCAATGATTGACAGATACACCCATACCAATTGTATTCTTATAAAAAAATACATAGGTATGTAACAGTTTCGGATAGTCTATAACTAATAATATAATTGGGAGATTGTATTTATTTCTTGCATGATATGGAATAATATGGAAGATGATAGCAGTGTCTGTATTGTATCGAATTATATCTGAAGTGCGCAGTATTAGTGTCAGATTGCAGTATTAGTAATGTATTATGGTCTCATCGGTTATTATTGGGTGACCTGATACCAAAATATTCCTACAGTGTATGGCAGTGATTGTGTTAGGTAGTCGTCAATCTGTTTTCTTTTAACTACATAGGTAGTAATTTTAGCTTGCCTATATAAAATGCTCTCTAATATTTACAAGCTACCGTCATAATACGATACACGTGTAAGTCTGTAACATAATATTCACACAACCTTTTTGTTGCGAGTCGAGCGTGAGCTACGGAATGACGGCCACGAGGATGACTAAGGTGGATCGGAATCAGCGTTCACAATCACGGCGGGACAACGACCGTCGTGGAAGGAGCCATCGCAATCGGTCCGCTGACTGCCGGTAGCACAGAGCCACGTGTCGACGCGGGACAATCTAACAGGTCACGTAGTCCTTCATTTTCCAAAAAAAAAAATGTTTTCGATATTTTTAAATGCGTTAGGGATGGTGTTGCATCTTCCCAGGACGCAAAAACCTTATATAATATTAGATTTTGGATCCTTGAACTCAACGCATGCATACTTTGTTAAATTAATGATATTTGTTTACCAAGTGTGCATCGCTATACGGGAGGGTGATAGAACTATCACTGATTTTGGTACTTTGAAGTTCTAGGATCTGGCCGAGGTCTGCTCTTGCAATATCTTTGTGGCATTAAATATCATCAGTCCTGTTGCTGACTGTTGCTGACTGTTCCCCAGTAAGTTCCCCAAAATGAATTACTGGTGCTGTCCTAAATCTATTAAAATGCATTGCAAAAAGCGACATGTATAGGTTTAATTAAGTCGGAATAGCCGAGCCGTTACTCAAACTTATGAATGAAGTACGGAAAATAGGACTCTTCAGTGCCTTTGTACCCTTTGGCAGTGACTCCACTTTAACGAATGGATATGTTGTGCAAAAATTAGGACTTTGTCTAATCATCTCTCATCGTTTTTACAAAGGACAATGCCCATCTGTGCCCCAGAAATGCCCAGAGAAAGTATATTACAAGATTGCTCTAATAAATAAAATTAGAATTATGTTGTTAATTTTAAATCGTATGAAGCACTAGATAAAAAATAATAATAATAAGACGTTCTTGTTAACATTGCAGTACCAGTGTATCTAACCAAATTGTTTTCACATACATATTGACATTATACAATGGGGACAGACTAGATAATTCCACATAACTGACATGTTTGTCTGATAACATACATATAAGTATATAAAAGAACACTGATCTGGCTTAGCTTATGTGATCATGAAGTTCCTAGTGAAAAACTAATAGCAATGCTGTCTGTGAACGAAAAAGTAAAAAAAAAAAACCAGTAGGAAATTATCATGTTTAATGTCCAATATCATAACATTAAATCTAGATAACTTTTTAGCAGTATGTATATGTTATCTTGTGACATAGTGCAATTTGCATTGCTGACTTTCAGCTCCATACTATGGGCATGGTCCTTTGTTAAGTCTGGGTATGTTATCACCTCAACTATGCATAGACGTTACTGCCCAAGTTGTATCAGGGGGTGGTGAATTGCACGAACATACTTAATCGCTTATAAAAACTTGACTCAGTTGCAATTTCTTGATGTAGGTAATAAATTCTCCTTAACCTGAGTTAGACAAATGAGTGTGTTCCCGTACGGCTTGATCAGTCGATGTCTTTGGGTTGTACGGCTCAGCCACGGTATTGGCTGATTGATCTACCATTTAGTAGCAGTTTTGAAAAAAAAAAAAACGCATTGCAACTGAATAGTACACATGAGAGTAGAAACAGTAACACATGTCTAAAGGACGTATCAAGCTAAGTGCGGACGTGTTGATGTTGTGATAGTGCAATCATCAGCCATATGTCGGATCTTGATAGATTTTGTATTTTGTCGTGGGGATAGTGCAATTTTCTGACAAGGTCATAACGGGACCACCGTCAAATGTAGTCACAAGCACAGCATTATAACAATCAGGCTCGTGTGTCTGAAGATAAGCAACGTCTATTAGACATACTGAAACTCTAAATATTGTCGACGTCCCTCCATAATTTAGGACACGCAAACATCACGAGTTGAATAGTTACCACTCAAACAGGTTGTCCCATCACGAACGTGAAGGCCCGTCTCAAGCTAGTCTTTGCTTGTTCGTAAAAGGGATGGGTCATTTAGGATGTGCATAGATTATCGGCTGTTAAATTATCTTATTCCTGTCATTGAAGACTAAATGCCTCTACTAGCTGCACAGGCCTGTCGTCGGTATTACCCGTAGTGCTGTTCTCTAAGCAGCAAGGGCTCGAGCTCGATGCTACGACAGTGGCTTGTCAAGTTTTCGTGTTCACTAAATTTGCTTAAGCAACACTACCGCCACGAGGGTCTAATAGTTTAACGGTCAGCTCTACGTTGAGCAGAAATTCGATAGTGAGTACGGATCCCTGCGGCGTTAGGTTCTACGTCTAATTCGGTGCTGGCTCGACGTCTAGCATGCACTGCTACAATAAGTTGGGTTGATAGCTGGGTTCCGATTTCTGAGTAGAGCAAGCATATCGTCGCTTACTATACTATATCATAGACTTTAGCAGAAGCGAAGAACCTCTACTCAGTTGTAAAGTTTAGCTGTGATTTCCTTTCTGCGAAAGTTTAGGGTTATCTGCTAGGTACCGTATTTTAATAATTACCGGTTAGTGAGCTGCATTCCACATTTCTGTACCGGGGTTAATTCCGAGAACCTTTAGTAGGTGTCTATATGTGTAAACTTTGCAAGAGGTCGATTGTTCTGTAACATAGGACTGGTTCTAAAGTGAGCCATGTCGCCAAATAAGCTACCGCGAAATCCCGTAGCCGTCAATGTGGAAGCCTTTTCTGACCAATTTCCGAGTGTAATAACAAACTTTAGTGACTACTGGTTGCACTGTCCAACTGGGAGACCAATCTGTAGGATCAAAAGTATTAACAGCGATTGTGATGAAAAGTGCCTAAATTACATAAATAACTACGTTTTAAAAGACTGTCAAGTATTATGTTATGTACATGGTAATAGTAGCAGTATTCGATGGGTAGTTCTGAGGGATGCGGTGTGGCAACTGTGTCGTATGAACAGGTATGAACCACGGCGACATTGAATATTTCAGTGTCAAAAGAAGACCTTAGAACTGACAATCCTGGTTCGTCAGAAAATACTGTTAAAATTAATAGATTCATATCGTTTATTACATTCCATAATATTTACAAGGTGGTTATTGGGTGGTTATTTATTAAATTGGTAGCTTAAAGCTAAGTATAATTATGGACCGTGTAGGGCCACAAAAAAAATGTAAATAAAATTAAAATTATGGTACAATATCGTTGGTATATACGATTAAAGTATTAATAAAATAAGAAGCGATTTATGTATTGGCAAATAAAAAAAAAAGGTATAAACGTTTGCATAGAATTCTCTTATTAAAAAAAAAAACATAACTATAAAGCGAATTGCTCCGCAATGTCACAAAAACAAAAGTAGTGGTGCCGTTTCATGATTTGCATGTTGACCACCTTGGGCCCTTCGTAAGATCTAAGTGAGGTTATACTCACCTACTTGTAGTTATGGGTGTGTTTACCTGATTGATTATACCTGTCAAGAAAACAAACAATCTGTGTTCGTTTTTGAAGATTATAAATTACACAATTGGGGTCGATCAGGGGATCGCTTGGCAGGCGATCGCTGTAGTTATTCTGCATCACATGCTTTCATAAGATTTGAACACTGTTTAGTCGGTGTTGACGGTTAGTTGGAAGGGTTCAATCGTACTATCCTTGAATCGCTAAACGAACTAAACAAAATGATGAGAAAGATTGATTTAGGCTTTTGGGGAGAGTTTGTTGGATACTTAAAAACGCAAAAAAAAACATAGGTGTATCTGATTCAGAGGTGTTATTTGGTGCCAGCATGAATGGGATAAAGCTCTATTCTTAACGTGATAGTCTATCAAACTCTCCTTAATAGCGGCTTCCGTTATTCGAAATGGGGTTCAAGATAGGATAGATAAGAGGACAGAAATATAAACCCTGCTTTAACAGTGATGGGCAAAGCAAAACGCTATAAACGTGGACATATCCACGTTTATAGAACCCTGTAGTCATTAATGTTTTGTGGATTAGCACGCATGCAAAACGAACTATAAACTAGCAGGCCTTGGAACTACATAGGTGAAATAGAAGTTCACGAAAATGAATCTAAAGCTAATGTAGTAGAATAGTAATGATAGTAATTAATTTGAATCCGTAATTTTGTGTGTATAATATGAGATATTAAGAGTAATGTTGCTACAGAAGGTCTTTTGTATCTTTCCAGATAAATCACAAGCAATCGATCGGTTTGTGCGCATCGGCCCGCTGCGCCGTCTCAAGTAATCGATCGGCTTGTGCACGCCGTTGGTGTTAATCTGATTTCGAATTGGTAGTCGGGCGGTCATGCATGGTATCGAATCGATCGTGCCACGTTTTGATACGTTCGGTGCCACGACGGTGCGTCTCCACAAGTAATCGATCGGCTTGTGTGAGCCACCACAATGCATCGACCCACTGTGCGGTATCAAGTAATCGATCGGCTTGTGCCGCCAGTTGGTGTTTCGAATTGGTAGTCGGGCGGTCATGTATGGTATCGAATCGATCGTGCCATATTTTGATACGTTCGGTGCCACGATGGTGCGTCTCCACAAGTAATCGATCGGCTTGTGTGAGCCACCACGATGCATTGTCCCACTGTGCGGTATCAAGTAATCGATCGTCTTGTATATCCGCCAGTTGGGGTCTATATGATTTTGAAATGGTAGTTGGGCAGTCCTGCACGGACTCGATTCGATCCCAATCCCATTAAATAGTCTCACCTGCGCCGTGTGAAGCAATCGATCGGCTTGCGCTGGTGTGCCAGTCACCAGTCTTTCGTGGACCTGAGTAAGTCCATATATGTACATATTGATATTTCGATGTGGTTTCGATTCGTTGTCTAATAAATTAGAATAGAAATAAAAGTGTACAGTTTCCTAACAGCAATTATTGATATATGTACATATTGATATTTTGATGTGGTTTCGATTCGTTGTCTAATAAATTAGAATAGAATGGAATACTAGATGTTTACAATATAAGTGTACAGTTTTCCTAACAGCAATTAGATAAATGATACATTTGTTTTTAATAAAATAAAAGGAATGGAATTATTATGGAATTATCTAATTAACTAACGAAGTTTATTGTAATGTAAAATACATGTACATAACATGATGTAAATAAGATAAAAATAAAACAGGTTCTAAACTATAGTTTGTACAAATTGTTGATGTTCAATTGATTGTATTAGAATGGACCTTCGTGCTGCTGACCATGTACTCGACACCGATTGTTAGGGTTCCACCTGGGTCGTGTGCGGGGACGCACACGTCGTCAGGATGGTCGATTGTTAGGGTTTGCAATTTTGTAGAGATTTATCGCTACTTATTTAATACTTTATTTTAATTGTTTAATATTTTAATATACTGGTAACTACTTTTCGAGTACTGACAGAAGCGGAAGTTAGTCATAGACTCTGCAATTGATTCGTAGCGCCGCCGCCGGCCAATCACGGAGCCGCATTAAAGAGAACTGATGCGGGCTGTGATTGGTCGTGGCGAGTCGTTTGGGGGTTTAGTTTTCGGGTAGGGATTTTTCTGATAAAAGCATGGTCGGTAGTATTGTGAGGGTATTCGAGTGTCAACCACGAGACTGTTAAGAGTTGGAAGTAACTGTTTATTGTGAATTTGATTTATCTAATTTATTGTAGTCGTGTATATTCAGTGTACAAAGTGTGTTGTAATAAAAGTGATTTATATTCTGTGATGATATCTTCTATTATTCTCCTCGGAGCAAGGTCGTCCTTATACATGACTATGTGAAGGTATTAAACAGTGGAAATTTATGATTGTAAGTAATATCCGCATGACGGAGCCGACCACCTACTCTTATCATACCTGCTTCATCAATAAACATATTCAAATATTTCATTTGTTTGACAGAAAAACTTTTGGCTGTATCGCTAGACTTATTTGACAGCATTATAAGTTCCTTAGAAAAGTGTACTCGCTGAACACATAAGATTATGAAATCAGATGTTTGCCTAATTTCTTTAGGAGTAAGAAACCCAGACAACTTATCATTATTAGGCTTCAAATTATTTATAAAACGCCTAACATAACTTAACACCCTAACCAGTCTACTCCAACTAGAGAACCGTTCGAATATACATAATGCATTTGGACTCAGGACAGCCTGGCACACAGCTGCAACTATCTTTTCTTCTGGAACAACATCAGAATACTGCTGGGAATTATACCACTGTGCATCAGGCAACATTAACCAACTAGGCCCATTGAACCAGCACTTAAAATTAATTAAATTTTGCGGTTCCAGTCCTCTTGAAACTATATCAGCAGGATTATCGGCAGACCTAACATGTCTCCAACTTTCCTTGGGAGACAAATCTTGTATCTCAGCAACCCTATTTGAAACAAAAGTATTCCATCGGGCTGGATCTGCCTTGATCCAACATAAAGTTATTAGTGAGTCTGTCCAATACCAATTGTGTTCAATAGCAATATGCAGCGTTCTAGCAACATTATTCATGAGCTTAGCGAGTAACAATGCAGCGCACAATTCCAATCGGGGCAGAGTAACAGGCTTAAGCGGAGCGACGCGGGACTTTGCGCAGACTAAGTGGACTGTAAATTCATTATTAGGAAGAATGCAGCGCAAATAGATGTCGCACCCATATGCTTTAGTAGAACTGTCAGCAAACCCATGCAGTTCAACCTTCAATCTGCCCGGAGTAAATATTAAGCGAGGCACTGAAATATAATTTAATTTCTGCAAATTGACACAAAAACTTGTCCAGACTTCTAAAATAGAACTAGGGATTTGAGAATCCCATTCAATATTTTCCCTCCATATAGATTGCATTATTAATTTAGCAAATACTGAAACAGGAGCAATAAATCCTAAAGGATCGAAGACCTTAGCTATATCTGACAGTACATTACGTTTTGTTGGTATATTATGCATCAAGTTCTCAGGCACCACTACCTGGAACGCATCTGAACTAGGCTCCCATTTTAAGCCTAATGTTTTAATAGAAGAATTTTCTCTATTATTAAATGAATAATTGCATTGCTCACGTTTGTGAATAGGAATATGCTGTAAGAATTCTTGACTATTTGATGACCACTTGTGCAAACAAAACTGACAAAGTTTTAATAAAGACTCTAGCTCCCTTACAGTATTAAGGGCAGTATGCGAGTCATCACTGCCATGAAGAATGTCATCAATATAAGTTGACTCTAACAATACTTTAGACCCTAGTGGATAAGCAGCCCCTTCATCTTCAACTAATTTTAACAATGTCCTGGTAGCCAAAAAACTTGCTGGTGCTGTACCATAGGTTACGGTGTTCAGCTGTATATATTTGATGTCATCAGCTGGATCATCGCGCCATAGTATTCTCTGCAGAGGTTGGTACTCAGGGTTAACACCTATTTGCCTGTACATTTTAGCAATATCAGAAACAAATACATATACATAAATACGAAATTGCAAGAGGATGGTAAGCATATCTGGCTGCACCACCGGGCCCACCAGAAGCACATCATTTAAGCTCAACCCCGTAGAAGTGGGAGCCGAAGCATTATAGACAACCCGAAGCTTAGTCGAAGAAGAATGTTCCTTAATCACTGCATGATGAGGCATATAATATTCTATAGCGTCTAATGCTATAGAATATTATCTCCCTGCGCTTGGATCTACAAACTGAGCATGCCCCAAATGAATATATTCATGAATAAAGGCTTTGTAAGCCTCATAAAATAATGGGTGTTTCTTAAACTTCCGCTCTAATGAAATAAAACACCGGAAAGCAAAATTGTATGAGTTGCCAAGCTTGGCAACCATACCTTCTTTAACAGGAAGATCAACATGGTATCTACCATTTTTATCTCTAACTACAGACTCAATATAACTTTTTTCACAGATTTTATCCTGTAATGACAAAATGGGCTTGTTAGGAATATCCTCTAATTGCCAAAATGGCTTGATGTCATCGTGCAAAGTAGACAAAAAACATATACTCCTATTTTTAGAGTGTGTAACATGCCTTGGTGCAACAGACAAATCACCGCAGAAAATCCAACCAAATTCAGTATTAATCAAAATTGGCAAACCAGTACCCAAACATATTTTACCTTGTCTTAAACACAATGCAAAACAATTAGCCCCTAAAATCATATCTATATTTTTTTTATGATTAAAATAAGAATCAGCTAAAGGTGCAGGCAAAGAACAAGGCAAAGCACTTTTGTCAAAGTCAACCGTTGGCAACGGATCAGTTATATAATCTAACACCCCAAATTCAGATGTATATTTAAAATTAGTGCAATTGGAAAACACTGACAACTTAACCCCCTTTGAGACTCTTGTGGTGTGCCCACCAACACCAGCCACTGACAGGTCAAGATTATTATATTGAATATTAGCTAATTTCCTTGCAAAATCAGCACTGACATAATTGCGCTGGCTCCCTATATCTAAAAGCATTCTACATTGTACTCGGTTACCTTTCTCGTCACAAACATAACCTAAAGCTGTAGGGAGAAGTGATACCTGACATAAGTAGTTACTATGCGGGGCCAGTGACAAAGTCGACATAGAATGTGATGTATTACCACAATCAATATTATTATTTTGGGGCAAATTAACATTGTTCATTGCAACATTGGAAACTTGAGGCTCATTGCTATCTAAATGTAATAAATAGTGATGCCTTTGTTGACACTTTTTACAACTAAAGATAGTTTTTTTGCAATTGGATGTGAAGTGATCATTCGCTAAGCATATTTTACAGACATTAGTTTTATTTACAAATGCACACCTGTCAGACACAGAAAGTTTTATAAATTTAAAACATTTAGAAAGGTAATGCCCCTTAGAGCAAAATAAACAAGTAACCTTACCGGCCGTTCCTGGTCGGACATTACCGGTTGCTTTGATCACTAAGCTGGTGCTACTTCTGAAGCCCTTGGATGGAGAGGCATCTTGCGCCAGCATTTCCAAGGCTTGACACCGCTGCTGTAAAAAATCAATAAACACATCCAAACTGGGAAATTCCTTGGAATCCCTCTGCAATTCAAAGTCTCTGAGCGAACTATAGTCTAACTTAGAAGATATAATATGGATTAAAATTATGTCAGAGAGATTAGGTATGTTTAGTGACAACAGTGAATTTTTGCATTGTACAAATTCGTTTATAAGCCTACGCAAACTATAATGTTTGTTTACTTTAGTCAAATTCATTATGGTTTGAATATGATAGTTTGCAATGAGCACTTTATTATCGTACCTCGTTAACAAGATAGACCACGCCTTAGCATAATTTTCATTTGTGCATTCGAGCGTTGACACCAGGGCAGCTGCCTCGCCGACCAAGCATGACTTCAGGTAGAAGAACTTTTGCACTGCAGATATGTCCGCATTACGATGCACCATGGACATATAAAGATCCTTGAAAGCCAACCAGTCTCCATAGTCTCCATTGAACGAAGGCAACTCCATTTTGGGTAGGTTGGGCTTCGCGTCAACTGCCGTGGCACATGACGGCTTCTGCAAACGTTCCAATTGCAGTCTTATGGCCGTAACCAATTTTGTATATTTGTCTTCAATGGCAAGGCCCTCCTGCATATGAGCCTCCTCATCGATGGCCTCCAAAGCCATGTTCGTGGGTTCTAATTTTTCGAATAGGTCTTGTAATCGTTCCAGTAGCATATTTAATTGTACGGGCGAGGTAAGTTTTTCCATGTCGCACTCTTTTTCTAAATTTGTTATACGCCCCTTTAAATAGCGACGCGTGTTCACCAACTTTTGCTCTTCGGCCGCCAATACGCGCGATCCAACGCGCCCACGCGGTCCACACCAGAAAATCCAACAAAATACCACCGCCTTCGGTTTCTTCAATTCACGGTGATGGAGGACCAATTTGGTGAATGTGTAGTAGGTCGCTGGCAAAATAAAAAGCTTCAGTGCGGTGATAAAGGTTTTCTATTCAAGAGCACACAATTGACACGTCTTACAAGAGAAATTAGCCGAAACGGAAGGGGAAGTTCTATATTAAGCATAGAGCACATACGAACGTTATTGCTATAAAGCATAGTTTACATACATGGTATTCAACTAGAATCTATGATCTTATATGATACATAGACTATTAACAATTTTATCGATTATTAGTTACATTTAATTGGAAACAAATACTAACATATTATCCAATGCTAAAACCCTTTCAAGGGTTGATTTAAAAAAATAATGTGATACATGTGTTTTTTTATCAGTACACTGATAAAGTTTCGTGTCCATCCGATGATTTTTTTTTCCATGGTAACTTTGATACCCCATTTGGCCCACTTAGGGGTTGATTTTTGAAAAATGGTAAAAATAAGTTTGTTAAACTGTTTTGTTGAGTTTATGTACCGAGTTTCGTTACTCTAGCTGCATTATAACATTCAATGGAAATCGTTCTACGTGTAAACTTTCCAACCCCATTATATGACCTTAGGGGTTGTTTTTCGCTAAATCGGCGGCTTAGATTCTTGTGTACAATATATAAACAAAGTCTTATGACTGTAGGTCGAATAACATTTTTTGGACCCCAATTGGATCCATTTCGGAGTTGATTCTCAACACATGATTATTTTCACATAGATTGCTATAATTTGATAAATATATTCGCAAAGTTTCGTCAATGCAGTAAGTATGTTCTTTTTACGTTGTATACTCAAAAACCATGTTAAAACCCCTTTAAGGGTCGATTTTCAAAAAGTTGTAATATACGTGTTTCTTTATTTCTTATGCTTAGTACTGTAACAAAATTTCGTTTACGTGTGAAGAAAAAAATTTTTTTCCATACAAACTTTGGGAGCCCATTTGACCCACTTAGGGGTTGAATTTTACAACAATGCTCAAAATTAGTTTTTTCAATTGTTATGTTGAGTTTATTCACCGAGTTTCGTTACTCTAGCTGCATCATATGATGAAATAGAAATCCTTCTTTGTGCAAACTTTGAAACCCCATTAAATGACCTTAGGGGTAGTTTTTCAAAAAATGCCGAAAATAGGTTTCTTAGATTTTTGTGTGCAATATATAAACTAAGTCTTATGACAGTAGGTCGAGAAACATTTTTTGGACCCCAATTGGACCCCTTTAGGAGTTGATTTTCAAAAAATGATTATTTGCACTTGGATTGCTATAATTTGATTAATGTATTCGCAAAGTTTCAGCAATGCAGTATGAAATTTTTTTTCCGCGTTGCATACTCAAAAACGATGCTAAAATCCCTATAAGGGTCGATTTTCAAAAAGTGTGATACACGTATTTCTTTATTTCTTTTGTTTAGTACACTGACATAGTTTCATGTCCGTGTGAGGAAAAAAATTTTTTTTTCCATACAAACTTTGGGAGCCCATTTGACCCACTTAGGTATGGAATTTCAAAATATCCGTTCTTATTGTTCACCTAGAGTATTTGAATAATGTTGGTTCCAAATTTCAAGATTATGCGTTATATGGTTTTTTCTGTATCGTGATTCCTAGAAAACACCCTGCTCTTTTATTAATATAGACTAGCTGTAGCCCGCGGCTTCGCCCGCGTTTACTTTGTTACTCCAACGTGTTTTGAATTATCGATCGAGGTTTTTTAAAATATTGTTTACACTAATGTTCTTTTATTTACGCAAATGCTACACATTGAAATCATAGTTTGATTTCAATGTGTAGCATTCGCGTTAGTTAAAACGTTCGTTATAAATTGTTACTTACCAATCTATCGTCCATGTATTTGTTGGATTTCCATTATCTTTTAGGCATTGATAATCTTTTTGATGTCGTGCATTCCCAGTTTTCAAGGACAACATTTACCGTTTCTGTATTTTGAAGCCAGCTTCATAAATAATAAGCTTATTGTCTTTTACTTACGCGAATATTACACATTGAAATCAAACTACTTTTTATGGATTTAATCGCGCTTTATTTTAGCTTTTACTATCCCGACGTTAGAAATGCTTTGCAGCACCCATGGTCACGGGAGACCTGAGATGTTGAACGTCCTTATGTCACAATTATGCCGGTGTACCCTCAGGTCTTCTTAGTTATTATTGTTGGTCCGATCTTCGGACAATCGATTTCAATAATTTCACACTTTTATTAACCCTGATCTAATCAAGTATGTAGCCTGTATTTTTGTGTAAGCTATCATAGCTCCAATTTCTTAAATATTTACTTCTTTATTTAAAAATATATTGTACTTATTTTGCAATTCCATTAAAAAACATATGAGGTTGTTAAGTGGAAACCATTTGGTAACCCCATTGGTAGATGCCCTTAGCGGTTGATTTTCGAATAATGCTGGAAATAAGTTTATTCAACAGTTTTGTTTAGTTCATTCAGAATCAGAATCAGAATCAGAAATAATTTATTCGCAGAAGAATACAGGTTCATGAGATATACAATATAAATAAGAGCTATACCGTATTCTACCTAGTAAGGCATGCAAACATGTTCAGGTTATTTTTAATTTGTTAATTTAATATTACATTGTTACACATCATGTCAAATTTAATTCAGAATTATTAATTATTAATATATTATAAAAGTTTATTCACATTTCAATTGTATCATTTAAATATTCACCTACTGTATAATACGCCTTAGTCAGTAGTAGGTCTCTAACCTTTTTCCTAAAAAGATCTATGTTCTCGATCTCAAGAATACTGTTGGGCAGTTTGTTATAGAGTCTAGGGCCCATACAAAAAACGCTTTTTGTGTACATTGCAGTCATTCACTGAGTTTCATTACCATAGATGCAATAAAGCACCATATGTTATGTGGCTGTAGGAATAAAATATTTTTTTTGAATTCAATTGAACGCTTTTAGGGGTTAATTTAAAAAAAATACATGGATTGCTTCAATGTGTCATCAGTGCAGCATGTTTTTTTTTTCGCGTTTGTTACTCAAAAACCGTGCTAAAACCCGTTAAGGGTGATTTTCAAAACAAATATGTTAGACGTGTTTCTCAATTTTTTGATGAGTAGGTACACTGACAAAGTTTCGTGTCTGAAAAAATATTTTCTTACATACAAACTTTAGTACCTCATTTGTCCCACGGGTTGATTTTCAAATAAAACATTGCACACGACACAACAAAAAAAAATGAACCGACTTCAACAACACTAAAAAGCATAAAATAATTTAAATGTTATTGAAGTTGATGTTGACGTAACTACTGTGTATATTTTCTTCAGGTACACTTTATCCGGTCCTAACGAAATTTGCATGAAATCATTACAGTAGTTTACTCCCTTGAATAAAAAAGAATCATCGAAATCGTTTCATATTTGTCAGAGTAATGTAATGAAGAACATCAGTTTCATATTTTTTTAACCGACTTCAAAGAAGGTTCTCAATTCGTCTGTAAATATATTTTTTTTTACCAGTTAAATTCCTCCACATCAATCATGGTTCTCCAGGAAGTTCTTATCCAGTTGTGATAAAATTTATACACATTCATTACAGTGGTTCCTTCTTTCGCAAAAAAAAGAATCATTGAAATTGGTAAATATTTGCCAGAGTTTGATCATTTTCGTACTTAAAATGCGATAAAAACATCATCTTTTAGGCATTCCTACAGTTTTTTATGAGTCGCCATTTTTGTTTTTTCAGTAACTGCTTATTCGTAAGTAATTTTGTTTTATGGGACCTAATCAGTGGAGCAGCCTATCCGTGCCAGAAAGATTTTTTGAAATCGGTTCATAATTGCTAGTCATGCGCGATTATACATAGAAAAAAAAAATGTTCTGACAAATTGAGAACCTCCTCCTTTTTTGAAGTCCGTTAAAAATGCTGAAAATTAGTTTGTTAAATTGTTGTGTTGAGTTTACTTACTAAGTTTCGTGACTGTAGCTGTATTATAAATTAAATGGAAATCCTTCTGCATGCAAACTTTGAAACTATTATTTAATCTTACGGGTTTTATTTTTCGATGAATGCAGGAAATAGGTTTCTTATATTTTTATGTGCAATACATAAAATAAGTCTTGTGACCGTAGGGTAAAACTTATTATAAATCGATGGGTAAAACAAAATCTTTCTTCCTCAAACTTTACAACCCCATAAAATGACCTTAGTGATTGTTTTTTGAAGAATGCCTGAAATAAGTTTCTTAGATTATTATGTGCAATGCATAAAATAAGTCCTGTGACTGTAGGACAAAAAACATTTTTTGGACCCAATTAGAGCCTATAGAATTAAAGATTATAGGGGTTGATTTTCAAAATAATTAAATTGCTTTAACTTGATCAATTTATTCACAAAGTTTATCAGTGCAGCATGATTTCCTTTCCGCGCGAGATACTCAAAAACCATGCTAAAACCCCTTCAAGGGTTACTTTAAAAAAATAATGCGATACACGTGTTTTTTTATCAGTACACTGATAAAGTTTCGTGTCCGTGTGCTATTAATAATTTTTTCCATGGTAATTTTCATACCCCATTTGGCCCACAAGGGTTGATTTTTGAAAAATGGTGAAAATAAGTTTTTTAAATTGTTTTGTTGAGTCTATGTACCGATTTTCGTTACTCTAGCTGCATTCAATGGAAATCGTTCTACGTGTAAACTTTCCAACCCCATTATATGACCTTAGGGGTTATTTTTCGCTAAATGCTGGAAATGGGTTTCTTAGATTCTTGTGTGCAATACATAAATTAAGTCTTATGACTGCAGGTCGAAAAACATTTTTGGACCCCAATTGGACCTCTTTAGGAGTTGATTTTCAAAAACTATTTACACATGGATTGCTGTAGTTTGATTAATGTATTCGAAAAGTTTCATCAATGCAGCATAATATTTTACCGTGGTTCAAACTTATAAACCATACTAAACCCCTTTTACGATCGATCGGTCGATTTTTAAAAAGTTGTGATACACATGTTTTTTCATTTCTTATGTTTAGTACGTTAACAAAATTTCGTGTATGTGTGGTGAAAAAAAAAATGTTTTCCATACAAACTTTGAGACCCCATTTGGTTTGATTGATAGGGGTTGATTATCGAAAAATGCAGAAAATTAGTTTATTCAATTTTTGTATTGAGTTTATGTACCGAGTTTCGTTACTCTATCTCTATTATAACATAAAATGGAAATCATTCTACGTGTAAACTTTACAACCCCATTAAATGATCATAGGGGTTGTTTTTTTGCAAAATGTCCGATATGGGTTTCTTAGATTCTTGTGTGCAATACATAAATTAAGTCTTACGACTGTAGGTCGAAAATAATTTTTGGACCCCCATTGGACCCCTTTAAGAGTTGATTTTCAAAAAATGATTATTTATACAATCATTGCTTTAGTTTGATAAATGTATTCGCAAAGTTTCATCAATGCAGCATGATATTTTTTTCCGCGTTTCATACTCAAAAACCATGCTAACACCAAGGGGTGTACAGGTCGAATTTGAAAAAGATGTGATACACGTATTTCTTAATTTCTTTGTCTTAGTACATTGACTAAATTTCATATCCATGTGATGAAAACAAAAATTCCATACTAACTTTAGGAGCCCATTTGACCCACTTAGGGGTTGATTTTACAAAATTTCTCAAAACAAGTTTGTTCAATTGTTGTGTTAAGTTTATTTACTGTGTTTCGTTACTCTAGCTGCATCATAGCATGAAATGAAAATCCTTCTTTGTGCAAACTTTTTAACCCCTTGATATGACTTTAGGGGTTGTTTTTCGAAAAATGCCGGAAAGAGGTTTTTTAGATTCTTGTGTACAATATATAAACTAAGTCTTATGACTTTAGGTCGAAAAACATTTTGTGGCCCCAATTGGACCCATTTCGGAGTTGATTCTCAACACATGATTATTTACACATAGATTGCTATAATTTGATAAATATATTCGCTAAGTTTCATCAATGGAGTAAGTATGTTTTTTTTACGTTGTATACTCAAAAACCATGTTAAAACCCCTTTAAGGGTCGATTTTCAAAAAGTTGTAATATACGTGTTTCTTTATTTCTTTTGCTCAGTACTGTAACAAAGTTTCGTTTCCATGTGACGAAAATATTTTTTTTTTCATATAAACTTTGGGAGCCCATTTGACCTACTTAGGGTATGACTTTACAAAAATGCTCAAAATTAGTTTTTACAATAGTTATGTTGAGTTTATTTACCGAGTTTTGTTACTCTAGCTGTACCATATGATGAAATGAAAATCCTTCTTTGTGCAAACTTTGAAACCCCATTAAAAGACCCTAGGGGTAGTTTTTCGAAAAATGGCGGAAATAGAGAGAGAAGATTCTTGTGTGCAATATATAAACTAAGTCTTATGATTGTAGGTCGAGAAACATTTTTTGGACCCCAATAGGACCCCATTTGGAGTTGATTTTCAAAAAATGATTATTTGCACTTGGATTACTATAATTTAATTAATGTATTCGCAAAGTTTCAGCAATGCAGTATGAAATTTTTTTTCCGCGTTGCATACTCAAAAACGATGCTAAAATCCCTATAAGGGTCGATTTTCAAAAAGTGTGATACACATATTTCTTTATTTCTTTCGTTTAGTACACTGACAAAGTTTCATGTCCGTATGACGAAAAAAATTTTTTTTTCCATACAAACTTTGGGAGCCCATTTGACCCAGTTAGGTATGGAATTTCTAAAAATCCGTTCTTATTGTTCACCTAGACTATTTGAATAATGTTGGTTCCAAATTTCAAGATTGTACGTTATATGGTTTTTGCTGTATCGTGATTCCTAGAAAACACCCTGCTCTTTTATTAATATAGATTAATCTGCTTACTGCTTAATTCATAAAAATATCTTCATATTTTTGTGAGATGAAAATAAACTATATAAAGATAAAGATAAGATAAAGATATTTATTTATCTCATGAATTAGTACAACAGGTAAAAATATACAACTTTCAAGTACATATTACTTAGTTCTAACCTTTTAATAGATCACTGGTCTCCACACTAGGATACCCTGTGTCGTGGAGGCCAGTGTCTTCCCAAATATAAATAGTACTTATGTAAATAAATTTAGAAATATCATGAGCAAACTGCCAAAACAATTAGACCTGTAAAGAGAAAATTAAATAATTTAGTACATATATTAATTTTTGAAATTCCCGTATCTATAATACATAGTAAACTTAACAACTATACCTACATTATACTACACTCTGCTGCACATGTTATCTTATTTGCAATAAATTAAACAAGAATCTATATCTATTACTTATAATAAAACTGTAACAGGTCCAATTCTGTACATTGAAGATATTTTGAAAATTATATTTGGAGGGCATTCTGTAACCGATACTGAGGCCGAAAATGTAATTTTTTAAATTTTTGTCTGTCTGTCTGTCTGTCTGTCTGTCTGTCTGTCTGTCTGTCTGTCTGTCTGTATCTCGGCTGAGCATCACGCCGAAACTACTGAATGGATTCAAATGAAATTTGGCATGATTTGAGATCTTACTACGAGGTAGGACATAGGATACTTTTTATCCCGTAATCTAGCACGGTTCTTTTGGGAGAGGGGATTAAAGTCAAAATGGGTACTTGGTTATACGCTTGGTCCGATTTTATCAATTTTTCTTTATAATATAATAAATATTAGTAAGGGAACACTCATAGAGAGTTGTTATCAAGGTTTTGTAATCGATCGGGTTAAGCAACGTTAGGTAAGGTCATAAAAATAGATGGGTGACCGTTTAACGCCAATTGAACTAAATGGGTCCGTGCTTCGGAGAGCAAGTAAAAAGTGGGTCCCAGTTTTTAACCGACTATTAAAAAGGAGGTTATGTATTCGAAGCGAATGTCTGTAGCGTGCGTGGGTCAGCTAGTTTCTAATAAACTTTCCGTATCGTCATAGTTTTTTGTATAAAGCCATTTGTAAGCAGTACACCTACACTTAAATCTTGTCATTTGGAGGATACAGTTATTGAAGAAATATAACTTTGAATAAAGGAAAGGTCCCACAAATTTAAAATATCTTTGTGTAAAAGATGTATTCGTTTTCGGACGATCCCAATTTAGCTTTCTATGGGTTTCACGAACTAAGTCCTTAGCATGTTTATGGAACTTTAAGATTGTAGATATGATAAATAGTTGCCGCACCCAAGGATGGTTGCAATCGACGTAAAGCATATCAGTAGAATAACGCCATGGTTTCCTGTAAGCTATTTTTAGAATAGCTCGTTGTGCTCGGTCTATTTTAATTAGATGTGTTTTGTTTGTCCCTCCCCATACTACTATACAATATTTCAATATCGATTCACATAGACTTTGATATACAATTTTTAGAAGATCAGTACTAGCAACACGGCTTAGTTTTTTAAAGATGTGAGAGAGCTTTCTCAGCCGTATTGACAGAGCGTCAATCTGATTTGTCCATGAAAGGCGTTGATCAATTAAAATACCTAAATATTTAATAACCTGTACTTGTTCAAGATAGGCACACTGACATTGAGTGTTTTCACCTATATGACAAGTATGTAATTTTATTTTTAAGGGTTCGTTAGGTGCGGTTCGCTCTTTTAATCTAAAGGCCATGAATTTTGTCTTGAGACTATTAACAGTAAGTAAATTATTTAGTAAACAGCGGCTAATATGTTTGAGGCCTTCCTGAGCTACAGAAGTGACCTCACTCCACGAGTTAGCCTGAAAAATGACAGCAGTGTCATCTGCGAAAGTGAAAATGCGTATATTATTATTGTTATATACTATATGTAGATGACATTACTGACATAACCAATTGCGTGTTGACCATTTACCGATGATATGTCTACTCGTGTGACATCAAACAAAAGGATTAATAAAGTTCAGGAACTTGAGACAGAAATTAATAATACGATAAACAAACGGACTACATAAATAAACTTGGTAAATCTGAATATATAACAATTTAATAAATACAAATTAAACATTAAGCTGAATGTACTAAATATTAGAAAAAGCAATAAAAATAAATACAATATAAAAGCAATAAAAATAAATAAATAAATATATTAAATATAGCTTCCTGGGTGTGACTATATGTAAAGACATAAATTGGAAAGTAAATGTAGATAGTGTCCAATAAAATAAACACTTTTATATGCGCTCAGGCAAGTTAAAAATATTCCTTGCTTAGGTGAAGTCATTATTACGTTATGGACTTATAACGTTTGGTAATAGTACCGATCAAAATAGATAATTTGTCTCCTTAAAAAATTAGTGGTATATTGCCCTCCGTTGGACGGGCTCTAACCTCTTGACTGGTATTTAAAACAGTGAACGATTTCAATCTTCGAAATAGGAGATCCCACACCAACTCGTATTAGACTGTACTCCTTCGAAAGGTATGACTGAAGGGATCTCGTGATTAGTTAGTATTGCGTGTGTTCAGCAATGAGACTCGTTAAAACCCCCGAATAATATTTTGGGTGGGTCAATTGAATATTTGGATGTCGGTGCCCTGTCAATGGCTGTCGAACTGACGTGAGGAAAGAAAGGCTGAAATTATTCCCAACTTTATAGATTGGCACATATTATCTGTAGAATTGTTTCAATCGCTTCCGCTGTTGCAAAGCCTCGCACAGCCGTTAGAGAAAGGACTTTATTTTCGTATTGTTACTTCATCTGGTCTTTTCGGAGATCAAATCGATGAGGGGAACGTTATCTGCATGTAGGAAATGCTAACGTTCCCAATTCATCATTGTACATATTTGTAATAGCAAAATTGCTATTTAGCTTTATAATTCCCTTAATGATACCTCATAAAGTTACATTATTGTCGATTGCACCTATCCTCATGTTCTCGTAATGATGCTTGGTGACGTTACCTATTTTGACGTTCCTAAGGTATGATCAATTGCAAGTAACGTTGCGAAACATGTGTGAGCCTCTGTGGGGCCTATACGAAATTTTGCATTACTTTGATAAATAATTATTAAGAATACTCTTTTCTCTCCAGAATTGAAGCTGCTGCAAGTAATAAAATTAAGGTTTGTCTGAACTACTACTAGAGTACACGAGTCTTCGGACAGTGATAGTATATGACTGACTGGGTGCCAATTACCTAAAGTCTGATTATTTTTATATTACATCGTGACTAATAAATCTTGAATTTTAGAGATGTAGGGATACAGTTTCCTGACTTATGACCGGGAAATATCGCCACTTATTAATAAACTTGAGCCATGAAATAATGCTCGATATTCAAAATGGGCCATGAAAAAAATGCCCGTATAGATGTTTTTGTGTGAGCCATGAAATAATGCTCCTTATGTTATTGTAACCCATGAAACGTTGCTCTTTATTGTGAGCCCTAAAATAACTTTGGATATGGTAGTATGCTATGTATATTATCAGTTATAAAACAATGCTTCTTATGTTGTAAGCCATGAAATAACGCTTCTAAAAACTGAAATAATGTTCATTTTGTTATTGTAACCCATGAATTAATATTGCTCTTACTGTGAGCCATATAATAATTTGGTTATGGTAATATGCCATGGAATAATGCTTATTATTGCCAGCTCAAAACAATGCTCCTCTATTTATGGCCCATTTACACGAAGCAAGTTTCATGCAATAATATTGAAGCAATAAATGCCTTGCATCGTCTGAACATGTCACATACTTGCTCTACTGGGCAAGATTTGCATTCAATAATTACTTTAAAAATCTTAACTAGTATCCGCGTGTAAACAGTTACTTACAATTCTTGAAGGTCAAATATTAGCTTCATTTATTGCGTTCAATTATTGCTCTTGTATGTACAAGGGAATGGCATCATGTAATTGAGTCCTTATTGTAAGCCATGAAATAATGCTTCTGAAACATGAACAATGTTCATTTTATTATTGTAACTCATAAAACATTGCACTTTATTGTGAGTCATAAAATAACTGGCGTTGGCATAGCATACAACATGCTATGAAATGATACTTGTCATTGTCAGCTATAAAACAATGTCCATATTATTGTAAGCAGTGAAATAATGCTTTTGAAATAATTGTGAGCCGTTAAGCATAAGCTCTTTTTATTGTGACCTATGAAATGATGGGCTTATTTTAACTACAATTGCTACAATCCATGCTTTGAATTTTTGTACTTCATCTTTACTTATGCCAGAACAGTTCCCGAAATTAGATATATACTGTTTAAATATACATATTAGACCTTTTATTTGCGCGAGGACGCACTATGTTTATTGGATGGCCGACTGTTAGCAACATTTAATTATTTGTTATTATTTGCATAATTTATGTGTCATTATGATTGTAATTAAATATTGAAAGTAGTGATTTGACTATCTGCGCTCGAGACCATGACGGACGAATCACAACGCATTGTTCGTAACGAACGTAATGGTGGGGGAAACCATTACTTAGCAGTCGTGCCGCTCTGCGAGCGGAGTCGTGAACTGGACGTCGAGTTGTGAACATCACAGTGCGTACCAGGCATTGGTTGGAAAGTATAAATTGTTGATATTATTAACATGTTGGACAGTCTGCTTGATGTGCATATGGCTTCTCATATTCATTTACATGATGCACAATTTGGCTTTATGCCTGGGCTGTCTACGGAGAGTGCCATTTTGTCCGTTAAGCAGATTGTTCAATACTATACACGAAGAAAGACCGCTGTGAACGCCTGTTTTCTTGATCTGTCCCGGGCCTTTGACATGGTATCATATAACATTCTGTGGGAAAAACTTCGAAATGAAAGTACTGTGGGAAATGAAGTTACCTCTTTGTTCCAATATTGGTATAACAACAAAACCAATCATATTAGGTGGGCTGGAATTTTGTCGGATGAATACAGGCTGAAATGTGGAGTAATACAGGGGGGGATTACGTCTCCTCGCCTTTTTAACCTGTACATCAATGGACTGATTGTTGAGCTCAGCAAAACCAGCGTCGGATGTCATATTGATGGTATATGTATGAACAATATCAGCTACGCCGACGATATGGTGTTGCTGAGTCCATCGATCGCTGCTTTGAAACACCTCTTACGGGTATGTGAGGAGTATGCCGTGGCTCATGGGCTCAAGTACAATAACAAAAAGAGTGAGTTACTTGTGTTTAAAACTGGCAACAAAGGTTACTCGATAGAGCCACAAGTAACATTATACGATGAGCCCCTGACGCAAGTAACTAAATTCAAGTACTTGGGTCACTGGCTTACGGATAATTTAAGTGACAATGTTGACATTGAAAGAGCACGCAGAGCGCTGGCTGTCCGATGCAATATGCTGGCCCGCAGATTTTCACGATGTACCACACCAGTTAAGATCACGCTATTTAAAGCATACTGTCAGTCACAGTACACGTGCAGTCTGTGGGTTCGGTATACGCAGAGGGCATACAGCGACCTGCGTGTTCAGTATAATAATGCTCTTAGGGTGCTGTTATTGTTGCCCAGATTTTGCAGTGCATCAGGCATGTTCGCTGATGTTGGGATTGACGGCTTTCATGCCGTCATCCGAAAAAGCTGTGCCTCCCTCTTGCAGAGGGTACGTACCAGCCCTCACAGCATCCTGAGAACATTATGTGATAGATGGGACTGCCCTGTGCTGGAGCATTGGATGCAGCTACATTCGCCTGTAGCTAGGTGTGCAGTGCTCTAGCTCATGGCCTTCCTAGATGTGGATGTATTATAATTTATATTATTTAATTTTAACACTAGTTTTTTAAGATTTTTGTACTAACACTATGGATCTGTCTGGTCTGAAATAAAGATTTATTTATTATTTATTTATTTATTTATTAAATGTATAATATATAAATAAATATATGATATAATATATATTACCTTAAATGAAATATTAAATATTTGAATTAAACAATACGTACCCGTAAGGTTATTATTTATTTTATATTCTACCCGAGCTTCTTAATTAGGCACTAATATATATATTACTAAAATTGTATTTTATTTTACATAGAATATACATTAACGTAATTGTAATATTTTCACCTTCCGGCACACAGACCATATCTGTAATAAACTACTTAGCCCACACAGGAAGATTAAAAAAACTGTCCAGCAGGCTATTTTTTGTTTTAAGACACAATAAAAAAATATAAATGGACGCAATGGTGCGTCTGTATAACTGGGATACTAATTATCTGAACTCACTTGTTTGCTGCCTTTCACGTTGATAATAGTCACTATTTCACTGTTCAGATTTTCGTAAATTGACAGTATTGCTACTGTCTGCATAATAATGTGGTTTAAAGAAATATTCATTCTGAAAAAAAGCTTAGAACTAACTGTAAGAAATGTATTATCATCGTAGGACTTTGCTACAAAATAATTCAGCAAATGTTTAAAACTGCGGGTAGATTGTAAAGAAAATAATTTGCATTATTAATATGATTTATGGGTCGTTTACTAAGAGTCGTTTTTTATCCACTTAGAAATCTCGTACGTACAAATTACCAGCAATAAACTTTACGAAAAATATCATTTCTGCACAAGTATTAAAAACTAAGTTTCGAGTTTTCAAAATTAATTTGTCGGTAGACTGAATGGAAAATAATTATTTATAAAAATATTGCTTACATAGCCCAATTTACTTACACTATATTCAAACCACAAAATATTCATTAGTATATAACATTTCATTAGGAACAAAGAAACAAAACGAACGGCAAAAACCGTTAAAATGTTTTTACTCAATGTTTGCTTGGCTTCCAACTATTTGTAGCAACTATTGTTGTTCAATATTTTCTTCCTTTGGAATTATTTAGAATTTGATTTGAATTTCATAAATAGTTGTAATATTGTAGCCTCGGACAGGTGTCCGTGACGGGAAATAAGACGCCAATGAACAAGAGCGGAGCGAGCGGGCATATTTAACAAACCCTTGCTGTTCTCGCCTGCCATAGTGATGCTATTTCCGGTCAAATCACAAGAAAGTTGACCAATAGGAGCAAAGACCACGGGAAACAGGAAGTGCTGCTCTCATAATAAGCTTTGAATAACGGTACAGTAATTTAATAATTTATTTCTTAAATATATATGAACCACACATACTCTTCATTTAAAAGCACCATCATCTGAATTAAGTTAAAGGATAAAATTCAAAAAAATTCAAAATTCAATTTTTTTTTATTTCTAATAGGCTTAACGCTAACAGTAAGGGAAATAAAATAATTGATACGGTTGTGGTGGTTACGCGTGGTGTAGACACCGAAGACACAATACATCTGAGTTTTTTAACCAATTTTTGAATTCTATCAATACGTCAAGACTTCCACCTCATAACCTCAATATATAGGTAAGGTATCCAAATATTATAATTTGATAAGTAATTTTAATCCCTTAACATGTGCAAGTGTGCAATGGGATAAGATTACAGTTTAGATTATAAAAAATTATATTATCGAAGCCATTATCCTCATTGGACCAGCATATGGTCAAACTGAGCACATTTATCGCATCCGTTCATCCCTACAGACAAAGCCTTCAATTTCGCGTCAGCAATTTCCGGTGAAAAATCTTTGTTAATACTATAAACGAATTTCAAGGTCAAACCTTCAAATATTTTGTTGGATTCGATCTTCGAGAAGATTGTTTTACCTATGGACAGTTATATAAAGACTATAGAGTAGGACATGCTAAAAACCAATACATCTTGATGAACACTAATTGGAACAATGATATTTTAAATCATTGAATTGGAAGAAAAAAAGTCGTGTATTCAGTAATTTTTCTTTAATGATTTTATTCCTTCTTCATGTACAAAAACTATAGTCTAAGTTAATTTAATTAAAATATTGGACTAGGATTATAGGATAATTTACAGTATATGATATGATATATATATTCTGAAACAGCATCAGCTCAGTGGGTGAGCGCTTACCTTGGAAACAAGATGTGCAGGTTCGAACCCTTTGATTTCTTTAATTAATCATGTGCGAATCGTCATTGTGAGATTGTTACCAGATTTCGGTGAAGGAAAACATCGTGAGAAAACCTGCATGTCTGAGAAAGCCTAACTAGCTTTCGAATGACGTGTGAAGTCATCCAACCCGCACTTGGCCAGCGTGGTGGACTATGGTCTAAGCCTTTACATTTTTAAGAGAGGTCCAAGTGTCCAAGATGGGACAAAAACACGGGCTGTTAAAAAAATAGGTTTCTATGGTGTAACTTAAAGTTTCTTGAACGTTATATAGTTTGTGTATGCCACCCGTCACCAAGTTGTATATTATTTTTTTGGATTGTTTCTCCTAAGAGGCAAAATAGAGAAGGAAAGTTTACAATTTGTCCAATTTCCGTGAAACTTAGCTAGTTATTACTTTTGGTTAATACTCTTCAACGAAATATTTACAACGCGTTATTCAAAATACAATTTATAAGGGTAAAGAAATCCAAAAATGTTGTTGTAATGGTACAATTGTTAGGGGAAATCTTATTCTACGAAAATCTACAGTAGGTAAGGTAAAGTATTATTCTTTATACATTATAATCGAAACATAACATCTTGCCACCCGTGCGAAGCCGGGGTGGGCCACTAGTATAGTTAAATAAATCCATGATTGTTTATAACATCTTCGAGTATAAGTATATGTATTATATTATGTACTTGCGTCAAGTTGCGTCGCGAATATAGCAAATAATTTTGTATGTCAAATGTAGGACATCATAAATCTAAGGTCGCGTTTACATAAAGTGGGGTTATCAAAGGAAGGGTTATCATATCACACATGAGCCAGTGGTAAACACGCTACGAATAGTTCCATCGTAGAGATAGGTGCAGTTGATTATGTTGAGAGTAGACAGATTTTGAACTACATGGGATCACGGAGAGTGAACCTTTCGAAAGGAAGCGAGTGATAGTTCGATTCGTCGGGTGGGTCAAATTCAATCATGCATTCTGTGGTGTGTGGCGATGCCCACGGCAGAGGCTCTCTGGGTCAGGGCCAGGGGTGTGGTGGTGCGGTGGTGCGGCCAGCTTGGGGCAGGAGGTGCCGCGGGCGTGGGGCGTGCGGCGGTGCGGCGCCGCCTCCGCTGCGGCCGGCGCGGGCGGTGCGGGTGGCGGTGCGGGCGGCGGCGGCGGGCTGCGGCGGTGCGGCGGGTGCGGCGCCCGCGGCTCGGTCGGGCCCAGTCCGTGACCGGTGCCGCCGTCGCACGCACGTCTCGCGGCGTACACGCGCCCGCCGCGGCCGTTTCGCGCCTCGTGGTCCGCGCGTCCAACTCTGCGACTCACCACGTCCGGCCGGAGTGGCGGTTCGCATCTTACCGGGCAGCATTAGAGTCGTATCGATATTTTCTAATACTGTCAGGTAAAGATGTCGTCCGCGCTCCACGTTCTGCGGTCTGCGCGAGGAATTCGACTCGACGACGGAACCGGTCGGCGGACGACGGTTATATTTACCGGGTCCGGTGGCGCCGGCCGACGGGCCGGGCCGGCCGCTCGCCTGCGACAGCTCAGGTAACGAGTCCGGCAGCGAGCGCCGCGCGCCGCCCGCCAGCCGCTCGGCTGCGGCGACCGCGTGCCCACCGGAGCGCCCGCCCGGTTCGGCGGGTGATCATTCTTCGGTAATTGACGGACCATATGGATTGCGAACGACTACGGTCGTTGTTGCTTGCGAATCGAAGTTACGTCATGTGTCAAACCAGGCCTCGTTCGCTTTTGTAACATGTACTCACTGAGGATAAGGGTTAACCGGTGGTGGACCCGGCTCATTCAGTGGCAATGACTCGACATGATAAGTTTTATTTGCCCGAATGCCCCGAGAAGGAGAACATACAGAATACAAATTTCGAATATGACTTCGTGTGCTGCTTTCCATACATCGACACCGTTATCTCGTAAGTAACCGGTTAACCGCTAAGGCTACCGAGCCACAGCGGAAACGAATCGGCATCATGCTATGTTTGATTCGTTATTTTGTATCGATACTCACTAACATAAGTAAGTTTTTGGTCTGCTTATTAACTAATACGAAGACTCTAGGCAGGAGACTAGGCAGCGCACGAACACTCGTCGAAGTCGATATTATCAGTATAATCCGCGCACTGTTGCGTTTCCTCGTCGGCGCTCACGTAACCCACTTAACTAATTAAAATTCCACATGGCCGGCAACGAGCACGCGTTTTCAACTCATTAACTCTGCACACGATGTTCCCGAGAGCGCTGAGCGCGACCAAGCGACTACGCGACTACGCGACCACACGACCACGCGACTACGCGACCACACGACCACGCGACTACGCGACCACACGACCACGCGACTACGCGACCACACGACCACGCGACTACGCGACCACACGACAACGCGACTACACGACCACACGACAACGCGACTACGCGACCACGCGACCACGCGACTACGCGACCACACGACCACGCGACTACGCGACCACACGACCACGCGACCACTCACCCACCCGCGCCCGCGCCGCCGCTCGCTACTCGCTGCGCTACGCTTCTGTTTACACTATTTCATCGTTTGTTGGCTTGGGTTTCTAACTGGTCACTGGCGATTTACTAATAATGTTGTAAGCATCTACAATAGGTAGATCATTAAATGTATATTATATCCCGTTGGTGTAGTGGTCAGACACCCTGCCTGCTAACCGATGGGTCGTGGGTTCGATTCCCACCAAGTGTCTAGGTGTTGTTTATCTTATTACTTAAGTATGTATTTACAAAAAAAAAAAAAGTATATAAGTATTAGTATCAGTTATCTGGTTTCCATAGTACAGGCTCTGCCTAGTTTGGGATCGGATGACCGAGTGTGGATTGTCCCAAGATATTATTATTATATCGCTTGACAGTGGTCCGCGATGATGATGAGAGGCGAATGGCCAGTGCGTAATCGTCACCCAGTATAGGTACATCGCTTTGAATTAAGATGCGGTGCATTATTCATTAGTTTTATATCTAGGTGGAAAGTTTTGGCTTTTAGAATATTAACATCTAGGTCAAGGCCCGAGCCTTTTCTACGTCTTGGCGTCTAGCGGTTTCTGTGTCGTTCAGATGTAACCTCCTTTCTGTGCGTTTAACATGAGCAATATTAATTTAACCTTTCATTTTCTTATTCAGCGCATATTGAAGTGTTTTAAGATTAGAAAAAACAACAACAACATCAACATCACTTATCCAGCATATTGTTGAAGTGTTTCTAGATTAGACACAAATGATGACTATTGGTGTGTTATTTCGGTAGTTAGCGGTATAGCAGTGAGGTATATCGTAGTGTAACACAGAGCTCAGAACTCGGTAAGGTAAAAGGTACGGCATGGTGTGGGACTGCTGTTCGCTCGCAATCGCGGAGCATCGTCGAATATCGCCGAGCATTGCCGGGTATCGACAAGCAGCGGCCGCGTGGCGAGCCCGCCACGTACGCGCCGCGTATCACAATATCGTGACGAAGCCGAGGCCTGAAGCTCGCCTACAACTACATACATTGGCCGCGACTCGATAACACCTCCGGTGAAAGCCGCAGTGAATTAATCGCTCAGGTGGATTCCGCTTTCGAATTGAATTTTTATCACCGTCTCGGAGTGTCGCCGCGGTCCGGACCGGTTTTTGATTCCTATAGGTGCGCTCGTTGTGCATCTATTTCGGGAGTCGTTGACCGCGAGTTTGGCACTACCGGTGCGAGCGGTCGTTCCGGGAGCGGCTCGCCTGCGAGGCGGCGATTTCACGTAAACTCGGGCGTATTTCAGGCGATGACGTAACGGGCGGGAGTGCGACGTCCCCAGGCGCCGGGAGGGACATGCCTAATCGAGTATAATTTGATTAATAAGCCGGGGGCGGGCCGCGGTACTCACCCTCGCATAGAGCGACGTTCATCGGCCATCGGACGCACACCATCGCGACTCAAATATGATACGCGAGTGTCGCGCGGCGAGCTCGGGATGCACGCAGCATTGTTGCCGGACGAGAGCTATTTATACTCGGCCGCTTCTAAACTGAGCGACGCACTTGTTGCGCGGGCCGCGGCTCCCCTGCCCGCCGCAGCACTGCGCCCGTTGGCACTGGTTCGCGAACATCATTATGATCTACGAACACCGCAGATTCTATCGTAAACTACTAACTTCGTGTACACTAAGCTGGTGGTAGAGCCCCCGGTATCCTGGCCCTACCACCAGCTCTTACAAACAATAATAATCCTGAGACAATCCACACACGGACATCTGATCCCAAACTAGACCGAGCCTGTACTATGGAAATTAAATCACTGAAACTGATACTTATATACTTTCCTTTTTTTCGTAAAAACATACTCAAGTCAGTAAATAAAACCCAAATATTGTTAGGGAATCGTGTCTACGACGTATTGTGTAGCGGCCAGGGAGTCTAACCGTGTCTTATTCACTTCGACACCTTGTTACTGACAAGGGCCTGTTAGTCCTAAGAGGGCCGTGATATACTAGTTATCATGGCGGCATGGTGTAGCTTAGTGTAAGTTCCAGAGGTGTGCTAGATACAATTAGAAGCCTGTTCCAGGTGACTCAGTCACAAGGAACTCACTATTACACACTTGTTACAGGTATTTTCAATGAAATAACAGTTTCTATAGATGTTCCAAAATAACAGCCTCCTAATATTGCTACGGGGTCGAACCCAAAGAGAAGAATCTCAAAAAGTATACAGGCAGCGAAGGGTGGTCGTAATTACCGTAATGGCTATTGACAATATAATTAGTATGATCATACCAATAATAGTTATACCAATAACATAATTAGTTATCTGTAACTGCACATTGTTCACTAATTAGATAACAATCTGGTAATTCCCAAATAAACCCAATTACTTAATTAAACATAATACAAAAATAAATAAAAATAAAAATCTTGAAATAGCCACATTGTTTACTATAACAGTAACACGGGTAGGTATGTCCGCTTGTTGTCTAGTTTTACAACGAGACTAGATTGCCTTATACACTGCCCGGAAGGCTAGAACAGTGTAATATCTCTCCTCGGAATATTTAAGCCTCACACGGCCTTCTGACTCCAAACTAGGCAGAGCCTGTACTATGATGGTAACTAAGTAGATTAATTCAAAAAAATTGCATTGCACTAAGTAAGTACCCTGTTTTTTCTTTATAAGATTAACATCACAACAATAAATGTATAGACACAGGAGTGATGTCTGACCGGTAGCCAGCCACCGAAGACAATTGGTAGGGTTGAATATGACATATTGTGTAGAGAACCGACCATGTTCCAAGTATATAACAAGCGGGTTCTGACTGGAACAACCTGGCTCTTGGTGCATGCTCCTTGTTTGTTTGCTGCTAAGTATAAGTATAACATCTAGTACCTACACTGTGTAACAGAAACATTCACTACAACGGACTGGTGTCTGGTCTCTGGTCGCGTTAAAACCCCGTCAAGGGTTGATTTTCAAAACAAATGTATTAGACGTGTTTCTCAACTTCTTTTGATGAGTACACTGACAAACTTTCGTGTCCATGTGCTCAAAAATATTTTGTTGCAAAATTTGATACCCTATTTGACCCACTTAGGGGTTGATTCTCGAAAAATTCTGAAAATTAGTTTGTTGTTTTGTTGAGTTAATTTAATGAGTTTTGTGACTGTAGCACCATTATAGCTAATTACGGGTTTGGGGGCGCCGAACACAGAAACTTCAATAAAATAGTCTTTTCAATTAATAAAAAGGTATAATCAATTTCTGCAATATACGAGTAGGTCTTAACTTTAAATATAATTTTAATGTGAAATAATTTAGGTAGGTATATCTTAAAAGCTAAACGTCTGTTCCCGCCGATGTTAGGAAGGGAAAAGCGATCCCACCAAGCCGTGACCGTGCCGTGTGTCAGATGCGCAGGAAATGTCCCACGGTCTAGGTATAAGCTGACGAGGCATGCTGGCTCGTAACAAGCTTAAATGAAAATCCTTCTTCATGCAAACTTTGCAACCCCATAAAACGACCTTAGCTCTTGGGGGTTGATTTTCAAAATAAATTGCTTTAACTTGATGAATTTATTCACAAAGTGTCATCAGTGCAGCAATATTTTCTTTCCACATTTGATACTCAAAAAACATGTTAAAACCCCTTCAAGGGTTGATTTAAAAAAAAATGTGATACACGTGTTTCTCGATTTATTTTTATCAGTACAGTGACATAGATTCGTGTCCATGCGATAAAATATATAACTGATAACCCATTTGACCCCACTTACGGGTTGATTTTTGAAAAATACTGAAACTTGATTTGTTAAATTGTTGTGTTGAGTTTAAATGCCGTGTTTCGTTACTCCAGCTGCATTATAGCATTCATTGGAAATCGTTTTACGTGTAAACTTTCCAACCCCATCATATGACTTTAGGGGTTATTTTTCGCTAAATGCCGGGGGTTTCTTAGATTCTTGTATGCAATGCAAGTCTCATGGCTGTAGGTCGAAAAACATCTTTTGCACCCCAATTGGACCCCTTTAGGAGTCGATTTTCAAAACATGATTATTTACACATGAATTGCTTTAGTTTGATAAATGTATTCGCAAAGTTTCTTCTATGCAGTATGAATTTTATCCGCGTTTCATACTCAAAAACCATGCTAAAACCCCTATAAGGGTCGATTTCAAAAAGCTTATGTGTTATACGTGTGTCTTTATTTCTTTTGCTCACACCTTGGACACACCATTTTTTGGACCCCATTTCGGAGTTGATTCTAAAAACATGATTATTTACACATGGATTGCTATAATTTGATAAATATATTCGCCAAGTTTCATCATTGCAGTAAGTATGTTTTTTTCCACGTTTCATACTCAAAAACCATGTTAAAACCCCTTTAAGGGTCGATTTTCAAAAAGTTGTAATACACGTGTTTCTTTATTTCTTTTGCTCAGTACTCTAACAAAGTTTCATTTCCGCGTGACGAAAAAAAAATTTTTTTCCATAAAAACTTTGGGAACCCATTTGACCCACTTATGGGTTGATTCTACAAAAATGCTCCAAATTAGTTTTTTCGATTGTTGTTTTGAGTTTATTTACCGAGTTTCGTTACTCTAGCTGCATCATTGCATGAAATAGAAATCCTTCTTTGTGCAAACTTTGAAACCCCATTAAATGACCTTAGGGGTAGTTTTTCGAAAAATTCCAGAAATAAGTTTCTTAGATTCTTGTGTGCAATATATAAACAAAGTCTTATGACTGTAGGTCGAGAAACATTTTTTGGACCCCAATTGGACCCCTTTAGGAGTTGATTTTCAAAAAATGATTGTTTGCACTTGGATTGCTATAATTTGATTAATGTATTCGCAAAGTTTCAGCAATGCAGTATGAATTTTTTTTTCCGCGTTGCATACTCAAAAACCAGGCTAAAATCCCTATATGGGTCGATTTTCAAAAAGTGTGATACACGTGTTTCTTTATTTCTTTTGTTTAGTACACTGACAAAGTTTCATGTCCGTGTGAGGAAAAAAATTTTTTTTTTCCATACAAACTTTGGGAGCCCATTTGACCCACTTACGTATGGAATTTCGAAAAATCCGCTCTTATTGTTCACCTAGACTATTTGAATAATGTTGGTTCCAAATTTCAAGATTGTACGTAATATGGTTTTTGCTGTATCGTGATTCCTAGAAAACACCCTGCTCTTTTACTAATATACATAGATTAGTTGTCGGGAAGCCATGGATATCTTCTAGCTCGTGCTGCTACAAATAGGTCTCAATAGCAGTGTTGCGGCGAAGCAGCTGTCTGTGTACGATTGCTGTGTATCGGTTTAAAAGATCATCTGCATCTGGTGAAAATACTGGGCTCAAGAGACTTACGAGTAGAAAATAATATCTCCGATGGAAAAAAGCAACTGTCCATGTGCACGTGGGTATATCAGTTACCATCCGGCGGAACCCTTGCTCATCTCGTTACTCATTACATTACATAAAAAATGTGTTTCGTCTGTAGAGAAACATTATGCAAGGACTGAATCAAAAGCAAGTCATTCGCAAATTCTCATATTGTACGAGGCCTTTTATATTATGTTGGGAGTCGGAATTTAAAATATTTTTTTGCGATATCGGTTCCTACCGAGCACGCAGAGACGAGAAGGTACCTGTACATTATGGTCATTTGTTATTTACATTTAGATCGGAAACTTCATCTTGGAATTTATTAATAGAAAATATGCGGTTAAAATATAATTGCATTATTTATTCAATTTAAGGAGAGGCTAATATAACCATTCTCGTTATTATTACGAACATACTGTGAATGTGATTTGTGAATGCGTTGATATCTTTTCCAGCATCCCTTTTTCGGCGTACCCCGTGACCTCGCGGCGGCGGCGGGCGCCTCCTCGACGATCGACGAGACGATTGTTTTGTAGTAACGCAACGCCTGCAAAAGACATCAACGATATACGAGTACGTGCCTCTTATGCAAGGACTAGGAATCACTAGATATAAGTTTAACTAATAAACTGCTCGTTTTGTAACATTTCAATGGTCGCATTGTACTCGCGATGACAGTTGACACAAAATATCAGTTTAACAAAGAATTCTCAAACAATAATAGTGTCAAAATATGAAACCGTGTCAATGCGATCGTGTGATGAGAAACAATGTACGTAAGCCATTATTATGTAGATAATGAGCTTTAGATTTAGAATATTAAACTTATTATTACGGGTATCTGCTGTTTACCGGAGTCACCACAATTATATTCAGCGGGCGTGTTAAGCAACGAGGTGCTCTCAAATGACCGAGTGCGTGGAGCGCGATGTTTGCGCAGCTGGTCGATGAAGGTTGTATTCGGTGCGCGGTGACACAGCTACCGATCGATGCTCGACCATAGCGATCACGATGCATAAACGTATAATAATTAATTTTGACAGACCTTAATTCAAAATGAGATTTAGCTGTAATGACGTCACGGTAGCGTGAGTGTTCACAGTAGAGCTTATATTACATTACGTTGGCCGAGCACGTGTTGAGTTAGCACTGCGAGCGACGGTGCGCCGGCGCCGGCCGCCGCGACTCGGCCACGCACAGTGGTCGCCGGTCGACCGATTCTACTTTTAAATAATAGTAGCGCATTATTTTAGAACAGCGTTGTTATTATCGTGTGTGTTGTTCATGGCATGTTTATTTACGCGCACCGTGTGTGGGTGACGCGCGAGATGCCGCGTGGCCACCGTCGCGTCGCTCGCGTCGCCCGCGTCGCCCGCGTCGCTGTGGCGTGCGTGTTCATCGCTGGGCCGAATGTCCTGCATGTAAAATGAATATCTCCCTGTTAACTGATGCCTATTATATTGATTTAAAAAATCTAATGGTTTGGAAAAGCGATAAAGAAAAGATATAACTATAAAATAACAGAATATAACTAACGCACCATGTTGTTTTTACTCATACATGTCTCAGATGAAAATAATATGTTGCGAGTGTATTTTATTTGAATTAATAAATAGTAAGTAATGTTAGCTCACGCAACAGTCTAGTCTGTAGCTGATACATTTTGATAATTATAATGGCAGCTACAGGCCGAGGCCCACAGAGTAGCGCAAGGCGAGCAGCGATGCGTCCCGGGCGTGCTTGCACCGGCCACGTCATGGCCACGTTGGTATACGAGATAGACTTAGAATTCTAACAAAAATCAATTCCCTCCTGAACAAATATCTTAATTTAATTTATATATACTATAATTTTGCGAGTATTTCGGTTATTAATCAAAATATACATTTATTAATGACTCATTTAATGGTTCATTTGCGCGAAACTCCACAGTATACACTATAGAGATAGTTTTAGATGACCAATATTGAACTCTATGCATCCCGAGGATGGTGGCTGCCAGCAAGCTTTGTTATTTATTCGATGTTTAGTTTTTTTATTGAGTTAGTTTCAGCGTTAACATTTCAAAAGATTTGATGATAATCAAGATTTCACTATACACAGGCCTCGAGAACTGCAACACGTATTTGTAAGGGTTTTATGCTTTAGTGTCAGATGTGGTTCATATAATAGTCGGGTGTTGATTATACAAGAAAATATTCATCATCAGCCTGAAGACGTCCACCGCTGAACACATTGAACAGACCTACCCTTAAGACCGCCACATTGAACGACAATGAGCTGTTTTACATTCAACGGTTGCCAGCGACTCGCGCAATATCGTCGCCCGTCGGTATAAGAAAACATTAAAAGTATAAAATACAGTTAACCCCTTGGCAAGGCCAAGGATATAGATACGATATACTTAATAGTTTTATAGTGAAGTATAATACGGTGGTGCAGCGTGCGTGCGCGCCGATGTGCGTGTGCGCTGTGGGAAGCGCGCGGCAGGTGCGGCCGCGCCGTGTACCCGCGCGTTAGTCTAGTCTGTGGTCTAGTCTCTCTCTCGCGTCTAATGTATTACACACCTCATACACACCTATATATGTAATGATCATTACATGTATCATTCACTATACACTGCGCACTGTTACTTTTTGGTTCGTAAGTATAAACTTTCATAACGAGCTATCGCTAAACTTTAGCTTCATTAATTATTTAACAAACGCATGCTAAATTATCTTCAATGCTCATCAAGAAGGAACATACAGGAGAGGCAGTCTTTTGTTTCATAATTGATTATGGCTGTTAAAAGTTTATAATACTTTTCAAATAGTTAATTAAACTATAAATTAATTATACATGCGGCTCATATGCGCCAAGCCGGTGCGACACGGTGTGGTTGGCGAGCGTGCAGAGCTTATAACATTTTAAAAATACAGTTCCCCAGTAACGGTCACTCGCACACAAGAGGATTCATAACGGCGGCGGCGGTGAAGGAGGAGGCTCTCGCCGCACATGCTCACGTGGCGGGGGTGCCGGGGGGTGCCGCAGGGGTGCGCGGGCTGCGAGTACTTGCTGCAAAGGTCAGCCTGCCTGCACCTGCGCCCGC
This sequence comes from Furcula furcula, assembly GCA_911728495.1. Classification (NCBI taxonomy): domain Eukaryota; kingdom Metazoa; phylum Arthropoda; class Insecta; order Lepidoptera; family Notodontidae; genus Furcula; species Furcula furcula. Next base: position 29,388,639 of record OU452247.1, on the reverse strand, counting down.
GCCGCACATTGCAAGATTATTTATCACTATCGTCGATACTACCTACGAGTATATAAAATACCGACCAACAGACGCCTCTCTTCGGACTATAATTATTTTGCTACCGGTTCAGCACGTCTAGTCTGTGTAATCCCACGAAGCCTGTTGCCCACTGTCTTCAGACACCCTGATCCTTCTCACTGTTGCTCGATTGCATCTTTCTTGGTTCTATATAAAATCTTATTTTAATTTAGTGAATAATGTGACTAACGAATTGAAACAATTTTAGTAGTTAACTGTCTCTATATTAATGTGGTATGGCTCTCGTGCTAGAAACTGTCTAGTTGCGTACCCGTACTGTTTAATGTTCAGCCGTAGAGCCGCGCGTGAACCTTGCTGTGTGCCTGTGAGAAGAGTTATGTGGGTGGCTGAAGAAAAATGAGTAGACGCAAGAAATTTAATAGCTTACTAGTCCAGGTGTACAGTCAAACTGTACATATTGCATACTCAGCATTTACGTAACATGTATGCGCGTCACCGAGCCATCGTATTACTGGTATTACTAATCAATATACGTCAGTGCAGTTACAGCATTCAACTCGGGCGGTTTTATTTACATCATCCTTGATCGACCCTTATATCATTATCAATATTTATCATTTTACTATCTTTTATCAACCTTATGAGTGACTAGCTCGCTCACCAGGAGACGCCTCTCCATTGGCAAGCTATTAGGGGAACTTCTCACCTCAATTTGACAAAAAATTGCGATACTTGGTTCACCAGCTTTGTTTGTTGTCTGATATTTAGACCTTCGTTTATACTGAGAATATTTTTATTACATCAAAACATATCCTAAACAGCATAATATATGTAACTTCGATTCTCACATGTTTACTAAAATTTGTCATTGGGTAGTTAACGCGCAAAGTCTTGTAGATTTTACTCTTAAAACTCTTTAAACTCAGTAACGAGAAATTTAAGTACTATTCATGAAACAATTTATTTTAGATTCAATATCATAGTAAACATTCTTATTTGACAGATATTGCTCTTTTAGAAAATTAATCAGGCCAATCCCTCACAAGACCAGCCATCTACGCGAGATCAGCCATCTACGCGAGACCAGCCATCTACGCGGGAGATATTATAGTGCACAAGCTCTTGCTTTTCTTTTACTTCCACAACCCGATGGGACGGAAGACCGACACGACGGGGAGATGTCAGCTGCGGGAATGAACTAATGAATATCATACACCTCGTACACTACGAGGGACATTATTTAAAGAGAAGAACCAGTGTTTTATTTCAGATCTGAAATGCTACTTAAATCTTAATAGGTAAATTTTATTTGATATCACTATAAAGAAGTCTTGTCAAGAATGCAGACTTGTTGCCAAGGTTGCTCAAAGTCAACGACCTGCTTCTCCGGTTGGCTTCTCCCTATCACGAAAAATAGTGGGTATGAAAAAAGTAATCACGTATTGGAGGTGCTCACACTTAATATATTTAAAATAAAGAAAGTTTATGTGTTAAAATACTGGTAGGTACTTTTCATTAAATGTACAATTTGGAATGAGAATAGAATACGTGCAATACGTTCCCTAATCAATTAGTGACCCTCCATGTGGCCTGCATACATGGCGGCGGCGGCGGTGGCGGTGGCGGCTATCGCGCGGCTTTATCTTCTATTCGTAATCGTTTCATTATCGAGCCCGATAATGACCAGTTTGTGGATAATGCGCGTACTGATATGATTTCTGATAGCCGGGCCGGAGCCGCGTCGACCGGGAAGTACGCGCGGGAGTACGCGCGGGCACACGCACGTAGCGCAGCGCCGGGACGACGCTGGCCGCAGCCCGGGGACACTACTGATCGTTAAATTAAATATTAACGTATGTACGTGTGTGTTTAATGCGACCGGTTCGATTCCGTCTGAGTTTAGACGACCGTCATTAATTCCACCAACGAAATTTTTATGCTAATAAAATAGCTCACCAACAGGTATATGTTACGAAATTGTAATTTATCTGAATGATTTTGTTAAAATATAGCCCTACCTATAGTTTTTTCCTTTGAAGTTCGGAAGTGGACTCCGGAGGGGGAATGCAGTCCATACAGTCCCGTCGATATCATAGAAACATGATGGAATCGTGGCGTGCCTGTCCGCGGGCGACTGTCACGTATGGAACGTGGTACGGGACGCCGAGTAATATTCTATTTAATTTGCAATGCGGTTAGTGTGTTATGAATATGCGTAGGCCCGCGGCAGATACGCGGGCGCGGCCGGGGGTGCGGCGCGGGGTGCGGGCCGGGGTGCGGCGGGAACACATGACAACAGTCCGCGCGACGCGGACGGTGTGATGTCCATTTGGTGGATGGGCGGTCGGCGACCCCGCGCGGCCGTGGGCGCCCGCGATAAACCTCATATATTCATACGCGCGGCGTCGCCATCGCCTCGTCGACTGGTCGCCGGTACCGTTACTTTTCTTGCTTTCAGATCTCGTTCGGTGCTTAATTCTCGTTTTAAAACTGGGTGCGCGGCTGCCGGCGCCCGCGCGCCCGCGCGCCCGCTCGCCCGCGCCCACAATTAATGTGCCAGCATCAGCATGCAGCGAGGACGCCGGCGCCGCGATGGACCTCGCCGCGTTCCACTCCGCTAACGATAATATTTATTAGGGATAAGAGTCACAGCTCCACGCACGGAAACCGACCATGGATACACACACACTTCTCATAGCGTCAGAATATAAAGTATCCGGACGGTGTACTGAAAAGTGTTATCGAATAAATATCGCATGATAAAAAAAGAAACAGAATTGGAGTAGTGGTGGGCGTGGACAGCGCGCGGCGCGATGGCATCGTGACGAATCATAATAATGGCTCATTCATCACGAGTCATTCACGAGCTGCGCTGGTCCCGGCGCGGGCGCTGCGTCGCTTGACATCACTGCCCTCCTAGCCTAGAGCTATGCTCGAACTAAGATAACAGCATTGACAGCATATAATGTATATGTTTATACGAGATAATAAAACATACTCATAAATAACAATCATCATAAAAGACATTGCTCAGCACCTATACAAAGTTTGTCTAAGAACTAACAGTCTTAAAAAATATTTTCGGGTTCTAAAGAACACTTTTAAATCCTTGGAAGTTTAAAACAACGGACACTTCTAATAGTTGAGGAGCCCTAGAAGGGATTTCGGGATTTACTCGAGCGCGGCAACATAAGGGAGCTACCTAGCATCCTGCTCAGTACCTCCAAAAAATATAAACACTCTTTATAGAGCCGCTTTATAGCCGCTTTATAGTAAAAAAAAAATCGATCGTCAGAAATTACTCCAGCGCATCAGATTAAGATAAGGTGGGTTAATTACAAGCTAAAAGGTGTACATTCAGAAAATCTGACGATTTGAGCGTGACGAAAGGGAGTGGGAGGGTTATATAAAAAACCATGTCTGGACATTCTCCAGCGCGGCTGATTTTTTGTCATTTTGAAGAATATGATCCAAAAATAATAAAAATAATATGATCTGCCGATTTCCACAAGCCGAAGTAATAAAAATCGTCAATGAAGGTGAGAGCGTGCAGCTGGAGTTAGGCATGTATTCGTGTATTACCCACTCACCTAGTAATATTTTGAAGGACTCTCTGGTTTGTTCGTGCTTCAAAGTTAGTGCCCGACTGCACCAGACGGAAGGCTATGTTTTTCAAGAGTTTGTATGTTTATGTAAGTATGGTTTAAAACCAGCACCAACAGCTGAACATACTATGTGTTCAGCTTTTGGATGAGGTAACGCCGTCAGTCTTTTAGGTATCCTTCCCTCAACAACTAAGAGGAAGTTTTTTACTAAGTTTAAGTATATTTGTAAATAAACTGTAAATATTTAGTTATATTATGTAAGTAAAGTAAGAGTCCCGTGGGGTGGGGGGCCCGGTTAAGAATTGCATCCCCCATGCATGCAAGAGGTGACTAAGCGAGAACGGGAAAACGGGCAGCAGCGTCTTTCTTTTGGATTTATTTTCCACCTAATTTAAATCAAATCAAATCAAATATTTATTCGCTAAGGATCGGTTACATAATGGTCTTAGAATAACAATAAGTAAGTACATAATGTTAAGCCCGACAATCCGCCTTTACTAGGCATGCGAATCTTATTAAATAAAGAAAGATAAGATTAATAATGTGTGTTTAACAAACCAATGAATATAACTAGTTTTTTTCTGTAAACAGTTCGGTAATAGAGTATTTTTTTTTCTAATAACCATTCCTTTAATTTTTTTGTAAATGTAATGTTGGGAAGTTGTTTAATGTCTTCTGGTATATTGAATATTCGGCCACACATTACATAACAATGTTTGCTGTATAAAGCGGTCTTTGCGATTCGATTTCGAAACAACAATTATGTTTGGATTTCTTGTGTTGCGAGGATATATCCTCGAAGCATACGAGGTATACATCGTATGCTTTTTTAAATAATTCCGTGTTAAATTTGACAAATTTTGCTGCTTCAAGAATATACATACAGGGCAACATAAGTATTTTAAGTTCTTTGAATATCGGTTTGCAGGAAATCCAAGGAGCTACACCATATATAGCCCGTACACACTTCTTTTGTGTGATAAAAGCTTTATTAATGTCTGTTGAATTCCCCCATAATAAAGTAATGAGGATACATAGCCATGATAGCCATAGACCGTATTGATAGCAATCAATACGGTCTTTCGGGTGGCTACTTGTCTTAATTTTGCAAGAACGTACACATAACGATTAAGTTTATTACAGACATTTTCTACATGTGCTTTCCAATTCATATATTTATCGAGTATTATCCCTAGGAAGGAAATTTGATTTACCTCAGAAATGGTTTCGTTGTTATAATTAATGTCTAAAGATTTTAGATGCTTACCGTATGTACTAAATTGCACATATTTTGTCTTCGCAACGTTTATTTGAAGATTATTAATCTCCATCCATTCTACAATTGTCTTAATTGTTTTATTTATTTCGGTTACATAATTCTCGTCATTTTTATTTGAAGTTATCAGAAGAGAGCATGGGTGCCTTCAATACAGTGTTAGTTATACACTAACCTTCGAGCTAATTCGGTATTTGACCACAGAACACTATTGCTCTGATGAACATGAAAAGTGACAACTGATAAGAAGTAGACAAAAAAAACGGTCAAGTGCGAGACAGACTCGCGCACCGAGGGTTCCATACCTTCTTTGGACCTATTAAAGTTATTTTACTTTACGTCTAACACCTCAGATAGCAAAAAAACCGCTAATCTAAGTTTGTTTGTCGAGGTTTTATAAGGATTACTAAAAACTATACTAGGTACTTAGAAAGATCTTTTGAAATTTTCTGTAAGATATAGATGAGACACATGTATTACATATAAATATTTCAAATTGTTTCCCTCCACAAACTTCGGCTATAAGAGGTTTTACTTTTGAAGACTACGTGACATAAACATAAAGAATCTGTTGTGAAGTATGCAAATGAAGCCCTTTCACGGACGACTTCGGATCAAGTGCTAAACTAGAATTTGGTTACTTTTTGTGGATCTATGTTAACACTGCGGTCTGCGAAATTAATAAAATGCCTATTTATTTATTATTTGATTAATATACAGAGTCCGTTCAATTCTAGTACTTGGAATAAAGGTCATAAAATAAGCTAAGAATTATGGTATAAATCAAATCTCTGCTAATTCCTAGGTGTAATAGAACAATCGTCTTTAAACGATTAACTAACATTTCCTTAGATACATTAAGTATACAATCAAGAACGTCTGACTCACTAATTGTATACCTACAGTAGTATGTATAATTCAGTTAGGGCATTACATTCAAGTTAGCATTTAATTTAAACATTATTATTATTGCATATAATACTGACAGAGGGATTATCATCAGATTATATACTTACTTTCATACTTAAACCATTCAACGTGAGATGATCAAGATCAAGAATCGTGAACACTGAACACCACGTTGCTATGTATGGTAGTCGCAGAAACAGTAAATACTAAGTGAATGGCTAAAAAAATAGATAGCCCTTCTAAGTAATCCACAACAGTATCTTGTTTGTAAACAAAATAATAAACTGCCCACATTATTAGCTGAAACCGCCTCTTTTCGACAACGAAGTACTTAAGACAATCCTGTAGTTTATCCGCTGCGCTCATCGATATAGCATGCTACGCTGCTGCAGTGATGTTTGGTTTATCATAATTATAACACTGATTACCATTGCCAGCTAGTTTCTTAGGTTAACACCAGTGCCACTAGCTAATCTTGGATAATGTCCAAATATCTGTGCATCTGTAAAATGCATGAATATCCCTCGCAATTTTGATGGTAATTCTTTTACTAACAAAACTTGTTAGGACATTGGCCAGGAATTGATTAGGTTGCCCCAGGGCCATTGTATGGTACCTACATAATATATGATAAGTATTGTTTGTTGTGACTCAATTTTGTTGGTGTATTTCTCTGGCGATGTATCACTTATGCAAATAAATTAAATTGAATTTATTTACAAATAGTTTTAGCATGGTTATGAACATCTTTGGCCTTTTTTGTGAAATGAATGAAAAACAGCGAGTGAGTGTCGTGCTGATAATAATTATTATCAGACTCTACAGTCGGCGGCTGTACTGACACATACCAACCAATACATTCTGTGACAACCATTTTTTTGTATCCAACGTAGTAATGATACGAGCAGACGTTATTTAGACTTGCCTATAGGCAGCTGCACTGCCGTTAACTCTATTAAGCTCGGTAATTTCACAAAATGCCAGTGCTCTATACACCGGAACACAACAATATCTGCACATTGTTGCTTGGCGGCTGAATATCTGTCACTGTGCTGTGGTATATGTCATCGCTATTGTGGTTCGGATAAGTAAGCGCCCCCCCCCCCCCCCTTATCTACAAAGTTAGTGGAGGGAAAAATCAATCTGAAATAATTATGGGTAATACATGTCTACCTATATTTTACAGTTAAAATAAAATGATCTTTCTAAGGAGTACAGTTTTTTAGTAATCCTAAAAAAACCTCGACAAACAAACATAGTTTTGCGGTTTGGTTTTTTGCTATCTGAGGTATTACATGAATAGTATAATTACTTTAATACGTCCAAAGATGGTATGGAACCCTCGGTGCGCGAGTCCGACTCGCACTTGACCGGTATGTATTTTTTTATTAGTCACTGTAAGCTATTGACTAACCACAAATCCATCCGTGGTAATATGTGATGATGTCGTAGATGATAAAATGCACCAGCGCAGGGAACGCAGCGACCGTCACAGTCACTGTGCTGAGCGACCCTTAGCGACCTTACATAGAGCACAGACGCACTTTGTATGAGCTCGCACGGCTAATAACACACTAGTGACACGGTTAAATTGGTCAACTCTTATACATATGTATATATATATACAGTTACATATTAACATTATTAACAATTGTATTACCATGATAATAATGATATATTTCACATTCGCGTTGCATTGTGTGCCAAGGTCGGCGGCGCGCGATAGCGGCGCGGGCGCCGGTCGCCAGCGGTGGCGCTGCGGTATGGTTGCCTGTGACGAGCATTCAACGGTCCTGGATAGACGAGGCTGTTCCCCGGGACAGAGAGTCCAAGTCTCCACCACTCCGAGTGCAAGAGAGGCAACATTATCCATGCTGACTGGATGCGGTTACGTGATTAATAGTAGAGAGAGCACTGATAAGTTTCCAGCATGAGACTCAGTATCGAAGTGCACATTATTTATTAATGAATAAACTACATGTAACCTGTATAGTTTATATAATTCTGAAATACTTAGTGTAATTTTCTATAAATTAAAGAATTTTTAAAAGAGCATCAGTAGTTCTAGAGATAACCTTCGACAAATAAAACAATTGGACTTTACCTCTTTATGATATTGTTTATTATTTGATTAATTATTTGTGAGGCACAGATCTCTCTGGAGAGATTGAGCAGTTATTATTTATTTATTTTATTTTATTCAGGAAACAAATAGTCATGCAAGTAATTCGTAATACAATAAATGGTAGTAAACACAGACTAACGAGTTCCATAAAATGTTACTGTGTGTATACAATTACAAAAACAATATATTAGTTAGCTAAGTAAAACAACTTGCTTATACAATGAAATAAGCTGAGTATTACAATTAAAGTTTATTGCTTCTTACGCATTTTTGCCTTAAATATATTCATACTGTTTCAAAATATATCAATATCATTAAACTTATGATTATAATCATTAACACTACGTCTAAAGAAGTTTAATTAGGTGATTACTAAAAAATAGAACCACACAGAGTGTATTCTTATTTGGGTGTACATTAGAAAACATTCCAAAAAGACCTCAGTCGCATTGAACCGCTAAACTTTGTAAGTGACGATGCGGCTTGAACTATTAATAATAATTCATGATTTCATTGCTACACACGTTACTCAAAATGAGCCCAGCAAGTAGTGGAGTTGTTTATTACGCTACTTCTAGTAACATATAGGCGCTCCACCACTACCCGGCACATTCATTGATAACATATTGATGTTATACGCGAGCTATTTAATAATACCACTAATAGATATCCAGCGTGTGACGAGACTTTGTAACCGGCGACCTACGCGAGCACGCCGCCGCGCGACCCTCGACTCTAACGCTACAACAATAGAACCGTTTTGCAGTGAGCTCTGTCGATACGTAATAGTTAATTAATATTCGTGTGTAAGAATATTAAATCAAGGAAACGTGGCCATGTTTTGTGAGTTAAATGCGCTCATTTTTTGTGTAGTTTTCATTGGAATGGCTGTGAACTGCGATATGGGCGGCGCGCGAGTCGTTGCATTGTTTGAAAGGCCAGCGGTAAATGCATAACTTCGATGCGTTTAATAGTACGATTAAACTAGATGTGACGGTCCCGTTACGTTATGGTCTATTTCAGTCAATTCGCAGCACGACGCGACTCTACGGCACTAGGTGTGAGGGTGCGGCTCCGGGGCCGTCGGTGGCCGCTGCATAGCCATAGATGGAACCTTTGTATACCCAAGCGTCTTTGCATTAAGTTTTTATAGGTAAACGATCGCTAATCGACGGATCATATTCGTGATGAATAGATAATGAACACTAAATCACAACTAGTAGTAGAAAATGGCATACACCATGCACCTCGTGTAGTGTAAAATTGTTGACGTTACCAAACTACTATACCTAATAATTACTAGCGAATATTTAAGCAATTGGAATAAGCGCGCATAATTTCACGGGCGCGGCGCCGTGTGGTGATGACTTGCGACAAGTGAGTGATATATAAATAATGAGCGAAGGAGTACGTTTTATAACCCGTTTTGCTTTAGTCTTTTTTTAACCTAACAACATCGTTTAGATGCGTATTTGCAAATAATAATAAGGAGGATTTTAGCTGTCGTACTCTAGTAATAATATCTAAGTGAGTATACTTATATATTTCTGGTGAAACGTCAATGACAGGCGAAGGAGCCGAGTGACATGGCAAGCGAGGTAAGGTGTGCGAAACAAAATTATTTTGATTAATTGCTTAGAATACACGATAGTATTGCAGTGATGAGTCACACGCAACACGATAGTTCACAGTGTGACACGGACCCTCGTATCGTCCTCGTTCGTAACAACACGGTCGGCTCAAAGTACATCGAGCAAGGATGCAAATTCCTCGCAAATGGAAGCGACACTGACTAAGCACAACCGGCCGGTTGCCATCCGAGTGTCGCACATCGGCGTCTATTAATAGTGGCGTGTGGCGTGTGATCGGTGCACGTGTGTGCGTGCGGCAGCGTGCGCGTGTGTGCGCGGGCTGCACCTGCGCCGGAGCCTGCCGCCGGCCGCCGGCCGAGGCGCCGCGCAGCCTTGGCTCGGCGAGAGTGTTGGCGGGTGGCGCCCCCGCGCCGACGTGGCGACCCCGGTGCGACGACCGCCGCGCGCCACCCGCCCTTGCTAGGACAATTCATCTATCACTCACCTGCGCTTGGAGCTCCGCTTCCCCGAAGTGCCCCGGCTGATAATGGCTCAGATCGCTGAATGCTGTTCAGGAGCTTTAAACTTGGCACAGATCTTTGATGTTTCAGATACAAGATGGTCGGGATATGGAAGCACCAAGAAGGCCGGTTTGCTTGTAGCGTAGGCAAGTAGCGAGTAGACGTCAGGCGGCGTCATTTGCGCGTGCTAACGAAACACAGGAGCCGGCCGGCGCGGTCGCCATATTGGGTGAAAACCATGTGAAAACAATCGCCTTCGCTGGAAGCATGAAGCATTTCTCCCGTGGTTCGTAGCTTCTATAGTAAACCGTTGTTACGAATTTGATCTGGGAATAAACGATTGTATTATCTTTCAAAACATCGTTTGTTGTCGGGGAACCTGGGATCAAACCCCGGGTCAGAGAACTAATGATCCGTGATACGCCAGGAATCAGGGGGTGATGGCCCTCTGCCGACATATATAATTGAAATTATTACACAGCGCGCGCGCACAGCGAAATCGAATGACGTATGTATCGTTAATAAGTTTTTTTGAAGATTTGTGTTGTTAGTTCCCACCTATTCCGTGGTTCCCACTAACAACACATATTCAAAAAGAACTGATTCACTTCAAAAGTGCTACAAGTGCTCCCGTAGTTTAGATATTGTGACAGATACATGTTTAAGGTGCTATCTAAAAGGTAAAAAATACCGGTCAAGTGCGAGTCGGACTCGCGCACCGAGGGTTCCACACTATCTTTGGACGTATTAAAGTAATTTTACTATTCATGTAACACCTCAGGTAGAAAAAAAACCAAACCACAAAACTAAGTTTCTTTGTAGAGGTTTTTTTAGGATTACTAAAAAACTGTATTACTTAGAGAGATCATTTTATTTTTCCTGTAAAATATAGATGTATTACCCATAATTATTTCAGATTTTTCCATCTACAAACTTCGGAGATAAGGGTATATTTTTTTGCCATTGTTTATTATCAGCCAAAAACTGCGTGACATAAACCAATACTGACTTCATCTGCCTATCTGTCACACCTACATATCTTATTTCAGGAACCACTGATGCTATAGATTTTAAATTTAGAATATTTTTAGAACTTAAATTCCTTACCCGGCATCATCGCAAACGATATAAAAATATTTTTATACTTTTTTCTTTTTATTGGGGGTCGAATAGGGGCGTCAAAATTTCAAAGTCAAACTAGTATATCGAGTGGGATATCATATGAAAGAGATTCATTTGCACATTTCAAAAATTTTAATTTATGTAACGTAGTTTTTGGTTTATAATGTTGTGTATATATATTAATAGTTTATAATGGTAATTTAACTGGTGGATAACTGTTGGCTACTGCACAACTTAATTAAATGATGACATGAATAGTATGTTAAAGTGCTTTGTGTCTTGCCTGACGAGGCACTGTTTAACAGCATAAGTTAAATGTGAGCCACTGTGATTTTGGATCGGCCATACTCGCCATCGAAAAGTCTTTGCTTGTGGCGGCTTCGTTTGGCGGGTCACCCCCTTCCCTCCAATATGGTTGAGGGGAGTGATGGCTGTTGCTCGAGTCAACTCGTGCGCGGGTGCTGCTTGGGGGGACTGGTCCGACTACTATCCCTTTAGCCTTTTAGTTTGTTGTATTTTCGTCGTGTTTATGTCTCTCTCTTGTTTTGTCTATTAAACGGCAGGACACACTGTCGCTGATGCTGATCTTATTGTAACAAGACAAACACTGTTTTGACAGGTGTAAAAGCTCTGACAGTAGGAATGAAACAAGGTAACTCTTTGCATAGTTGTAGTAGTGTAGCATAAATCAAGCAATAAGAGCGGTGTAGTTGCATAATATGCAACCGCTACGGAGGTGTTCACGGAAGACCAGCGTCGTGTTGCCGAATAGGTGTCACGGCAAAATGCTGAGTGGACTCCTTTTTAACCTTAACGACTGATTGTTTTTATTTTATGTGTACCAATTGTTATTTTATGTCGTTAAATATTTTTTTTTATATTCTATTCTACTAGATTAAATTAGGTACTTAATTATCGTTGCATATAAAAATAAAATGTCACCAATATCACGATTGATGGGTCAAACTTGACATGGAACAGCTCAGGGAGCTTATTACCAAGGGCCATTGAAATCAATTACTGCCAAGTGAATTACTAAACGTACGACTAAATACCCAATATTGTTATGTCGAACAACTCCAGCTAAGTATAATGTCACTATATTTGTTATACACAATTTATTTTCCCACAAATTTGTGCTATTAATTTGTCTTTTGTATCTTTGTTTTTGTGATGAGTGAATAAAGAATTTATTTATTTATAGGAAACATAAAATTTTAATGCATTATTATAAACAAAATCCTTTCCATTATTTTTTTTCCAGACCATTCATCGTCGTGCAACATCTAATATATAGAATTCTCGTGTCGCGGTGTTTGTTACCAAAATCCTCCGAAACGGCTGAACCGATTTGTATGAAATTTTGTGTGCATATCGGGTAGGTATGAGAATAGGTCGTAAAGTATATAATTTCATACCTCTAGGTTAAGCAACGTTAGGAAAGCTGATTACATAGACGGGTGACCGTTTACTACCATTTGTGTGTATGTCTCTGTACTTCGTAGAGCAATTAAAAAGTGGGTTCCGGTTTTTAACCGACTTTAAAAGGGAGGATACATATCTAATAGTATTAAAAATGCGTAATATTCACATAATATGACTATGTGGGCATCTAAAAAGGTAAAACGGCGCGAGCGGAGCTGCGCGGGTCAACTAGTGTTTGTATAATAGCTATCTATTATGTAGTATCTATTATGTAGTAATAATAATAGGTACACATAGTATAGCTCATGTATGTATGTATGTATGTTATGTGTGTAGTGGAAGCATGGATATTATAATGAAGTACGACCGTACTTTAACCGACTTCAAAAAAGGAGGTTCTGTATGTAGGTATGTAATCATCTAAACAAATGTACCATATTTTATGAGTCTTTGTATATATGTAACTCATCAAAAACTACAAATTCAATTGCAATAATTATTTTTGATATAGTTTTAGTATGTTTCAACGTAGGGAAGAGTACAAGTTTCATCAAAATCGGTTCAGTAGTTTAAATGATATAGATTTTTATGTTTTTAGTAAGATACTCTAGCGTAGGCATTCGCTACGCTGCTGATATTATCTTGGTACCATAAAAGTCGACCGGGGTATGTGGGATTATTACCCACTAAAACCTCCGCGGCTGTCGCATCGGCACATGAGAGGGTACCCTGGTCTCTCCGGTGGGATCTGCACCAGGGGCCACTCAGTACCTTGCCTTTGACCCCGCCGCCGGGAGCGCATTGTAGCCCCTCGGGAACTAGTCACGGTGCTCACGGGGACGGGGGTCGCAACCTCGCCGCCGTCCTCCTCGGAGTCGCCGCCGTACTCAATGGACATTCTAAGGGCCCACACCCCGAGCGTCCAGCGACTCCGAAGGTTTCCCGTTGTTTATAGCCCCGGGCTCAGGGCTGGGGAGCGAGACGTTGGGCGGCCGCTTGACGCGGCCTGCGTTTTCATCGCCTAACGGGATCAGCGCGTTCGCATTACCGCTCGGCGGCCTCCTTCTGGGACATGACAGTCTCACAGAAGGCGGCCATCGCTCCCCACGCCGCTTCCCCGGACAGCATAGCCGACACTACGCTACCCAGGGAGAGGTTCGATCCGATGACTGCGACCAGGTCTCGACGCTCCATCGACCACGCGGAACAACCCTCTAGCGTATGTTGGGCGGAGTCAGACTAGTCGCAGTGGAAGCATCTCGTCTAATAATCACCGAAACAACCGTGACCGGTGATTATTTGCGTAAGCCTATAGGTGAGTCGTCCACTCCCTATAGGCTTACGCAAATAATCACCCTTCAAGTCTTGCCCACCTTTTTTTTTTTTTTTTTTTTTTTTTTTTGACGCGGGGGAAATCTTCGAAAGATCCCCGGGAGCTGTGGGGCTCGACCGGGGTATGTGGGATTCTTACCCACTAAAACCCCCGCGGCTGTCGCATCGGCACATGAGAGGGGAGACCCCAGGGCTCTCCGGTGGGATCTGCACCAGGGGCCCCTCAGTGCCTTGCCTTTGAGCCCGCCGCCGGGGGGCGCATTGTAGCCCCCCGGGAACCTGTCACGGTGCTCACGGGGACGGGGGTCGCAACCCCGCCGCCGTCCTCCTCGGAGTCGCCGCCGTACTCAATGGACATTCTAAGGGCCCACACCCCGAGCGTCCAGCGACTCCGAAGGTTTCCCGTTGTTTATAGCCCCGGGCTCAGGGCTGGGGAGCGAGACGTTGGGCGGCCGCTTGACGCGGCCTGCGTTTTCATCGCCTAACGGGATCAGCGCGTTCGCATTACCGCTCGGCGGCCTCCTTCTGGGACATGACAGTCTCACAGAAGGCGGCCATCGCTCCCCACGCCGCTTCCCCGGACAGCATAGCCGACACTACGCTACCCAGGGAGAGGTTCGATCCGATGACTGCGACCAGGTCTCGACGCTCCATCGACCACGCGGAACAACCCTCTAGCGTATGTTGGGCGGAGTCAGACTAGTCGCAGTGGAAGCATCTCGTCTAATAATCACCGAAACAACCGTGACCGGTGATTATTTGCGTAAGCCTATAGGTGAGTCGTCCACTCCCTATAGGCTTACGCAAATAATCACCCTTCAAGTCTTGCCCACCTAAAACAACGTCAGTATCGACCAATATAACCAAGTTTAATGTTTTATAGTCGGTAGTTGTACACGTAACTAAATTCATAACAAGTTACTTTATTTTAACGATATTCGTGATTTCGTAAATCAGATTTGAGTGTGAAAATGCTCATAGAGAACTAGGACCCTGTGTCTGCGCGCACTTGTGAACTGCAAAATGTATCCTTCGTAATTAGCTAACCGCGTCAAAAAAATATTATGGCCTGGAGAATATTAATATTTATATAAAATGAGGCTCTGCCTAGTGCCAGGAGCACTAGTACTAACTTCAAATAAAATTGATTGCGCCAAATGATTAGTCGGTCGCAGCACTAACGTTACGGCACAATATAAATTAGAAATTCAATGTGTTGAACCGTGGAGTTAATGTGATACATCGCAGTCGCGGCGGTAGGACGGTACAGACCGTACAGACGGCGGAGGCGGCGGAGGCGCCGACCCCGGCAGCAGCATTAACATTCAAATTTATGTCACCATTAGAGGTCCGTAAACGCGGCTCTACTCTAGCCGTATCACTGTCCGATATTAATGGCCTCGATGATACGTTCCACGACGATCTACTTATACTTACTTTTATCATCGTCAAGAATACCATCAAGCTATTGAAAGTCTATTGGTTTAAATAATATAGAAATAAATAGAAATAAACACAGGCGTCTCGCTGCTCTTCGGAGTCTATGGACTTTTGGGGTTTTGGCCCTAAACGTTCATGGAGTAGGTATGGCGGCGAATCCGAGGGGGACTGCGGTGAGGTTGCGATACCCGTCCCCTCGAGCACTGCATCAGGTTCCCGAGGGGCTATAGTGCGCCCCCAGGTTCTCTTATATGCCGATGCGACAGCCAAGGTTGGTTTAGTCGGTAAAAATCCCACATAAAGATACTCTCGTGAGAGCAAAAAAAGCGTCTCGGAGCTACCGACGGATGCAAAGGATTAATTATCGTGCACTCCCTCGCTGCGTCGGCTGCGGTACTAGTGCAATTACGTAGTATTTCTTGCAATAACGAGCTTTATTCTTAGAAAACCACTATTTTATAAACATACAGTAATATCGTTTATTTTTAGAAATATACATTAGTTACTATATATACTATAGCAAAAATAAACAAAACAGGCGGTTTCCATGGGAAATCAATCTAAATACCGATGAAAAGTCATCAATACACCCACGCGTCGTTCACACTGTACCTACGTTCAAGGTTTTACTTGGTTGTTTGTGTACACATCGTACATAAAATATTTGTTACCATAGACTACATACATAGATGTCTGTGAATTATTCATATACTTTGTCTCTGGTTGTAACCGAACGTCCGACACCGCGATAGCATTATTGAACCTTTATAACTTTATTAATTGATTACAGTCCGCTATTTATAATTATATCTCGTGTTTGATTGCGCCTCCTACATGAAATGGTCTTCGAGCATCGATTGAAGTAATAAGTGCTTCGCGGACTCTTATAGTGCAGTGCAATATAAGTGAAGTGTACGGGCTGTGCGGTCTCCATATTGGCCGTCACGTAATTTTGTTCGGTCTATTCACCCTATATTTCGCGAATTGCGAGAAGAAGTACAGGTATTGGCGCGGTGCGCCGAAGTCTTATCTTCCTTTCCAGTTGTCATCGGAATTCTATAATTTCGAAGGTCTATACCTACAGCTGGGTTAAAATTGCAATATTGCATAGTCATCCGTTTTGTGTGTGTGCGTGCGGTGCATGCAACCCGTTTCACGCAGTGCAGCAAAGGAACGGAAATACACAACACAAGCAATTTTTAACATTGTCAACAATTCCCTATGTGTTGGTTGACTTTTACAAAAAACGGAACGTAATAGTTGGAACGTGTCAGTTGGCACCATTGACACGTCTGAAATTGCCTGCGTTTGCGCGGGCCTATAAACGTCGTGCAGCGGGCAGCGGTATCGTGCTCCGTGAACGCGCGCGTTTGCCGACCAATAGACGGCGAGAGCGAGTCTGCACTACGGCGATTTTAGCCAATAGAAGAATTTCAAGATTGCAATAAACAATATTAATACTTCCTTTAATATTAATATCTTGGATTAATTTGGTTGTGTTCTATAATACGCCATTTTGTTGTAAGATCGTGTGTAAGACGTAAAACGCTTTCTTTGTCTTCATTATTTTTGCGCATTTTGCCAACGTTATTCAAGTTGTTCTATAAGTTTGTGTTTATTATAATTTACGACAATGTCGGAAGAGTTAAAACGATTGGTAGCCTCGCGGGGACAGTGTAAAGCATTTATGACGCGATTGATGAATTATATTAAGGGTACAGACGCAAAAAATCTTGATCTTCCATTACTAAAAGAAAAACAAAAACGTCTGGAAAAAGTGTTTAACGAGTACGTGGAACTTCACGTAGAAACACTTTTATTAGATCCCACGGATAAAGAGGATATAGAAGATGTAGAAAACAAATATTTCGAGATGATGGCATTCATCAGTAATGCACTGTCGCCGCAGCCATCCGCCGCAAGTGCGTCTTCTATATCCAAAATTAAGGCGGAGGGTCATAACAGACAAAGATTGCCACCCATTGAAATTCCTAAATTCGATGGCAAGGTAGGTTTTTATCAGGATTTTATTTCTTTATACAAAAGTGTAATTCATAGCGATAAGGAATTGTCACAATGTGACAAACTTTATTATCTTAGATCCCTGTTGTGTGGTGAGGCCTTAGATATAATAAAACATTTGCCGCTTACCGAAGAAAATTATGATATTGCTCTAAGGCTCTTAAACGAACGCTTTGATAACAAACGGCAGATGGTAACTCACCACATAACATCGATATTGGATCTATCTAATATACATAAACTGACTGCACCTATCGCTAGGAATTTTGTGTCATCAGTTAAACAACACTTAGGTGCGTTGAGTAATCTAGAAGTGCCTACTCAACACTGGGATTTAATTCTGATTACAATACTTCAAAGAAAGTTAGATCAATATACACTTAGAGCATTTCATTTAGAAAACACTAGTTCAGAATTACCAACATTAAATGAATTCCTTAAATATTTAGAACAAAGAGCCACTGCTCTTGAGGCGTTGGGAGACTCCAGTGCAGCAAGGCGTTCCAGTAGCTTAGTGGCTGCAAAGGTTAAAGGTTCTTCAAGCCCTACTGTAAATAAAAAATGTAAGTATTGCAATTCATATGGTCACAAACTATATCAGTGTCCAACCTTTAAATTGGCTGACTATACCCATAAAAAGAGTTTTGTGGATTCAAACAATTTATGTTGCGTCTGTCTTGGTGAACACACGGGTAAGAAATGTATCTATAGTTTCAAGTGCTCTGTTTGCAAAGGCAGACATAACTCCCTGCTGCATGAGAATCCTCCGAAGCTATCAACGTCAGCTCAAGTGAGTTTGGTATCAAACGTAACGGACAATGTCCTATTACCTACTATTAGGGTACGATTGTTGAGCCAACAGGGTCAGCCTATTTATGCTCGAGCATTGCTCGACTCAGGCAGCCAGGTCTCACTTATTTGTTCAGATTTAGCAAATAAACTTGGTTGTAATATACAATGTAGTGATACTGTAATCACAGGTGTGTGTGATGGTATTAGTAAGACTACAAAACAAGCAACATTGGATATCTATTCAACCACCAATGACTATAAATTAACAGTAACATGTCAATTAAAAGACAAGATAACATGCAACATGCCTCAGTTCATTATAAATAATAAAGAAATTTCTCTGCCTTCCCATGTAAAGCTGGCCGATGAATATTTTCATAAATGTGAAAAAATAAGCTTGCTCTTAGACTGTGGCATATTTTTCCAGGTGTTACTGCGTGAGCAGCTCCCGGTTTATCCTGGTGAGCTGTTTCTGCACAACACCCGCTTTGGGTACATAGTTGCTGGAAAGGTACCAAGCTCTGTACATAATCAAAATGACATTGTATCTTCAAACCTATGCAGTAAGCAATCACAAGATCCTTTTTCTAATATTAATAATCTTGAAAATTTAGATAAGGCTGTATCTCAATTTTGGCAAACTGAAAATATTCCTGAAGTGTATAAGGAGGCTAATTCTGAGCAAGAGCTAGCTGAAACTATTTTCAAAGAGTCTGTAGTTTTAGAAAACAATAGGTTTCAAGTTGCCTTACCGTTGAAACAAGATATTACAAAGATACAGCTAGGTGATTCACTTTCATGTGCCTTAAAAAGGTTTCATAATTTGGAAACTCGATTTGCTAAAGATCCTGAGTTATTTCGTAGATATAGTGATTTCATTGAAGAATATATTAAGTTAGGGCATGCTATAATCATACCAATTTCATATTATGATTTAAATAACCAAGCAGTTTATTTTCTACCGCACCATCCTGTATTCAATGAGAAAAGTGAAACAACGTCATTACGAATAGTTTTTGATGGGTCTGCGCAAACTTTAAATAAAATTTCATTGAATGATGTCCTATTAAATGGTCCGGTTGTGCAAAACGATTTATTCAGTATATTGATTCTTTTTAGATTGTTTAAATATGTCTTAAACTGTGACATTCAGAAAATGTTTAGGCAAGGTCTAATAGACCCATCACACCGCCCTTTACAAAATATACTGTGGAGATCAGCTCCAGGGGAAGATATTAAATGTGTTCAGCTCCAAACAATAACTTATGGTTTAAAAAGTTCATCCTTTTTAGCGACGCGCTGTTTACTTGAGTTAGTACATAGGTACGGTGCTGAATACCCCCTGGCTGCCGACGTTTTACTCAACCAGACATATGTTGATGACTGCAATATAACTGGTAATGACAAAGATCATGTAATAAAAGCACGCAACGAGCTTATTCAATTGTTAAAATTAGGTGGGTTTAGCCTTCATAAATGGTGTGCTAATGATAAGTCATTGTTGGAAGGTATTCCTACTGATATTCAGCTTAAGCATAATAATATTCATTTTTCTGATAAAAATGAACCCTCATATATCAGAACATTAGGAGTTAAATGTAATCTAGATAACGATACTTTTATTATAAATTCACCTGAATTGCCTGTATGTGAAAACTATACAAAAAGAAAAATATTGAGCTTTATTAGCAGAATTTTTGACCCATTGGGGTTAGCAGGTCCTATTGTTGTTAGAGCTAAATTATTATTGCAAAAAACATGGCTTTTAAAAATTAACTGGGATGAAAAGTTGCCTGAAAAACTCAACGAGGAGTTTAAAGATTTTACTAATAATCTAAATTTAATGTCTGATATTGTAATTAAGAGACGCATGTGCACAGACATGATTCAATCGATGAATATTATTGGCTTTGCAGATGCATCTAATGTAGCTTACGGCTGTTGCCTATATTTACAGATTGTTAGTACGAATGGTGAAGTGACAGTGGACTTGCTGTGCTCAAAATCACGTATTAATCCAATAAAAAAGTTGTCAACTCCACGCTTAGAGCTCAACAGTGCACTGCTTCTGGCCACTTTAGCTAATAAGGTTTATAATGTGCTAAAATTAAAATTTGATATTAATGTGTATCTTTATTCAGATTCGCAAGTTGTGCTTGCTTGGCTAAACACTGATCCATTAAAGCTTAATGTGTATGTAGCAAACAGGATTAAATTTATATTAGATTCAACTCTGAACTTCTCTTGGCATTATGTTCACACTTCTGAAAACCCTGCTGATTGCCTTTCCAGAGGTGTAGAGCCGCACTTATTGCAGCAAAACATGCTATGGTGGCATGGTCCAGACTATTTAAAAAAGAGTGACTATAAGGTTAGTAGTGAAAAAATAGAAATGACAAGAGAAATTCCAGAGCTTAAAATATCCAATGTAATTGTGGAAACAAAGGATCCACTACCATTGTTTGTTAATTGTTCCAATATAACACACATGACTAGAGTCTTAGCTTGGTTTTGCAGATTTATAAATAATTGTAAACTCTCTAAAAGTAATGCAATGCATGACAGAAAAATGGGATGTTTATTGCCACAAGAATTAGATTATTCCTTAAATATCATATTAAAACATGAACAAGCAAGTCATTTTAAAGAAGAAATTAATTGTTTAAATTTAAATAAGCCTATTAAATCAGGTCTTATGGCATTAAACCCATTTTTAGACCATTTTGGTCTCATGCGTGTAGGTGGAAGACTGCAACATGCAAATGTCCCGTACTCCACGCGACATCCTATTATATTGCCAAAACACTCAAAAATTGTACATTATATTATTGAGAGGGAGCATAGAACACTGTTGCATGCTGGTCCGAAACTAGTTTACAATAACTTGTGTCAAAAATATCATATTGTAAATGGATTAAGAGAAGTGTCTCATGTTTTACATAAATGTCTAATTTGTTTTAAGTTAAAGGCAAAGAGCACCGAACAATTAATGGGTTCTTTACCTTATGATAGGGTAAATCAATGTAGAGTATTCCAAAAGGTAGGAATAGACTATGGAGGTCCATTTTATGTTAAGATGCATAGGGTTAGGAAACCTATTATATTTAAGTCATATATAGTATTATTTGTATGCTTTGTTACTAAAGCTATTCATATTGAACTTGTATTGGATATGACAACCGAGTCATTTCTAAACGCACTTAAGCGATTTATTTCACATAGAAATAAGCCATATGTAATATACTGCGATAATGCAGCTACTTTTAAAGGTGCTAATAACCAGTTGCAGGAATTGTACAAGCTACAGACTGCCAGCAGCCACCAACAAGCTGTGCAAAACTATGCAGCCAATTCTGGCATTACATTTAAGTTTGTGCCCAGTTACAGCCCGGTATTTGGTGGCCTCTGGGAGGCTGGCATTAAAAGTGCTAAGCATCACTTGAAAAGGGTTGTCGGCAAGACAGTGTTAACTTTTGAACACTTAAATTCAGTTGTAATTCAAGCAGAAGGAATCCTAAATTCCCGCCCTTTGACTGCCTTGCCAACAACTGATTCCAAGGATTTTTTATATCTCACGCCTGGTCATTTCTTGACAGGTGCCCCTTTAACAAGTTATCCTGATAAAGATTGTAGTAGCATACCTACCAACCGTCTCAAATTTTGGCAGCAATGTACTAGCATGGTTCAACATTTTTGGAAGCAATGGCACAAGCAATACCTTGTACAACTTCAAAACCGACCAAAATGGCGTAAGGATTGTCAAAATCTGAGAGTTGGAATGTTAGTTATCTTTAAAGATGAAAATATATTTCCTTTGCAATGGCCTATGGCTAGGATAACTGAAATTTTTCCTGGCCCTGATGAGAAAGTGAGAGCACTTACCATAAAAACCAGCAAAGGGAGTTATATCAAAACTAGTATTCATAAGATATGTGTATTACCTATAGAAACAGATTAAGTTTATTTTTATTAAGTTTAAATTTCAGTTTTTGTTTTGTTGAAATTGTTAAGTAAAAGGCATATATTTACTGTATTAGTAGAAGTAAAACTACTTAGTTATGTTTAAAGATTTTTTATTAATATATAAAATTTAACTTTGTTGTCGCGCTGCGCAATATGTACACATCGTACATAAAATATTTGTTACCATAGACTACATACATAGATGTCTGTGAATTATTCATATACTTTGTCTCTGGTTGTAACCGAACGTCCGACACCGCGATAGCATTATTGAACCTTTATAACTTTATTAATTGATTACAGTCCGCTATTTATAATTATATCTCGTGTTTGATTGCGCCTCCTACAGTTTGTTAACGACAATAAGGAAGACCTCATTCATTATACTAACAATTATCTCTATTTATAATTATGAAAAGTGAACAAACATATAAAGTAACACAGCAATTGTAAAAAAAAAATGTTTGCGTCGAGCGCGGTGCGGTCGAGTGCGGACTGCGGTGGCACACAAACGCAATTTAACGACGCGATCCTACATTGTTATATACATAGTAGCAAGTGAGTCGCCACGCAGCTTCCAGATTCATAAACAATCTTGTTAATGCCGCGGTCTACCCAGATACCATGAATATTAAACGCTGAACGGTTGCACTAACATTAGACATCAACGCATCGCTTCAAGCGCCACGAATGAAAACTATGTTGTTTTAGAATTTATTTAAATAGTGTAGTGTAATATAACTAATTAGAAGAAGAAGAAGAAGAAAAATATTTAATGTGACAAAAACAAATTACAGTAATAAAAACAGACATATAACTATTAAAATAAACAGAACATACACAGTACTAAGATAATAACAACACAGTCATAATTATTGGCACATAGGGCCCCACCTCAGCGATAATGCTGGTTAACACAACCAGCGCTGGTATTATGGTAAGGCCTTTGGTATAATCACGGACACAATAACGCTACACAGGCAGATAATAATAATAAAAAATAATAAAATATATAGAATATACAGTAAATTAAAGATAAGACCAGATTGGCCAGATTACGATGTTATAAAAGTTGTTTATTGTAGATTAAAAAAAGCACATTAAAGCTTAAATCGAGCCACTGGCATAGCAACTAACCATTTGTTAGGTTACATACAGATAAGTTATTAGATGGTATAACTAGGTGACGGTATATTATATTATTATACGGTAGCAATCACGAACGAAAAGCACTTATCGAAGTGGTCCTTGTGCCCGGTCCATCGGCACCGGTCGCGGGCTGGGATCCTTATCATCTGCAGCGCCAGCGCCGGCGCCGGTAGGTTGCGGGACCGGCGGCCAACTGGAGCGGCTAACTGTACCGGCTCGTGTGTGCGTATGTTCACGGCGAGCGGTGCGGCCGGGGCGTCGGCAGCGGGCGCGGGTTGCGTGTGCCCGCTGACTAGTGAAAGCGGCCGCGATCGATGATTGCATATGAATTCCGTGCGTTTTACACTCGCGGACACTATCAAATATACATACAATGAATATACAATATAAAGTATTCACAACTGATAAAAAAATATAATTGTCACACGCAGCATAAGATGCCCAAAACGATATGGGTGAAATAAATTCCTCATTAAATCGCCAACTAAGTAGGAACTTGGTTTAGTGTCCTTTTTTAACAAGCTGGCAGAGAAAATCGCAGCTATATGAGCAAGTCTCCTGAGAATTCGTATAATTTATATTTTGATTTTGATGAGTAGCCAGCTTTAATTGTTGATTAGCATGGGGTCATTTAGTATTTCACTGCTAACTATAAATAATGTCCTCCTGGCCGATACGACCACAGCGGCCAATCTTTCACAAGATCAACCATGTACGCAGGAGATATTATAGTGCACAAGTGTTTGCGTAGACACAGGTGCAGTCTTTCTTCCTTTATACCTCTCATAATCCGATGGGACGGGAGACCAACACGACCGGGGAGAGGTTTAGGCGCAGGACCGACTTTTTACATGCCCATCCGACGCATGGATCATCTTACTTTACAGACAATCAGGTGATCGGCCTGCAATGACAACTGCTAACTATAAACAAGCATGAGAGGTTCTAGTCGACTATCAACATACGACATAGTGCAAACTATTTACTTCAACGAGCCCCTCCAAACAGGTGGACAAACCTGAACCACATGCAGACAAGCCCGACAACACCCTACAATCTACGATACTAATCACATCAGTACAAATAACGAACAACTAATTGGTCAGTTTAATCCCCTGTTGGTGCACTGGCACACAAAAGAATAGGCACATATTATTATGATGGAGTTGTGCCGCGTCAGTGGCCGGCAGTGCAGGCCGGCGCCGGCGGAGTGGTCGAGCGAGCGGACCGGTCCCGTCGCCGGCGCTGGCTCGTTGATTGCAGACACCACATACAACCTGCTCATGGACAACCTGAACTCAGACGATATTGCATACACTTTTTAAATTATAAACTCTACTGTGTGCGTGTTTAGGTACTTAATCTTGAGGCAGTGGCAGTGGTGATGTCCGTTACACCATTGACCAAGATACGGACTGCTAGAAATGCTACAACTACAAAACACAGCAATGTTTACAATCTGCTGCGTGGTAGTAGAATATCTGACACTGCGGTGAGACCAATCTGGAAGGCTTCTTGCAAATGAGACCTTCAAAAGGTACCCGGTCTCCGTAGGGGCAGAGGCCGGGCTATGTGACATTTTTACCCACTAAACCCCCCGGTGTCCATTATCGACGCTATAGACCATTATAGACTCTGGGCACTCCACCCTCTCCAGCGAGCCAGGGCCTACACTGAGTCGTCTTGGGGTCGCACCCTGCATAAGGGAACTACCGCCTACAATACAAAGTAACATAGTATGGACAATGTAATCAGAATATTGTCAAACGGACACCATCACGTCTGTTCCCGCGCGCGCCGGCCGGCGACGGGCGACGGGTGACGGGCGACGCGACGGGGCAGCCGCACAGAAGCGCACGCAGTTATCTTATCGCAACTGCAATTCGCTTCCGGTCACCATTGCCAAGCAAACAAGCGTCCCTGTGACAGAGTTGAAGATAATGTTTAACCACATGCCACTCTACATCATAAGCTGAATGTAACAAAATGTTCATGAATATAAAAGTAAAACTTGATTTTCATCAATCACAGCGAAAATTCTAATAGAGGCTGATGTAATAATAGTATAATTTATTAAAATTCATACGATTTATGCTTATTTGGGGCGAATAACAAAGTTATCCATCTTGTGGCAAATAATTTAGCTGGGTTATCAGTACGTGATAACATTATTGCCGTCTCTGGAAGTTTCAGACCATTAATATACCTAAATAGCATCATTAGTACATATGCGGCGGCAGTAGTCCTGCTTGCCCTGCTAAGAGTACAGTGATTCAGCGTGAAGATATAAGAATTATAACACTAGTGTAATTAAATATGTATGTATGTATAATGGACCTTGGTAAGTTGACAAGTATAGTAATTATATGTGACTGGTCACGACGGAGTTACCACTATTTTATTCATATAGCTCGCATAGTTTACCAGAGAGTCAATGCGTTTATATGTGATATACCAACTAGTACGTAGGCCTCCAAGAACATTGCGCACAATCAGTAACTCGTAGTGGAAATATTGATCAATCAGCAAGAGTTGTAGTATATATACATATGATAGTCATGATTGTCCATAACGTGTTTAAACACTACATTAGTTCTGGTTTCGTTTCTGTTTATCGTAAACACAGTCTAATTACGGTATAAGTTAGCCGCAACTACATATTATATATATGTGTGTATTGAGACAAAGGTTTTGAACCCGTGTGTGTGTTGCCGGTGACCACATATGGTACTGAGACGTGGCCTATAACTGCTGGCCTTTTAGAGAAGCTCAGATTCACACAACGAGCTATGGAGAGAGCTATGCTCGGAGTTTCTTTGCGTGACAGAATCCGAAATGAGGAGATTCGCCGAAGAACCAAGTTCACCGACATAACTTTTAAAATCTGCAAGTTGAAGTGTCAGCGGGCAGGCCACATCGCTCGAAGAACCGATAACCGATGGGGAAGAAAGGTTCTCTCTTGGCGACCACGAACCGGAAAAAGCAGCGTAGACAGGCCTCCCACTAGGTGGACGGACGACATTGTTCGCGTCGCAGGCAACCGGCGATACAAACAGCTAACAGTCAATCATTGTGGAGTTCATCTAAGGTAGGCCATCGTTCAGCAGTGGCCAGCAGTCTACCGACTAATGATGATGATGATGTGCGTGCCGCGGCCATAATCCCGCCAGCAACAGATAGCAGCACTGCGATGAGCACACAAATAACATTAATTAACTAATGAGATAACGACATCGCGAGCCGATTGCACAATATTATCGTGTTTTGTTTCATTTAACTCACTGATTACATATCGTTCTGATAAATATAATATGTATCGTGCCGATTAAAAGTGACACACTATGTGGATGGAGTTGCATTGTTTAATTCACAGTCGAGATATCATTGGTCGAGGGATACTTTATTACAAAAATGTTAACCATTCCGAAATCCGAGACGTCAATAGATGTAGTTTACATACCTTATACATATACTTATGCCACATGCTATTATGCAATACGTCTTTCCGTCAAATATAGGACATTTTAAATTGGCCAGAAGACAAACATGTCTAAGTGCGCGGAAGTCCATAGATAACTTACCGCCAAGAGGTCTATCGACGTGACTTACAATTTCAAATATTTATCTACTGCACATTTAGATTACGACTACATTTATCAATCACGTGACGATTCAATACGGTTACGATTAAATACGGTAATCTATAAACTTACATTTATCTATTTTGTCTTCGTTCGTAACTTGCACATTGTTTGGTAAGTTAAGTGGCTAAAACATTGATAATACGTATTTTTGTTGAACTTCGTTGATTATACATATATGAGTCTGTTAATGAACACTTCACTATTATACAACGTTACGTAAAGCGGCACGACCACTCCGAGGCGAGGGGAGGGAAGGGGAGGAGAGGGGAGGGCAATGACTGAGTATAAATTATGGGATTTACAACATTTAAAATTAAAGAAAGCTGATTTGAGCACCGGTTGCGAGTTGTTTCCTCTTGATAATCATTAATATGAATGAGCAAAGGCGCTCCCATTAATAGACGCATATTTTGTGTGTTTATTGTGAGTATAAATATGGTTGCTGAATAACAATTTAAATTACTAGGAATACTTGATAGTTGCAAAACTCTAGTGGAAGGTGGACGTTGGCCCTTCGGTGAAATACCGAGTGGTAGATGCCGCTTCACAACATTAGCTTTTTAATGTTGTCCTTGAATATGTTCATGCACGAACCTAAGTACACATAGAACGCCAAATGCCTGATACACGGTGGATTGTTGTATTGGTATGATGCCTGACGGCAGTCTAAGGGTTAAACACTCAGTATACTTTTTTATGTATATCGACAGTATAAGTAGTTCTACATATTTTTCTTTCTTTAATTTCTGATGTATTGAGGAGGGTTATGTCTGTCTGTATATGACATATGCTATTGGGCCGTGGTCTTTAACTGCTAGCCTTTTTTTAGAGAAGCTCAGAGTCACACAATGAGCTATGGAGAGAGCTACGATCGGAGTTTCTTTGCGCGACAGAATCCGGAAGGTGGAAATTCGCCGAAGAACTAAGGTCACCGGTATAGCTCTCAGAATCTGCATGTTGAAGTGGCAATGGGCAGGCCACATCGCTCGAAGAATTGATAACTTTTGGGGAAGAAAGGTTCTCGAGTGGCGACCACGGAACTGGAACATGCAGCGTAGGCAGGCCTCCTACTAGGCGGACAGACGACATTGTGCGCTTCGCAGGCAACCGGCGGAGGCAAATAGCCAATTGTCGTTCATTGTGGCGTTCTAAGGGGGAGGCCTATGTTGGATGTCCTCCAGCTGATGATGACGATATCTGTCTGTATGTCAGATTGTGGCAAAATAGCTATGTTTCCTTTTCAGAGCAACAAGCCTTATGTAATGATGCTTCTTTTGACTCGCATGTTTAAGCCTCCATTGTATTCTTGCGAATAATTGATCTTGGTCCTGAGATACAGGCATCTAGGCAGACTGACCTACACCGAACAATGCAGTCACCATTACCCGACCGACATGGGAATAACAACAAATTAAATGAATACGCCAGACTGGTTCTAACTTTATATGCTTCCGTATTGTTTTTCATATCTCGGATTATAATTGTTACGTTTATTTTTATATTTACGAACGTATAAGTTTCCTTACGATAAATACATATGATTTTGTATTGTTTTTTATATTTGTTGCAACTTTTTGTGGACAAACAGGAAGCCTATAAACTATGTAGTTCAAATCGCTGGGACAATGTCGTGAGTATGGAGGAGTGTAAGCGGGCTCACGGGTCTAGCGTTCTGTCAGTCGGAAGGTGGGGATGACCCTCCCCACCGCCCCAGAATCAGTACCGATTTCATGCTCAACCCCGGCTACCTTGGACCTCCTACTTGATAACATAAGCGGACCGTTTAGAGTTTAGGGCAACATCTAGGTATTTGAGCTTTATAATACAAGGGTTGTGTACAGTGTATGGGGCAGTCAGAAAGGAAGATTTGACCTTGGGCTTCGCTTGGGCCTTCGGTAGGCTTAACACAATTGTCGGAAGATTCCGTATCCGAATCCGTTGAAAATATTTTTGCTAACTTGCTGTAAATGCTATTTCCCTGCTTCATGCTATCATCATGCAAGCATTCAATGCTATCCATCATTGAACTATTCTCTCTATACTCGTAGTATGTTAATGTAAGTTCATAGAAAGTTTAGGTCAGAAACCAGCAGATGAGTATTGGCGCGTCTCTCATAGAATAGCCTGCAACACATGACAGTATTTTTATTAATTAGCAGCGTTTTCCCTGAAAGAAAACGCATATTAAACTACTTACCTTATTCGAAGCTTATAATGAGAGCGGCACTTCCGGTTTCCCGTCATATTTGTTCCTATTGGTCTACTTCACTGTGATTTGATCGGACGTGACGTCATATTGCCAGGCGGGTGGGGGGAGCTGTTGTAAAACACGCTCACTCCATTCGTGTTCATTGTGTCGAAGAAATACCAGGCAGGTTTAAAAAGTAAGCTTCGAATAAGGTAAGTAGTTTAATATGCGTTTTCTTTCAGGGAAAACGCTGCTATTAAACCACAGTACCGTTATTCGAAGCTTATAATGAGACGTGTTTGTTATCGCCTGGTAATATCAGTAGATTAATGACGCCAATGTGATTTACGGATGTATTTTAAATATCCAAGTATGAATTTTAAATAAAAATTCAATAGATTGCATTCTTATATATATAGATATTTGTATATGCTAATTATTTCTTTAAGAAACGAGTAGCAGAAAAAGAGAAGAGGAGAATAGAACTGTATCAACCATTAAAATCAATATTATGCCAATTATTCATTGTGTTTTGTTAAACAATCCAGTACAAAGTACTTTTTTTTTTTTTTTTTCCTGATATGTGTTTTTGACTTTCGTCTTTATAATGCAGTGTAAAATGTATTAAAAATCTCCAATTTCAATGTGCTAGCTATTATTAAAAACCACTACGCCTGTGACGCATGATAGGTAATTAATTAAGCTAAATTATGTTCGTGATTTTAGTCTTTTTGACCCATCAATAAAGATAAGATAACTGAATACATATACAATTTGTTTTTAAGCACAACACCAGGTACTGCGATGTTGTATACTTTGCAGTACGTGGCCTTCCGATTAACGACACGACTATGCTTTACAGAGTACTAGGTGATGTTACAATGTTTACCTGTAATTATTATGCAGTGTGATAATCTTTAGCATCCAGCAAGCAACAGTGTGAAGAGTAGACTTCACTTTGTGTAGTAATAGATAAATTATATGGGATTTTTATCTAAACTCTATTATGGCATTACTCTAGTCATTAGTCAGGGTCTTTTTATAAATGTTAAATCGTATATACATTGCTATATATGCATGTATGTGTTCTACATGTGAAGTAAGCCACTTTGAAAATTGCTCACTAAATCATATCCTAAATAGATGAGTAAAGGATTAATAAGTAAAATCGTTTTAAGAACATGTTGCTAAGAATTGACAAGCAAGTAACTGGACTGATCAGTATTGTACATTGTCAGAGTTAGGCAATAATAATACCAAACAACAATGATTAATGCTCGAATCCGCTATAAATTAGCAAAAAATGTGGCAATATTTCCAGTTATTTTAATTTAGTTTAGAAAATCAAGACCAGCTCATGATAATTCCAAACTACTTCGTGAATTTTTAATGTAATATTTGGTTCGATTTGAAAGGTCAAGTCTGGATCACCAAAACTCACATTTTTAAGTTTCAGAACGAAAGAATATTGTCTGTATGCGAAAACGGACTCTTTAAAAGTTGTGTCATATGAATAGATGACTCAAAACTCGTTCAAGAACAGAGTCTGCTCTCCGAAATAATTCAGGGCCAATACGATTAAATATATATTTAATCTATACCAGAATACTTCAGAGCCAATACGAGTAAGTATACGTTCACCGAATACACGAATAATCATACATGGAGGATGATTTGTAGTCGTTCTGCTCCAAAGTACCTTAAATATTTATGGACATATGTACTCCATACTATCTGTCTCTACAAGGATATTGTATAAAATATTATCAATGAAATTTGATTTGTATTAAAGAACTAATTGAAAAATATAATATTCATAAGCATCTGTGAATGGTTGGTCCCACCCCCTGTCTGCATACTAGTTTCCCTTACCTCTGTAAAGGAAATTTGTGTTGTCACTTTGTAATAAATGCGAAATTACAAGAGATAGTAAGCAGGATTGCAAATATTTCTTTTGGTTGCAATGCAACTGCTTTCTTTATATTTTCTTACTCCCGACATTGATCGGAAGTTAAATTATGGGGTTAAAGAATCTTTATTCTCATTAGAATAATTACAGTTCGTACAATTATACGCCTGTTCTCGGCAATTGTGAATGAGGACTGCATTACTTTTAGCTAATAATGCAGGCGATGCATTTTGGCATAACTTGGTTACTTACACCCATTTACACCCACAGAATTGAGTTTGATATTGTTATAGAAACTCGTGAATGATTCCATCATTATGGATAACCAGAAGTCCCAATTATAAGATTACATACCTTTTAACTTTGAATTGGGATATAGTATAGAAAAAGTAATGGTCTTCAAATAAAGGACATGTTGTCCCCACATCATATCCAATCATTGTTTGAAGAACTTTCTTAAAATGTTGTATCCAAAACTTTGATAAACTATTAGCAGTTTACGCTCCTGATATTTTAATACAGTAAAATTAATGGACCATGATTAGGATCCAAGACGTGACTGCAAGCCAGGGTTATGAAATTTATATATTTATATATAATTGATTCATAGAATCACGTACGTGCAACTGCAACCTTCTTCTGAAAGGTAAATTTCTGTATTCTCTCCCCGCGAGAGTGCGTGATAGTCAGAACAAACTCCTCAGAAAAAGGTTATTAATAAGACGATGTACCAGGCATACACACACTGTTAATGTCTTAATATCTCTGCTGAATTTAACAGAAAAACAGTCTCTCGAAGAGCAATATGCAGTTACCACTCCTGCAGGGAACTGTTACTTATTGGGGTACCCTGCGGAGGTACGTAATTGCTAAAAATACCCTGTCAATGTCACTATGCTTATAATAATAATATCCTGGGACAACCCACACACGGCCATCCGATCCCAAACCAGATACAGCCTGCACAACGGCAACCATACAACTGATACGAATGCACTTCCTACTTATATCGATAAATAGTAACAGAAACTTGGTGGGAATTGAACCCACAACCACTGAGTAGGAGTTAGGGTGTCTATGAGAACGACGGGCCAGTCAAATTATTATAATGAAATGGACTTCAGAAAATAACTTTCTGACTGACATGAATGCCAAAATTGATTTTGAAAATTAGGTACGTGCTCTCTCCACGAGCTATACATGTTACTGTCCCTGCGAGGGAGGTTAAATCTTTGTGTATCCACCCTGCGAGGGTGAGTAATAAAATGTGCAGTCCTTGCGAAGGACAATATACTAATGGTGAAATAGACTTCAGCCAACCACTTCCAAATTGACAAATCAAAATTGATTCTAAAAACCGGTTACACTGTACGTGCTCTCTCCACGAGCTATACATGTTACTGTCCCTGCGAGGGAGGTTAAATCTTTGTGTATCCACCCTGCGAGGGCGAGTAATAAAATGTGCAGTCCTTGCGAAGGACAATATACTGATGGTGAAATAGACTTCAGCCAACCACTTCCAAATTGACAAATCAAAATTTATTTTAAAAACCGGATACATGCTCTTTTTATGAGCAATTAAGAAATAAAATAAATAAATAACTACTTATATACATATGTACCATCACGGAATGGAGGTTTATTACTTATATTTATATATATATACATATATGCCCCTGCACCACCCTGCGAGGGTGGTGGTTTGTGCAACTCCATGCAATTTAAAATGGAATCTAGAAAATATGCCACGTGATGGTACTTAATGCTGATAGTGAAGTAGAAGTCAGCCAACAACGGTCAGACTGACAAGATCGTCAAAATTGATTCTGAATCAGGTGCGTGGTCATGATCAACATACATGAGATGATACATACCATCCTGCGACAGGTTAATTATTTGTGTACCCATCCTGCGAGGGTGGGCGATAATATTTGCAAACGTTATGCAAAGGAGAATAGAAATTAGACCTCGTACCACGCGATGGTACTCTATTCTGGTGAAGTAGACTTCAGCCAACAACCGTTAGGCTTTGACAAGATTATCAGAATTAAATCTGGAAACCAGGAGCTTGCCTTACGACGAGCAACTGTACATGTACTGCCCCCGAGATGGGACGTTTATGATTTGTGCACCCATCCTGCAACGATGGATGGCAACTTGTGCCATGAGATAGTACTTTATATTGATTGTAACCTTACGAGGCTTGCCATATATATACGTGAATTTTGTGTATTAGACACTAAAAGTTACTGCCTTGCGTACGCATGCACTGGATTTCTCCAAGACAAACAGATTTGTTAATATCTCAATACTCAATAATGCGTCGCACAAACTTATTCAAAAAGTTTTAAAGAGATTTTAAAGAAAACCGTAATTGTATTTCAATTAACTTTGAAACAGTTATATTTCCACCTTTCTGCTCACAGACTATAATAGTAATTAACCTACATAGCCCACACAAGAAGACTACGAAATATTGTCATGCAAGCAATGATACAATGATATTGTATATAATATCATTGCCTGCAAACTATTTTAGCAGCATTTTTTTTTTTTTTTTTTTGTTTGATACAACAAAGAATATGTTCGCAAATGGTTTGTCTGTAAAATTGAGGTGGCGGCCACAATTATAAGACTTAAATACTCCATTTGTACTGTATCTAGGCTTTTAATTCCCAATCCTAGGTTACCCTATGAGTATAGTTCTACTTGTCAGCACACGTGAACATACAGATACCGCACAATCAAAAGTAATATATTAACAAAACTCACTTGTTTACTGAATTTATCCAATTATCACACCACATTGATAACGCCAGAGCGCCTTTTCTTCAAGTACAACTAATGTCACTGTTTCACTGTTCCGATTGTATTATTGTAAATTGACCATCCATTCTGAAAAAAAGCTTAGAACTAACTGTAAGAGATGTATTATTATCGTAGAACTCGCCTACAAAATAATTCTGCAAATGCTTAAAACTGCAGGTAGATGTACTATATTATCGTAGGACTTGGCTACAAAAATAGTTCTGCAAATGTTTTAAACTGCAGGTAGATTACAATTTGTAATATTACATGTTTATGTGTCCGTTACTTATTATCCACTTAGAAAACTCTCACATAAAGCTTACCCACATTAAACATTAATAAAAATATCAATTCAGCACAAGTATTAAATTATAATTTTTAAAGTTTTCAAATATACAAATTACTGTCAGTGGGCTAAATGAAAATTGATTATTTACAAATTTATGACCAACATAGCCCAATTTACTTGCACTATATTCAAACCACACGCTATTTAATAGTATAAAACATTTCATTATCAATAGTATAAAACATTTCATTAGGAACACACAAACAAAACGAACGGCAAACACCGTTAAAATGTTTTGTACTTACGTGCATTTTGTTCGGCTTCAACTATTTGTAGCAAATATTGTTGTTCAACATTGTATACTTTTGGAATTATTTAGATATAGAATTTGATTTAAATTCCACAAACAGTTGTATATTGTAGCCTCGGACGGGTGTCCGTGACGGGAAACAAGACGCCAATGAACACGAATGGAGTGAGCGTGTTTTACAACAGCTCCCCCCACCCGCCTGGCAATATGACGTCACGTCCGATCAAATCACAGTGAAGTAGACCAATAGGAACAAATATGACGGGAAACCGGAAGTGCCGCTCTCATTATAAGCTTCGAATAACGGTACTGTGGTTTAATGTCTTATTACTATAAGACAAGCTATGCCTAGTTTAAGATCAGATGGCGGAGTGTGGAACAACCCAGGATATTATTATTTGTCAAGACAATGCATAACAGCAAGTTCAACAACTCAGATGATGATGATGATGATGATGATGACCGGCGGCCCCTTTGTTCTCCGATCCGAAATAGGTACCTACCTCTGGATATTCGAAATGTCAATTATTTAATTGATAGGTAAGTATTAAATTTTTAAGAACTTTGTAAGAAATAAATACTCAAGTGTAAGCCGTCGTGATATGCCGTCAACGATAAATTATTAATTCTATTAAATAGGATGTAAAACACGTCCGTAAATTCTTTTATTACTTGCATGTGTAAACAAACAGATCATTTCTGATGACAGGGGTCGCGGATAAAATTGACATTTTGTATACTGGACAAGCTTAGGAAAACAAGATGCGGGACGCCATCAAGTTTAGAGAAATAGAGACAGCGAGAGATAGAGGTATGAACAACATGATCGCGGTCGAATAACCAATATTGATATTATATTGTTCAGTAGTTTGTCCTGTGCCTTGTCATGTGCGAAGGTAATGAGGACCTGCTATGACAAATGGACATCGTGACATTTCATTTCGTTCGGGTAATGAAATTACTGTAAAGGTATGGTGATGTTAAAAACCTGCCAAAAGCCATAACCACTCGGATATGTAATGGGCGAGTGGAGCGTGGCTAGGAGTGGCCGTGGCTGGCGGGGTGCGGGGGTGTGCGGGGGGTTGCGGGGTGAGGGCGGGTGTCATTTCACTAATTAACTCGTTGGGCGCGGTGCCACTCCATTAAAGACTGTTTATTGTGACAATTATTCCACCTGAAACCTGCGCCGCGCCAGCCTCATCATTCACAAAGGCGGCCCCACCTACTGCGCCAGCCTGCGGCCCGCTCGTTTGCTAGTATTTTAATATCAATTTCTTTTCACAAAATACTAACTACCTGAATCCTGAGGGAAAATTTCATGAATTT
Source organism: Furcula furcula (assembly GCA_911728495.1). Lineage (NCBI taxonomy): Eukaryota > Metazoa > Arthropoda > Insecta > Lepidoptera > Notodontidae > Furcula > Furcula furcula. The sequence continues at coordinate 29,352,892 of OU452247.1, read as the reverse complement.
AGTTGGGAACGTTTTTGTACCTATTCTTTGATGAACCAAGGCAAACTACTATACAACAGAGCAAGGTGCTGGATGCACGTATAAGTTTTTACGGAGCAAGGAAGGAACTCTATAATAAGGAAATCATCGAATTTACACGCTTGGTTTGATACCGCAGATAATATTGAAATACAACCAACACTTAATACTCAAATTTTCTTGTACATTACTTCTATTATAGTCAGAACATCTGGTTGAAGTGTTCATCAAATTGGCAAGGCACTGGTCACCGGGCACCGGGCATCGGACACGCGAGCCCGAGGTGCGCGCGCGCCGCTCTGTGCCGATGAACTTTGTTTATGTTTGCGCGCGCAATTAGCGACCCGCCGCGCCGCGCCGCCTGTTAGAGCCTCGCCGGAACCAACCGGAAGACACGCGTTCAGTTTTGGGATAATAATATGTATGGTATCATACGATTGTAAGGTAGATTGCTACAAAATAATAACTTTGCACAAGTGCTCGCACATACTCGAAAGCGGTATGTCTTCCTTCAATCACACAATATTCGGATATGAAAGATCGACACGAGATTCGGGCAGAAAGAGATTAGGCATAGGACTGAGTTTTAAGACCAACAGATGATCGGCTTATGTTGTGCAAACCAATATGGAATAGACACATAGACATGCGATAGAGACAAGCACAAGGTGAGAAACCTCGCCTTGTTAGTGTATTTCTATATATTAGGAATATACTATAACAGTTATCGGGTTAGGATCTTTTTTTTTTGGGAATGATAGACGCTGTTGGCCGCAGATGGCCATTACAGCTTCACCGGACAATAGGAGGCGAGAGCTTAAAGCACTCTAGCCTTACGGCAGAAGTAGCGACGAGCTCAAGGGCACCTCAGGGAGGCACGGCCTCGGCTTGGGCTGTCGCTTAAGAGAGGGCTGAGTTTACCACCGGTTCACAACGCGCCCCCACTGAGAAGAACCGGCAAGAAACTCAGTGGGGTGATGCACGTCGTTGAGGTCGCATGCGTACGACCCTTCGGCCTCGCCGGCGAGACCGGTGTCTGCTAGCTAGTGTAGCATACGGTTGTCAGGGAGGGTTCGGCGCATCCCGGTCCAATAGGACTGTCATGGGGTCAGGAGGGTCGAGCAGTACGTGCCGTGGTCTGCGGCGCGAGTCAGAAGGACTAGGGGCGTAATCGGCGGCGGCGCGGATTAAACTGTTCGCGTGACGGGTCGCGGATTCAAAGTAGCGTTTCGACGCTTCTTTGAGGAACTTACGAAGGGGATCTAATTTGAAATCGGAATGCAGATCTACGTTCCGCATGTACCTCGGGGCACCGACGGCACGTCGGAGGAAACGATTTTGGATAACCTGGAGGCTATCGATATGGGTGCGGGCGGCGTGCGTGAAAACTACACGCGTAAGTCATGATTGGGCGAATGCAAGCTTTGTATAATGTCAACTTATTTCAAAGCGACATTTTACTCCGCTTGCAGAAAAGGGGATACAGGTGACCTAATACGAAAGCCGCTCGATTGCGGACGGACCGAATGTGCGGGCCGAAAGTCATGGCGGAGTCCAAGGTGACTCCGAGGTACTTAACCTTCCTAGTCCAGGGGATAGGGCGATTGAAAAGGATATTGGGCGGGATAGGATCATAGCTAGTCTCCCAGATCAGGCTAGTAAGCATAGATTGAAAGGGTACGGAGAGCTGTCTGTTACAGTACATATCGATGTCCACAAATTTGCATACAGCTGAGGGATGTGATAAATCATGTTTTTTCAAATGTATAACATAACATTTTGTTTATAATATTCTGTTTACATCTGTAACCCGTAGGAGAAACACTCAAATATTATACAGCACTGTAATCGGTCACCATCACCATCACCAGCCAACAGACTTCCACTGCTGAACAAATGTCTTTAGAAGGGAGGGGTTGCCAATTGCCATATCCCCACGCTTGGCAGGCTTCTTGGGGATCACAGTATAACTGTTAGGAAATCCAATAGTAAGGCGCAGCTGCCCGTCTTCTTGGTTTCCCTTAGTAGTCGCCTTTTATGAATACCCAACAAGAGGAGCTGGGAGGGTGCTATCATTACCTGGACACCCCACTGGTGTAGTCAGTCAATATAATGTAATTACGTAGGTAGACGGGAGACGGATAGAATCAATGTGGCGTTACATCGCAGTTGTACGTCCCTGGTTTACTATGCTAGGGACCAGCCCCAACGGAATCCGTAATAATATTGCAAGCTGGGTCCTCCCGTGTTCCCCTGGTACTGTTGTAAAACTGTCGTGCCATAATTATTATTTTTAGACAGCAGCTCAACATAGCACGGCGTCTAATCGATGTAGACCTTGTGCCGGCCCCCACCGCCAGCACTCCACATCGTTTGTATATCTGTTAAGCCGTGTTAGCGGCTGCGCGCGCCACATTTCACACTTTCCTTTTCTAGCGGCGATTAAGATACCGGCTCCACTCGTTAGTCGCTACCTGTTGATACGTGTTGATAGTGTAGCCGAGCCCGAGCCAGCCGAGCGGCCGCCCGGCCGGCCCACGAGCGGCCGACTTTGTTATTCTATAACAATTTCACGGTTACACTTCCTTGTCTACTTGTACTTTTTGAGCGCTCGCCAACTGATGAGTAACTCAGTTTTTTGAGTTGATGAATCTAAAACAGTGGAAACAAGTCAGTAAACTATGACACGTGGTCACGAGGTCGGCGATAGACGAGAGACGGTGCCGACCGCGATCGTGGCGTATTTCAAGGGCACGACGATTATTTGCAGATAACTTTAAATATAATATAGCAATAAATATTTATATAATTATATATATGTAGATACAGTTAACCTATACGATCTATTTTGCCTGAGTTACGTGCAGCATGTCAGCATTAAATTAGAGACATATTATACTAAATTGAAACTCGCAGCACATAATGTCATAATGAACGTCGGCCGGTTAACAATAAACAGTTTCTTGCTCTTATTACATCTGGCGACACATACGCGGTCCATTACGTACACATGTGCGCGAGCGAGCGAGTGTGCGAGGGGCGCACATGTGTGCGCGCTGCCGATAAGAGGTCGCGCGATAACCCGCGCGAGGCCGTCGTCGATGACTTGCAACCGCGGCGAGCGATATTGTATCGCACTCGTCAAGTGCACATCGGACGCTCCTGCCTCGGCGGCGTCCCGGCGTCCCGGCGTCCCGACGTCCCAACGTCCCAACGTCCCAACGTCCCGGCGTCCCACGGCATTGTCGCGCGTATTAATAGCGCACCTTGGTGACAACGAGCGCGTCGAGCCGAACACCTCGCCTTGCCGCGCACGTATTTACACATAACATTAATGACTGTTTGTTGTAGTTATGTGTGTCACACATGTTCCTAATGGCGTGCTCCAGCGCTCGCTGCGACACGTGCTCGCCGCCACAGCGCTACGAAATTTGCGAATTATTGTTCTATAATATTATTCGACGGATGCAACATAATATTTTATGAATGAACATCGCGGCGCCGGCCTCGTGTCGCGGGGACGCCTGAACCTCTATTATTATTTATTTTTTCTTATTCGAATTTCATATTAGCTGAAACGGGCGGTAAGCATGCGGTCACCGCGGGAGGGAATCTTCCGCTTCCGCCCATCCCCGCTGTCACCGACCGACATGCCCTCGCCTCGGCGCAAAGTACATACATTGCTACGGATGTGTATACACACATAACTATAATCCCCCACTGATGCCCTAGTATTTTAGCGGCTGTCTTTCGTTATCAACTGATTAAAATATACTCAATAACTAACTAATCGAACTCAGCTGTAAATTACATTTATCAGCGGGGATTAGTGTGATGCTTAAGTTAAGGGTTCAGCAGATACGAAACATCTGCCGAACCTTTGAGTTAGGCATCATACTAATCCTCGCTGATAAATTTAAGCGGAAATTATGTAAAATTCCCACTATGATGGCGAGTGCCACCCAGACGCGGCCCCGCACCACATGGGCACAGAGGGGCCCACCTCTGGATCCCCTCACTGGTGGGGGTCACCCAGAGACGCGGCCCCGCACCACATGGGCACAGAGGGGCCCACCTCTGGATCCCCTCACTGGTGGGGGTCACCCAGAGACGCGGCCCCGCACCACATGGGCACAGAGGGGCCCACCTCTGGATCCCCTCACTGGTGGGGGTCACCCAGAGACGCGGCCCCGCACCACATGGGCACAGAGGGGCCCACCTCTGGATCCCCTCACTGGTGGGGGTCACCCAGAGACGCGGCCCCGCACCACATGGGCACAGAGGGGCCCACCTCTGGATCCCCTCACTGGTGGGGGTCACCCAGAGACGCGGCCCCGCACCACATGGGCACAGAGGGGCCCACCTCTGGATCCCCTCACTGGCGGGGTCTCCTGTCTGCTATCGCAGTGGCTCTGTGTCGAGCACCGCACTGTCTGTGAGAATGGTGTCGACCTCGTCGCCGTAAGAATTTAAGTTGTTGCGACTACTGAATTTCTAATACACATGTTGGTTTACATTGACGATGCTCTGCTACCGCCTAAAGTAAATTTAATTTAAATGATATGTAAATCAAATGTCTATTTCTATTCAACCAGTTTAAACAATCCGAGTTAGTGAATGTAGTCCTCAGATGAAAGTATTTTTTGATCCGTATGGGTCAGAAACTGATCTGTGTTTCAGAACTTTGTCGGTGTTAATATTCTAAGTATAACAATAAAATCCAGAATTTCAACTGGTGGTATGCGATACCATGAACTAGGTCAGTAACAGAAGTACAATGTATATACGTTGTACTGCCATTCATCACCTGAGACATTAGTTATAATTTATAAAATATCCTGAGCTCAGTTTGGTAACCAACCGGAATACAGCAATGTTTACATACCGCTGCTGGGCGATACAATTTATAAAACTCCGATGGTACCTAACTGGACGGGACTTCTCTTGCACAAGGTACTTACTAACTATTAATAGATACAATAGTTTTTCATGATTAGAGTTAATGTTGAGGTGCGGCGCGGAGCGCGGGGCGCGGGGTGCGGGGTTCGCGTGCGCGCTTAATGAAGGGCCGCGCGCGCAAATGAATTAGCCGCGAGACCCACTATCGTACAATTAGATTAGCCACACACGACATCCCTGTGACTGCCGTGCCGTGGTGACGTCACTCGCTCATCTATCTACCCACCTGTCAATATCAATAATATGTATGACATGTTAAGGCTAAGCCCGCACTGTGAAATAAATCCGCGCGATTTTTACTCTCGCAGTTTATATTCCGTGTAAGGAATTTCGGCTAACACGCACTACGGATAAATAACCGCGCGATTTTTGTAATTACTATACAGTTTTCGGCCGAGACGCATGTCTAAACAACATAACTGATTTAAGAATCCCACGCGAATTTATTTGGCAATGCGGTGAGCGACAAATATTGCGCAGATTAAATCCGCAACGCATCACATCAGACCACAGATTTTTTACCGCACGTATTTTACATCGCCAGTGCGTATACATTCATTTAATTCCATGAGTTACAGAATCCCGATAAAAAACCGCGCGGTTTTTATTCGCAGTGCGGGCTTAACCTATGCTTAGGCTATTCTTCAGCCGACAATGTATAGAATAAGATAACAACAGCCGTTTATTTTAAACTTCAAGTAGCGTAAAATTGGAGTACGTATGTACTACTTATAGTTAACACATCAAGTCTTCGATTCGAAGATCTTCGATTTGTTTTAAAAACTTCTCTAGTCTGTCCCCTTTTTAACGGTATGAAATATGCCCAAACAACCTTTCACTAATTCGCTAGTAAAAATCTAGTCTGGTAAAAATGCCTCTTTGCAGAAAGTAACTTAATACATTTTACGCGTATTTTATTTGCTGTAGGTCTCGAGAATAGAGAATACCATTCTTTTCAATCCCGGGATTACGGGATTTTTTATTCGTAATCCCGGGATCCCGGGGCTATCCCGGGATTAGACTATGTATTATAAAATAATATTTTTTCCATTATTTTTTTTCTCTCTTATTTACCGACTATTTTCAAAAAATGTATATGTAAAAACTTTAAACTACCTATTACAATTAATTATTACAATTAATACCTATTACATACTTATCTGTAGGGAATTTTATGAAGAATTCAAATAAATATTGAGTAGGTACATATATTTGTAGAGGTTAGAAAATTTGGAGAAATTATCGAAAGAATGCATCTGTTCCTTCCCAGCGGGGTGTCCGGTGCGGCGGGCCGACTGACGCGGGGTCGCGGAGGGGTTTTGCGAGTGGGAAAGTCCCTTCTAAGTTCTACGACAAATTCAGAGAATTCTCTAAGACAACAAACATATTATTAGGGCTGTACATGTGTAATACGTATCGTACGGCGTATCTAAGGATTGTTTTTGTTGTTGTGAAATAAATTATAATAATATAATCTAGGCAAGGTTATTGTCAAGGCGAAAGGGACTACGGAATGCAAACTAGACCTGTATTTGGTAATCCCGAAAATCCCGAGATTAGCCAAATGCAGTCCCGGGATTTTCGGGGCCAGAAAACGGCCGGGATCCCGGGATTGTATTCTCTACTCGAGAATCAACACTATGATAATCACATAACAATCCCTCTTGGTCCATTATAAGTCAAATAACCAGTCTCGCGGAAGCATCGATAAGTGTTCTGGAAAGTGTGGCGGGAAGGTAGTCGTCTGTTAGGAATGCACTCCTGGTAAATTCTTTGCGCTTCACGAAGACCACCATCGGCTCTTCCTTAAGCCATCAAAATGTTAGCGTATTCTTCATTAGAGAATGTAGCCAATGTAAAACGACAAATTAAATTAATGAAATTTAACACAAATATTCACAATACACAACGAAAAGACAACGATGAAGCAAACCAACGATGCGTTAGTTTCTAAAATTTATTTAGTAAGCTAGTTTTTTACTAAGTAAGTATGTAAGTTGCTGTATTATAGGAACTTACAAGCTGTTTTCGAGAGTCATTACGAACCGTCTCGAACGCAGGTTTGATTACTTCCAGCCTCCCGAACAAGCCGGGTTCCGAAAAGGCTTTAGCACCGTAGACCGAGGAGTATAATCGGCCATTATGTCTAGCGTTTGTGGACTACGAAAAAGCCTTCGATTCAATCGAGACCTGGGCGGTATTGCAGTCCCTCCAGCGGTGCCACATTGACTATAGGTACATCGAAGTGTTGAAGTGTTTGTACAGCAACGCCACCATGTCGATCCGACTACAGGAAGAGAGCACGAAACCAATCCCATTGCAGCGAGGTGTGAGACAGGGAGACGTTATTTCTCCGAAACTGTTCTCAAACGCATTGGAGGACGTTTTCAAGCTCTTGGACTGGTACGGATTCGGCATCAATATCAATGGCGAATACATCACTCACCTTCGTTTTGCCGACGATATAGTCATTATGGCAGAGTCGCTGGAGGACTTCAATACGATGCTCAGCGACCTCAGTAGCGTTTCCCAGCAGGTGGGTCTTAAAATGAGCATGGACAAGACGAAGATCATGTCTAATGTCCATGTTGCACCCGTACCTGTAGTTGTTGGGAACGATACACTCGAAGTTGTTGACCACTACGTATACCTAGGACAAACTGTCCAGTTAGGTCGGTCCAACTTTGACAAAGAGGTCGCCCGAAGAATCCAACTCGGATGGGCAGCGTTCGGGAAACTACGCGATATTTTCTCGTTCAAAATACCGCAGTGCCTGAAGACGAAGGTTTTTAACCAGTGTGTGTTGCCAGTGATGACATATGGTACTGAGACGTGGTCTCTAACGGCTGGCCTTTTAGAAAAGTTCAGAGTCACACAACGAGCCATGGAGAGAGCTATGCTCGGAGTTTCTTTGCGCGACAGAATCCGAAATGTGGAGATTCGCTGAAGAACTAAGGTCACCGACATAGCTCTCAGAATCTGCAAGTTGAAGTGGCAATGGGCAGGCCACATCGCTCGAAGAACCGATAACCGTTGGGGAAGAAAGGTTCTCGAGTGGCGACCACGAACCGGAAGACGCAGCGTTGGCAGGCCTCCCACTAGGTGGACAGACGACATTGTGCGCGTCGCAGGTAACCGGTGGATGCAAATAGCCAATTGTCGTTCATTGTGGCGTTCTAAGGGGGAGGCCTATGTTCAGCAGTGGACGTCTTCCGGCTGATGATGATGATGATGAAGTATGTAAGTTTAAGTTTTTCAGTAAAATACTTAACCAGTTTGCGGCTTTCCCCCATGATAAAAAGCGACATGAGGAATGCCATTGTGCAGGAGATAGGTGTTGTTAGGATTGTTATCAAAAATGGGCGTGTTATTTTCTATGAATTCTACGTCCCGATACTGAAATTTGGCGAATTAGTATATATAATACAACTTTTTTGGACATATTTCATACCGTTGGAAATGGGATAGACTAGAGAAGTTTTTTAAAAAAATGGAAGATCCCGATTGCTTTTAGTTTTTTTTTATAACAATTTAGATTTGATTTTTACCTTTCTGTTTCTTTTTTGTTTTGGTATTAAAAAATAAACTAGATGTTACTAGCAAGTAATTTTGTATTTGATAGAACCATAAAACTGTACATTTAAAAAATCAAATGAAATTTGAAAACCATTCTATAATATCTTTTATTTTAATTTAAGCTTAAATGCTGAATTCTGGAATTTTTCAAAATAAAAGTTAAAAAGCTGTAACAAAAAAACTGGTTTAGCAAGTAATGAGAGTTTTATGGCCTAAAGAAGTAGCCTCTTCTGTCAGCCAAATCAATTTGGCAAACGATGCACCAAACACCCTGTATACTTGATAATATCGTTTATTTTGCAATTGCTATTTAACTACTTGTCACTGGCGAAATTATAAATTATTATAATTGATGGAGGGGATGGAGGCCATAATTTTGTAAAAGAAGGAAAGGAAGGAGTAAAAAATGATGCTATAATAAAAAGAACAACAGCCAAAGACGTACTCAGTTTGAAATGCAAATGGGCAGGTCACGTCCAGAGACTGAAGTACGAAAGATGGACGCAAACAGTAACAAATTGGTACCCTCGCGACAAGAAGGGGAAGCGCGGCCGTCCAATAAAAAGGTGGATTGACGATATTGTCGGCGTTGCTGGTAATTTGTGGCTAAGAACAGCAAGACAGAGAGACGAGTGGAAAATAATGGAGGAGGCTTTCACCGCTACAGGTCCGGGTGGTCCTTTATTTTATTGGGGAAAACAAACAGTTATATGTAAGTGCATTATAATACCAGTACACAATATGCATGCAATGTATAGACAAATGTACAATCAACAACCTTTTCCACGGCTAACACATAAATAAGATTAAAGGTTATTCTAGGGACAGGCTCGATGTTACAAACGTACCTATAACGTTGATAATGTGACTGATTGACAGACAACGCACAGCCTAAACCGCTGGATCTAGAGACTTGAAATTTGAAAGCTGTATTCTTCACAATACTTAGACGCGTACTAAGAACGGAATTTTCAAAATTCGCATCCTAAGGGGTCCAAATATAAAAAAGCGTTATAATTCATGAACGGTTGGTACTAGAGCCTTGAATTTTCACACGCAGACGCCTCAAAGAAAATAAACTATTACGTGTTTTTGCATTTCTCGAAATTTTCTAAGCAGAAGTCACAGGACCTCAATTTTTGTAAAAAATAATTATTTTACTATTTCTTAACACATTTCACTGTTTTCCGATACAATATGATATTGATAGGATTAGGAAGAAGTCAGGTTTAAAAAATTATGAGGGTTTTAAGGTCAAAATAGGACCCCTAAGTTAAAAATCTTGCGTGTGGTGTCTTTTAAAAGGTAATTGAAAACCGTTTTTTATGATATAAGCGGTAGATATGAGTTATATCATGGGGTTTAAAACTAAAATACGGCATCGATGTTAAAAATTTGAATTTGATATGATTTTAAAAGTGATGGGAAAAGATTATATTGTTTACTAGCTGACCCACGCAGCTCCGCCCGCGCTATGTTTACGTTAACTAAACTTAACTTTAATAACAGACATTCGCATCGAATACATAATCTCCTTTTTTATAGTCGGTTAAAAACTGAGACCCACTTTTTACTTGCTCTCCGAAGCACTGACCAGTTTAGTTCAAATGGCGTTAAACGTTCACCCATCTATTTAATGAGCTTACCTAACGTTGCTTAACCAGATCTATTATAAAACCTTGATAACAACGCTCTATGAATGTTCCCTTACTAATATTTATTATAATTATGAAGAAAAATTGATAAAATCGGACCAAGCGTATAACCAAGTACCCATTTTGACTTTAATCCCCTCTCCCAAAAGAACCGTGCTAGATTACTGGATCAAAAGTATCCTATGTCCTACCTCGTAGTAAGAGCTCAAATCATGCCAAGTTTCATTTGAATCCATTCAGTAGTTTCGGCGTGATGCGCAGCCGTGATACAGACAGACAGACAGACAGACAGACAGACAAAAAATAAAAAAAATACATTTTTGGCCTCAGTATCGGTTATAGAATGCCCTCCAAATATAATTTTCAAAATATCTTCAATGTACAGAATTGGAACTGTTACAGTTTTATTAGAAGTATAGATTTAAACTATGTTGCTAACTGCTGCGTTAGCTCGAGTGTGGCTACTAAATGCACGCAAGGTTGCAATTCAATACGAGGCTGCCGAGAGTGTTCGCATACGCACGTATCCTGCACCGCGCGCACACGCGTCAAGCTGCCGCCTCGCTCCTTAGCTTAGCTATAAGCTCGGACAAATAACGGGCAACCTTCGGAGTTGTCGGTTGGACGTTAGGGTTGTGGGCCCTAGATGTCCATTGAGGCGTTTTAGTAGGTAAGATACTCCGGTTCGGAGCTAGGTACCGAATCAAACAAAAAAAAATAAAGCCGGTCAAGTGCGAGTCGAACCGATGGTTCTATAGCTAGTTTGCGCATATAAATGTTATTTTACTGTTCTTCTAATACCTCAGATAGTAAAAAACCGAACTGAACCCAACGAATTTACCCAAATTAACCCTTTTAAAGAGTTTAACAAAAACTAATTTATTTTATGACGCTCAAACTCAAACTCAAAAATAGTTTATTTCAAATAGGCTTAACGCTAGCACTTTTGAAAGGTCATGTTTTTTTTTTAAAAAACGCTACTACCGGATCACAACGCGGCCTCAACTGAGAAGATCTGGCAAGAAACTCCGGCAAGAAAGCTGAAGCTAGGTACCGAATCGATATACGACCAGAGAGCCCGGGGTTCCCACTCATGTGCCGATGCGACAGCCACGGGGGTTTTAGTGGGTAAGAATCCCACATATCCCGGTTGACCCCCACGCGTCCCGGAGACCTTTTGATGGTTTCCCCCGCGAGAAATAAAAAAGATTGGATTAATAAAGATATATATATCTTTGAAATTTTGACACCGTTAAAAAGAAAGTAAAAGAAATAAAATATTTTTTAATTTGCGATTAGTATTCGTATAAAATAAAATCTTTTTTAAAAAAAATTGAACCGACTTCATTAACACTAAAAAGTATAAAATAATTTAAATATTATTGAAGTTGGTGCCAATGCTAATACACCTCAAGACACTACATACTAAAGTAACATATTCTGCAATAATTTTTTTTTTAAAGTATAGGTACGTGATAATATTAAGTCAAATAATATTATTCCAACCAGTAAGATCTAAAACTGTTCCAAATATCAAATCGATAGCGCCAGTGGTTCCTGAAATATATAGATGTGACAGACATACAGACAAACGAAGTACCGCCATAAGGGTTCCTTTTTTACATTTTAGGTATGGAAACCTTAAAACATACTGAGTGGATCATGGTGTCAAAAAGTCAAGTCAAAAATAGTTTATTTCAAATAGGCTTAACGCTAGCACTTTTGAAAGGTCATGTATTTTTTTTTTTTTTTTAAAAGCTACCACCGGATCACAACGCGGCCTCAACTGAGAAGATCCGGCAAGAAACTCAGCGGGCTTGTCATTTTATCACTTTTTTTTTTTTAAACAGTGTGTCATGTTACAGTTAGATCAGAGCGACAGTGTGTCTTGCCGTTCAAAAAATACAGGGAAAAAAAATAATAAAATACGACGAAAGTAGGTACAACAAACTAAAAAGCCAAAGGGATAGTAGTCGGACCAGTCCCCCCAAGCAGCACCCGCGCACGAGTTGACTCGAGCAGCAGCCATCACTCCCCTCAACCATATTGGAGGGAAGGGGGTGACCCGCCACACGAAGCCGCCACAAGCAAAGACCTTTCGATGGCGAGCATGACCAATCTAATATCACAGTGGCACACGTCTAACATTTAACTTCTGCTGTTAAGCAGTGCCTCGTCAGGCAAGACACAAAGCACTTTAACATATTATTGATGTCATCAATTAATTGACTAGTGCAGCAGCCATCAGTTATCCAACACTTTATATGGTGTTACAAATTGTAAGCCTTAAAATTCAAAGCTTGCATGAGTCAGGCAGTTCAAGCCCACGCAGCTTTATCCTCTAGGTAATCCGAGATTTTATAATAAGCCTTTTTCGACAATCGGCTTTTTATCAAAGGTTTAAATTTATTCAGTGGAAGATCTCGGATATCCTGTGGCAGTTTGTTATAGAAGCGTATACTTTGACCCATAAAAGATTTGCCTGTTCTGTGGAGACGCGTGGAATGCAAAACAAGATCGTGTTTGTTCCGGGTATTAACACCATGAATATCACTATATTTTTTAAAAGATCCAATATTTTTATGAACATAAACTAAATTTTCAAATATGAATTGTGAAACAACCGTTAGAATATCTATTTCTTTAAATTTTTCTCTAAGTGAATCGGTAGGAGCCAGATTATAAATGGCTCTCACAGCTCTTTTCTGCAGAATAAAAATGGCATTAAGTTCTGCAGAAGATCCCCACAGTAATATACCATAAGACATAATACTGTGGAAATAGCTGAAATAGACAATTCTAGCCGTTTCAACATCAGTTAAGCGTCTAATTTTTTTCACTGCATAAGCCGCGGAACTTAGTCTACCTGACAGTTTCTCAATTTGTGGGCCCCATTGTAGCTTAGCGTCTATTGTTATACCAAGAAACACAGTCGAAACCTCAAGGTCCAACGATGCTCCATTAATTTCCACATTGGTAGCCACCGGTCTTACATTAGGTGTTACAAATTTTATACACTTAGTTTTGCTCTCATTCAGTTTTAAATTGTTAATATTGAACCAGTGGACGACTTTAGAGAGGACGTTGTTCACTTCGTCATAATCATGGAGTTTACGCTTAACTTTAAATAAAAGAGAGGTATCATCCGCGAACAATACAACATTAAGTTTATCCCCCACGAAGTAGGGTAAATCATTAATGTATATTAAAAACAGAAATGGGCCTAATATTGAACCTTGAGGGACGCCTAAGGAAACCACAGATCCTGGGGATCTCTTACCATTTATATCAACCTTCTGAATTCTATTATTCAAATATGAAGTCAGAAGGTCTAAAGCTCTGTTCCTCAAACCATAGTGGCGTAATTTCCTGACCATCGTGTCGTGATCTACGCAATCAAAAGCTTTGGATAAATCACAGAATACACCAAGAGCATCATGTGATTCCTCCCAAGCCTGGTAAATATATTTTAATAATTCGACTCCCGCGTCAGTAGTTGATCGATTTTTTCTAAAGCCGAACTGTTTATCATGAATAAAATTGTTTTTATTAAAATGATCTAATATTTGATTTAATATAAGTTTTTCATAAATTTTACTTAAGGCTGGCAACACCGAAATAGGCCTGAAATTCGTAGGCTCAGCGGTACTGCCAGACTTAAATATAGGTACAATTTTGCTGTGCTTCATAAGGTCAGGAAACTCTCCACTCATAACACAGCTATTAAATATCACTGCTAATTGAGGGGCAATTACTTCAATTATTGATGCTATTACTTGTACAGAAAGTCCCCATATATCAGCTGTCTTTTTCTGATTAAGCTGTTTGAAAGTATTTATAATATCATTAGCAGTAACAAAACAGAATTGAAAGGCTGTGCCACACTCTGGTATGTTTTCTTTTAATAAAATTTCAGCGGAAATGGAGGACGAATTCAGAGTTTTCGTTATATTAATGGGAACATCAGTAAAAAATCGTTCAAACTCTGTCGCCACATCTAAATCCGCTGTTACATCTTTATTATTCACATGTAAACAAAAATCATTATTGCGTACTGATGACCTACCAGTTTCACTATTTATAATATTCCATGTCATTTTAATTTTGTTTTCAGAGTTACTGATTTTTTGTTTTAAATAATTAGCTTTAGCTATGGAACAAGCTCTTTTAAATACCTTAGAGTATTGTTTTACATATTCTTTAAATAGCGGCGAGGAATTAACACATCTTTCATTATAAAGTTCGTACAATTTTCTCCGACTCGTATAGATACCTACCGTCGCCCAATCATTAAACGATACATTATGATTAATCGATAAAGTTTTAGGTTTAAATATTTTTCCAAAGCGATTATCGATACATTGGAATAACGAGTTATACAAAATATTTGGATCTTCATGACAGGGCAACACAGGCAAGCTGTCAGTCAGGGTGACTTTGAAATGACATAAGCGACGTTCTGTTATCGGAACAAACATAACATTTCTTTTAGTTTTCATGATTTTACTAGGAAACACAGCAAGCTGTCCACAATGGTCAGAATCAAGTTTATTTATTACTTCTTTGTGTATCGGTTTGATACTTGTAAATATGTTATCGATACATGTTGCGCTAAAAGAGGTTATCCTAGTGGGCTCCAAGAACATGTTGTACAGATTGTGTGATCTAAATAATGTTATAAATTTACTGGTCACAGTGGTATTTTCCAGTAGATTTATGTTAAAGTCTCCACAGACAATAATTGTTTTATTCGTGTAGGACGTTTTGTGCAAAACAGTTTCTAATATTCGTTCAAAATCATCATATGGTGAACACGGGGGCCTGTATACGCTCAAAACTAAAAACTGCTCAGTCTCAATGCAAGCTAATTCAATAACTCGTTCAACAGAAAGGCTCACCAGATCAGTACGTTCTTTGTATTTAATATTCTTTTTAGTAATAATTAGGGAGCCCCCACGAATTATGTTCACTCTGCTGAACGAGCTGGCAACCTGGTAGTTATTAAAATTGAATATGAACTGGTCACTCTTTAGCCAATGTTCAGTTACACAAAAAATATCTATATTGTGACCGTTCAAGAACAATTCAATTTCTAAGTCTTTGCCCAACATACCTTGTATATTCTGATGTACCAAGCGGGTACAGGGTATTTTATTTACATTTAATTTAAGGTCATTATTACATGGGCTTTGATGTGAATTTATAATAAAATTATCATTTAATTTATCCATGCTAGAGTTAGTCTCTGTTGTCTTAGAGTCTAATTTAAATTACATATTATGTCATTATTGATAGCCAAGTGCTTGGCTGCATTAATTTGTATGTCAAAATTATGTTGCTCAATAGAAGCAACTTTTGTAGCCAGATTCCTGGCTAATGTATATAAATAAAAGGATAGCGACATTGCTATCTGTCGTTTACAATATTTTTTAAGATAGTATTTATCTATCGTCAAATTAAAATTAACATTACTTAGGTTATTTATGTCAATTAAATTAAATTTGTTATGTATATCATAACCATTGCAGTATGTCAAGGTATGTAATGTCATGTTCAACTTATGTCTATTGGTATTTTCATCCTGTGGCAAACCATTACTGTAGGGAAATGTGAACATTACAATACTTTTAACAGTAATCTTTGACAGTAACTCATAGTACTTATGTAACTGTTGTTTGGACACATTCCCTCTATTGCCTACCAATATTATCAATATGGTATCCTGACTAAAATTATGTGTTAATATTTTGTCTATTATACTGGCATATGTTATGCCAGGCATACAATAATTAATTATAGGATGACCCGAATAAATATCTGTCAACATTTGGCTCATGTCCTTACCAAATTCATCACTAAATATCACAATTTTGGTGGAATTTAATGTCTCACAATTAACAGAAAGATCACATGTAGATGGATGTTCACCAACAACATGGAGGGAAGGTTGTGTTAATGATTTATTACAAGATTGCAAAAGTTTAGGACATGTAGTCCTAGCTGGAGATGAGGAGCATAATGTCTGGTTATGATTGCATTTCACTGTGTCACTTATAATAAGCTCATTCATAGCCAGTGTGTACTCTTTCAATACTTTTTGTGAACTTGCATACTTATCTGATAATGATATTAATTTTTCTTGTAAATTTAAAATTTCTACTTGCAAGTGCTCGGTATTTTTTTTGTATTTTAATGTGCACATATCTAACCTTGATGCATATATATCTAATTTATCAATTAAATGAAGTCTTTCACGGTTTAATTTTACATTTTTAATAAAAAATTTATGTTTTTTTACAAGTTTTTTTGTCTTCCTTATATATCTATTGATTTTAATATATTTCTTTAGTTTTTTATTACTGCACCCAATCATCATACCCTTGAATTCATTTACTTGGACATTTGTATCATGTGTCAAATCTATTGGTAATATGGGGTTTAGATTAAGAGCAGCGGGAGGAACCATGCTCGGGGCACTGACAACCAACTCATCGTATAGGCTTTGGTTTAACGAGGCAGTGAGATTTGATTTAGATGACTCTAGTTGTGATATATGTGTGTAGGCATCACGTAGCTGTTCCTCTAACGAAGTAATACGGCTCAGCGCCGCCGTATATTCCTGAGAACACTGATCGAACCCATCCACAATGACTTGGAGCCTGTCCCGAGCATCTATAGCATCAACACAATGTCCATGCAACTGTGACATTTCCGCTTTAAGCTTTTTATTCTCATCTAATAATTTAATGAACTCCGTTTCATTGTCCTCCCTTTCCTTTTCCATTTGACAACACAGTCCTTTAGCCACTTTCAATTCGCTCAAAGCCAGTTGGAGTTTAGCCTCTTCTTGGCGAGCAAAAGCCCTGCGGGTCGTCATAATTACAATAAATCGTAAGAATTTAAATAATACGAAGCAAATAAGAAGCAATAGGACCTGTTGTGGTATCAAACAAACAAGGAATAATATGTTGTTTACGATTGGCAACTTGCGTTTGTAACTCGATATGAAAATACTGTATGGTCTTAGAAACTAGCACAGTGTAGAAAATAATACAACAACGCACATCTCCAAAGTAAATTAGGTACCTAAATAAGATAAAATATAATTATGAACTAGCTTCACAATTTAAATAACACGGCACAATGTAACTGTCAGCGGCCAGTCCAACTATCAAGTTGTTTAAGTTTATAGCACTAAATATATGTCTTGAAAACTAGGAAACACAATAACACCGAGTTTATTTAGTGAAAAAAAATGTAGTAGGACATTAATTAACTATTCAAAATTAATTTTGTGTCTTTGGCATAGTGTTCTTGGATGCTTTAAAAAGACAACTACCTGTATTTTAGTTTATTATTTGCAAAAATATTCCCGCTCTATTAACAAATTTCACTGTTTGACCTCAAGTTTCCTCCCAAGTTTATTGTCATTTAAAAGTTCATGGGAAAATATTTTATATTTAATTTTACATTTTTATTTTGACTGCCTCGGTGACGATGGGCGCGAGTACGACCTATGATCGCTTGGACCTGATTTTGAATCCCAAGTCGTGCAAAATGTTATCGGGTTGCGTTTCTTTTGCCAGGACTTTATCAGTAGGTATTAGTCCACTTCTTAGAAATGGTCGGTATTTTTTCATTAACTTACCTTTGCGCGAACGAAGTCGCGGGGGACTGCTAGTTTTCTTATAAAGAAAATAGTGATGTAGGTTGTTAAAGATGTGGAAGGTGAGACTCTGCAGTGAGTTAACCACTACTTAGCACCTCAACTACCATTTGTTTAAACTTGTTAACAGCAAATATATCAATATCTGTGAATAATTTGTTATGACTATCTAAATGTCGACGTAGAGGAGAGCGTAGGCCAGCATTGGTTCTACAAGATGTCGTAGCAAAAACTGTACGCGCCCTCACCTCGCGCCGGTACACAGTTCTAGGGACTATATAGCATAATTTATAACTATTTTTTTTCCCGTGGGGTGTCTGGGCAAGAATAGAAACCACCCATCTCCTCCCGTTGGGAGTCCGTAAAAGGCGACTAAGGGAAAACAAGAAGACGGGCAGCAGCGTCTTTTTTATTGGATTACTGACCACCTATATTGCGATCCCCAAGCCGCCTGCCAAACATGGGGATTATGGCAACCCCTCCCTTCTAAGGGGCAGGCCATTGTTTATACGTTAACATAGATTGGTAAGTTAATTCAATATTTTGTTTTTACTAACACATTAACAAAAAATAAATTGTAAATTATAGAATAGAATAGAATATAATACTGTTTATTGTACACCAAGAAGATATTTACAATATAAACTTAGAACTAAAACATAAAATGTACAAATGGCGGTCTTATCGCTATAAGCAATTTCTTCCAGACAACCATTTTGCAAGAGAAACACAATTAGAATAAATGGGCAGCTGGTGGTGTACTACAAATATATACATAGGACACACAAACATAAACTTATAAGCATATATAAAAATATACTCAACAGATTTCACAAATACTATACATAAACTCAATACTATACATATATGTATATTTAATTATTCAAGTACATTATATTATATATATTATGTGTAATAAATCGTAGAACATGGTAACAATTATGTCTAATTTGTAGTTGAAGAGTTATACTTATGTACAAGAAAAATAAAAGCTTTTTTATTATTATTTATTTATTTTATTTACAGGGTCATTTTTTCAAGTGGGCGTGGATAGCGTTTCGGGCCCGATTTTGATGAACACTAAAACATATCAAATAATAAAGAGAATGTATTGCAATAATAAGTAATTACTCGTATATATTACAGTTCAGAGTCCGCCAACCCGCACTTGGCCAGCGTGGTGGACTATGGCCTAAGCCCCCTCATCATGAGGGGTGGCCCGTGCTCAGCAGTGGGATATAAACAAGGGCTGGTATTATTATTATTTATTACAGTTCATAAATATTATAAATTCTAATAAGTAATTTTTTTGCTGTCAGGGCGGAAACCATTAAAAGGTGTCTAGTCCCTGTAGGGGCGGCATTAAAACCTCCCCGGTGGCCTTTATCGGTGTATGGAGAGGGTCTGGGCTCTCCGTTCGCAGGCTGGTAAGCGGGCCTATGACAGGTCCAAACAACGGAGCGTCGCCAACGCGCTAGTAAGTAATTCTTCTGGTGTTGCTGGCGTCTATAGGCTGCGGTGACTGCTTACCTTCAGGCGAGCCGCATGTTTGCTTGCCACCTTGGTAGTATAAAAAAAACAACTGTCGCAATCACAAAGGTCAGTTATCGTTAATTCTAATTAAGGCATTTTTCTAATCTATTTTTTTCGACTCTGGGAGCCATAGATGATATATTTCCATTATTGAGACAGAAGAATCGACATAACTACTCATTATCGACGTATAAATAATAAATGGGCTGCGAATGTCCAAATAATCCAATTTCTTTTCCGATCAACTGTAATTGTAGTTTATAAGTGCTGCAGTAAGTTACTGACACTGTTACAGTGACAAGTACGTAATCCGATAAAGTTCCCGTCGGCTAATCATATGTATGTATATCGAAACCTGCGATTAGCATACACACTCCATTGTAGACACACAACACAAGTCTAGAGAACTCCTTCTAACAGTGACTACATCGCAATCCATAGTAGGTATAAATTACCATGTCAATTGTATTCTATTTGTGTAAGTCACTTGGCCTGTGCCGGTGCGAGCCAAGCTTGTATGAGCCATGTTTTTAGGATTCCATAACTAAAAGGTAAAAAAGAAACCCTGATGACTTCGTCTGTCTGTCTGTCTGTCACACACACCCTAATTCAGGAATCACTGATGCTATCGATTTGAAACAGAATAGTTTTAAATCTTACTGACCCAACCTCATCGCAAATTTAATTTCTTTTTCTATTGGTTTATGTCATATAGTTTTTGGCTTATAATCAAAAATGACAAAATAGAAACACCGCCCATCCTTTATCTCCGAAGTTTGTTTAGGAAAAAAATTGAAATAATTATTACATATCTATCTATATTTTACAGGAAAAATAAAAGGATGTTTCTAAGTTGTATAGTTTTTTAGTAATCCTAAAAGAAATCTCAACAAACAGACTTAGTTTTGCAGTTTAGTATTTATGCTATCTTAGGTGTTAGTAGACGAATAGTAAAAGCCTCCTATTGTCCGGTGAAGCTGTAATGGCCATCTGCGGCCAAAAGCGTCTATCATTCCCAAAAAAAAAGACGAATATTAAAATAACTTTAATACGTCTAAATAAGGTATAGAACCCTCACTCAGTGCGTGCGTCCGACTCGCACTTGATAATTTTTTTTTAATTGTTTTCAGCTACTGTTGGGTCGCTATCCCAGCTGACAGTAAGCGTTGGTAGAAGCACGCTAGCATATCCACAACGACAAATAGGTACCCTTGTAAGAGGTATAGGAATGTTTCCTCTACAGCATAGGTATGCGACGGTACACGCCGCTGCGATCTTCTGTAAGGCAGGAGGTAGCTTACAAACAACTCAAGCACATCATTTTTAGGAATTTAATTTGTTTTACGTCACGACCGCAGGGTCGACACGTTGTTCAACTTAGCGGAAGATATCTGGTTTTTAAGCATATGTATTTTGTTAGAAAGTTGATCTGATCTTTATGATGTGAATGTACACTTTCTTATCATAAATTAAGTGGTAATATCAAGACCAGTCTCAGCCACAACCAGTTGTGGCGGCGAGATGGGAGCTCTCAAATATAAAATTAGTACTTATCCTTATCATTGTAATATTTGTAATGCATCATATTAGGTGCGGGATTGCTATTTTTTGTTTATTCAGCTGAGATAGATGCATTGCAATGCCAGTCTTCAACTAAAATATTAGTAAATTGGGGTGATTATCTCAGTAATTTCTGCATCATTGCTCTTCATACCAAAACACCGCAATGTTTACGCACTACGGCTAAGGTACAGCATCTCTACTCTATAGTACCTACTAAGGCGGTATTTTACCTAGCTAGGTAGGTACTCCAGCGGCTCTGCGGTTATATGAAGGAGGCGTCGGTGGCGTGAGGCTTTCAGCGAACACACGGCACGCTAATACAGGAATTAATAAAACCCATTAAACAATACGGAAACATGGTAGTTATTAATATAGATTAAAGGGCGCGAAGCAGCAATGCGTCTGTTGACCTCCGAGCACGGAGCGCGCCCGCGCCGGGCCCGCGCCGGGGGATGGTTAATGCCCGCCATTTGTTACCGCGTTATGAGACAGCGGAGGGCACGTGAGCCGCGCCCTCCGCTAAATACTAATAATGCTAATAACTGACGATCTATCGGAGTTTTTAATAGCGGAGCCACTAGCCAGGCCTGCGCATCGATTTGCCCTATAGCTAACGAACGTTCGAGCGCTCGGGGAAGCGAGCATCGAATTCTCCTTCGGCCTCGACTGCGAGCCTCATTTGACAGCGTGATAGAAAGTGATAATTTACTATCAATTTGAAAACATGGTTTAGTGAAAGGAATTTCATCCAAACTTATCAAAGTCTCAGGAAACTGTCGGGCTGGTAGCTTTTTCTGCTAACGTAATATAAGCTTGGCCATACAAAGATTACCTCTTCGCCGCCAGTCTTAAAATAAAGAATTTATTTAAATAAATAAATAATTTAATAAATAAATAACTAATCAGAAGTTTAAGTTTAGAGAAGTTCAGAGTCACACAACGAGCCATGGAGAGAGCTATGCTCGGAGTTTCTTTGCGCGACAGAATCCGAAATGTGGAGATTTGCCGAAGAACTAAGGTCACCAACATACATAGCACTCAGAATCTGCAAGTTGAAATGGCAATGGCTAGGCCACATCGCTCGAAGAACCGATAACAGTTTTTTTTATATTACCAAGGTGGAAAGAAAGCGCACGGCCCGCCTGATGGTAAGCAGTCACCGCAGCCTATAGACGCTAGCAAAACTAGAATAATCACTAGCGCGTTGCCGACCCACAAGACATTAGATATTAAGTCTTTGTGTACGGTAATTTCACCAGCTACAGTGCCCTTCACGTGGTACGTACCTAGACGGCTCCTTGCACAAGGAACCTACCACCTAGTAAAAGGTTGGCGAAGAAAGGTTCTCTCTTGGCGACCACGAACCGGAAGACGCAGCGTAGGCAGGCCTCCCACTAGGTGGACAGACGACATTGTGCGCGTCGCAGGTAACCGGTGGATGCAAATAGCCAATTGTCGTTCATTGTGGAGTTCTAAGGGGGAGGCCTATATTCAGCAGTGGACGTCTGACGTGACGTCGATGATGATGAACTAATCAGAGAAGGTAGAATCTTGCGATCGAGAGTCGAGCCCGACAATAGCAGAACTCTACCTGTAGGAATACGGCCGTGACTTTAGACAATAGATGTAGATATTAGTGAACTATTGACAAAAAGCAATAATTGCCCGGCGGCGCACCCCGCGCGGTCGAGCACGAATGATCGGCGACAATTGCGTGGTGACGTCAGGGGCAGCTCGGTGTACTAATCAATTTGCGTTGCAAGTGTAAACACGCGGTCGGAAGAGTTGCGAGCCGCGCCACAGGTCGCAGCCCCGCGCCACAGGTGGAGGGTGTGACCCCACCACCCCCGCACACCCCGCCACACCCTTCACACCCTACACACCACGGTCAAAGAGTATCATTGAGTGGAACAACGTATTATTGTCATTGTTTATGAATAAATTTAAATTAATAAGCGGCCAATCTATTACAAGATCAGCCATCTACGTGAGAGATATTAGAGACACAAGTGCAATCTATCTCTCTTCCTTTACTAACACCGACTCGACCAGGGAGAGGTCAGCCGCAGGACCGACTTGTTACTTGACTAATTACCCTTCCGACCGACGTATGGATCATCTTACTTTCTAGACAATCAGATGATCGGCCCGCATTGTCCAGGCAGTAAGGAGCAACTTTACAAAGTTGTTGCTCCCCGTAGAATTCGAACCCGGGACCTCCGGTTTGCAAAGCAAACGGTTTCCCGCTGCGCCACGGAGGCTACAACTAATGACGTTATTATGACTAACGCCCGGTTTTTGAAAGGCTATTCAAATGGATATTCAACTAACATGACTGTTAACTTGACAGCTTGTTCAAATCAATTCGGGATTCTGAAACGTTAATTAAAGAAAAATTTACTAATCTATGATAATTTTAATTTGACATGAAGAATATTATTTAAGTATAGTATATCTGTAAATACCACGGATTTATATGTGAATACTTCATTAAATAGCTCATTCAATTCAAAGATATTATAATCTGTAACCATAGATGGAGGATCTACAGGAGGGATGGACACTTTCTTTCTCATTCGCACAAGAAATGAATGCATTTATATAGGTTACATGTGATAGAAAGAAACAGAGTATTTTTTGTCCTTCACCATGTGTCACGATTCGAAGAAAAAGCTCCAGTTGTACCCCATAGAGAAATTATTTTTTATTGTCAAGAGGTTCCACACTCTTATTTCGTGGGCCTTCATCCCGCGCGGATGTGGAGTGCGCATTTCACTATCGTAAATTTCAAGAGTAGCACTTGTTAATACAATCTCGGTATTTTTGTTGCAAAGGACCTTTTAGACTTTATAATTACGTAATCTGTCATAAACTAGTAGATTATCTAAAACAAATAGTATAATTTAATACTTAATTTGTCGACCAATACCGATTAGTTGACATTGTTTTTGACAGGAGAATAATCTATGATCATGGCTTAATTAGCCTTTCAGAAACCCAAATTGGCTTTGACATGAAGTTTCTGAAGCAAAAGAGATGTTCCAAAATGTATGGAGCCTGGGCTAGGACTTTGTACACTATTCTCTAAAATAGGGAAACACACTTAAAACAATTTTTAACCATCAATTTACTTTAATTTAACTTTATTTGCTTGTAAAACTTAAGAATTTTTACTTAAAATTGCAACACAACAAAAAACTGGCATGGCGGAAAAGTGTCATTGTCATGTGTCATTTTTATTATCAATGGCGTTAAAAGTATTTTTATTACAGTACTTACTCTTTGTACTTATGTTTCTGTTTTCTCATACATTATTTTAATAATTAAAATATCAATGATAATCAATTCACTATATACATACAATACATGCACACAACCAACTGTGACAAGTGTGACAGTAGCAGTAGCTATTGACAGCTGGCTGGCTGACAGTTTAATTCGACATCGACATCAGACGCCATCTTAGGACGCCATGTTGAATATAGATATAAAATAAATGATAATTATAATTAAAATTACAACAATAATAGAAATTTAAACGAAATATTTATATTTTTCCCGGATTCTATGGATTTTCTCGATTTTTTGAAGTGGTGTACATATTCCTAGCCCATTTTGCAACAACTCCTTTTAACAGCCGTGTCAATTGACTGTTGATTGATGTTTAAATTAAAATAGTTGACCCACCCACACGAAGTAAATATAAATTCGTGAGTTGACCATGCTTTCTGCAACCCAAAATACACTTGACAGGAGATTTGATATCTAGTTAGTTGATTTTTGTGATGATAATCCTTTCGGAAACCGGGCGGTAAATTATCATCGTTAAATTATTCTAAAACTGTTTCAGTAGAATTCAGTACAACTTTGACTTATGCCATTTTAGCGATGGGTCGGCGGCTGTGCTAAAGGGAGGATCCTCCGACCGAGCGAGGTGTGATGCTCGGCCAGGGCCGAAGCCCCCAACAGATGTTGTCGGGATGTTGTATATATTCTCCGAGTTGGAGAAACTTCGCTTGCACGATTCAGAAATCGGTGGCGCCATCTGTCTTGTTGTATGTAGTACTATTCGCTTCTTCCTCGCGTCGCTGTACCACATGTGGCGTCATCTTGTGTCGAGTCGCCACACCATCTTCCTGAGCCAGGGAAATCAGTGATCGGTATGCAGAGTGGAAACGATAAGGGTCATCAAACGTTATTCTTAAGTAAGTAGGTATGTAATATGAAGAGGTATACCAAACTACTACCAGAAACCGTCCGAGAATACTCCAAGCAAGCTTGATTATATCAGTGTAAAAGTGATAATTGAACCAATGCAAGAGTAAAATCTACTTAATCACGAATAAGTTAGATCTACTCGCTCCAAGAACTTGGCGTGATTCAAATTAGTTTAGTAAGTTTTCATACTCATTCCACCAGTCTCATTAACTTATACTCCTGGTACCGTTAATTCAATAAACTATAATATGAATTATTAACAGCTAGGTTATCGTATAGTGGGCAAGCCTGGGACGCGTCGCACCCTCACGCGGCCTGCCATGCCGCTATCGTGGCGGCATGCTTATGATAATTGCGACCGCCCTCCGCGGGCATGAGGAACGGTAATTAATTGTTGGACGCCGACCGGGACTCACTAAACTATCCCCTATAATATACAATTCATTAATAACGGTCAGCCTGACGAAACCTATAGCCCGCCAAACGATGAATATAAACAACTAAATACTCCTACGTAAAGTAACGTGAAACATGTTTTGCCAATAACTGACAGATTTTATCAGCAAAATTGATCACAACGGTATGTTTTTATGTTGCTGGCCTGATCATGGCAGTCAGTGTTAAGATATCTTTATTTTAGTAAAATATATAAATATTATTTTTTCTTATACTGTGCAAGAGACCGCTCATGCACCGAGCAGTAGGTACCGCTGCAGTGTCAGATATTCTGTCTGTAATGTGAAGGGAAGTGCTTGGAGAAGAACGACAGTGCCATGAAACTAAACACGATCAGGTCTCGTGTCATCAGCCGAACGGGCCCGTCTCTATATTATCACAGTGTATAAATTGGTTTATAGACTGTGATATTATGTTGCACGAGTCAATATAAAGATGGTTTAACGAGTAGGATAGACAACGTTGCTATCGCAAATTGACTAAGCCCCGGAGACTTAGGTTATTGACTAGGTACCTACCTACTGTTAGTGATGGGGTACAGTTAGTCTAAATATTTTTTTATCAAGTATATAAAAATTCAGGACATAATTGGCCTCGTAAAGATACTTGTGTACATGTATGCAGCCATACATGTACACATTTATGTAATTCAAAAACCTACCGATTGCTGCAGTGAGGCCATAGTGAGGCTATAGAGTCTCTAAACTGCAAATCCATCATAAAATACATAATTATATCTCACTGTATTCGCTCAGCGTATGTCTGTACAAATCTAGTTATTGTGTTCAAAGGTTACGATGCATTTTGTAATTGAGGCTCTGCTGACACGGGGGAACTGAGTTTAACCACCTACAAATCATGCGCGTCCGACACCATTTAGGCATCTGCGTAATTTGTTATGTTGTGTGTCGCGTCTAATTGTAAAGTTAATGTTGAAGAAAATTCTATTAAATTATAATCTATTTTCATTCCGTTGTATAAACAAACAGAGCTATTAATAACATTAGGGTCGGCGCACAGTGAGTGCGCTCGGATGCGCCCGAGCGACGCGGTCACTGTGGACGTGACCATTTACGTTTGGTATTTTCATAAACTACGCGAATAAACAATATTTAACTTTTGTATATCTAGCGCTATATCTTACATTAACAAAATGTATATACCCTGTTTTTTTTACAACCTCAAACTCGTAGCAAGAAAATGTATGAATACAGGAAGCCATCACTCCTGTGGCCAGCCAAAGACAATTTGTCACATTCAACCCTACCCCAACCTATTTTGATCTTGTAAACAAGGCCAGGGTATAGATAAAATGTCCGTTTCTTTGGATCGTATTTGTTTACATGATAATGGTGTATCGTTCACTTACGTATAATAATATAAGTTGAAAAGCATACTCATCTGTTATCTCGGTAGAACAAAATAGAAAGGTGAAGGTGAACGTAAAAAATATACTTAGGCTGTTGATTATTTTATTAATACAATTCGAAGATTAATTACATTTTTTACTTTAATTACCTTTACATGTATTTTTTCAATTTGTTTGAGAGCTTCTTAATTCTGTATTACTTGTAAGTTTTTTATACCAATTCAAGCTTTTCTCAGCTCAGCCGTTTCAAATGTAATATTTACGATTGGCGGGCGGCCTTAGGCGAGGTGGTTCAGTTCTTGAATTATATAAAATTCAAATAAGCGAACGTATCCGAATTCTTGGCTCACAGTCGGTACAAAATATTCAATATTTTTTGTAGCATATCCGATGAGCGAGCGACTGCGACCCAACAAACTTGTGATTTTGCTTCGCTATCGTTTCACATTAGAATAATAACGATCTAATCAATTTACATTTAAGTAATTAATAGAAAACTGGTTGTATAAAATGTCACCGCAATATTCGACGAGGATCGTACGGATGTTTCTATGTGCAGGTTACGTAAGCCCGAGGCGGTGATGTGTATATATTCCTTGGTGATGTGTTGCATTGTTTCACTATGAAAGGTATGAAACTACCTACTTGTAACTCCATCAAGACACAATAAAAAAATCTGACTATTTGTATTTGTCCACAGCGGTGCCCGTGGCTCCATCTGTTAGGTACTTGCATAAAATAATTCTATTAAAAATAAGGCGAAGTTGTTCCGTATCCTAGTCTTTTTGCTCGACTGTATCAAAAGGAGGGCTATGTTTTTCGAGTATGTATGACTATTACTTTGGGGGCTACAGCCTAAAGGGCTGGACACGTCGTTGATCCAATATAATTGTTGTAGTGACATGTTGTAATTTTTGTTGTTATTGTTAATAGAATAAATAAAATATAAATTTAAAAGAACTTCGACTAATGAAAAGGAATCCCTTATCGGTCGAAAAACCGCAGCGTAGCTAAGAACCATTAAACAAGCTTCTAAATCCATCCATTCCTCAGACAGAAGAATAATAATGTTGGTCAAATATATAAAATTAATTGGTGGTAGATCCCTTGTGCAGTGACAGATATTTTGCCGCGAAGCAAATGACCGGGCATGTGCAGTCAGTGTGACATAATGACCGGGCGCAGGAGATTGAATACCTCACTTATGAGTCGGGTGGCAGCATGTCCAGCGGCAGTGCAGTGCAGCTGTCGATGGGCAGGCGAGTCCCGCGACCATAAGACGATCGTCCTGCTGCTCTCGTCACCGACTTAATCTAAGGAGCCTTCCGTTATGCCTCGGGGGTTAAAAAGTCAAAGCCCTGGAATATAAATCCAGCGTAGCCCGGCGGCGGCGGTCCTAGAATATGCATGTTATACAGCAAACGGAAGTAGTAGGGCGCGGACTCCGGCGCCCGCACTGCTGTTTGAAATTCAATATAGTGTCGACATTTGAATTTGAATGATGTGCGCTGTGTCGCATATATGGAGACTCAAAATACAACTGTTTTAGTAAATAACTTACGAGTGAGCGATTTCACTAAAACGCGGACATTTAGGTATCAAATATCTACAACATTGTATTACAATACTCATACGTAACTACGAAGATGAATTTCTTATATATGTATATGCAGGGCGGAAACGCAATGGTGTCAAAAGACGATATTTTCGTAAATAATAGTGATATTAGCGGTGTTTTCTCGTGGACCCACTATTTTGTCCCACCAGTGGGTCCACGAGGGAGAACTATTTCTCGTGGACCCACTGTTGTTTATTAACATCCTATATATAGTTATAGCAAGGGTTGGGATAATAGTATGTTTGATTTCAATAATAGTATGAAATTATCATATGAATAAATAAATATCAACTATAATTTATTAAATGAAATTCTATATCGGACATTTTAAACACCACATAATATTACACCAGAAGTACCAGGGCGGCATAAGATACAAGGAGGCCTCGCGCATTTTGCCATCCAGTAATAAGCTCTGGTATGAGTTGTTTAATGGTATGGATGTCCGGGAAGACTAGGTCAATGGTTCCGTACGTGGCGCATAGAGGTGAACCCGGAGAAGAGTGCCGCGGTGGTCTTCTCCCGGGGACCCGCCAATATGTTCTCGGCGCGGAGCCTTCGGCCCAACAGACGACTGGCCCCAATATCCCTATTCAATCGCCCTATCCCCTGGACTAGGAAGGTTAAGTACCTCGGAGTCACCTTGGACTCCGCCATGAATTTCGGCCCGCACATTAGGTCCGTCCGCAATCGAGCGGCTTTCGTACTAGGTCGCCTGTATCCCCTTCTCTGCAAGCGGAGTAAAATGCGCATAGAAATAAGTTGACATTATACAAAGCTTGCATTCGCCCTATCATGACTTACGCGAGTGTAGTTTTCGCGCACGCCGCACGCACCCATATCGATAGCCTCCAGGTTATCCAGAATCGTTTCCTCCGACGTGCCGTCGGTGCCCCGTGATACATGCGGAACGTAGATCTGCATTCCGATTTCAAGTTAGATCCCCTTCGTAAGTTCCTCAAAGAAGCGTCGAAACGCTACTTTGAATCCGCGTCCCGTCACGCGAACAGTTTAATCCGCGCCGCCGATTACGCCCCTAGTCCTTCTGACTCGCGCCGCAGACCACGGCACGTACTGCTCGACCCTCCTGACCCCATGACGGTCCTATTGGACCGTGATGCGCCGAACGCTCCCCGACAACCGTATGCTACACTAGCTATCAGACACCGGTCTCGCCGGCGAGGCCGAAGGGTCGTACGTATGCGACCTCAACGACGTGCATCACCCCACTGAGTTTCTTGCCGGTTCTTCTCAGTGGGGGCGCGTTGTGAACCGGTGGTAAACTCAGCCCTCTCTTAAGCGACAGCCCAAGCCGAGGCCGTGCCTCCTTGAGGTGCCCTTGAGCTCGTCGCTACTTCTGCCGTAAAGGCTAAAGCGCTTCAAGCGCTCGCCTCCTATTGTCCGGTGAAGCTGCAATGGCCATCTGCGGCCAACAGCGTCTATCATTCCCACAAGAAGCAACGTCTTTCTATTGGATTATCCGTTCCAATTAGTCCGATTGGTAGTTCGATCATCAGACAGATGGGAAATATTTTTTTTCGAAAATTCTTCTACGATCGAACAGTTTGGAAGTAAATTTTGTGTAAATATTCCAAGTAGTTACACCGGGTGAATGTGGTAGCTCCAGACGGAATTTCAAAGGGCATCCACGAAATAGCGCGTAAAACCGCAAAATTGCGCATTCTTAAACATTATTACCAGAAGTACTAGGGCAACAGAGGACACAAAGAGGCCTTCCCCTTTCGTGAGACATCTAGTTTTACCAAACTGTGACTGCTTCGATATTTATACCAGAAGTACCAGGGCAGCATAGGACATAAGGTGGTCTCATCATGAATGATGGTTAACTTCTTAATGGGAAGTTTATAACTTGTTTATAACTTAGAATGTAAGAAACCCCCCCCCCCCCTTAAAGAATGTAGTTGTAGTGAAAAAATGGGTGTGGAAGCCTAAAAAACTATGAAACGATTTACACCGACCAGCGGAAGCACATATTTTTTGTCTGCCACTTGTCACTTCACTATGCGATAGATAAATTTTGACAATGCAAAAAGGTGCTATACATCTTTATTATACAGGAGGAACATTTAATAACCGTAGAGTGCAGTGGGTCCACGAGAAATAGTTCTCCCTCGTGGACCCACTGGTGGGACAAAATAGTGGGTCCACGAGAAAACACCCGATATTAGGCCTAAAAAAGGTTATTTATTTTTCTAACATTATGCATACCGACCACACCTCACTCACTTCATTCACTTTCGATATAAGTTTAAAGTTTTAGTATATCGTTTATTATAAAGGTAGGATTTCCGAATGTAAAAGGTCATCTTCTATACTTATAATAAAACTGTAACAGGTCCAATTCTGTACATTGAAGATATTTTGAAAATTATATTTGGACGGCATTCTATAACCGATACTGAGGCCGAAAATGTAATTTTTTTAATTTTTGTCTGTCTGTCTGTCTGTCTGTCTGTATCACGGCTGCGCATCAATGGATTCAAATCAAACTTGGCATGATTTGAGATCTTACTACGAGATAGGACATAGGATACTTTTTATCCCGTAATCTAACACGGTTCTTTTGGGAGAGGGGATTAAAGTCAAAATGGGTACTTGGTTATACGCTTGGTCCGATTTTATAAATTTTTCTTCATAATTATAATAAATATTAGTAAGGGAACACTCATAGAGAGTTGTTATCAAGGTTTTGTAATCGATCGGGTTAAGCAACGTTAGGTAAGGTAATTAAATAGATGGGTGACCGTTTAACGCTATTTGGACTAAACTGGTCTGTGCTTCGGAGAGCAAGTAAAAAGTGGGTCCTAGTTTTTAACCGACTATAAAAAAGGAGGTTATGTATTCGATGCGAATGTCTGTTATTAAAAGTTTAGTTAACGTAAAAATAGCGCATGCGGAGCTGCGTGGGTCAGCACCTACTAAATGTATGGACGACTTTAATTAAAAGTTTTTGATAAATCCTGATTTTTTTGCAAGTTATTAATGTCATTTTACTCATTAGCGCACCTAGTTTTTATAACTGTTTCAGTTTTTGAGGAAAATATTGACGATATTTTGTTGTTGTTAACGTCTCCATCCTGTATATCTTGCAGTACAATATAAATGAGCAATGCCACAACGAAGTGTCGTGTTGTGTTTCTACCGAAGCACTAGGAAAAGTTTACTATTGGTTAGCGCTATATTGCAATGGTATTGAATAAATATATATAACTAGCTGACCCGCGCAGCTCCACCCGCGCTTTTATTACCTTTTGCTCCCCTTTTCACCCTCCTCCCTTGATTTATTTCTCTCCATCTCTCTCTCTCTCTCTCTATTATAAGAAAAATATAATTCTATGCTCTTTCTCTCATCTCTCTTTCCCCCACCCGCATCGGTCCCCGTCACATTCCCCCTTTTCCTCTCCCCGTTGTCCCCTCTCTGAACCCTATCCCCCCATCTCTCTCTCCCAACTTGCTCCACCTAACTCCCCCGATCCCTCACCCCCTCCTCGAATCCCCTCTCCCTCTCTGTCCTCTCTTGCAACCTCCTCTCATTCTATATATCCGTCAATCATGGTATCAGCGGCATGAAATATACTTTACGACTTATTGTCAGACCTACTATACCCGATATGCACACAAAATTTCATACATATCCGTTCATCCATCTATTTAATTACCTTGCCGTATGTTGCTTAACCTTTACCTAGCGGCATGAAATATAATTAATGGCCTATTATCAGACCTACCCGATATGCACATAAAATTTCATACAAATTGGTTCACCCATCTATTTAATGACCTTACTTAACTTTGCTTAACCTACCGGTATAAAAAGTATCCTATGTCCGTCTCCTGGTCCTAAGCTACTTCCCTACCAATTTTCAGCCAAATCGGTTGAGCCGTTCTTGAGTTATAAATAGTGTAACTAACACGACTTTCCTTTAAATATATAGATTAAAGTTCTATGGTGATTGTATGTTCAATTTCACCGATAGATGGCGCTGTTCATAATGTAAATCACGCTAACATCGTAAATTACTGTCTAATGATATTCGATAATGAAAGTTCTAAGCTTTTCGCATCTTTTATTGTTGCGACTGTAATACAATACCTATACACTACCTGGACTTGGGGAGTTTCATTAAAATTTAATGATCTAGTTTGGACTCGCTCGGGATTTACAGATTTTAACTTTTCAAAGATATATTGTCATATTGCTATCAGCAAAGTACTTAGAACAATACAGAAATCTAATGAAAATGTCCTGGGTGTACTGGATCGGCTTACCCCTTACAAAAATTGACCCTTCGCCACTGCCATATCTTATGCAAACTAAATGTCTGCTCAGTCCCTATTGTATATAGCGTAATAATACATATCTTAATGATTAACTGATCAGTCTATAATTACCCTATTCACATACAAAGGAAATTACGTGGTAATATGTGCAAGTAATGTTTCACTGCTTAGCCCCTATGAAACATAGCGTGATGTTTTATATACCAATTTATACCTTGACTTCTACACCACACATCAGTGAAAGTTCTATCAAAATCCATCCACGGGTTTTCAAATGATACCTGGACAAACAGAACGACAGACAGACAGACAGACAGACAATAATTCCAAAAAAAATTGTTTTGGCCTCTATGTCGATAGTATAGTATCCCCACATAGAAATTTTGGAAAAATATTCAATGTACAGAAAAAGTTCTCTTTGAGTTTTATTATAGTATAGATTTGATAATTATTTAGATGATTTAATTTAGATATTGGTGGTTCACAATAGTTCCTATTTCCGTCACCATTAATACTTAACAGTGGGATATCGATTTTAAGAGCGTCTCCATTCAATCCGATATTATGTAGTATCGGTTACCGATACGATATCTAGACAAGTTAAATAAATAAAATTAATATGTAGGCCTTTCACATTGTTTGCTCTGATATGGACAAAAATATTAGGTACAGGATATGAGACACAGCATATTTGATACATTTAACCATCATGTCCTGTTTACTTGGTGGTACGTTAATTGTGCAAGGAACCGTCCAGGGTGTTTCGGCGTGAAGGGCACTGTAGCTGGTGAAATTACAGGACACAAATACTTCATATCTAATGTCTTAAGGGTCGGCAACGCGCTAGTGGTACTTCTGGTGTTGCTAGCATCTATAGGCTGCTGTGACTGTTTACCACCAGGTGGGCCGCATGCTTGCTTGTCTACTTGGTAGTATAAAAAAAATGTCGTCCGACACTGATATCGGATAATATAAAAGCTCCCATTTCACGTCAGGCGATAACTAGTAAGTATAGCGACCTATAGCCTCAAATGTGTACCTATATGTATGTATGATGTAGAGGCTTGTGTTGTGAGAGCTACGTGTTTTGGTTGTTTGTCAGATACGTGTTGGTTGCCATGTCGATACGCGGCAAGAGGTGAGATCCTCGGGTCGCAGCATACTTAATGAAGGTCACCGTTATCTGTGGTTTTAACGAAAATAATTATTTTTTAGTAGAATACAAGAATTTAATATTTATGTAATAGTTACCTATTTAGTTTACTGGACATTTTGACAAAACATAATTATTATCCACGACTGTACATACAATTATTATCTACTAGCTGACCCGCGCAGCTCCGCCCGCGCTTTTTTAGGTTTACTAAAATAAACGGTAAGTAGTCTAAAGCACTCAGGGTAGTATACCTTTCTAACAGTGAAATAATTTTCGGAAGAAATCGGATCAGTAGTAGCGGAGATTACCACGAACATCCAAACTCACAAATATTACCTCTTTATAATACTAGTATAGAGGGCTTATTTCACTTATCTATACATATAAAATTACTTGTCCTGACTGACTGACTGACTGATTCATCAACGCACAGGCCAAACCGCTGGACCTAGAAAGCTGAAATTTGGACAGTAGGTTCTTCTTATGACGTAAGCAGTGGCGTGCACAGAAAGCAGGCAAAAATACCTTCGAGTTGTTTATGCTTTATGCTAATTGTTCGTGTTCCAGCACAAATATCCTTAAATTAATCAACATTACCAAAATATCCTATAACATAAAAAAAATTTACGTTAATTCATGTCCGAACTAAGATTTTTTTAAATTAAGATTGTTTAGAGAAATCCTAGGGTAAGCAAAGTATTTTTGTCAGTATGGAGCCGTTGAATGAACTTATTAATATTTTGAAATGCAAATTAATATGTCTATAGTATTTGCTTGCTTATGGATATTTGAAATGGTATACTAATATACTTAAAATAGGTTAAACAAGCCGAATACATTTTTTTGCCTACCCTCTGTGCACGCCACTGGACGTAAGCATCCACTAAGAAAGGGTTTTAAAAAAAATTCCACTCCTAAAGGGGTTAAATGGAGTGGAACAAAAAAATTGCGGGCGTAGCCGCAGGAAATTGCTAGTCGAGTATAGATTACAAGTTTAACGTAGAGATGTAGAAGATTTATTCGCAAAATGCCTACTATCGCCATGTCAGGTTACATGCCTTTACCCTGTTTTTCTTTACAAGACTAAACTGTAACATTAAATGTATGAACACAGGAGCGATGACCGACCAGTGGCCAGCCAAAGACGATTGGTAGTGTTGAATATTTAACATCCGTGGGTGGAGAAAATGAACTAAACCCAACACCAACATCCACGTGTGAATGTTTGTGGCTCCAACATCATCACGACATAGATTCCAGTTTTAATATAGACAGATATATTTACATATATAGACTATATCATTGAACGGTGTTAACGCTCATGTTCTCTCATTATTTGGCGAGTATTGTGGCAGGCACCTCGCACTGGCATGTAATTGAGTGGCGTCGCGCGGCGACACGGGCGGCGGCGGCGCTCGGCGCATGTTTGCTCGACAAAGTGGAGTAATGGTGTGTGAGTTTGTCAGCTTTGACACAGATCCTCGTGTGTTTGGTCAAGTGCACGCGCCGCCTCCCCCACCACCCCCCCACCCCCCGCTGCGCCTCGCCCTCCATCGCCAGCGACATTAATGTAATAAGTAGTGGCATGCAAATACCAGTGCGGCGGCGGGCCCATATTTTCTCCCCACCATGGGTCGCTTGCGTTCGTTTGACGCGAATCCAAAATACTCAGCCGCCTTAGCCAAGTTGTCATTCTAAAAACAAGTGTATGAGAATGTCATATCACTTCGCTAAGTCACGCGAAGAGATCTGACATTTCCATACATTTGTTTTCTATTCTCTAATTATTCTATTCTTTTTCTAATTCTATAATTTTATAGCCGATTACTATTAGCAGTTAATTATACTTTCTAAGCAAAAATAATTCCGCCTAGTGTCAATTTATAAGTAGGTATGTGGACATAATAAGTATATTAAATCACAGTTCCTGGGTGAGTTGAGAATGTGGTGGTTATTTAGTTTTAGTAGTTTAAAAATTATTCTGAACTAGCTGACCCACGCAGCTCCGCCAGCGCTATTTTTACGTTAACTAAACTTTTAATAACAGACATTCGCATCGAATATATAACCTCCTTTTTTATAGTCGGTTAAAAACTGGGACGCACTTTTTACTTGCTCTCCGAAGCACGGACCCGTTTAGTTCAAATGGCGTTAAACGGTCACCCATTTATTTAATGACCTTACCTAACGTTGCTTAACCCGATCGATTACAAAACCTTGATAACAACTCTCTATGAGTGTTCCCTTACTAATATTTATTATATTATAAAGAAAAATTGATAAAATCGGACCAAGCGTATAACCAAGTACCCATTTTGACTTTAATCCCCTCTTCCAAAAGAACCGTGCTAGATTACGGGATAAAAAGTATCCTATGTCCTACCTCGTTCGTAGTAAGATCTCAAATCATGCCAAGTTTCATTTGAATCCATTCAGTAGTTTCGGCGTGATGCTCAGCCGTGATTCAGACAGACAGACAGACAAATATTAAAAAAATTACATTTTCGGCCTCAGTATCGGTTATAGAATGCCCTCCAAATATAATTTTTAAAATATCTTCAATGTACAGAATTGGACCTGTTACAGTTTTATTATAAGTATAGATTGCCAACCAAGGCACAACAACGCCGAGTGTGCAGTATCTGTCCACCAGTGGCGTGCACAGAAAGTAGGCAAAAATATCTGCAAGTTATCTGTACTCTAAGCTATTTGTTAGTGTGCCACCACAAATATTCTCAAATTACCTATGATTATATACTAATATACTTATAATGGGTTAAACAAGCTGAATACGTTTCTTTGTCTCGACCTCTGTGCACGCCACTGCTGTCCACCCACACACAATGTGTGCATATTGCACCCAACGGTTGCCGGCACGCTGGTGACGCCGAGTGTGCAGTGTCTGTCCACCCCACACACAATGTGAATCCCAATTTTCTGATGTACCGAAAAACTTTAATGTTATACACATAAATGCTCAGAGTATTCCGGCCCATTTCTCTGACATGCAGGTGTCATTGATTGCCAAAAATATTCATGCTATATTAGTCTCCGAGTCTTGGCTTAAGCCTTCCCTTCCTTCCATTTCTTATTCTTTGCCTGGATACCACTTCATTCGCAACGATCGCTTATCTTATCTTAGATCGCATATTCCCTTCTCCGTAATCAGTACTACTGCTCAACCTCCCCCTGCAAATGCAGGTGAGCATTTATTTATTGAAGTGACCTTATCACATACTAAAATTCTACTCGGAGTCTACTATAGCCCTTCGCTTCATATTAATTATTTCGCTTCTCTTGAAAGACATTTAGAAGATCTTGTTCCTATCTATAGCCATACTATTATAATGGGTGATTTTAATACCTGTCTCCTAAAAAAAGATTTCCGTACTTCTTTACTAGAATTTATCGTTAGTTCCTGCAACATGCATATTCTCCCTCTTGGTGCAACTCATCACTTTCCAAACTCTACTCCCTCACTTCTTGACTTGGCAATTGTATCTTCCTCTCAGCATGTTGCTAAGCACGGTCAATGTGCGGCCGATGCGTTTTCCTGCCATGATCTGATATTCCTGTCATATAAGATTCGTCCTCCTAAAGCAAAGCCTAAAATAATCCTTTAGCGCAATTTTAGTGGTATGGATTATGACGCATTTCTTAGTGATGCTCGCGCCATTGATTGGTCCCCGGTTATTGAGGCTGATTCGGTTAACGATCAGGTGGAAATTTTTAACTCAATTTTAATGCAATTATATGATAAGCATGCACCTTTGCGATCCATAAAACTAAAGCACCTTCCTGCTCCTTGGCTAACTGATGACATTAAGTTACTGATGCGTAAGAAAGTCAGTGCCAAACATAAATTTAAATGCCGTCCCAATGATCTTAACAGAGAAAAATATGTTAGATGTCGTAATCGCTGCAATACGGTGTGTAGGAACGCATTACGCCACCATGTTCATGAATCTGTAGATAAAAATGATCCAGCTAAAGTCTGGAAACTTCTTAGGTCTATTGGAATTGGTAAAGGACATCAGGATACCGTTCCCACTAATTTAGATATAAATTCACTCAATCTCCATTTCTCTTCTTCTTCGTCTATTGATGGGGCAATTAAAGCCAAAACTCTTAATTACATCTCAGCCTTACCAATTCCGGACCATTCTCCTTTTGTTTTTAGTCGTCTAAGTCTAACCGCTAGTGATATCAAGAAGAGCATACTTTCAATCACGTCAAACGCAGTTGGTAACGATGGTATCAGTCGCAATATGCTTGTGCCGCTTCTTGAAATTATCCTTCCTGTTCTTTGTGATATTTTGAATAATTCTGTTGATAGCGGCATATTTCCTTTAGCTTGGGAGGATGCTCAAATTATTCCTCTTCCTAAAAAATCCAGTCCTAAATTATTTTCTGAATTTCGACCTATATCTATTCTTCCTTTTCTTTCTAAAGTTCTTGAACGTCTTGTCTATGACCAGATTAGTAAATTCCTTTATTGTGGTGTCCTTTCTCCACTTCTTTTCCCAATTTTTATAAATTCTGTCTCGCAAAATCTATCTTCTTCCTACCACCTATATGCAGACGATCTACAAATTTATTCTAGTGCTTCATTGGATGAACTACCAGAATGTATTAGGGTAGTTAATAATGATCTTTTCCTTATAACCGAGTGGAGCAAAAAATTTGGCTTAAAAGTTAATCCTGCTAAAACTAAGGCGATGATAGTGGGCAGTTTGCAGGAGTGTGCAGTGTCTGTCCACCCCACACACAATGTGTGCATATTGCACCCAACGGTTGCCGGCACGTTGGTGACGTCGAGTGTGCACTGTCTGTCCACCCCACACACAATGTGTGCATATTGCACCCAACCGTTGCCGGCACGCTGGTGACGCCGAGTGTGCAGTGTGTCCACCCCACACACAATGTGTGCATATTGCACCCAACGGTTGCCGGCACGCTGGTGACGCCGAGTGTGCAGTGTGTCCACCCCACACACAATGTGTGCATATTGCACCCAACGGTTGCCGGCACGCTGGTGACGCCGAGTGTGCAGTGTGTCCACCCCACACACAATGTGTGCATATTGCACCCAACGGTTACCGGCACGCTGGTGACGCCGAGTGTGCAGTGTCTATCCACCCCACACACAATGTGTGCATATTGCACCCAACGGTTGCCAGCACGCTGGTGACGCTGTGACGCAGCCTAGCAACGGGACTTTATCTCTGTCACCACGACGACGTTGCCAGTGCCAATTGATGCGACGCTCTACATAGAGTAAACCATGTGTTACGTAATAATAATAATTTCACATCACATGTAATAACATAAACTAGGCAGAGTCTATACAATGGGAACAGACAATTGGTGGGAATCGAACCCACGACCTATTGGGTAGCGACCAGGGTGCCTTATCACTAGACCAATAGACCCGTAAATAATATGTGTGCAACAACCCCGCAGATAACCTTTACATGCTCGCATGTGTATATCGACGCATTCTAATTAAGTGACGAATTCCAAATGAATACAGTTTATTTGCCTCTATAAAATGATAAATTAACTATATAAATATACATATTTCGTTTGAGGTTAAATTTATTGCATACACTTATGCTGTAGGTATATTTTTAATCATGCTATGCACCTGGTTAATAATTGCTAGTATAATTAATCACGGATAGCAACGCATTAAAAATATAGTGGAGGTTTTAAGAAATCTGTCGTTAGCTCGTATTATGCTTTGAAGTGTTTTAGGAAAGACATATGCGCGGCTTTATTTAATTTTTATTTTGACTCCGCATTGTGTTTCCTTTAACAGACACACTTGAGACTTGAGAAAGAAACAAATGACAGAATGTCCGTATTATTTATTCTGTGTGACAGAGAATCTATAACGTCGGTGAAGATCGGGCGCGCGGCGGCGGCGGCGACCCCGCTGCCCGCCGATAGAACGTTCTTGAGATACGAGTGGTTCGAGAAGCGTTCGGTTCAGGGGGCACGTCTTATCACAGATACGAGTGCTCCGAACCATTTTAAACTTTGATTGGACATCAACTGGGAACATATTACGATGTTCGGGCGCAGGGCGCAGCGAGAGGTCGCGGAGCTATCGCCGCGACTCTTCGTTATTTTCCGATTATAGTGATTATGTATAAATATTCGTTGCTCTATTTCTGAGCTCAATGGTGACAGACAGATAAGGCGGCCGATACGTTTTTATGGGAGCTTCGATAAGCTTCGTTATCGCGCTCGTTTGTGGAGTGTCTTCGCTCGTGTTGCCTACCGGCCCTCGCTCGTCACTGCCTCGAACACATATTGTTTTAATTATTTGTTTGTCAAACACTTGTGAGCCGTAGGCATTCAATCGAGTAAACAAGTGAGAAATGTAATTATCCTTATTTTTACTACAAAACGTGATTTAAGTATTAATATTGAACGAATAAAATAAATAGCCGTACAAATAAGTATAATTTCGTCCAGCATTTTGTCCCGTATGATGGGTCGAACTGTGCATTAAACACGTGTGTTAAGTAACATTTCCAAACACGTTTTTATTTTGTAACCTGTATATAGCACACTGAGAGTCGTGGATTCGAATCCCGCGGGGAGCGACAACCTTGTGTAGTTGTTACTTACTGGCTAGGACAATAGGTACGGGCCGAGGTACAAACTGTGAGAGTAAAGGAAAAGTGAGGGTGTACTTGTGAGTGCGCCAGCACTTGTACACTATCACATCTCCCGCGTAGATGGCTGATCTTGTGAAAGGTTGGCCGCTGTGATCGTAGCGGCCGGGAGGACATTATTATTTTCAAACAGCGCAGGAGATAATATACCTGCAGAAATATTTCGCGCATACACAGATGCCACCTTGCTTCCTTCACTCTCATAGTCCGATCGGATAAATAACAAATACGATTAGGAAGAGATAAGCTGCATCCATTTTTAACCGACTTCAAAAAAGGAGGAGGTTCTCAATTCGTCTGTATATATATTTTTTTTTTTCTATGTATGTTCGCGCATAACTCTGGCAATTAATAACCGATTTGAAAAAATCTTTTATCCATCCATTGTTTAATCCGTTAATTGGGTCACATAAAAAAATTATTGCTTAGTAATAAGTAGTTCCTGAATAAACAAGAATAGTGACTGCGCAGGAAAGCTACAGGAAAGCCTATATAGGTGACTTTATGTCGCTT
Organism: Furcula furcula; assembly: GCA_911728495.1. Lineage (NCBI taxonomy): Eukaryota > Metazoa > Arthropoda > Insecta > Lepidoptera > Notodontidae > Furcula > Furcula furcula. The sequence continues at coordinate 29,311,604 of OU452247.1, read as the reverse complement.
TTTAAGGACAAAAATGGTCATAACTCTGGCAATTATTTACCAATTTCAATGATTCTTTTTTTATTCGAAAGAAGAAACCACTGTAATGAACCTGTATGACTTTTATCATAACCAGATAAGAACTTCCTGGAGGACCATGAATGATATGGAGGAATTTATCTGGTAAAAACCATAAAACTGATGTTCTCCTTTACATTTCTCTGAGAAATATGAACCGATTTCGATGATTCTTTTTTTATTCGAGAGAGTAAACTACTATGATGATTCCATGCAAATTTTATTACGATCGGATAAATTGTTTCTGAGTTTCTGAAGAAACATGAATTATGTAAAAGTATGTAGACGATAATGTGAAATCATAATGATGTCATAACCTACCTAGATCATTTTACCGTGTTCGACAGTTCAATGTTTATGTATGAAAATATCACTAAAAAGTATAAAATAATTTAAATATTATTGAAGTTTGTGCCAAATATACACAGCAGGTACGCTAACACCAACTTCTTTAATATTTAAATTATTTTATACTTTTTAGTGTTATTGAAGTCGGTTCAATTTTTTTTTTAAATATTTTTTTTATGACCTTCATTATCAAATATTCACAATTCGATCGCATCTATACAATTAGTTAATAGTTGGTGTCAGCGAGTGAAGCGGGCAGTTGAAATGAGACATGTTATCAGAGTTTGGGCGCCGCGCGGGGTCATGGTCGTCCGAGCTATATGTGCTGCAGCGGGCGCACCCCGCCTCCCCGCTACACCCCCGACATGGCCCACCAGACCCCGCCAGACCCAGCACCGCCCCACAACGTGTTTCTATTAGATCTGATCGGAACTCGTTTTAATTATCATTAGTGGCATGTCTCCTTGCGACCGGCGACCGTATGTGGTGTACGGCTCTTCAAAGTTGTCATTCGGCGGCGTGACCGACCTACTGAGTAGCGCATAGTCAATTCATTGTATCATGTTACGTGTTTATTGTTTACATCATTAAAATATTTCCATTAGCATGTTTGTTATTGAATACTACTTTGTATTTTTCATCGATTTTGATCATGAGACGCCTGCGCATGGCCGCTTAGTCATTAGTTATTAAGTCTCTTGTGGCCGGTGATTTCAGCATCTACAGTGTCTTTCACACTGGAACACAGCAATGTTTACACACTGCTCCTTGGCGGCAGGATATCTGACACTGCGGTGGTACCTGGATGGTCCCCTGCACAAACCTACTAACTGCTATATTGCTGCAATAGCTGTTACTAGAGTATGGGCAGCTTCGGTTACAAATAAGGACAGGCAGAAGTATATATATTCTATTAGATATTCGTTTCCAAGTATTTATAGCTGGTTAACAAATCGTAGTAGCGCGGACGTTATACCAACAGGGAGTTGAACCTGTGACCTCGCGGCCGCACATTAAAATTCAACCATTAGAAATAAGCTATTTTACATATTTAGTTATATTATAGAAACATTTACAAAACTAATAAGTGGCGTTTAGCAATATAAAGCAGTGTCACAAATTAACGAGGTACAGTTACGAGTTAGTATAATATTATTATATAGATGTCTTTCTGTGAAAACAAGCATCAGTAGAGATTATTCTCTACTACATATGGTATGCCTACCAATCCCAATAGAACCCCCCCTCCCCCCCTCCTCTATCATCATCAGCCAGAAGACGTCCACTGTTGAACATAGGCCTCCCCCTTAGAACGCCACAATGAACGACAATTGGCTATTTGCATCCACCGGTTACCTGCGACGCGCACAATGTCGTCTGTCCACCTAGTGGGAGGCCTGCCTACGCTGCGTCTTCCGGTACGTGGTCTACCTCTATAAAGCCTCGCTAGAATTGTATATTTTAGTTATTTCCACAGTGTTATGTCTTATGGCATATTGCTGTGGGGATCTTCCTTAACACTATTTTTATTCTGCAGAAAAGGGCTGTGAGAGCTATTTACAATCTGGCTCCTACGGATTCACTAAGACAAATATTTAAAGAAATAAACATTCTAACGGTTATATCACATTACATTTATGAAAACTTGATGTATGTAAAAAAGAACATAAGTGCTTTTGCAAAGGTTAGTGATCGGCATAATATAAATAATCGGAACAAACACAATCTTGCTGTACACTCCACGCGTCTCCACAGAATTAGGAATTCCTTTATGGGCCAAGGTATACGTTTTTATAATAAACTGCCCCAGGATATACGAGATCTACCAATAAACAAATTTAAAACTACTATTAAGAGCCATTTGTCTAAAAAAGGCTATTATAAAATCTCGGATTACCTGGAGGATAAAGCTGCGTGGGCTTGAACTGCTGTACTCTAACAAGCTTATAGTTTAAGATATATATATTGTGATATTGTTTTTTTATTATATAATTGAAAAAAGACAAGCCCGCTGAGTTTCTTGCCGGATCTTCTCAGTGGAAGCCGCGTTACGATCCGGTGGTAGTTGTAAAAAATGACAATATGTAAGAGCCCCCGTGAGGCCTATGCATATAAAGAATTTTGAATTTGAGTTTGAAAGAGGGCAAATTCAAACTCTATTTTCTGTTTATGAAATATGTAAACAGCTATTTGGTCGGATCAAATATTATTAAAAGCAAGCTTACGTTGTCAGTTTTGCGATTTAATTGCGTTAGCGTCATTCGATTCACTTCTGATATTTTCTTGAATTATTGGTATCATACCTAGTTTTCAAGAAACCATTACCTTAAATTATCAGCAACAATAACTTGTTTAAAGGTCGTTAAGATTTTGATTTGAGGCATCATGTGTCAGTAGGTATGCAAGTTCAGTACAAAGAGGATCTAATATACTACGGTTCAGTAATGTCAAGTACAACATTTCTTTTGTCAATTGACGAATAATAAAACGTTGGCTGAAGCCTGTGCCAGATTCGATAAAGAATATGTGCATGCCACTTACAATTTCAAATTTTGGTTCAATGAACAACCAGCAGCGAGGCTTAAGGTTTCATATTCGGGCCACGATAGGTCGTGGGTTCGATTCCCACCAAGTTTCTGGGTGTTCTTTACCTATTTTAAGTATGTATTTACAAAAAAAAGTATATAAGTATTAGTATCAGTTGTCTGATTTCCATAGTACAGGCTCTGCCTAGTTTGGGATCAGATGACAGTGTGTGAATGGTCCCAGAATATTATTATTATATTGGAAGCTCTCAACGGCCGGTGATTCCGAACTGCACCATGTTTAACACGCGAACCGCATAAGCGCGATCACGTATCGACCACCGACGGAGTAAATAATATTGTCATGTGAGTCTCGTTCTTAGTAAAAGGCTACCGTAGTCTAGTTGATATGAATCTATTTACAACATAGTATTGATGTTAACCTGACGTCATCGTAAGTAATCTTTATTAAAACCTATATTTTTATTGAGATGCATGCATGGTTGGGGTCCACCGCAATCTCACACTCGTACAGGTGCAAGTATTGATATTGAGGGATTCCCAAGCTGCCCGTGTGGCCTCGTGCACACTGCTAAATCAGTTCGAGCTTTCAATTTCGACTGGACGAGAATTGATCGACTTTCCCTAAAAGGCCGGAGAAAACACTGGAGTTAAGTTAAAACATGGCCTTCCCTTTCACATAACATTCAAAAGTGGTATTGGATTCGTTATGCATGTGTATTATGTTGTTCTATGGGTGGCCATAAAGAGGCATTCTTGTTGTATGGTAATGTTGTTCCTAGAGCTGGCGGCCTGCCACCTGATGTGTCGCTCGTGCATTGTGGCAGTGGCAGGACTACTGCTAGGATGAGGACACGATGGCGATCATGATATGCTGGTAACTTGGCGAGTTGTTGTAACTTAGTATAACACGTCTTTTGTATCCGTGGTCCTAGGATGAGAGAGACACAAATAGGTTCTTTGCGTTCAATACGGCTAGTCCCGTTTTACGAACTGTTTTTTTAACTTTTATATACTTGCCACAACGGTAGTAGGTGCTGCAAGCCTGTGGTAAAAGCTAGGAGCGTCACATGCCGACCCCGCGTCTAAGGTATCGCTGCCCTGGCTGTAGAGTGGAAGACGGCGGTGCCCCGCGGTGGTGTAGAACCACGGACCTGCAGCACAACGATGCCTCAGAAGTTTACAAAAAACTAAGCAACATCTGGCAGTACAAGAACCCTGCTTTTTTATCTATGTTATAGATTTGTGCAAAATACAACTCAAATAAACGACTGTCATTTACAAAGCAACTTCTAGTTTTAAATGACATGCAAAAAAAATAATTTACGAAACGTGGTCTGTGCTATTTTTGTAAAAAATAATGAAGTAAAACGTGAGTGCACTATAAACAACTCTGCTCATCCTCTTCGATGATACCGAAAAATATTACCGGCATGCTCTATGGTAGAGTCCTGTGTCCTAAATAAAAAAAAACATGTACACATGGTTTTTGTGTTTGTGTATACTTTGTAAACTCAAAGTGGTAAATAATCGTAGCAAACAAATCTCAGTGGGTAGGTAGTCAGCTGGTCGCAGCGTGGTCGCGCCGCTGGTCGCGGGGTCGCCGGCGCGCTGATAATGTGGCGAGCGATAGCGGGCGACCCGCGACCCGCGACCCGCGACCCGCGACCCGCGACCCGACGCCAGATAGCACCACCACGTACCGCGCCTGAACACTTGAACACCACACGCGCCATATTTCATGTTTATGATGTCTCCGTTCATTATGAACTTAGTTACTACCTACCTTGAATTCAACTATAATCGGGACCGTCTATGCTTGACAGAGATACAGCTGGATGAAAAGTTTACCGATGATAGTCATCTAATGGTTAGGTGGCTCGCCTACGCTTAGCTCTCAAAATCACAGGTAGAGGGAAGAACTTTGTGCGGAAGTGAGATATAGATAATTATGTAATGTTTGTATGTGCATGTTAGAACAAACAACTTTAGTGCGTTTAAGAAGCCAAGACATGTATAGTTCAATATTTAACAGCTACCTTTTAAAATAATTTATTTTCTGAATGACCTCAATTCATTATTACATGCTTCACTTAATGGTGTAGTAGAAGTAAAAAAATAATAATTTAGTTTTTATTTCCTGTCTATACCTACCTACTAAGTACTAATAACTTAACTTTTATTTTGCTATTTGTATAAAACCTATTGCAGAAAGAGCGGGGCTGCCCTAATACAGGTTATCTTTAACTTAAAAGGGGAGCTCCAACAAATTGTAATTATGTAACCTGTAGTAAAATAAATAAATTTTGAATTTGAATTTGAACATGCGTGCTTAATATTTTGCATGTAATGTATGTCAAAAGAACTATTGGTTCACAAAATACAGTATACCTACCTATTTCTAACTAATATAAATTGTTTAATTTTCCTTATTTAAATCTATACTTATAATAAAACTGTAACAGGTCCAATTCTGTACATTGAAGATATTTTGAAAATTATATTTGGAGGGCATTCTATAACCGATACTGAGGCCGAAAATATTTCTTTTTTTAATTTTTGTCTGTCTGTCTGTCTGTCTGTCTGTATCACGGCTGCGCATCACGCCGAAATTACTGAATGGATTCAAATGAAACTTGGCATGATTTGAGATCTTACTACGAGGTAGGACATAGGATACTTTTTATCCCGTAATCTAGCACGGTTCTTTTAGGAGAGGGGATTAAAGTCAAAATGGGTAGTTGGTTATACGCTTGGTCCGATTTTATCAATTTTTCTTTATAATATAATAAATATTAGTAAGGGAACACTCATAGAGAGTTGTTATCAAGGTTTTGTAATCGATCGGGCTAAGCAACGTTAGGTAAGGTCATTAAATAGATGGGTGACCGTTTAACGCCATTTGAACTAAACGGGTCCGTGCTTCGGAGAGCAAGTAAAAAGTGGGTCCCAGTTTTTAATCGACTATAAAAAAGGAGGTTATGTATTCGATGCGAATGTCTGTTATTAAAAGTTTATTGAAATTAAACTACTTTTACGGATTTTATCGCGGTTTATTTATTGATTTTACTATCCCGACGTTTCGAATGCTTTGCAGCACCCATGGTCACGGGAGGACTGAGATGTTGAACGTCCTTATGTCACAATTATGCCGGTGTACCCTCAGGTCTTCTTAGTTATTATTGTTGGTTATAAGTAGTTTAATTTCAATGTGTAATATTCGCGTAAGTAAAAGACAACATTATTAAAAGTTTAGTTAACGTAAAAATAGCGCAGGCGTAGCTGCGTGGGTCAGCTAGTTCGTAATAAAATAATAATAATGTCATAGGACAATCCACCAAATAATCAATTTCTAATTAGATAAAGCCTGTAGCTAGTATGAAAACCAGGCATCTGATACAAAGACGTACTTAACTACATACATATATACTCTTGATTGGTTTGGTACTAATTTGTTTATAAGTTATGTTTAAAATTATTAACCAAATATATTATAAATCATAGATATGTTATCCCTACTAATGTATGCCAACAATTGTGACCCATAATTAAAATATTTTTTCATTTATAGTTATGATATGATGTCCCTTTCTTATTATCTAATGTACAGTACTTCATGTATTTTCTAAATACGTATGGCGGGAAATTACTTGATTTTCAAATGCACAAATCACTCACATTCGTTACACTTTAGTATCTATTGTCTATTATCTTTGTTCTACCCTAAAATTAGCTGTTTTATTTTATTGATCTTTCTTTTTATTTTTCTTTTATTTTTTTGTTTATTATTATATTTTATGCTTGGCATTCCGTGATGCCAGTTTTAGGTACTGCCAGAATACCAGCGCTGCGCTATATACACTATAGTGCAGCAATATGCTGAGGCAGAGCCCTGTTTGTCCACACACAATTACTGAAGATCTGATATTTTGTTATTTTTATATTTGTGTAACATAAGTGTTGGGCAAATAAATGCTTTTCTTCTTCTTCTTCTTCTTCTTGAATACATAAATAACACCCATCTCTCAGACACAAGACAAACAGACATGTTTATGCATACAAATGTTTGACTGAGTTGGAAATCGAACTCACGACCATTTGGGTAGGTAGCAACAAGTGTAACAAACCTGTAGAGGTTGGTGGTTGGTTGGTGGTTGGTGTAGACCAATTGACCTTCAATAATTGACTAAACAGATTCCAAATACAGTGTGCTAAGCATTGTATGTGTAATTAAATATTTTATATTTGTTTATACATATAACACTAACACTACATCGAAGCAAGTAAACGCACACAAGATGTAGGCTCTACGGGATGGCATGATAAAGGTTTTAATTATATGTTACTTAAATTTAGTTTGAGTTTTACATTTTACTATTAACAACATTTTACGCATGCTTTCACAATTTTCAACCTGAGAAAAGCGAGCGCCATCTGTTGTAAATATTCAGAACTAAATTATATGATACGGGTTTCTGTTGAGACTGGTGACTAGGTACCTATGTAATTTTACACTTTGAGACATTGAGCGTTATGAAGTTTTATACGATCCCTTCTAGGTGGCGCTACAAGTCACGAATTGGATAAGGTAAATAGCTATTGTGTAAAAACTTGAAAAAGCAAAATATTGTTGTCAATAATTATAATGTCCCCTGTGCTTACACCTCCCTCCGGGCTCGGTGTCCCCCGGTGTCCTGTCAAAGACGGGCCATTTGTTACATCTGTGTATTATGCAAACGTACATTACTCTGATATTGTTATATAAAAAAAACAAGACGCCAGGGCAAACAAGCAAAAGCTGATGTACGGTTTGAGTGTCTTTTGGACGGAATGAGAAGTGCTTGCAAAGCGGAGATCAGTGCGGGAGCTCGACATAGAGCATTGAGAGACCATACAGGTTGAAAAAGTCTGCCTTTACGATTACCTTGATTCTGTGACGGTGTGATTGCTTGGGTATAATACAAGACCCCGATGCAGGCGCCGCCGCGGTGTAGGCGAGGTTCGAACAGAGTGTTCGGAGTCTCTCCATAAGTAGCGTTAGTTGAGGCCTCTCGGGAGGTTTCAGTGGGGTTTTCGTTAGTAGGAGTCCACCATAACCTGCGCTGCTACCAACCATGGCGGTCCATGAGGATTTCCACATGCAAAAAGAAACTTTCTAGAGACCAAAAAGGTACCTACATCACAAGACTTGACTCGGACCGTTTAGTCCTCTACCTCTCTAACAAAACTATCATCTTAAATCATCTACATAAAGCGTGAAACTTTTCTCAAATTATTTTCATTTTCATACATCACACAAGAATCACGTTAAAAGTGTTTCAAGAATGGAACGTATGAAACTTCTGATGATTAATTCCAAAGTGCTCGCACTTAACAAGATATGAGTACTTTAATGATCGTGATAAATCTCACTTCGCTGTCTCAGAGCCGACACCTTCGTAACAAATCGGAGTAACTCTTGGAAGCGATCAAATAAATGATAAAGTTGTGAAAGGGGTGAGCTGGCGACTCGACGCCGACGCCCTGACGCCACGACGCCGGGCAGGTAGCGCGGGGTCGAACCTGCGGCGTCGGCTTGTTCTCCGACATAACGAGTGAGATGAGTAGAGTGTGGGAAGACCATCGCACACTTCATGAGAGTACACCTCATTTTCTGCATGAGACACATGATAAGATTGACGACACGATTTCACACGCGAAAGCAATTAGAACAATAGGTATGTAGTCTGCCAACTGTGTCGAAATTTCAAGGACCTCGCCTTGCTTAGCCTAGTAAACCACTGTTCACATCGGTATACATTTATCTTATAAGTTCGTTTAGTTACCTAACTTCATACACACACACACATACACACACACACACACCCATACCTACCTTAAAATATTTATAAGTACTATAGAATGCTGATTTTCAAGTAAGAACCATAGGCACGAGTAAGAACATCTAAAGCCTATTATCATATACACGACAAGAGGTACTCTACCGTCAGCTGTATTTATCGACATTTGCGCTTGTGACAGATCAAAACCAACACTACTGGTCACTTAAATAGTATCAATATAACTTTACAACTTTAAATACTCGTAGTTCACCTGTCCCTTGGAGCAAGGACTAACGAAACCTGCCTAGGCTGCCTATAATTTGTTTAAAGGGACCATAAACAAACGCGTACTCTATTCTTAATATGTAACTCTATGACACATACTTTGAATATGTTATACTTAGCTATAATTTTTCTTGTGGTATGGATAAATATGCAATAAAAATTTCATTCGCAACTATGACTAAAAAGGCAGTGTTTCGATTTGCAAATTCATCGAATATTTTGACCACATGTGCTTTACGCCGTACCTACTGTCCAATCCTGTGTCCCTGAACTCAGCAGCAGCAGAGCCTGTACTATGGCCACCAGACAGATGTATATTTATACTTGTACTAGCAGTAGCCCGCGGCTTCGCCCGCGTTGATTTTGTTTGTAACACGTGTTTTGAATTTGGTAACATGGTTTTTCAAAATATTGTTTAATAAGTATCTAGTCCAACAAGTATCAAGTAGACATATTTAATGACATATCCTGTATTTTTGAGCAAGGCATCGTAGCTTCTATTATAGTGCTGATTCTTAAATATTCACCGCTATTATTTAAAAAAATCCGGTCAAGTTGAGTTGGACTCGCACACCTTCATTGGACCTATTAATGTTATTTTACTATTCGTCTAACACCAAACCAAAACCACACACATAACACCAAAACCAACCAATAGCAAAAAACCAAACCGCAAAACTAAGTTTGGCTGTCGAATTTCTTTTGGGATTTCTAAAGAATACACACATCATCATCGAAAAATCATTTTATTTTTCCTGTAAAATATAGATTGATGTATCACCTATAATATTTTTTGACATTTTCGATTTTAAGTCAAAAACTACGTAACATAACATATACCAAAATAAAAATCTGTTTTGGAATTTGCAAATAAAGCCTTTTCTTAGGATACCCCATTCGATACAGTAGTCTCACTTTAAATTAAATTTTGAGGATCCTTTTCGCTGCCCATTATAAGAAAATAAAAGATTTTCTTTTCATTTGTATTTTTGTGATGAGTTCGGGTGTGTAATTAAGTCTTATGACTGTAGGTCGTAACACCATTTTTTGGACTCCAATCCAATCCCTTTGGCAGTTGATTTTCAAAAAATGAATATTTAGACAGGTGTAGTTGGATGGTGTATTGGCAAAGTTTCATCAATGCAGCATGTCCCATTCACATCACCACTACTTTTTTTTTGTCGTATGGTTAGTGGCCAAACTGGTGTCAGAGTTTTCAAGCTGCCCTTAGGCCTCTGACTCAGCTTAACGATAGCCTAGATGACAATAGCCGGGACCGACTTTTAACGTGCCCCTCCGAAGCAAGGAAACGCTCGGTTCAAATGCCACTAAGTGGTGACCCATCTAAGGACTGACCTCGCCTGACGTTCCTTACCCAACTGATTGTGTATCGAACAGTGGTTACAACTGGCTATGAGCATCTCACCACCATTTATTCATCCACGTTTATGTTCCATTCTCTCTTTTTTCCATCCCAAGGTTGCCTGGAAGAAGTTGCGAATAGCGGATGAGGCCGCCCTTTGTATTTAAGTATATATTATGCCTTATTTTATGTGTAAGTTTGTGTGTACAATAAAGAGTACATATATCTATATTTTTATTTTCGCGTTATACTCAAATATGTTATACTCAAAACCAACCACAAAAACCCCAGTAAAGGTTGATTTTCAAAAAGTTGTGATACCCGTGTTTCATAATTTCTTTTGCTCCGTACACTGAAAAGTTTCGCGCCCATGTGATTTAATATTTTTTTTTCCATACAAACTTTGAGAGCCCATTTGACCCACTTAGGTGTGGAACTTCGAAAATCCGTTCCTATTGTTCACTCAGCCTATTTGAATAATGTTGATTCCAAATTTCAAGATTCTACGTTAAATGGTTTTGGCTGTTTCGTGATTCTTATAATACATCCTGTTCTTTTATTAATACAGATTAATATGTAAATATGAAAAAAAGAATCCGATATCATCAAGGAAAAAAAACAAAGAAAACAATACAATTGTCCTATCGCATGTATGTACTATAGCCAGTAAGTCAAGTACAATATTTAAATAAATGTTGTCATCCTTTTACCCACCTTAGGGGTGGAATTTCCTAATACCCTAAAATATATTTTTTTTACTGAAACACCAAATACCAATTTATATGCGTTTAACTTCGAAAATCTCTAATTTTCATACAAACTTTCATCCCCTATTTTACCCCCTTAGGGGTGGAATTTCCAAAAGTCCTTAAATATATATTTTTTATTTTTAACTAACAGGCCAATTACTAAATTACATGAATTTAAGTTCAAAAATGACTGATTTTCATACAAACTTTCATGTTCTATTTAACCCCCTTAAGATAAGATAGATAAGATTATTTATTTGCAATAATGTGGTTTACAAAGGTCTTATGGCTAAATAACAAGTCTCTTCACATTAGTTACCGTCGATAACATGCAAAATATAATTATTAGTCTAGGTAATCAGCTTTTTTTTTTTTTATACTCAAAAAACTCCTTAACTGTGTAGGGACTCCTAGGTGTATCCAGATTTAAAAAACTAGTTAAATTGTAACAATACGTGTATTCGGTTCTACGGACGAATGCCAAGAGAATATTAACATAAAAATTGACGCTTAGCATCATTAAGCTAATTAACATATGTTGCTACTGAAGGCTTTGTAGGCGCTTTGACATGCCCCGGGGCGTTGGAAGCTTGTCTTCCAACCAATTATTCGACGTCATTCATAGGAAGTTGACAGATCTTGCTAAAAGATCGCCGAACGACTCCAGTAGAGGTCTTGATGTCCGCCACACGAGCAATCTGGTCTGAACCGGGATAAAGTGCTACAATGCGACCTAATCTCCACTTAAGAGGCGGCACGTGATCTTCCTTCAGTAAAACAAGTGCGACAATTTCCCAGCACTCTTTGTAAATGAAATTTTGTGGATTTCACACCCGCCTCCCAGATGCCACCAAAGTGTGGTGAATAAGCAGGAATGAAATGGAAGTTTATTCCTTCATTTGAAATGTCACTAGATAAGGACTCAGAGTTATTCTTTAAGAATTTAGCAAGTTCATTGTATGCTCCAACAAATGTTGTCCCATTGTCCGAGTAAATGTGTGTGGGCTTACCACGACGAGCTACAAACCGACGTAAGGCTAATAAATAACTGTTACTCGTCAAATCACCTACTAACTCTAAGTGTATCGCTTTAGTATTAAAACAAATAAATAACGCAATGTACACTTTGACAACACGACAACCCCGTCCTTGACGGCTAACGGCAGCGATAGGGCCTGCGTAATCTACGCCTACGGTTTCAAAAGGATAGCCGCCAGGTGAGAGACGCTGCTGTGGCAAGTTACCCATTAGGGGGGCTACGACCTTTCCCTTCATTCGTGAGCACCTAATGCAGCGACGATAACAAGCTCTTGCCAAGTTACGGCCACCTATCGGCCAATAAACCTCTCTTATTGATGCCAACAACAATTGAGGTCCAGCATGCATAAGTCTTGCGTGTTCAAATTCAAAAAGTAACTTAGTGAAACGATGTGTGGACTGTAATAGAATGGGGTGTTTCTTATCATAAGAAAAGGTCGAATTATCAAGACGACCACCAACCCTCATGATATTAAACTTATCTAAAAATATATTAAATTTAATTAAATTACTTTTCTTTGGCAGACATTTATTTTTAATTAAATAATCGTACTCAATAAAAGACTCCATTTGAGAAGTGCGAATGAATGCGTCATTCAATTCATCCGCGGAAATAAAATTAGTTTTAATTGGTTGCCGCTTACAAGCTTGAATAAAACGTAGCATATAAGCTACTGCACGGTTAAGCCGATTAAAATTAGAAAAATTATTAAAATTAATAAAAGTATTAGCATTAGGAAAATCGTTTGTTTGAGCAACACACGATAACTCGGTACGCGTTTCTGGTAGCAATTCGGTACTGACTAACTTAGAAGGCCAATTACTGCTAGGTGTCTTCAAAAAACTAGGCCCTGACCAGCACATGTCGAGAGACTGGATAGCCTCAACACTTGTGCCACGCGAAATGTAATCCGCTGGATTTTGTTCCGTGGGCACATGTCGCCAAACTGAATCGCCTGTTATATCTAAAACTTCACCTACTCTGTTGCGAACGAATGTGTGTAATTTAGACGGCAACATCTTTAACCAACCTAATAAAATTGTGGAGTCAGTCCAAAATATAACGCAAGCAGCCTTAAGTCGTAACGAACTTATGACTTTCTTAAACAGCCGAGCACCTACTAAAGCACCGCAGAGCTCCAACCTAGGAATAGTTGTAGCCTTGATGGGAGCCACTCGACTCTTAGATGTCAATAATCTGACCAGAATTGTGCCATCCGCATTGATGCTACGAACATACAAGCAGGCGCCGTATGCCTTTTCTGAAGCATCAGAAAATACGTGAAATTCGATCCGTTCATGTGAATCAATAACTACACGACGAGGAACGCGAACGTTGTTAAGAAGGTGTAAATTCCTTACTATATTATTCCAAATTTCCTCTATGTCTGACGGTAATGGCTCATCCCAGGATAATTTAAATAACCATAATCTTTGTAGTATCATTTTCATATTAATTATGAGCGGTGAAACGAGGCCTAAAGGGTCAAAGATCTGAGATATAATAGACAACATACTACGTTTTGTGTTAACTTTAGAAATTGATTGACCAATGGGAAAACACAGTTCATCTGACTTGATTTGCCAACTCAAACCTAAAGTCTTGCTAGGCTCATTGTCACCTATATTTAAACTGAGGTTGGACTCGGTGGACTCTGAGACTAACTGAGGCTGATTAGACTTCCATTTTCGTAGTAGCATTTGAGCAGAAGCGAGAACTGATGTCAATTTCTTACGTACGTCCCTAATTTCGTTTAGATCATCGCCACCACTCATTAGATCGTCGACATGAAAATCGTGTATAATAGTTTCGGAAACCGTCTTGTCATTGCATTCTAGGCCCAACTGCTTAATACATCTAGTTGCCAAAAAGGGAGCACTTGCGGTACCATAGGTTACCGTATTTAATTGAAACGCCTTTAGCGACTCCTTTGAGTTATCACGCCATAATATCTGCTGTAAATATCTATCATCAGAATGAACTTCTATCTGCCTATACATTTTCTCAACATCAGCCATTATGATGTACTTGTGTTGCCTAAATCTTAAAAGTATAGATAAAAGATCATCCTGTACGGTTGGCCCCACCATCTGAATGTTATTTAATGTGATACCAGTGGACGTAGGGCTACTAGCGTTATATACAACCCTTAATTTTGTTGTCATACTTTGGTCACGTATCACACCATGGTGAGGAATAAAATGTGGGTTACGTTCTGGAGTGAGCTTACATTCGGTCATATGCCCTAGCGTCTGGTATTCAGACATAAATTCGCGGTACATTTTGTATAGATTAGGTTGACCTATGAGCCTGCGTTCCAAAGAGAAAAAACACTGTTTAGCTCGATTTAAAGAATTACCGAGAAGATTCGGATCTTCTTTCAGTGGAATTCTAACGCAGAAGCGGCCGTTTTCTAATCGTGTAGTATTATTTTTAAAATGCTCCTCACATAACCTATGTTCCGTAGAATAACTAGAAGTAGCATTTATTTCTTCTAGACTCCAGAAGCGTGCAAGCTGGTTCTGAATCTGGGTTTCGAACCCATCAATAGCAGTCGAATTATTAACTAAGTTACATTGGACAGGACTTGATAAAATAGGCGACTGGTTTCTAACTATTGGGCCGGAAACTATCCACCCAAGCCTAGTTTCATGCAATATAGGCTTACCAATACCTAAATTAATTCTTTGTGAGCCTAAAATATCCCAATAAACGTCCGCGCCAATGACGAGATCGACGTTTGCAGATAAATAAAAATTCGGATCACTTAAACGCACATCTACAGGTATATTGAGATTAGATATGTCAATAGAATGACTGGGCACCTTATCTGTAATCGACGGCAAAACAAAACATTTTAAATTAGTCGCAAAAGTATCGTCTAACGATTTCATTTGCACGGCACACATTTTATTAATCTGCGACTGCACACTATTTATTCCGAGTATGGATTTACTAATACGGCTATGGGGCAGATTTAACTGACGATACATTTTTTCCGTCATAAGACAGGAGGCGCTACCGCTGTCGAGAATGGCGCGTGCTATATGCTCGCGATTATGTGAATCGTATAGCTTAATGAGAACAGTCGATAACAGAACGTCAACGCGATGACCGTGTCCTTGGGGACTCGAGGTCGCGACGCTCGCCGATAGTGTTAAGTTCGGATTCACATCAACAGTGGTGGGGGACGTGATCTTCCTATCGTTATCCACACGCCCGCTATGCACAACCGGTTTTGTCTTGCTGTTATCTCCCACATGAACCAGGGTATTGTGCCGTCGCTTGCATAACTTGCAACCAGATTTTTTGCATTGATTAGCGTAATGCCCACGACGAAAACAGTTAAAACAAATCTTAAAACTGGGCAATAATTGAAGTCGTGCTTCATTGCTTAACGCTAAAAACTCTGGACAATTATTTAGCTTGTGATCGCCACTGCATTTGGGACATAAGTTTGGTGCACTAGCACTCGATAAAGTGTTGTTACATGTTAAACCGATATCCGTAGAAACCAAAGTTTTGTGTTTTGTGACTTTAGTGTTTTGATTATTTATATGGTGCTGTGTATTACGTGATAATTCTATAGTTTCTATGAGGTCTGTGCGAGTTTTCATAAATTCAATAAAATTTTGCAGTTTTACTGGTTGTTCCTTATCTAAACGACCTTTGTACTCTTCCCATTCACGAAACGATTTGCTATCTAATTTATGTGAAATAATGTGGATGAGGAGAGTATCCCAGTGTTGAGTAGGCTCGTCTAAGGATTCCAGTGCACGAAGATTTTTATTAAACTGGTCCATTAGATGCTTTAAATTGGCGGAAGACTCTCGTGTGACTGCATCTACATTAAATAATGCAGAAACGTGATTTTGTATCAGCAGCCGTTTATTATCATAGCGGTCACACAACAGTCCCCAAGCTATGTTATAGTTACTCGCAGAGAACTGAATTGAGTGAATTACCACAGCAGCTGACCCTTCCAAAGAAGCTCTCAGGTAATGATATTTATTAATAACGTCTATGTCGTCATTAGAGTGTATCAGGCTATCAAAGGTGTCACGAAATTCAAGCCAGTTATCATAAGATCCACTGAACTTGGGGAGTTGAATAGTAGGCAATTTGACGGGCTTATTATTACCACTACGAGAACTGCATTCGCTAGGCACTGGAGGTTTCCTGATGTTCGAAACTATCTCCTGCGCTTGACAGACAACCTTATAGTATCTAGATTCAAACTCTTCCCGCTCTGCCATTTGAACTTCCAAATCATCCGAAATACATTCTAATCGCGTTTGCGTCTCGTCATACTGAGCATACAATGACTCAATCTTACTAATTCGTAACTCTAATTCGCTAATATCCTTCGGTGTTATAGATGAAATATCTAGCGATTTCAAATAATTAGATAATATAGTAATACGACCTTTATAACTACTGCGTTTCTTAGTTAGGTCTGCTACTTCTTTCGCCACTTCCATTTCCACCTTATCACCTTTGGTAGACATTGTAGGAGACGTTTGTTAAATCCTGGAAATTAATTACAATACAAATTACTACCTGTAAGATTTAGTTACGAGATATCTTTGGTTTAAAAATACCCAAGAATACAACAATACTACTTATAATACGTTAATAAGGTTGATTAATTTAATATAATACACATAAACTTTGAGTAGGTAATTACCTACTGATATTCATATGCTGAATTGTCTTATATAAAATGTGCAAGGACGGAAATTTAACAAAATTAGTTAATTAACGTTGATTGAATACAACAATTAATGAATATATTAATTAACTATTAATGTAAAGGTAAATTTAAACAAGAAAATATTATATTACACTTTACGATTAACCAACCGTCAACTTGCAGAATGACAAAGCAATTTTTAATACATATGATAATTAATGTATACTGACCTTATTTGTAATTTAACTAATATAGATACTACCTCTAGAGTGTTGGGTTATTATTTTAATAACTTTAATATTCACTTTAATGTCCAAGCCACTTTCTTCAATCACCTCGTGAACTTTGAACCTTGCGAAAATTTTATAATTCCTTCGATTTAGCGCTGATCCACGTTTATACTTATTATTTCTTATTAATCCTGGTCGTATGGACCATGTAGGGACTCCTAGGTGTATCCAGATTTAAAAAACTAGTTAAATTGTAACAATACGTGTATTCGGTTCTACGGACGAATGCCAAGAGAATATTAACATAAAAATTGACGCTTAGCATCATTAAGCTAATTAACATATGTTGCTACTGAAGGCTTTGTAGGCGCTTTGACAACTGTATAGAAACATTTCTCTATTAACCATTCTTTTAGGCGACTCTTAAACTTACTGAAAGGCATTTCCCTAAAATATTTAGGTAAATGGTTATACATCCTAATACTCATTACAAAACAATTTTTATGAAAGAAGGCTGATCTACATGAGGGCATTAAAAAACCTGTAGGATCTCTCAAATTAACTAACTGCTTCTTTTGAACTGCAGCAAAGGTATTTGGATTTTTTCTTATAAACAAACATGTATCAAGGATGTAGAATCCAGCAAGAGTTAACATTTTCATGGACTTAAACAAAGGTCTACATGACTCAAGCGGACCCATACTATAGATTGCTCTTATACATTTCTTTTGTGCAATGAATGCTGCATTGATGTCAGTTGAGTTACCCCATATGATCAGACCATACCTTAATATAGTAGTGACATATCCATAATAAGCTGTAAGAGCTGCATCTAAACCTACTGTACGTCTAAGTCTACGTAATGCAAAGACAAATTTATTTATATTCTTACACACATTTTTTACATGCAGTTTCCAATTGCAATGTCGATCGAGTATGATACCAAGAAATTTAGTGTGGTTTGCTTCTTTTAGTTTTTGTCCTTTACATGTAATATTAATTATTTTCCTTTTCATTTTGTAGTTCGTGAATTGGATAAATGTAGTTTTTGTTAAGTTTATAGTAAGTTTATTTATCTCTAGCCATTGTGTTACCATTTCTGTTACATTAGTTAAAGTATTATCAAAGTCATTACATTTTTGGTCAGGAATTATAATTGATATGTCATCTGCGAATAAAATACATTGATTTTTCAAAATAGTGGATAAGTCATTTATATATAAAAGAAAGAGTAAAGGTCCCAGAACACTGCCCTGCGGAACACCCAGTGGATTATGCACATATGGGGATTTGTGTATAGTTACGTTGTTAGTCCCATTAAGTTTCGTTAATTCAACACATTGCTCACGATTTTGTAGGTAGCTTTTTAACCAATCTAAGGCTTATCCCCTGATACCGTAAGCTTCACACTTCTGTAACAAAATTTGATGATCTACACAGTCAAATGCCCTAGACATGTCAAAGAATATAGCTACTACCGGAGTCTTTCTGTCAATGCTCTCAGTCACACTGCGTACCAATGAATAGGTAGCTAGTGTTGTTGACTTTCCTTTTTGAAACCCGTGTTGTTCTATGCCAATCACAGATTGTTTGTCAAGAAAGTCATAAACTCGTCTGTGCATAGCTTTCTCGAATACTTTGGAGAACACTGGTATTAGAGTTATATGCCTATAGTTTTGAACTTCATTCTTATTGCCTTCTTTGTACAGTGGTTTAACAATAGAACGCTTTAATTTTTCCGGAAAACAACCTTGCTCCAACGATAAATTGACCAGATGACTTCAAATTGGTGCCAGGATATTTATAGATTTTTTTAGGATATTTGTATTTATGCCATCATACCCTACTGATTTTGTATTTCTAAGACCATTTATAATTTTCTCAATTTCATCTTTAGAACAGGGTTTTAAAAATATGCTATTATTTACTCTATCCATGCGGTACTTATAATGGTGATCCAAAACTAAATGTTGGTCTGAATTTGCTGCGGCTATAAAATACTCATTAAATGTTGTAGCTATTTCAGTTGGATGTTTTATTTCTTGACCATTGTAAACAATAGAGTCAATACCTTTACTTATTGAATTGTCGGATTTGTCCTTAATAACGTCCCACGTAGCTTTGCATTTATTTTTGGAGTTTGAGATGCAATTACTATTTACGTGTTTTTTGGACAAGTTGATACAAGATTTCAACATTTTAGTATATTTGTAGTATGTGTCTTTTATAATATTCTTTTTATAATAATTTAATCTTAGATGTATTTTTTTAGCACAAGACTTCCTTATTCCCTTTGTAATCCATTTAGGTACAGTACTACTAATATTCTTTATCCGGAACCTTTGCATGGGAAAGCATAAGTTATAAAATAAGCAATAAGTATTGTGGAAATTGTCAAACGCTATATTTAAGTCAGCTTCATTAAAAACTTCTGACCACGAAAGAGCATGTAAATATGATAAGAATTTTTCAACATTCTCTTTACAATAGTTCCTACAAGTTATATAATGATATTGAGGTTTAATATCACTGTGTTTAATCATGGGGATATTTATTAATTGGCATGTTTCATGGTCTGATAGATGTAATGTATGAAGTTCAGAATTAATATTGTTTATATGTATTACTGGCTATGTTATCAATACATGATTTCTGTCTAGTGGGCTTATTAAAATGCAGTTTAAGGTTGTAATTAGATAAAAGATAATTTAATTCATTAGTAATAGAATTATCCTTAAGAATGTCTATATTAATGTCACCGGCTAATATAATTTTATTTTTATTGTTCAATGTCAATTTATAAAGGAGCGTGTTTAACTTGTCAAAAAATAAGGAAGTAGAAGAGTTAGGTGTTCTGTAAACACAGATTACTATAAGGTTAAGAGATTTTATTTGTATCCCACAACATTCAAAGTGTTTCTCGCAGGATAGATCACCACATGACTGTAATAGTTCAAAGTCCATTGGTTTTTTTACAAGGATACAAACGCCACCACGTCGTTCGTTTTCTCGGCAAAATGATGCTGCTAATCTGTAATTATTCATTTTAATGTTTGATTCATCTCCATCCTTGACAAATGTTTCAGAAAAGCATAGTATATCCAATTTCGGTTTAGATAATTCATGTAAACACAACTCTAGCAAATCAGTTTTATTCAAAATTCCCGCGATGTTTTGATGGAGTAAAGCATAGTTATTTTTATTAGGCTCGAAAAAAAACACTAGAAGATTGCCTTACGACATTGGCTTCAACGCTAGCACCACCACATGCATTGCATTTTTGAGTTTTTAGTGGGGCATCTAAATTATTCTGAGACATACTGCAAAGTGGTTTTACATTATGTTTAAGTCTACAAAAATAGTAAGGTATAGTCCCTTTTTTTTGGTATATCGGTATACAATTTTTTTTTTCAACAAATTTGTATGACCTAGAAATTTACAGTCATTAGATTTCACTTTATTTTTAAAGTTTAAAAATGTCTTATTATAATAGTTCGAATCTACAATAAAATTAATTTTCTTACAAAGTTCCAGTAAATAGGAAACCTTGTTATTACAATATGATCCTATATTAATAAAATTACAGTTTTTAAAATTTTGACAGATAGTTTTTAAGGTACTATTCAAATATTTTTCATTTAGATGCATATTATGCTGGACACTTAAAACTATAACATTTGACTTTTTTATACACTTTAACAATGCAATTAATTCTACTAGAACGTTATAGGGATTTGAGTAATTTTCCCCTACACTTACAATAATATAATCATCTTCAGAGTCTTTAAAATGAACACTTGGTTTTAATATTTCTACAGTCATTGCATTCGGCTTCGTAATCGACGTGACTCGATAGTCCAAGTAATTAGAGTTATTTCTAGATTTTACAATCTCAGAAGCTAAGCCTGTAACTTGCTGTCCTCCTAAGATGAATAACTCGGGTTTTGTATCACAGTCACTGCTCTTTGAGTTTTCAATGGTTACCGTTTTAATATTATCTCGTAAGTTTATATTACTATGGAGATCAGTTTCATGTTATGTATATCCACAGTCGATTCCAGGCAGGTACCGCCATCGTGTCACTCAATAATGAGTTTTGTTCGTCAGCTTGAAACTCTGAATCAAGTTGTTTTTTGTGTATGGATAGCCTTTCTTTTTCGATTTACTGTTTTTTTTTCCGCTACTGCTTCCTGGACCATTGCATATTGTTTTAAGTTGTATGGTAGTGTTCTGTTGTTCAATCGTTTGGTCATTAAGTTCTTTGTTAATCAATATTAACTTGTCTATTTCATTATGTGCTGAATTTAATTGTAGTTTTAATTGTTCAATTTCGTCTTTTAGTATCTCCAACTGCTGTTCGTTATAAATGTTTCCAGTCGACAAATCAGGTAAACTCTTACAACGATAGTCCGAGTAAGTCTCAGAGAAAGTCTAAGGAGTAAGTAGATTCGAAGTATTACAGGATGGATGATTACTCATTTTATTCCTTCTTAGTGTAACATTTTCGTACTCCATGTTGGCTATGATAATAAATTGTGACTATTAGTTGTTACTTTTCAAAAAGACACACCGGTGGCTGGGCGCGAACCAGGAACGCTGTCAGTCACAGAGATTTTCCTATACCGGCGCGGCGACCACTGAGCTACATCTATGTTTAAGTAGCTTCGTGAAATTTGCTTCTATTTGCAAATGCCAATATCAGTTAAGTTTAAATAGGCGTCTTCTAGGATTTCAAAACAAATGTCAGGTAGTTTAATGAAGAACACTGTTTTTGTTAAAAATATCCAAATATAAGCACATATTTCACTGTTATGTAAAAAGTATGTAATGTTTTCACTATTATTTTATTATGTTATTCTGATTATTAATGTTTTATTCTGAATTTGCATTCGTAATTATTGTGCATAGCTCTTCACTTCACTTTTCACTTCACGTAAAGTTTATGACTATACAGTTTAGTATTTATTGGTATAACAATTACACAGTTATAAGGTGGTAATCTGATTACACTGGCACCTTTAATTTCACATAATCTGATATAATATTATTTTTAAGAAATATTTATTTACGGAACGACTATTCGCGTGACGGCAGCGCCCTCTTTAATTCTAGTTATTTTAGCCTTAGGGCCTTAGGGGGTGGAATTTCCAAAAATCCTGAAATATATATTTTTTATTTTTAAGTTAAAGACCAAATACTAATTTTCATTAATTTAACTTCAAAAATGATGGATTTTCATACAAACTTTCATCCCCTATTTTACCCTCTTAGGGGTGGTATTTCCAAAAATCCTTCCTTAGTGGATGTCTACGTTATAAAAGGTACCTACTGTAAAAATTTCAAGTCTCTAACCCAAGCCGTTTAGGCTGTGCGTTGATATGTCAGTCAGTCAGTCAGTTTCTTCTTTTATATATACAGATTATAATAATAATAATATGTATAATACCCGATCTGACGATCTGACACCTTCAGAACGATCTGACACCTTCGTGACTGCTTGGACCGCGTAGTAAGCTTTGTAAGCTTAATTATGATTTACGACGACGAAGCGCGTGACGGATGCGACGCCATCTTGTCAACACTAGACGCACACGCCCAACAACTTAACGATTTGTAACAATAACGCTTTCACCGCTTTTACTGATTGCTAAAGTAAAATGTATGTACGCGGGGAAACCCATATCTCTTAATCACTCGGGTAATCCTTTCTATTCAGTAAATCTCACTAAGTAATAAATTATGTCCAAGTAAGCGGTATGCTCAGACACATCTTCACCAAGTAAAATTTATAATAACGTAGTTAGTTAAGTACATATCTTATTCATGTTTTAATTTTGATACAATAAACGGTGGTAAAAAATTATAATTTTTTACCACCGTTTATTGTATCAAAATTAAAACATGAATAAGATATGTACTTAACATATCTTATTCATGTTTTAATTTTGATACAATAAACGGTGGTAAAAAATTATAACAACTCCATGATGTTGAAAAATACCCACAATACACTTGCATGCAATATCTAGGTTGAATCTTCCAGGAATTGCTTATTCCACACATTCTACACAAGATTATGTACACCTCGAAGCTGGTGCAATCATAGTGTACCTTTCGGTGTTCTTTGACACATCAGTACCTCGAGTGTAATCATATGCTTATATAACCGCTATACGTAACTCTTAAGTTAGCGAGCAAACAGTATACGTTTTGTTAAGTGAGAACATGTGAGTGTATTCATCACTAATATTCACATAAACGTCTATGTATTGTCATTCGTAACTAAGTTAAATTGTTATTGTTATATTGGCAGCTCTTATTTCCAACGTAAATAATACGGCTAAATTGAATTAACACCCTGGTGAATCCATAACCATTTGTATTGTATACCACTTAAATTATGTACGTAATGTGGTTTATGAATGAATTATTTCTATTTCGTTTATTTTCGTTGCACAAAAAGAGATGGAATTGCAACTCGAGAGTATTGTTTGAACCATGGCGCCAGCCAAATTTTAAATGGTTTCATTTCATCAGTCAGTTGCTTTTTGTTTTATTTTCTGCTTGCCAGTTTTACATGCGTCTTCGATTATAATTATATATCAAGAATTTGTGTGTCAATCATGAGAACCAGTACTACACAATTTGAAATGATGGTCACTTTTATGGAACAGTAAGTATTTTATTTTAAGTTATACAGAGATGTTAATAATCATAAGTACATTCTTGATTGCTTATTTTTATGTTTCTATTACTTTGCAGACACGGTGATATCACCAAACCTAGAAATACCGCTATGGGTAAAATTAACACAATTAAATATTGGGAATATCTTCATAATAGTGATGCCTCAGGTAAACAAAAAAATACAGAAAAGTGGAAGAAGGTTCCTTTGCAATTATTTTATATCCTTATATCTAACCTAACAACCAAACTCTATATACCTACCTACATAAGGTATTTTTAATTAATTCAACAATTACTCATTGACTATTAAACTTATGATTTTATTAATATATTTAATACTTTCAGGCCCAAAATTATCCTGAAAGAACTGCTACATTGTCGCCTACGCCAGTTATAAAGAGGATTAGCAGCCCCCGAATACTGATCTCTGCAGTTGCAGAAGACATTCATTTTGGTAAGTACACCTAAGTGTATAAAATGTGAATCATTGTTATAAGTAGGTATGTAATAATATTTTGGTTCTATCTAATATCTTCCAATGGAGTACAACAAACTGCATACTCAAATACAACAACACACATAGTAGGTGCTGTATAATTTTACATCTGCTACACTTGAGGCACAATGACAAAATGTCCAGAGACCCTCTTGAAGTTTTGTAAGAATCTATTTTTTTTTCAGCTAGTTTAGGTTTAGGAATAAGGAGGTACTTGTAACATAAAAACTGAGCCCACATTTTTTTTAAATAACATTTAATGTGTTCTCTTCCCACACAATGTGTTATAAATATTGAAATCCCTAAGCTACCCCAGGATTATGATACTGAGGAAAATATTACTTAGTACTTTTGTTAACAATTTAGTAAGTAGATTTTGTTTATATTTTCAGATTATGAAGTATTGGCGATTCCCGGATCTTCACGTGATAATGTGCCACAAACAGCATCTCCTCCTCGTCACGAACAATCGCCATCATCATCACCACCACCAATTATTGAATTTATAAACACCGTAGAAGGCCACACTACACCCCCTTTTTTGTTTTTTGGCGCGGGGGAAATCTTCCAAAGATCCCCGGGAGCTGAGGGGCTTGACCGGGGTATGTGGGATTCTTACCCACTAAAACCCCCGCGGCTGTCGCATCGGCTCATGAGAGGGCTCTCCGGTGGGATCTGCACCAGCCCCTCAGAGCATTGCCTTTGAGCCCGCCGCCGGGGGGCGCATTGTAGCCCCCCGGGAACCTGACACGGTTCTCACGGGGACGGGGGTCGCAACCCCGCCACCGTCCTCCTCGGAGTCGCCGCCGTACTCAATGGACGTTCTAAGGGCCCACACCCCGAACGTCCAGCGACTCCGTAGGACACTACACCCCCTGTGACAACCCCTATTCCTGCTTTGCATGGGCACACACCACAACGTCCAACAGGAAGACGTGGCTTAAGTCGTAGAACTCCCACAAGAACACGGTTGCTCAACATTTTCTCCATTCTGATGAAGAATGGAGAAATTTCTTACAAAGAAAGTATGATGACGAGGTTAATTTAGAAAAGGAAAGGCTGCGTATACGGGAGCTAGAGTATCAGGTTCTACAGAGTTGGCAAGAATTAACAAGAAAGGCATTGGAGTCATTGAATACAATAGTAGATTCCATAATCAAGAATCATTAAGTGTGTCACTTTGTTTTTGTGCAATCTACTATTTTGTTTGTACTAGTATGGATTACATATTATTTATTTTAATTTTTTTTTACTTCACAAGTAGATAAGTATGTATTGTTTGTAAGTACTGTTATTTAAATTAATTACACATTGTGTAGTATTGTGCTATCGTGTTGTGAGTGTCTCGTTCTGAGATTGTAGAAGAAAACCAGCGTCGGGGGTGTGCTATTGTACTTAAGTACTTATCTGCTGACATCATGTTAAGCTGGTGACCTATATTAGCCTTTAAACATTTTATAATGAGAAAATTATTTCATTTTTGTAATACTGCCATTGTGTTAGTACTTAAATGTTTTTTTTCTTTCTATTTATTTAAATTTACAACATGTAACTTTTTCTTTTTCATCCTGGTATAATAGTGTTAAATCTGTAAGTGCATTCAATATGAATTTATACATTTTGTAACTACGACCTGTTTTTTTTTATAAATAATCAATTTTATACTTGAAATGATTAAAGTTTACTGAAATAATTTACTATGAATTATTAGCTCCTTCTTCATCATCATCATCATCACCATCAGCCGGAAGACGTCCACTGCTGAACATAGGCCTCCCCCTTAGAACGCCACAATGAACGAATGTTACAGACATCAATCACGCAACCATAAATATTATTATTAGCTATATTAATTTACCCCTTTTGTATACCTGATTATGTGCGTATCGCTATTGTCAACAGAATAACATCATTATTACTCTTTGGCTGTCGTTATGTATTTTTTGCATCTAAGTATTCGAGTGGCATTCTTGGGATAGCGGGCCCGCAGCTGGGCCCGCAGACTGAATCTGTACGCGTAGGGCGACACATGTGATCATAATAAATAGAGATATAATTACATCACTTTTGTAATGGATAAACTATTTTCATTTCCACCGGCCCCTTCACACCTCAGAAGTGGGATTTGGAAAATGCTACGCCCTATTTAGTGATATTAATTAAAATATAATAAATCAGAAGATATTGACTTCCGTCGACGACCCGAAAGACAAACGATTTTGTTTCTCGTTTAAACACAGACAGTAATGGACCACAAATTATAAAACTCAAGAAATATCGAGTGATACATCATATGGAAACCAAGCTACCCAACCAACTACCCAAATATGATCCGGAGAAGTTAACCACAACCGTGAAAGGATGGCTGCACAAAGTCGACCAAGCGGGAGATATTTACGACCGACACGAACGAGACTGAACATTTTATATTATAATATAGACCTGGCTGCGAGGAGCAACGAGAGAGTGACACGTCAAACCAGAAGACTACGACATTAACTGCAATAACTAGAAAGAAAATAAATGTTAACGGTTTACCGAATAAGTAGACCGACCGTCTATATAAAAAAACTGAATCGGCAAAAACACGAAAACGAAACATTACGGAAATATTTCCATGAAAACATATCACTACTAAACAAATGCATCCGGGAACTCATTAGAAAATTACCAGACGAATTACTAAATAGACTTTCAACGACGGACAGCAAAATTGTGGAACAGTAAGCGACCGTTGACGTGGAACGACAAACAATCCGTCACCGTTACCGAAGACTTCGCCGAAGAACAATTCATCATTTTATTATATCCGGGTCTGTCGGGTCAAGAAATGCCGGCAGAGTCAGCGTCGAGCCACACAATCGCGCCGCGCCTGTGGAAAAACCTGCGGGTGTCCTCGGGCGTTCACATCACAGCACAGACATGTTAATTTGTCTGTGCATCACAGTCAGCGCAACAAACAATTCGAGGTACATGTATTTGTTTCATTTGTAACGCATCATATGAAAAAAAAAGAATTGCTCCGTACCTGAAAAGTAATCAATAGATTTTGCAATTAGCTATTTTGCTCTAAAATTAATTTATGCGAACTTTCTGGGCAATATTAATTACCATGTCATAACATGTAGGTAAAGGACAATTTTGAGATTCTTATTACAGTGTTACCTATTTCTCTAGTCATATATCACTTAATTGGCAAATCATGATGCAAATTACAACGCAAATTTATTCCAAAAATAAATCACGTCCTATTTACAAATCAGAGATTAAATCTAAACTTTACAAGTTATAGACCTTAGCCCGTTATTTCTAAGAGATTTTAGATTGTTTTTGTAACCCTTTTTTTTAATGAGTGAAAAGCAATATGAAACTCGCCTCTATACCATCATCTTTAACTTAATTACAATAAAGATCGAAACTGAAATTAATAAAAAGGGTCTTTTACACAAAAAAATAAACATGCACAGAACAAGCGTTTTTACTGAGAAAAATATATATTTAATTAGGCCACTGAATAATGACAAAAAGCTGTAAACCGCGTATCGTATGATACTTACAAAACTAACAAACATTAGGATCCAATCACGTTAGATCTTTAATATAAAAGGGTTCGTAATATTTAGTTACTTACAACTCTTTAGTACAATCGTATCGGGAATATCTACCTACTTTTCACTATGACTACTATTATGTATTCTGTGATCATGATTATTGATACGTAGGTATCTTACCCCGACAATTGATTTCCATGAGAAAAAAATGGAAAATTTAATGGGGTAAGTATATTACACGAAAAGTAAACACACGCGAGTTCAAAAATAACACTAACCTGATGGCGTGCGTAATTTTAATATTATTATTTAATAACAAGAAGAAACGTTTCAAGCTGATTAGGTATAATTTGTTTTAGGCTTTTACTCCCTAATTGTGTTGTAATCTCTTTAGGTACCTAGTCTATTTAACATCATCGGAAGAGCATTATTATGTCCACTGACTTACTGGAGTTACTGATTTACTAGAGATATTAATAAGTCAGTGGGACAATGTAAAACTAGTTCAAAGCAGCTAGCCCAATAATAATAAGGATATCCTGGGACAATCTACACGCGGTCTTCTGATTCCAAACATCCCATTAAAACTTCCATCAATTGCAGATTATAATTGCTTATTATCTATATAAATATACAGAAATTTATTCGAAAATGCACAACCCATCGCGGCTATGGATCTTCTAAATTATGTTATAGTGATGAGATTATAATGTTCAAAATGCATCCCAATATTTATTAGAAATTGTACAGACTCGAGGACAGAAAGGATGTAAAACTATTGCTCCTTGGCGTCTCAAGACACAGGGCTCGAATGACCATATTCATAAAGGATTAAGAAATATGATATCTGTCTGGCAATGATTTGCAAATTACACCTAACTAATTAGGTACATAAAGTCGAAACCCCGTTTTAGGTGTGTCTTACTATTTGTTTACAAATAATGTATGTTAAATCTACAAAAAAAATGGTTTATCATATAGGATTACAATATATACATAGGCAGATAGAGGTACAAGGTAATCCACGGCGTGTACTTTACTTGTATATTTTAAAGAACTAGCAGTTTAGAAGAAAAATGTACTTATTTAATTTGAAAGCTGTCTCAGGGCCAACAAGACCGAACGGACGAAGGGAGCTAACGAATTTTACGCCAAAAAAAGGTCTAAACGCTACGACGGAAAGTTATTGCACTTGGATGGGATGGCAGGCTAATAAGGTTCAATTTTAAGAAACACTACATCGGTATCCATCCATATTAATATTAGTATGAACGTATGAACATTATATCGATGCCAGTATCACATATTTTCAAATTCTTCATATACTAAAATAAGACCGTGATGATTCCAGGACTTATTACAAAATACCAATAAAAATATTATAATAAAAACTAAAAGATCATTGTTTCAACTGCAACCTCCATCAGTTAACCATGATAAATGCTCGAAATTCCTCAACAATAACATACCAATATGTACGAGTACAAACAAACACATTTAAGACTTAAAAGCCTAACAATATTAATTGTTAACATACTTACTAGAATGAGATGAAACGAAATAAATAACAGTCTTACAAAACAAATACGACTATTTAAACCATTTGGCTCCCGAAACATAATAATTATATCAAAGCAATATCTAGTTAAGCTATGCTGTGTGAAACGGCTAAACTAGATTTGCGTGAATAAAACATCAACATAAAAGTAATATCTAGCTTAGCTATGCTGTGTGCTACGGCTAACCTAGATCTGTGTGATTAATATCTTGATTAGCTATGCTGTGTGATACGGCTAATCTAGATCTGTGTGAGTAATATCTAGCTTAGCTATGCTGTGTGATACGGCTAATCTAGATCTGTATGACTAAAACATCAATATATAATAACAACTAATACATAAATACCTAAGAAACATCTAGCTCAGCTATGCTGTGTGATACGGCTGACCTAGATTAAAATATCGATATCTTAAAAAAAAAAAAATCTAAATAAAATAAAAAACTAAAAAAAAGTAATATCTAGATTAGCTATGCTGTGTGATACGGCTAATCTAGATCTGTGTGAGTAATATCTAGCTTAGCTATGCTGTGTGATACGGCTAAACTAGATCTGTGTGAGTAATATCTAGCTTAGCTATGCTGTGTGATACGGCTAACCTAGATCTGTGTGATTAATATCTAGTTTAGCTATGCTGTGTGATACGACTAAACTAGATCTGTGTGACTAAAACAGCAATATCTAATAATAACTAAAACGTCAACATCTAAGTAATATCTAGCTTAGCTATGCTGTGTGATACGGCTAAACTAGATCTGTGTGACCAAAACAGCAATATCTAATAATAACTAAAACGTCAACATCTAAGTAATATCTAGCTTAGCTATGCTGTGTGATACGGCTAAACTAAATCTGTGTGACCAAAATAACAATATCTAATAATAACTAAAACGTCAACATCTAAGTAATATCTAGCTTAGCTATGCTGTGTGATACGGCTAATCTAGATCTGTGCGATTAAAATATCCTAAATAAATATGTAAATACCATCTTGTGTACTGTGTGATTCCGATAACCTCGATCGATGTAAATAAATTTAGCACTAGTACCTACTATACTTACAGTGTAATATCTGTTTGAAATGTTAATCATTTTACGGATTTTAACGCGATCTAGTATAAAACCTTATACCTTTATGAAACCTCTATATTCAAATTCGGCTCGGGTGGATAATTAACTAATTTGAATAACCGAAGAACCACGTTTATTTATTTATTAAGGATCGCCAATATATCACAGCTTATGAAAAAAAACTTAGTAGAATATGAGCACAGAACACAAGTTAAATATTGTAATAATTAAAGGTTACCACGAGATGCACAAATGTAAGTGCGATAACAATTAAGTAAAAAAAAAAATACTTGATAAACAACAAAAAAATACTAAAATTAATTGGAAGAAACGAAGAGATAATTTATAATGAAATCACAAACATGGACAAATATCTTAAATTAAAATTATTTAGTCTATAGTATAATAGTATAAATAAAAAAAATAGACACACATATATATGCAAGGAAATGTCATACAGTGTCTGCTAAATGACTCATCAAAGATTTACGAAACTTAGCCATACTATCGGAAACACACTAAATATTTATGCCGATATCATTAGCTGCAGACTTATGTAAAATAGTACCTATATTATTTAAACAAACGACTGATAGGTGAATTGAGACCTAGATTGGTGTAATAATTGCAAACATAAAATAAAGGATATTTTTTGCCTTAGGATATTTTACGGGCTATGAAAATTTATTTTGGAAACTAGCTGTGGGCTATCCAGTTTATCATTAAATTAACTAACTTGTGTTATTATTAGTATTAATGTGCGAGCACAAACATTATTAATTTGTAGTCTGAGTCACAAGAAAAAATGTCGAAAGCTTTGCTATAGTTATTTACCCCACTTCATTATCACTCAAACGTTTTGAAGAAACCACTAGGTACTCGAAATAAATTATGAGTTTGGTAATAAAACCTGTGGGACTGGGAGAATACAACACTTGATGTTTGACAAAAAAAACCCGCTCTATTGGAGTGGATTACCAAAACGATGACGCCATCGGGCCCAAGCTAAAAAAAAAGAACACAAAAAAAACCATGGATAGCGATTTCTAACAAACAAATGAGCCCACAATATTTGTTTTAGTGGGAGTAAATAAAAAAAAAAAAGAAATTACTGCGTATTTTTTTTGTTACAGATAATATGCAATCCAAGTGGTGCGAATTTACCTTAGAGGACTGTCTACGGAATCTACAAATAACCGCCGTGAGACACAGCGATGACAGGATGGCCGAATGTTACAGACATCAATCACGCAACCATAAATATTATTATTAGCTATATTAATTTACCCCTTTTGTATACCTGATTATGTGCGTATCGCTATTGTCAACAGAATAACATCATTATTACTCTTTGGCTGTCGTTATGTATTTTTTGCATCTAAGTATTCGAGTGGCATTCTTGGGATAGCGGGCCCGCAGCTGGGCCCGCAGACTGAATCTGTACGCGTAGGGCGACACATGTGATCATAATAAATAGAGATATAATTACATCACTTTTGTAATGGATAAACTATTTTCATTTCCACCGGCCCCTTCACACGACAATTGGCTATTTGCATCCATCGGTTACCTGCGACGCGCACAATGTCGTCTGTCCACCTAGTGGGAGGCCTGCCAACGCTGCGTCTTCCGGTTCGTGGTCGCCACTCGAGAACCTTTCTTCCCCAACGGTTATCGGTTCTTCGAGCGATGTGGCCTGCCCATTGCCACTTCAACTTGCAGATTCAGAGAGCTATGTCGGTGACCTTAGTTCTTCGGCGAATCTCCACATTTCGCATTCTGTTGCGCAATGAAACTCCGAGCATAGCTCTCTCCATGGCTCGTTGTGTGACTCTGAACTTTTCTAAAGGGCCAGCCGTTAGAGACCACGTCTCAGTACCATATGTCATCACTGGCAACACACACTGGTTAAACCTTCGTCTTCAGGCACTGCGGTATTTTGGACGAGAAGATATCGCGTAGCTCCTTCTTAATTAAAACAAATTCATATGTCCCGGTTTGAATTTGAAGCTGGGGAAAGTACTAGGTTTAATTAGGTACGTACCTGAGTACCTAAGAGTATCTGACTTTTTTTTGACGCGGGGGAAATCTTCTAAAGATCCCCGGGAGCTGTGGGGCTCGACCGGGGTATGTGGGATTCTTACCCACTAAAACCCCCGCGGCTGTCGTATCGGCACATGAGAGGGGGGACTCCAGGGCTCTCCGGTGGGATCTGCACCAGGGGCCCCTCAGTGCCTTGCCTTTGAGCCTGCCGCTGGACGTTCAAAGGGCCCACACCCCGAACGTCCAGCGACTCCGAAGAAGAGTACCTGCCTACTAGTTTTGATCTTGTAGAAATATTGAGTTGAACTCTTAGGTGACAAGTGGCCAGTGCAATGCAACTGTTCGTGTGCAGGGTACAGGCTTGTAGCATACCATCCAATTTTAAAGAAATAAATAGGGATAATTGACGTCAAATTTTTTTTTGTAGATTTTTTTGTTTAAGGTTCCTTTGTTCTTTATAAAGAACAATATATTATCCTTTAATGGCAGTGAGATTAGAATTAAACAACTAACGTATGAACTAAATTATATTACAAGTCTAAAAATTACGACAGGATAAAAAATAATCAAATAATTTAGGTAAGGTGTAAGTATATTATTATAGTAGTTATTATTAATTTTATTTTTTATGTATGAAGGAACCTAATTAAAAGTAACATTTCAGTCACTAAATTATCGTCTGTCACACAAACTCCCTAAAACTTGTACGTATCGTATCGTTGTCACTAGGCAAATTCAAGTGAGCACGTTTAGATAACTTAACTTTTCAGTATATGTTAAAACACCGTCTGAGCTGTCAAAATAACATAATACACTCGCAAAAATGCCTAAAACCAATGATAAACGATACTGAGATAGTTACGTTAATAAAACGCATGTTACGCGTTAAATAAAATTGAAACACACTCGTATTTTTTGTTTACCCTGATTGCCGCTAGAGGCGCTGTTCACGTTTCCATACATTTGAACGTCAAACGTAAACGTGATAGTAAAGTTAAAAAAATGATTTCTGAATACACTCGAGGTACAGTAATATTAGTAGTAGGCACATGGCTAGGACATGTGAAATGGATCCAAGTGAGTCGAAGTGCGTTCCGGTGGTTACCGGGCTAGAAAGGATCGCTGTACTCGCTGCCAGCAATTAATTCAATTTCAGTTTGTATTAGTTGTCAGTCAAGCTTGTCGAGTCATTAAATATAACCTTGCGTAGGATTAATCATTGGTGTGCAAGATCAAAACATTTTTCCTAGTTTAGAAACTCTCCCTCGAGCAGCGGAACGACCTCGGTATAATACGAGTACTTATTAAGTGACTAATAAAAAAATCTTTTTAAAAAAAAATTGAACCGACTTCAATATCACTGAAAAGTATAAAATAATTTAAATATTATTGAAGTTGGTGTTAGCGTACCTGCTGTGTATATTTGGCACCAACTTCAATAATATTTAAATTATTTTATACTTTTCAGTGATATTGAAGCAGGTTCAATTTTTTTTAAAAAAGATTTTATTTTAAACATTTTAGTGATATTTTCATATATAAAGATTGAACCATCGAAAACCGTAAAATTATCTAGGCAGGTTATGATCACATTATCGTCTACATAGTTTTACATAATTCATGTTTCTTCAGAAAAAAATATCCGGTCGTAATGAAATTTGCATGGAAACATCATAGTAGTTTACTCTCTCGAATAAAAAAAGAATCATCGAAATCGGTTCATAATTCTCAGAGCAATGTAATGGAGAACATCAGTTTTATGGTTTTTACCAGATAAATTCCTCCACATCGTTCATGGTCCTCCAGGAATGAATTTTATTACAACCGGATAAGAACTATCCGGTTGTAATAAAATTCATACAGATTCAATACAGTGGTTTCTTCTTTCGAATAAAAAAAGAATCATTGAAATTGGTAAATATTTGCCAGAGTTATGACCATTTTTGTCCGACCGAGCGAGTCCGAGCGACTAAAACGTCATCTATATAGGCTTTCTTGCAGCTCTCAGTGCGCAGTCACCATTTTTGTTTTTTCAGGAACTACTTATTACTAAGCAATAATTTTTTATGGGACCCAATTAACGGATTAAAGAATGGATGGAAGAAAGATTTTTTCAAATCGGTTCATAATTGCCAGAGTTATGCGCGAACATACATAGAAAAAAAAAATATATGTACAGACGAATTGAGAACCTCCTCCTTTTTTGAAGTCGGTTAAAAAGCTAAACTTCCCTGTGCACCTAGGAGGTGTAGTACAGTATTAAGTTATAGCAAGTATGCAGTCGTGTCATCGAGTTAGGTAATCTTCTTCTTCTTGCGGTGCCTCTTCACTACTGAAGGTTGGCCGTCAGCTCATCAAACCTAGATCGGTCCCTTGCCAAGCGAAATAGATGTTCCACGCTGGCAATGCCAGTCCACTGTCTGATATTTCTAAGCCACGATAGCTTACGCCTTCCGACTCGTCTTTTCCCCTCAATTTTACCCATCATTATTACCT
The DNA here is from genome assembly GCA_911728495.1 of Furcula furcula. Classification (NCBI taxonomy): domain Eukaryota; kingdom Metazoa; phylum Arthropoda; class Insecta; order Lepidoptera; family Notodontidae; genus Furcula; species Furcula furcula. Next base: position 29,276,570 of record OU452247.1, on the reverse strand, counting down.
GAAGAAGATGGTATCGGTCATGTCTAAAAATATGTCCAAGGTAATTGACTTTTCTTTTCTTGAGTAGGTTTATGAGTTCTCTGGATTTTTTGGCCTGTTCCCAGTAGTTCTACATTTAGTTCCACATGTATGACTACTAAGAAAAAAAAATCCTGTTAGTTCTACACTCATGTAGAACTAGTAAGAATGCATTAAATATTATTTTTTCATTCCTAGTAGTTCTACACGATGACGTATTAGAAAATTAGAACTTTATTAGTGAGCAGAATATTTTTTGTTGGTTCACGTGGGAGAAACCTTCGATATATAGGTTCACCCGGTGGCGGTCAACCAGGGTATTTCAGATTAGTATCAACTAAAACTTCTGCGGCTGTTGCATCGGCAGCTGAGATGCCATTATTCATGAGGCTTGCTTATGTCTTATGCTACCCTGGTACTTCTAGTATATACTATACTACTCGTACTATCTATCGCCTTTTGGCCCTAAGATTGGATCGAGCTACCGGCCCCCATAACCCCGGTAAAGCCGCCTGCCGGCGCCCATATAGATCAGAGCGGTTGCTACGGTGCCCCCGCCCTAAGGCCTTTCTGCACCACCACCGCGCTCAACCGACGGGTCCAATCGGGAACAGCTGTAGCGGTGCCCCTGCCCTACAACCCCCCTGCACCTTTCTGCTGCTCAACCGGCACTCATATACCGGGAACAGCAGTTCAGACCCCCCCGCCACCCTAAGGCTTCGCCACCGAGCAACAGCTGGCCACCTCAGAGTGGAGATATTACCCGGTGCCCAGTGTACAACGTCCCAAGCCCATTGTCCTTCCTCTGGACGTATTCTCTGGAATTACAATGGACCGGGCACTCGAGGAGATGATGCCAGTACCCCGGTATGTACGAACCTAAGGTAAGAAATGGTAAGGGTAACTTGATATCACAAGAGAGATGAAACCTCTTTGTGCCCTCTGTTGTCCTAGTACTTCTGGTATAATATTTTTCTTATATCTGATAAGAATGAATTAGAGGAAAAAAAGCAAACACTTAAAATATCAAATTTTTGAAGAAAAAAATATCCTTTATAAGTTTAATAGCATACTCACTAATAAAGTTTATGTAACATTTTTTGCAGTACGTCATCGTGTAAAACTACTAGGAATGAAAAAATAATATTTAATGCATTCTTACTAGTTCTACATGAGTGTGGAACTAACAGGAATTTTTTTTCTTAGTAGTCATACATGTAGAACTAAATGTAGAACTACTGGGAATAGGCCGATTTTTTAACTTGTCTTAAAACTTCGTGGTTCGTTACTTTTTGTGTCCAACTTATTCGTAACATACGACGGTTGTACCACATTTCAAAGGCCTCTAGTTTTGGCGCAACTTCTCCTTTATGGTCCAAGCTTCGCAACCGTAGAAAACTATCGGCCAGATGTAACATTGGAGCATTCTTACGCGTAGTTTTACATCCATTTGTTTGTTACAGAATACCTTACTCATTTTGTTAAAGGACGCACGGGCTATTTCATTTCGGGTTTTTATCTCCATATCCGAGTCCCATTCTTCAGTAACCCATGTTCCGAGATATCTGTAACGCGTTACTTTTGGACTGTTGTTCCCGCTACGGTGATATGAGGACCCTGTAAGTTCTGGTTACGAGATATGACCATTACTTTTGTTTTGGACATGTTCATAGATAGCCCGGCCTTCTTACTGTACTCATGCACTGTATCTACTGTTCTCTGTAAATCATCAGAACTTGCTGCAATAAGTGCTGTGTCAGCGTATCGAAGATTGTTAATAACCTGTCCATTTACAACTATACCCCAATTGCTGTTCTCCAATGCCTCTAGTTCTAAGTAATCTAGTTCATTATAATTACCTAGCTTCCCTATTCAACTTCTAAAGAATTTCAACTGGTTGGTTTTTTTCTTTTAAATAAAAATGTTCGATTTTGTTCGAGGGGTTGTTGACAGATTAAAATAAAGCAATTAGATGGTGTTAAGCGCGATATTGCCGATTCTGTTGTTCTACTGACTACTCTAAACTACACTAAAATAATTCGTAATTAAGTTTAGAAAGTTTTTTATCCTATTCTGTTGTTCATTGAAACTAAATTTAGTCATCACTTAATTTGATTTTGACAGCTACTAAATTGAGTTGACAGTGAGGTTTTCATTGGTCAAATTATGTTAAGAGAAAACAATTCCCTTGTTCATCTGATTACACTAAACTAAACTAAAATAATTCTCCGGCTACGATACTTATATTAATTTTAATATTTATATAAATATTTATTTTATTCTATTCTATTTCATTTTAGTCGACATCATTTACATACGAACTATTTCGATCTAATTTTAGTTTGAAATTTCTAATATTAGACATAATTTGACGTAAACTGTGCACATCAGAATAGCAAAATACGTTAAAACTAAGTTGAGTAACTAAAACCAATTATATTCTATCAAACTATAATTTAGTTTAATTCATGGATCTCTGAATAGAAATCATCGTCTGACACGACTAAACTAAAATCTAGTCTAGTTTAGTCTAGTGTGTGACAACAGAATCGGCACCAATATTTCAATATCAACCTTCCGTCACCAGTCAGCGGCCCGGACACGCGTCGAGTGGGCAGGCGGTGCAGGGAGGGTGGTCCAGGCGGCACGGGCGGCTTTGCTTCAGACAATATATTTATTAATTTATCTGGTGTTTATCGCACTACATCTGAGTTTTGTAGATCTGCGTACGGCCTTAGATGTCTCCTACTAGTGCTGGGTGAGGCCGACGACCCCGACCCCGACCCCAGCCCTCCCCGAGTCCATTCAATATCTCTAGACACCATTAAATCGAGAATCACTGGTCCGAATTATTAATACAGTGTTTCCTCGGGAATAAAACTTCGATTCGCTCCTCGGTAGGAACCAAGTAGATTGTTTCGTACAACTGGAAACTTCTGGCAGTTCGCTTTAAACAATAAGAAGAGATCTCATTGTGCACATCCGGTCTCGATAACCATTGAGACGGTGTTATCCGGATTGTATAGTCCAAAGTTTACTACTACATTGACTGAGTACACACAGAATACAGACGTATTAGTATAAAGAACGTACCGCTGTGCACGTGTATTTAAATTGCAACCTGTGTAATTAATAATCGGTATTAATAATATTCGCAGAAATGTGGGAAGAGTTGAATGGCAAACTCGATCGGTGCGGCGGGGCCACCACCCGGCGACGGAGGGCAGACGGCTGACGCAAGCCATGCTATGTTATCTGATTATATGTAGGTAGGGAGTGATGGTTGCTGCTCGAGTCAACTCGTGCGCGGGTGCTGCTTGGGGGGACTGGTCCGACTACTATCCCTTTGGCATTTTAGTTTGTTGTATTTTCGTCGTATTTTTTATTTTATTTGATATTTTGAACGGCAGGACACACTGTCGCTGGTGCTGATCTAATTGTAAAAAGACAAACTTTGTTTAAAAAAAAAATGTGAAAAAATGACAAGCCCGCTGAGTTTCTTGCCGGATCTTCTCAGTTGAGGCCGCGTTGTGATCCGGTGGTAGCTTTTAAAAAAAAAAATGACCTTTCAAAAGTGCTAGCGTTAAGCCTATTTGAAATAAAAAATTTGAATTTGAATTTGAATTACCAGTTCTTGACTGAATACGACAGCCTGATATAGCTAGGCTCATCGCATTGTCAAATTGACTGCTGTCTCCAATTCACGCTTGGCGAAGCAACCGCCGCATAATGGTAAGCGACACGCCTGCTGATACATATTTGCATTGCACTGCCCTTCGTCATCTGGCACAATACAGTGTTAGATACAAGTAGTCATTGATTCCTTGTGCTAGTACAGCACAGTCTTCAGCTACAATGCTGATCACACTGTTACATATTGCCGTTATTACATATGTATGTCTGTGTCTATAATATATGTATGTGTATGCTAGATCGCAGCTCGATAAATATTAATCCGATTTTGTTTTTGATATACATATTTTGACAAATGAGGTGTCTTTAGAGTAAGATTTATTTTTATAAATATATGTACGGCCGACAAAATGTTAGAAAGAAACCAATAATTTAAATTACTCGATTTTTCCCCCCAAAATAAATGAGTGGTCTGACCGCGCGCGGGTAGTGCAACTTGGTAGCAAGAATGGTATGGTAATGGCATATATTAAATATATATGAAAATGCAATTTTTATTTTCCCTATTTTCCCATATTTTGGAATATTTCAAAGATAAGTCCATATTTTTAAACGACTTTCTCAATTCGTCTGTATCAATTTTTTTTTATGTTTGTTCGCGCATAACTCTGGCAATTATGAACCGATTTGAAAAATCTTTCTTCCATCCATTCTTCAATCCATTGATTGAGTCCCATAAAAAAAATATTGCTTAATAATAAGTAGTTCCTGAAAAAACAAGAATGGTGACTGCGCAGGAAAGCTGCAGGAAAGCCTATATAGATGACTTGATGTCGCTTTTTATGGACAAAAACTATTTAAAAAAAAAAAAAAACCGACTTCAAAGTAAATTATCTAAAAAGCATAAAATAACGAAAATATATTGAAGTCGGTGCTAGCACATCATGTTAACTAACACTAGCACCAGCTTCACAAGTAAATAAAATAAATAAATAAAAACTACGAAACATAATGTCCCTAACCAAAAGTCCTGTAGCCCGGGCGTGAAGTCACTAAAGAACGAACTATATTTGTAATGGTACGTGGTACTAGGTCCTGCGGTATTCCTATTATAAGTTTAAAGATGTTTCCTATACCTTATGTAATTTTACCTTTTATTTATTGTTTTAGTTTTACCCAATCGCATTTCTTTTTAATGTTTGGCTAATGTCTTTGTATTTTTTTAATATTTTTAAACTTTTATCCACTGATAGTTAGGATCAATGCTTGCTTTTAACTATAAACTCTTACGATCGAATTTTAGAAAGGTAATTTTAATTAATGTAAGTGATGTGCATTCCTGTAAGTGACACATCCACTCTGTTATTAGATATCTGTGTTTTCATTCTGCTAGTGTTTAGTGGATTTGTCGTTGGAGTGCCTATTAATAAAATAAAATAAATAAAATATATATTTATCAATTTAATTCTTTTTAGCTTTGATGCTAATCGGAATCTGATTTGTAATTTCTGATTTGTACGTGTAAACATACTTATATACAAAATATATACAAACACGAAAGTTGGTTATTTGTTTAAAGATGAACTAAATTATTAAGTAGATTGCCTTTGCAACTTGACTGACGATTAAATTAAAAAGTTGCAGTAATTTAAGTATCCTCATTATATTAAGCTCTTCTTTTATTCGGTTTATTTTATATTTAACGAGGGGACAGTAATAATTTAAATATTATAGAAGTTGGTGTTAGCGTACCTGCTGTGTATATTTTGCACCAACTTCAATAATATTTAAATTATTTTATACTTTTCAGTGTTATTGAAGTCGGTTAAATTTTTAATAAATATTTTATTTTATACTTTTTTTTTATTCTTATATCTTGATATTTTCTTACATAAAGATTGAACTATTGAAGACGGTAAAATGATCTAGGTAGATTATGGTCACATTATCGTCTCCATAGTTTTACATAATTCATGTTTCTTCAGAAACGATTTATCCTGTCGTAATGAAATTTGCATGGAATCATCATAGTAGTTTACTCTCTCGAATAATAAAAGAATCATCGAAATCGGTTCATAATTGTCAGAATCAGTAATGTAATGGGGAACATCAGTGTTATGGTTTTTACCAGATAAATTCCTCCAAATCGTTCATGGTCCTTCAGGAAGTTCTTATCGGGTTGTGATAAAATTCATATAGATTCATTAGAGTGGTGCCTTCTTTCGAATAAAAAAAGAATCATCAAAATTGGTTAATATTTGGAGATTGGTTTTCAGTTAATGCATGATAATGCACGACCGCACACCGCAAGAGTTGTAAGACAGACTCTCGCCGCAGCTAACATCAATGTCCTGCCCTGGCCTGCTCAGTCGCCAGACTTGAACCCGATTGAGCATGCATGGGATATGCTACAGAGAAGAGCTCTGCCGAATATGGAGGGTATCCAGTCGCAAGAAGACCTTTTTTTGTTGTTGCAACGAACATGGGCGGCCATTCCACAGCGTGATTTGGATGAACTCATTTTGAGTATGCCAAACCGATGTTCTTGTGTTGTTAGTGTTCGCGGTAGAAACACGGATTATTAATTGTTTAAGTTACCCAATAAAATTTTAAAGAAAACTGTTATTTCAGTCTTTTTTTCGAACTTTTGTGTTAGTGGTTCAAATGTCAAAAATCCCTTTATTAGGAAAATGGCAAATTTCTTTATTAATGCAAAGGTGACTTGGTTTATCGTTACTGTGACAAACGAAAACACTTTATTTGATGAATCCTTAAAGAAAATTTTAATTAATATCAATCAGGAGAAAAGTTATTGCAAAAATATATGTTGATCCCTAGACACTTTTGATGTGTGTAGTTACATACATACAGGTCAAGCTAATAAAAGCGTGTTAAAAAGACAGTATTGTTATTAAACTTTTAAATATAACATTTAGTGTATTTTCTATACTAATGCACCACAATGTCGGTCGCCGTCGTCGTCAGAATGAAAGATTTATTGAGTGCTTCCCCTCAGCTCAACCTCACTGACGTAATTGGCTCGGTGTTGGCTTGATGTTTGTAAGTAATGTCTCACACGTTGCTGCCAATTTCAGCTTGGCTTTGTAACAACTCAAGGTTGTGCACAACTTTATGTTAGCGTTGATATTTTTGAAGTTCGGGGTGAGCCTTGAATGAATTATTCTCTGTATGGCGGATCGGATGTCATCAAAATACGCTAAGGGAAAATTAGGTTAACTTTGAAGATGGAGCTTAAAAAAATACGTTCCGCGTAAAGGTTATGTGTAAAACGTGCTTAAAATTGTTTTGCGGAAATTTCTGTTTACTTTCGACTTGGGTAAATAATTATCGAATCGTTAGCAACTTCATGAGCTATATGCTGTTCGTGAACCAACAATTCAAAGTAATTTGGATATGATACCTTCTATAATGATTTCTGATATTTACGCGAATATTAATATAAACCGCGATATAATCCGTAAAATTAGTTTCATTTCAATGATACCTTCTCCAGATTAAAATGTTCTCGACAGATATAGATAGGTACGTATCTGTACAATACAATACAAATATTCTTTATTGTACACCAAAAGAGAAGATACCGTTTAAAAGGATGTCACGTAACGTATAGTTTAGTATAGAGTAAGTCGTCACGTTACGATATAAGTGTGAGCATAGATGTAGAGGTCAGGTAGAGAAAACCTGGAGACCACTACGACGACAGGTAGGTACCTAAGGGGAAAGTAGCGATTAAAGGAATGAGAACACAGGACTTACAATAACACTATAATATATTTACAGTTCTCTAATAGGTTCACAGTTCGTTTGACGGAGTCGGGAACGCGGACACTTATTAACGTAAAAGATCACATAACTTGCTTGCACGTAAAGGTTCCTGGGCACAGGGAATCCTGCCCTAGCGCCTGCAAAAGCGAGGCGGCGTGCCTAGATGGCACAGCCGCAGCCAGGCTGTTAGACGCCGGCAGGTTCAGCACCGGCCACGAAAGTCAGCCAGCAGGCCGGCCGATGTAATGAGGTGCGGGCGTCAGCACGCCACAACAGCAGCGCCCGTAGTCTCGTGGCCTCTGGCGTAGATAGTCACCGATCCCGGCTCAAGACCAGGCTCAACTGAAGGGCCGGGGCACCGTCACGGCCCTGCTTGACGTGACAGATAATATACTCGCTGAGCAGGACAATGGAAATGGTACCATACTGACCCTCCTTGACTTTTCCCGGGCATTCGACAGTATCAATATTCCATTACTTCTGTCTAAGCTATCATATTACGGATTCGATAACAATTCAATCAAATGGTTCGATAGTTATTTAAGTTTTCGTTACCAGGCCGTTAAGCTGGCTCCTTTTCAATTTCAACCCCCAAATTATTGGCAAGTGGAGTCCCTCAAGGCTCTATACTTGGACCACTTCTTTTTATTATATATAGCGCTGACCTTCCTAATGTAATTAAGCATTGCAAATATCATTGCTATGCCGATGATGTCCAGTTGTATTTGCCTGTGAATCCTGCTAATACTACAGATGCGTTGAATGCAGTAAGAGAGGATCTAGATGTCATTGCTAACTGGTCTGCTGAAAATGCGCTGGTGCTGAATCCTTCTAAGTCTAAGTTCATGGTTCTGGGAACAAAGAAACAGGTTGAGAAAATTCTAGAAAATAACCCTGTTGTTAAAATTCTGGGTACAAACATCGAACTTGTCACGCAAGCTAAAAACTTAGGTATTACTTTTGATAATCTGCTACGCTTCAAAAACCATGGTCTTGTTAGAAATTGTTTTTACAGGCTAAAAATTCTTTATAAGATTCGCCATTTTCTAACAGAAAAAGCCCGAATCAACCTGTGCGAGTCCCTAATTTTATCAAGGCTCAATTATGGTGATCTTGTATATGGTCCTCGGTTATTGTCTCAAACCCAGCGATTAATACAGCGAGTGCAAAATGCCTGCTGTCGCTTTTGTTTTAATATTCCTCCGCGTACCCATAGAGCGTAGTTTTCGCTACCAGGCGAGCAATTGTTGGAATAACTTGCCGCCTCCTATAAGAAATGCTAGTTCAAAGTTTACCTTTAAAAAGCAATTAAAATTAGCACTATTGGAACATCAAAAACTGTACACACGGTTTGGTCGTCTTGGTAGTAGTTTCCCATTAATGAGCCAAATACTTTAATATTAATTATCTTTTCTAATTCTGCTTCTGGACATTATTAATAATATTACCTTAAATTATTTATTCTATTTTATTTTTATTACATAAATTTATACTTTTCCAAGCGATAAACATGGTATTACATTAGACATCTGTTCGACTCACGTCTGTATCGCTGAGCGCGATCCCGACTATCCTCTGGGCTGTGGCTGAAAATCAGCGCTTTGCTCTTTGAGCAAATTCATCGTTGAGCTACCCCCCGTTTGCATCACTGTGACACACACCTTGTCGAAAGTATGACAATTTAAGTTATTGTTTGCTTATTGTGTGTATGTTCTTTTTTCAAAGTATTTTGTTCTTTTTTTATTATCGTGTATGTTTGTGTGTCTTTTGATGCAAATAAAAACCTTATCTATCTATCTATCAACTCAGCCTCCAGTCTCACGATTTCAGAGTCTCGACCCTCGACTCTCCAGCAAAACCTCTAGACTCTAGACTGACGTTTATTTTTTTAACCGACTTCAAAAAAAGGAGGAGGTTCTCAATTCGTCTGTATATATATTTTTTTTTTCTATGTATGTTCGCGCATAACTCTGGCAATTATGAACCGATTTGAAAAAATCTTTCTTCCATCCATTCGTTAATCCGTTAATTGGGTCCCATAAAAAAATTATTGCTTAGTAATAAGTAGTTCCTGAAAAAACAATAATGGTGACTGCGCACTGAGACCTGCAAGAAAGCCTATATAGATGACGTTTTAGTCGCTCGGACTCGCTCGGTCGGACAAAAATGGTCATAACTCTGGCAAATATTTACCAATTTCAATGATTCTTTTTTTATTCGAAAGAAGGAACCACTGTATTGAATCTGTATGAATTTTATTACAACCGGATAAGAACTTCCTGGAGGACCATGAACGATGTGGAGGAATTTATCTGGTAAAAACCATAAAACTGATGTTCTCCATTACATTGCTCTGACAATTATGAACCGATTTCGATGATTCTTTTTTTATTCGAGACAGTAAACTACTATGATGTTTCCATGCAAATTTCATTACGACCGGATATTTTTTTCTGAAGAAACATGAATTATGTAATACTATGTAGACGATAATGTGATCATAACCTACCTAGATAATTTTACGGTTTTCGATGGTTCAATCTTTATATATGAAAATATCACTAAAAAGTTTAAAATAAAATCTTTTTTTAAAAAAATTGAACCGACTTCAATATCACTGAAAAGTATAAAATAATTTAAATATTATTGAAGTTGGTGCCAAATATACACAGCAGGTACGCTAACACCAACTTCAATAATATTTAAATTATTTTATACTTTTCAGTGATATTGAAGTCGGTTCAATTTTTTTTAAAAAAGATTTTATTGATCAAATCAAATTTAAAATATTAATTTAAGAATAAATACAAATACTTATAAAATGATGAGGTATGACAATGGAGGTTGATATATGAGGAATTAAATGAGGTGATACACTACAAGGAAAACAAAAGTGCATTAGGGCAATATACGGACTCCAACCTCTTGACTCGTGTCAACCAGTATTTAAAAAGCTTGGTTTATTACCATTACCATCCCTCTATATCTATCAAATATGTATGTTTGTGTGGAAAAATAAGGAGCTATTTAAAACAGCGAACCATGTCAATGCTCGAAATAGGAGAGATCCATATCAACTTGTAATAAATTATATTCCTAGACTAAGTAAGTCAAGAGCTGTGTAGCTATGTGTGTTCGTATAGGTATATAATAAATTACATATTCAATTAAAAGCTCTTAGCTCTAGAAATTTTCAAATTAAATTAAGTATGTATCTGGTTACTTGAAAAAAACTTTTATAGCGTAAAAGAACTAATTGACAAGAAATGATTATTTCTTTTTTGCATGCTATGTATGTATAATTCTAGCAAAAACATGTATGTACTTTATACAAATTGTAACATCTAACTATACCATGTTTTTATGCAAATAAATATGTTATGATTATACATAAATAAAAATATAATAACATAAAATGTATAAATTATAATATATAAATATTAGACCACTGCCAACTATATTTTCTAGGTGGATGGCCAATAGATGTCCCCATTTGCGAGCTAGCTTCCAGGAGCTGTAATACTACTTACTGTGTTTTAGTGAGGTTAAGGACTACGTCGTATTGAAAGCGCATTTAAAGAGTATGTTATTATTTAGAAGAGTATTGACCCAGCCCTAAATTAATGATGGAACTGGGATTGATATCACTAGCATTTACCGAGGGGAGACAAGGCCGCGTCTGCAGATGAAATTAGAATACTTGCGTATCCGTCGCTTCAGTTTTACTATTTCTGTACCGTCCGACCTGACCTTTCCATGTTTTGTTAGCGAACGAGTAAGTATTTTCAAAGACAGCGAGCATCGTTCAGCGCCTTTCGAGGCTTCGCGGTTCGTTTTATTAGACGTGCTACTGATATGTTACCGCCGTGTACATACCTAAGGTACATACAGATGCTACGATCTGTGTGGATGTCGCGACACCCTGGATGTGTTTGTGTACACAGGTATTGGAGGCATGGAGGCATGAAGCGAGCTGTACCGTTTACAAATTTAATACAAAATAACGTAATGCGATCGGAGGTTTTTATTTTTTTTTGGTCTCCCGAGAGAAATCTTCAATAAGTCCCCGGGACCCTGCAGCCAGTAAACCTGTGTACCTGAGATTCTTACCCAGTAAATCCCCGTGGTTGTGGCATCAGCACATAAAAGGGGCGACCTGGGCTCTAAGATGTGGTCTGCACCAGGTACCTCTCAGTGCTTTGGCTTTGAGGTCGCATTACAGTCCCCGGGAACGTGTCACGGTGGTCACGGGGCCGGGCGTCGCAACCCCGCCGCCGTACTCGATGGACGTTAAGGCCCACACCCCAAAAGACCAGGGACTCCGAAGAGGCTCATTTCATTTCATTTATTTATTAAATATTTAATTTACACAATCATGATCTTGGCGCTCATAAACCACCAAGGGTTTGTCCGAGCGTCGCACATTCCTCATTTGAGTAATAAATTAATAAATTAAAACAAATCAAAACATATCATGCACATTATTACAATATTGAGGGTAGTTTTTGTACGTAATGCGTCAATGCGGCTACAATGCGTCTGCGGCTGCTACTACAGTGACTTGTTTGTATACGCGCAATTGTGAATGCTTGTGTAATTACTAGATATCCCACATCTAAATATTTAATTAACAAGTAAGTAAGTAAACACCTAAAAATATTACAGCTAGATCGCCTGGCGTGTAACAGATAAATTAATATGTATTGCCATTTAATTGATGGTTCAGCGATGGGGTACGCAGTAAACAAGTAGGTATGTGTGTAGATAGTACTATAGCGCTCAGCCTTTGAGCAGTATTAGTATCCATATTTTAATTGTGGTATTAGGATCTAAATAAGTAAACATTGTTAATGTTTGCGAGAGGTGTTTACCGTATGTGGGCCAGACTGGGATGTTTATGTTTATAATTAATAATATAATAATAATAATTTCTTCCGACAATCCTCACACGATCATCTGATCCCAAACTAGGCAGAGCCTGTACTATGGAAACCAGACAACTGATACTAATACTTATATATATTTTTTTGTAAATACATACTTAAATAGATAAATAACACCCAGACACTTGGTAGGAATCGAACCCACGACCCATCGGTTAACAGACAGGGTGTCTAACCACTAAACCAACGGGCCCGTCGAATTGTTCCTGGAGATGGTGATAAAACAAAGTTTTCACTTCACTCGACGTTGGTTTTATGAACCGTAAATTACATCTGTTTACGATATTCAGATACACATGTTAACGTATATATTAATAACTAGCCGACCCGCGCAGCTCCGCTTGCGCTATTTTTACGTTAGCAAAATTTTTAATAGCATCCATTTGCGTTTAATACATAACTTTTGTTTAAAGTCGTTTAAATTTTGGGGCCCCCTTTTTACTTGCCCTCCGAAGCACGGAGACGAATTTAATTCGAATGGCATTAAACTGTCACCCATCTATGTATTGACCTTCCCTATCGTTGCTTAACCTGACCGATTGCTACATATTGATACTGCCTATGAGTGTCTCCTTATTTTTTATACATATAATATTTATATTTTATAGGATTAGATAGACATTCGTCGAATACATAACCTCCTTTTTTTAAGTCGGTTAAAAACTGCATCTCACTTTTTACGTGCCTTCTGAAGCACGTAAACGCTCAGTTCAATTATCATTAAACGGTCACCCATCTATGAAATGACTTTGCCTAACGTTGCTTAACCTGATTACCTGATTGCCAAATATTAATAACAACAACAACTGTTTAAGAAGAGACAGCCGTCTCCTTATTATTATTTTTTATATAATGAAAAAGGGATAAACTCAGACCACGCGTATAACCAAGTACCATTATGACTTTAATCTCTTCTGTCAAGGGAACCGTGCTAAATTACGGGATAAAAAGTATCCTATGTCCTTCCTCGCGATATTAGCTCCAATCATGCCAAGTTTCGTTCAAATCCATCCAGTAGTTTCGGCGTGATGCGCAGCCGTGATACAGACAGACAGACAGACAGACAGACAGACAAAAATGAAAAAAAAAATACAGTTTCGGCTTTAGTATCGGTTAAAGAATGCCCTCCAATTATAATTATCAAAATATCTTCAATGTACAGAAATGGACCTGTTACAGTTTTATTATAAGTATAGATATAGATAATTCTGAACACATGCCGTTTGGTTCGCAAATTTTTGCATACTGAACAGGAGAGGCCCCTAACCCAATTCCTCAACCAACTACACACGTCCCACCCCCTGATGAACACTTGGCTTAGGCCCGTGCCATCAGGTATACCGGTTCATTTGCAACCGAGATAAACTAAAGTTTAAACTAAAATAATAATAATTTAATAATAATTTATTTAAATGCCACAAATAGTTTAAAATAAGTTGTAAGTACAAAAAATTATCAGCGCTACGATAATACAATGTCGTCACAGGATACTGACGAAGCCCAAACTCGACAAAAAGCCTGTATCTTGGGATTCTGGGGTACGAAGTTATACAGTTTATGTGCAGGACGGGCGGACCCGAATGAACGAGCCACTGACGTCCTGTGTGTCTGTAGCTATCGCTGGTACGGTATGAACCCGCCGAAGAGTGTTGACGCTGTTGGTTACAATGTAGGTTGGTTACAAGGTGTCCGTGAAATAAGAACTCCCAATTCGATAGCAAGCTTGATAGTGGCTCCGACGGTGGCGCTCTTCGTACTGAATATTCTTTTCTTCTATTTATATCTTGCTTTTAGTTCCCGCGTCGACCGCTTGCTTGTTCACCGTCAGTGGCGCCGAATGCGCATTTACTATCCTTGCAGGGAACTTTACCGTAACGAGAGCCCCACCGAGGCAGCCACTAACGTTTTATTTTTATTATAAAAACTGTACATTTTTGCTTATTCTACTTAGACTATTCTAGACACATACATGATACCTATACCGTTAGAAAGTGCGTGTAAGCAGCTTTCTAACGGTGTACATAGGGTTTATCTATCTATTTCTGTTAGGGAACTACAGGCCGATAAATACTGTAAGTAGGGGCGCGACGACTATGCTTTGGCCGCTTGTCGCTTCGCCTGCGCCCTGCCCGTAGCATCCACATGCCCACAAATAGTACCGATAGGTAGCCTGTGATGTGTACTATCTGTATACCTATGATCTAGACCACCTAGGCGCCTAGGTCATAGCAAAAACCCTAGAAAACATGATATGCGATAGAACATTTGCCTATAACTATGGAAATATGTACAGCAGTGCTGTTTAGGCACTTAGACCCACCAAGGCGGACCCAGATCTAGGTCCTGAGTTGGTTCCTAGATTTGGGACCTAGCTGCAAATAACTATTTGCTGTTCATATATGTGCTTAGCACATCTAGGGCATGTGGGTACTTCTATTATACTATTACCCTACGCTAATTACAAATAGCAAGTACTATGAGACCTAGGCTAGGCTATCTATAAGTGATTCAGCTCACCCCTCCTCGGGATAGTGAGCTTATACACAAAACTATATTATAATTTATTAGGAAATTAAATCTAGGCTCTTAACTTTTTTTTTCGCCAGGTGGCGCCACTAAGTGAACATCGATACTGTGTCAAATGTATATTTAATATCTATTTTAAATTATATAAAGCTTAAAATCTGTACTATAATCAATATTTATCGTAAATTAATAACGGAATCTGCAAGAATTTGTGTTATCTAAGCTAACTTTTAGTGCATAAAGAAAATAACAGTGACTATATGTGCCAGTTAAATTACGTATTTTTCTAATGGATACAAGTTATAAAAACTATATATAAACATAAATAACAACTAATATGGTTTGTACATAATACCAATAAACTAAATTAAAGTGTTTAAGTGCAAATATTGTGTTAATTTAACTACTTAATGCATAACAACATTACGATACCCGCAATTTTAATATTGATTTTGTAAAAGAAGACTTATAGTACGTAATTTCGAAAAGTACTCCATACGCATGCATGGCTCATTCGTTATAACAGCCAATATTGACGTGTGTAAGTGAGGTTTCGAACCCCAGCGCGGAAGATTCTTTTTTGTGATTTTAATATAAGATTACATTCAAGAGCATCAGAATAAGAGTGCATTTACATCTAATTGCCACATTCTGAGCACATAAATAAAGAAATTGATTGATATTTTATTTGTTATTCACACTAACACTAAACAACATTAATAGAAATGGAGGATAATATAACCCAACGTAAAAAATATAGATCTAATTCTTGGGATAATAATCTAAGCGAAAATTCGGGAATTTTTGATACGACTATGATGAGTTTGCCAAACACGTCGATAAATGATAGTCAAACGATTACAGACTTGAATGACAAAATTATACAACTGACGAATGAACTTTCTAGTGCACACAATGAGATTGACCATTTAAATACGGAAAACATCCGATTAAAATCAGATTTGCATCAAAGTCTTAAGGTAATTGACACATATAAAAAAAATCATTTGCAAGAAATTAGGACTCCTGCGTCCGGCCGCAAGAAAAATACTGTAACTCAGAAACACCCTACGCTAACAGCACCTAGACTGACTATACTTGATTTTGATGAACCTGGTGGAACCACATTATGTAACAACACATACAGTATGGTAAATGACAAATCTGAAACGGACAATAGTACGCCACATGACATGATAAGCAATTTGACTAAAGAAACCAATGATATACACAATGACGATACAAATACATTAAACCAGGAAAATGCGTTAAAATTAATTCAGAGCTGTGATTATTTACCACTGGCGGGTTTAAAATATGGCTAGAAGCCAAGAAATTGCTGTTTTAATATTTTTAATGGTGGACTGTATAAGGTGTATTAAATTAGTAGGTATTGAACGCTACTCGACGCTGTAAAACGCAGGTAATCAGACCAGGAAAAAGGTAGGAAACAGCTAGCGCCACTCACCTGATGATTAGCTGGTACCAGGCACAATGTGTCGACACAAAAGTTCACAAAACTTCACAATTATAGGCAATAGAAGCACTCTCGCGGCGGCGGCGGTGTGCTGTAGGTCTCGTGGTTAAACGGTAACTAAGCGGATATAGGCTACTCAAGGAAGAACGGGATTGGTTGATTTGGAAATACGTCATTTACGTCACAAGAGAGCGTTCAGAAATGCATGATTAATTTAAATACCAAACAACCTCCCGGCTTTGAGGTAACCTCAAAAACAAAATAAAAATAAACCCAAAAAGGGGGAAAACATATATAAGAACATCACCATTAAATTAGGTGTATGCGTGCGGTAATATAATCTAATAATGCGGAATATAAACTAAGTCATAAGGACAAAAACTAGAGCGAAGGATAGTGCTTATATCAATAATAATTGTAACTTAAACTAGCGATAACATAAAGAAAACTACTGCGTTGGTAGCGGACAAAGTCGCACTACAGGACGCTGCAGGATGCCACTTTTGGTTTTCACTTCAGCAACTCGAATTACACCGTCTTTGCCGGGAAACAATTTAGTGATAACCCCAAGCGGCCAACGTAATGTCGGACAGTTCTCTACATTGATGAGAACTACTGTACCTACAGTTACAGGATTTGCAGGTGTGTTCCACTTTTCTCGCGACTGCAGATTATGTAAATATTCAGTGCGGAATCTCTTCCAAAACGATTGGACTAATGAGTCCATTAACGAAAAGCGCGTTTGAAGAGTCATGCGATCATTTTCTAACGTAGGAGCGGGTAAACATTCCAGCGGAGCGGTATGTATAAAATGGGCAGGTGTCAAAGCGGACATCATAGGAAAATTAG
This sequence comes from Furcula furcula, assembly GCA_911728495.1. Lineage (NCBI taxonomy): Eukaryota > Metazoa > Arthropoda > Insecta > Lepidoptera > Notodontidae > Furcula > Furcula furcula. Next base: position 29,259,338 of record OU452247.1, on the reverse strand, counting down.
CTTTTGGTTTTAACCTAAAACATGCGTTACATTTATGTATGCGGGAACGAACAATACGGCGGGCGGATAAAATCCAAAAACGTTGTCTCAGTATTGAAAGTAGTAGTTGCGGACCAGCGTGAAAGTTTTTCTTATGATAAAAGTCAATTATCAAATTAATTATGTGACCATTTTTCGGCAACAATATGGGATGTTTATGTAATTTTTCTAATGATGCGTTATCTAACCGACCTCCGACATATAGAATGCCGTCATTCATGTATGGCGTTAATTTGCGAAGAGCTGAGGAACAACCTTTTCCTTTATCTATAAGTTTAATATCATCAGCGAATGAAGCGTGTTGAACGGCCTTAATTATAACAAGTTCAGCAGCGTCTAAATCTTGCGCGGTTATTACATTATTGCGGGGCAATTTTCTTAGAAATCTTAACACATACACTACAGTGCGAAGTAACTTATTCCACGAGGATACTCTATAACTTAATGTCAGAAGTAAATGCTCAGTTTGCGCGGCGGCGGCGTCGCAAGCGACGTGAGATAATGTTTTTTCTTCAGGTAAACATGAGCTTTGCGGTGAAAATTGCTGAATTGGCCATTCACTAATAGGAAAAGACATCCAAGATGGGCCTTGGAACCAGAGATTATTCTCTATTAAGCGTGAGGGAAGCAGCCCGCGAGATACACAATCCGCGGGGTTTTCTACTCCTGCGACGTGATAAAAATGATCACTTGGCAATAAAGATTGACATTACGAAATTCTATTGGCGACAAAAGTATTAAATCTGTGTGGGGAAGAGTGAACCCAGCACAGAGCGACTTCAGAGTCAGAAAATGCGTAAATATTATTTATTGGGTGTCTTATTGACAATGTATTGACCACTGAACGCACTAACTTAGCGAGCAGTGTTAAGGCGCAAAGTTCAAGTCTCGCTAAAGTCACGGTCTTTACCGGAGAAACGCGGGATTTTGAACAAACTAACGTGACTATAGGGGGAGAACCTTCATTAGCTACGTGAAGGTATATAACGCAGCCAAAACCTTTTTCGCTAGCATCAGCGAAAGCGATTAGCGAAACGACAGAAGAGTCCTTAATACCCATATGGCGCGGGAATTGAAGACCCGAGATTAGCGGTAACTCTGAAATATATTGTTGCCACAACTTGACAACAGAAGGAGGCGGAGACTCGTCCCAATCAATTTTGAGGAGCCATAGTTCTTTTATTAATAATTTAGCGAATAGCGTTATGGGACCGACAAGACCCAATACATCATAAAGTTGTGCGGTAGCGGATAGCATAGAACGCTTTGTACAAATAGCGGGCGGTTGAGATACAGTAAAAGTAAAATTATCAGTAGCGGGATGCCAGCGAAGGCCTAAAATCTTATGAGTGTCATTATCGTTAAAAGAAATATATTCTTGTTGACGATGACTTGCGGGTATGTGTTCCAACAATTCGTGGGAATTACTCGTCCATTTAACTAGATCAAAACCACCGGCTTTAAAAAGTTGGATTAATTGTGTTGCTGTCGCTACAGCTTCATCTAGCGTTGAAGCTGTGGAAGCAAGGTCATCCATGTATATATCGAGCTGTCTTTCAATAAGACTAGCTGCGAGAGGATAGTTAGCTCCTTCATCTTTTGCTAACTCACGCATGACGCGAAGAGAGAGAAAAGATGAGGAACGAAGACCAAAAGTGACACGAGTAAATTCATACGTTTGCAAGGGTTCGTCATCAGAAAAGCGAAATAAAATTCGTTGGAACTTGCGGTGCGAATCTTGTACATGTACGCAAAAATACATTTTACGAACATCAGCGAAAAAAGCAATAGAATATATTCGTACATTGAGTAAAATATTGAAAATATCAGTTTGTAAGTTTTCACCGGTATGCAAAATATCATTAAGTGATAAACCGTTATCCGACTTACAACTGCCGTCTATTACTACACGGAGCGGTGTGGATGATTTATCCTCCCGAATAACCGGGTGGTGAGGTAAGTAAAAACAAGGCACATCAAACCTTATCATTTCTTGCGGAACAAGTGTTAAGAACCCTTTATCTAAATATTCCCTAATGACGTCATTGTAACGCGCGCGAAGTTCAGGATTTCTACTAAATCTTCTTTCAAGAAGAGAAAATCTTTTTTCAGCGATTTGAAGCGAATTACCTAATTTTTCTGGTGGATCCTTAAATGGCAAAGCGACAACGTAACTGCCATCAGGATTGCGAGCGGTATTAGAGGTGAAAATATTTTCACACTCATTATCTTGCGGACTTATATACTTGGTAGAAGGCAATTCTTCCATTATCCAAAATTTTTGAAGCATGTCATTAAGCGGTTCTTGATTAATTAAATGAAAAGAATGCGATTTATGAGTAGGGGACTCAACATAAGCGTCGCCCATTATTACATAACCTAGCGTTGTTTCTAGTGCCATAGGCGCGTGCGGCGTAATTATTTTATTTGACAGTAATATTTTACAATAGGTATTTACCCCCAAAAGTAAGGAAATTTCCCCAGGTACAAAGAACTGGTCATCAGATAAACGTATCGAAGATATATAATTAATCTTATTTAAATCAATCTTAACGTCCGGTAATTTCCCGGTAATGTGAGGCACTACTAACGGTTCGACTTCATATACGAATTCATTATCGAAGCGAGATGTGAATTTAACGTGAGTAACGCCTAATATTTTTTGCGATGAACCACCAATGCCATGAACTTCGGTAAAGCGGTTTTTTCCCGATATGGGTAGAGATAAACGTTTGCAACAATCAAGCGAAATATAGTCACTTTGTGACCCTGGATCTATTAAACATCTTACATAATATTCACGTCCATAATTATTTATTACTTTTATTTTTGCGGTCGCTAATAAAGCAGCGGTTTGAGTGTGATTAATACAATTGTTAAGGTTTGTAATACTGAACGACAAGATCGTAGTAGACTCCAAGCCCTGAGTGCATACACTATCACCCGAGTTGGACTGCGGATTAATTTCGATCTTATTCGTAGAAGGATTAGAGGTTAAATTACAGTGAGCATTACGAATACCCGAGACGGCCGGCTGGGAAACCGGTTTTTGATTTAGCGCTTGCGCTTCATATTTAATTGTAAAATGTAATAAGGAATGGTGGCGTTGATTGCAATGTAAACATGTACGTTGCGAATTACAAAAACTGGACTTATGTTTATTACTTAAACAATTCGTACAAAAACCATTTTGTTTTATGTAGTTATACCTTTCCTTAGGCGTTAATTTAGAAAAGCGCGGACAATTAAACAAGTGTGTGTGTGTCTTATCTTGACACATAACGCACGGTTGATTGTTGTCAGTATTAATAAAAGTTCTAGTAGGACCACTGTTAGGTCTAGGTATATTATGTTTTTTATTATTATTAGAAAGTTTGTTTGCGGTAGGTTCAAATTGTTTTTGTATATTATTAAGTATCTTACTTTGCTCTTGGACGAAACTGATAAGACTCTGATATGTAGGTATATCAGTTTGACGTTGCGACAATTCAAAGGCTTTAACAGTATCTGCATCTAATCTCTGCAATGCTAATTGCAAGCACATAAAGTCTGTTAAGTCATTTAATTTTAACTGTTTTAGCGCTTTAATTGAGGAATCAAAATGATTAATAAATGATTCTAGATTTGCGGCGGAGCTAGAAGTAAGCGGTTTAAATCTTAACATATGATTAAAATAAGAGACAGCGAGTGAACGAGTATCGTTATATTTTTGTATAAGATTATTCCAAATTATGGGATAGTTTTCTGGCGTAGCGGACAGCCCAGCGCAAATTGCTTTGGCTTTATCAGTAAGTTTACCAACTAAATAATATACGCGTTCAGTATCCGTTAAATTCGGATTATCATGAATAATACTTTTAAATTGTTGATGAAACATAGGCCAATGACGAATATCGCCATCAAACGATTGTAATTCAATAGGCGGCAACTTATTGTGGTAAGAAGAAGGCTTGGATTCAGTCTTTATCGGAATATTAGAGTCTTTCTGTAACTTAGAAAGAACCCCCTTTATATGACAGTATAACTCTTCAAATGCGATCCAGGTTTGATAATCAACGGAACTGGTGGGGTTGGCTTGTAAGTAGACATTATTATAATCATCAACAACCTTTTCGAAATCAGTACGTAACGTATCTACATTACTAGCGTTTAACAAGAATGTATCACGCTGTTGTTCATCAGCGATAGCTGATCGCGACAATTCGTAATTTTTTTGCAAACGCGAGAACATTGCTTCTCGTTTTGCTCGAAGAATGACAACCTTTGGGTCCTCCCGGCATGGCGACCGTTCTTCACCCCTAGATTTACTCATTATTCAGCGGATTAATTTAATAAAAGCAGGCGATAATAAATAAAGTATGCGTTTGTTGGTTTTAATAGCTTAAAAACCAATTGCTATTAAATTAAAGCGGTACCTAAGTATTTATAAACGATTAAGTACAACTAAGCGAATGAGTTACCCTAACTACCGAGATATGCACCTATGAAATTACTTAATTAGCTTTAATAACCTATAACCAATTAAATAATTAGCGAGCGTAAAATATAATATTATTAATAACTTAGCGTATTGTGAAGTGAAAATGAGCGCGTTAAGTAGGTAGGTGGCACGTATTAACTGCGACGCGAGCCAAGCGGGGCACAGAATGCTACCTGCATACAGCGTATGATTTTAAAGAAAATAATTTTAAGTACGTAATTACGATTATCAATCTATAAGCACTGTCCTTCAATACAAATAAATGCCTGCGAATTAGATTGCAGAAATCTAGAAGCGATTGAATATACTTATGACTTATGTATATTATCAAAGCGGGCGGGAATAATTTATAATTAAATAGGCTTTTAATTGTTATTTCACAGACAGCTAGATAATTATAGCGATTAGATAATCGAATAATGAAACTATTGGATGGGACCAAAAAAGGTATCAAATCCGGTGAGATGGACCAAAAAAGGTGGCGGGTTTAAAATATGGCTAGAAGCCAAGAAATTGCGGTTTTAATATTTTTAATGGTGGACTGTATAAGGTGTATTAAATTAGTAGGTATTGAACGCTACTCGACGCTGTAAAACGCAGGTAATCAGACCAGGAAAAAGGTAGGAAACAGCTAGCGCCACTCACCTGATGATTAGCTGGTACCAGGCACAATGTGTCGACACAAAAGTTCACAAAACTTCACAATTATAGGCAATAGAAGCACTCTCGCGGCGGCGGCGGTGTGCTGTAGGTCTCGTGGTTAAACGGTAACTAAGCGGATATAGGCTACTCAAGGAAGAACGGGATTGGTTGATTTGGAAATACGTCATTTACGTCACAAGAGAGCGTTCAGAAATGCATGATTAATTTAAATACCAAACAACCACCAAATGGTGTAAAATCAGACATACTAAATGTATCAACGACTACACAGAGTTCATCACCAAATGCTCTTAACAATAAATTTAGTAGAAGAATTATAGTCATTGCTGATGACCAAGGCCGTAAATTTCAGCATGTTTTCCACAAATTAGTAGGCCCAGAATTTACAGTAAGCTGTTTTTGGAAGCCCGGGGCCACTATCAGTGAAGTATTATCAACGGAGAGAAGTGAAATAAAAAAACTGTCTAAAATGGACTTCGTTATTATATTGGCAGGAACAAATGATAAGAATCCCATGGATTTTCTATTTAGCGTTAAATCGTTTTTAAATGAAGTTGTAAATACAAACATAATTATTTCTAGCATTCCGTATAATAGACATTTGAATGTAAAAAAACTCAATTATGAATTAAAGTTTATATGTACAAATTATGGTCCAAATACGAGCTTTGTGGAAATTAACTACTCAGACTATATACCTAGACGCATCTCTTTAGTACTACTTAACTCTCGGTCCATTTTAAAGGAATTATTACGCCTTGACTACAAAATTAAACACGATAAATATGTCGAAAGGTTGAATTGCTCGAGGGTATGTGGATCTGTCGCGGATAAGTGTACTCAGACAAATTTTGAGTTAGATCAACACATAAAGAATAATACAAAATGTTTTCGTTTATAAGGAAATTAGTGTTTTACATCAGAATGTTAATGGTTTATTGTCGAAATCTGATCTATTGGAGTTATCTGTTGATTCATATCAAACACAAACGTCTAATCATATTGATGTACTATGCATTACTGAGCATAATATGACAGTTAATGACCTGCAGCTACTTCATATAAATAATTTTTCTCTGGTTTCGTGTTTCTCACGTAAAAATCGCCATGGAGGTACTTGTATTCTGGTTCGTAACATGCATAAGTTTAAAGCTATTTCTGACATTGAAAAGTACTCAAGGGAAGGGATTATAGAATGTTCTGGAATAGAACTACTTAGCCATGGAATTTATATTGTCTGTATCTATCGGCCTCCGGGAACCAACAATAATGACCTAACATTATTTTTTAATAATCTTGATTTAATTTTAACAACTCTTTCTTCAAAGAAAAATAAAATAATAATATGCGGAGACTTCAATATAAATATGTTAAAGCGGTGTAAAAGTGATACTTTAAAAGAAATCTCATCCGGTGTAAAAGATGATACTTTAAAAGAAATCTCATCCGCTTTCAACTTGCGGGTTGAAATAAAACAACCCACACGAATAAAATCTGGTACATGTTTAGACAATTTTCTGCATAATATACGTGGCAGTAAGTGTCAAATTGAGGAATTTGCTATTTCTGATCATACAGCACAAATTTTGACTTTTCCAGTGAAACCGACTAGTATTCTTAGGTATTGGTATGTTCAGAAACGTGACTATAGTAAAGAAAATATTGATAAATTTAAGCAATGCATTAATTCTTTGTCATTTAGTGATATTTATACTTGTACAAATACAAATACAGCTTTTGACATGTTTTATGAATTATTTTTATTATTTTACAATTTATGCTTTCCAGTAATTAAAGTAAGAATGTACAGTGAGAAACGACCAAAATGGATTACTTCAGGTATAAGAAAGTGCTGCAAACGTAAGCGTCAACTCCTGTGGCAATATAGGAAAAAGCGCACAATAATAAATAAAAATAAATTTGTAGCTCTTTCAAATAGACTTAAGCGCATTGTTAGTTTAAGTCGTAAATTTCAAAATGATTACTTTATAAGTACTGCAACTAATAAAAGTAAAGTTACTTGGACAGTTATTAATAATTCACAATATAATTTACCAAAACCTGATATTAAAGAAATAAATGTTAAAGGACAGAGTATAAGTGATCCGCAGCATATAGCAGAGTCTTTCAGTAACTTTTTCATAGACCAAACATCGCATAAGCAGAACAATAGTACCACAAAGAATGAACATAGACTGGTCAACTCACTCTTTATGCAACCTACCATTCCAGATGATATAAATAAAATAATACTGAATCTAAAAAATACAAAAAGCACGGGACATGATGATATAACGACTAGTGTAATAAAACTAGTGGCAAATAATATATCACCGGTCTTATGTTATATAGTTAATCTATGTATAATTAATGGAATTTTCCCTGATAAACTTAAAATTACCATTATTAAGCCCCTGTTTAAGAAAAATGATGCTAAAGATATGACATCTTATAGACCTATTGCTCTTGTTCCGGTACTGTCAAAAGTATTTGTAAGAATTATTTATGACAACTTGTATTCGTTTTTTGAGAATAATAGTTTATTTTCAGAAGAACAAGTTGGCTTTAGAAAAAACAAAAATATTAATACATTTATAAATTTCTTAAAGTAGTTATGATGAACATAGATAAGAGAATTCCGACTTGTGCATTGTATATGGATCTGTCAAAGACCTTTGATCACGTAAATCATTCATTATTATTAGATAAGTTAAATACTTATGGCGTGAGAGGAAATGTCTTGGACTTAATAAAATCGTACTTAACAAATCGAAGGCAATCCACGGTAATTACATCTGTATGCAATAAAAGTAGAACTGAAGTTGAGTATGCGTCTACGTTCTGAAATACTCATGTTGGTGTCCCTCAAGGTAGTGTATTGGGACCCTTATTATTCATTATATACATAAATGACTTTCCCAATATCACTAAACATCATACAACATTGTTTGCGGATGATAGTACTGTTCTTTTCCATGGCAAAAACAAAACACTGCTGGAGGATGATTTAAATAATACCTTACATACAATCATTGAGTGGTCAAGAAGTCATAACTTAGATATAAATTTAACTAAGACAAACATAATGCTTTTTAAGAATAGACAGCAATTACAATCAAATGTTACAGTCAAATACTTAGGGCAACAAGTGCAAGAAGTGCAATCAACAAAGTTTCTAGGATTGTACTTGGAGAATAATTTAACTTGGAAATCGCATATTCATAATTTAAGTTCAAAAATTAATTGATACTCATATGCACTTTTTAAGCTATCGAAAATTTCAAATATATCAACCCTTATGACCGCATATCACGGACATGTTGTTTCCCTCTTACGCTACGGTATCATTTTCTGGGGCAATTCACCTACCAAGGAAACTGTATTTAGATCACAGAAGAGATGCATCAGGGCTATTTGTAAATTAAAAAAGACTGATAGTTGTAAGCCATACTTCGTAAAGCTAAATCTTCTTACATTGCCATGCATATACATATATGAAGTTATTATGTTTGTAAAAAATAATCTTAGTCTGTTTGATAAGATGAAAAGTAGTAGGTATAAGCATCATATATGTTTTCCTCGTAATAGAACACATTTTCTGAATAGTAGTTTATTTTGTATGGCACCAAGATTATATAACCATTTACCAAATGACATTTTACAAATTAATTCTGTGGCAAGTTTTAAAAAAGCTGTTAAATTGCTCCTTATAACAAAAGCGTATTATAGTACTAAGGAATATTTGGAAGACAAAATTTGAATAACATATTTGAAATTATTAATTGACATTTTAAACATTGTTATAGACTCAGTAACATAATACATATTGACATTTTATTTATCATTGATTATAAATTTGGAAATAATAATTAATTAAATTATAATTTTTGCTAGTATTATTGAATTATTATTAATTAATAAATTGTCTGTATTTTCGCATGCCTTACCCAGGCGAGAAATGTTGAAACTTTTGTTAATTTTAAGATCTTGTATGTACCATTTCTCAAGCGATTAAAAACTATGACTATGACTAACTATCGCAGAGTTATAAAACTTAACTATATATTACTATAAAACACAACACTCTGTAACACAAACACTATTTTGTCCTTTCGTAAACGTCGTCTTGAACATCTCTCCCGCCGTGCTGCAGCGCGACGGGCCGGAGCGATGCTGCATCCTCTTCCGGTGAAGGGCGACGCTTCCGACGCTCTCGACGCTTCTATTTCGGTAGTGGCACGATCTTCTTCGTGGGGCGTTTTAAGATGCCCCCCGCAGTGCGCACCTCCACAGTGCGGACTTCTCCGTCGGCTCCGGGGTAGATTGCCTCGACCCTCCCGCGCGGCCAAGTGTTGCGCGGCAGCTGTCCGTCGGCGATCAGGACGGGATCGCCCACCTGGAGACTGGGACCCCTCCCGTGGGGCTCCCGCCGGTACTGTAGCTCGGGCAGGTACTCGCGCACCCAGGGTCGCCAGAACATGTCGGCGAGCGCTTGCGAGCGTCGCCATTGCTTCTTGCTGTCTAGGTCGCTCTCGTCGAACGTCCCGGGTGTCGGCAGCCGCGCCGACCCCCCGAGCAGCAGGTGATTGGGCGTGATGGCTTCGTCGTCCCCGGTGTCCACTGATACGTGCGTCAGTGGTCTGCTGTTGACTGTGTATTCGGCCTCGCAGAGCAGCGTGGCCAGAACCTCTTCTTGCGGGTGCTTCTCCTGTAGTACTGTGCTCAGTGTGGTCTTGACACAGCGAATGAGACGCTCCCAGGCGCCTCCCATGAAGGGCGCTGAGGGCGTTATGAAGCGCCACGCCATCCCACGACGGCCGGATTCCTTGGCGAGTGCGTCGCGCAGCTCCCTGTCCGCGCCATGCATGTTGGTGCCATTGTCGGAGTAGATCTCCGCGGGGCACCCGCGGCGCGCCGCGAACCTTCGCAGCGCGAGCACGGCGGAGTCCGCGCTGAGGCTGGCCGCGACTCGAGGTGCACGGCCCGTGTGGTGAGGCAGGTGAAGAGGGCCACGTATCTCTTCTGGTGTTGACGACCGACGGTGACGGAGAACGGTCCGAAGTAATCCAGACCGGTGAATGTGAACGGTCTCTGGTGATGCGCCAGTCGTGTCTTCGGGTGGTCGCCGGTGGACGGCACTGGAGGTTGTGCTCGTCGTATGCGACATCTCAAGCAACGGTTCACGATGCCTTTCGTGACGGGTCGAAGTCGCACTATCCAATAGTGCTGGCGCACCTCGTTCACGATCATTTCTGTTCCACTGTGGTGTAGATCGCGGTGCGTCCAGTCGATGTAGAGCTGCGTGATGTAGTGATCGCCGTCTAGCACGGGCGGTCTTTTCGTCTCTTCTGTTACGTCTTCAGCAGCGGCGATGCGACTTCTGAGCGTGATGATGTCGTCGTTGCGGAGTTCTATCGGCAGCGATCTCAGGCGACTGTCGATGGCGATACTGTTGCCCTTCCGGAGGTCATTGATTTCCCGTCCGAAGGACTCTTCTTGTACTACGCGGATCAGTAGTACTTCTGCTTCCCTTAGGAATTCGGCCGGTAACGTGACGAATCTTCGAGTGGTGACTGTCTTCTGTGGAGGTCTGCAGGTCTTCTGAGTCCTCTTCTGTTGTCTCCAGTCGGGATCTTGTTCCGGATTCTTTCTGGTCCTTTTGTAGCACGTTTTCGCTGTGGTTTTTCGACACAGTGCTATAAATTGAAGCGCTCTTACCGTGGCCCGCAGTAATCGTTCCCACTTCGAAAATCTGTGCGGATCGGGAAAGACTTCTCTGTGTTTCGTTGCGCTGTGAGCTTCTGTTACTGTCAGAGTCTTCTCTTCTGCCGTTGGTTCGGCGCTGACTGTTCTCTCTTTCGGCCAGTGTGACGGATTGGTGTACGGGCTTCGATGCTGTCTGTTTCCGTCGTTAGCGTCCGGTGATACGTCGCGAGCGGCGACGCTTACGGCGTTTTTCTGTGTTGTCACCAGGCGCCAGTCCGTCACCTTGCTGTGCTTCTTCTCGGTGGCCGGGTGAGCGACGAACGGGTTGTAAGGCCGGGCGCCGCTCCTGTTTCTTGAGAGGCATATCCACGGTATGTACTGCGTGGACACGCTGTGGTGGTTGCGTTCGGATGTACGTGCCGTGAAGCACCCAGCGAGCCACCGGAGCGAGTGGAGTGAGCGATGCCACCGGCTGATGTCGCGGGCCTCTTCGCACGTTGCTGGCGAGAAGCAGGTGCCAGTTGTCTTGCCCGATGAGTATTCGTGGCACCGCTCCCTCGTAGGCGAGCTTCTCGCGCAGATCTTCTAAGTGTCCGCAGCCCGCGAGGTCGTCCCGGTCCACAGTTTGCGGCGACAGGTCAGGCAGTCCTGGTACGGTGCGCGCGTGTAGGTTAACGCGCTGTCCTTGCGGCCCCGTGAGCGAGACCGCAACGCGACGAGACTCTGGCGTGTCGACGATAATATCCCCGATGGCTTCCATCTTGAGCGGGTCCAGACGTCCTTCGGCTCCCACTTGCTTGGCGATCTCTTCGTCGATGAGAGACACCGTAGACCCGTCGTCCAGCAGGGCGGACGTCGAGGTCTCTCCCGCCGGTCCGATGACTCGTACCGGAACTATCTTCAGATAGGCTTGAGGCTTCTGCGACATCCATGCGTTGGCGACTGTCTCCCTGGCTTCCTCCGCATTGTCTTCGGTGGACGCAACCGACGCCGCCTTTTCGTGATGGAGAAGGCAGTGGTGCGTCCTCTTGCATCCATTGATCTCGCATCTTCTGATCTTGCATCGATGCTTCGCGTATCTTGGCTTCAGACAGCGAAAGCAAAGGCTGTGCTTCTTCGCGAGATCCCACCTTCCATCTGAATCGGCTTCTTTAAACTCGGCACATTCTAATAATGTTGTCTTTTACTTACGCGAATATTACACATTGAAATCAAACTACTTTTACAGATTTTATCGCAAACATTCGAAACGTCGGGATAGTAAAATCAGAAAATAAACCGCGATAAAATCCGTAAAAGTAGTTTGATTTCAATCGGCACATTCTGTTATGGCGTGCCCCTCCTTGTTGCAGACCCTGCACCGCGGCGTCTGCTTCTCTGTTGCGGTGTGCGCTCTGTGCGTCCGCGTCGTCCGTAGACTGGCCCGTGGTTCGGTGATCAGCTCCGGCGGTGCGAAGGCGCTGCAGTAGCGGGCTTGCTCGGTGACGAAGTCGCTGTATCTTACTAAGTCCGGAACTGAATTATACTTCTCGGTGAACATCTTGTACCACTGGACGCGCAGAGAGTTCGGTAGCTTCTCGGTGAGATACCGCAGTAGCTCGGCGTTGATGAGATAATATTCTTTCTTCAACGCGCGAAGTGTGACCACGCTGCTTCTGACCCTGCTTGCAAAGGTGCAGATGTCCTTCGGCGATTCTGTGCAGCGCGGCAAAGTTCGGAGTTTTTCTGTTTCCGCTTGAGCGATGGAGTCCGGACGGCCAAATTGTAGTTCCAATTCCTTCATAATGTCGTCCGGCTTCGCGTGCCCGATGAGTTCCGAGCTAACTGTTTCCAAGGCTCTTCCCTTGAGACTTCTTCTTAGTCTTGCTGTATTTTCAACGTCGTTGAAGTAGCTGCGAGTGGTGTCATATATGGCGCGAATCGATAACCACTCGGTGTGTGCTCCACTGAAGATTGGCAGGTCCATGATGACCTTCGATGCGGCGGCAACCGGCGTGACTGCGTACGTCTCGAACGGTTTGCTTCGGTCGGCGAGCGCGGCGATAGCGGACGTTAGTTCGCTGATGAACGGACGGAGTGCGTCGCCTTCCTTCGGGATCTTCACTGGATCAGCACACTTCTGTTCTTCTGTAGCCGGAACCCCAGTCTTCTGTGCGGCGTCGGGATCCGGTCGATGCTCGTGAAGTCTTCTGTCTTGAGCCGGCGCGATGTCCTCCGGGCAGAGCGGCAGTGTCTGAACGGGCTGCGCAGCGTCGGCATCCCTCCCGGTGGTCTCGTCCTCTTCTGGGCGTGGCTGTGACTCTGGTTCTGGTGCTTCTTCCAGCCAGGTTCTGTCTTGGAGTGACCGTCGTCATCGTAGTCGTCCTCCGATGAGTCCTCTTCAGCCTTCTGTAGCGCTAGCTCGGCTAATTCCAACTTGAGTTTCAGTATTTCTTCACGGGCTTTCAGTATCCTCTTCTGGGATCAATGAGTCCTGTGGGACTTCGGTGGGCCGGTCGGCCTCTTCGATTCTTCGGTCCGGGTTTCTTCTTCCCGGCTAACGGTCGCTGCGTCCGGTCGGTGTGCTTCGTCGGCGGGGCGCAGCGTCGCATCTGAATGTTTTCCTGTATGTTTCCCCTTCCTCTGGCTCGGGGGCTCTGGTCTCTCTGGAACAGTCCTCGGAGCCGGCGGAGGGGACCGCCGCGGGGTCGCGGGCCGCGGCGGGTCGGTGCTGACGGTCGACGGGGAACGCGGGGGCAGCTCGTGGCGAACGGTTCTTCTCTGGGGGTGCCCCCCCCCCCCCCCCACCTCAATCATCCACGCCTCGGGAGCCCGTCCTCTTGAACGCGTTATGGGCATCTTGTAAGCCTTCAGTCCAAATTTTCGTTCTTCAGTCCAAATCTTCAGCTCTTCAGCCGGTTCTTCGGTAATCCGGCTCCGTAGGACCAGCGAATGCTGGTTAGTACTCTTCAGCCGATTTTTCGGTAATCCGGCTCGATGCGACCAGCGAATGTGCAGGACGGGCGGACCCGAATGAACGAGCCACTGACGTCCGGTGTGTCTGTAGCTATCGCTGGTACGGTATGAACCCGCCGAAGAGTGTTGACGCTGTTGGTTACAATGTAGGGTTACAAGGTGTCCGTGAAATAAGAACTCCCAATTCGATAGCAAGCTTGATAGTGGCTCCGACGGTGGCGCTCTTCGTACTGAATATTCTTTTTAACCGACTTCAAAAAAGGAGGTTCTGTATTCGACGCGTATGTATGTAATATTAATAAAAATGCGTAATATTCATATATGTTAGTCTATGTGGGCTTCTAAACGAATTTACCAAATTTCACGAGTGTTTGTATGTATGTATGTATGTATGTATGTATGTATGTATGTATGTATGTAGGTTTGTCCGCGGATTTCTCAGAAACTACAAGTCCGATTTCGAAAATTCTTTTTGCAATAGTTAGAGTATCTTTCAACTTAGGGTAGAGTATAAATTTCATCAAAATCGGTCCAGTAGTTTAAGAGATATAAACTTTTTATGTTTTCAGTAAGTTACTGTAATGTAGACGTTCGAGTTGCGTGATAGTGCTGATACCTATCTTGGTAAAATAAGTCACTAAAAAGTGTTAAATAAACTATTTTAAAAAAAATATAAACCGACTTCAAAGTAAATTATCTAAAAAGCATAAAATAACGAAAATATTATTGAAGTTGGTGCAGAATATACACAGCAGGTACGCTAACACCAACTTCAATAATATTTTCGTTATTTTATGCTTTTTAGATAATTTACTTTGAAGTCGGTTTATATTTTTTTTAAAATAGTTTATCTACTATTTATATCTTGCTTTTAGTTCCCGCGTCGACCGCTTGCTTGTTCACCGACAGTGGCGCCGAATGCGCATTTACTATCCTTGCAGGGAGCTTTACCGTAACGAGAGCCCCACCGAGGCAGCCACTAACGTTTTATTTTTATTATAAAAACTGTACATTTTCGCTTATTCTACTTAGACTATTCTAGACACATACATGATACCTATACCGTTAGAAAGTGCGTGTAAGCAGCTTTCTAACGGTGTACATAGGGTTTATCTATCTATTTCTGTTAGGGAACTACAGGCCGATAAATACTGTAAGTAGGGGCGCGACGACTATGCTTTGGCCGCTTGTCGCTTCGCCTGCGCCCTGCCCGTAGCATCCACATGCCCACAAATAGTACCGATAGGTAGCCTGTGATGTGTACTATCTGTATACCTATGATCTAGACCACCTAGGGGCCTAGGTCATAGCAAAAACCCTAGAAAACATGATATGCGATAGAACATTTGCCTATAACTATGGAAATATGTACAGCAGTGCTGTTTAGGCACTTAGACCCACCAAGGCGGACCCAGATCTAGGTCCTGAGTTGGTTCCTAGATTTGGGACCTAGCTGCAAATAACTATTTGCTGTTCATATATGTGCTTAGCACATCTAGGGCATGTGGGTACTTCTATTATACTATTACCCTACGCTAATTACAAATAGCAAGTACTATGAGACCTAGGCTAGGCTATCTATAAGTGATTCAGCTCACCCCTCCTCGGGATAGTGAGCTTATACACAAAACTATATTATAATTTATTAGGAAATTAAATCTAGGCTCTTAACTATCGCAGAGTTATAAAACTTAACTATATATTACTATAAAACACAACACTCTGTAACACAAACACTATTTTGTCCTTTCGTAAACGTCGTCTTGAACAGTTTAATTAAAAGTGTGTACTAGGAACTGCAGGATTGTAGGCTGAGACTAAAATATGCAAAGAAAATAAGTACAAAAAAATAAAAATAATAAAGAAAACTTAACAAAAAAGTAGGTATAACACAAGATCTTAATTGATTCTAGGTTATCTAACAGTTGTGGTGTATGTGAGCGTTTGTGTGAGTGTGTGTGTGTGTGTGTGTGTGTGTGGGTGTACGTGTGTGTGTGTATATTTGCAACTACTTAAATATGATTTTCTGTATCACTGTATGAAAGTTCGTACAGCGTATATATTATTTATTTTATAATTTTTGTACACTCTATAGTATTACAGGAAAAACGGAAATATAGGAAAGAATAGTAGGTACAAAGGCACAGCTTATTTCTAAAGAAATTTCTTCCAGCAGGCCTGCGAGTGGAGAGTTGAAAAAAAAGAAATGGGACGTAGTGTGTTTATAAAATATAAAAAACTAACAAAATCATCGATATACTATTTAAAATAATCGCGTTATTTATTATATATCGATGAACAAAATAATTAATTTAAATACATTATTTAAATAAAATACATACACACATATACATATACATAATTTAGTAAACATGAATACATACTATTAAGTAAAATTACTAAAACTATAGAATATACACTAATATACTATAGAAGATAAATACAATACATAATAATATATACCAAAATGTCATATTAAAGAAAGATAGTGCTCTCTAGCTCGACTTTTGAAAACTGTAACATTTACCGACAGACGTATATCCGACGAAAGAGAATTCCATAGACGGACGGCATGAACAGTGCCGGAATAGAAATAAAAGTCCGTTTTATGGGAAGGGAATAGAAGGTTAGTACGGAGATGGGATCTGCAAGGAGAGTCAGGAGATCTCACAAAGGAAAAACGTTTCCGCAGATAGGAAGGGGATGTGGGATTATAAAGGATATTAAAGAAAAGGCAAAGTATACGAGTGTTCCTGCGAAGACGAATAATTGAGGTCGTTACGAAACTGAGTGACATGATCGTATTTTTGAGACAAAATATAAAACGAATGCATAGGTTTTGTATTACTCAATAAATCGTACAATGTATCGGTACGCAAGTATCGGTAGTGCGGGTTACGGCACGACTGAGGTGCCGTGGCATGGTGGCGCGGGAGCGGGCCCTTGATCCTTAGTCAGCATGTCACTACAGGTGTTTATTCTAATCACATAAGATTCACAACGGTAAGTAGGTAATTAATTGTTAATGTATATTAAGCGTAGACGTCAGCCGGGCGACTCTGGGACAACTCTGCTCAACTCTTTTATTATCTCTTGTTTTACACAGAGTTCGGAACAGTATTAGAACTTAGTACTGACCAGTGACTACAAAGGCCAGCCAAGAGCTACTACAATACACTCGCGATGTAAAAAACATTATGATATCAATCAATTTAAACGTGTTTACATGCATAAATCATAGCGGCGGCCGGCGGGCGGCGGCGGGCGTGTGCGCAGCTACAATTGAGTAGCCTCTAGCCGTAATACACGACGCTGTTTAGAACAATCAATGTAAATATTTTCATAACTCAGTTCAAAGGCGAGTAATGTTGTGTTTTCAAATTATATTGAACCTCAATACGAGACGCCAAGATAGTAAATAAATAAATAGTCTGTCTTTAAAAAAAATGGTGGTGTGCGCGACGCCGACTACGCGACGGTGACAGCATCAAAGACAAACAAAAATAAGACAGAATTGTCAGACAACAATGTAAAGGGGTTCTACAAGCAATGTTGTTAGTCTGTTATGAACGTGTCTAAATAATTTTATATGACATGACAATGATATTGTTACACATGCATGAGTACGCGAACATAAAGGCGAAGTCAACCAATTTATCCTCCTATTATGGGGGTGGTATTGTGGCGGAGTCGCGGGCGGCGGGGCGGCGGGGCGTGCACCATTACGTTCCAAAGCGCATTATGTTCAGCAAAGCACATTACATCCCGATGGGGAGCCGCCCGGTGCCCGGGGCCGCCGCTGACCCAATTAGACACTGGACACGTGGTCACGCCGCGCCACTACGAGGAATACTGCTCTCTCAAAATCATGCTTCACCGTCATCGCTGATTCTGGGTTATGGATATCTCTCCGCTTTTAAAAGGCTCCATGTTTGTTACAAAAGCTGTCCGGACGTAAAGGAAAAGTTTTAGCAGCAACTGCTAAAAGTAAATCCAGTCTAAAGTAAAGTAACCAGCATACAGTAAACAATGTACACTTAAACCTGTCAAATTCAGTGATCGTAAGAAATCTTCATGTAACGACACGTGGTGCTTTTGGGTCTGGGATGGAACTACAACAAAAGTGTAGATAGATAACTTTGTGATCTTAGAAGTCGCAAATAGATTTGACGAGTTGAGTATCACTTATTTTAAGCTCTGTGGTGATTTCCCAAGCGAGAGGCGTGACAAGAAGATAATACCTTCATACACCACTGCGCAGCAGATAGTGCATTTTATCTGCATAACTCGTGATAGGTATTTGTTAGAACTTGGGAGTCGCTGGACGCTGGACGCTGGGCGGTTGGGGTGTGGGCCCTAGACGTCCATCGAGGACGGCGGCGACTCCGAGGACGGTGGCGGGGTTGCGACCCCCGCCCCGTGAGTACCATGCCAGGTTCCCGATGTGCTATACAATGCGCCCCAGCGGCGGGTTCAAAGGCAAGACACTGAGGGACACCTGGTGCAATCCCTGGCTTCCCCTCTCATGTGCCGATGCGAAAGCCGCGGGGTTTTAGCGGGTAAGAATCCCACATACCCCGGTTGACCCTCCCACAGCTCCCAGGGAACTATTGAAGATTTACCCCACGAGAACAAAAACAAAAAAAGTACTTGTATCAAATACATCTGGCCTTTACTTTACTTATTTTTTCTTCGATCAAAGCTTAGATCGCGAAGAAGGCTGTAGCCCGTCCTAATGTATGTTGTGATTTCGATTCATATTCAAAATAGAAAATAAAAATCATTGCATTGTAAGCAACTCTGATTACCATTAAATGACTGTTTCCGCAAAATGAACGAGGCCCGGGTTGTATTTTTTAATTAACTCTGGAGGGTCGCGGTCGCATATACCTACTTACTTTGAAAAAGACTTCATTGTCATTTCCGACAACAATGGACGAAGCTAAGTATTTAATACTAAATGTAATAAGCATTGTGCCAGATATTATTATGTATTGGAAAAACATATAGCATTATATATTTTTAGATTAAATTAAAACTGACTTTAAGGAAAATGATCTAAAAAGTATTATATAAAGATAATATATTGCAGTGTGCTTCGGGACCTGCAAGAAAATCAACATTTTTGATATATTTTCGTTTCAGATCAATATTTGTTTATTAGGTTTTCAATAATAATAATAATACCCGCAGGGCAGCTTGTGGCGAGCTGTTGGTGCGTAATGACACCACGGACCCGAGTGCTCCAGAGAGTCGGTCAGGGCCCCCACCTCGGCGTGTCTTCGTCGGTCGAGTGGAAACCGAAGAGGGCCCGCAGGACTCTCAGCTCTGGCTTGCCTTAATTGGCCGTCCAGAGAGGAGCTGTTAGAGCTATATGCTCCAGGGGTGGAAGTGTTAAAGGGCATAACGCCGCGAGTAACTTCGGAGAAAGCGCAGCACACCTCTCGACACCCCTGAGTCACTCACACCGGTGTTGCTCTCTGTCGTCATCGGACGATCATTTGGGGAGCCCATCTAGTGGGTGGCAAGCCACCGCTTGCCAAAAGATAATTAGTATACTAATTATGGCAAGTGACCCCGGCCTTTTACAATAGACCAGTGTTCGGTACCCCAAATGCCCACTCAAAGACTTCTAGAAATCTTTCCACATACTTATAATAGTCCCTACACCAGTCAGAGTCAACTGCTGTTTATATCTTATTTCCAGCAGTTGATTCTGACTGGTATGTTCCATTTCATTACTTCCTCCCAACAGGCCTCTACGTGTTGGATTCGTCCCCACGCAAGCCTTTTAAAAGTCCGGGTGTAAAAGCCCGTGTTATCATAAAAAAAAAAACAAAATAATAATAATAATAACTCTGTTTCAGACGCTTGAGCCAGCTGTCATCGTCTCGGCGCAACGGCTGTCTGATCAGGTGCGGGCCATCCAATGTGGTAACATGTTGGATGACGCTGTGCTTGATCGGCTACGCTCGGAGGTACAAGGTAGCCGTGTCGCCCCCTGTATACCGTCGTCGCAAGCTGTGGCCCCGGCGATTTACACCGCGCCCGCGCCACGGCCCGGAGCTAATAGCGACAATGATGGGGACGACATTACTACCAACGTAAGTACCTACAAAATTACCCAGTTGAGGAGTACTTTGGAAGATGTTGTTCGGGAATATCGGGCCATACCGCAAAACCTTAGACCTCGCTTGCCCCGTTTGCCTATGCACAAACGAAATAGAGCGCTTGTGTGTGCCTTGGATTCACTACTGTCAAGTTATTTTGACAGTAGTGAAGACCTCGCTGATGCCCACTCTCTCCTGTACTGTGCAGCCATGATAGCATGTCACGTAGCTCGCGTCAAGGTCCCTAATGCTGACGCAGCTACGCGACCAAGACCTGCTGTACCGGCTTGGCAGTGCAGGATAGAGCGCCGCATTGGCGAGGCTAGGGTACTCATAGGCAAGCTCACCTGCTTCAGAGAGGGCAATACGCGCCCTAGAGTGATGCGCTTTGTGAGGCGCGCATTCTCGGGGACCGGCATCGGCCCTCGGGAATACTTATCGCGTGTCACAGAGCGCATTGACTTTCTGAAGCAGAAAGTTTGTGCATGGGCGAACCGGATACGCAGGTATAAGGCACGTATGGACCGATACTACCAGAACAATATGTTTCAAAGAGACCAAAGGTGGGTTTTTAGGTCCTGGGAGCGACCTAGTCAGACGGAGGGTGACGTGCTGCGACCGGATGATGACGCCATGACCACGTTCTGGCGTAACATCTGGTCGGTACCCGTCACTCATTCCGAGGGTGATTGGATCAGGGATGTTGAGCAGGTATGTGAGCCATTGCCAGAAATGGGGGCCATCACCATCAGGCCCCAAGATGTAGCAGATGCAGTCCGTCAGTTGCCTAATTGGAAGGCACCAGGACCAGATGGACTGCTTTTTTTTTTTTTTTTTGGGAATGATAGACGCTGTTGGCCGCAGATGGCCATTACAGCTTCACCGGACAATAGGAGGCGAGCGCTTAAAGCGCTCTAGCCTTTACGGTAGAAGTAGCGACGAGCTCAAGGGCACCTCAGGGAGGCACGGCCTCGGCTTGGGCTGTCGCTTAAGAGAGGGCTGAGTTTACCACCAGTTCACAACGCGCCCCCACTGAGAAGAACCGGCAAGAAACTCAGTGGGGTGATGCACGTCGTTGCGGTCGCATACGTACGACCCTTCGGCCTCGCCGGCGAGACCGGTGTCTGATAGCTAGTGTAGCATACGGTTGTCGGGGAGGGGTCGGCGCATCCCGGTCCAATAGGACCGTCATGGGGTCAGGAGGGTCGAGCAGTACGTGCCGTGGTCTGCGGCGCGAGTCAGAAGGACTAGGGGCGTAATCGGCGGCGGCGCGGATTAAACTGTTTGCGTGACGGGACGGGACTTACGAAGGGGATCTAATTTGAAATCGGAATGCAGATCTACGTTCCGCATGTACCACGGGGCAGATGGACTGCATAATTTCTGGCTCAAATGGATACGCAACTCGCATATTTGCTTGGCTTCCCTGTTCCAATCAGCCTTGGAATCTGGGTCGCTGCCAGAATTTATGACTACAGGTATAACCCACCTGCTCCATAAGACCAATAGTACCACGGCCCCAAAGAACTATAGGCCGATCACGTGTCTGCCTGCAGTTTATAAGACTCTTACATTCATTCTGAGAGCAAAAATCTACAGACATGTTGAGGACAACTCAATAATGTCTGCGTCTCAGAATGGATGTAGGAGTGGGGCCCGTGGTACTAAGGAGCTACTCCTCATTGATATGGCCATCTGCCAGCAGGCTCGCCGTAGTCGGAAGGATCTGTCGACATGCTGGATAGATTAAAAGAAGGCCTATGACTCTGTGCCTCATACATGGCTTATGAGGGTGCTAGAGTTGTATAAAGTTAATGCAACTCTACGCATCTTCCTGGCGTTGTGTATGAGGCAGTGGAGAACGGTTCTTCTCTATCCAGGATCTCGACAGACCCTTGGGAACGGTGATCCAATAAGGATAGAACGGGGTATCTTTCAGGGTGATAGTCTGAGTCCCTTGTGGTTTTGTCTGGCCCTGAACCCTTTAAGCACTCTCTTAAAGAGTTCAGGGTTAGGCTATCGGTTGCGGAGAGGTAGTCAGGTCATATCTCACCTGCTTTACATGGATGACTTGAAACTATTTGCCCCCACTGAGCTCCAACTGATGGGCTTACTGAAGGTCACAGAAACTTTCAGTAATTCTATCAGGATGGAGTTTGGTGTGGACAAATGTGCAGTTATGCATGTAAAGCGGGGGAGATTGGTTGAGTCTAGGAGCGTACAGCTCTCAGACTCTACCGATCTCAGGACACTCTCTGCAACCGAAACCTACAAATACTTGGGTATGTCACAGGCGTTGGGCATCAATGAGACTGACATGAAACAGTCGTTGCGGGAACGCTTCCTGGGCCGCCTGAGAAAAGTACTTAAAAGTCTTTTGTCGGGCGGAAACAGGGTGCGAGCCTACAACGGTTGGGTCATGCCAGTCTTAATGTACTCCTTTGGCATACTCAAGTGGACTCAGACTGAACTAGACACCCTGGATAGAACAGTTCGTACACTGTTAACCACATACCGTATGCATCATCCTCGCTCTTCAGTGATGAGGTTATATATCCCACGGAAATGTGGTGGCAGAGGCTTTTTAAATGTTAAGACCCTACATAACCGTGAGATATGTAGCCTCAGGGAATATTTCCTCCACTGCGGCGGAGAGATGCATACGGATGTGGTTGCTGTGGACAATGGACTGACCCCTCTATCCTTATCCAAAGGGAACTGGCGCAAACCTGTGGTGATCACCACTGGCGATCGAGAGGCGGTATGGCAAAGCAAGGAGCTACACGGAAGGTTCTACCGGGCTCTTCATGGGCCCGATGTAGACTTCTCAGCCTCCGTGGCCTGGCTACGATTCGGTGACCTCTTTGGGGAAACCGAAGGTTTTGCCTGTGCAATTATGGACGAAGTTGTGATGACGAACAACTACCGGAAATATATCCTGAGGGATGGCACCATTGACATTTGTCGGGCATGTCATCGCCCTGGTGAATCCCTCAGGCATATTATTTCCGGTTGTTCGCGTCTCGCAAATGGCGAATACTTGCACAGACACAACCAAGTAGCCAGGATAATCCACCAGCAACTTGCTTTGAAATACCGCCTTGTGACGTCAGAGGTACCGTACTACAGGTATATGCCAGAACCAGTTCTGGAGGATGGCCATATCACGTTATACTGGGACCGATCTGTCATCACAGACAGGACTATTGTCGCCAATAAGCCTGATATTGTGTTGATAGATCGCACCGAGCGTCATGCAATGATTGTAGATGTCACTGTCCCCCATGACGAGAACCTCGTGAAAGCGGAGAAAGATAAAGAATGCAAATATCTTGATCTCGCGCACGAGGTTGTCGACATGTGGGACATTGATAGGGCAATCATTGTACCTATAGTTGTTTCTGCCCATGGCCTAATGGCCAAGAGCCTCGATAAACACCTCAAAAGGCTCGCGTTAGACGGCTGGATCAAGGGCCAGATGCAGAAGGCAGTGCTCCTGGAGACGGCACGCATTGTGAGGAAGTTCCTCTCTCTGGAGCCTTAACCACCGTCTGCTAGGACCCTGTTCCCGCAGCCGGTTGGAAGGTGTTTTTTATATTTTTAAATGTATTTATTTTTTATATTTATATTTGAAAATGTAAGAAACTGAAAGAATTTTAATAAATGGTATAATAATAATATCTTGGGACAATCCAAACACGGTCATCAGATACCAAACTAGGCAGAGCCTGTACTATGGAAACCAGACAACTGATACTAATACTTAGATACTTTTTTTTTTGTAAATACATACTTAAATAGATAAACAACACCCAGACACTTGGCGGGAATCGAACCCACGACCCATTGGTCAGCAGGCAGGGTGTCTGACCACTAGACCAACGAGCCCGTCAAATCAATATCAATCTTCTTCTTTAAGTGCCTCTCCATTACTGAAGGTTGGCGGTTAGATTCCGAAACTTCATTTTATCCATGGCTAGTCTGAATTGCTGTTCTACAGACTTGATTCCAGTCCATTCTCTGATGTTACGTAGCCAGGACATCTTTCGTCTTCCAACTTTTCTTTTCCCTGCTATTTTCCCCATCATAATGGTTTGTAGCAGGTTCTATTTGTTATGCCTGAGGATGTGACCCAAGTACGCTACTTTACGCTGCTTGATTATGCGAACCAGTTCCACTTTTTTGGACATTCGGCGGAGCACTTCGACATTTGTCACCTTTTGTGTCCAACTAATACGAAGCATGCATGCATGTGGACATATCGTCATATGTCCACATTTCGAAAGCTTCGATCTTTCGTCTGAGATCTTCTTTTAGCGTCCACGCCTCACATCCGTAAAGTACAACTGGCCAAACATAGCATTGTAAAAGCCGGGTTCGGAGTGTTATTGACAACTGTCGAGAGCACAACACTTTTTTCATGGTCATGAATGACGTTCGAGCAATCTCTATACGTGTGCGGATCTCCGTATCGCTCTCAAATGTATCTGTCAACCACGAACCTAGATATTTGTACTTGCTGACCCTCTCTAAGATGTTACATCCTACTTTAATTGCAGCATAGGGTTTTGGCTGATTCTCCACTACCATGTACTTAGTCTTGGATGCATTCATATAATATTTAGAAATAATCAAATGGGATCACTTATCGTTTCCAACCCGACCATCTTCGCGCCTGTGTACCTATCAGCTTCTTGTTAAAATACATAGGTACTTTAGTCGACTTAATCACTACAGTTTTGGCTAGCACTATGTCTAGCTTCACTTGTACCTACACCTGAATATTTGCTTGTGGTATTCCACATATGCAAAAAGTGCATAGTGTTATAGAGTTGATACGCGTCCTTATATAGATTTCACAACACTTTCAAGGAACCCGCTCGTCTGAAGCATATGGCGCGTCGCGTTGATTTGCGCATATGACCACAATTCTGCCGCGCAATTTATAAATGCAGTAAAGAACATGGGAACGGTTTCGAGAAAAACGCGGTCAAACTTGAAATTTTTCTTTTTGTTGCCTGCAAATTGTTACTCAAAGATTAGTAAAAATATAAATATGTGCGCAAAGAGCAAATTAAGAAGATGAACTTGGTATTGGGTTTTTGCTTATTAGTTAATACTAGCTGACCCACGCAGCTCCGCCTGCGCTATTTTTACGTTAACTAAACTTTGAATAACAGACATTCGCATCGAATACATAACCTCATTTTTTATAGTCGGTTAAAAACTGGGACCCACTTTTTACTTGCTCTCCGAAGCACGGACCCGTTTAGTTCAAATGGCGTTAAATGGTCACCGATCTATTTAATGACCTTACCTAACGTTGCTTAACCCGATCGATTACAAAACCTTGATAACAACTCTCTATGAGTGTTCCCTTACTAATATTTATTATATTTTATAGAAAAATTTGTAAAATCGGACCAAGCGTATAACCAAGTACCCGTTTTGACTTTAATCCCCTCTCCCAAAAGAACCGTGCTAGATTACGGGATAAAAAGTATCCTATGTCCTACCTCGTAGTAAGATCTCAAATCATGCCAAGTTTCATTTGAATCCATTCAGTAGTTTCGGCGTGATGCTCAGCCGTGATACAGACAGACAGACAGACGGACAGACAGACAGACAAAAATTAAAAAATTTACATTTTAGGCCTCAGTATCGGTTATAGAATGCCCTCCAAATATAATTTTCAAAATATCTTCAATGTACAGAATTGGACCTATTACAGTTTTATTATAAGTATAGATATAGATTTTGTGTATAAAATATTTAAAAAACTGTTCATGTTATGAATTCACATAATTTTCACACGATACTTAACTACACATGAATGCAGTATGTGTGTTGCTTACTGCATTGATCTGTAGTTTTCTGTACTTACGGCACATATGTTAGATGATTCAATGTAATGGTAGATTTTACAACATAACATACATGCCGTATTTTTACAGGTTACTGCATTTATGAGTAGGAACATGAAATAAAATAACTCAACAAAACTCTTACTGCACAGTAATATTACAATTACACTGCGTTTATCATATGTCAATATCGCATTTACGTTGAACTTTACCAAATGAACAATGAGTAAATGAAACAAGGATTACAAATAATTGCTGAAATTTCTGTATTTAATAAATCACAGACTCATTTTGTTTGACTTGGTACATAATGGCACCAATCTCAGGTTTAATGAGTAGGTTATATTACTTTAGGAAAGTACCTTACTAATAAAAAAGGTCACAAATATTTTTTTTATTTTGCGACGCACAATTATCCGCCCACAGCACTACGTTTGGAATATCTTGATGAAAAGAAAAGAAGGCATGATATGCAAAAATAATCTCTTCTTGGCGTCTTCCTGATACTGTTTCATGCCAAATCATAGCTATAGGTAAATGTTTTGAGCCTGAGCCTAATGGTACAAAACTTTCATTAAAGTGCTAATAGCGGTGAAATGCCTGAATTCTTGTTATTTTAAGTTAAATGTTCACAATAACTGTAAATTTAATCTGTATAGAAAAAATATAAAACTTTAGATAAAGTTTCGATAAATACGTTTACTTGAATAAAAATATATTTTCGATAACCACTTTTTAGGAAAAAAATCTAAAAAGGACCTATTTATGTCATAATTTGCAAATGTCTATGATGATGATGAGATGTCTATGATTCTTGGACAGAAAATTGCGGCTTTGCATTGGCTTTGTCCATTCTCGCATTCTTCATGAACCACCACCACCTTTCTGGAAACCTTAAAACCTGGATATTCGGAACAAAAGTCCTCGTACATAGATTTTATAGTAATATCACTGGGCAAGTATAGGCGATTGCATGTTCCCATCCGTAGTGAGATATTATTGGTCTGTATTTTATTATAGGTATG
The DNA here is from genome assembly GCA_911728495.1 of Furcula furcula. Lineage (NCBI taxonomy): Eukaryota > Metazoa > Arthropoda > Insecta > Lepidoptera > Notodontidae > Furcula > Furcula furcula. The sequence goes on along the minus strand of OU452247.1, from coordinate 29,232,496 downwards.
TTCTTTTATAATATTGTTGTCAATATTTTTTGTTCTTGTATAAGATCCCTTCTTATTTTTCTGATCACTAACTGACTTCTATAATACTGGAATTAAATAAAGTTAATACTAATAATTATTATAATGAAATGTGTAGATATTGATTCTAAATTATATTGCAATTATATGAAATGTATTAGATATCTAGTCAAACGTTAAAGTTGGTTTATTTTACCTGATACTCTCTTCTATCGTTGCTTGGTTTAAAGCCTAATGTAGTAAGAAAAAACTTTTTGCAAACTGGTATTTATGATAACTCTTCCGAAAGAAAGTGATAGTCGTATGTTGTTTTTTGTATTAAAATAATAATCGATTTGAGGTAAAGAAATACGCGCACGTACCATAAATGCCGTAATTGTCTGTTACTGCGTTCATAACATGTTGCAGTTTTACAACAGTCCGGAGAACCTTAATATGTACGCAGTATAATATTGTAATTACTGCATTCATATTAAGTACGAGTCATGTGTTTTTACTATGGAGGTATATCTATAAATGATTAAGTGAACTTACTGCGCTTATACTATGTGCAAGATTAAATTAATAATTGTAGTAACATAACAAGAATAACGCAAATGGCACATACTGCATAATTGTTATGTTGCAAATTCAGTAACTATGAGTATTCACGTAATATTAAGTTATTAACTGCTCTTACTGCGATTATAATAGTATCGTAAGAGTCCAATTCTGCCGCACAATTTATAAACGCAGTAAGTACCACTTACTGCGTTTATGGTTGTATTAGATATTTGAGATGCTGACATTACAATCTATAAGAATCAAAAACCCGTTTTTTTTCTATTCGCAGTAAAGAGCAGATTTTAGTTTTATATACCTACTAGCTGACCCACGCAGCTCCGCCTGCACTATTTTTACGTTAACTAAACTTTAAATCCGAAGATACTGGAGCGATCTGTCAGCTCTGCCCTTCACCTGGCAGAAGATCGGGCTCAATGGAGGCGGATCACAGCTAATATACATGAGTGTGCACAGCGGAGTCACGATCCTCAGTAATGAGGGACCGACTGTCAGAGAGAGAGAGAAACTTTAAATAACAGACATTCGCATCGAATACATAACCTCATTTTTTATAGTCGGTTAAAAACTGGGACCCACTTTTTACTTGCTCTCCGAAGCACGGACCCGTTTAGTTCAAATGGCGTTAAGCGGTCCCCCATCTATTTAATGACCTACCTAACGTTGCTTAACCAGATCGATTACAAAAACTTGATAACAACTCTCTATGAGTGTTCCCTTACTAATATTTATTATATTATAAAGAAAAATTGATAAAATCGGACCAAGCGTATAACCAAGTACCCGTTTTGACTTTAATCCCCTCTCCCAAAAGAACCGTGCTAGATTACGGGATAAAAAGTATCCTATGTCCTACCTCGTAGTAAGATCTCAAATCATGCCAAGTTTCATTTGAATCCATTCAGTAGTTTCGGCGTGATGCTCAGCCGTGATACAGACAGACAGACAGACAGACAGACTGACAGACAGACAAAAATTAAAAAAATTACATTTTCGGCCTCAGTATCGGTTATAGAATGCCCTCCAAATATAACTTTCAAAATATCTTCTGTACAGAATTGGACCTGTTACAGTTTTATTATAAGTATAGATGTATGTAAACCTAAAATCTGCTCTTTACTGCGTTTATGATAATATGTTTTGGCCTTTCTAATAAAGATAGAAAAAAAAACGGGTTTTTGATTCTTATAGATTGTAATGTCAGCATCTCAAATATCTAATACAACCATAAACGCAGTAAGTGGTACTTACTGCGTTTATAAATTGTGCGGCAGGATTGGACTCTTACTATACGGCATAGGCGGTTCTTCTTCCTTCTCCAGGGACGTGCCCTAGCGAGCGTCTGGCGCTGGAGAGACGCTCGCGAGCTCCGAACGGAGTGGTCAGAGTCTGTCCATAGCGTCGACGAAGGTCACCGGGGAAACCTCCCCGGGGGTAATAATCCCACAAAGCCCGACCTCCTCTACGGAGACTACCTACGGGTACCTTTTAAAGGTTTCCTCTCTGATTGCAAGAATCATATTCCTCCTTCTGGGTCAGTCGCGTAATTTAGTCACGTAATAAACATATTAATTAACTCACTTTCAAGCTATATCTGTGACCCAGGCAGTATTTGTTCAGCTCTAGTGATCCGAAGCTCCGTCGAGGTCTATATAATTCGGCACAACACTATTTAGTAAATATTGTAGTCCACCTAACATCCGCCGCGCTGGTATTAATTCCACTGAGCATGATTAAGGGCGAGAGGTGACGTAAATGGTATTTGCATAGACCTACACGGTCCTCTGGAATTGTCCTACAGAGGGATAGTATGCATAAGCCGTTACGTCGAGAATCTCATATTGTGACCTGAGTGATTATTCTGTAAGATGAATGATGATGATGAATTCGGTGAACGTTTTTGATATCTCACCGCGGATTCAGCTTTCGAGTTTGTTAAATGTTTTACCACAACAGTCGTCGATCCTACTATTTAAGTAGTTACAAACATAGAGCCGCCGATATGCCTTCAAATTCTAATTCAAATTATTCATTTCAAATTTAACGCTAATGCACTTTTCAAAGAGAGAAGAGAAAGGTCTTTTTTTTAAAAGTTACCACCGGATCCCAACGCGGCCTCAACCGAGAAGATCCGGCAAAAAAATCAGTAATTTTTCCGTTTTATAAACAGTGTTTGTCTTGTTACAATTGGATCAGCATCAGTGGCAGTTTGTCCTTCGATAGATAATGCTGTTTATTTTCGTAAATACTATATTCATAAAATACGTATTAAACTTTAATTATTTCACGATATTTAGAAACAGAGCCCGCCCCGGTGCTCGACGAGAGTCCTACTTATAGATTATAGAACTAACATTTCAAGGTATTTACTGATAACTGCGGATTATTTCATCTCGTTGGGGAGGGGAGTGATGGCTGCTGCTCGAGTCAACTCGTGCGCGGGTGCTGCGCGCGGGGGACTGGTCCGACTACTATCCCTTTGGCTTTTTAGTTTGTTGTATTTTCGTCGTATTTTATTATTTTTTTCTGTCTTATTTGATCTTTTGAACGGCAAGACACACTGTCGCTCTGATCTAATTGTAACATGACACACTGTTTAAAAAAAAGTGATAAAATGACAAGCCCGCTGAGTTTCTTGCCGGATCTTCTCAGTTGAGGCCGCGTTGTGATCCGGTGGTAGCTTTTAAAAAAAATACATGACCTTTCAAAAGTGCGTTAAGCCTATTTGAAATAAACTATTTTTGAGTTTGAGTTTGAGCTCGTTGAAACAGAATTATACCGTTTCCACCGTCTTAAAGGTTTCAATTTCAAAGTTCAACGATACCTACTGACTTCGAGGAACCTTAATAATCATTTAATTAATTAACAAATTCAACAGAATTAGATCAAACCACTGGAACGATTACCGATTATATAATAAGATTCTAACTCGGCTCTTTATGACTGTTTGAAAAATAATTCCGACATACAAAATTAAATACTAAATATCTAGCACGTTTTAGCACATAATTCTTTTTAATTATATCGGTGTAGATACTACAACAATGTAATACTTCTTCCAATCTCCGTTGTGTACATTGTATTTTCATTTACGATGTTTGCAGGGGCATCACTGCATGGTCTATGAGGCTGCGTACAGAGCAAACGTTTACGGGACACGGAAAGGAGCAATATTGCCGGAAGTGGGCTAGTTTCGTGGTTCGTATTACTTACATACGTCGGCTACGGGAGAGGACCGGCCAACGACCCCGGTCGGCCGCGGTTACAACGCGGGGGTATTTAACTTATACACCATTCATGGTACCAAGGAATTCTATTAGTTAAGAGAAGACATGGCAAGGATGCCCTCTCACAACAGGAGCATCCCGACATGGGAAGTACCAACATTTTATAGAAGATCAATAAGTGTTAACGGTAAGTACCAGTTCTATAAGAACAGCTATGCTTTTCTCCAACGTAACCTAATGTGGCTGTGCTCGACTGCGAGCTCGTCGTCGTGCCAGTCTTGAATACGACGTCGAGTTTTATTTTATTTTATAATAAATAGGTTTGCGCTTGACCACAATCTCACATGATGGTAAGTGAAGATGTAGTCTAGGATGGACCACGCTTACCCATAAGATGCCTTTTCACCCTAGACTTGAATACACCCAAGACACACACTTAACACTTTTAAAGTCCGTATTTACTGTCGCATTTCAGTTCGACGTCGAACTGACTGTCAAGCTATTCGACCTTATGTATTTCCACTGAAAACCATAAATTCTCGTCGCACCAGTTGCAAGTAAGCAACGTTTGTTAATACGAAAACGCACCTCGACTGCCTGTAGACAACCGTAAGTCCCTATTACTTATAGCCGGTACAGTGACACCTCTGACACGGTTATATGCAAACTTTTCGCTCGCTTCGTCAATTATATCGTCATGATAATCAACAGCCGGAAGACGTCGACTGCTAAACAAAGGCCTCCCCCGTAGAATGATTTAGAAGAATGGAACGACGTCGCAGCCCGTTTTCTTGTTTTCCCTTAATCGCATCTTACAACAGCCAATGGGATGGGATGGTACTTGGTAGGGTGCTGTTCTTACCCGGACACCCCACGGCCATTATATTGTGTGTCTATAAGAATTAAGTGTTTAGATTCGCTGAACTAGTTAACTAATATTATATTCTTGCAACAAAAGACATTCGTCCTCTAGACGAGAGGTTTTATATAACGTCTCATTTAATTTAGACGAACAATGTCGACAGCCAACAGCGTACAATGTAAGCGTGGATAGTAGCGGCCTATTATTATCTCCTTGTATATTACGTGTAAATCTTGTCACTAATTCTATGTAAAATGCTGAACACCTAATATGATGAACAGTATTTTTTTAGGCTGTACAGCTGGATTGAACAACCATCCCTCTCTCAATACATATTTTTTAAATGAAACCTTATTTAGCGGCGCTGTGCACTTTTTTCTGATGGGGTAAACATGTTAAATTTGCGTCAGGACACGTAGGACCTGATCGAAAAATCGTAAAGCAAGACGTAGGCGGCGCAGGGCGATTGCGCGAATGTTCGTGTGTGTTTGTGTTACAGCGTGCCACGCGCCCGCCATGGATGGTGACTGCTGATGGCTCGACCGTCTATGTAGTTAATGTAAAATAATTGTAATAATTCTGAAGTGTTATAAGTATGTTTAATCTATCTATTCTATATCTATATCTATACATATTATAAACAAAGTCGCTCCCGCTGTCTGTCTGTCCCTATGTATGCTTAGATCTTTAAAACTCCGCAACGGATTTTAATGCGGTTTTTCTTAATAGATAGAGTAATTCAAGAGGAAGGTTTATATGTATAATACATGCATAATATAGTAGAGAAACACTGATAATTTTAGAGGCTTCTAATGTGATGTCTTAAATAAACACATTTTTTTGCGCTTACATTGCAAACGCTGGCTAAACCCTACGAGATAGATGAAAATAATGTACTACGGTATTGTACGCCTTAACAAGGTCTACAAAACAACCCGCGATGGTAGGCCCTATATGTTTATCTCTAGGGATAACCCACAATAAACATTTTTTTATCCTTTATTTTTTATGAGAAATAATTAACTATTAATAAATTGTTGTTAGCATGAATTTGTCCCTTCTTCTACGTGAACGTTGTTCATACCGCTAGGTTAAGGTTAAGCAACATAAGGCAAGTTCATTAAATAGATGGGTGAACCGATTTCTATGAAATTTTGTGTGCATATCGGGTAGGTCTGAGAATATGTCGTAAAGTATATTTCATGCCGCTAGGTTAAGCAACGTAAGGCAAGGTCATTACATAGATGGGTGACGGCACGGGCATGGGGACGGGGTTGCGAGCCCTGTCCCCGTGATCACGGTGCCAGGTTTCCAGGGGCTATAATGCACACTAAGGGGTATTTGGTGCAGATCCCACTGGAGGGCCCAGGTCCCCCTCTTATGTGGCAATGCGACAGCCGCAGGGGTTTAAGTAGGTAACAATCCCAGATACCATGATTAACGATGATATATAGAACGAGAGGAGGGTGCAAGAGAGGAGAGAGAGGGAGAGGGGATTCGGGTAGGGGGTGATGTGGTGAGGGATAGGGGGATTAAGGTGGAGCAAGGTGGGAGAGGAAGGGGAAGGGGGAGTGTGACGGGGACCGAAGCGGGAGGGGTAAAGAGATAGGAGAGAGAGAGTATAGAATTAGATTTTTCTTATAAGAGAGAGAGAGAGAGATGGAGAGAGCAATAAATCAAGGGAGAAAAGGGTAGCAAAATGTAATAAAAGCGCGGGCGGAGCTGCGCGGGTCAGCTAGTGTAATATAAATTGACATGTTTGTATACGATAGCGCATATGAATATTGTATTTTACCACATAAATGATAGTACTTTTATACTGATAATTAAAGCAATTCGTGCAAAATTATTCCCTAACCATTCCAAAATATCAAAAATGCACAACGTTAGATAATATTCAAGTTTTCACTTCTGCCGACACTCCCGGAGTGCAACCCGTTGATTTTGTTTTTAGTATCTTTTACTTATATACTTTTGACATTAAAGAATTTAATCGGATCGCTTAACAATTATTTGTTTATGCGACAGAGCATTAAATTGTTAGTAAGGTTTTTTATTTATTTATGATTGTCGTTAACGCGCTAACACGTTAGTTGGAAACATACAAATGTGAAGATCTTCTGCAGCCAACAGTAACTTCCATTCCCAAAAACAATTGAGGATATCATACAAACAACAGACCGATGCTAAGCAAGAATAATATGAATAAACTAGCTGCCCCGCGCAGATCCACTCGCGTACTTTTTTCTTTCCGTTTTTCTCTAACTATAGTACACAAAGTTTAATATATAGGTAATTTTACCAGCTACAGCGCCCTTCACGCCGGAACACAACAATGTTTGTTTACACACTGCTGCTTTGCGGCAGAATATCCAACACTGCAGTGATACTTACTTTTTTTTCGCGGGGGAAACCTCTAAAATGTCCCCGGGATCTGTGGGTGTGGCTCGAGCGGGGTATGTGGGATTCTTACCCACTAAAACTCCCGCGGCTGTCACATCAGCACATGAGAGGGGACCTCCGGGCTCTCCGGTGGGATCTGCACCAGGAGCCCCTCAGTGCCTCGCCTTTGAACCCACTCGGAGTCGCCGCCGTACTCAATGGACGTCCTAGGGCCCACATCCCGGAACGTCCAGCGACTCCGAAGGGCGGTGGTCGCACCCCCATCCCTCGCACAACAGACGTACCACATACACTACTACTTAACTCATAAATATAATTTACTATTTGATAACGATAAAGAACAACATGGTGATGTGATGTTGCATTTTCTATAATTTATTTGATCGTAAACCATTTCGTTACATTAGTTCAAGTTGTCCGTGCCTGGTGACGACCGTATGTTTCCGCGGTAGGGGTGGTTCACTCCTATCATAAACAGCGCCACAGCGCACAACTCACCGATAAACTTTTTTACAGAGGTAGTTACCAGTGCTATAAGATTTACTCTTATTTACAGGGAGTTCATGGCCGCAATGATGAGCGCTTGAAAGCGTCGCCAAAACAATAATAATGTTAATAAGTATAGCTAACCTATAGATAACCTATTTATGTATGTACTAGCTGACCCGCGCAGCTCCGCCCGCACTTTTATTACATTTTGCTCCCCTTTTCTCCCTCCTCCCTTGATTTATTTCTCTCTCCATCTCTCTTATGAAAAATCTAATTCTATGCTCTCTGTCCTCCTTCGGTCCCCGTCACAATCCTCCTCTTCCTCTCCCTGGTGTCCCCTCTTTGAACCCCCACCCCCTCTCTCTTCTTCGACCTTCCCCCCCCCCCCCCTAATAAAAAGTAAAGGATAAAAATGTTTACTGGGGGTTATCCCTAAGAGATAAACATATACCATTGCCGACTTTTTTGTAGACCTTGTTAAGGTGTACAATACTGTAGTACCTACATTCTTTTGATCTATCTCGTAGCGTTCAGCCAGCGTTTGCAATGTAAGCGTACAGATATGTGTTTATTTACGACATCAGATTAGAAACCTCTAAAATTATCAGGGTTTCTCTACTATATTATGCATGTATTATACATATAAACCTTCCTCTTGAATCACTCTATCTATTAACAAAAACCGCATCAAAATCCGTTGCGTAGTTTTGAAGATCTAAGCATACATAGGGACAGACAGACAGCGGAAGCGACTTTGTTTTATAATATGTATAGATGTATAGATATAGATTATCCTGGAATATGCATAAATTGTTTGCATTTTGTTTTAAAATAGACCATGAAATTCATAATCAGGCATATATTAAAATTTGTGTGGCTGAGCAGCAGAACAAGCAGTGGGTGGAGGCACCTCCTCCCACCTCTCTACAATAGCAGACTACCGCATACAGCGGTGCGTGATAGCCACCAGGAATACATAGCCGGCGAGCAAGTTTGCTCTCATTGATAGATTGTGCACAACTTCGCCGACAACACAACATATGCGCACAAGGAACACACACGTAGACCCTGGTGGCAAGTGGTGATCACATAAATATAAATATTCTGAGTCCCTGGTCGAGGAAATTGTTATTGTGAGCGACTTGGATTTTGGTGACTCATCATCATCATCACCAGCTGGAAGACGTCCACCGCTAAACATAGGCCTCCCCCATCGAACGCCACAATAAACGAACATTAGCTATTTGCAAAATAAATCCTATTATTGTTAGGGTTTGCAATTTTGTAGAGATTTATCGCAAATTATTTAATTCTTTATTTTCATTGTTTAATATTTTAATATGCTGGCAACTACTTTTAGTGTACTGACAGAAGTAGAAGCTATTCAATTGATTCGTAGCGCCGGCCAATCACGGGGCCGCATTAAGGAGAACTGATGCGGGCTGTGATTGGTCGTTGTGAGACGTTTGGGGGTTTTGTGATGGTAGGGATTTTTACCGATAAAACCATGGTTGGGAGCACAATGCGGGTATTCGAGTGTCAACCACGAGACTGTTAAGAGTTGGAAGTAACTGTTTATTGTGAATTTAATTTATCTAGTTTTTTAGTTTGGAAACAGTGTGTTATAATAAAAGTGATTTATATTCTGTGATGATATCTTCTATTATTCTCCTCGGAGCAAGGTCGTCCTTATGGATCAGAAGTGGGATTCGCAACTAACTTCAACAAAACGTAAGTACACGCCCAGATCTACAATTTTTAGACAAGAAGTGTTTTGAATTAAGTAATCTTTGTCTTTTGAATTAGTTTGAATTGATATTTATCTCTATGCGTTGTAGTTTTTCTATATCGGCTTGCTGCTTAAAATTTATTATTGTGCATTGTGATTTCTAAATGAAATGAAGGTACCCGCAATACCTGGAAAAATAAAAATGTTTAAATATTTTTAAAAGTACCTACCCCTATTTTTATGTACAACGCTAATTGAGCAAATCAAACTGTTCGTATATTATATTTTGTATTTTCTCTGTAAGTGATTATCTTGTAATCTTTTGAGAAAATAAATGTCTTAAACCGTAGTATAATCCGCTATTTTCTGCAAATAAAAACAGAAGACGGTCAGGACGGAGAAATTTCAATAAGTAGTCCAATGATTGACAGATACATCCATACCAATTGTATTCTTATGAAAAAATACATAGGTATGTAACAGTTTCGGAGAGCCTATAACTAATAATATAATTTGGATATTGTATTCATTTCCTGCATGATATGGAATAATATGGAAGATGATAGCACTGCCTGTATTGTATCAAATTATAGCTGAAGTGCGCAGTATTAGTGTCATATTGCAGTATTAGTAATGGTCTCGTCGGTTATTGTTGGGTGACCTGATACCAAAATATTCCTACAGCGTATGGCAGTGATTGTGTTAGGTAGATAGGTAGTAATTTTAGCTTGCCTATATAAAATGCTCTCTACTACTATTTACAAGCTACCGTCATAATACGATACACGTGTAAGTCTGTAGCATAATATTCACACAACCTTTTTGTTGCGAGTCGAGCGTGAGCTACGGAATGACGGCCGCGAGGATGACTAAGGTGGATCAGAATCAGCGTTAACAATCACGGCGGGACAACGACCGACGTGGAAGGAGCCATCGCAATCGGTCCGCTGACTGCCGGTAGCACAGAGCCACGTGTCGACGCGGGACAATCTAACAGGTCACGTAGTCCTTCATTTAAAAAAAAGTGGTTTTCGATATTGTAAATGCGTTAGGGATGGTCTTGCAATCTTCCCAGGACGCAAAAACCGAGACTTAGATTTTGGATCCTTCAAATCACGCATGCATGCTTTGTTAAATTAATTATATTTGTTTAACAAGTGTGCATCGCTATACGGGAGGGTGATAGAACTATCACTGATTTTGGTATTTAGAAGTTCTAGGATCTGGCCGAGGTCTGGTAGTTCGATTCTATTGGCCTGGTAAGAATGGCAAGAGAAATTACTGTTTGTTTTTCCTTTCGAGCAGAACATAGCCGGGTCTTATGTCTTGAAGGGGGGGCTACTTAGGAGTCTTAGGACGAAGGAGTAGGTACGAGGTTTATTATGAAGAATTGACACACAATCAACGTGATATTGTAGGGAAAACGTGCGGTAGATTGTATTATTCGCAGATATAAGTATCGAACTTTGAGGTCTGGCTCTCTGGCATCGCGATGCTCATATCCTGATAAACTCTTGCAATATCTTTGTGGCATTAAAGATCATCAGTCCTTTTTAAGATCGAACTCTCTTTACGAGCCAAAGTTGCTGACTGGTCCCCAGTATGAGTTCACCAGTATGAGTTCACCAGTATGAGTTCACCAGTATGAGTTCACCCGTATGAGTTCACCCGTATGAGTTCACCCGTATGAGTTCACCCGTATGAGTTCACCCGTATGAGTTCACCCGTATGAGTTCACCCGTATGAGTTCACCCGTATGAGTTCACCCGTATGAGTTCACCCGTATGAGTTCACCCGTATGAGTTCACCTGTATGAGTTCACCCGTATGAGTTCACCAGTATGAGTTCACCAGTATGAATTACTGGTGCTATCCTTTTTCTATTAAAATGCATTGCAAAAAGCGACATGTATAGGTTTAATTAAGTCAGAATAGCCGAGCCGTTACTCAAAATTTATGAATGAAGTACGGAAAATAGGACTCTTCACGGCCTTTGTACCCTTTGGCAGTGACTCCACTTTAACGAATGGATATGTTGTACAAAAATTAGGACTTTGTCTAATCATCTCTCATCGGTTTTACAAAGGACAATGCCCATCTGTGCCCCATAAATGCCCAGATAAAGTATATTATAAGATTGCTCTAATAAATAAAAACTAGAATTATGTTGTTAATTTTAAATCATATGAAGCACTAGATATAAAAAAAAAAATAAGACGTTATTGTTAACATTGCAGTACCAGTGTATCTAACCAAATTGTTTTCACATACATATTGACATTATACAATGGAGACAGACTAGATAATTCTAAATAACTGACATGTTTATCTGATAACATACAGATAAGTATATAAAAGAACACTGATCTGACTTAGCTTATGTGATGATCATGAAGTTCCTAGTGAAAAACTAATAGCAATGCTGTCTGTGAACGATAAAATGTAAAAAAAAAAACCAGTAGGAAGTTATCATGTTTAATGTCCAATATCTTTTGAACCGGTGCTATAAATAACATTAAATCTAGATATCATATAAATACTGTTAAAAAGTTATGACATAGAGTGCAATTTGGGCATTGCATTGCTGACTTTCAGCTCCATACTATGGGCATGGTCCTTTGTTAAGTCTGGGTATGTTATCACCTCAACTATGCATGGACGTTACTGCCCAAGTTGTATCAGGGGGTGGTGAATGCATGTAAGACAAGCCAGTGTTGATGCGGCTTCAGCGGAAGCGCACGAACATTAATCGCTTATAAAAACTTGACTCAGTTGCAATTTCTTGATGTAGGTAATAAATTCTCCTTAACCTGAGTTTGACAAATGAGTGAATGTTCCCTTACAGCTTGATCAGTCGATGTCTTTGGGTTGTACGGTGCAGCCACGGTATTGGCTGATTTATCTACCATTTAGTAGCAGTATTGAAAAAAAAACGCATTGCACCCGAATAGTACACATGAAAGAGAGTAGAAACAGTAATACATGTCTAAAGTACTCTTATCAAGCTAAGTGCGGACGTGTTGATGTTGTGATAGTACCATCATCAGCCATTTGTCGGATCTTGATAGATTTTGTATTTTGTCGTGAGAATTGTGCAATTTTCGGACAAGGCCATAACGGGACTACCGTCAAATGTAGTCACAATCACAGCATTATAATAATCAGGCTCGTTGGAAAAAAAAAATGTGTCTGAAAATTAGCAACGTCTATTAGAAAATGTTGTATCCCGGAATAGTTAGCCCGTCTCAAACTAGTCTTAGTTTGCTTGTTCGTAAAAGGGATGGTTCATTTAGAATGTGCATTGATTATCGGCTGTTAACTTGAAACTATCTTATTCCTGTCATTGAAGACTAGATACCTCTACTTGCTGAACAGGCCTGTCATCGGTATTACCCGTAGTGCTGTTCTCTAAGCAGCAAGGGCTCGAGCTCGATGCTACGACAGTGGCTTGTCACGTTTTCGTGTTCAATAAATTTGCTTAAGCAGCACTACCGTCACGAGGGTTATGGTTTTCAGTGAAACTACTTAAGGTCTAATAGTTTAACGGTCAGCTCTACGTTGAGCAGAAATTCGATAGTGAGTACGGATCCCAGCAGCGTTAGGCTCTACGTCTAATTCGGTGCTGGCTCTACGTCTAGCATGCACTGCTACAATAAGTTGGGTTGATAGTTGGGTTCCAATTTCTGAGCAGAGCAAGCATATCGTCGCTTACTATACTACATCACAGACTTTAGCAGAAGCGAAGAACCTCTACTCAGTTATAAAGTTTAGCTGTTATTTTCCTTCTGCGAAAGTTTAGGGTTATCTGCTAGGTACAGTATTTTAATAATTACCGGTCAGTGAACTGCATTCCACATTTCTGTACCGGGGTTAATTCTGAGAATCTCTAGTGGGGGTGGCTGTATTTGTAAACTTTGCAAGAGTTCGATTGTTCTGTAACATAGGACTGGTTCAAAAGTGGGTCATGTCGCCAAATAAGCTACCGCGAAATCCCGTAGCCGTCAATGACCAATTTCTGAGTGTAATAACATTATTTAATGACTACTGGTTGCACTGTCCAACTGGGAGACAAATCTGTAGGATCAAAAGTATTAACAGCGATTGTGATGAAAAGTGCCTAAATTACATAAATAATTACGTTTTAAAAGACTGTCAAGTATTAAGTTATTTACATGGTAATAAAAGCAGTATTCGATGGGTAGTTTCGAGGGGTGACAACTGTGTCGTATGAACCACGGCGACATTGAACATTTCAGTGTCAAAAGAAGACCTTAGAACAGACAATTCTGGTTCGTCAGTCAGAAAACAATGTTAAAATTAATATATTCATATCGTTTATTGCATTCCATAATATTTACAAGGTGGTTATTTGCATAGAAGTCTCTTATTAAAAAAAAAAAAAACATAATTTAAAAGCGAATGAGGTATTACTCCACAATGTCGCAAAAACAAAAATAGTGGTGCCGTTTCATGATTTGTATGTTGACCACCTTAGGCCCTTCGTAAGATCTAAGTAAGGTTATACGCACCTACTTGTAGTTGTGGGTGTGTTTACTTGATTGATTATACCTGTCAAGAAGACAAACAATCTGTGTTCGTTTTTGAAGATTATAATTTACACAATTAGGGTCGATCAGGGGATCGCTTGGCAAGCGATCACTGTAGTTATTCTGCATCACATGCTTTCACAAGATTTGCTTTTGAAAAGGTTTTAAACACTGTTTAGTCGGTGTTGATGGTTGTTGATTCAATCGTACTATCCTTGAATCGCTAAACGCACTAACATGATGAGAAAGATTGAGATAGGCTTTTGGGGAAGGTTCGCTGGATACTTAACAACGTTAAAATAAAACATAGGTGTATTCAGAGGTGTTATTTGGTGGCAGCATGAATGGGGGCAAAGCTCATTCTTAACGTGATACTTGATAGTCGATCAAAAACTCCTTAATAGCGGTCTGTTATTCGCAGTGGGGTTCAAGATAGGTAAGATAAGACAGAAATATAAACCCTGCATTAACAGTGATGGGCAAAGCAAAAAGCTTATGTCCATGTTTATAGAACCCTATCAAGACATTAATGTTTTGCGGTTTAGCAGCACGCATGCAAAACAAAAGTATGAACTACAGGCCTTTGAGCCACATAAGTTCAATAGAAGTTCACGAAAATGAATCTAAAGCTAATGTAGTAGAATAGTAATGATGGTGATTAATTTGAATCCATAATTTTGTGTGTATAATTTGAGATGTTAAGAGTAATGTTGCTACAGAAGGTCTTTTGTATCTTTCCAGATAAATCGCAAGCAATCGATCGGTTTGTGCGCATCGACCCACTACGCCGTCGCAAGTAATCGATCGGCTTGTGCACGCCGTTGGTTTTAATCTGATTTCGAATTGGTAGTCGGGCGGTCATGCATGGTATCGAATCGATCGTGCCATGTTTTGATACGTTCGGTGCCACGACGGTGCGTCTCCACAAGTAATCGATCGGCTTGTGTGAGCCACCACAATGCATCGACCCACTGTGCGGTATCAAGTATTCGATCGGCTTGTGCCGCCAGTTGGTGTTTCGAATTGGTAGTCGGCCGGTCATGCATGGTATCGAATCGATCGTGCCATGGTTTGATACGTTCGGTGCCACGATGGTGCGTCTCCACAAGTAATCGATCGGCTTGTGTGAGCCACCACGATGCATTGTGCCACTGTGCGGTATCAAGTAATCGATCGGCTTGTATATCCGCCAGTCGGTGTCTATATTATTTTGAAATGGTAGTTGGGCAGTCCTCATGGACTCGATTCGATCCCAATGCCATTAAGTAGTCTCACCTGCGCCGTGTGAAGCAATCGATCGGCTTGCGCTGGTGTGCCAGTCACCAGTCTTTCGTAGACCTGAGTAAGTCCATATATGTACATATTGATATTTCGATGTGGTTTCGATTCGTTGTCTAATAAATTAGAATAGAAATACAAGTGTACAGTTTTCCTAACAGCAATTATTGATATATGTACATATTGATATTTCGATGTGATTTCGATTCGTTGTCTAATAAATTAGAATAGAATGGATAACTAGATGTTTACAATATTATACAAGTGTACAGTTTTCCTAACAGCAATTATATTTATGATACATTTGTTTTTAATAAAATAAAAGGAATGGAATTAATTATCTAATAACTAACGAAGTTTATTGTAATGTAAAATATTTAAATGATGTACAAATTGTTGATGTTTAATTGATTGTATTAGAATGTTTAATTGTTAATTCATGTAATGGTTATAGTATTTGGGGACTTTGGTGCTGCTGACCATGTATTCGATACCGATTGTTAGGGTTTCCACCTGGGTCGTGTGCGGGGACGCACACGTCGTCAGGATGGTCGATTGTTAGGGTTTGCAATTTTGTAGAGATTTATCGCAAATTATTTAATTCTTTATTTTCATTGTTTAATATTTTAATATGCTGGCAACTACTTTTAGTGTACTGACAGAAGTAGAAGCTATTCAATTGATTCGTAGCGCCGGCCAATCACGGGGCCGCATTAAGGAGAACTGATGCGGGCTGTGATTGGTCGTTGTGAGACGTTTGGGGGTTTTGTGATGGTAGGGATTTTTACCGATAAAACCATGGTTGGGAGCACAATGCGGGTATTCGAGTGTCAACCACGAGACTGTTAAGAGTTGGAAGTAACTGTTTATTGTGAATTTAATTTATCTAGTTTTTTAGTTTGGAAACAGTGTGTTATAATAAAAGTGATTTATATTCTGTGATGATATCTTCTATTATTCTCCTCGGAGCAAGGTCGTCCTTATATTATTATAATTCTACTTGCACACTAATAGAGTTTATGTAATATTTTTTGCAATACGTCATCGTGCAAAACTACTTGTAATAAGCCATACAAGACATAGAAGCCATATAAGCCATAGAAGCCAAGGGATGTTCCAGGGTTGACATCCCTTATCATAAGTTTAAGGAATTGTTTTGTGTTTACACGTCGGTATGCGATCTCCCGGCTCCGCCGATGTTAATACCCCGCGCGATTACGTCAGAAACTTACGCTCTCGTATTGATTATTATAAATCTTAATGATCTTAATCTTACACTACCGCATGTGTCTCGCTGCCTTCGCGACACACAGAATGCGAGATGATTTGACATGAGATTGTTTTGTTGAAATTTCATTTGTGACGGGCCAGGTGGTGTAGCGGTGGTTAGAGAACCTGGCTGTGATCCAAATGGTTGCTGGTTCGTTTCCCTGTTGGTACCTTCAAGTTGGTTTGCCTTGTATACGAGTCAAGTTTGGGATCATAATTAAGGCCGTGTGTGAATTATACTAATAATGTTGTTATTTCGTTATGAACTTAGCTTACAATACCGAGCTTGCAAATTTTGGATAAAACATTTACAATAATAAGTCTGAGTTGAAAAGAAACCGGCATGAAATTTAGGGATTTGTTTACTTACTTACGGAGAAAATACGGAGTCATACAGTACAAAACGATTAGTATTTTGCATATATGCGCTTGCATGGATATGTACATATAACATCAATATCAATAAAAGCGGGTATATAATGTATTCGTATATTAATAACGTAGAGCTATAGATTACAAACTATATTAGGTAGTGTCGACAGATACAAGTGAATTGATTTCCATTAGGTACTGCAATAGTTATCAAATGTATATTTTGGCTCAAATATATTGTTATTTACATAATGTATGGGTGTGTACTGTGGGTATTTACCCAATGCTCTTAATTAGAATATATGAAACCTCTAACTGGCTCAGCATAATTTAACATTACGGATCTAAAGACTCAATTTATTGAGGGTGAAATTATTGCCATTTGAACTTCTACCAAGATTGCAACCAAATATGATGGTAAGCAGTGGTGCAATAGAGCGAGCAAGGTGAAGCCCACTCGCTACTATTAATCGGAGGAATAGTTGCGTAAAAGATACGAAGCATAGATTTGGTATTACGGCGACTCCTCAAACACTGGTAACTTTAATAACCGCAGGAGCACAAGGTCAGCCTCTATTTCAGTTGTGTTACTGTAAGGTAACGGGTCAAATCCTTCCTTTCAATCTGGTTGAGAGGAGTGATGGCTGCTGCTCGGGTCATGTCAGACATGACCATTGTCCTTTTGACTTATTTTAGTCTCTTCAAAATTCAAAATAACATTCACCTACTATGTTGGAAAAATATGTAAGTATCTATATGTATACAGAGAAAATTTGTCAATCCTAGCGTTTCTCACCTGATCTTCTCGTATAAGGTCACGTTATTCCGGTCGTAGTTTTTAAATTAACATTTTTGAATGCGTTGCCACATTTTAGCTCCCCCAGACCACCAACTACGTAATCTAACCATTTATACATTCCAAAATATATTTGAAGATAGATATTAAGAACACCATATATCCATGCCAACACGCACCGGGTATAAAATAAAACAAGTATATTGTATGCATAAAAAGGTGTTAGGATAAGAAATTACGTTGCATAATATTTGTACAGGTAAAGGGGAGCGGAGCGTTGAAACACGGGGGGGGGGGGGGGGGGGCATATAGGCATGAGTAAAGCAACATTTTATTAAAAAGCTTGTTAATATCTTTACGAGGGCATAAAGTATGTATACAGAATGTAAAGAAACTGGTGTCCGATCCAAAAGGGGCGTATTCACAAAGGTTTGTACATAACAGGAAAAATATAAAAAAAAATATTACGGCTACCCCAAAAATGCTATCGTTTTTTAAAAATTGGAATTATTATAATATTTTCCCCGAAACTTCCCGATATCTTCAACAGCTGGTAGCACTTGTTTGTAGAAGGCAATGACTTCTGTCACAAGTCAGGTGCGTTGACCGCTTTTGATCAACTGCCGTCGTAGCACAGTTAAAATATGGATACAGTTTGGAAACTAAGCCTAGTTGACGAAATAATTACCTACACTCCATTGAAGCGATAGGGTTGACACCTTCAATTTTTATAAATAACTTGTACATACAATAACTTATAGAACTATAGATGTTAAACTTTGTCATTACGACGTAACGAAAAAGTAGAAAGAAAAAAGAAAGAAAGAAAGAAAAACATTTAATCAACGACATCTTGTACAGTAACTAGCCTAGTACACTTAAACTAATAATTAGAATGCCGTTTATCCGAAAGTTTATCCACTCAGCAAGTGTCGTTGCTCCTAACTGGCACAACGACGCTGATCTTCAGTGGACACCCGTCAGCTAGAGTGCGTCGGAGCGCAACAGCATACACCGGACACAGGTTTTACAATTAATAAAAACAACACAAACAATTGAAACTGACCACAAGAAATTGAGAAGCAGGAACATGAAATGATTTCATCAAATTGAAAAATTAGGCTAAAAGTGATCTTATTATTAGGTATCCTTAATCTGTTCATAAATACACTGTAGGTATTAAAACTAAATGCTATTACAACTAAATGCTGATTTCAAATAGTGTTTAAATTACATTTATTACTATATTTTGACTATTTACAGTTTAGTTACAAACATCTACACTTAAACTAGGTAAAAGTATAAACGATATATGTGTTTGGTATTTAAATTAATCATGCATTTCTGAACGCTCTCTTGTGACGTAAATGACGTATTTCCAAATCAACTAATCCCGTTCTTCCTTGAGTGGCCTATATCCGCTTAGTTACCGTTTAACCACGAGACCTACAGCACACCGCCGCCGCCGCGAGAGTGCTTCTATTGCCTATAATTGTGAAGTTTTGTGAACTTTTGTGTCGACACATTGTGCCTGGTACCAGCTAATCATCAGGTGAGTGGTGCTAGCTGAATCCTACCTTTTTCCTGGTCTGATTACCTGCGTTTTACAGCGTCGAGTAGCGTTCAATACCTACTAGTTTAATACACCTTATACAGTCCACCATTAAAAATATTAAAACCGCAATTTCTTGGCTTCTAGCCATATTTTAAACCCGCCACCTTTTTTGGTCCATCTCACCGGATTTGATACCTTTTTTGGTCCCATCCAATGGTTTGATTATTCGATTATCTAATCGCTATAATTATCTATCTGTCTGTGAAATAACAATTAAAAGCCTATTTAATTATAAATTATTCCCGCCCGCTTTGATAATATACATAAGTCATAAGTATATTCAATCGCTTCTAGATTTCTGCAATCTAATTCGCAGGCATTTATTTGTGTTGAAGGACAGTGCTTATAGATTGATAATCGTAATTACGTACTTAAAATTATTTTCTTTACAATCATACGCTGTATGCAGGTAGTATTCTGTGCCCCGCTTGGCTCGCGTCGCAGCTAATACGTGCCACCTACCTACTTAACGCGCTCATTTCACTTCACAATACGCTAAGTTATTAATAATATTATATTTTACGCTCGCTAATTATTTAATTGGTTATAGATTATTAAAGCTAATTAAATAATTTCATAGGTGCATATCTCGGTAGTTAGGGTAACTCATTCGCTTAGTTGTACTTAATCGTTTATAAATACTTAGGTACCGCTTTAATTTAATAGCAATTGGTTTTTAAGCTATTAAAACCAACAAACGCATACTTTATTTATTATCGCCTGCTTTTATTAAATTAATCCGCTGAATAATGAGTAAATCTAGGGGTGAAGAACGGTCGCCATGCCGGGAGGACCCAAAGGTTGTCATTCTTCGAGCAAAACGAGAAGTTTACGAATTGTCGCGATCAGCTATCGCTGATGAACAACAGCGTGATACATTCTTGTTAAACGCTAGTAATGTAGATACGTTACGTACTGATTTCGAAAAGGTTGTTGATGATTATAATAATGTCTACTTACAAGCCAACCCCACCAGTTCCGTTGATTATCAAACCTGGATCGCATTTGAAGAGTTATACTGTCATATAAAGGGGGTTCTTTCTAAGTTACAGAAAGACTCTAATATTCCGATAAAGACTGAATCCAAGCCTTCTTCTTACCACAATAAGTTGCCGCCTATTGAATTACAATCGTTTGATGGCGATATTCGTCATTGGCCTATGTTTCATCAACAATTTAAAAGTATTATTCATGATAATCCGAATTTAACGGATACTGAACGCGTATATTATTTAGTTGGTAAACTTATTGATAAAGCCAAAGCAATTTGCGCTGGGCTGTCCGCTACGCCAGAAAACTATCCCATAATTTGGAATAATCTTATACAAAAATATAACGATACTCGTTCACTCGCTGTCTCTTATTTTAATCATATGTTAAGATTTAAACCGCTTACTTCTAGCTCCGCCGCAAATCTAGAATCATTTATTAATAATTTTGATTCCTCAATTAAAGCGCTAAAACAGTTAAAATTAAATGACTTAACAGACTTTATGTGCTTGCAATTAGCATTGCAGAGATTAGATGCAGATACTGTTAAAGCCTTTGAATTGTCGCAACGTCAAACTGATATACCTACATATCAGAGTCTTATCAGTTTCGTCCAAGAGCAAAGTAAGATACTTAATAATATACAAAAACAATTTGAACCTACCGCAAACAAACTTTCTAATAATAATAAAAAACATAATATACCTAGACCTAACAGTGGTCCTACTAGAACTTTTATTAATACTGACAACAATCAACCGTGCGTTATGTGTCAAGATAAGACACACACACACTTGTTTAATTGTCCGCGCTTTTCTAAATTAACGCCTAAGGAAAGGTATAACTACATAAAACAAAATGGTTTTTGTACGAATTGTTTAAGTAATAAACATAAGTCCAGTTTTTGTAATTCGCAACGTACATGTTTACATTGCAATCAACGCCACCATTCCTTATTACATTTTACAATTAAATATGAAGCGCAAGCGCTAAATCAAAAACCGGTTTCCCAGCCGGCCGTCTCGGGTATTCGTAATGCTCACTGTAATTTAACCTCTAATCCTTCTACGAATAAGATCGAAATTAATCCGCAGTCCAACTCGGGTGATAGTGTATGCACTCAGGGCTTGGAGTCTACTACGATCTTGTCGTTCAGTATTACAAACCTTAACAATGATATTAATCACACTCAAACCGCTGCTTTATTAGCGACCGCAAAAATAAAAGTAATAAATAATTATGGACGTGAATATTATGTAAGATGTTTAATAGATCCAGGGTCACAAAGTGACTATATTTCGCTTGATTGTTGCAAACGTTTATCTTTACCCATATCGGGAAAAAACCGCTTTACCGAAGTTCATGGCATTGGTGGTTCATCGCAAAAAATATTAGGCGTTACTCACGTTAAATTCACATCTCGCTTCGATAATGAATTCGTATATGAAGTCGAACCGTTAGTAGTGCCTCACATTACCGGGAAATTACCGGACGTTAAGATTGATTTAAATAAGATTAATTATATATCTTCGATACGTTTATCTGATGACCAGTTCTTTGTACCTGGGGAAATTTCCTTACTTTTGGGGGTAAATACCTATTGTAAAATATTACTGTCAAATAAAATAATTACGCCGCACGCGCCTATGGCGCTAGAAACAACGCTAGGTTATGTAATAATGGGCGACGCTTATGTGGAGTCCCCTACTCATAAATCGCATTCTTTTCATTTAATTAATCAAGAACCGCTTAATGACATGCTTCAAAAATTTTGGATAATGGAAGAATTGCCTTCTACCAAGTATATAAGTCCGCAAGATAATGAGTGTGAAAATATTTTCACCTCTAATACCGCTCGCAATCCTGATGGCAGTTACGTTGTCGCTTTGCCATTTAAGGATCCACCAGAAAAATTAGGTAATTCGCTTCAAATCGCTGAAAAAAGATTTTCTCTTCTTGAAAGAAGATTTAGTAGAAATCCTGAACTTCGCGCGCGTTACAATGACGTCATTAGGGAATATTTAGATAAAGGGTTCTTAACACTTGTTCCGCAAGAAATGATAAGGTTTGATGTGCCTTGTTTTTACTTACCTCACCACCCGGTTATTCGGGAGGATAAATCATCCACACCGCTCCGTGTAGTAATAGACGGCAGTTGTAAGTCGGATAACGGTTTATCACTTAATGATATTTTGCATACCGGTGAAAACTTACAAACTGATATTTTCAATATTTTACTCAATGTACGAATATATTCTATTGCTTTTTTCGCTGATGTTCGTAAAATATATTTTTGCATACATGTACAAGATTCGCACCGCAAGTTCCAACGAATTTTATTTCGCTTTTCTGAAGGCGAACCCTTGCAAACGTATGAATTTACTCGTGTCACTTTTGGTCTTCGTTCCTCACCTTTTCTCTCTCTGCGCGTCATGCGTGAGTTAGCAAAAGATGAAGGGGCTAACTATCCTCTCGCAGCTAGTCTTATTGAAAGACAGCTCGATATATACATGGATGACCTTGCTTCCACAGCTTCAACGCTAGATGAAGCTGTAGCGACAGCAACACAATTAATCCAACTTTTCAAAGCCGGTGGTTTTGATCTAGTTAAATGGACGAGTAATTCCCACGAATTGTTGGAACACATACCCGCAAGTCATCGTCAACAAGAATATATTTCTTTTAACGATAATGACACTCATAAGATTTTAGGCCTTCGCTGGCATCCCGCTACTGATAATTTTACTTTTACTGTATCTCAACCGCCCGCTATTTGTACAAAGCGTTCTATGCTATCCGCTACCGCACAACTTTATGATGTATTGGGTCTTGTCGGTCCCATAACGCTATTCGCTAAATTATTAATAAAAGAACTATGGCTCCTCAAAATTGATTGGGACGAGTCTCCGCCTCCTTCTGTTGTCAAGTTGTGGCAACAATATATTTCAGAGTTACCGCTAATCTCGGGTCTTCAGTTCCCGCGCCATATGGGTATTAAGGACTCTTCTGTTGTTTCGCTTATCGCTTTCGCTGACGCTAGCGAAAAAGGTTTTGGCTGCGTCATATACCTTCACGTAGTTAATGAAGATTCTCCCCCTATAGTCACGTTAGTTTGTTCAAAATCCCGCGTTTCTCCTGTAAAGACCGTGACTTTAGCGAGACTTGAACTTTGCGCCTTAACACTGCTCGCTAAGTTAGTGCGTTCAGTGGTCAATACATTGTCAATAAGACACCCAATAAATAATATTTACGCATTTTCTGACTCTGAAGTCGCTCTGTGCTGGGTTCACTCTTCCCCACACAGATTTAATACTTTTGTCGCCAATAGAATTTCGCAATGTCAATCTTTATTGCCAAGTGATCATTTTTATCACGTCGCAGGAGTAGAAAACCCCGCGGATTGTGTATCTCGCGGGCTGCTTCCCTCACGCTTAATAGAGAATAATCTCTGGTTCCAAGGCCCATCTTGGATGTCTTTTCCTATTAGTGAATGGCCAATTCAGCAATTTTCACCGCAAAGCTCATATTTACCTGAAGAAAAAACATTATCTCACGTCGCTTGCGACGCCGCCGCCGCGCAAACTGAGCATCTACTTCTGACATTAAGTTATAGAGTATCCTCGTGGAATAAGTTACTTCGCACTGTAGTGTATGTGTTAAGATTTCTAAGATAATTGCCCCGCAATAATGTAATAACCGCGCAAGATTTAGACGCTGCTGAACTTGTTATAATTAAGGCCGTTCAACACGCTTCATTCGGTGATGATTTTAAACTTATAGAAAAGGGAAAAGGTTGTTCCTCAGCTCTTCGCAAATTAACGCCATACATGAATGACGGCATTATATATGTCGGAGGTCGGTTAGATAACGCATCATTAGAAAAATTACATAAACATCCAATATTGTTGCCGAAAAGTGGTCACATAATTAATTTGATAATTGACTTTTATCATAAGAAAAATTTTCACGCCGGTCCGCAACTACTACTCTCAATACTGAGACAACGCTTTTGGATTTTATCCGCCCGCCGCATTGTTCGTTCCCGCATACATAAATGTAACGCATGTTTTAGGTTAAAACCAAAAGCTACTTTTCCTATGATGTCCGCTTTGCCATCGTGCCGTGTAGAACCTTGTAAAGCTTTTACGCATACGGGCGTAGACTACGCTGGACCGTTGTATATAACTCATACTAGAAGACGAGGTGTCCGTAGTCAAAAGGCATACTTATGCATTTTTGTATGCCTAGTAACCAAGGCAGTTCATCTTGAGCTTGCTTCTGATTTAACCTCAGCTACCTTTTTAGACGCTTTTAAAAGATTTTTATCGCGTAGAGGTCTTCAAACGCGCTTTTCGTTAATGGACTCATTAGTCCAATTGTTTTGGAAGAGATTCCGCACGGAATATTTACATAATCTGCAGTCGCGAGAAAAGTGGAACACACCTGCAAATCCTGTAACTGTAGGTACAGTAGTTCTCATCATTGTAGAGAACTGTCCGACATTACGTTGGCCGCTTGGGGTTATCACTAAATTGTTTCCCGGCAAAGACGGTGTAATTCGAGTTGCTGAAGTGAAAACCAAAAGTGGCATCCTGCAGCGTCCTGTAGTGCAACTTTGTCCGCTACCAACGCAGTAGTTTTCTTTATGTTATCGCTAGTTTAGGTTACAATTATTATTGATATAAGCACTATCCTTCGCTCTAGTTTTTGTCCTTATGACTTAGTTTATACTCCGCATTATTAGATTATATTACCGCACGCATACACCTAATTTAATGGTGATGTTCTTATATATGTTTTCCCCCTTTTTGGGTTTATTTTTATTTTGTTTTTGAGGTTACCTCAAAGCCGGGAGGTTGTTTGGTATTTAAATTAATCATGCATTTCTGAACGCTCTCTTGTGACGTAAATGACGTATTTCCAAATCAACCAATCCCGTTCTTCCTTGAGTGGCCTATATCCGCTTAGTTACCGTTTAACCACGAGACCTACAGGACACCGCCGCCGCCGCGAGAGTGCTTCTATTGCCTATAATTGTGAAGTTTTGTGAACTTTTGTGTCGACACATTGTGCCTGGTACCAGCTAATCATCAGGTGAGTGGTGCTAGCTGAATCCTACCTTTTTCCTGGTCTGATTACCTGCGTTTTACAGCGTCGAGTAGCGTTCAATACCTACTAGTTTAATACACCTTATACAGTCCACCATTAAAAATATTAAAACCGCAATTTCTTGGCTTCTAGCCATATTTTAAACCCGCCAATATGTGTTTAAATATACGCGATATGAAAAAAAAAGTGACGAAAAAGTTGAAATTTTATTGCGGCCGCCATCTTGGATTTACACTTTGGCAGCATTATCCGCTATAACACCCCGGAAAACCACGAAAACGACTACCATAACAAAATAGTTGATAATTATTGCAACCGCCTCTTTGATTTACTTTTGTGATAATAAAAGCGCCGCCATTCTGGATTTACAAATAAGTTCACGAATTCATTATGAACGATCACACAGACCATATATAATATAACGTTACAATAATATAAGATTAACAATATACTTACCTATCATTCTTATCTTTTAAAATCAGCAGGCAATTTAAAATACGATAGCTCCGGTTTTGATGAATTTTTAAAAAGATCGCGGAGACTAACTTCGCGGCACGCACAACTGACGGCATCGCGACATTCGCTTAGAGCTCTCGTCGACGCGCATGTTTGTGTGAGTGAGCCGTTTCGAGCGTTTGTAGGTAGTTTCCATACTGTATACATATTTATACTGTGGTCGTAGGCATACAATAAATAATATTCGTACATACCGTAGGTCAGGAATGACACCACCGTCAAACTACAGAAGGTCCATTCCGTTCAGAAAACACTCATGCAGTAAATGCATCAGACCATTCCTTAGAACAAATGTACGTGTTATCATCATAAGTAGTTTAATTTTGTATGGAAATCTAAACTAGGACTGATATCCGAAACGGTGACGAAATTAAAAGTTAAATTAAAGTACCATTTTAGTGTCTTACAGTATCGTTAACTATTTACATAAAAGCAAATGTCAAAAGAAACATATTACTACAGCCACTATTCACCACCTATGTATGTTGGATTCCATCTAAATCAGTCCAGTTTATTCTCCTTATCATTTTCTTACTGGCTCTCATAATTATAGCCACCGTACTAGTACTTTAACACTAGGTACCGAGGTGAGGAAGTCTAATAGTAATTAATTCATATCCCTCTAATGTAAAACTGGACCTTCTGCATCCTATTTTTACTGTGACAGATTTTATTACTCAATCGGCACACTGATAATAGGCACAAAGGCACAAAGGAACTGTCCTTTGTGCTATTGTTCGCGGGCCCGCTAAAAAGCGCCGCGTCGCTGTTTCGGCGAACGCAAATGCGGCGTTTCGCTTTGATCAACATTTATGTACCTATGTGGCACGTGTCGCATCAATTGATTAGTCTTGCGCGAAGATTGCTTCCGGTCGGACGTCCGCATATTATGTCTTACTGAAATGCGAAGTATTTTAACGCGTTGATGTGCTTCCGTCGAAATAATTGTAATTAAGCAGCAGCACGTAGGGAATACGAGGTTCGTTTTTCAGTGCCATCGGTACGTGTTGGACTCGGAAATGAAGGACACCACAACTAAAGTGTACACCCGTTATTAAGTTAGTTAAAACGGCGGATTGCGGTGAAATAAAATAATGTGAATGCGATGTGGAATTAAATAAATTTCTGCATATCGTTTGAGTGTGTGTGTCTAACTGAGTGTGAGTGCCTCGTGCGTGCTCCGGTGGCGGCGCGCGCGGCACCGACCGAGTTACCAACGAAGGTAGCCCTCTGTTGTAGACCATATGATAGTAGGGCTCACTTCACAGTATTGTAAGATCGAATTGTTGTTACATAAATTCCAGTAGCCTTATGTAAGATACTTTATCTCTCATTTTGTTAGTGCGGGAAGAGTTTTAGCTCCAGGTCCGGCAAAGATGTTTAACCTATTAGTTTTTAGGTATCAGATTGTGCCCTTAAATAGCAAAAGGCTCACCGCGGACGGAAATGGCATAACAAGCAGGTACTTACTCCGTCTGCCTCTTCGGTAATAATAGGCGTGATAGACTTTGATTACCTACACGTCGACCTTATCTGTGAATAGAGCGTTACGATCCTTTGAACTGCCGCCCCCGCCCCGGCCACCGCGCGTGCGCGCACAGCTGACAAGTCGCCGATCTGTTTGTGAAAGTGTGATTGACCTCAGGGCGGTATCAACGGTGTTGCCATGGGTAAGTTATGAGTAAAATTATTTAATCAATTAATTTAAACGGGGTAAAATATTAATTAAATATACAAAAAAGGATAGCACGTATGTGGCCTTATTATGATACTAAATAATACCCTTATTGATCGGACACGAGTTTCTTTACAATCTGTATATTTGATGAGCCGCAGCTGTCGGTAGACGGTGGCTACTGGTTGGCAACATGGCAACTATAACAACTCACTGTTACAATATTGGTTGCGACTGTTTCAAATAAAACTAATTTATAGTTTCCTCTACTTTTGGTTTTTGCGTGTAAAAATATTATGTACGTTAAAAAATGTTTAGTCTGATGAGTAGAAACGTCGCCGCGCGTCCCCGCCAAGATATACATACCGTGCGGCCATATTCAAAGCCATATATTAAAACTCTTCCGGATTGCTATTTCAGGCTCCAAAATAGTCGCATTGACTTGCGTATCATCTCTTTTCGATGATGGCAGGACAAGAAAAATAACTAAAACTAGAACTTATGTTTATATGACATAACTTTGGCCTTCATCATCCGACGAGCTCCATAATACCGTCTCCATTATTACATTCCATTATTCCATATTCACCATACCTAACGTATGCCAAATTTCAGATCACTGTGGTCCCTTGCAACAGCCGCAGAGTTGTAGTGGGTAAGAATCCCACATACTCCGGTTGACAGGTCCCGGGGACCAATCGAAGTTTTCCCCCGCGAAAACAAAAAAAAGGTTCTTAAATATAATTTATTTCATGTAATTTCACGAAAGCTACTTGAGTGATTGCGCGACTTGGCTTGTGTAGTATGAGTATGGACATGTAGGTATACAGAACTCATCAAAATAAGCTCAAACGATAATTAAGATTATCACCACCATGTAATTTAAGTACAAAGCCGTCGTGTTAAAGCTACTTGTAATTACCCTTTAAGCTTATTCATTCATCACGGTGCCGACGCACTTCGCATACCAAAACTAATGACTTTGATACATGGGGTATACCTATCTTGTTTAATTAACTTACGTTCAACAATTTTGTACTTATAAAAGTATTTAATGATCGATAGAGTTTAAATTACTAAAATTTTATAAAATTTACATGTTTGGAAATCTTTTATACAAAATCGTAAAAAAATTAAAATTGTTTTACAGTAGGTACCTACATTTAAAATCTGAAATCGTATAAAGTTATGCACGCATAATTTAAATAACGTTCATCGAATACTTACATATTTTCAGCTAAACACGAGCAACATGCAAATGTATGGAAGCCGGTTCTCCAAATTAAAGGCTTTACGATAGAAGTACTGAGAGGTTACCGATTGCGGTGGATTCTTTTGAAATATGTCCTTCGTGCTCCGCGAAATTGAAATTCTTTAGGGTAGAGACATATCGCAAAGAAAACACATTCACAATAATATGATGTAGGGGGTCGGGGTATGATGATAAACAAACGTTAGTTGCTTGGACAACTATGTTTATATTGGCAGGTAACGATATTGACACGATATAGGCGAAGATGCCGGTAATCTCACGTTTAAAAGCTTTTACATTGTATCATGACCATAGATAACTTCGTTATCTAATTAATTAATTAAATCATTGCCGGCGATATAATATCGGCAATGACAGAGTAGGGGGTGGAGCTGAGTTAGTAGGGGTTGGGAATATTGGTGTTGTGTTGCTACCGGTATCGAGTTGGTGTCGATGTGAATTTTGTCGTCAATTGCTGCATCTTTACAATGATATTCTCGCCCCTAACGCCTGGTGATATGTAAATATTTTTTAAAAGAAGAGTTATTGACTTTGTAAACAACCACCGCGGCGGGTATTTCCATTACTTTTATTGGTTTCGACCGTCCACTGGGACCACTCTCTGCTAATGTAATTACTACTTTATGATAAGCTCGTTGAATTCTATTAAAATTACATTTTGCGAATATAAGATTATTAAGTAAAGGAAATTGATGCTTTCAAATTACTCTTGACGCTTTTAACATTTTTTTAAATCCCTGTAGATGTTATTTGGAAATAATACAGCTCAACAGGCAGCAGGTCGCCAGGGAGAGGTGTATTAAAATTAAGATTTTTTTTATTTAGCGTATGTTTCGATGATAAGAAGATTCTGATATCAAATTAACAAAAAGTATAACAAGTCCAAACTGTACTTCAGCTTGTAGCTACAGGGGAAGTTGAATCTTAAATGGAAACTATTCTATTAATTAACTATTTATGGATCGGATTAACGATTTTAGCTTGAAATAATTCGTTTGATGTGGGATAGTAAAATCTAAAATAAACTGCGATAAAATCCGTAAAAGTAGTTTGATTGCAATAATTTGTATAGTTGATTTTTAAGTCACATGTCCTTCATTGTGCTCACATTAAACGTCCACTACTGA
Source organism: Furcula furcula (assembly GCA_911728495.1). NCBI lineage: Eukaryota > Metazoa > Arthropoda > Insecta > Lepidoptera > Notodontidae > Furcula > Furcula furcula. Next base: position 29,202,641 of record OU452247.1, on the reverse strand, counting down.
ACACTACTTAGAACTCCGCCTAAAGGCTGGGGTAACAATAGCATCCTCCCATCTCCTCCCGTTGGGTATCATCCGTAAGAGGCGACTAAGTAAATCAAGAAGACGGGCAGCAGTGTCTATTTATTGGATTACCTACGACCGTAGCATCCCTAATACGTCTGTGCCTACGACCTATACTGAGATACAATTCCCGAGACATAATGGCCACGATTGGCAGGCGTAGCGCACGATACCCAACGGGGGAGATGGGAGGATGCTATTCTTACCCGGACACCGATGGGTGTCCGGGTAACCATTTATCATCAGACTTACGTCTCGTGAGATGTCACGAGACGTAAGTCTGATGATAAATGGTACACCTGCCTATAGACAACTGCACTGCCGCTCATCAAAGTCTCTTGAGTCCGGTAATTTCACATCAAAACCGAGCAATACTAACACATTGCTGCGGTACCTACCTGGAATTAGTAAATAAATACTAATGGATGATGAAACAAATTGCTTCGTCGAAACTGTAGAAATTTTCAAGAAATAAGGGTGGATATACTAGGGAGGGTGTACTATTACTGTGGGTGGTGGAACTGTGCGTTTGGTCGTCCGATGAAATTTATGTTAGCCCGATGTTTGGTCTAGTGTACATTTTTACTCTCCGTAAATCATAGGAGAGCCCTCGATATTTAATAATAATAATAATAAGCCCGCAGGACAGCTTGTGGTGGCAGCGAGCTGTTGGTGCGTAATGACACCACGGACCGGAGTGCTCCAGAGAGTCTGTCTGGACCCCACCTCGGCGTGTCTTCGTCAGCCGAGTGGAAACCGAAGGGGACCTTACATCGACAAGTAATCTTTCCATATATTTACAATAGTTCCTATGCCTATGCCTGCCGAGGTCAACTGTTATTTTTTCTTCAATTAAGCAGTTGATCCCGGCAATCATTTTACACACAATTCAATTCTAAAAAAAAAATATAATCATACGAATTGAGAACCTCCTCCTTTTTTGAAGTCGGTTAAAAAGGGCCTCTACTTGTTGGAATCGTCCCCATGCAAGCCTCTAAAACTCGTGAAACAAAAAACATGGAAATAATAATAATATTCTGGGACAATTCCACACACTGTCATCTGATCCCAAACTAGGTAGGAGCCTATATTATGGAAACCAGATAAGTGGTACTAATACTTATATACTTTTTTTTGTAAATACATATTTAAATAGATAAATAACACCCAGACACTTGGCGGGAATCGAACCCACGACCTATTGGGTAGCAGCCAGGGTGTATAACCACTAGACCAACAGGCCCGTCAATACTTCACGCTGTAGTAATATTGTATGAAAATAACATCCATGTATTATGTCGCGGCGGGAGAATTCGCAAACGTAAACTATTTGCAGCGGTCCCCATACGAATGCGTGTAGTCAATAAATCAAAGTGTTTTATGTGCGGTACGTTAGTGGGTCGACACGCGATCTGGTGGGGCTGCTGACGCCACTACATACCCACAGGACACTACTGCTTTCACTAGGCGGTAGACTGGCGGCGAGGGTGCTCTAGCGAGTGTCTGGCGCTGGAGAGACTCGGACGAGATTCAAACGGAGATCCTGGTACCTTTTTTTTTTTTTTCTCTTGGGGAAATCCTCATGGATACCTGCACCGCCGGGTGGTGGCAGCGCAGGTTATGTTGGACTCCAACCAACTAAAACCCCACGGTGTCCTCATTCCGCTTTTTGTGGCGGGCCCCGGGAACGTATACTACCCATCCGGTTCCCTCCAGCGGTCGTCTGCCTAGCGGTGAACTCCTCCACGTCTGTGGGTGTATGAGACCCACAGACACGTCCGCGGGAGTATAAAGCCCGCGGACTCCAGCAGGCGTGCCGGGACACTTCAGCACGCCTTCCTACGCGAGAACAATTGCTTGCTGTGCGCAGGCAGCAGTCCACCCAATCCTGCTGCCCGCACTTCCTCGCTACGGGGGCATGAGGTCAGCGTTCGCTCGTCTCCTGCGCCCGGCTCTCCTGCGACGGCGCGGATCAGGGAGGGGATTGCTCTCCCTGATCCGCTCCGCGCCTCCTTCTGCTACATGACGCGTTCGCAGAAGGAGACTACCGCCTCCCATGATCTCTCGCTGTCAGTCATGGCTTTGACGATGTCCGGCAGCGATAGATCACGGCGCGCAACAAGCTGCGCTCCGCCTCCCACGCCGGGCAGACCTCGAGTGTGTGCTGCGCCGTGTCTTCGGCGCAGCCACACTCGTGGCAGCCAGGGTTCGCCTCCCTCCCGGCTATCTTGTGCAAGTATCGGACGGTACCTGCACCAGGCGGAAGGTAGGCGTACCGTGTTTTTGGTGCACCCATTCCTTTAGGACCGGGTGCACCGCCGATATGGTCCAGTGGCCGGCGGATGGTTCCGCCAGCCACTCCTGCCATCTTTGAAGGGCCAACTCCTGGACCTTGTCTCGCCAACGCCGAACTTTGGCTGGAGGTGCCATGCCACCCCGGCTTCGCGCTTCTGCGTTCTTCCGGTATAGCGTTGCCAACACCTCTGCCTTCAGATCCCAGGGTGGGATCCCCGCCAGTACGGTCGCCGCCTCATAAGATACGGTGCGGTAGCCCTATAGGGGCCCGCTATGGGTTTTACCCCTATGAAATATAAACACAGCATACCATATTAATTTATTTGTATTAACTTTTATACAGTTATCAATTACACCAGAATAACAGTAATTTCCATCAAATCTCCGTGTCCGTCCTCTGACCTTGACGTCCCGCGAACCAAGGAATGAAGGAATGTATGAATGAATGGATGGACTGCGCGCGCATAATGAATGAAGAAGAATGAAGTGATACATGCGAGCGCAAGACGAATGAGTTTGGTGTATGGTACAAGTTTAGGATATGGTGCAAATGAAAAGCACGACGCCACAGCCCCGTATCACCCTAACCGCCATAACCCGCTGCGCTCGGTGCAGTAGGGCCCTGGTTTGGGCGGTCAGAGTGTCCGCCCACACAGGCGTGCCGTACAAGGCCATCGACCTCACCACCCCGGAATATAGTCGTCGGCAAGTCGAGCCCGGACCTCCCAAATTCGGCAGAAACCGCGACAGTGCCGCCACCACTTTCACCAACCTCGGAGCGAGCTCCCCGAAGTGGTCAACAAACTTCCACCGCGAGTCGAGGATGAGACCCAGGTACTTCATCCGGGCCCCAACCGCGACCGCGATGCCTCCGACGTTGATTTGTTTCCAGAGCCACCCTCAGGCCCAGCCGTCCAATCCTGTCGACCACTTCAGCGGTCCCGCTCAAAGATCCTGGTACCTGGGCACCTTTGAAGGTTTCCTCCCAGACAATAAAAAAAAGAAAGAATACCTCTTCTATACAAACACCCGTCTAGATAGAGCACCGCCTAGTCATATATTCTACTATAAAGCAACAGTGTAGGATTGCTGCGCTACCGTGTGCAGCTGGAGAATGCATTGCACCCATCCGTGGGCTGGCGTATTGCTTACCATCAGACGTCTGCTCGTATCGGTAGTGAATTACACAAAACTGCCGGTTACTGAGGATATATAGTGCGGAGATATAAATTATTATATTAATGCCTTAACGCAATTTCACATTCATTGAACATGAAAACTTTGACAGAAAAAGCAAAACCGTAACGTAACTATTTTTTGTTTTAAATTCTGGTTATATTGTAAATAGATTAAATAAATAAAACTATTCAACACGCATTACATTACTAGAATACACGATGTTCTACACTATGCAAGGCATGCTCTGTGGAAGTTATTGATTTATTTTCTAATCATATTCGTGTGTTTAGATAGGTATCCTTTGCAGATTCCGCGAAGTTCTCGAGACACGGAATGAGTTTAATTGATAAGACGCAAAAATTGGTGGTAACAAGTGCGTAGGCGGTGTACGGCGCTGCGTGCTACGAGGCGCGCTCGGGGACTACGGTGATACGGTCTATCAGAGCCAGTCATATTCTCAAGACAAGTCGGCGGCGGGCGCAGTAAAGCCAGTTCGCGCGTAGCGCTCGCTCGAGTCACATGTGTGCTTCGCTACCTCGTATCTCCTAAAACTTTACTCGATTGACGAGACGAATAATAATTACATTGTGTGTATTTCTATTGCTATTTTAAATTACATAATATAGTGGATGTTATCGTTAGTTTGTGACTGACACTTGAATGTTTGGTGTCGCTTCAAGAAGTAGAAGAACTTTTAAACTTTACGTAAGTAAAATTTAATACACACATTAAATGTTTATTGTAAAGGACGTAACAAGTATCAGAAAGTATGTATGTAAGTACATAAAGTAAGTGTAAGTATGTATGAAAGTATGTAAGTACATAACTAAACCTGTGTAGGTTTCCAATATTTTAGATGGGAAATTAACCGCGCGGTTATCTATGTGCAGGTTGATAGTGCTATCAGGGTGTGAGTACCAGTGCATTGTAAGAAACTACTTAACATTTCAGGTTTCCACAATACAGGATTTTTTCTAGTGTGAGGACCACAAGAATAACTTTAATTATTTTACAACAATTAATGTGAGATGTAATAATATTAAATAATGTCCTCCTGGCTGATACGACCACAGCCGCCAATCTTTCGCAAGATCTTTCATCATCTACGCGGGAGACATTATAGTGCACAAGTGCTTCTCTTCCTTTTACCTCACAATCCGATAGGACGGTAAACCGACACGACATTTTACATGCCCATCCGACGCATTGATCAGTACACAGATCATTATGATCGGCCTGCATTGTCCTAGTCTGTAAGGAACAAATACACAAAGTTGTTGCTCCCTGTGGAATTCGAACCTGCGATCTCCGGTTTGCAAAGCAAACGATTTCGCACTGCACCACGGAGGCTACACGTGCGAGATATATAAAGTACCCAGGTACAATACAATACAATACAAATACTCTTTATTGCACACAAAAGAAATATACATTTGAAATTATAACAATTAATAACTGTGAACAACAAGGCGGACTTATCGCTAAAGCGATCTCTTCCAGTCTACCTTGGGGTACAGGACAGAGCATTGTTATGGGCAGGTGCAATTATATCAATAAATTAAGTGAATTAAAAATAAATAAACTACATATACTATAGGTACTTATATAATGTAATATTTTATTTAACAAATAACAACAAGGTCGTTATTGAAAAAAATACTCGGAGACTTTTTGTGAGCGCAATTATAATCGCGCTATTTTTGCGATACATTGAATCCAAGTACAAGTACATACTACTTATGTACCTAGTTAGTTTGGGGTCAATGTCTAGCCTCAGGCGTAACGGCCGGCCGCTGCCAGCCGCTGCCGGCCGCAACAAGTATCGCATTCGATAGAGTTTCCATTGTACTAGCTACAATGCTGAACTCTTCATGAGCTACCGGAAAATTGAGCTGCCCTTGATTCGTTGGATTTGAGACTGGTTAAGAATAAATGTAAAACAATTGAATGTTTATTATATAGTGCTCTAACCGTAGGCTGGTAATTCACCAATTAAGTATACCAATTCGGCCCGCAAATCATACTCATTTGGCGGCATACGGCTTATTTGATAAATCAAATCGAAACAGTAATTAAACAAAGTAATAATCAGATGTAATATATTATACATTATATATTATGGCATAGCAAATGATATTTTTGCCTTTCCAATGAATGGAGTTGAGAAATTAATTTACTTGTGTCAACTATTAGAAGCTACTAAAGAGCCTGATTAGTTTTCACTTTCACATATTAGGTATAATCTTTAACAACTAGAATGTATTTTGATCTAAATAGCCTCACAAATCATCCTTGTTATAAACTGGTATTTTTTGCGAGGATTCGCGTTTTTTTTTCAAATCTCTGCAGAACCGTGCAGGAGTATACAAATATGACTGTGACTCTGGGCTCTCTTGCTTGCTGCAAACAAAGCGTAGCATTTACTTCGGAGAATATAATCATATAGGTTCAATATAATATTTGTACATATTATTGAATTTCCTCCCAATATATTCGATAATTTTTCCCTGACCTGGGAATCGAACCTGGTACTCTACGCTCACGTAAGTAGAACCACTGAACCTGCGAAGAAGTCAACATCATATAGACGCGTCTTATTCGCGCTTTTTTATCTCACCTTTTTATTATCTGACGTACCTACCTCTCATTTTTTGTACGTACAGGAAGGCGGTCAAGAGGCCTTCTAACGCGAGTATCGTATGTGAGTATACGTATGTCATTGTACTTTAATGACTGGCATTCTCGTAAGTACCTACTATAGACCGGCGTTCCTAAAGCAGGATTCATCTAGAGAGATGCGAGTGCGGGTTAGGACCGAAGCCAATATTAATTCGGGACAAACGGGGCCACTCTATATAAAAATATGCAAACAACGTGTCTCAGAGGCGCCCTCGATTCTTATCCCGTATTAACTAATACTAGGCGAAAAATTCAGTCTTTTCAATTTTATAAAATTACAAAAAGAGGATTAACTGTGAGCTGTGATTTTATTCAGACACGGTGAAATCGTAGCCAAGACTGTGACCCCCCCCCCCCCCCCCCCCCTTTTTAATTATAAGCCGTGCAGCGTGCTGATACTTGACGACATCCCACCCGATGGTAAGTAGCTGTTCACGTTGAAAGCTCAGGTTGACTAGCTTATTAGAAGCCTATTCACTGTGGCAGCGAGACAAGCGCATTATAATGGTTTGGAAGTGGAGGCTGGCTGACCCAGGCTTATTCCACGGAATAAACTAGAGTACGAGCGCAGAGTTAAACTTGGAATATTATTTCACCGATGGCACAGTTGAAATGGAACCAAAACGCATCATCTCGCAAAGCATTCGTGAGGGATTTACTTATAAATAAAATTTTATTGCTTAGGTTAAATGCTGCGTAGTCTTATCTTTTTTCTTAATAAGTACTCATAAATATCGTGGATCGCTAAAATAAATCCAATGAAATATTCAAAGCGAGACGTAGAATAGTTTAATCCAATTTAAATGTTACGGGTAACTCGTGTAAATTGTATATTATATCACGGGATTTATCTCATATTTTTATTTGATCACCGTGTTTATTTCTCGTAAGAGGTTTGCTGTCACGTGCGGGCGCGTAATCTGATTGCACACATAACATACATAATAATATACAGGTACATACAATACTTCGAAAAAAATTTTTAAATGAAAAACTAAGAAATAAAGAATGTCTTTTTAATATTAGAAGATCATAACGTACTATGTAAATAGATATTATTGTACATGACTATATTATATACCCTGTATAATATAATTAATGAGCTCGTACACAGATACCTACTAGCTCTGTACAAATATATTGTAAAATACATGTCATGTTTCGCGATACATCGCTCATCGTGCCTCACTACGCACAGACCTACTACATTACACGCGTCGATAGATTGTTTGAGTCAAATAAATTATGCAAATAACCCAATAAAACTACACATACACATACATATGCCTGCATGAAAATATATCACGGCTTTTATTTATTGCGCCACTCTAATAAATAATAGAGACGTTCAAATTGTCGGCTGTGGATGGAGGATACTCAGTGTGAACACCAATGCATGTATGGATGTGGCTACGTAATCTTAATAACATTTCAGACACCCACTAAAATTTTGCTCAGCGTTTCTTACTACTATTAAATTGTTATTAAATATAAAGAAAATCCTTTTATGATATCTGGATGTAAATAATAAAAGATTAAATAATTAATTTAGGTATATGAAGTAAGTGATACTTTTCGACTAGCAGATACATGCTCCATGAATTCCATGATTATCTTCGAATGTTCCACAGCTGTGATTGTATCAATCCGATATTTATATTTATCCCTCCGCAATTGTGAAGGATAACACCGTCATGAAACATAAAAATCTAAATACGTATCACTCCAAAAGTTTGAGATACTTTAAGACTAGTCGTCTTCATACTTAACAAGGCAGGTACGTTAATAAACTTTGATAGAAAATGGCGATAAGTTAAGTTTCAAGAAATCAACGTGCAAATTGACGTGTAATCACGACCCACGACTGTTTTCCACAAGTAAGATGTAGGAAAAGCTTATTTGGTGAACACAGCACATGCGTTTAAAATGGAACGAATTAACACGAATTAACGTTTTATATCACTGTATCAAGAAGTATTAGAAATAAAGCTCTCGCTAAACGTCGTTAAGCCAGCGCAGATCGCTAAAGCATTATTATGATTACCGCCTCGCCACCGAGTCCCCGAGATGACACCAGCGAGTCGCGCGGGCTCGCATGCGATTTGTGTCTTATTGCCTATAGATAAACAAGCTATTTTACCATATCATTGAGACACGTGAAACACTCCCAGTTCCTATTTACATACTACATTTGATTGTTCTTCGTGAACGTTTTTACGGCTGGACTGATGTATTTTGAATGACAGTGGTTTATAGCTTGGATTTAAATGTGATTATACTTTCTGCAAAATAAAAGTGTGACTTTTTATGTTCTCTTTAGTCTTTGCTATGCCATTTGTTGAGGAATAAAATAATTCAGAAAACCATTTAGCAAACGAATGCACTTTTATTGATGTGAAGACCTCGCATCATGGCGCATTTTTAGGTAGGACGCGCCACGACACGACACGACAGTATGGTGTGTTTGCGGCTTCAGGTATATCTCCGATCGATTTGCGCTAATATTTTGATACATTTCAGCTGTGCCCTACCTCCGTTGAAATTATAGGGCCTGAAATGAGTAGGCATATAAAAATGTCATTAATCATGGAACCCTAAACAAAATTAAAAAAAGCTAAAATAACATACCTACTTTAACAACACTGATAAGATACAAATAAAATGTCCAAGCAATTTTCTCGTCTCATTCTATATTTTATACTCATTTACATTGTCGCTCCGTTATCGCGACAGCGCGTACAATTGTGTGTCTGGTCATTTGTCCCCAATACACAGCACACTCAACCCTTCACTGCGTCTTTTACTGCGGGGTCAGGCGCGAACACGACCCACATGTGACCTACTAGTACCTGATCACCGCCTTAACACTCCTGTGAAAACAATATTTGAAGGGTTCAGGGCTAGGGAGGTGAGGCATTGGGCACCTGTTCACGACCACTATATTTTTTTCTTTTGATAACAAACAATAATGAAGGGTCACTGTTACGTCACCACGTGTTGTAGTATTCCGGGTTGACTCTGTTATCCGTAGTCCAGGTACACGTCTTGGTATATTTTTATAGCACCAGTATTATTGTAATAAAATCTTTTTAAAAAAAAATTGAACCGACTTCAATATCACTGAAAAGTATAAAATAATTTAAATATTATTGAAGTTGGTGTTAGCGTACCTGCTGTGTATATTTGGCACCAACTTCAATAATATTTAAATTATTTTATACTTTTCAGTGATATTGAAGTCGGTTCAATTTTTTTTTTAAAAGATTTTATTTTAAACTTTTTAGTGATATTTTCATATATAAAGATTGAACCATCGAAAACCGTAAAATTATCTAGGTAGGTTATGATCACATTATCGTCTACATAGTTTTACATAATTCATGTTTCTTCAGAAAAAAATATCCGGTCGTAATGAAATTTGCATGGAAACATCATAGTAGTTTACTCTCTCGAATAAAAAAAGAATCATCGAAATCGGTTCATAATTGTCAGAGCAATGTAATGGAGAACATCAGTTTTATGGTTTTTACCAGATAAATTCCTCCACATCGTTCATGGTCCTCCAGGAAGTTCTTATCCGGTTGTAATAAAATTCATACAGATTCAATACAGTGGTTCCTTCTTTCGAATAAAAAAAGAATCATTGAAATTGGTAAATATTTGCCAGAGTTATGACCATTTTTGTCCGACCGAGCGAGTCCGAGCGACTAAAACGTCATCTATATAGGCTTTCTTGCAGGTCTCAGTGCGCAGTCACCATTATTGTTTTTTCAGGAACTACTTATTACTAAGCAATAATTTTTTTATGGGACCCAATTAACGGATTAAAGAATCGATGGAAGAAAGATTTTTTCAAATCGGTTCATAATTGCCAGAGTTATGCGCGAACATACATAGAAAAAAAAAAAAAAAATATATATATACAGACGAATTGAGAACCTCCTCCTTTTTTTGAAGTCGGTTAAAAAATAAATACCTATTTATGATATGGTATTTCTTTAATAGAATAATTGCAAGTTTTGGAGTATTTGTAAATGGTTAATGTTTAAAAAACAGGATCAGCATTATTCGACGTCTAAAACACAACCTACTATCGTCCTACCTATCGACAGTTGTTCTAAAGTACATACATATATGCGTGATGCGTGGCGTCAACTTCATGAGCTGACATGATTTCTATTCTCTTGTTATTAATTTAATTTATTTGCATAAATGTGGTGAATACAAAGATGGTACCTAAATTGAAAACACATTGAGCGTTACATATTTGCCATTAGATAGCATACAAAGTACATAGTGATTATAGATTGAACAATGTTTTCTGGAAAATGACAATTATAATACTACTAGCGGCCCGCCCCGGCTTCGCACGGGTGGCAAAATGTTATGTTTAGATTATAATATGTTTAAAGAATAATATCTTACCTTACCTACAGTAGATTTTCGTAGAATAAAATTTCCCCTAGCAATTTTGCCATAACTACAACATTTTTGGATTTCTTTTAATACCCTTATAAATTGAATTTTAAATAACGCATTGTAAAAAATTTTTTGAAAAGTATTAACCAAAAGTATTAGCTAAGTTTCACGTAAATTGGACAAATTGCATACTTTCCTTTTCTATTTTGCCTCTTAGGAGAAACTATCCAAAAAAATTAATATACAACTTGCCGAAAGATGGCACACACAAACTATAGAACGTTCAAGAAACTTTAGGTTACTCCATAGAAACCTATTTTCTTTACCAGCCCTTGTTTTTGTCCCACTGTTAGACACGGGCCTCGTCTAAAAATGTAGAAGCTTAGGCCATAGTCCACCACGCTGGCCAAGTGCAGGTTGGATGACTTCACACGTCATTCGAAAGCTACTTTCTCAGACATGCAGGTTTCCTCACGATGTTTTTCTTCACCGAAAGCTGGTAACGATCACACAATGACGATTTGCACATGATTAAATAAACAAATCAAAGGTTTGAGCCGGGGTTCGAACCCGCACACCTTGGTTCCAAGGCAAGCGCTCGCCCACTGAGCTGTTGCTATTTCAGAAACCTAAGTAGGTACTACTGTCATAAAATTATTCTGTAATCCTAGTCCAAAATTTGAATTAAATCAACTTAAACTATAGTTTTTGTACATGAAGAAGGAATAAAATCATTAAAGTAAAATTACTGTATAGGTACACGACTTTTTATATTCCAATTAGTGTTCATCAAGATGTATTGGTTTTTAGCATGTCCTCTATAGAGACCAACCATATAACTATCCATGGGAAAAACATTATTCTCGTAGATCGACTCCAACAAAATACTTTATGGTTTGACCTTGAAATTCGTTTACGTTAGTAGTTTAGGCTGGTATAGTATAGTATGTATATAGTATATACTATAGTTATATAATAGTAATAACATGAGAATTTTCACCGGAAATTGCTGACGCTAAAGGTCTGTCTATAGGCATTAAAGGGATGCGAGAAATGTGCATAGTTTGACTAAGCTGGTCCAATAAGGACAATGGTTTCGATAATATTATTTTTTATAATCTAAACTGTAAGCTTACCCCATTGCACAGATGCACGTGTTAAGGGGATCAAAATTATTCATCTAATTATAATATTTGGATACCTTACCTATGTTTTGAGGCTATGAGGTGGAAGTCTTGACGTATTGATAAATTCAAAAACTGTAATTGGTTTAAAAAACTCTAATGTATTGTGTCATCCGTGTGTACACCACGCGTATCCACCACAACCGTGTATGTCGTGTGGCGGCAGTACATAGAGAACGTAAATTTGTCTGTAAACACCTTCATTTATATCACCTATGTACACGAAATAAACAAATTTGATTTGATTTGATTTTAACCGTAACAATTATTTTATATCCCTCATTGTTAGCTGGTATCCTATCATACAATACAAATCTTATCCCTTAATTTAATTCAGATAAAGGTGCTTTTTAACCGACTTCAAAAAAGGAGGAGGTTCTCAATTCGTCTGTATATATATATATATATATATTTTATGTATGTTCGCGCATAACTCTGGCAATTATGAACCGATTTGAAAAAATCTTTCTTCCATCCATTCTTTAATCCGTTAATTGGGTCCCATAAAAAAAATATTGCTTAGTAATAAGTAGTTGAATGGTGACTGCGCACTGAGAGCTGCAAGAAAGCCTATATAGATGACGTTTTAGTCGCTCGGACTTGCTCGGTCGGACAAAAATGGTCATAACTTTGGCAAATATTTACCAATTTCAATGATTCTTTTTTTATTCGAAAGAAGAAACCACTGTATTGAATCTGTATGAATTTTATTACAACCGGATAAGAACTTCCTGGAGGACCATGAACGATGTGGAGGAATTTATCTGGTAAAAACCATAAAACTGATGTTCTCCATTACATTGCTCTGACAATTATGAACCGATTTCGATGATTCTTTTTTTATTCGAGAGAGTAAACTACTATGATGTTTCCATGCAAATTTCATTACGACCAGATATTTTTTTCTGAAGAAACATGAATTATGTAAAACTATGTAGACGATAATGTGATCATAACCTACCTAGATAATTTTACGGTTTTCGATGGTTCAATCTTTATATATGAAAATATCACTAAAAAGTTTAAAATAAAATCTTTTTTTTTAAAAATTGAACCGACTTCAATATCACTGAAAAGTATAAAATAATTTAAATATTATTGAAGTTGGTGCCAAATATACACAGCAGGTACGCTAACACCAACTTCAATAATATTTAAATTATTTTATATTTTTCAGTGATATTGAAGTCGGTTCAATTTTTTTTAAAAAGATTTTATTTTAAAATTTTTTGTGATATTTTCATAAATAATGATTGAACCATCGAAGACGGTAAAATGATCTAGGTAGGTTATGATCACATTATCGTCTATATAGTTTTACATCATTCATGTTTCTTCAGGAACAATTTATCCGGTCGTAATGTAGAATCATTATACTAGTTTGTTCTCTTGAATAAAAAAAGAATAATTGAAATTGGTTCATATTTGTCAGAGTAATGTAATGGAGAACAACAATTTTCTGGTTTTACCAAACAAATTCCTCCACATCGTTTATGGTTCTACAGGAAGTTCTTATCCGGTTGTTGGAGAGCAGGAGTAATTATTAGGAAATAAAAATCGTTTCTTAGGTGTTCACAAAGTGCTGTGTAATAATGGCGAAGAGAATAATTGAAAGTGTAAAAATAAAAAAATGTAATACCTTACTAGCTAATTGCATGCATTACAAACAGTGCTATGCATTTTTAACTAGGCGCTTATCCTTGAGATTACAATTACCTATATAATTAATATAATTATTTAAATAGTTAATTATTTAAATAAGGATTCCCAGACATGCCCCCGGGTGTTGAAAGACCTCTTTCAACCACAATTATCCGCAGCCGGAAGAGGGCATATTTTGTTAAATGCTCTTCGAACCACTCCGTTTGTATTCTTTATATCAGCTACTCTGCTGATTCCATCTGCACCAGGGTGAAGAGCCACAATTCGTCCCAGTTTCCACTTCAGAGGGGGAAGATTATCTTCCTTTAAAAGAACAAGGGTATTCAATTTTAGGGCTTCTTGGTTGGATCGCCATTTAGTTCTCAATTGGAGTTCAGACACGTACTCCTTGCTCCATCGACTCCAAAAATGCTGTCGAAGCTGCTCGATGCGTTCGAAGCGAGTTAAATATGAGTATGAGCGGTCTCTGTAATCGTGAGCTAGTAACGAGGTAAGAGAGCGTCCAATGAGAAAGTGTACAGGTGTGAGTGGCAGCAAATCTTCCGGATCCGACGACAGAGGTGTGACAGGTCGCGAATTCAAAATGGCCTCAATTTGAACGAGAACTGAGTACATATGTTCGTAGGTCAGATTACTATTACCTAATATACGTAATAAATGAAATGTGGTCGACTTGACATCCGCCTCCCATAGACCTCCAAAATGAGGAGTATACGCCGGTATAAAGTGAAAAGTAATGCCATCATTGGCGACACTTTCAGCTAACAAATTACCATTGCAATTTAAAAATTTGGACAATTCATTACAGGCCCCTACGAATGAAGTACCATTATCCGAGTGTATATGACGCGGTTTTCCTCTACGAGATATAAATCTGCGCAGCGCTAACAAATAAGAATGGCTGTTTAGATCACCCACTAATTCCAAGTGTACTGCCTTAGTGCTAAAACATACAAAAATAGCTACGTATACCTTAACGAGCCGACTACCGCGTCCCTGGCGACTAACACAGTTAAGGGGACCAGCGTAGTCAACCCCCAACGCTATCAAATTGGGAACCACTTGGCATAACGCGAGATTTTGGTAGATTTCCCATCAAAGGAGCAATCACTTGACCTCTCATGCGATTGCAGAGTACACAATTTTGAAAACACGTCTTTGCCAAATTGCGACCTCCTATCGGCCAGTAAGTTTCCCTTATGCTAGCTAACAGACTTTGAGAACCTGCATGCATAAACCTTTTGTGTTCTGATTCAAATAATAATTTCGTGAATCGATGTGTGGACTGTATTAAAATAGGATATTTATTTTCATAACAATAATCTGAATTACCAAGCCTACCTCCTACACGCATAATGTTATCGCTATCCAAGAAACCATTAAACTTAATTAATTGCCTTTTTTTGGGCAACGGTTCCTTTGACATCAGTGAACTGTACTCTGGAAATGATTCCTTCTGAGATGTCCTAATGATCACCTGCAGTGCGATCTTTAGTTCGTTATCACTTAGGTAGTTAGTAAGCTTAGTATGTCCTTTAGACATATTAGTAAATCGTAAAGCATATGCGAAAGCACGATTAAGCCGCATGAAATTTGAGAAACGATTAAAATTAATTAATGATTGATCGGTTGCCGCACTAGCAAGCAATGTAACTAATGATCGAGTTTCTGGTAATATTTGCGTTTAATGTGCACTGAGATAGATAGATAGATAGATAGATAAGGTTTTTATTTGCATCAGAAGACACACAAACATACATGATAATAAAAAAAAGAACAAAATACTGTGAAAAAAGAACATACATACAATAAGCAAACAATAACTTGAGTTGTCATACTTTCGACAAGGTGTGTGTCACAGTGATGCAAACGGGCAGTAGCTCAACGATGTATTTGCTCAAAGAGCAAAGCGCTGATTTTCAGCCACAGCCCAGAGGATAGTCGGGATCGCGCTCAGCGATACAGACGTGAGTCGAACAGATGTCTAATGTAATACCATGTTTATCGTTTGGAGAAGTATGTAATATGTAAGTATGTAATAAAAATAAAATAGAATAAATAATTTAAGGTAATATTATTAATAATGTCCAGAAGCAGAATTAGAAAAGATAATTAATATTAAAGTATTTGGCTCATTAATGGGAAACCACTACCAAGACGACCAAACCTTGTGTACAGTTTTTGATGTTCCAATAGTGCTAATTTTAATTGCTTTTTAAAGGTAAACTTTGAACTAGCATTTCTTATAGGAGGCGGCAAGTTATTCCAACACTTGGTCGCCTGGTAGCGAAAACTGCCATTGAACGCCACCGTCTTGTGTATATGGGCCGCTAACGGAGCCCGCGTTGACTGAGGACTCCTTTGTGATCGGTTCTATGTTAAATAAAGCTGACACATGATTTTGTTTTAATAAACGTTTATTATCAAACCTTTTACAAAGGAGATCCCAGGCTACCTCGTAGTTATTAGACGAGAACTCGGTTGGATAACCTGTGCTGCTGAACCTTCCAAAGAGGCTCTTAAATAATGGAATTTATTTATTTCCTCGATACTATCATTATTGTGTATTATACTCAAAAATGTATCATGGTACTCTAGCCAATTTTCGTATGATCCACTGAATTTTGGCAACGGAATAATGAGTAATTTAAGACTAGGCCTATGTGGGAAAGAACTTGAGCTGGTATGCGAACAGTCTGCTTGTATTTGTTTTTTATTAAAGCTATTCAACATATCTTGAGCATTAGCAAGAATTGGGTAGTACTGAGACTCAAATTCAGCTCGGGCTGCAATTTGCGCATCCAGATTATCTGTCATACACTCCAATTTTAATTGTACTTCATCATATTGGCCGTATAATGATTGCATCTTACCAACACGCAACAATAACTCGCCTGCTTTAGTGGACGTCAAATCAGCTGATTCTAATGCAGTTAAGTATGCACTGAATACCGTTAACTGTCCCTTAATGCTGCCTCTTTTTCTTATAAGGTCTTTTTCCTCGGCTGATTGGGGCTGGGAGTCGTTTGCCATGATAACCTTGAACGTTACAATAAGTACAAACTGTTAATAAAATAATTGTGACGGGCCTGTTGGTCTAGTGGTCAGACACCCTGCCTGCTAACCGATGGGTCGTGGGTTCGATTCCCGCCAAGTGTCTGGGTGTTGTTTATCTATTTAAGTATGTATTTACAAAAAAAAAGTATATAAGTATTAGTATCAGTTGTCTGGTTTCCATAGTACAGGCTCTGCCTAGTTTGGGATCGGATGACCGTGTGTGGATTGTCCCAAGATATAATTCCTAGGTACCTACTAAGATGAATTTTAATTAACAATTACAATTAGATTTAGATTTTAATGCTGTAAATAGATTTGATTTTTATATGTTTCGACAATTAATGTGGTAACACAAATAATATCGTAATATACTTACGATAGTTAATTAACAATTGAAAATTATAAGTTAATTTTTATCTGACCTTAGTTTGACCTGAGATTAATTTAACTAATTAAACAATAAAAGTTTAGATTTTAATCACTACACAAACAACATTAAAACATATTACAGTACCTAAATCAGTCCTTTGTACTTAACACTGTTCCAACGGTAATCCAGTTGATCGAAAATGACTTCTTGCCTTTTGTTCACGAGCCTCACTTTGCACCTCTTAATTATCCTTTATTTTTTCTCCAGCTCATAATCACATAAATAATCTCACATAGAATTCAGATTTCACATCCGGCACGATCCAGGGCCATGTTGGAGAGCAGGAGTAATTATTAGGAAATAAAAATCGTTTCTTAGGTGTTCACAAAGTGCTGTGTAATGGCGAAGAGAATTGAAAGTGTAAAAATTAAAAAATGTAATACCTTACTAGCTAATTGTATGCATTACAAACAGTGCTATGCATTTTTAACTAGGCGCTTATCCTTGAGATTACAATTACTTATATAATTAATATAATTATTTAAATACTTAATTATTTATAGGGACACCGGTTGTAATAAAATTGAATTGAAATGAAAATTATAAAATTCGTTCCTTATATTCGTCCATTATAGTGGTTTCTTCTTTCGAATAAAAAAATAATCATTGAAATTGGTAAATTGCCAGAGTTATGACCTTAAAAAGCGACAAAAATATCATCTTTTAGGCATTTTTACAAATTTTTCTGAGGCATTATTCTTTTTCGTTTCGTTTTTTCAGGAATTCCTTATTCGTACGTAATATTTTTTTTATGGGACCCAGTCAGTGGATCGGACTATCCGTACAAGAAATATTTTTTCAAAAAGGTTCATAATTGCTAGAGTTATGCGCGAACACACATAAATACCATATATATGGTTTAAAATACATATGGTTTATAATACCGCGAGGAGGTGGGACGTACCCAGAGGCTATTGCTAGCAGGTAATAATTCCCCATACCCCAGTCTCCGGCCGGGTGCCCCTACGCTACGCTACTCTACGGACACTAGGTACCTTTGGAAGGTTTCCTCCCCGACAACAAAAAAGGTGTGATGTAGAATACAAATACACCTACTGAACATTAATGGATCTAATACAATACATGCGAAGTATGTCAGGATCCAATTTATTATTCTGTTTGATATACGTTTCTGCTTCATATTCAGAAATAAGTACATATATTATTCAGGGATGACCTTATCATGGCAGTTTGTCAAAAAATATAATATAATATTCATGTTTCTTTGATTACTTCTTCATGAATAAATGTCCTGATGTCAAAAAGATAATGTTAGCGCTTTTTGATGTGAATAATTTACTATAATTTGTTATTAACGCGGGGTCCGTTGTAGCAAAATAATTAGCTTTGACGTTTGGCGTGTGCAAGTAAGTTAAGTTGCCAAGAGACCTGCTACGAAGTTAATTATAAGAATATTAGACACCTAAAAAGGAGCTACCCCTGTGGTATCGGTTTAAAAATGCCACCCTCGCATCTCCTCCAGTTGGGTGTCCGTAAAAGGCGACTGAGGGAAGACGGGCAGCAGCGTCATTCTGTTGGATTAAGTTCTACCTATACTGCGATCCCCAAGCCGCCTGCCAAGTGTGGGGATTATGGCAACCCCTCCCTTCTTAGGGGAAGGCCTTTGTTCAGCAGTGGACGTGTTTCGGCTGCTGCTCATGATGATGATGATGATGATGATGAAAAACGGGTCTCTTACAACTGGATACATTTAGCCGTATAGGTTAAAAATAGTTCCTTCCATTCTTTGTCCCCGTAAAATGATGCAGGTTATTATATAAGTTATAGTATTATAATAACATGTCAATGTAGGACACACATAATGAATCCTCGGGGTGTCTTGTTGTTAAAGCCTATTGCTTCACCGAATAAAATTAATTTTTGATAAGTATATAAATTAAAATATTATGGATTTAGTTATTAAATATCTCATGGGAAAAGCTAAAATGTTATTTGAAGATAAATTAGATCAAGGACTCGTATTACGTCGCCGCCACGAGGCTTGTGTTATATTTGAGAAGTTGAACATTTTAGCAATTTGCGTTTAGCCACGCGTGCCTAGGTACTTCATGTCAAATAACAAGTAGATAAGCCAATTACAATCACGTAATACCAAGATTACAGTTAGTAAACGAGCAACAGGACCCGCTGGATTAGAATCAACAATATTATTTACTTGTTAAACAATGTTCTACTTAGTTAAGACAACACATATAACATGGCAACACCCACACACGATATCCTTGAAAGAATAATTATTTATTTGGATTAACTTTGCCATACATGTAGAATATTTAAAGACTATTATATATGTCACAGTAAAAACTCTGAGGGCACCATAATAACGCGATGTCAGCAATGCCGACGTTACTGACACAAAAGTTACTCTTGCCATAACATTTTGACAGTTAATTATTATAAAAATATGGGGACTCCCCCAAGTGGTCTCCTCCGGCCCCTACAACCACACCAACACCAGCCTTTAACCATCAGTGGGATTATCATTGATTATTAATTATTATCACAAGATTGCTTGACTAATTCATATTAGTAATTCAAACGGACTTTGCTAGTCCGACTCACCGACTTATTACGCCAAACCTTTAAAAGCCGAATCGGACACATCCAATCCAGATGAGTAAATGCAGCACCCAGGAAAATCTGCAAATATAACTTAAAACACACATTATCAGTTGCAAAGACCACAATCTCACAACTGATCGTTACGAAACGAGACAGGTCCGAACGGTCTGACGATCCGAGCGACACTGCTACGAATGCGGCCGTTGCGTTTTATTTATAGTAAATCCAAATTCACTTTTGTGTAAAACTACCCTCAATAATTATTATTAATTCTACAAATAGCGTTGTATTTGTAGTAAATCCAAATTCACTTTTGTGTAAGAATTATTAATTTAACAAATAATTTAATCACAAGAATAATTCGAATAATGACAACTTAAACTTCAATAAGAATGACGAAACAAGGAGGCCGAAACGTCTCCACCCCGACACGGCCATTCTGATCGGCGGTGCGCGCTCTGCACCTGCCGGAATGTTCACCAGTAATAGTTCCTTTATTTGATTGTTAACTAGTAGCTAAAATAAACATTTTTAGTAGCTGAAATAAATATTGTCATTAGCTTATTGTAATTTGGTATTAGTGTCGTACTATACTTTTGGGATCAATAATACCTTCTCTGATAGCTTATTGTAATTTGGTTTCAGTGTTGTACCGTACTTTTGTGATCAAGAATACCTTCTCTGATAGCTTATTGTAATTTGGTTTTAGTGTTTTACTGTACTTTGGTGATCTAGAGCAACATTTTTTGATTAAGAGTAATAGTGTGTTATAGGTTTTCTTTTTTAATGTATTTTTATTTACGATTTCATTTATTCATTCTCACGTGACGGTGCTGCTCTGTGATAGACACAAAGTCTTTGATTTGATAGGATTAGGGAATAGGATCAGGAACACCGCTCTGTGATTGACACAAAGTCTTTGATTTGATGGAAAAATAAGGTAGGGAGTTTAGGACCATTGCTCCGTGACAGGCACGAAGTCTTTGACTTGACGGGATATAAGGAGCCGGGTTCTGAGCGGTCCTGTACGCCGTGGTCCCAGCAGGATAACATGAGAGATATTTTATTGTCTCCACGACAAATATTTATATGCATGGAAAACATCATGCTAGTTTTGTTTTATTTATGGTTTCATTCTCACGTGACGGTAATGCTCTGTGATAGACACAAAGTCTTTGACTTGATAGGATTCGGGAATCGGATCAGGAACACCGCTCTGTGATAGACACAAAGTCTTTGATTTGATGGAAAATTCAGGTAGGGAGTTTAGGACCATTGCTCCGTGACAGGCACGAAGTCTTTGACTTGACGGGATATAAGGAGCCGGGTTCCCAGCAGGATAACATGAGAGATATTTTATGCATGGAAAACATCATGCCAGTTTTTTTTTTTTTTTTTTTATACGAATGGAAAACGTCATGCTAGTTTTTTTTTTATACGCATGGAAATCATGATAGTAATTTTTTTTTTATACGCATGGAAAACATCATGCTATGATTTTTTTTTATTTTTATTACGCACGGAAAACATGATGCTTGTAAGATTTATGTTGACTCATGTCAATTTGCAATATTGATTTATTGAATTATATTGATAAAATATTAATTTATCAATACTTTTTGCCTCCAGGGCAAAAACTTTATACGCATCGAAAACATGCTAGTAAAGTATGTAGAAGTTCCAAAATGTATGGAGCCTGAGCCAGGTCCTTGTACACCACACTCTTAACTATCCATTTACTTTAATCTGGCTTTATTTTCTTGTAAAACTTAAGAATTTTTATTTAGAATAGCAACATTATAAAAAAAAGGGCATAGCGGAAAAGTGTCACTGTCATGTGTCACTTTTATTATCAATGGCTTTAAAAGTATTTTTTTATTTTTATTACAGTACTCTTTCTACTTTTGTTTCTGTTTTCTCATACATCGTTTTAATACAACAACAATGGTAATCAATTCACTACCTACAAAACACGCACACAACCAACTGTGACAAGTGTGACTGCAGCAGTAGCTATTGATAGCTGGCTGGCTTATAGTTTAATTCGGCATTAGTGAGACGCCATCTTAAGACGCCATAGATGTAAAATAAATGATAATTATAATAAAAATTACGACAATAATAGTAATTTAAACGATTTATATGTTTCCCGAATTATATGGATTTTTCTCAATCCTCTAAGGTGGCGTACACAGACCCAGCCCACTCTGCAACAACTCCTTTACCTATAAAGCTACTCATGACCTAATAAATCAGCTAATTCATATATTGTAATAAGCTGGTGCATAAAAAAATACAGAGTAGTTCAAATGGGATATGAAAGAATAATAAGCGTAACTGTACATACGGATGTGAATAAAGATATTGAAGTGCTTGTAACGCTCCACGCGTACTGGCTTATTTATTTTCGATAGATCAATGCAAATGCTCCACGCATTCATGCATGATTTGATTTCTAGTACAATAGGATGATACTGTGGCATTGAGCCTTAATTTGACCGTAAAGACTATGTGATAATAAATAGTGATAGTTACATTCTATTAGCCAGTCAACAAAGACAAGCCAATGACATATCTCCTTACTGTTATTGCAGTCTTAAAAATTTGTTATAGTCAAATCCACATTTGGTATTAGGTAAGAAACAATAACTTACGTTAGTGCGGCTATCTATAGCCACACAAATAAAACAGATGTTACTTTCTTGCCCGGACGTCTGTCCACCACGATCACGACACAGTGACCGAAGCAGCAACGCCACCGCTTGAGCAGCAACCCCACTGGGAGCGCTCATTGTGTCGGCGAAGCACCTCCTGGCTCAACATACACCTGTGAACATAACATACTAAAAAAACCAAATTTATAATTTACCAGACCGCCAAAGCATGCCTGGTTTTGTTAATTGACCAATCACATAGGAATCATAGATCCTTGTCGGTCAATAAGAATCACTCAGCCAACTGCTCGGCCTTCCTCCAAACAAACGATACGCAATGATTAAAAACAAAAATATAAACGGTCATACTATTATTAAAGCTAAAGATTCTGTATAAAATCGGTCCAGTCCAACCTTGGTTTGAACTCGCCAATCAGAAGAATGTGTAACGAGTATATGAACGCCAAACCATCATCAGATTTAGACGTGCAGGTAAAACGAAGTGCTGGAACTACTTCGTATATAAAACGACTAGATAAGCATGTATGCCTTGATGCTATATTTTATTTTTGTTGATTTGGTTAGTTTTGCTTTTAATCATTATAGTAATTTTCATCTATTTAATTTAATTTAATAATTTCTTAGTAATTCTCATTTATTCTAACTTTCATAGAGAACATAAGCAAGCATATCAACGATGCCTGTCATAGGTTCACTTATCACAATTCACAACAACTGAACGTCTAAACGTTAGTAACAAGTGTACTGTTGCTGTATAAATAAATAAAATTAAAACATTAGTTGGAATTGAAATTTTACGCGAATAAACTTTGTTTACCGAAACGACGAACACACTCGAACATCATCAGCATACAAAACTGAAATCTACCCGTAGTTTATAACAATAATAAATCAAAGAAATGAAATCCAAATGATGTCAGTCTGTTTACCGAAACGACGAACACACTCGAACATTATTAGCATACAAAACTGAAATCTACATGTAGTTTATAATAATAAATCAAAGAAATGAAATCTAAATGATGTCAGTTTGTACGCTCTCACAGCTAAGAGTATTTTTCCACTTCGATGTTGCAATCATAGAACACAACCAACAACCAATTTTTCAGTCCAACAATAAGTACATCGTTGAGAAAACAATATTTAAAGAACTAGTACTAGAACTGAAACTTGAACCACTATCAAACTTCAGCAACCACTATCAAAACACAAATAAATTGAAAGTACCGTAATTGAGTTCGAAACTATTGTAATCCGGGAAATTGACGGTAGTCGATTGTGAAATACGTAAACACGTGGGAACTATTGTCCCTACTAGTTTAGTTTATTCCATATCTGAGTACATTCCTGTAAGCGATAGGGTAATTACCATTGTTCTCAGCAATAAAGTAAACTGCCACCAGTCAAACCAGGGTGGGTGGGTGGCGTGTTGTGGGTGGGCCGGGAAAAAAAAACGATGCCCATCTTTGCCATTAGGTACTAATACAGATTGCATCAGAATGCGTAGCGGAAAGGCCAGAATTCAATCCCACTTCTGATGTCACAGTAAAAACTCTGAGGGCACCATAATAACGCGATGTCAGCAATGCCGACGTTACTGACACAAAAGTTACTCTTGCCATAACATTTTGACAGTTAATTATTATAAAAATATGGGGACTCCCCCAAGTGGTCTCCTCCGGCCCCTACAACCACACCAACACCAGCCTTTAACCATCAGTGGGATTATCATTGATTATTAATTATTATCACAAGATTGCTTGACTAATTCATATTAGTAATTCAAACGGACTTTGCTAGTCCGACTCACCGACTTATTACGCCAAACCTTTAAAAGCCGAATCGGACACATCCAATCCAGATGAGTAAATGCAGCACCCAGGAAAATCTGCAAATATAACTTAAAACACACATTATCAGTTGCAAAGACCACAATCTCACAACTGATCGTTACGAAACGAGACAGGTCCGAACGGTCTGACGATCCGAGCGACACTGCTACGAATGCGGCCGTTGCGTTTTATTTATAGTAAATCCAAATTCACTTTTGTGCAAAACTACCCTCAATAATTATTATTAATTCTACAAATAGCGTTGTATTTGTAGTAAATCCAAATTCACTTTTGTGTAAGAATTATTAATTTAACAAATAATTTAATCACAAGAATAATTCGAATAATGACAACTTAAACTTCAATAAGAATGACGAAACAAGGAGGCCGAAACGTCTCCACCCCGACATATATTTAGGGATATATACATTATGTATATATAAATAACTTGTAAATTGCATATCCGGTGTGCAATAAAGTAACTCTAAATAATATATATAAATAAATAAGTAATAACACATGTGTTTTTTTATATTACATTACACATAATGACTTCTTGGATTTCTCTGGGGCTGCCCGATATTGTTTTGATTCGTAGCTTACTACGAATTTCAAAATTAAATAAAGCAAGTAAGTATAAATTATAAAAGCACAAAAAGCCCGACTGCGAACTAACAAAATGGTCTTAAATTACATTATACATACATAAAACATATACAACAGTTCCTATCATACAGCATGTATTAAGGACGCAATTGAGCGGAACCAAGGCTCTAAAGTGTTCGCAAAGAATTCGTCTATTGGGCGCAGCCATATGACCAGGCTGAAGATCGACGACGGCAGTGTCATCTCATCGAAACCGGAGATATTGAGAGAGCTCGAGAGGTTTTACGGACAGTTATACACCTCAACACAGGAACCCATTGCCAGAACAGCTCAGGACACCAGAGCCAAATTAACCCGACACTACACTGAGGACATCCCAGACATCAGCCTGTACGAGATTAGAATGGCTCTCAAACAGCTTAAGAACAACAAGGCGCCGGGTGAAGACGGAATCACAACAGAACTTCTGAGAGCGGGTGGAAAACCGGTACTTTTAGTCCTCCAGAAGTTATTTAATTCCGTCTTACTCGAGGGTACTACGCCAGAAGCATGGCACGGGAGTGTGGTGGTTCTTTTCTTCAAAAAAGGTGATAACACCTTATTGAAGAATTATAGACCCATCTCACTCCTGAGCCATGTATACAAGCTGTTTTCGAGAGTCATTACGAACCGTCTCGAACGCAGGTTTGATGACTTCCAGCCTCCCGAACAAGCCGGGTTCTGAAAAGGCTTTAGCACCGTAGACCACATACATACGCTCCGCCAGATTATACAGAAGACCGAGGAGTATAATCGGCCATTATGTCTAGCGTTTGTGGACTACGAGAAAGCCTTTGATTCAATCGAGACCTGGGCGGTATTGCAGTCCCTCCAGCGGTGTCACATTGACTATAGGTACATCGAAGTGTTGAAGTGTTTGTACAGCAACGCCACCATGTCGATCCGACTACAGGACGAGAGCACGAAACCAATCCCATTGCAGCGGGGCGTGAGACAGGGAGACGTTATTTCTCCGAAACTGTTCACGAACGCATTGGAGGACGTTTTCAAGCTCTTGGACTGGTACGGATTCGGCATCAACATCAATGGCGAATACATCACTCACCTTCGTTTTGCCGATGATATAGTCATTATGGCAGAATCGCTGGAGGACCTCAATACGATGCTCAGCGACCTCAGTAGCGTTTCCCAACAGGTGGGTCTTAAAATGAACATGGACAAGACGAAGATCATGTCTAATGTCCATGTTGCACCCGTACCGGTAGTTGTTGGGAACGTTACACTCGAAGTTGTTGACCACTACGTATACCTAGGACAAACTATCCAGTTAGGTCGGTCCAACTTCGACAAAGAGGTCGCCCGAAGAATCCAACTCGGATGGGCAGCGTTCGGGAAACTACGTGACATCTTCTCATCAGAAATTCCGCAGTGCCTGAAGACAAAGGTTTTTAACCAGTGTGTGTTGCCAGTGATGACATATGGTACTGAGACGTGGTCTCTAACAGCTGGCCTTTTGGAGAAGCTCAGAGTCACACAACGAGCTATGGAGAGAGCTATGCTCGGAGTTTCTTTGCGCGACAGAATCCGGAATGAGGAGATTCGCCGAAGAACCAAAGTCACCGCCATAGCTCGTAGAATATGCAAGTTGAAGTGGCAGTGGGCCGGCCACATCGCTCGAAGAACCGATAACCGTTGGGGAAGAAAGGTTCTCGAGTGGCGACCACGAACCGGAAGACGCAGCGTAGGCAGGCCTCCCACTAGGTGGACCGACGACATTGTTCGCGTCGCAGGAAACCGGTGGATGCAAATAGCAAATTGTCGTTCATTGTGGCGGTCTAAGGGGGAGGCCTTTGTTCAACAGTGGACGTATTCCGGCTGGTGATGATGATGATGATGAAAACATATACATACACATGTATATATATATTTCAACCAGTCTTCTACATTTTATTTTATTTTCATATTGTTGATATTGGTATTAAAACAATATAAAATGATGGCTGGCGGACGACATTTCTGTTTTTTAAATATAAAAAAGTTTTTGTAACGCCCACGACTAATAAGAATCTAACAACATATTATAAGTCAAAATCCATCGAGCAGTTTAGGCTGTAAGCCGTGCCAAATAAATAGACACATAGACATAGGTACATACATACATACTTACTCTCGATAAACATAGCCCTCCTTCCGAGCATTCGGGCGGGTGGTAAATGAGAAAGACATTGTGGCGACTCGACATAACCAGATGGCGCCACATGTGTTTTAACGACGCGATGAGAAGCGCGGAGTATCACATACAACGCTCTAGATGGTTCCACCGATTTCTGAATCGTGCAAGCGAAGTTTCTCCAACTCGGAGAATATATACAATATCCCGACAACAACTGTCGGGGGCTTCGGCCCTGACCGAGCATCACACCTCGCTCGGTCAGAGGATCCTCCCTTTAGCACCGCCGCCGTTCCATCGCTAAACTGGTGACCCCGTACAGAACACCCTTCAGCCTTCAGATCCGGACAACAGCGCAGATTCGCCATCGCTCTCTCCCCACAGCAGCAACTCTCCAGCAACAACCAGCGAGTCACAAGCCAGCCAGTATCCCGGCCTCATCGGACGACCACCGCATTGCAGCTGCAGATACATGCCTGGTCAAACTTCGGCCACAACTTGGCACAGCACCTCTGCACTACGGCCGGTGCACGTAAGAAGAGCGCATTCCTCTCACCGGTACGTCTAGCAGCCGCCAGCCATAACCCACTGCACTCCTCGACTCACGGAGGACGACGCTGCAGCGGCTCCGACTCACTGAAACTGCACTCACTGGCACTGGCATAGCGACTGGAGCGCAAGGACGAGCTGGCTTATGAAGACAGTTGATCGACTTCCAGTCTTCGGGGGGGAGTGATGTGGCGACTCAACATAACCAGATGGCGCCACATGTGTTTCAACGACGCGTAGTATCACATACAACGACGCGTAGTATCACATACAACGACGCGTAGTATCACATACAACGACGCGTAGTATCACATACAACGACGCGTAGTATCACATACAACGACACGTAGTATCACATACAACGCTATAGATGGCGCCACCGATTTCAGAGTCGTGCAAGCGAAGTTCCTCCAACTCACAGAATATATAAGTACAACATCCCGACAACAACTGTCGGTGGCTTCGGCCCTGACCGAGCATAACACCTCGCTCGGTCGGAAGATCCTCCCTTTAGTACCGCCACCGTTGCATTGCTAAAACATTTTCAGTGACAGCTAAGTCTAAGATTATAGATCAAGAGATCTACTACGGGACTACCGCCATCTGTCTGAGCAATATTATTGTAATCTTATATTCACAAGAGAAAGGAACGGAACTATAACCTGCGTATAGCACCTGCGTCTCTTTCCACGTAAAAGTAATATTACCAATGATAAACTTAGTAAAATATCATTGAATATTACCTTAACACTGCCATTACTACGGGTGGGGCCCTGGGTATTAATTTCATACGTAGGTAAGTAAAGGTCGCGTTACGAACCACTGGGTAGCATAAAGTGTGACGTCTGTCAATAATTTTGTAACTGTTAAAATTAAATTGATTATAATAAAGCAACGGAAAAAAGTATTCGTACAGGTTGGTATTATCGTCAGGGAGATAATCTTTCTCGGTTCCTAAATACGGAGCAAATAAATCTTTAGATATGAGATAGATAAAGATGTAGATACGGGTATAATATAATATAATCTTTATTTTTTAATTACAATGTTTATTGCAAAAGTTATGATGAATGACGTGTATTTATCAGTAATTGCTGCGTACTGTTATGGATTGATTTTAGAGCGAGCGCGTCCCGACTGTTCTGAGGTCCCGCCATAATCACGGCAATCACGCTGCTTGCGCAGCTTGACAAGGGTAATTTTCTCTAAATAATGCATTGATACACGTCTGCAGTTTCTAATAAAATTATAAATACAATTAACAAAACACAAGCTCAGAGATTCAACGTTGCTGGCTTAAACCTAAGCGTTGAGTAGGTACTTTGCCCATAGACAGACAGCTATACGTAGCCCTTTCGCGCGTCACTTCCGAAGAAAATTTGTTCATATTGTGTTACGAAAAATCAACTACAAACATTATTTATGAAGAAATTCTATAATCAAAGGCAGTAACTTTAAATTTTTCACTTCTTTTTTTTCTAAACTACACCCGTGCGAAGCCGAGGCGGGTCGCTAGTTATACATAAAGCCAATAAAAAAAATCTTCTTCTTATTTTCGTCTTGCCGAAAGAAGGTTTGCTTAGTAAGCCATATCTCTCAGGGTTGCTTGTTTGGTGTTAATTTGCTATTCGAAGAAACTTTTTCTATCTGCTCCAGTAAGTTGGCAAATATAAATAAAATATTCGGTTTATTCGGCCAAATACTGATATAAGGAACGCTTTATTATTAGATTAGTAGCAAAATACAATTAGAAAATAAAGTATCTATTTTTAGTATTCAGAAGTAGTACTGTTTTTTATAAAGCAGAGTAAACACCGCGGCAAGCAAGCAGAGTAAATACAAAAACCATTTATATGGAAAATGACAAATGACTAACTTGTTAATTTTTGAGCATGTAATGAATACGTGCGGAATAATATTTATTTTTCAAATTACATTGCTAATTTCAATCAAGCCGTCTGCCAAGCGTGAAGATTATGGCAACCCTCCCTTCTGAGGCCTTTGTTCAGCAGTGGACTTTTCGGCTGCTGATGATTGCTAATTTTGCACAAATAAGTAATTTATTGTTTTTAAATTGAAATTAGGCTTTATTATTATACCAATAATGATGTTATCCTAATTTTATTTAAAAAAGCGCCATTTTTTTTTTAATTCATGAAAAAGCCGATGAAAAATTTCAACACTAGAGTGTTCAGAATCATGTACTGGATCCCTGGTATCGGTTTTCGGTACGATGTCCCTTACACCCTGTATATTATACTTATGTACTTTTTAAAAGTGGGTCCTTTTCTTATACCGTGTCCATTACTCTCGCATATCGGAACTCTTAGCGCGGACTTTTATTAAACTGATAGCGAGCGCGATGACGCGCGTGACTGACTGGAACAAATGTGCTGAGCGTGGATTGTTTACTTTTTCACTATTTTTTCCTCGAATATTTTTAGTTCGAGATTTATAGTGAAGATTATGGGGATTAAACACCGGCTGTGGAACGGCATCTGTGGTGTTTAATAACGCGCAGTGAACTGTATTGCAGATATGGAAATAAATCATTAAAAACTAATTTGCTCTTTTTACATTATAAAAATATCATCACAATCAAAAACTAACACTTAGTTATATATTTCTGGCTTGTCTAGCCGATTGCTAGTACCTGTGATTAACAATCCTTTCAGTTTAGTTCCCTATCAACTATTTGTTCTGGTTTAGTTGTTGATGGCGCCGTTTAGTTTGGTTCTTGATTTGTTTAATGGACAGGGGGATGGTGACCACTGTGGGTAGGTCGGGCTTGCTTGATGCCATGCTCTCATCGTTTAGTTTGGTTCTTGATTTGTTTAATGGACAGGGGGATGGCGACCACTGTGGGTGGGTCGAGCTTGCTTGATCCCATGCTCTCATCGTTTAGTTTGGTTCTTGATTTGTTTAATGGACAGGGGGATGGCGACCACTGTGGGTAGGTCGGGATTGCTTGATGCCATGCTCTCATCGTTTAGTTTGGTTCTTGATTTGTTTAATGGACAGGGGGATGGCGACCACTGTGGGTAGGTCGGGATTGCTTGATGACATGCTCTCATCGTTTAGTTTGGTTCTTGATTTGTTTAATGGACAGGGGGATGGCGACCATTGTGGGTAGGTCGGGATTGCTTGATGCCATGCTCTCATCGTTTAGTTTGGTTCTTGATTTGTTTAATGGACAGGGGGATGGCGACCACTGTGGGTAGGTCGGGATTGCTTGATGACATGCTCTCATCGTTTAGTTTGGTTCTTGATTTGTTTAATGGACAGGGGGATGGCGACCATTGTGGGTAGGTCGGGATTGCTTGATGACATGCTCTCATCGTTTAGTTTGGTTCTTGATTTGTTTAATGGGCAGGGGGATGGCGACCACTGTGGGTAGGTCGGGATTGCTTGATGACATGCTCTCATCGTTTAGTTTGGTTCTTGATTTGTTTAATGGACAGGGGGATGGCGACCACTGTGGGTAGGTCGGGATTGCTTGATGACATGCTCTCATCGTTTAGTTTGGTTCGTGATTTGTTTAATGGACAGGGGGATGGCGACCACTGTGGGTGGGTCGAGCTTGCTTGATCCCATGCTCTCATCGTTTAGTTTGGTTCTTGATTTGTTTAATGGACAGGGGGATGGCGACCACTGTGGGTAGGTCGGGATTGCTTGATGACATGCTCTCATCGTTTAGTTTGGTTCTTGATTTGTTTAATGGACAGGGGGATGGCGACCACTGTGGGTAGGTCGGGATTGCTTGATGACATGCTCTCATCGTTTAGTTTGGTTCTTGATTTGTTTAATGGACAGGGGGATGGCGACCACTGTGGGTAGGTCGGGATTGCTTGATGACATGCTCTCATCGTTTAGTTTGGTTCTTGATTTGTTTAATGGACAGGGGGATGGCGACCACTGTGGGTAGGTCGGGATTGCTTGATGACATGCTCTCATCGTTTAGTTTGGTTCTTGATTTGTTTAATGGACAGGGGGATGGCGACCATTGTGGGTAGGTCGGGATTGCTTGATGACATGCTCTCATCGTTTAGTTTGGTTCTTGATTTGTTTAATGGGCAGGGGGATGGCGACCACTGTGGGTAGGTCGGGATTGCTTGATGACATGCTCTCATCGTTTAGTTTGGTTCTTGATTTGTTTAATGGACAGGGGGATGGCGACCACTGTGGGTAGGTCGGGATTGCTTGATGACATGCTCTCATCGTTTAGTTTGGTTCTTGATTTGTTTAATGGACAGGGGGATGGCGACCACTGTGGGTAGGTCGGGATTGCTTGATGACATGCTCTCATCGTTTAGTTTGTTTCTTGATTTGTTTAATGGACAGGGGGATGGTGACCACTGTGGGTAGGTTAGGCTTGCTTGATGCTATGCTCTCATCGTTATTTCATGATCACTTTAATCGAGTACGCACTTTGGTACGGATGTGTTTGTGTGTTGGGTAGATGAGAGTCGGTGCAATTGTTGTATTTTTTTTTGTTTGATGCATTTCATTTTATTGAGTCTTCGATGTACAACCTATCTGTGTGTCGAAAACTGACAAGTTAAGTTTATCTTCTGATATGTCGTTTTTGTTTATCACGTGAGTAAAAAGTAAAATACAAAGCAAACAGGAAACTTCCTTTCTCAGCGGCGTCTCTTCACTTGAATATAACACGTATCTAGAAAGAAAACCATTTCGCTGCTTTCAGAGCAGTTACCCAAATATAGGTTTGTGTAGATAATGTATTAAATGTTTAGATAGTATGTGTTTAGTACAATAAGCCAAACAATGTATGGCAACATTATAATAAGTATCTAGTTATATATTATCTATGCTGTATTCCAATTTCCTGTTCCCTTTTTACATTCAATATACAGAAACTTTGCAAGATTGTAATAACGTCACGCATTTTCATTTACAATACTTTACCTAACCAGCACCTATACTACAATCCCAAAAATCAAGTCAATTCAGTTCACTGCTGTACCATACAGCTGGTCCTTCATCGCAACAGTTTGGTAAAGTATACTTCCATTTTTATAACGCTTCGTGCAAAATTCGCCGGGGTGGAAGACGCCATACTATTGCCTGCAATTCGCGGCGATAGATCTAGCGCCGTCACTTTCACACGCACGCAACGGTGCGCGTGAGCAAGCGGGACAGCAGAACACCACGGGGCCACTGGCACCGGTGTTTTCGTGCAACAGGTCACTGCGCAGCGCATCGAATCGTCGCCATATTTTTTTCTCATTGTGCGGTGTAAAAAGGTGTAGTGCATTTTATTTCATATATAACTATAATTAACGTTTGAAAATGGCAAAAGAAGACGAAAAACGCCTCAAAGGCGTACGCGGAGGTCACAAAAGTGTAATTACAAGAATTTACACATTTATTCAAAGTTCGGAATTCCACGCGGTCGATTCATGCACATTAAAAGTACGGGAAGACGCAGCAAAAATCGCTTATGCAGCATACATAGACGCCAATATTAATCTATCTGTGCTTGCGCCCGAGTCGGAGGAAGACGTCACGGAATTAGAAAATAAGTATTATGAAATTCTAGCGAAAATTCAAAACCGCATATCGGAGTTGTGCTCGCCCTCGTCCAAAGAGGTACAATCAAAGGGGCAAGAAGCCACATATCCACAAAGCAACACAAAGCTCCCGCCAGTAAACATTCCGGTCTTTGACGGAAAATATGCAGATTTCAAACCATTCATTGATTTGTTCAACGCTACAGTGGACATCAATGATAGACTGTCTCCTGCGCAGAAACTGTATTACTTACGCACTTTCCTGGCTGGGGAGGCCTTGGATCTAATTAAAAGGATACCACCCACCAATGAAAACTATAGTGAAGCCAAGCAAATTTTAAGTGACAGGTATGACAATAAGGACAAACTCATATCTTTTCATATAAACGAGCTATTAGATTATAAGCCTATGATTAAGGGTAATCCCACTAGTTTAAAAAATATTGTGTCATTTATTAGGCAGCAAATATGTGCATTAAAAAACTTAAATGAACCCGTAGAGTCTTGGGACAACATATTAATAAATATTATAGTTAAAAAACTTGATATGTATACCAACCGTGCTTACCAATTTGAAAAACAGACATTAGGTTACAAAAGTCTTCATGATTTATTACACTTTATAGAATGTCGAGCAGCAGCACTGGAGGAGACATGTACAGAGGTGACCAAGACGCCTTCTGTACCACGCACTGCATTAACGGTAGTGTCTGCCACGCAGCTAGACAACTGTAAGTTTTGTAAATTATCTCCACATAAGCTTTTCAAATGTAGCAAATTTCAATGTTCTCCGCTGAAAGAGCGAGCTGATTATATACAAAAAATAATCTGTGCAACTTATGTCTAAATTCACATAAAGGAAAATGTAACTACAAGTTTCGGTGTAATGTTTGTCACAAATCCCACAACTCGTTGCTTCATGATGCAAGTAAACAGGTTGAGCGGGATACTACTAAACCCGTCACTTTATTTTCAAATTCAAATTCTGATTCAAATCCTAAGTATAACATTTTGCCTACTGTAAAGGTAAATATAATTGGTAAGGATGGTAGTATTATAACGGCACGAGCTATTTTAGATACAGGCAGCCAAGTTTCATGTATTACAAATAGTTTATCAAAACTTGTGCAAGGCAATGTTCAAAATGAGTCGTCCAATATAAACGGCATTGGCAATTTACAGTGTTCAATTAAAGAGTGTATCACAATAGATATTATAACATTAAAATCACAGGTTAAGTTTACTACCACATGTGCAGTAGTGGAAAAAATTTCACATAAAATTCCACACTTTCAAATAAATATTAAAGATTTAAATATACCAAGCGAGATTGAGCTCGGGGACGATGAATTTCACATCCCAAATGAAGTACAATTGCTCTTAGATGCACAAATTTTCTTCCAGGCTTTACATCCTGAGAAGATAAAACTTGCTGAGCATGGGCCATATCTTCAAAACACTGATTTTGGTTATATAATCTCCGGGAATATTCCATCTTCTTGCATACCTAGGTATAATTTCACCAACCACTTTACAAATTTTCACCTCAATTTGGATGAAACTTTTAATGATTTTTCCAATGAATCTTATAGTAACCCACTTAAACAATTTTGGCAATGTGAAACAGTGCCAGAAGTTTTTAATGAAAATACAACAGAGCAAGAATTGTGTGAATCTATATTCCAAAATACTGTTTCATTACAAGACAACAAGTTTGAAGTCGCCTTGCCTCTGAAAATACCTATAAATAATATTAATTTATCTGCTTCTTTTTATTCAGCATTGAAAAGGTTCAATAATCTTGAGAAAAAATTGAAAGAGCAACCTGAATTATTTTTAGAATACAATAAATTCATTACTGAGTATTTGGCACTTGGACATGCTCAATATTTTGATTTATCCAATTATAATTTAACCGAAGGTCCCATATATTTTTTGCCTCATCATGCAGTGTTTAATTTAAACAGCCAGACCAGTAGGTTACGAGTGGTATTTGATGGAGGTATGAAAGTTGATAATACATCCTTAAATGATTACCTATTAAATGGTCCAATAGTTCAAAGTGATTTATTTGACATCTTAATCTCATTTAGATTACATGACTACATATTTATACGTGACATTAAAAAAATGTATAGGGCGGTGAATATTTCCCAACCTTATAAGTCCTTACAGAATATTCTATGGAGGCCTGCAGAAATAACAAAGTCTTCAACTTCAAATGATGAAGTCATACTCACTCCTTCCGATACAAACTCGGTACAATGCATTCAGCTACAAACAGTCACATATGGACTTAAGAGTTCTGCTTATTTAGCAACAAGATGTCTATTAGAGCTGGCCAACCGTTACCAAAACGATTTCCCAATTGCTTCTTCTATTTTAAAAGAGAATACTTACGTCGATGACATTATAGTCTCCCAAAAGGATAAATGTACCTTGTTCGAGGCTAAAAAACAGCTTATAAGCTTATTAGAATTAGGTGGTTTTCAGCTACACAAATGGTTTTCTAATGTGCCTGAAATATTGCATAACATATCTGAAAATGATCAGAGCCAAAGTAAAAGCCACTCATTTTCTAATGAAAATTTCAGTATAAAAACATTAGGTTTAATTTATAATGCCAGTACTGACTCGCTTCAAATTCAAAGTCCTCAATTTGAATTACCCACTAATTTCACAAAAAGAATTGTTTTAAGTATAATTAGTAAATTTTATGATCCTTTAGGTTTAATACCCATTTCAACAATAGCAAAAAATATAATGCAAAAAATATGTGAAACAAATATTAAGTGGGACGATCCATTACCTCAAAAGTTATGTGAGGAATGCCTTAACTTTTTTACTGACTTAAAAAATATGCCTGAAATTTGTATAAAAAGAGGCATAAACATTTCCAAGCCAAGGCGAGTTCAACTCATTGGGTTTGCAGATGCGTCAAATTTTGCGTATGGTTGCTGTATATACCTAAGAGTTGTGGATGAAAATGGAATAGTTAACATGTATTTATTATGTTCTAAATCACGCATAAAGCCATTGAACAAACAACTTACCATTCCTCGTCTTGAGCTCAACAGTGCAGTATTATTAACTAAACTTGTAAACAAAGTAAATTCCAACTTATGTAAGAAGATTGATCATTTAACTGTGTCATTGTATTCAGATTCACAAGTAGTCTTGGCATGGATTATTACCGATCCTGTCAAATTACAAGCATATGTAGCCAATAGAGTCAAATTAATACAAGAAAATTGCTCAAACTATACTTGGCACTACGTTCGCAGTTCTGAGAACCCAGCAGATCTCATTTCACGGGGCATAAGTCCAACATTAATCAAAGAATCTAAAATGTGGTTTGCGGAGCCTGAATTTCTGCATAGTGCAGAGTATAAAAATCCAATTGAATATAATTGTAATATACAAAATTTGCCTGAATTAAAAAATATATCCAAGTCATGTTTAACACAACAACAAGATGAATTAATATTTTTTTCTAAATACTCTAATATTAATAAAATGAAACGCGTGTTAGCCTATATGCTAAGATTCATAAATAACTGTAAGTGTAAAGATGTTACCTTGCGTGTAAAAGATAATTGTTTACAACCAATAGAGTTACAAGAAGCCTTGTTAACCATTATAAGGCATGATCAGAGTAAACACTTTAGTGAAGAAATTTCAAGTTTAAAAAATAATAAACCCATTAGAAGTAATTTAAAAAGTCTATTCCCCTTTCTTGACAACAAGGGATTGTTAAGAGTTGGTGGTAGATTGCAAGAGTCAAATATTCCTTATGCTCAAAAATATCCAATAATCTTACCTAAAAATTCAAATATTACTCACCTTATAATTATGAATGAACATGTCAAATTGCACCATGCTGGGCATAAACTGGTACTCAGTAGTCTTAATCAATTTTACTGGCTCATAAATACTCATAGAGAAATTAGAAAAGTCATTTATAAATGTATAAAATGCTTTAGATTAAAAGCAAAATGTGCTGAGCAATTGATGGGAAGCTTACCAAAAGAACGGGTCACTATGACACGTCCTTTTCAAAAGGTAGGTGTGGACTTTGCAGGTCCTTTTCAAGTCAAACAATCACGTGTAAGACGAGCATTAATAGGTAAAGCTTACATGGCCTTATTTGTATGCTTTGCAACAAAAGCTGTGCACATTGAGCTAGTATCTAATTTAACCACTGAAGCCTTTCTAAGTGCATTTAAAAGATTTATATCACGAAGAAATATTCCAAGTGAGGTATTTTGTGACAACGGTTCTAACTTTAAAGGTGCTAATAATAAGTTACAAGAATTGTATCGTCTAAATTCCCTTAATACTCACCAAGATTCTGTTATTAATTTTTCAAGTACAACTGGCATAAAGTTTAAGTTTATCCCCAGTTACAGCCCTGAGTTTGGTGGTCTCTGGGAAGCAGGCGTGAAAAGCGCTAAGTATCATATTAAACGTGTAGTAGGTGACACTGTGCTTA
The DNA here is from genome assembly GCA_911728495.1 of Furcula furcula. Classification (NCBI taxonomy): domain Eukaryota; kingdom Metazoa; phylum Arthropoda; class Insecta; order Lepidoptera; family Notodontidae; genus Furcula; species Furcula furcula. The sequence continues at coordinate 29,165,238 of OU452247.1, read as the reverse complement.
CATTTGAACAGCTATACTCTGTCATGGTGGAGATTGAGAGCATATTAAATTCAAGGCCACTGACACCTATGTCGTCAGACCCAACTGATCTCTCATATCTTACCCCGGGACATTTTTTAACCGGAGCACCATTGAATTGTTACCCAGAACCAGACTTGACTGAAGTTCCCAGTAATAGATTAAAATTTTGGAATTTATGTACAAAAATGCAACAATGCTTTTGGAAAGCTTGGTACAAGCAATATTTAGTGCAATTGCAGAACAGGCCCAAATGGCAACGCTCTCTACCTAACATCAAGGTAGGTTCCCTTGTTATCATAATTGAAAATAATACACCTCCATTACAATGGCCTAGAGCTAGAGTAGTATCAGTCAAGACTGGACCTGACGGAAAGGTACGTACCCTGGAATTAAAAACCAGTAAAGGTACATATGTGCGTTCTATACACAAAGTCTGTTTGTTACCAATTGAAATAGATGATTAACTTTTTCTGTTTATAAACTTAGCTCACTAAAGTTCAGTAAATATATACACCTCATGTGTATCAGATGTATCTGATTTTTTTGTATTTAAGCTACATAACATAGTTTATGTATAAACATAACAGTTACACACATTATGTATGTAGGTACATAACATACTTATGTATTATTATAAAAGTTCTTGTTTTGTGGTGGAATGTATGTATCAAATTATCTACCTAAAATTAGTACAAAGTGTTGTATAAAGAATATGTATAATTGATGGCGTTACCATAGTGAATGTTGTTTGAAAGTTTATTGAATATAGCAGAGCATGCGTTATGGTAGCTACCCTTAAAATATTATGAATATTATATAATTATAAAGTACATATATATATGATTTTAAGTTTTGTTCAGAAACATTTTGTTGTATTTCAGTTCAAAACTCTTAGCTTATATAAAGCCACAGTACAGTAGTAAAATCAGTAGACAAACTATGATTGTAAAAAATAAGTTTACTTTTAAAATTTAAAAAACCCATAGCATTATATAAAGCAGTATAGAAACTAGGGATTACAGTTTATTTTAAGGTTATATCCATTTATATAGTTCATTTCAACATTAACTTAGATTTTTCAGAAACTCAATTTTAAAATGAAACAACAGTTTAAATATATGTATGTTTATACTTTTATTTGCTGTTGGGAGTATGTTTAGTACAATAAGCCAAACAATGTATGGCAACATTATAATAAGTATCTAGTTATATATTATCTATGCTGTATTCCAATTTCCTGTTCCCTTTTTACATTCAATATACAGAAACTTTGCAAGATTGTAATAACGTCACGCATTTTCATTTACAATACTTTACCTAACCAGCACCTATACTACAATCCCAAAAATCAAGTCAATTCAGTTCACTGCTGTACCATACAGTATGTGCGTGGGATTGTGACGAGTGTCCTATATTTGGAAAATTATGAATTATTCTTCCTAAGTAAAGCTTCTTATAGAGCGTCCAACCGTTTATTTTCTTTTTGACGTTCACTTTTAAAAGTGAACTTTTAAAAGTGAACTTTTGCGTAACATGACGCAGTTGCGTTCTATTGGTGCTGTCAAAAAGAAAATAAACGGTTGGACGCTCTATAGGTATATTATTTTGTTTGTATATTTTTTTGTAGTTGAGAATTCTAGATTATGAGACAGAGAATGCGTCATTTTGTTAAACTAAACGAATCACATGAAATCTTAGGTCAGAATTTGAACTTAAGGCTTAGAATAACTAATAACGAATACAATTTACATTCGAGTCACTTTTTAATTTCCAAGTTGCACATCGTGCATCCTACCTGAGTAGAATAATAGGAAAATGTCAATGATGAATTGAGAAAAAAAAAATTTGAGATTCCATTTTGTAATGTTCGATCATCCGCCATCACTTTTGCTGTCTGTACGCACAGAGCCCTCACCCTATAGGTCCACGATCCACGAGCCCCCTTTAAGATAGAGGATACCAGTCACATTTCTATTAGGTCCCTGACCATGGGGCCGGAGTGCCGGAGCGTATAGCGCCGCCGCGCCGCCCCGACGCTATCGCTTCCGCAGAGCGGGATCGGCCCTCTAGCGGCCCACCTCTGCGGGCTCCTTCTGAGACATAACGGTCTCGCAGAAGGAGGCTACGGCCCTACCGCCGATTTCTCCATCAGCATAGCCAATACTACTGCTGGCAGAGAAGTCTTGTCCGGTCGACCAGGATTCGCCGCTCCGAAGTCTTCGCAGGGCACTCCTAATAATGATCTACTAGCATCGTGCGATACCGTCCAGGTCCTGGCGGGATGCCAAGCGCCTTCGCTCCAGATATTGTCTTTACATCCGCGGCCTAAAATACTCGCACACTATGCACATGCTCAATACTAAAGTGGAACGCGAGATCTTCACTGGATTCACCTTTATCGTCCATTATGCTTACACAATTATTTCACGAAATAAAGAAACAAATAGGCAAATATCTATACATAGCCATACATATGTATGTATATGTATACATTTCTTTGGGTACACTGGTGTAGCGACTAAGCCGTTTTTGTATGTCCCCGGGACCCAGTGGTGGTGAACGGTTATGTGGGATCTGTGTATCGGCACATAAGAGGGGTCTTCGGTGGAGTCAGCACCAGGCGCCGCCTTCCTCCGCGGAGTCGCCGCCGTACGGACTCGATGGACGTCTATGGCCCACATCCCAAATGTGTCGACTCCAAATTAGCCATTAAGCCTATGATTTTTAGTCATAAGAATAAATTTAAAAATTTCAACAAACTCCTGACTTAAGTCAACAAACTCCTAAAATGACTTTCCTGCGCCAAGGAAGAATTGTAGAAAATATAATTTTTAACATGTCCTACTTATACATTCAAATCACACCCATACTTAATAATTTTATTCATCGACTTCAAAAAAGGAAGAGGTTCTCAATTCGTCTATATATATATATTTTAATGTACGTTCGCGCATAATTCTGGCAATTATGAACCGATTTGAAAAAATCTTTCTTCCATCCATTTTTCTATCCATTGATTGAGTCCCATAAAAAAAAATTGCTTAGTCAAAGTCAAAATATCTTTATTATGTATAGGCCCCACGGAGGCACTTACGCAAAAATAATTTTTACAAACTACCACCGGATCGTAACGCGGCCGCTACTGAGAAGATCCGGCAAGAAACTCAGCGGGCTTGTCTTTTTTTGTCATTTTTTTTAAACAATTTTACAAATTATACATAAGTCAGCCTTAAACTTCTAAGCTTGCATGAGTTGAGCAGTTCAAGCCCACGCAGCTTTATCCTCCAGGCACTCCGAGATTATATAATAAGCCTTTTTTGACAATCGGCTTTTTATCAAAGGTTTAAATTTCTTTATTGGAAGATCTCGGATATCCTGTGGCAGTTTGTTATAAAAGCGTATACTTAGGTCCATAAACGATTTGCCAATTCTGTGGAGACGCGTGGCATGTACAACAAGATCGTGTTTGTTCCGGGTATTAATATTATGTGTATCACTATACTTTTGAACTGATATTTTTTTTAACATAAGCTAAATTTTCAAATATGTATTGTGAGACAACCGTTAGAATATCTATCTCTTTGAATTTCTCTCTAAGTGAATCAATAGCAGCCAGATTGTAAATGGATCTCACAGTTCTTTTCTGCAGAATAAAAATAGTATTAAGTTCTGCAGAAGATCCCCACAGTAATATACCATATGACATAACACTGTGAAAATAGCTGAAATAAACAATTCTAGCGGTTTCAACATCAGTTAAACGTCTAATTTTCTTGACTGCATAAGCCGCGGAACTTAGCCTACCCGACAACTTCTTAATTTGTGGGCCCCACTGTAGTTTGGCGTCAATTGTTATACCTAAAAACACAGTCGACGCCTCAAGGTCCAACGCTGCTCCATTTATTTCTACATTGGTTGCCAGCTGTCTCACATTAGGAGTTACAAATTTCATACATTTAGTTTTGGTCTCATTAAGTTTTAAATTGTTAACATTAAACCAATGGACAACCATAGAAAGGACATTGTTCACTTCGTCATAATCATGGAGTTTACGCTTAACTTTAAATATAAGAGATGTATCATCCGCGAACAATACGATATTAAGTTTGTCCCCCACATCGATATACTATACCAACAAGATTAGCTGTCACGAACAAAATGACATCGAAAATGTGGTCGCGGTTACATATACCTACACAACTATACACGTACACGCAAAACAATAATATGTTCATATAAAAAGATGACTTACATACTATAAAATAAAGTTCAATAACAATTGCAGACAATTGAGCGATAGCCGTCTCCTTAGCTCTTATTTTCTTATTTTCGTGACCACTTTTCGGGTCGTGACAGCAAATCTAGTTGGTATAGTATATCGATGGTCCCCCACGAAGTAGCGTAAGTCACTAATATATATTAAAAACAAAAATGGGCCTAATATTGAACCTTGAGGGACGCCCAGGGAACCCACGGAACCTGAAGATCTCTTACCGTTTACATCGACCCTCTGAATTCTATTATTCAAATATGAAGTCAGACGGTCTAGAGCTTTATTCCTTACACCATAGTGGCGTAATTTCCTGACCATCGTGTCGTGATCTACGCAGTCAAAAGCCTTGGATAAATCGCAGAATATACCAAGAGCATCCCGTGATTCCTCCCAAGCCTCGTAGATATATTTCAATAATTCGACTCCCGCGTCTGTAGTTGAGCGATTCTTTCTAAACCCGAACTGTCTATTGTGAAGAAGATTATTTTTATTAAAATGATCCAGTATTTGACATAGAATAAGCTTTTCAAAAATTTTACTCAAGGTTGGCAACACCGAAATTGGTCTGAAATTTGTAGGCTCAGCGGTGCTGCCAGACTTAAACAAAGGTATAACTTTACTGTGCTTCATGAGGTCAGGAAATACTCCACTCTTGACACAGTTATTAAATATCACTGCCAATTGAGGGGCAATTACTTCAATTATAGACGCTATTGTTTGTACAGAAAGCCCCCATAAATCAGCTGTCTTTTTCTGATTAAGCTGTTTAAAAGTATTTATGATGTCATTGGCAGTAGCAAAACAGAATTGAAAAGATGTGCCACACTCTGGTACATTTTCTTTTAATAGGATTTCAGCGGAAGTGGACGAGGAATTTAGAGTTTTCGTTATATTAATAGGAATATCTGTAAAAAATCGTTCAAACTCTGTCGCTACACCTAAATCCGCCGTTACATCTGTATTATTAACATGTAAACAAAAATCACTATTCCGTACTGATGACTTACCAGTCTCACTATTTATAATATTCCATGTCATTTTACTTTTTAAATAATTAGCTTTAGCTATGGAACATACTCGTTTAAATAACTTAGAATATCGTTTTACATACTCTTTGAATAGCGGTGAGATATTAACAGATTTTTCATTATAAAGTTCGTACAATTTTCTCCGGCTCGTATGGATACCTATCTTCGCCCAATCATTAAACGATACACGATCATTAATCGATATAGTTTTAGGTGTAAATATTTTTCCAAAGCGATTATCGATACATTGGAATAAAGAGTTTATAAAAGATTTGGATTGTTATGACTGGGCAACACAGGCAAGCTGTCAGTCAGAGTGGCATTGAAATGACCTAAGCACGAAGTAAATATAAATTCGTGGACGTAAAGCGACGTTTGGTTATCGGAATAAACGTAACATTTCTTTGACATTTAATGATTTTACTAGGAAACACAACAAGTTGTCCACAATGGTCAGAATCCAGTTTATTAATAATATTTTTGTGCAACGGTTTTATACTTGTAAATACGTTATCGATACAGGTTGCACTAAACGTTGTTATCCTAGAGGGTTCAAAGAATATGTTGTACAAATTATGTGATCTAAATAATGTTATAAATTTACTAGTCACAGTGTTATCAAACTTTATTCTAATCGGGAATTAACGCGATTTACCTTATGTTTTGGCTTGACGTTTCGGCCGGGTTGCACCAGCCGTGGTCACAAGCAGACTGGTTCAGCGAGACGGCTCCGTGCGCGAGGCAGAAATATCTTCGTCTACCCCCGTTCTTTCACTTGTAACGTTAAGCCCACTACACACTACACTCACAGTATCTGTATATTTAACCGCCGGCAAATAGCGAGGTTTTGTCATTTTGATCACTGGTTCCCATGCAGCTGATAATCTAAAGCCATCTTCCCGGTTGAAATTTTTATATTTCTTTATTTCAATCGCTTCACGAACAACTCTAGAATAAAAGTGTCGATCGGTGGAAAGGACTTGTGAGCGATGAAACTCAATCCATTGATTTGTATCCGACTGAAGTATATGCTCGGCAATCGCTGACTTGCTAATCTGACGGTTCTTTACAGCTGTGATATGCTCTTTAACCCTTTCTGCGATAGTCCGCTTCGTTTGGCCTATATAGGAGCTACCACAACTGCAATTTATTTTGTAGACACCTGGTGTTTGTGATGGCAGGACATCCTTTGCAGTACCTACAACGTTGCTTACTTTGGACCCAGGTACGTACACAATGGGTACAGAATATTTTCTTAACACTGCACCCATTTTGTCCGTTACTCCCCTGACATAGGGCATGTAAGCAGGTTGTCTCTTGGCTTCAGGATGTCAGCATTTCTTCTCTGATCGCCTCGGCCGTCCACTCGTTCTGTAACCGTTTTTCACCAGTACAGCCTGAACATGTTTGAGCTCCTGTTCTAAATGTTCAGGGTCACAGAGGTCGTATGCTCTATTGTTGAGCGATGTAACAACGGATTGCAGATGACGGGGGTGATGATGTGAAGATGCGTGCAGGTATCTATCTGTGTGTGTAGGTTTGCGGTACACACAGTGTTATTTTCCAGTAAATTTTTGTTGAAGTCTCCACAGACAACAGTGGTTTTGTTCGTGTAAAACATTTTGTGCAGAACAGCTTCTAATATTCGTTCAAAATCATCATATGGTGCACACGGGGGCCTATATAGTACGCTCAACACCGAAAACTGCTCAGTCTCAATGCAAGCTAATTCAATAACTCGTTCAACAGAAAGGCTCACCAGATCTGTACGTTCTTTATATTTAATATTCTTCTTAATAATAATTAGAGAGCCCCCGCGAATTATGTTCACTCTGCTGAACGAGCTGGCAACTTGGTAGTTATCAAAATTGAACAAGAACTGGTCACCTTTTAGCCAATGTTCAGTTACACAAAAAATATCTATATTGTGACCATTCAAGAACAATTCAATTTCTAAGTCTTACGAAGAAGTAGTTCCTGAAAAAACAAGAATGGCGACTGCGCAGGGAACCTTAAATACATGACATTTAGATGACATTATGTCGCTTTTTAAGGACAAAAATGGTCATAACTCTGGCAAATATTTACCAATTTTAATGATTCTTTTTTTATTCGAAAAAAGAAACCACTGTAATGAATCCTTATGAGTTTTATTACAACCGAATAAGAACTTCCTGGAGGACCATGAACGATGTGGAGGAATTTATATGGTAAAAACAATAAAACTGATGTTCTCCATTACATTACTCTCACAAATATGAACCGATTTTGATGATTCTTTTATTATTCGAGAGAGTAAACTACTATGATGATTCCATGCAAATTTCATTGCGACCGGATAAATTGTTTCTGAATGAATTATGTATAGTAGAGGATCCCGTCATAGAACGACCTTCACCGAGCTGGTTAATGGATTAAACGTATTTTATATTCAATTTAATATGTCAATAAATATATTGCACATGGGTTGTCTAAAAAAATTCAGTCCAGGATAAGATTAATTAATAATTAAAAAAAAATTTTTTTTTAAGTTTTTCACCGGTTTGGTTAATAGACAAATTCCATACCAATCGAAAGTTTAAAGCCCATATAATATGAAAACGTTAGGTTGCCTTATCTTTTCCAGTCACAACTGTCTACGCACCAGCGGGCGAAGGCCTAGACGAAGGCGACGCGCGGGGTGCGCGTTGAGGTATCGGACCACAGCAGCGGGGCGTAGCCCCCACCACAAGGACTTCGCCTAGATCCGTCGGCGAGAACGCACACGGTCGCCGTTAATTATTTTTGTACCTAACTTTATTACGCAATATATATCTTATTATTATACAGTCCTGTCTTTACATATAAATCGATTACGTCTCAACCACAACTCTTGGGTTGGCAGGTTTATACAGGTAAATCGATACTAATACTAACTTGCACCGGTCTGGTTAATTAATTAAAATTAAATGAAAATAAAGATTATTTCATTACGAACACGGTGGTATAGGGTTGTCTGCGAAAATTCAGTCCCGAATTCCGGTTGTCGAATTTTAAAAAGTGAAATATTGCTGCGAGTGAATATGTGCTACTGAGAGGTCCCAGCCAACCATCCTTAATACCATTTTGTCATTAAACACAGAACAAAAATCAGTACAAGTACTATAGAACGCTTAATTCATGTAAGAACTAGTAGGCACCGGTAAGAACTAGTAGGCACCGGTAAGAACGAACATCAAAAGACATAAATATCAGGTAAACGACAGTTGGTACCATACCGTCAGCTGTATTTATCGACATTTGCGCTTGTGACAGATCAAACTCATCACTACATGTCACTTACATATAAATATAACTCTCATAATATAACTTTAAATAGTTCAATTTACCTGCCTCATAGAGGAAAATCTGCCTACGCTTTGTTTAAAGGGACCATAGACTAACGCGTACTCTATTCTTAATATATAAACTCTATGCTTTTTAAAATTCGACAACCGGAATTCAGGACTGAATTTTCGCAGACAACCCTATACCACCGTGTTAGTAATGAAATAATCTTTATTTTCATTTAATTTTAATTAATTAACCAGACCGGTGCAAGTTAGTACTAGTATCGATTTACCTGTTTATACCTGCCAACCCAAGAGTTGTGACTGGAAAAGATAAGGCAACCTAACGTTTTCATATAATATGGGCTTTAAACTTTCGATTGCTATGGAATTTGTCTATTAACCAAACCAGTGAAAAACTTAAAAAAAATATTTTTTTTAATTATTAATTAATCTTATCCTGGACTGAAATTTTTTAGACAACCCATGTACAATATATTTATTGACGTATTAAATTGAATATAAAATACGTTTAATCCATTAACCAGCTCGGTGAAGGTCGTTCTATGACGGGATCTTAGACTAGTAAAACTATGCAGACGGTAACATGACGGTATGTGATCATAACCTACCTAGATCCCCTTCGGCCGTTTAGGAAACCAGAGTTTGGAAACCAGTTTCCTAAAAGGCTTTTTTTATACCTCTACGTAACTGTGTGTGTGTGTGTGTGTGTGTGTGTGTGTGTGTACACATGAAAAGTCGGATAATTGTGTAGCTTACATTATAAAAATTAAATAAATATTCTAAATAAAATTTTTTTTTTTTCAAATTGAAACGACTTCAATAACACTGAAAAGTATAATAATTTAAATATTATTGAAGTTGGTGACAAATATACACAGCAGGTACGCTAACACCAACTTCTTTAATATTTAAATTATTATAGACTTTTCAGTGTTATTGAAGTCGTTTCAATTTGAAAAAAAAAAAAAATTATTTAGAATATTTATTTAATTTTTATAATGTAAGCTACACAATTATCCGACTTTTCATGTGTACACACACACACACACACACACACACACACACACACACACACACACACAAAACACACATTTTTCTCGTATGTATTGTTAGGTTTGGATGGTTTCATCAGAAAATATATTCTAAAGGCATCTGTAAGTAATCTATTTACATGGAGTCTTTATAAAAAGGAGCAATTTAATATAAATTCAGTGAATCGACACTTTTCATTCTATTAGCGACAGACAATCTTTTCTAGTTAGCGGAGAAAATAAGACGAGACGGCGCGGCGTATATACTTTGTATAGTACATTCGTATAGTTATAAGAACAAAGTGATCGACTTTGAAGAGAAAAAAAAAATTAGAGGCAACGCCACTCATGTAAGAGCTGCTGGTACTCGTCAATATTTTTACAGCCAATTCCTTTTTGCTATATTCTGGTGTGAAGGGCACTGTAGTTGGTGAAAGTACCAAACATAAGAGACTCAATATCTAATTTATTTAGGGTCGGCAATACGCTAGTGATTCTTCTGGTGTTGCTAGCGTCCATAGGCTGCGGTGACTGCTTACCATCAGGCGGGCCGCATATACGAATGAATGAATGAATATACTTTACTTATACAAACGTACCACCCGCGGTCTTATCACTAGTGTGTGATTTCATCCAGACATTCCTGACTACATGTTTGGTGGTTACATGCGTGTTTGCACCTTGGTGGTATAAAAAAACTACAACATTAGCAAAAGCATTCTACTGAAAATTTGTGAAAACAAATCACTTGTTACCTTTATCGATTGAACGGCTTATGTATTGAAAGTATAACGATATTAACGATGTAATCAGACAAGTCGACTCTTCCACACAATGAGTGCAGCATTATCTACCACGCATAGTCTTCCCGAGGCGCGATGCAAATTATACAATTATACAACCCTTTTTTTTTTTTTTTTGACGCGGGGGAAATCTTCGAAAGATCCCCGGGAGCTGTGGGGCTCGACCGGGGTATGTGGGATTTTTACCCACTAAAACCCCCGCGGCTGTCGCATCGGCACATGAGAGGGGAGACCCCAGGGCTCTCCGGTGGGATCTGCACCAGGGGCCCCTCAGTGCCTTGCCTTTGAGCCCGCCGCCGGGGGGCGCATTGTAGCCCCCCGGGAACCTGTCACGGTGCTCACGGGGACGGGGGTCGCAACCCCGCCGCCGTCCTCCTCGGAGTCGCCGCCGTACTCAATGGACGCTCAAGGGGCCCACACCCCGAGCGTCCAGCGACTCCGAAGGTTGCCCGTTGTTTATAGCCCCGGGCTCAGGGCTGGGGAGCGAGACGTTGGGCGGCCGCTTGACGCGGCCTGCGCCTTCGTCGCCGAGCGGGATCAGCGCGTTCGCGTTCCCGCTCGGCGGCCTCCTTCTGGGACATGACAGTCTCGCAGAAGGCGGCCATCGCTCCCCACGCCGCATCCCCGGACAGCATAGCCGACACTACGCTGCCCAGGGAGAGGTCCGATCCGATAACTGCGACCAGGTCTCGACGCTCCAACGACCACGCGGGGCAAGCCTCCAGTGTGTGTCGGGCGGAGTCAGACTGGTCGCAGTGGAAGCATCTCGTCGTCGCTTCACGTCCGATCTTATGCAGATAATCACCGAAACAACCGTGACCGGTGATTATCTGCGTAAGCCTATAGGTGAGTCGTCCGCTCCGTCGCTGTATCCAGGCTTCGAGATGCGGCAGGAATGCCTCAACGACGCGTTTGCGCGCTATGTGCTCCGGCTGGAGCCGCTCGCGCCACCAATTATACAACCCTTTTTTTTTTTTTTTTTTTTTTTTTGACGCGGGGGAAATCTTCGAAAGATCCCCGGGAGCTGTGGGGCTCGACCGGGGTATGTGGGATTCTTACCCACTAAAACCCCCGCGGCTGTCGCATCGGCACATGAGAGGGGGGACCCCAGGGCTCTCCGGTGGGATCTGCACCAGGGGCCCCTCAGTGCCTTGCCTTTGAGCCCGCCGCCGGGGGGCGCATTGTAGCCCCCCGGGAACCAGTCACGGTGCTCACGGGGACGGGGGTCGCAACCCCGCCGCCGTCCTCCTCGGAGTCGCCGCCGTACTCAATGGACGCTCAAGGGGCCCACACCCCGAGCGTCCAGCGACTCCGAAGACCAATTTTACAACCCTTTTTTTTTTTTTTTTTTTTTTTTTTTTGACGCGGGGGAAATCTTCGAAAGATCCCCGGGAGCTGTGGGGCTCGACCGGGGTATGTGGGATTCTTACCCACTAAAACCCCCGCGGCTGTCGCATCGGCACATGAGAGGGGAGACCCCAGGGCTCTCCGGTGGGATCTGCACCAGGGGCCCCTCAGTGCCTTGCCTTTGAGCCCGCCGCCGGGGGGCGCATTGTAGCCCCCCGGGAACCTGTCACGGTGCTCACGGGGACGGGGGTCGCAACCCCGCCGCCGTCCTCCTCGGAGTCGCCGCCGTACTCAATGGACGCTCAAGGGGCCCACACCCCGAGCGTCCAGCGACTCCGAAGGCAATTATACAACCCACCTCAACCCAAAATACAAACATTTATAGACTTTTTATTAAAATTCAAAAAAAATCAAAATTTTTATTTCAAATAGGCTTATAGCACTTTTGAACGGTAATTTTTTTTTTTTTTTTAAAGCTACCACCGGATCACAACGCGGCCTCAACTGAGAAGATCCGGCAAGAAACTCAGCGGGCTTGTCATTTTTTCACATTTTTTTTTAAGCAAAGTTTGTCTTTTTACAATTAGATCAGCACCAGCGACAGTGTGTCCTGCCGTTCAAAATATCAAATAACATAAAAAATACGACGAAAATACAACAAACTAAAATGCCAAAGGGATAGTAGTCGGACCAGTCCCCCCAAGCAGCATCCGCGCACGAGTTGACTCGAGCAGCAGCCATCACTCCCCTCAACCATATTGGAGGGAAGGGAGTGACCCGCCACACGAAGCCGCCACAAGCAAAGACTTTTCGATGGCGAGCATGACCGATCCAAAATCACAGTGGCACACGTTAAACATTTACCTTCTGCTGTTAAGCAGTGCCTCGTCAGGCAAGACACAAAGCACTTTAACATATTACCAACTTTTGTCACAAGTCGTCTAAGTCAGATACACACCAAGAATAATTTACAAGCTCAAGTGAATTGCCTTCAGAACGTAAATAAAGTAATAATCAATTTTGCTGCTAGACTACAAAAGAAAAAAAATAAAATAAAAAAAGGATAAAAGGACAGCGGCCGGACCAGTCCCCCCAAGCAGCACCCGCGCACGAGTTGACTTGAGCAGCAGCCATCACTCCCCTCAACCATATTAGAGGGAAGGGGGTGACCCGCCACAAACACAGTTTATATTCAACATCATAGAACTTCAAAGATAAAAGGTAGCTATATTTAATTGAAATCTAACAATTTAGGGATAAAATATTTCGTAGCATTTTGAAATTTAATATTATCTTGTTGAGGTGAGCACCTATACAAGGAAACGGACAAGGTATTATATTAAAAATATATGAAATTTTTAATGAAACGTCCCTGAAGGAGATCAAAGTGAAATAGACCGACAATAATTTATAATATTTACCTTTGAAGAAAAAAATATGAAAAGAATTCATGAAGTACCTTTATACAATGTTAATGATCAAGTTGATGTAGTGATTAGACCGCCCCAATGGTGTAGGTTCAAGGGCTCCGTCGCAAAATGTCCCTTTCGCAAAATGTCCCCTGGTAGCAAAAGGTCCCCTTTCCCAAAATGTCCCTTTCGCATAATGTCCCTTTCGCAAAATGTCCCCTTCGCATAAGATCCCTTTCGAAAAATGTCCCCTTCGCAGTAGGTCCCTTTCGGAAAATGTCCCCTTCGCATTAAGTCCCTTTTGCAAAGTGTCCCCTTCGCATAAGGTGCTTTTCGCAAAATGTCCCTTTCGCAAAATGTCTCTTCTATGTAATTGTATAGATTCTAGCTAAATTGTTCACTTTGATGGATAACACAGGTGTATAAAAAAAATATCATTTTTTTTGGTTTCTGTTCTAATGGTTGAATTCTGATTCCAAATATCGAAAAACACTCGGATATATACATTTTAACTCTTAAAGTTTGCTTGTGTCTGATTTATGTTGATAAGTACGTTTTGAAGATTTTAATTGATTTTTATGAGCAATAAATATTTTTTTTTTCACAAAAATGAGTTATAGCTTACAAACTGTACGTCAATGCCTGTGCTAGTTTAAAACTGTGTTACAGGCATCGGCGCCCTCCTTCAGAACTTATTCTAACAAATATAACAAATTTTGTATGATGAGACGAAAAATTAAATGCTACACAATATTTTTATTGTGTTTATATGTGTGTTAGGTGTATGCGTGTGTGTGTGTGTATGTGTGTGTGAGTGTGTGTGCGTATGCGCGTGTGTGTAGGTACTCGTGCGGTATACTTATATGTACTATGCTATACAATTTTAACGATATCGTTTTTTTTATGATTTCCTAATTGTTTTTTTATGATTATTTCTTAACAATTTAACGTTTCATTTTATAATGTTTCAATTATTCTCAAAATATTCTAGAACATTTTTATGTTATAATATTTTGAAATGGACTTACATTGTAAACAACTTTACCATTTTTTGTGATTAATAATTAAGTTTAGAGATATTTAACGATATTATGTCATTACACTTGATAATTAACACCCTATTTATGTAAAATTGTCTTAACTCTGACAAATAAAAGATCTTTGATTTTTTTTAATATTTTTTAACGTTTACTTTATATTGTGTAATACTTACTCAAAAACCCAGGTATATTTTTGATTTAAATAATATTTCGTTTGGATTATCCATCAAAGTGAACAATTCAGCTAGAATCTATACAATTATATAGAAGGGACATTTTGCGAAAGGGACATTATGAGAAAGGGACATTTTGCGAAAAGGACCTTATGCGAAGGGGACATTTTACGAAAGGGACTTAATGCGAATGGGACCTTTTGCTACCAGGGGACATTTGGGAAAGGGACATTTTGCGACGGAGCCGGTTCAAGTTCCGCCCAATAAATATATTTGTGTGCATCAACATATCTATCTCGTGTCTGAGTGTTATCTTTATGCTTTACAGAGTATAAAACCAAGTCGTTTTCCGCGTCTGTCTGTCTGTATATCCGCTAACACCTCCTAAACCGCGCAACGGATGTTTAAGCAATTTTTACTATTAGTTAGATAATTTTTCACTGAATGTTTATAAAAATATACACATTATATTAAAAATCAACTTTAAAATTTAAGAATTAGTAGAAAGATGATGTATTATGATACAAGTGAGCTAAGTTGCTCATTACACACGAGGCTGTGGGTTGCAGCCCGAGCTGCAGACGAGCGTAATTCAGGCAAGTGTTTTATGAGCAGAGCTGACGAGTTTCATACGACAATTATTAAAAACAAAATATGATAATTATTTTACTTGGTGGTAGGTTCCTTGTGCAAGGAATCGTCCAGGTAGGTACCACCGCAGCCACCGCAGTGTCAGATTTTCTGCCACCAAGCAGCAGTGTGTAAGCATTGCTGTGTTCCGGCGTGAAGAGCACTGTAGCTGGTGAAATTACAGGACACAAAGACTTAATATACAGAGAGGTGATGGGGGCACAGGTTTAAATGAAAACACGGCTTCTACTAATCCTTAAAAATAAATATAAATGATAAAATAATTGGTAATACCAAAAATGTAAAAGTGTTTTTTTCAAACAAATAGTAAAATAATCGTAGAATCTTGTAACACCATGTATAATGATTACTTAATGACCTGGTATGCTTTGATAAGAGTGTCAACGTCAGAGGATTTCATTCACACACACACACACACATGTACCTACAAAGCTAGGCGGTGTGGCCCTTGGAGGAAGGATTAAAGACGCGGCGGGGCGGCAGCCCAGGCGCGTGTGTATTTCTATTGCGACACGCACTCTCGGTGATACATAGGCACCAAACACATCGTGAACAATCCAATTGCTTGCTACACATAACCACTCAATACTCTGATTTTCGAGACACATACGATATCTTCTGATCATGTTGATCTTACTTTTCGTAATAATAAGTCGCCCTGGTTAGCTAGAATTTTTAAATTGTTCAAAACAAGCATTATTATTCATTCAAATCTTCGGTATTTACATTTACATCAGTTTTGACAGACATTAGTAGGTAACGTAAACCTCGTTGTTTCTCGTATTGGTCTAGTTTTGTTTGTGGCTCATCCGAAAAAGAATCTAATGGGTTTCTAGCTAAACATATGTACGTAGTAAATAGATTCTCTTTGGTAGTAACTACTCAGTATGCCGTGCCATTGCCGATAGCGGCGTTCAAACGCACGGGCGACAGCCTGGTCGCGAGTCAGCATCAGTAGTTTGCCCGGAAACCCCGAGGCGTGGCTCACAACCAGGCCGGGCCTTGAGCATCCGAAATGGATACTTGCGTTATATCTGTTGCAGCTACATTCATAGTGGCTATTTGTTTAAAAAACACAAAAGAAAACTGTTGCGTTTTAAAAAAGACGTTTAATATGATATTGTAACACGAATCGACTGCTCATGTGTTCATGTTGATAAAACTTGAACAATTAATGGAATTTTCCTTAAATGCTGGCTCGCGAACCAAAAACTAGCGTCCACACCGGACTAACAGCGCACAACGAGGCACCTTCAAGCGCGTCCTGTTTAATGACAATCGATGGCTCGACGAGGCAACGTGCTCCTGAAAAACCCCGAGCTACAGCCACACCGAGCACACATTTGGCTCGTAAGATAGCCACACGAGCCCGTGCGCCCGGTGGGGACGCAGCTTTGGGTAACCCTAAAGCCATGGAGCCTAGCAAGAAGAGTCTAGAGACACTAGCTAAGTACGTAGTAACTAGAACCTCTTTGGCAATAACTCTTTACTAACAGTAAAATGTAAATGTAATGTCCTCTTTGGTAACAGTCGTAGTGAAATTACTTACTCAGTGGTTTGCCCCTCAGACTCTTTGTCATATTCTGTCTACGTTGCCTAGTAACCTAGTAACAATAACAAGTTTTATTTATTTGGTTTTGGTCCATTATTATTATTTTATTATTCATTGAATAATTTATTTTAATATAACATAATAAAAGTAATACCTACCGAAATTATGTGGAAATAAATCGACAGTATTAAGTTTTGTGGTTAACAAGTGAATTTACAATAATAATTGTAACTTGTGTAAACAGTAGGTACCTGCGTAACTTACAACATAATAATAATCTTGTAAAGTGTATGTCGCATAAATACTTGAAATTATGGTATGGTGTGATGTGCTAGTGACCTTAATTGTGCAAACCAAACGCATTCCAATAAAAAGTTGGTATTTATGTCTTTATTTTCGAACACCGAAAATGATCGATATTCATGGCTTGTAAAACATGATTTCTTTGAAAAAAATAGCACTTTGGGTAAATGTATTTTCTTTCGAGTTGTTAGACTGCAGATGCAGACTGAATAAATCTCTAAACTGAACATACGCCATTTTTATTTCGATAACATGAGTAAAAGAGAAAGAGTGAGTTTACTATTAAGTGATGAATGAATGACGATGAGTGACAACGTTTAGTAGTAGTGGTACTCTCCAGAGTTCCTCAATGACCTATTTACGCATTCACAGTATGTGTAAATATTAAGAAATTGAAAAAGTTATCCTGTGCCTAAACTATTGAATGTATCTGATAGTTTTTTTTTGTACACTCCTAAAACATTACACCCTATTCGTGGTATCAATTAAACCTATACCGTCGTCACCACTCTGTATAATGTCTTAAGAGTCGGCAACGCGCTAGTGATTCTTCTGGTGTTACTAGCGTCTATAGTCTGCGGTGACTGCTTACCATCAGGCGGGCCGCACGCTTGCTTGCCACCTTGGTATTATAAAAAAAAATTGAAAATGACGCACGTTGTTTTTTTCACGCGTTCAATGCATTGTGAGTGATAAAATGCATATCGACGATTGAAAGGCAATCATGACTAAGCGACAGAAATCCCGAAAATGAGTTATACATGTATATCATTGGAATCGGCAGATTTTTCTGCGTCGATTGGTCCGGGTCCCATGGCTCTAGGACGCCTTTTTTGTCGCTTAGATATTGTGAGAATTTCGTGAATTCGACAATTTTGTGCTTACTTAGCGACACCAAAAAAGTGATTTTAAAATTTATCAACACCTTACGCCGCTCTAAGAGTTGAAATATGAACTTAGTCTATTTTTCATGTATTAACTTTTTAATTTGTTTACATTAACGCATTTTTACGTGTTATAAAATTTGTCTTTTTAATCATTTAGTTGATTGTACCTATGTGAAGTAAGTCTCATTCATGTGGTTATGTATTTTTACCTGAAATAATATTATTGTGGCTATGTCATTTGTATAATTTGACCTGAAATAAAATGGAAAAATAAAAATATCTTAGATACATTTAGGTGTATAATATTAATAATACTTTTTAGCCTAATATATTTTACTTGATGACTTTTAATGTTGGTGAAGTCGCTTAGTTAGTTTTAACTGATTTATCCAGTTACCTATGTATGGCGCTTATCTAAATTTACGCGTTACATTTTATACATCCATCATCGTTTAGAAACTGCAGAAATTAAAAAAAACTTCGCATAGACATGCGCGTTATATCGCGTGATGCGTGTAGGAAGGTTGACGTTCAAGCACTAGTGGTCGCTCAGATAGCATTTGCGACACATTTTTACACATTTTATCGCAAATTTGATAAGGTAAAATCAAGTAATAAACTGAAAAATGTTACTATTTCTTTTAAAACAGCATCTTCTTTTGGATTCAGGCACTAAAAGCGTCGCGAAAAATGACGAATACTGAAATAGAATAAAACTGTAAACTTAGCTATATTCTTGTCATACTAGGGCATGAGCAATAACAGCGCACACCCCAATCCGATAAAATGTTCACATGTTAATTGTCAACCAACACCAAATAAACAGGCACCAATATTTTGGATTATTGATCTTCAACGAACGAAATTTTGAAAGAGATATGACGCTTCTAATCGATGCCAACACATGCATTCCGACTACCATACTGACACCACCAACTGTATAACTCATTGGAGCAGTCCGATTGGGAAAATACCTCCACTTTACACAGCTAAATAACACCACTTCTGAGTGGCGTTGTCTTGCTGCGCTGATTATGATAGCTGGTGCTCTATGGTGAGTCTCTGTGTGGCGGCTGAGGGATGATTGGTCGTTCCTTTTGCTGCCGGTACAGGGAAAATGGTCTTGTGTCAGAGGTGGGTACCTCTGACCACTAGATCATTTTCCTTGTATTTATGTTTGTCTGGTGGACTCGCAGCCAATCCCTAGTTTACCTATACAGCGTTAAATATAACTTCTCACATCAAGGACCTAATATAACAGTTATTCATGTGTACTGGACACCTTGATCACATCGGTAATAAGGTTCCAACTCAGATAACTAGGATTGAATCTCTTGATTGAATTTCTTTAGTCAGCCCGACCGCAATCTCACCTATGAAGTGGTGCTATCATCGATGGTAAAGTTGGACTAGTAAATTAGAAATCTTGAGGATAAGACTAACGCAAGCAAAATATTCCACTTTAGATCTCTACAGGCCAGACAAAACACTTTGATATAGGGTCCGCCCTTTCCACGACGTAAAGGTGAATCACACCAAGATATATCTTATAATACCGAGAGGCTGCCTACACTGCGCTTATGCTGCTAGATGGCATTTCTCAATAGACCTTATGAGACTGTAGAACATGATCGGATTAGTGATATATAGTTATATTATAAAAACTTATCATGGAGTAAATTTCCTCAAAGGTCCATTCTCCCCGCAAAACTTCTCTTGATATGTCAAGAGCCTGCTGACGTCCGGTGGGTATCTATGGTTTGCAGATGACATCACTGTCTTAGAGAGATATCTGCTAAATTATCGGGACAAAGAGGATGTTATCCAGTCAAAAAGAGATGACGTGGTAGAGCTTGGGTCTCACACTTCAAACAGTCTCTGCATTCAGAGACTGTTTGAAGAGTGCGTGTGTGTGTGTAGTCCCATTGGATGATGCCAATCTAGTGAGATCCGACGCCATCAGAAAACAAATGACTGTTATATTTTGTCATCAAAACGGAGCCTGTTACCTTTTTTATTTCATTTTAGAATATCTCCTTGATATGCACCGATCGAGTTTAGTTGTTTTAAGATTGTAGTAGCTGCAAGTAATCTCGGTATCCACGCAAAGATCACACTGTACTTAACACCGGAACAACATCTAATTTTATAGAAAGTGCAGGTCCACACTGTAACGTAACTATATTAGGTACAGTAGGCACCCTGAGACGTGCTTTAGCGAGG
Organism: Furcula furcula; assembly: GCA_911728495.1. Classification (NCBI taxonomy): domain Eukaryota; kingdom Metazoa; phylum Arthropoda; class Insecta; order Lepidoptera; family Notodontidae; genus Furcula; species Furcula furcula. The sequence continues at coordinate 29,145,165 of OU452247.1, read as the reverse complement.
GTCTGGCGCTGGAGGTACTGGCGAGGACCAAGCGGAGTTTCTCAATAGCGTAGAGAAAGGCCACCAAGGAGGTTTTAATGAGTAAAAATCCCACTTAACCTACCTTTTAAGGTACCTTGAAGATAATTTTTGAAGGTTTCCTCCCCGACAACAATAAAAGTACCATAGCGTGTTATGATAAGAGCTAATTGCTCACCACGGTAATTGGTATATTTAGTGTTAGAAGCCAAGATACACGGGATCCTTAAAGCAGTAAATAGATACTTGTATTATAAGTGTTGAAGTTCTCTGAAGTAAGATATTTGTACACCCTAGACTAGACTCTCTTATAAACTGACCCAGGAACTTAAGGTGCCAAGTGGGCACTGAATCCCACTAGATTGAGAATACATTTTGAGTTCCCCTGAAGTATGCGATTCGCACACCCTGCACTTCCTTTGGACCTGAAACTGAACCAGGAACTTATAAGCTCAGCAACTCCCACAACTGTGATGTCATTTGCAAACTCATAGATGCAAGACATCGTGAAATCATCAATATGTAGCCGGAAATGAGTTTTGAATACTGGCATTACTTGAACTTGACAAACAATCATCGGGAACAACTAGGAGAGTCAGTTCACTCAGAAACTCCGTTAACCAGCTGATGAAAGGTACCGACAGCATCTGAATATATTTCTGAGGACTGAATCGATGCAAAGGAATATTATTAAGGAGTAATAAGGTTTAATAATATAAACCTTATAACATCATTTAGTAAATTTATGTTTTAGGGATGGAATATTCCCACTTCCTTTTAAAGAATCCATTATTACGCCAGTATAGAAGGGTGGTGACAAAGACAATGTTAGTGATTACAGGCCTATATCAGTATTGCCAGCCATCTCTAAAATAATAGAAAAATTGATAAATGTGAGACTCTTAAATTACTTAGATAAATATGAATTATTGTCAAACGCAAAATTTGGATTCAGGAGAGGTAAATCCACTGAAGATACAGTGAAAACGCTAACTTCGTTAATAGCTGACAAACTCGACCACGGAGAAAAATGTCTCACTGTATTTCTAGACCTCAAAAAGGCGTTTGATACCGTCTCTATACCCATCCTTGTAGAAAAGCTCGAGAGATTGGATATTAGGGGTGAACCACTAAATTTATTTAAAGATTGTTTAAAAAATCGTAAACAAAGGGTCAAAATTGGAGAATACATTAGTGCTGTCACTGAAACTACATTTGGTGTTCCCCAAGGAAGTGTACTTGGCCCAACCTTGTTTCTTCTTTATATCAATGACTTATGTAACTCTAATTTCAATAACGGCAAAATAATTTCGTATGCCGATGATACTGCCATTGTTTTTTATGGTAGTACATGGAGTGAGGTACGTGAAAACAATGAGCAAGGGCTAAGAGTGGTAGACAGTTGGTTGAATTGTAATCTTCTAACATTAAATACACAAAAACTAACTATATTTGTTTCTCACTCACTAATAGAACTCAACCAGGTAGCGACTTTAATATTAAAATCCACAACTGTAGAGATATAAGTACTAAAGACTGTAATAAATGTCCTGTAATTAGCAAAGTATCGACTTATAAATATCTTGGAGCTATGTTAGATCAGAGACTTTCATGGCATGCGCACATTGAAATAATTACAAAAAGGATTAGAAAACTTATCTGGATATTTAAAATTTTGAGGCATGTTGGAACAAAAAAGCTTTTAAATATTGTCTACCTAGCCCTTGCTCAGTCTATTTTAGTTTATTGCATACCGATTTGGGGGGCTGCCACAAAAACCAAATTTTTGGAAGTAGAAAGATCTCAGCGATTCCTATTGAAGGTTATGTATCAAAAACCGTATCGCTTCCCAACTCATAGGCTATATGAGATGTGTGAAACGTTATCGGTCAGAAAATTGTATATTCTACATATCACATTAAAAATGCATTGATCTTTGGAATATAACTCTGGGCGGCTGACAGAAGAAGAAAAGATATTGTAGCTAAAAATGTATTAACAAAAACTGCCTTTTCCAAACATCAGTATTTAAGACAGTCCATACACATTTATAATACACTTAACAGAAAGCTAAATATATATCAGTTAAATAATAGGGATTATAAAAAAAAGGTGAATGACTGGCTTGAAACCATTTCCTACGAGGAAACAGAGTCAATTCTACAATTTATTAAATAAAAATGCACTCATAATAAAATTAATATTATACATTCGCATACATACACAAACACACACACACACACACACAGACAAACACTGACACACACAAACACACACGCACTCGCATATTATTACTACCATTTTTAAAGTTGTTTTCTTTTTATTTTATTTTTTTTCTAACTGAATTTTTTTTTTTTCATGTAACTGTTAAATATAGCTTATATAGCTATAGAAGAGCGGATCCTTCAAACACAAGTATTATTATGCTTAACTGAGGGACCCAACCTTGTATGTAATTATTTTAAAGTAAGTTAGTGAAATAAACATTTTTGATATAATTTTTTAATATAAGAAAACGACATGAGCAAGTTTTACAGGCATTGCGCGGCGTACTGTTCTATTGCACTGTAACCCATGAGAACCTTACTCCAGTGGATTATGTGTTAATCACTAACTATAGTTACATTGATGCATCAAACCTCAGTGTGCTTAGTTTATGGTGTTTATTTAATAATTCTTAATTCTTGTAATTCATGTGGTATAGCCAAACCAAAATGAACTTAAATATTACGAAAGTAGACACCCAAGAAATTATTTTAGTACGTACCGAATGGTGGTTTACAATCAAATAAATAGTGAAATAAATCCACTGGTACTATTTTAAAGGAAGAAGCTGATGTAATGTATGGCTCGGATAGGGTAAAAAAATATGTTTTTGTAGGTTAATGTTATTTTTCCTATATTACGATGTAAGTAATTATAAAATTTAGACAATTATACCTGATTTAGTTTAAATTATTTTGTCGCTTTTGTTAAATACTCCTGTATTTAAATTTGGAACTGTGGAAGCTTACTTGTTTTTACTTGTTACTGCAAACATTTCAATGATCATTTAGATCATTTTATCTGTTGCCAATTTGAGGTCATTTGTATCTAAGCGACAGTTGGAGGTCTTATTTTCTACCTTTTCTACCTATGGTATAAAAATAATTATCTTTACTACTATTTAAATTATTTAAATCTGACTATTAGGTAAGAAGATAAGATTTTTTTCTTAAAAATTTAAACTTTAAATGGCTCTCCTGTAAAATTTAGTCAATGTTGCTTGGTCATGATTGCCTTTCAAGCGTCGAATTAAATGCAAATAGTTTATAACAAATTATTGTGAATTATGAATAATTTGATATTATTAACTGTTTGTTTGACTTAATTAAAGACACAAAACCCCTTTCTTTTTACTAAAAAAAATAACTGTGTACCCGGTTAAATTAAGAATGCTCTGTTTACTCGTATATAACTAGCAGTAAGGTACTAATATAACTTTGTAGTCATCGATATATTATGTATAGATGTTTGTAGTGATAATACGCACTGTTCATTAAGCACTAGTGCGCAATGTCATTATTACGCACGCGTTTGATATAGCTCGGTTTATGGCAGTGGCGTGCACTGGGTTATTTGACAGGGTAGGCAAAAACTGACTTCAACCTCATCAGCAGCCGAAACGTCCACTGCTGAACAAAGGCCTCTCCCTTAGAAGGGAGGGGTTGCCATAATCCCCACGCTTGGCAGGCGGCTTGGGGATCGCAGTAAAGGTGGTAGGTAATCCAATAAAAAGACGCTGCTGCCCGTCTTGTCGTTTTCCCTTAGTCGCCTTTTAGGGACACCCAACGGAAGGAGATGGGTGGGTGCTATTCTTACCCGGACACCCCACGGGGACCTAAATTGACATTAATGAATGATGTGAACACAAAACATTTGATGAGTACCTCGTTATGCAGGCTGTACATATCACAGCCTGCTAAACGTCTAGCGACTGGGCGGGCGACGCTGACGAAGCTTTCGTCAGCGTTCATAGAATTGTTATGCGCTCGCGTCCGGTGCGTGGGCGCACATAGGAATTGTTGTGACTATATTATTTTGCTTTAGCCCTAAGATTGCTTGTAATAGTTAGTTCTCAATAAATGTTCGTTTGGTGAACAAGTCTTGTATCTTTTTAAAAACCCTCGGTGCTGCCCTGGAAACTTAAGTGGCGCAGCGGCGGTAGGATGCCTATAGTGTAACTCTCGTTTAAAGGACACTAAAATAGGTCTGTGCGCGAGTGCTGGGCATCTTCGAACCAATATAAATTTCTTAAATCCGGGCTCCGGGGGTTCCTGTTCATACTGCTGCAGCTCTACGCGAAGGCATGGGATCGAGTGGACTGTAAGTAGACCTTTTTACTATCCTATCTCACCCTAGTTATTTCCTGTGGTTGCATCCGTATAGCTCTATAATTATTACGAACTCTATAGTGATTTTCAAACTAAAATCGTTGAAAGTTATTTGACTTCTGCACGTAATTTGGCAGATTTATTATTAAGTGATATACCTAAGTTTAAAATATTAATTATTTAATTTCATCATCATCATCACCAGCCGGAAGACGTCCACTGCTGAACATAGGCCTCCCCCTTAGACCGCCACAATGAACGACAATTTGCTATTTGCATCCACCGGTTGCCTGCGACGCGAACAATGTCGTCGGTCCACCTAGTGGGAGGCCTGCCTACGCTGCGTCTTCCGGTTCGTGGTCGCCACTCGAGAACCTTCCTTCCCCAACGGTTATCGGTTCTTCGAGCGATGTGGCCTGCCCACTGCCACTTCAACTTGCATATTCTACGAGCTATGTCGGTGACCTTGGTTCTTCGGCGAATCTCCTCATTCCGGATTCTGTCGCGCAAAGAAACTCCGAGCATAGCTCTCTCCATAGCTCGTTGTGTGACTCTGAGCTTCTCCAAAAGGCCAGCTGTTAAAGACCACGTCTCAGTACCATATGTCATCACTGGCAACACACACTGGTTAAAAACCTTTGTCTTCAGGCACTGCGGAATTTCTGATGAGAAGATGTCACGTAGTTTCCCGAACGCTGCCCATCCGAGTTGGATTCTTCGGGCGACCTCTTTGTCGAAGTTGGACCGACCTAACTGGATAGTTTGTCCTAGGTATACGTAGTGGTCAACAACTTCGACTGTATTGTTCCCAACAACTACCGGTACGGGTGCAACATGGACATTAGACATGATCTTCGTCTTGTCCATGTTCATTTTAAGACCCACCTGTTGGGAAACGCTACTGAGGTCGCTGAGCATCGTATTGAGGTCCTCCAGCGACTCTGCCATAATGACTATATCATCGGCAAAACGAAGGTGAGTGATGTATTCGCCATTGGTGTTGATGCCGAATCCGTACCAGTCCAAGAGCTTGAAAACGTCCTCCAATGCGTTTGTGAAAAATCCCGGAGGTTTTAGATTTGCAACGCCATATAAACCGAACTTCTTTTTACCTAATAATCAAAACTTTAAATTTGGAATCCCAAACCAGCCAACAAATAACTTTAGACCAACCGCTTTTAACCCTCGATTTGGTACCCCGAATCAAAATATTCATGGTCAAACACCAGGGAATTTTAAATTCGGCATACCGAATCAACAAGGCTTTAGGCCCAATTTCGGAAACCCACAAAACTCAAATAATTTTAAATTCGGAATAACGCCCCAACAAGGTTATAAGCCCCAATTTAATAACGCACCGATGCGGCCTTTCGGGCAGCAATTTAAATTCGGAATTCCGTCACAGAATACACCGCAGCATCAGAATACGGATGTGTCCATGCGCACTGCACGCCCACTCAGACAGAACATGTTATGTCATGAACTTGACAATGACGAAACGGCTTATTATTCGGCTCAGGAGGACCAAGCAATGTCTTATCCCCCGTATGATGGCGAACCAATAGACTATTACTCATCACAGAATTACGAACAGACAGACTGTGACAATTTTTATTTAGAAAATGCAGATAATACAGTAGAAAATACCGATCAGGAGGATTTTCCTGTAGAGGCCTCGAAGAACGACCCACCGAAGTGATAAATATAAATTGTAGCGGTATCAATAGATTACCCCACATTTTTATTCCTGAAATTAATTCACGCTTTATGATAGACACAGGCAGTACCAGAAGCTTCATTAGCCCAGTTAAGGCCAATGAATATTTCTCCAATTGTAAATTTTACGAACCATTCGAAGTTATAAGTACCCATGCACGCAGTGTACATAACCAAGTTGTAGACATACCCCTCCTTAGCATTTTCCGTAGCACACTTAGACATAAATTTTACGTGTATGACGTTGACGGTCGATATGATGGTTTAATTGGTTCTGATTTGTTAAAAATGCTAGACGCGACTATAGACATGAAAAACCAAATTTTACGTACACGGGATACAGAAATACCTATAGTATATAACATGGCATACGAAATCACTCTCGAACCGCGATCTGAAACGAGAGTAAGAGTACCCATCGATCTAGATAATGGAGAAGCGATACTCGATGCTAGAGACTTCAGTAATTATGTGCGAATGCCTAGCGCTATAGTTACGTGTATAGATTCATACGCCATGACAGTTATTCAAAATGCCTCACAAGAAAGCGTCACATTGACCTTTACTAGGCCCTTGACTGTTACCAGACTGACTTTTAAGACAAACCAGATAAATGTGTTGACCAGCGACTTAAATAATTACGAAATTGATGACTTACTGAAAAAGAACTTAACTAAATTACGACTTGACCATACAAACTCTGAAGAACGAGAAGCCATTACAAAACTTTGCCACGAGTATAGGGACATATTCTATTGTGATGAACTACCTCTTACCTTTACTAATCAGGTGAAACATCAAATTCGTACAAAAAATGAGGACCCTATTTACATTCGACCATACAGACTTCCACCAGTACAGAATTCTGAAGTTCAGAAACAAGTTGACAAATTGCTTAAGGATAATGTTATACAAGAATCTTTCTCACCCTGGAGTGCACCCGTGCATCTGGTACCCAAGAAACTGGATGCGTCTGGTGAACAGAAATTTAGAATGGTCATAGACTACCGACGTTTGAATGACATAACGACTGATGACAAGTACCCGTTACCTAACATCAATGACTTATTTGACAAATTAGGGAAGTGCACCTACTTCAGCACACTAGATCTGGCCAGTGGCTACCACCAAATTGAGGTAGATGACCCCGATAGATCCAAAACCGCATTCTCCACCCCGTCCGGACACTATGAATTTACGAGAATGCCGTTCGGACTTAAAACGGCGCCTGCAACTTTTCAACGCGCAATGGACAATGTGTTGAGAGGCTTGCAGGGCATACACTGCCTCGTATATTTAGACGATATTATAGTGTATTCTAATAGCTTACAAGAACACATAGACAAACTCAGAAAAGTTTTTGACCGATTGAGACAGACTAATCTTAAAGTGACACTTGACAAATGTGAGTTCCTCAGAAAAGAAGTGCTTTACTTAGGCCACAAAATCACTAAGGACGGCCTAGAACCCAACGACGATAAAATAAAGGCAGTCCTTGACTTTCCACTTCCCCGGACAACGACTGAAATTAAAAGTTTTCTTGGACTAATCGGCTACTACCGAAAATGTATTAAAGATTTTTCTAAAATTACCCAGCCACTGACGTTCTGTCTTAAGAAAAGAAATAAAGTAAAAATTACGCAAGCTTATATAGATGCCTTTCAAAAGTGCAAAGAGCTTCTTGTAAATTCTCCCATACTACAGTTCCCCGATTTTTCCAAGCCTTTCGTTTTAACAACGGACGCGTCTGATTTTGCCTTAGGTGCAGTCCTCTCACAAGGACCTATCGGCAGTGATAAGCCCATTGCCTTTGCAAGCCGTACGTTAAACGATGCGGAAACACACTACAGCCCTGTAGAAAAGGAAATGTTGGCCATCGTTTGGGCAACTAAACACTTCCGTCCGTACCTGTATGGACGTAGATTCACTATATATACAGATCACCGCCCTTTAGTATGGCTTAACTCATTTAAAGAACCTAACAGCAAACTTACCCGATGGAAACTTAGACTGGCCGAATTTGACTACGACGTAATTTATAAAAAGGGTAAACAGAATAGTAACGCGGACGCCTTGTCACGTATAAAAGTAAACGCACTGACTGATAATGACGATAGATCTATGAAAGTTAACGTAGAAAACACTGAAAATGACGAAAATACCATAGTCATATCTGATTCCTCAGACACGGTAACGGTTCCATCACCCACTTCTTTCCCAATTCGCTCTCCATCTTCTAGTACCATCACAGCTTGTTCTTTACCAACTGAAACCATACACTCTGCCGAAGATATTGACACCAATGGTATTCCCATTTTAGATGAAGCCATAGATACGAAGCCTAATCAATTTCTCGTCTTTACCTGGAACAGAAATCAAATGTCAGTTAAAAATTTATCACGCGATAAACAAAAAGTTTTTGAAATACACTTACCTGTAGACAACCCCGACTTAGTCAAACGATTCCTTTTAGAGTATATAAAACCTAAAACTAAACATTTCATTTATTTCGAAGATGAAGTACATAGAAGTCAGTTCACGGACGCTATCATTAAACTATTTAAAAAGGATACAGTAATAATTTACGAATGTACCAAAAGAGTCGTGTACGTAGAGGACGAAGAGGAACAGCGCGCAGTTATACTAGCCTACCACCGTGGTAAAACTTGCCACAGAGGCATCAAAGAAACCCTAATGAAACTAAAGCGGAATTATTTCTGGCAAAACATGGACATCACCGTGGCTTCCGTAATAAATTCCTGCGATATTTGCAAGAGGATGAAATATGATCGAAAGCCCCTTAAACCACAGTTACAGATAACACAAACACAAACTAAACCATTTGCCGAAATATTCATGGATCTATTTTCCATTGACGGAAAATATTTTCTTACCGTTGTCGATGCCTTCAGTAAGTTAGGTCAGGCTTTTGAAATATCTAATCGTTCTACACCTGAAGTTGTTCGTGCCCTTATTAAATACTTTTCATTTTATGGAATCCCAAATAAAATAAGCACTGACCCCGGGTCTGAATTTAATAACGTTCTATTAAAAGAAACGCTTCAATTCTATAAAGTTGATTTACATATAGGGACACCCCATAATCCCAACTCTATGGGACTAATAGAGAGATTTCACTCTACTATTATAGAGATATATCGTATTGCTAAATATGAATATAAAATAACAGATGCCTCCAACATCATGACATATGCGATCATGTCTTACAATCAAACAATTCACTCCGCAACAGGCCTTACGCCGTTTGAGGTTGTTTTCGGGCATACCGATGCTAATAGTACTTTCGCGGTAGACTTTAATAAGAATTATACTCAACAGCTAGTAAATGACCACATGAAGCGCACGAAATATCTCTATAAGTATTTAACAGACAAAATAGTAGAAAATAAAGAAAAAGTACAGGTAAAACGAGGGGGAGAAACATCGTTTAATGTCCAGGAAGAGGATACTATCTATATAAAGGGCGTAAATACTAGAAGAAGCAAGGACAAGCCCCGCTATCAAGAGGCTCAAGTGATTGGACCAATTGATAGAAATACTTGTCCTGTTAGGATCAAAACCCGCGAAACAAAAGTACCTATTAAGGATATTAAACGTCCTTCACAGATACCTCCTCGCGCTCCTGGCCCTGACCACCAGGAGCCAGGCCCTTCAACTTCAAAGGATCGATAGGAATCCGGGTGTATCCCTTGTGAAGCAAGGTCAAGCTAGAGTAAGTTATGATAAGTGGAGTATAATTAAGACTTTAGATTTAAGCCCTATGAAAGAAGATTTAGAATTTAATATTAAAAGATATTTTATGTTTAATGACCAGGTTAATAATTATTTTGAGAATAAGACCCTTGACTCTCAGCTGCTTAGTGTAAAGCTTCAAACCGATTACGTTATGAACTCTACTATAGAAAAACTTCAGCAGCTGGCTCCATCATTCAGAACTAGACGGGCAATATTTAAGTCTCTAGGGTCTATAATTAAGATTATTAGTGGTAATTTAGACTATGACGACGCTATCAAGTATGACAATATGATTGGTCACATAAAAACACGCCAAGACTCGCTAATAAAGAAAGTAACTCTCCTTTCTGAAATGTCAGACTCTCTTATTAAATTTACTAATTCAACTAACAATAATTTTATACATATCGATGAAGAGTTATGGAAAATGGCAAAATCAATAGATATAACGGATACAAATTTAACTATACACACTTTTGCTAATATTTACAATTTATTTTTGCACAATTTCCAATTGCTCTACATACGATGGAATGAAATTGAAACATCAATTACATTCAGTAAATTGAAAATGTTACATCAGTCCCTTATAAACTCTAGTGAACTATTAAAATTACTCAAATCAATAGAAGAATCTAATAAACTTGTTTATCCAGTTACCTACGATAATTTGGTTAAAATAGAGCAATCTGTAGAAGTTAAAGCTTTTGCCAAAGGAAGTCAAATAACATTCATTTTAGATGTACCAATAGTAAGAGACGGAATTTATAATTATTATAGAGCTGTTCCAATTCCTATCACCACTCCTTTCAACCAAACTGCCTTGATTATACCCAAACACCCTTACCTGTTAGTAAAAGGGTCGAAAACAGTATCGCTCTCCCAGCCATGCAGCGAGCTCTACGAGGCTATGTTCTTGTGTACCGAGAACGTGTCATCGCTTCTGGAAGAAGATACCTGCATAACCGCATTGATGAAATTCTCTGATGACACCAGCTCCTGCCAACCGGTTCCAGTAGAGGTTAATGACCCGTTGATACAGCCAGTGGGAAAAGACCGATGGATCCTCTACAGCAAAACTGAAAGCGTAACTTCTAAAATTTGTGAAAATAATGAAATAACAAAAGATATAATAAAAGGCACTTACCTCCTTACATTAGATGACCACTGCAATATGCAAATTGGTGAGCTAACCCTGAAATCTCATCATGTCCTTACAAGTCCTGTGGATTATACGAAATTGCCCATGGTCAATCTGCCCCAGATAGCAGTCTCTGAATCTCTACTACGGCGGAAACCAATTAGCCTTGAAACCAGTGATCTAACGAATCTTCAACAGTTAAATAACTTACTAAAAATGAGTGAAAGTGAGGTAAAAGAAAGTGATGAAAATGTGTTAAATGTGAAAACTGTTAGCGTCGGTACTGTATTATTATATATAGTTTTATTTTTAATCATTTTTGTATTTTTAGGTTATAAGTATAATATTTTAAAACGCTTCAGACGTCAAAATAATCCGAGTGCAAACAACCCCTCGGATAATTTTGAATCTGCGGGGGGAGGCGTTATGCAGGCTGTACATATCACAGCCTGCTAAACGTCTAGCGACTGGGCGGGCGACGCTGACGAAGCTTTCGTCAGCGTTCATAGAATTGTTATGCGCTCGCGTCCGGTGCGTGGGCGCACATAGGAATTGTTGTGACTATATTATTTTGCTTTAGCCCTAAGATTGCTTGTAATAGTTAGTTCTCAATAAATGTTCGTTTGGTGAACAAGTCTTGTATCTTTTTAAAAACCCTCGGTGCTGCCCTGGAAACTTAAGTACCTAATACTTACTTATGTTTTTATTTCGAATAAATATATATTACACAGTCAATAAAAACAATAATAGAGTCAAAAAACTTACAAATATGACTGCGAGTTACTTGTCTTGTACACATACATTAAGATGACTATAAATATGCCTCCTCAAAATATCAAAAAATTAAATGATATTTAGATTCTATGTTTCCAGCTGGCTAACCGATTGTAAATATACTTTTAATCTAAATATTTTAGATTATTTATCGTTATATCTTCGCGTGACTTTACCTTTGGCCATTTTCAATTAATTATCTTTTAATTTCGTAAGAATGTGTCGAAAACGCGTGAATTTTTAATTTTTCTATACACACTTGGCCAGAACATCGATCACACGTTACCACTTCCATTTTCTACTAAGTAAGTTGTATAATTTGGAAACACATACACATACTGCACCGAAAACAATCGTTATCAATCGTATAATAAAAATTATAGAATAAAAACCAACAAAAAATGGATGTCATTATGAAATCTTGAAGTTTGAACAAACTAAGTATATTATAACTATAATAGATATTTTATAATTTGTAGTATTTTTCGTTCATCGATCACCCATTCTCACTCATCCATCCCGTTCGATGCATTGGGCTAAGATTGAGCTGCTATTGGTCGTAAACCGATATTTCTTTAGTCCTTCCTCCAAGGTCGTCATTGCTGCCGAGAGCACCCGAGCAGACCCGAGCACGGCCGAGAGGCACTGTCTATTTTTGCATGGTGTGCGTGACATTTATACTGTTTGAATCATGGTGTGTGTAAGTTTGTTAGAAAAAAAATTTTGAATGTGTGGGAATTAAGAGTTTCGATCTTAAAATCTTAAAATTTTGATTTGCGGGCCACGCGGCTTGGCGCGCGGGAAATTTAAATCTCCGCGTACCTAGGAATAGTTTAATGAACGTTTTTTCGGTGCCGCGGCGCGCTCAAATGATTGATTTCAATGATGAAATAATTCAAAACAAAATGTAATTGAGCACATAAATTATTTTTGTTATCATGTATTGTTCCGGAAATCACAGGGTAGGCAAACACTTTTTGCCTATATGGACTGCACGCCACTGGTTTATGGCCCTAAAAGCGATGCGATGGCACTTTACGAGTAAGTGTGTTGAAAACCATATTTTGCAACAGTCCTCTTATTCACAACCGTGCGAAGCTAAGGAGCTAGGGAGCTCGCTAGTTTATCTATGTTTAGTATAAATAAGTATTTGCAAATAATAAATTTATGCACAATGCATCCAGTTTGATCGAAGTGCGTTCCGGCGGTTACCGGGCCCAAGTTATTGCCACCATGAATAGAATAGGATACAATTTACAAAAATAAAAGAATATATAACTAAAAAGGTATATTATACTTTGACGGACCCGTTGGTCTAGTGGTCAGACACAGGCAGGGTGTCTGACCACTAGACCTAACTAGACCTTTTTTTTTTTTTGTCGCGGGGGAAATCTTTCAAAGATCCCCGGGAGCTGTGGGGCTCGACCGGGGTTTGTGGGATTCTTACCCACTAAAACCCCCGCAGCTCGGCATTAGTTTCTGCAATGTGGGCGCTGGAAGCCACGTCACTATATCACCCGGTCTCGCAGCCCTGATCAAAGGTAGCACTTTCAAAACAAGCATGAGACGCAGAACATTCGACGCCTTATCCCAAGTCGAGGTGGGTCAACAGCGATGTAGATTAGTGCGATCACGGAACAAGACGATAGCACTTTTCGAAAGAAGCGGAGAGCTGACCCCATTTGCCCAAGCATGCTTAGTGCTAACCAGGCTTGGAGACTCGGAAAGTGATACAGCAATGACACCTAAGTGCATAAGTGTGGACGCTATGGTGGTAGGTTTCGACAAAGGTGAGGCGGCCGATTATGTGGGATGTGTGAAGGCCTCCACGTACCACGAGGTGATCGTATACGAGGACAGAGGCGAGAGCCTCGATTTTCTAAAACCAAGACCCACTAGGGCGGCAGTGGACCGAGTCGATAACCTAGGACACCACGAGGGAGGCCCGGTAGCACTGAGTGGCTCAGAACAGCTGCAACAAAGAACCGCTGCGGAGACCATCGCGGCAGCACAGAATAAAGCCGAGGGAGAGAAAAAAAAGAGAGCGGAAAGTCAAGGGCGTATAGCTGCCGCGTTGCACTCACTAGGTGCAGCGGCAACCCACATAACCAGTCTTACTAAAACCAAAATTACTAACATCAGGGGCGATGAAAAGAGAGTCACGGCCACCAAAACATTCCTGGGAAAATCGACAGCAGTCATAATCCCAACAACCACTCGGACGAGAGCAGATATGGGTCAAGTCAGCCCACCAATCTTTAAGCGGGTAACAGGGCCCCGCGACCACATGGTAAATGCCTACCTAGAGTTTCTGGCGATCATCAGGGCGACCAAACGGGTCAACCTGATGACCTGCCAGAACATTCTGCATTCCTATCACCAAGAGAATGAAGGACTGCTGAGAGTGAGACTCGAGGAGGCAGAGGCGGCCATATACAGCAATGACACTTGCCGCGTATTAAAGGGGCAGATGTTTGGGCAATATATGGCTGCTTATAACATGACGTGTGGTTTCGTGGTCCTGGATGAGAATGAGACTAAGCAGACGGGAAGGCTCAAGTTTAAGATCACAGCTGAAGACCCCATCGTGGTGACAGCCCGGTGTACGAGGGTGATGCTAGATGACAGAATCCTGAGCATGGCAGCAAGCATATCAGGAAACTCTGACAATGGCACTGGCTTCGAGACCTGGCAGGTCCCCAAAATTGACTGGGTAAACGGTGTCCCCGGCTGCGGAAAGTCAACCTGGGTAGTAAATAATTTCAACGGGGAAAGTGATGTTATTATAACAACAACCACGGAGGCGGCAAAAGACCTGAGAGAGAGACTGGCAGCCCGCATCGGAGCCGACGCCAAGACAAAGGTGCGCACAATGGCCTCAATTCTGGTGAACGGGCTGAAGGAACCCGAAAAGAGCAAGTGCCGCCGACTTATGGTCGACGAAGCTCTTATGAACCATTTTGGGGCCATTGTGATGGCATCCCGAGTCACGGGCGCGACCGAGATCCTGCTCATCGGCGATTTAAACCAATTACCTTTTATAGATAGGGAAAATCTCTTCACTCTGCAGTACCAACGCCCAACGCACCTGGCGAAAATTAGACAGGAATTGTTGTGCACATTTAGGAATCCTATGGACGTAGCGTATGCCCTCAACCAAATATACAGCGGCATATATTCGTCCAAAACCCAGACTCACTCCCTGCAGCTGAAACGGTACTCAGGTGCGCAAATTCCCGAAACTGACCCTGATACACTCTACCTGGTTCATACCCAGGACGAAAAGGAATCCCTCACTAACCAGGGATACGGGTCAGGCTCAGGATCGCGCACGCTTACCATTCATGAGGCACAGGGATTGACGTTTGAGAAGGTGGTGATTGTGCGCACATTGACTGATAAGCTAGAACTACATGACAGCGTTCCGCACGCAGTCGTAGCGGTGTCGCGCCACACTGTCAGCTGTGTTTATTACACAGATGACAGTGAGGATGCGACGGGCAGGTTTATAAAAAGGGCGTTGGCGGCGGGGTCGAAGAGAATAATAGAATATAATTTAAAAATGGCAATTAAACAACGGGACTACTCAGTGGTTGAAGCCCTGACAAGAACCAAATGGGAATAAAGAAATATCAGAGGTAGTTAAAATACTGAAGCAGTGAGTCTTATTGGACGGCAGACGCATGCGATCTGCTGTATTTGTCATAAAACTTAACTAGAAATAAGAACTGTAATAGAGTATAGTATGTAGTCAAGAATTAAGAGTATGATTATAATACACAATAGAAGAGTATATGGTGGTAGGAAAAAAAAAAAAAAAAAAAATATTATAAAAAAAAAGTAAAAAAACAGAATAAAAAAAAAAACAACAAAAAAAGAAAATAATAACAAATAAAAAAAAAAATTATAATAAAAAAGAAAAAAAAAAAAAAAAAAAAAAAACAATAAAAAAAAAAAAAGAATATATATATATATATAGATTTATATTATTGTATGTATGTAAAGCTGCATGTAAAGTGAAAAGAAGCAGGACTAAAAAGAGATTTATATAAGAAATTAAATAAAGAGTTAAAAAAGGCACGGACAATATGTCTGTGGTAATTACCTTAATTTTATAAAAAAAAAAAAAAAAAAAACCCCCGCAGCTGTCGCATCGGCACATGAGAAGGGTCCCCAGGGATCTCCGGTGGGATCTGCACCAGGGGCCCCTCAGTGCTTTGCTTTTGAGCCCGCCGCCGGGGGGCGCATTGTAGCCCCCCGGGAACCTGTCACGGTGCTCACGGGGACGGAGGTCGCAACCCCGCCGCCGTCCTCCTCGGAGTCGCCGCCGTACTCAATGGACGTTCAAAGGGCCCACACCCCGAACGTCCAGTGACTCCGAAGGTTGCCCGTTGTTTATAGCCCTGGGCTCAGGGCTGGGGAGCGAGACGTTGGGCGGCCGCCACTTGTGGCGGCCTGCGCCTTCGTCGCCGAGCGGGATCAGCGCGTTCGCGTTCCCGCTCGGCGGCCTCGTTCTGGGACATGACAGTCTCGCAGAAGGCGGCCATCGCTCCCCACGCCGCATCCCCGGACAGCATAGCCGACACTACGCTACCCAGGGAGAGGTCCGATCCGATGACTGCGACCAGGTCTCGACGCTCCAACGACCACGCGGGGCAAGCCTCCAGCGTGTGTTGGGTGGAGTCAGACTGGTCGCAGTGGAAGCATCTCGTCGTCGCTTCACGTCCGATCTTATGCAGATAATCACCGAAACGACCTAACTAGACCTTTTTTTTTTTTCTAGACCTAACCTAACCTAACCGATGGGTCGTGGGTTCGATTCCCGCCAAGTGTCTGGGTGTTGTTTATCTATTTAAGTATGTATTTACAAAAAAAAAAGTATATAAGTATTAGTATCAGTTGTCTGGTTTCCATAGTACAGGCTCTGCCTAGTTTGGGATCGGATGACCGTGTGTGGATTGTGAAATCATGTGATTACGAGCGCTGATTGAGCTCGAAAATGTTTTCGAGAAGTACGCATGTCCTTTATGATGGGAGAAAGGGAATCCGGCCACTTCAGTTTCCCTTATTTTGAGTAATAGGTCATACGAAATTGAGTCAAACTCGGGGATGTAACGGTAATAGAATGGGTATAATATAAGATCATCATAATCTGTTAACGTATTCTAGCTTCTCAATTCAAAGAGAATATGGTAGGCAGAGAGCACACGGGCGCGACCAACGAACCGCGACTTGAGAAAATCCTATTAAGGCGCTTTTGAATGTAGGATTGTTTATCTTACTCATAATAAAATAAAAACAAAAAAAACACTAATAACCTCTTAAGGGGTAGGTTCTTTACATAGTACTGAACAACGTTTGTTCTATAGCTAACTACATGTGCAGGATAAATGGCTAAACGAAGTATATTAGAATAGGGTGGAAATGTTTAGTGATCGCACGCACTCGATTAGTCTTTAGTTAAACAGTAGAAGATATTATAAACTTTTACTTAAATAGAATTACATTCGACGGGCCGGTTGGTCTAGTGGTTAGACTACACCCTGGCTGCTACCCGATGGGTCGTGGGTTCGATTCCCACCAAGTGTCTGCGTGTTATTTAACTATGTAAGTATGTATTTACAAAAAGAAAATGTATATAAGTATTGGTATTAGTTGTCTGGATTCCATAGTACAGGCTCTGATCAATTCGGTTGTATGTTTTTTTTTTATTATAATTATTTTTTCTTTTATGTTTGTTACCTCAGAACTCTGTCGTTTACGAACCGATTTGGAAAATTATTTTTTTAATTGAAAGGATATGCTTCCAGATTGGTCCCATTTTTTTCAAAATCAAGTTCTGATGATGGGAACCATGAGTAACTGAGGGAACTCCTTAAATATTATAGTCATACATACAGCGTTTTTGGTATTTTTAGAAACTAGTTAAGCATTTTCATTCAGAAAGTATTATTTGGTGAAGTGGATCTGAGGAAGATGGCCATAGATGGCCACCGGAACTCTGTAATAAAATTAACAATCCATCCTATCCTAGCCGTGCCTACTAAACGTAGAACTACCGAATTTGGACTCGATGGATAGTTCTCGACGAGTAGTTGCTAGAAAAATGGAGATCAGGGTCTGATGGTGGAGCAGGAAGGTAGTCACGGGATCTCTGCAACAATAAACGTAGATCCGCTGAGTTTGGGCTCGTTGGGTAGCTCTCGATGAGTAGTTGCTAGAAAAATGGTGATCAGCGTCTGATGATGGAGCAAGAAGGTCGTCACGGGATCTCGGCACCAATAAACATAGAGCCACCGAGTTTGGGTTCGTTGGGTAGCTCTCGCCGAGTAGTTGCTAGAAAAATGAAGATCAGGGTCTGACGATGGAGCAAGAAAGTGGACACGGGTTCTCGGCACAAATAAATGTAGACCCACCGAGCTTGCAGTCCATGGTTCTCGAGAACTACGAGTATAACACCTAGATATCTTCGGTTTATGGCAATTGGTTAGTTTTATTAAGATATTGTCACATCTACATTTTTTTAAATTTTTGTTTAAGCTTATATTTTAGTGATGGTCCATAGTTGTGTTATGTAGTGGGTGTTTTTAAAATAAATATTAAACTGGCTGTTTGTCAGAATAAAACATAAGTTGTTAAAACTTAATCTAATAATACACCAAGGGAACCACTAAAAAGAATAAAATAAAAATAATTATCAAACTTTATTCTAATCGGGAATTAACGCGATTTCTCTTATATTTTGGCTTGACGTTTCGGCCGGGTTGCACCAGCCGTGGTCACAAGCAGACTGGTTCAGCGAGACGGCTCCGTGCGCGAGGCAGAAATATCTTCGTCTACCCCCGTTCTTTCACTTGTAACGTTAAGCCCACAACACACTACACTCACAGTATTTGTATATTTAACCGCCGGCAAATAGCGAGGTTTTGTCATTTTGATCACTGGTTCCCAAGCAGCTGATAATCTAAAGCCATCTTCCCGGTTGAAATTTTTATATTTCTTTATTTCAATCGCTTCACGAACAACTCTAGAATAAAAGTGTCGATCGGTGGAAAGGACATGTGGGCGATGAAACTCAATCCACTCGAAGTCGGCGCCTAACGTCTAGCAAATACTTACAAGGGCAGTAGGTACCTAACTGTTTTCCAGTTTGGCGCCGTCTTTGATAGTAATATGTATTTATAATAATTATGTTGTAGTCCAAGTCCAACAATGTAGATGTAAAAAGCACTAATTCTTAGAAATTATTTCAGACTTTTTAGTTGCATTTTGAAGGCGGTTCTTTTTTTATAAAAATTATTTTTATATTATTATTTATTGATTTAGTAACTATCAGAAAAAGAAAGTAATTTTATTTACTAATACTTATTAATTTTGAAAAAAAAACCTTTAAAATTTAAATCAAACTACTTTTAAGCAATCTCTCATGGTTTATTATCGTAAATTTAGTTTTATTTCAATGTGTTTGCCGGAAATCATTACTCTCTAAAAAATATTATTGTGTATTTATTTAATTGTGTAACTTTCTGAAGTTGTTTTTTAACCATCTCTGTGGAAATGATAGTGAAATATAATTAAAATATATTTTATTTTTATTGTGCTATCGTCGTTGGAAATCTATATTTTGTTGGTGACGCAGTTTCAAAAAGTTAGAACAAGATTTTCTAACTTTTTGAAACTAAGAGAAGCTCAGAGTCGCACAACGAGCTATGGAGAGAGCTAAGCTCGGAGTTTCTTTGCGCGACAGAATCCGGAATGAGGAGATTCGCCGAAGAACCAACGTCGCCGACATAGCTCTCAGAATCTGCAAGTTGGCAATGGGCAGGCCACATCGCTCGGAGAACCGATAACCATTGGGGAAGAAAGGTTCTCGAGTGGCGACTACGAACCGGAAGACGCAGCGTAGGCAGGCCTCCCACTAGGTGGACAGACGACATTGTCCCCGTCGCAGGTAACCGGTGGATGGAAATCGCCAATTGTCGTTCATTGTGGCGTTTCAAGGGGGAGGCCTATGTTCAGCAGTGGACGTCTTCCGGCTGGTGATGAATAGTTTAGGAGGAATAGAGTGAGATCAGTAATTGTTTCCACCTTGTATAATCGTATTTTACTAATGTTATTCATATTTTCGAATTACCAACCATCGGAATTCGGAATGAACCTGTGCAGACTATACATTGTTTTATTCCGTATTATTAGAATTACCTAAGTACATGAGTCTGGTCACGTGCCGCGCAGAATTCAATTCAACTTTATTATGTTTTCAGATTGACGTGAATTTTAATATTGTTTGTTTCAGACTTTTCCATTTTGGTCGCGTCAACCCGCGGAGGCGTCTAAGGTGAGTTCAAATTAAGTAGGTATGAAAAAATGAAATGGGTTTTTTCTGAAAAAGTACGGTGAACATCAAAGCGAAAGCTTTCACACTATCAAATCCTAGAAAACTCACATGTATTAAAATATATGTACGTCACACGAATAGATAACTTTTCAAATTGATATCATTTATTTCAAATAGGCTTAAACCACCGGATCACAACGCGGCGTCAACTGAGAAGTTCCGGCAAGAAACTTAGCGAACATTTTTAACTTTTTTTTTAAACAGTGTTTGTCTTGTTACAATTAGATGAGCATCAGCGACAGTTTTTCCTGCCGTTCGAAAGATAAACCAAGAGAGAGAGAGAGAGAGAGAAATACGAGGAAAATACTAAACTACTACTACTAAATAATAACTGAAAGGCCAAAGGGATAGTAGTCAGGCCAGTCCCCCGCCCGCAGCACCCGCGCACGAGCTGACGCGAGCAGCAGCCATCACTCCCCTCAACCATATTCTCCAATATGGTTGAGGGGAGTGATGGCTGCTGCAAACTTTGATCTTATGTTGCGATAATGCAAATCTTAGTATGACACAACTACTGAATTTTTATTTTATTTTTTAATAAGTACTTATAAGCTAGTGTTTGACTGCAGTCACACCTTATGGATAGCGGCCACGCGGTCGAGGATGGTAAAGCAAATTATTAAAAGCCTATTAGTCCACTCTAGTTTTGTATATTTACTGATTAATTTAATATTAATGGCAGTTGTAATGAATGTTTTTGTATGAAAAAAATCCTAAAGCCGCTTCTACGGCCTCTAAAATGTATTTAATCTCTTTGGCAGTTAATATAAACAAGTATTAATAAAAATAAATAAAAACTCTAAACGGACAAAAAGATTTTCATCTAATATCACTATATTTGATGAAGCTAGCTAAAATCAGCACGATTAAATCAACGATTAAATAAAAAAGTCACATTTAAAACCTTGCATTCGTTATATGTATAAACAGTCATATGTGGCAAACAATACTGGTAACGAGTAAGGATGCAATACCTACCCCACTTTTTGCTTCGGGGGTTAAATTAATCGACTGTTTTGACTGCCTCTTGATCAATCCACTATGCTCACTGATTACCAAACGTAAAAGATGCCATCGCCAATCGCTGTGTTATGAGCCGTATCATTTGTAGGAGAAGCCAAATGTGCCGGTACGCCTGCTTTATTTGGCTCCTAACCAGGTATCCAGCGAGATAAATACCATCGAGAGTGCAGTCACCATTTGTTTAGCAACATTACCCAGTAATGTGTCGTACACCTACGTTTGCACGTTTGCATCAAATAAATTGCTGGATTTTATGGGCAATGTACAGCTATTTTGATACTTTTTGCGAACTTATTTCATTTTGATCCATTTGTAATTTGAGTAGACGACTACGTATTATCATTTTTAATTGAGATACGAAAAAGTTGTTAACTTTGCAATCTGAGTAGGAAAAGGGTTATAAACATAGAAAAAAAACGGTCAAACGCGAGTCGGACTCGCACACCGAGGGTTCCATGCCTTCTTTGGACCTATTAAAGTTATTTTACTATTTGTCTAACAGATCAGTTCGTCTCAGATAGCAAAAAAGCCAAACCACAAAACTAAGTTTGTTTGTCGAGGTTTTTTAAGGATTACTAAACAGCTGTACTACTTAGAAAGATCATTTTATTTTCCTATAAGATATAGATAGACATGTATTACCTATAATTATTTCAGATTCTTTCCTTCACAAACTTCAGAGATATAGTAGACTCTTTTTGAAATTTTAAACACCCATTTCGACCCCCATTAAAAGAAAATATTATTTTTTCATTTGCGATGAGATTGCGTAAGTAAGATCTAAAACTATTCTAAGTTTTAAATCGATAGCATCAATGGTTCCTGTGACAGACACACAGACAGACAGACAGATAGACGAAGTCAGATCATAAGTTATAAAATTAAACAAATTAAAAGCAGAAAGATAGTCGAGTGACCACTGGGAAGCTCTATTGGCAAGCCACTAGACCACACCATGAATATAGGGACCTCCTTTATTTTAGTGTAATTGTCGTCAGCCAACAGAACGATACGAACAAAATTATATTACTCTCTTATAATCACCTAGATTTCGATGTCATTATTTCAACGGTAAAAATAATTATACACCATTTTCCCGGCCGTCCGGGGACAGCCTGTACCTCAGATTTATCGCCAGAGAAACACCCCCGCCCCCTCCTGGCTTCTGCCCCCCGCCCCCCGCCGACAGCTATCAAGATAATGTATTTGTGGCTTAAACACAGTTAGAGGAGATTACTCGCACTTGTTGTGATGCAGATAGAATAGATATTGATAGTGATAGACATTACATTAGGGTTAAGCCGCGTGACGTCAACCCGCCGCCCGTTAGATTGACGACGGTAGCTTCTTGTGTAATGCTTTTCAATTCGCACGTTTGATAAACATTTTAGTGAATGGTGTGATCGCTGGCTACGAAGGCAATTTGAGATCTGTATATTTGTATACGTATTGTGTTCACACGACCGACGGACCTGGCCGTTAGGTATGCGCATGGTTTAGTGAAGATTATACATGTGTTTTGGTAAAAGAAGAATCCAGGTAGATACCAATTTTCAATGGCACTTCGCAATGGCGTTTCAATGGCACTATAGCTGGTGAAATTATCTTAAAACATTAGAGAAAACAGTATTTGTTTTTATAGCGTTCTTCTCAAATTATTCACTATTAATCTCGTCTGTAATCTCCAGTAGTAACTATAAAATAACGTCGATATAGACATTAAACCGTTTTCGGTATCCGGCTACTCATTTCTAACTACACAATAGTTTTCTCCGCTGTTATTTAGTTAATTATCTATCCGGAATATCTTGTCTCATGTTATACCTACCGTATTATTGGTCACTCGCAGCAGAGGTTGTCTTAATAAGCAGTCCCCCCGGACGGCTAGTAATATTTTTATGTGTAAAAAATTCTATAGTTAAATAAACAATATTTTTATTTCTAACTTCTTTACAACTGTATAAATATGGGAATTTAGTTATACTATTTAGACACGTCTTTTTAGGTTTAGAACTTTGCGACTAGCTATCTGAGGTGCAACAATGATATCATTGTTTCGAAATGCGTAGTCCCTGTAATTGATCTGTTTACGCTGCTCATACGTTGCCTTAAGTGTTGATCAATGCCGATTGGCGCTATAATTAGTATCACTTGCGACTAACGTCGGCTGACCTCAAGTCGGTCGCAACACGCGACAGGAGATTGCGGTAGACAACGGAAACAATTACTTCCTAGTTAAGGGTCTGATTTATCAGTCAGCTGACACGGGACAATTACTGTAATAGTAATTGTTGTTGCAACAATGATTTTATTATATAGAGAATTGTGATGGGGTATGCTGTTTATACTTACAGAAAATATATACTAGTAGTAGTTGTTTTGTATTGAATTGCTCACACTGCTGTTTGTACGTCAAGTATTGCTCACACCTGTTGGCTGCCTGTTTGTACGTCAAGTATTGCTCACACCTGTTGGCTGCCTGTTTGTACGTCAAGTATTGCTCACACCTGTTGGCTGCCTGTTTGTACGTCAAGTATTGCTCACACCTGTTGGCTGCCTGTTTGTACGTCAAGTATTGCTCACACCTGTTGGCTGCCTGTTTGTACGTCAAGTATTGCTCACACCTGTTGGCTGCCTGTTTGTACGTCAAGTATTGCTCACACCTGTTGGCTGCCTGTTTGTACGTCAAGTATTGCTCACACCTGTTGGCTGCCTGTTTGTACGTCAAGTATTGCTCTCAGGGTTTGCATCGAGCTTACAGTTCCATGAGGCTATTTCATCTACTTTATTTGCCCACCATATCCAACGTCAAAATTATCAACACTTTTATATTTACATTGTATTATAAATAGAGAGTTTTATTTTTGATTTGTTCTTTGTTGGAATAGTACTTGTATAAGAAAAGATTTATCTACTTGAAATACTTACTGCTACAACTGGCAGAATATTATGAAGTAGATTTATTCTACATACTTATAGAAATTACATTTATAAATATATTTAACTTCAAAGAATATTTTTAAATATGTGTAAGAGGCACGAGAATTTTTTAAATCTTAGAGCATATTGTTATGTAGAATTACCATTTTAATGTCCCAGTCTTAGAATATAGAATACTATCGAAGGTCGCAGTAATAAATATAGAAAAACATAGATACAATATTAATTCCTCCAACTATAATAATATCCTGATAAGGGTACAACTGTCCGCTGTGTCCGCTATATGAATGATCTTGTCCCGGCTTGCTCCTCGTTTACAGGCACATCGACTGGGATACCAACATATTATATGTATGTACGTAGGTACGTTGAATACTAATCACTCACACAAATGACAAAATACCTACAGTCTTCAGATTGAGACAAGCTTCTCATAAACAGTGGCGCGGCTCTAGTAGGTACTGGTAACTGTAGGTGACGTTGTTAATGCTCAGCTTATAAAACAAGTGTAAAGCTCAGTGATGCAGATCGAATGGTTCTCGCGTCGTTTAACATTCCTTTACGAGCTCCTTTATCGTCAACACAGATTGCGTTCAACTCCGTGAACTATTAATTAATAGATAGATCTTAAATTAGCTATCGTTTGAATTCCAACCATGATCAATTGCTCATGGTACACGAAATATTCGGATTTGTTTTGCTTTTGCTTTTGTTTTGAAAAAAAAAGCTTGAAACACTCCACACAAACGAAGTTTTTATATGTCGTATACGTCCTATTTTTATTATTTTAATTAGTCATTGTTAAAACCACACATATAATAAACACTAGCCGACCCACGCAGCTCCGCATGCGCTATTTTTACGTTAACTAAACTTTTAATAACAGACATTCGCATCGAATACATAACCTTCCTTTTTTATAGTCGGTTAAAAACTGGGACCCACTTTTTACTTGCTCTCCGAAGCACGGACCCGTTAAGTTCAAATGGCGTTAAACGGTCACCCATCTATTTAATGACCTTACCTAACGTTGCTTAACCCGATCGATTACAAAACCTTGATAACAACTCTCTATGAGTGTTCCCTTACTATTATTTATTATAATAATGAAGAAAAATTTATAAAATCGGACCAAGCGTGTAACCAAGTACCCATTTTGACTTTAATCCTCTCTCCCAAAAGAACCGTGCTAGATTACGGGATAAAAAGTATCCTATGTCCTACCTCGTAGTAAGATCTCAAATCATGCCAAGTTTCATTTGAATCCATTCAGTAGTTTCGGCGTGATGTGCAGCCGTGATACAGACAGACAGACAGACAAAAATTAAAAAAAATACATTTTCGGCCTCAGTATAGGTTATAGAATGCCCTCCAAATATAATTTTCAAAATATCTTCAATGTACAGAATGGAACCTGTTACAGTTTTATTATAAGTATAGATAGTGCCTAGTATTAAGCGCTTTCAATGAAAATTGACGACGAAAATGATTTAAAAATAACGCTTTAAATAACAAAAATAATTTAAACTCGGTGCTAAGCATTACCTACTTAATAGCTTATACAGGCTGACCTATAGGTGCTATATATATACCATGTCCCATGTCCAACCAGTCACCTGGTATATAAACTAACACTGGCATATGTTGGCACCGATTTCAATATTATTTTCGTTTAGTACCATTTAAATAATTTTCTTTGATCTTTATGTTTCCTAAAAATAGATTAATATAGCTACGAGTATAAGTTTCAAGCCATCTATTGTTCCACAAAAGACGTAGAATTTTGTCTGGGAAATTGATATGAAAAGAGTTGGATTAAAATTAGACGTAAATTGTTGAAGAATGTCGGTTCTTGGTGTGCAGGATACAAAGGCCGACTAATAGAATTAGTTGGGAAGTAGTCGCGCGCCGAGGAGCGAGGCCGCTGGCATGATTGGAGGGCCCTCTGCGCTGGTATTAATTACATCCAAACACCACTTGAATCAGTGCCGACATCTGGTTATCTGTTTTTGCTGAGTTGTTTGCTGGTGCCGGGAATCATTTTATATTGGAAAGATTAATTGATGTTTTAAAAATAATTTCAAGATTACGGCCAGCTTTTCTACATAAAAAAGTTATTAAAAGTAAGATAAGTAGTAGGAAGGTATATAGTAATTTAATATCCATAACTGTCGTCTGAGAAATTAATATTTTACGTAGTCATTGTTAAACAAATTACATAGGATTTGCTACTCGTCACCAGAGGCAGTTGATACTTACACTCGTATTCTAAGAAGTTACCTCGAAAGTTCCTCAACCTCGATTCAATCGAGGCTACCTTAAGGAACTCCTCAAACAATCCTCGAAATCGGTATTCTTAGTTATACCTCGAGCTTGCCGATAGGTAATCTTAAGGATCCTGAAGTAAGGTTGAGTCGAGGTAATACGTAATTGATTACGTCATTAAATCATAAATTTCAGCCTCATACCCAACATTTTCTCTATGGTTCCTCACAAGTTGACCGATATAATATGAAAGCTGTTTTTAAGGTTTTTTAATCTGTGTCGTGCGACTCGTCCGCCAGTAGTCTTCCGTCGTGCGTGTTTGCGTTATGGTTATTGATGGGGATGGGAATGTTGAGGAATGTGTGTACAATGTATGTATTCTCCCCTATACACCTGGAAATTCTGATATGTACCTGATAAAAATTTTGTTTACTGCCGTGTATGCCCTCTAGATGTTAGGAAATTAAATAAATTTATGATATTGTCAGTATTAAACACTAACGGCAGCAATATATAGAACTGTTTGTTTTTTAAAACGTCTTTGGAATTTTGCACTATCGTTAAATTCTATAGGGAATTTGTACCTCTTAAATAACGGCGCACCGCCAATTGTACGGATGATCATAAAGATAATTCAGAAAAAGTTGGAACTGGAAATCCATTGATAACAAAATTTGTTAAGTTCTAAAATATAAAAATCTGTTTATAAATGTGGATGAAAGATATACAAATATGGCGTAAATTTTCCTTGAGGATTCCTTAAAGTAGGTCCCGACGTACCTTGGGCTTGACAGTTGTCCCCTCGCCTCGACTGAGGAGAAATGTCGAGGAACTGCGAGTGGAGCTAATTTTTTGCAACTATGAACACCGATTTCCTTGACTGAGGTTGAGTGGAGTCGAGGAATTTTCGAGGTGACGTCTTAGTCTTTTGAACCTGTACTTTCTGCATTTATAGTTTCTTTCTCCCGGACACTCCACGGGTGAGTGTCCGAGTTAGAATAGCTCCCCCCCCCCCATCACCTTCCGTTGGGTGTCCGTAAGACCAACTAAGAGAATACAATAAGAGGGGCAGCAGCGTCTTTCTATGGATTACATACTACTTATACTGCGATCCCAAGGAGCCTGCCCAGCAGCGTGGGGATTGGGGCAACCCCTCCTTTCTAAGGGGGAGGCCTTTGTGCAGCAGTGGACAACTCTCGTCTGCTGATGATACGTGTCCGTCTCACTGCTACACAGCAACACACTGCTGCTTATCGCTAGAATAGCCAGTGCTGTCGTGGTATGTGCTGTCGTGGTATGTGCTGTCGTGGTATGTGCTGTCGTGGTATGTGCTGTCGTGGTATGTGCTGTCGTGGTATGTGCTGTCGTGGTATGTGCTGTCGTGGTATGTGCTGTCGTGGTATGTGCTGTCGTGGTATGTGCTGTCGTGGTATGTGCTGTCGTGGTATGTGCTGTCGTGGTATGTGCTGTCGTGGTATGTGCTGTCGTGGTATGTGCTGTCGTGGTATGTGCTGTCGTGGTATGTGCTGTCGTGGTATGTGCTGTCGTGGTATGTGCTGTCGTGGTATGTGCTGTCGTGGTATGTGCTGTCGTGGTATGTGCTGTCGTGGTATGTGCTGTCGTGGTATGTACCTATTTAGAGTTAATATATATTGTGCCCATTATCAGCAACCGTAAGACGTCCACTACTGAACAAAGGCCTCCCCTTAGAAGGGAGGGGTTACATAATTCCCATGATTGGCAGCCGTCTTGTGGATCGCAGTATAGGTGGTAGATAATCCAATAGAAATACAGTGCTGCCTGTCTTCTTGTTTCCCCTTAGTGCCTCGTGCGACACCCAATGGCAGGAGATGGGTGGGTGTTAAGTATTCTTACCCGAATGACCCACGGGCCCATAAAATAATCCAAACCAAGAAAGTGTCGCGGTAAGTTAAAATCTTCGAATTGGATTAAGTCGACGTCTCGTACGAATTGCTCGGTCGCCACGACTCAATTAAATGCTCAGCTGAACTACAAGCCGGCTCGGTCGCAATATGTTAAGTGTTCACCCGGCGCCTGGTGCCGGGATCCTCTCATTATGAGAAGTGTTGCCGCCATGTAGCGCCGCGTCGCGCCACAACCAGAGCAACGGTAACTGCCGGGACGTGCTCCGTTTATCTTACAATTTCATAATGAACTGGAAAATTATTAACACTGTGAACGCGTTCAATTTAATTTACCTAAACTCATATCGTAATATTCAAATTATGAACTCAAAAATAGTAGGTACCTACTCTAATGACAAACTTTATTCACGTGTCTCGTTATAAAAAAATAACGTTTTTTTAATTACGTAGTAAGTAGTTTTAGAAAACGATACTTTACCTTTATTAAAGAAAAATATACTAAAAAAATAATTCTTCGCATGCAAAATTGTTCAACCATTATTAAGGTATCACTCTCTATATTAACGCACTTTCTTGTGCTGTCTCAACTTACATAGTCGAGAGATCTTTCGAGTCTCTCAAATACTTCGCGAGACATATAAATTGATGTCCAAAATTTCTCAGACTGACTAAAATAGACGTGAATTTCTTATGATGTTTGAATTGGAGAACGGTGTACTCCAATAAATTAACGTTTATATTTGCATGATTGTTTTTGGGAATATAAACATGATCACGCGATTAGTAGTCTAGTCGTTCAGAACAATACCTAATACAGAAACACTAATGTGTTTTGGTTAAACTAATAAACAATTATTTCATAGAGTATATTATGAGCGTAAATACTAGTTTACGACCACTATTTACGCTCATATAGATATACAATCGCAGTGTTGCCTTACTAGAGCGACGTAAATGCAAATCCATTATAGTTGGAAATTGCTCTGTAACGTAGCCAACACGATGCAATCACAGATACCTAGCTGAAGACTGTAATGTTACTGCAACTAGTAAGGATACAGCTTGAGTAATCTTAGGTCGAAATACGTATATGCATAGAGTTTATATATTAAGAATAGAGTACGCGTTTGTCTATGGTCCCCTTAAACAAATCGTAGGCAGCCTCTAAGCAGGTTTCTTTAGTCCTTCCTCCGAGAGGCAGGTGAACTATTTAAAGTTATACGATATGTAAGTGACTAGTAGTGATGAGTTTGATCTGTCACAAGCGCTAATGTCGATAAATACAGCTGAATTTTTATTTTAGCAGTAATTTTTATTTTGTATCTGGCTGACATAAGTTCGCAAATTAAACACTGCAAATACCACATATATGCTGACGATATACAGGTTTATATCTCTTGTAAACCAACAGAAATTAACAACGCGATAGCTAAACTTAACGAGGACCTTGCTCGGATATCTGATTGGTCTACAAGAAACTGCCTCTTGCTTAACCCAAGTAAGACTAAATACATGGTATTTGGTAGTAAACACCAGTTATCGAATTTAGATTCATTGCTGAATGTCAAAGTAATGGCTGAACCCATTGAACGAGTATATGAGGCACGTAATTTAGGTTTACTCATGGACTGTGACTTGCGTTTTGAGAAACATATAGCAAAGACCATCAGTAATTGTTTCTACAAATTAAAGATATTGTATAGAATAAGGCCATATATAAATGAGGACCTGCGTGTTCAGTTAGTCGAGACGCTTATACTGTCAAAATTAAATTATATGGACACAGTTTTTACACCACGCCTCTTAGCTAGAACGCAGAAACTAATTCAACGGCTTCAGAATGCCTGTGCTCGCTTCTGTTTCAATGTTCCGTTAAGGGCTCATGTGACCCCATACTTAAATAAACACTGCATTCTCAAAATGAGACATCGTAGTAAGCTACACTTGGCTTGCCTCTTGTTTGGCGTTTTAAAACACGAGGCACCTAGGTACCTATTTCAAAAATTGACTTGGGTGTCGAGCAGGAGGTCCTGTGGACCACGCCAGTGTGCCATTCAACTTGCGCCACAGCGGCATAGCTCTGCTGCCTTTAGAGGTAGTTTTCGATATGCAGCATCCAAGTGCTGGAATAATATTCCACCGCCGATGAGGAACCTGCAATGTAGCATTAATAATTTTAGAACAAAGATTAAGAAATTTATACTTGAGCATCAAAAAAGTCAAGAAATCCTTAAACATGACACTAGTGCTATATAGGAGATGTTCTATTGGTCAACCTACCTTATCTTGTATGCTGGCGTTAGGTTGTCCAATTATAAACTGAACGTTAGATGGTAAAGGCGCTGCCTGTTTTGATAAGTTTCCTGTTCTCATGGTGTATGGTTGTTGTGGCCAAGTCAAGTTATTTTTTACCAAAAACAAGATAAATTCCTTTGTACCTGTATTCTCCTAATACTTCTCTAACCATGTTTGTGTGTACATAAATTTATAAATAAATAAATAAATATTTTAATAATATTATAAATTTTTTTCATTTTTTTTCTTTTGTTCTCTTTTACATTTTTTTTGTTTATTGTTGGTTTTGTTTTTATTTTTATTATTAATCATATTTTTGTATTAATTTTACTGTTTTTTAGTGTATTTTGTTTAGTTGTGATGTCACCAAAATAGGCCTTAACGGAAGACCAGCGCTGGTTGTCCGCAACCAGCAATATGCTGAGTTAAGACCTTTTTGTGACACGACCTTTTTCACTGTACCTACTCACTGTTTTGTTTCTACGTGTCACAAATAAACGTTTCTTCTTCTTCTTCTTCTGACGGTAGAGTATTATCGTGTACATGAGTATTATGCTTTTCAATGTTCTTACTGGAAAATAAGCATTCTATAGTACTTATACTTTACATATTCTAAGCGTAATGTCTTTTTTTTTCTAAATTAATAAAGAATTGTCAGAGGTAGGTATTTCTTTGAACTGCAACTCAGTGAACGTATAGAATAATTATTAACATTGAAACCGTCGAACGAATCAATATTTAAGCCATTTGAAAGATGTTAAACAGCAAATGCGGCTTCATTGTGTGTCGCTATGTTGCGATTGAGACTGCATAATCTACTATATCTACTATTGCTATCCGCAATTCCACTCAAGCCGCGTCACCAGGCAATAGATAACCCGTTACATCATGAACCACGGATTATGATGATTATTATTTGGATGCGCCATTATGTTAATGCATACGAGGAAAATGTTGTGTTTACACTGTCTGTTAATCACATTAGAAGCGATCATTTCCCCTCCGCCGCGCCGTGCCGCGCCGCTCCGTGCCGCGCCGAGCCGTCTCAATTTAATTAAAAGTAATAAATAAAACCGGACAACATGTTGTGTTTTTCTAGTAATGTAGGTTGTGACCGGAATACGAAATATCACTTTGTTAAATTGTATGTGGATATTTCTTTGTCTACTTTTATGGTCGCGGTTTTTATTTCGCGCCCCGTTTTGTTAACGATCCCTCACCGAAGAAAGTAATGTAATTTTGCTAGCCGGATCTTTACAATTTTACAAAATAATTTAAACCCTCTCAATTCATTTCTTATAGGTCTAAAATGATAACCGATGGGAAAGGGGGAAGAAAGGGGGGGGGGGGAGAAATGTTCTCGAGTGTCGACCATGAACCAGAAGACGCAGCGTAGGCAAGCCTCCCACTAGGTGGACAGACGACATTGTGCGCGTCGCAGGTAACCGGTGGATGGAAATAGCCAATTGTAATTCATTCTGGTATTCAAAGGGGGAGGCATATGTTCAGCAGTGTCTTCCGGTTGGTGATGATGGATTTAAACCACACAACGAAAGGCACAAGTACTTACACGAAAGTGGACAATAAAGTCCAAACGAGGTCAAATTTTGGCCGAAAATTGAGTCATATTACCGTTTTTTTTTGATGCGGGGAAATCTTCATAAGTTCCTTGAGAGCTGTGGGGCTCGACCGGGGTATGTGGGATTCTTACCCACTAAAACCCACATGAGACCCAGGTTTCTCCGGTGAGATCTGCACCAGGAACCCCCCGGGAACTAGTCACGGTGCTCACGGGGACGGGGGTCGCAACCACGCCGCCGTCCTCCACCCCCGACGTCCAGCGACTCCGAAGGGAGTCGTATTACCTAAAGTAACATACGTACAACAACGTATTGACGTGCGGAGGCAATATAGACTAAACGTATTCCTTATCGTGTCGCCAATGTTTGTGTTCCACAACAACACTCGCGTATCGATCTGTAGCACGTTGCCTTCCTTGGAATCAACAGTCCTCTGATCTATCAATCTCCATATTATTATACAATTCCGAAGCGCGTACGTCGGGCTGAGAGCTACCCTGTAAACATTTAGGAAAAATTGTACACTCTTTTGATTTGTGGAATGACGCAGTTTTACATACCATAACGATTTTTTTTTGTGTTTTTTATGTGAAAATATTATTGTTACACATTATGTAGAGTCAAAGAACCAAGAACGGTATCACGTTTTTGACAAGCTTAATTTTGTAAATCAAAGAATACTCCTGTCACAAGAAATCGAACTTATAATGATTGACGAATAGATAACCATCAAATATAAATAAGAATAATTACAATTAAACCAGCTTTCAGATAAATGTAAAACCGCATTCAAATCCGTTGAAAAATTGTTTTGTTCCGATGCGAAGGAAGGGAGTTCCTACCTGGTTCAAGATTTAATAACTAACGTCTAGAGTGACGTGTGTCAGTGTGGCAGTGTGGCAGTGTGTGGCAATGCACAGCAAATGTCCATGCATGTCACTTGTTGGGGTCCTGTCTGTCTGATAGATCACAAAGTTAGGTAACAAAAAATAATACTTTTTATTTTGTTTAAGATACCAATATATAATTTAAAATGGTGTCTGAATAAAAATTTTTAGTTGTTCT
Source organism: Furcula furcula (assembly GCA_911728495.1). NCBI lineage: Eukaryota > Metazoa > Arthropoda > Insecta > Lepidoptera > Notodontidae > Furcula > Furcula furcula. The sequence continues at coordinate 29,111,935 of OU452247.1, read as the reverse complement.
ATGAAATCACCCGAACAACTAGCGACAAATAAATATTCCTTATTTCTGCTTAATTTATAAGATGTTCGCGTCAAGTTAGCTAATAGAAGTGGAGTTGATGTACACACAAACTAAATTCAACAAGAAGTATTACGTACCGGGAGCCACCTCTGGCATTTTGAACAATATTTAAATTGTGTTAAGTTTACTTTGTTCGCGTCCGTGGTGATTGATAATAATAGGTACGTTTCAAGACAATTTACATCACAATCTGTCGGCGAGGTGACGCGCGCGGAATAATGCCAGACACGTGTAAACCATTTTACTTTTATAGGTGAATGAATACATTTCAAGATGTTCTTCGTACTTAAGTAGGTTCAGGGAAGTGAGGCGCCAATTGGATTTGATCAGTCTTACATAGAGTGCGTGAGTTAACGGATCGTCAATTTCGAACGCACACCGCAGCCTGCATCAGCACACCGTGCAAAGGGCCTAGGAAATATTCTTCAATGAGATATCAAAGCACTCAGACATCAATATCATTTTCGCATAATTTCATTTAGACGTTTTATATCAAAACAAATATAATATTATAAAATGTATCTTTATTTATACAAACCCAAACAAAGGGGTTGTCCTAGTACGGCGGCGACTCCGGGGAGGACGGCGGCGGGGTTGCGACCTCCTTCCTCGTGAGCACCGTGTCAGGTTCCCGGGGGACTACAATGCGCCCCCCGGCGGCGGGTTCAAAGGCAAGGCACTGAGGGGTCCCTGGCGCAGATCCCACCGGAGACCGGGGTCCCCTCTCATGTGCCGATGCAACAGCCGTGGGGGTTTTAGTGGGTAAGAATCCCACATACCCCAAGGTTCAAGGTTGCCTGGAAGAAATTGCGGATAGCGATAAGGCCGCCCTTTGTACAAATTTCTTCAAGTCCTCTTAATTTTATTTTTATGTGTGTACAATAAAGAGTATAAATAAATAAATAATAAATAGCCGGTCGAGCCCTACAGCTCCCGGGGCCCTGTTGAAGGTTTCCCCGGGTCAAAAAAAAAAGTAGCGTATTTTTGCAGGTACCCATGGCCCACGATAAAATGGCAGACGAGGAATACCGTGGGGTTTAGTCGGTAAGAGTCCGACATAACCCGCGCTGCTACCACCCGTGGCGGCGCGGCGCGGGTGTTCATGAGGATTTCAACAAGTAAAAAAAAAACAAGGTAGCGTATTTACAGGCGCAGTGATAAGATACGCGGTATGTAGCTATCCATGGTGATCCTAATAAGACATTGCCATCCTAATAAGACATTATTATAAATGTCTAGGAACTCTGTTGACTATTTAGAATGTATTGTATTACTACTGTAAGGGGATATTTAGTTGATATCATATCTTCAGAATGTTTGTGTGATAAAGCTATCCGTTTAGAATTTTGGATATCATGGATATGGATGTTTTTTTTCTCTTTTGCTACAGACTGATTTTAGTATGTTATAAAACATTTTGAATTAAGTATAGTATTATAATGTAAATTTCTACAAAAAAAAACAGGTACGACCAAGTAACCAGGGCTTGAAATGAGGTCGCTGCATTTTCATTTAACTTTTTACATAGTGGTAATGGCAATGCTTTGTTCCAAATTAAAAAAACAAATTATTCATGTTCTATGCCGTGAATGGTGGTGAAGTACGTAGGGAACTTTTCAATTATTATTTGAAACAATGGACGAAGCCTACGACCGGCGACCGACGTGGTCGCGCGCTCTGCTCACCCCGGCAATGTATTGTTCCCGGCCGGCGCGAGCGCTCCGTGACTCCTTGACTTAAGAAATAAAGACTTGTAACAATACATTTTTCTTTATAATTTAATCTATACATATAAAATTACTTGTCCTGAGTGACTGACTGACTGATTCATCAACGCACAGGCCAAACCGCTGGACCTAGAAAGCTGAAATTTGGACAGTAGGTTCTTCTTATGACGTAACTAAGAAAGGGTTTTTGAAAATTCCGCTCCTAAAGGGGTTAAATGGGGTGGAAAAACAAAATTGCGGGCATAGCCGCAGGGAATTGCTAGTTCAACTATAAATCAGTTACAATCATTAATCTTGTGCTTGATAGATGTCACAATTTGTATTGTCGAGTTCGAACCCCAGATCAATGGTACGGATGGAGGGCATTTGCTACAATTTAATGTAAAACAAAATATATTGAGCAATTCTGCCTGTCTCATTCCGCGCTGTAAATCGGGCTAATTAATTGCAAGAACATCTCCATCGCAAAGTAAATGACAATTAGGGGCCAAGCTTACAAGCAAGCTTCCAAGCAGTATCTTATTATAGCGGGGCTACATCTGCGCGCGAATATTCGTGTCGCCCTGTCGCGATAAAACTTCGTCTTCGCCCAACGGCGAAGTTACATACATACATAGTTAGGTACATTATCGTCAAAGCAAAAGCACGTGCTATTCGGGCGAATATTCGTCGGAATCAGTGTTGCCAGATGCATTGAGCGTTTTATAATCTGTATATAAATCTGTACCTACCTATGCCTTATTATCATGAAATCTGTATAAAATATGTATGGACAAAAGAGCTAAAATAAGTGAATTGGATTAAATATTAAAAAAAACCGTCAACTGCAAGTTGGACTCGCACATCCAGGGTTCCAGGGCATACCTTTGATTGGACGTATAGTTATTTTACTATTCGTCTAATACCTCATAAACTAAACTCAGTTTGATAGTCGAGAATAAAAAATAATATCGACGTTTGTATTAACCACTAGATGTCCCGCGCAGCTCTGCCCTCGTAAGTTTCTAGTGTTTCTTTCATATGAAGCTACTCCTGACAATAACAAACACAAACAAAAAAAGAATTAGCGAAATTGGTCTAGCCGTTCAGGCATGTTCCCGTGACCAAAGGATACAACAGGGGGACAACATTTAAGATTATTATAATTTACTACGAAATAAGAAATCTGATATATGGCAACGCTGCTGTAAGCCGAAGTGTAGCCAGTTCGTCGAAGTTTGTCGCGACAAAATCCTTTGATGCGTGTCAATTTGAAAATTTAGTTTATGTTAAAAAAAATATCAGTTCTTTTAAAAAGTATAGTGATACACATAATATTAATACCCGGAACAAACACGATCTTGTTGTACATGCCACGCGTCTCCACAGAATAGGCAAATCGTTTATGGGCCAAAGTATACGCTTTTATAACAAACTGCCACAGGATATCCGAGATCTTCCAATAAAGAAATTTAAACCTTTGATAAAAAGCCGATTGTCAAAAAAAGGCTTCTTATAAAATCTCGGATTACCTGGAGGATAAAGCTGCGTGGGCTTGAACTGCTCAACTCATGCAAGCTTAGACGTTTAAGGCTGACTTATGTATAATTTGTAAAACTGTTTTTAAAAAAAATGACAAAAATGACAAGCCCGCTAAGTTTCTTGCCGGATCTTCTCAGTAGCGGCCGCGTTACGTTCCGGTGGTAGTTTGTAAAAATGATTTTTGTGTAAGTGCCTCCGTGGGGCCTATACATAATAAAGATATTTTGACTTTGACTTTGAATTTACCGACAACACCGCGAAAGCATTCGTGTTCTCCCGAATACATCGCGCTAGCACGAACTGTTTGGCCACACTTGTCGCGATAACGAGAATCTTCGCCGAAGCGCGCAGATGTAGCCCCGCTATTAGAGAGATTAATACCTACGGCAAGACACTAAAGGACCACTGATGCAGAACCCAGGTTCCCCTCTCATGTACCGATGCTACATTCACGGGTGTTTTAGTTATCTCAATGATTTCATATGAATTTTATAACATGCATTAAAGGGAAAGCGAGGTAAGGGTGGGTATGTAAAAACATTTTGTATGAATGATTTCATATGATTGTAATATATCCCCATCTCTTCCGTACGGAGTACAGATGGCTGCGCTCCAATAACTACCACCGCCGCCGCGCCGTAGCGGAAATAACTTTAACCAACCAAATAACGCAGACAACGCGGGGATAGATAATGGCGGCATAACATGCCTGGGCACAGTTCAATAAACTACGCAACATTACTAATAAGCTTTGTCTATTGTTAGATTATCTTATGAAGAAATTAGCGAAAATGGCTTTGTGAATTTGCCGAAAGAAAATATACACACAAAAACAATAGTAAAAATGCCTTCATTACAGAAACAAAAGCTGCTGCTGTTTGCTTATTTACTTTGTTTTGGGCGGTTCATTGAGTCCAAAGCCAAGGTAGCTGCAAGGAAGCTAGGTGTCCTTTCAAAGGTCCGCCGGTACTTCACACCTGGGCAACTTTTGATGCTATATAAAGCAAGTCTATATAAAGTCCGGTCGTGTGTGGAGTACTGTAGTCACATATGGGCTGGTGCTGCTAAATGTCATCTTGCAGCTATGGACTCAGTGGAGAGGCGTGCTAAGCGGCTTATTGGTGACGCAGAGTTAGTAGCGGCCAATTTACAAAGCCTAGAGCACAGGCGCAGAGTAGCCAGCCTCTCGGTATTCTACAGGATGCATTTTGGAGAGTGTGCACAGGAATTGCATGACTTGATTCCACCATCTCCCTTTCATCATCGGACGACGAGACGCACGGCACGTACACACCCTTATGTGGTGAAAGTGCCTTCAGTCCGGACTAAGCGGTTTACTTCTTCATTTATAATAAGGACAGCTAAGGACTGGAACAGTTTGCCTGCGTCGGTTTTCCCGCCCGATTATAATGTGGGTGTCTTTAAGACTAGAGTGAATAGGCTTTTAATAAGCTAGTGTGTTTTGCCATCCTCGATTGCGTCGCCGCTTTCCATCAGGTGGGACTGCAGTCAAGCACTAGCTTATAAGTGTTAAAAAGCGGTCTTGTCTGGCTTTGCTTACTTCTACTAAATATGTTAGTTTTGATACTTGTATGTTTAATTACATTGCGGTGCACTGTCGCTCGATTTTGCGACTTTACCGTACACAGGAGACTTAATAAGTAATGCCTCGGGTGACGAGCGGCAGTGCAATGCAGCTGTCTACAGGGAGGCGTGCCGCTCAGAAAAACCTCTTGTCTCGTTCCTAGTTGATTAAAACTAAAACATACATAGATACCTACATACTCACAAAAACCATCTCCCTCTTTCTGGGGCAGGCGGATAAGAACGTTGATATACTCGTTTAATCGGACTCTTCGTAATTATTTCGTCAAAGCTATTATCAGATATAAATTAATAAAAGAATATGAATAAATCAGTCCCCGGCTTCATAAATTCTAATCAATATATTGTATATTATGTTATGTGTATGTTGTAACATATGACTGGTGCTAGTATGGAGATTGTCATAAACTTGGAGTAAACATAAAATTCATTTATGATCAGCATTAATCGATCCAATCGCGTCTGTTGAACAGTTTCATATAGTTGGTCATGGCAGCGAGCCCGCGACGATAATGTCGGTGCCGATAACGACTTTATCAAGTGTACGTAATACAACCATCTATGTAGTTCCACCATCGCATCGGACGCAGACGTAATTATTCGCTTTTTGATGCTGAGTTGTCGCTTCGTATCTCGTACTCGAAATATTGCTATTTTTTAACGGATATAGAATATTTTATCTTTAACTGCCAACTTTATACTGACTGATACTTTGAAGGTTTATTAGATTTAGAAATATACACACATCAAAAGTGTCTAGGGATCAACATATATTTTTGCAATAACTTTTCTCCTGATTGATATTAATTAAAATTTTCTTTAAGGATTCATCAAATAAAGTGTTTTCGTTTGTCACAGTAACGATAAACCAAGTCACCTTTGCATTAATAAAGAAATTTGCCATTTTCCTAATAAAGGGATTTTTGACATTTGAACCACTAACACAAAAGTTCGAAAAAAAGACTGAAATAACAGTTTTCTTTAAAATTTTATTGGGTAACTTAAACAATTAATAATCCGTGTTTCTACCGCGAACACTAACAACACAAGAACATCGGTTTGGCATACTCAAAATGAGTTCATCCAAATCACGCTGTGGAATGGCCGCCCATGTTCGTTGCAACAACAAAAAAAGGTCTTCTTGCGACTGGATACCCTCCATATTCGGCAGAGCTCTTCTCTGTAGCATATCCCATGCATGCTCAATCGGGTTCAAGTCTGGCGACTGAGCAGGCCAGGGCAGGACATTGATGTTAGCTGCGGCGAGAGTCTGTCTTACAACTCTTGCGGTGTGCGGTCGTGCATTATCATGCATTAACTGAAATAAGGGACCGATTTGCACTTGTAGAGGAACGATGACGTCTGATACAATCGTCTCAGCATAAATTTGAGCGTTGAGGTTGCCTCTGATCCAAATCAACTCAGTTCTTCCGCCGATCCAAATACCCGCCCATACCATGATGGTTCCACCACTATAAGGATGGACTTCCTGGCAGGATTTTAATCGCTGTTGGCGTCCAGGGGTTCTCCAGTGTCGTATACGTCTTGTATCCGGTCTCATACCAAAACGAGACTCATCAGAAAAGCACACGAAACGCCATTGTTCTTCTGCCCATTTTTTTGCCCAAAAATGCTTGATCCCTAGACACTTTTGATGTGTGTAAAAAGAATGGGATAACGCCCCACCTTTTGAACAGGCCTGATTTGGTGACCGACTCTAATTTCGATTTTAAAAAAAACTAGCGCAACAATATCGGCCCAGCAGTTCTGACGATAAAATGTGATACTTATATATTTATATATATATTTAAGGCTTTAAATAAGAAAATAGGTTCCATTTTAATGAAATCTTACGATGTATCGGGATGTCGAACAAGTCGTACTGTTTATGTGACATTAACTGTTAGATTGGGATACTTATGTCTGGTTGTATTGTCAGCGGTAATATTATTATAATGGTCAGTGGCGCTACTTAGCTTTGCGATGTGAATATCATCCAATAATGAACAGTAAGTTTTAGCAATGACAGTTGAATATTAACGACTATTATGTCCAAGTATCTGTTAGTGTGCTGCTAGAATACCAGCGCTTTGTCGTAGGTATTTGAATAATGAGCCAGCACACATATAATTACACTCAATACAACTAGTGCTCTGTTGCTGTTGTTGTCTTCTGTTGCTCTTATGCTACAATTGTAAAATGTATTTCTTTTTTAACAGTTCTACCTCAACAAAAAAACTGTTTTAACCAAAGACTAATCGGTTAAAAGTAAATAAGATGATTAGATGGTACCTGTATACTATGTTTGCTGTTGAAAAAAATACGGGTTTTACCTAGCGCATGATATGGTTTTTTTATTTTTTCATGATATAAATCTTCGTCTGACGGAGGTGAACATTAATTCCGCAAACTATGTCCATCCGGAGATACTCAGCTACGGTGCGGTACGGCACCGGAGCATTGAACTCGCCGTGAAACAATCCCAAGCTTTCTTTAAACTTTCTTGAATTCCACCAAGACTTACGTTGGTACGTAAATATGAAAATATGTAATGTATACACAATATAAGTAATAGATGAATAAATTACCAGTCCTGCTGGCTTTTCTCAGTTGAGGGCATAACGTGATCTAATGGAAATTAAAAAAAATCTGAACGTCCTATTTTGGGCCTAGGCCACTTGAAATAAACGATATTAGTTCATTTGATCACGTATTTTTCTTTTATTTATTTGAATACCTGGCTAATGTATCAAAAATGACATCTGGCGACCATTTGGAAACGACGCTGATAACACGAATCGCACTCTGGTATCGTATACCCGGAAACACGTTTAATTATCCAAAGCATCAACAGCAAGTATATAGATTATTACCTATATCATGGTACCCATGACAAAACATTTAAAATTAGAATGGACTGTCACAAACGCTGTCTCGCGGATTAATAAAATAATAAATACACTTTATTGTACACCAAAAGTTACATGTAAATTGAACAATACGTTGATGATATCAATGTACAAATGCGGCCTTATCGCTAAAAAGCAATCTCTTCCAGGCAACCTAAAAAGACAGTTAAAAGACGATGAATTCGTCTATTTTCCAATACGCGCACCTACCTAATCAACGCACAAACATGAAATATCACGATATGATATACAGACTATGAATACGAGTATTCATAGCTGAACATTGGGTTTTTTATATAGTTAACACCCACTAATGTGATAGTTAGACTAGGTGCGTGAGTTTATTTATTGGACTGGCACGCATATATTTTAAGATTGATTAGTCATAAAGAAAATTACACTTTACCGGCCCCACGATGAAAAATAAATTGTTCGAAATAAATAAATTGTGTCAAAATAATTTATTCTTCATAAAAATGAAGGAATAAAGGCTCCATTTTTGTAAATCATTAGCGAGATTTTTCACGAAAGCTAATTTAGAAAATACGAGTCGCTATCAGTCAAAATAATAAAGCGGCCCTCGGACGTGTCGCGTTACAACGTCTATTGTAACGTCTAGACATTGCTTGCTTTCTTTAATTTTACAGAAAAAAATATTTGCTTCGTAACTTGACTGCGTGGGTGAAGGAGGAACGGTGTTGGGCTGGAGTATGTACGGCGTAAGGCTGGAGTATGTACGGCGTAAGGCTGGAGTATGTACGGTGTAAGGCTGGAGTATGTACGGTGTAGGGCTGGAGTATGTACTATATACTAAACGAGTGTTTAAACTGAAAGCTTGTCGACGCTGAGTATTGGACTTGGTTAGGTTTATGAATCGCTTCAACCAGCTCCTTTAAAATAGCTGACATGAAGTTCCACTCTGCTAGGATATACTTCTGTTGAAATATTTTCAAGAATATACATACAGTTGAGTGAGTAGTATGTGTTTTTTATTATTATTTACATACCTATTTGCATAACACAAGCCAGTCGTCATTTATTAAAGTGAATTTATAAGCAAAGTTATATGTATTAACATCAATGGTAAATTAACATAGTAAATGACATGTGTAGTAGTATAAATATTACCAGGTAAACTGTAAGTATTTTCAAAGTAAAATGTGTGTTACATGTATTTCCCCGCGGGGTGTCCGAGTACGATTAGCACCAACCCATCTCCTCCCGTTGGGTTTCCGTAAAAAACAACAAAGAGAAAACAAGCAGCACCGTTTTTCTATTGGATGACCTAACACCTTTACTGCGATCCCCAAGAAGCCTGCCAAGCGTAGGGATTATGGCAAACCCTCGCTTTAAAGGAGGAAGTCTTTGTTCAGCAGTGGACGTTATGACGGTGATGATGATTAAGAAATCTAATGATTTATTAATTGCGAAAAGAGCTAATGTTCCTATATTTCAAACACTCGCCAGATTTGCAGTATGACTGCGCATCCATTTTTTTAATAAATAAAGTAATAACAACTCTCCTCATAAATTTTGGTGGTTTCAGTTATTGAAGTAGGTACTAACCTCCTGTACGCTAGGTAGGTATATTTTGTTTTGCAATAATAGTCATGCAATGAACTAAATTTAGAGTTGCACATTGAAATGGAATTATTTCATTTTAATATCGGGAAAGTAAAAGCTAAAATGAAGAATATGTAATATTCGCGAAAATATAACATCATTTTAAAAAAAAATTGAACCGACTTCAATATCACTGAAAAGTATAAAATCATTTAAATATTATAGAAGTTGGTTTTAGCGTACCTGCTGTGTATATTTGGCACCAACTTCAATAATATTTAAATTATTTTATACTTTTCAGTGATATTCTATTCTATTCTATTGGTTGCTATAAATTGGGCCCGGTTTCCACCGGAACGCACTTCGACCCAGCTGGATCCATTATGCATGCCCTAGCCCTTTCTCTGTTTCTGGCGTGTCGAAGAGTTCCCTCAGGTACGCAACGATTGCGCCAGCTTGGAGCTGTGCATAATCACCTGGTGTAGGATAAGCTACTCCCAGATGCTACTCATTCTGTGAAGGTGCTCATTGGTGCCAAAATGTCCCGTGAGTGCACCTATTAGGTGCCTTATCTGTGATCTGTTGAGTTTTAATAATTTAACCCCACAGTCCACCCTTGTGCTGGAGAAAGTCTTGGAGTGGTTTAGGCCTGGCGCTTCCCTCCATTCCTTTAAGTGCTCATTCCTAGCATGCGCATATAATGCTTGGTGGTATGTTACATACGGAATCCCCACAAATGGTTCAGGACCCACCAACTGTCTTTGTGAGCCGGCCCTTGCTAGTCTGTCCGCCTTCTCATTACCCTCAACACCTTCGTGTCCAGGTACCCAGATGAGGCTGACGTTGTTGTGTCTTCCCAGGTCATTCAAACCTGTAACACCTTCTTTAACCAGTTTAGAGTCAACTCGGAAGGAGTTTAGAGCCTTCAGAGCTGCCTGACTGTCACTGAGAATGTAAATGGTTTTACCTTTAACATTTCTCCTTTGCATTTCTTTAATGCTGGCAATTATTGCATAGGTCTCCGCTTGGAAAACCGATGCATAATGCCCCATGCTCTGACTGACCCTGCAGTCCTTGGAATAAATTCCTGCCCCAGTACCTGACTCCATTTTAGAGCCGTCAGTGTACCATATGAGGTGCGTTCCACCAACCGGTTTGAGTCCCCGCGTCCACTCATCCCTTGATGGTATGTGTACTCGATACCTCTTATGAAACATGAACACTGGATTTATCTTATCACAGGGCATGTCCATTAGATCATCCAGTTCTTTCACGGGATCCATTAAAGTGTGTTTTGTGCAGGGCTTGTTACGATTCCAAGCTCCTGCTTTTGCAAGTCTGTATAGAGACTTCCTTGGCTCTGTTTGGATATGAGTGTGTAGTGGAATTACTTCCAGTATCCACTCAAGAGCCTGTGTAGGCGTTGTTTTGAAGGCACCCGTAATTGCCATGCAAGCTACTCTTTGTACCTTCCTAAGCAAATCTTTACAGATCTTTAGTTTAGACCTAGGCCACCATACGGCGCTGCCATATGTGAAAATAGGCCTCACCATTGTAGTGTATAACCAGTATATTACCTTTGGTTTGAGTCCCTAAGTTTTGCCATAGGCAGAACGGCACATATTGAAGACTCGTAAGGCCTTTTTAGTTATATTTTCAACATGACTATGCCATGTGAGTTTCCTATCGAGAGTTACCCCCAGATATTTAACTTCCGTAGCCCATTTAAGTTTGGTACCGTACATTTCTAGTTCCCGAAGGCCCTCTAAATGTCTTTTCCTCGTGAACGGTACAATAACGGTTTTGCAGGGATTGATAGAAAGATTATTGTTTTTACACCATCTTTCCACCCTACCCAAAGCACCTTGCAGCAAGTCCACTACTACATTTGGAAATTTGCCATTTACTTGTTTGACTATGTCATCTGCATAGCCTACCGCTTGCAGTGGTCCACTGTTTAGTTCTACTAACAACGAGTCCACCACTAGACTCCACAGTAGTGGAGATAGTACTCCTCCTTGTGGACATCCCTTAGTTGCCTTTATGGTAACCTTATCACCTAATAAACTTGTTTCAATAACACGTTCCTGTAGCATAGTGTTTATCCATTTGACAATTGTCGCATCTATGCCATGATTTTGTGCTGAGGTTCTTATTGACGCGAAGGTCGTTCGATCGAACGCCCCTTCAATATCCAAAAACGCTCCAGCACAGATTTCTTTAGTCCCCAATGCATGTTCTGCTCGGTTGACTACATGGTGCAATGCCGTCTTCAGTGATATTGAAGTCGGTTAAATTTTTTTTTATAAGATTTTATTTTAAACTTTTTAGTGATATTTTCATAAATAAAGATTGAACCATCGAAGACGGTAAAATAATCTAGGTAGGTTATGATCACATTATCGTCTACATAGTTTTACATAATTCATGTTTCTTCAGAAAAAAATATCCGGTCGTAATGAAATTTGCATGGAATCATCATAGTAGTTTACTCTCTCGAATAAAAAAAGAATAATCGAAATCGGTTCATATTTGTCAGAGTAATGTAATGGAGAACATCAGTTTTATGGTTTTTACCAGATAAATTCCCCAACATCGTTCATGGTCCTCCGGTAAGTTCTTGTCCGGTTGTGATAAAATTCATACAGATTCATTACAGTAGTATTTTCTTTCGAAGAATCATTGAAATTGGTAAACATTTGCCAGAGTTATGACCATTTTTGTCCTTAAAAAGCGACATAAAGTCATCTTATAGGCATTCCTGCAGTTTTCCTGCGCAGTCACCATTCTTGTTTTTTCAGGAATTACTTATTCCTAAGCAATATTTTTTTATGGGACCCAATTAACGGATTAAAGAATGGATGGAAGAAAGATTTTTTCAAATCGGTTCATAATTGCCAGAGTTATGAGCGAACATACATAGAAAAAAAATATATATACAGACGAATTGAGAACCTCCTCCTTTTTTGAAGTCGGTTAAAAATACAATATTGTTAGAGTTGCAGTTACAATCACTGTTGTTTTTTTTTTGTTTTGTTTTGCTGTCATAACTATACTTACTTAGTCTGGTTTTCGTTTAAATACAAAGCGATTAGTTTTTAATGACGATAGTTAGCATAGATAATACACTAATTAGTCAGATTATGCAAAATATGCACAGCAGGCTATAAAGCCAATGCGTAAAAATGTAGTAGATGGACGTTTCCGAAAACCAATTTTTTTAGATGAATGAATAAATGAACATTTATTATGAAGCACCACATAATAATTTAAAAATAAAAAAGTACAAGCATTATTAAAATAACTTAAAAAGGAACATACAATTTAAATAACTTATTTTAATACTTAAACCTAAAGTGGTGGTGTCACATAAAAGGACGTGTTTGACCACGATACTGGTTTCCAGTGCACCCTTTTGGTAACTATATCATGTAAGCTCGTGAAATGGCAACTTTCCTTAGTGACCCTTTTCTGTTGAAAGTGATAAAATATAAAATTCTATTTCTGAACACAATAAGTTCATATTCATATTCATTTATTGCTTTATGTAGGTACATAATGTTGGTTGGTATGATGATCCTACCATCATTGTTTTGAAGTATTAGTTTCCTTAATTTTGAACTAGTAAGAAATTCCTCGACGTCGTTTACGTTATGTCTTCCTATTTGTAGAATAGAATAGAACAGAATACTCTTTATTTGCACACCAAAGTAAAACATACAGAAAACTTAGAAAATAACTTAAATTAGGTACAAATGGCGGTCTTATCGCTAACAGCGATTTCTTCCAGACAACCAAACATAATATATTTAATATGTAAATAAATCTGACTTGGGCTTCGGGTACTCTTTTCAGAAAATATAAAAGCAATTAAAGTTACAATAGGTACATGCAGTGACAGCTCAGTGGGCGAGTGCTTGCCTTGGAAATAAGGTTCGAACCCCGGCTCGCACCTCTGATTTCTTTAATTAATCATGTGCGAATCGTCTTTGTCCTATTGTTACTAGCTTTCGGTGAAGGAAAATATTGTGAGGAAACCTACATGTTTGAGAAAACCTAACTAGCTTTCGAATGACGTGTGAAGTCCGCCAACCCGCTCTTGGCTAGTGTCGTGAAATATGGCCTAAGCCCCCTCAAATTGTGGGGAGGTCCATGCCCAACAGTAACATAAACAAGGGCTGGTATTATGATTATTATTAAGGTAAAAGTAGTAGGTACTGTAAATAAACAAAATATTTGAGGTTCAATCGTTAACTTTTAAGCACTTTTATCTACGGTTCAACCATTCAGCTCATTTAAATTCCTGAACTCTATTAAAATTCTGTTACGTTATCATAAGGTTGATAGCGGTATAATTTATATGGAGTAGGGCGGGCTTATTTATGTCTGCTAGTGCGGGGCGGCGGCGGCGGCGGCGGCCGGGCGCTGGGCGGCCTGCTCACTAGTCAAATTCAACAATTCAACACATTTCACTTCAAGTAGGCTCGACCCAAATAATCTATCTTTGAGATTTTTTAATATAATCATTTAATTTCATGGCTGAATAATATATGAATTAGAAAGAATCACATTGGAAGTAGGTATGATATCATGAAATTGGTCATAATTTGCTAAAATTTTCTTTTTTATGTAGGCCTCTCTTTTTATTTTTAACTTAAAAAAATGTTATGTACAAAATAATTGCAGAACGGTCAGTTAACTGTGCTAACATTGCTAGATTTTAGCAATGCTTTTAATACCGTAAATTTTGATATACTACTTGCTTTACTTCGCTCAATTAACATATCTCCACCAGTAATAGATTGGTTTCGCAGTTATCTGCATGGTCGTCGGCAGCGTGTTCGTCTGGAAGAGTCTTTCTCTACCTGGTGTAACACTTCTGCTGGCGTTCCACAAGGCGGCGTTTTATCCCTTATTATTTGCAATTTTCATAAACACCATATCTCAGCATCTTACTTCTTCCTACCACATATATGCAGACGATCTTCAAATTTATTCCCAGGCCTCACTTACTAATTTGGATATAGCTATAGAAGCTGTAAATCTTGCTCTGTGTCGTATTGCTAATTTGAGCAAATCTTATGGACTAAAAGTTAACCCAGTTAAAACACAAGTCATTATTATAGGTAGCTCTCGAATGATCTCTAAGGTGAATTACCAGACACTTCCGCAAATTAATTTTGGCGGTATTGCTGTTCCTCATAGTGATTACGTCAAGAATCTTGGTGTTATAATGGACCGGTGTTTTAATTGGGGCCCACAGTTGGATGCCATTAGTCGCAGAATGTTTGCTTCAGCAGCCTCTTTAAAAAGGCTTCGTAATTTTCTACCCACTGCCACTAAAGTTGTGCTTGCACAATCACTTCTTCTCCCTATACTAGATTATGCTGACGTTTGTTATCTGGACGTGACAGAGGATCAATTGAATAAGCTAGAGCGATTGCAAAATTGGTCCATTAGGTTTATATTTGGCTTGCGTAAATTTGACCATATTTCCCAATTCCGTGCAAAACTCAAATGATTACCCATTCGTCTCCGACGAAATCTTCACATTTTATCTCTTCTCTATAATATATTGTTTAACCCGTCCACCCCCTCTTATCTTAGGGAACGTTTCGATTATTTGTCGAATTCTAGCACCTATAGTCTTAGATCCTCGGAAAACCTTTGTCTTACGATGCCCTTACATAGCAGTTCCTTCTATGACAAATCCTTCACGGTGCAGGCGGTTCGCCTGTGGAATTCCTTGCCCGTTTCTACAAGGCGTGCTTCGTCACTGCCAATTTTCAAAGATCTGGTGAAGAAGTTTTATTTGGCGGAATAAGTTAATAGGTATTTGTGTAATTTTCTTGTTATATTAGTACGTACTGATTGATGTATGTTTATAATAGTATTATTTGATGTATGTTTATATATTATACTCATATGAATATATATTATTATAGTTTACAACATATGTGTTTTTATGTGTCTTTGTGTTAATGTTACTTATTCATGTCGAGTGCGCGCACCCTCTGTTCTTTGTAACTTCTTTCTTTTCCTCTCCATCCAAAGGTTGCCTGGAAGAGATCGCTTTTAGCGATAAGGCCGCCCTTTGTTGCATGTTTTATTAATTTGTGTCTTATTCTTTTGTATCTGTTTGTTTGTGCGCAATAAAGAATTGTCTATCTATCTATCTAAATAACGTTAAGTTAATAATACTATTTACATTTAACTACGTAAATCATGTAAGTTATACGTTACGTTTATAAGCTGCACTTGAGATCCTCGCAATAAAAATATATGGAGCTTTATCGAACGGAACGCCATTACATCCCTAAGATACTTGAATCAGCACTCATAAATATTTTTGGGGCGACCCAAATCCTTATGTTTAGTGTCCTTGAAACTTTATTATAAGATTAGGCATTAATTTAAAATATTAGTCTCGTCTGTAATGAACATTAAAAGATATGAACATTTTAGATTGTATCTTTTTGATTGAAATATTTTTATATTAAACTTGAATCAGCTCTGTTTAATTAGACAATCTTTTTTTCAGATTTTATTTGATAGCTTAAATACTTGATTATTTTTACAATGACGGGCCAGTTGGTAAGTATAGTCTTTAGATACCCTTAGTAGTGACTGGTGGGATCAGATGGCCATGGGTATTATAGTATATTATTATTACAATAAGGTAGGTAGTAACAATTCTCCTGTTTATATATCCGGACCTTTAAAGGTGGATATAGATAGAAACACGTGTCTCGCAATGTGCAACTTCATATTTATGGCGAGGCATGTGTCACGCGCGTGACAGAGTGAGCCAATGTATGTTGATAAACCCTCCTGTTCGTAGGTAATAATGGAGAAAGTCGAGTATAGTCTATTCTCAGGCGGGCGGATTAAATCGAGCATGCGCCGCCCGTTTCCGTGGGTTTTTCTAACAGCCCTGGTTTTTGACCCATTGTTGGGCACGGGCTTGAAGGGAGCTTCAAGTGGAAGGGGCTTACGCTAATAGTCCAACACGCTGGCCGAGTGCGGGTCGGCAGACTTCACACATCATTCGAAAGTTAGTGCTTTCTCAGACATGCAGCTTTTCTCATGATGTTTCCCTTCACCGAATGCTAGTAACAATCGCACAAAGACGATTCGCACATTGATTAAAGATATAAGAAGTGCGTGTTCCGTGCGTTGAACAGCGAAAAATGACAAAAATCTTCAATCTGCAACATAACATTTTAAACGGTATTGCGGTCATCGATCAATGCAATGTACCTCGTCTCTTTCCCTTCATATAAACCACTATGTATTATTAATTGCATGATTGTCTTTACCTGTTATTCAATGCTTTTGTTTATTCAGCCAAAACAGGCCATATTTTACGTCACAAATGCGAAAATAACGAGAATTCTTACCTCTCCAATCCTGCGATAAAGGTCGTCGTGAGCGCGGGCTGCGGCATCATGAAAGTGAACCCAATTAAAAAGTTAGACATGGCAATGTTTATCGTGCAGACCATCTACTAGACCACTACCACCACCAACCACCACTACTACCATCCATCCACCATCCACTAACCATCTACTAGAACTAATAAAATCTTCCATAACCATTCTGGCATTAGTATAGCAAAAGTGCTGTATCTAGTGTTCAAATGGATCAACTTCAATGATCGCCAACCGGAACACTAAGAAAAATTGAGAGGTGTCTTAAGAACTTGCTAAGAACAGAGAGAGTTCCTTATTTTTCTGTCACACCCTCCTCTCGCTCTCCCCCTCCCTGCATACAAAAATCCCTCCCTCACCACGCTCTGCCTTATTTTCCCATATCACTCCCTCACCTATGCTATTATACGCGTCGAATACATAACCTCCTTTTTTAAGTCGTTTAAAAACAGGGACCCACTTTTTGCTTGCCCTCCGAAGCACGGAGACACTTAGTACAAATGACATTAAACGGTGACCTATATAAGTAATGACCTTTTTTTTGGGACTAATTCCACTGCTCATTCCCACCACTGTGACTCCAGTCAGCCAAGATTTACAGTTGGGTGTGAACAGTATTTTTTTGTCATTTTTGATTATCAGCCAAAAACTGCGTGACATAAACCAAAATAAAAATCTTTTTTTTTGAGATGTACAAATAAAGTCCTTTCATATGATACCCGACTCGATATAGTAGTCTTACTTTGAAATTTTGATGACCCATTTCGACTCCCATTAAAAAAAAAACTAAAACGAAAAATATTTTTTTTTTCATTTGCGATGAGGTTGGGTAAGAAAGATCTAAAACTATTCCAAGTTTCAAATCGATAGCATCAGTGGTTCCTGACATATATAGGTGTGACAGACGGACAAACAGGCGAAGTCTCACCATAAGGGTTCCTTTTTACCTTTTAGATAATATGGAACCCTAAAAATATATAGACTTAACCATTAAATCCTGCCAATAGGCATGATAATTAATTTTGAAAAAATATTCTATAATGTACTTACGGGTCTACTATTGCCAAAAATAAACATATTTTTGTATCAAAGCTACTATCGCGGACACGAATGGTGTACCAGTTTTCTATCAAAACTTTTTGAACAACGTTACGTGCGCTTACCCCGACCACGGGTATATTGGCCGGCTCGTGCATGCACAGATCACATAAATCCTAAAGGGCGTGAAAGCGATTGATGTTCTAAAGGTGGTACACCGTTCAAGAGTACACAGTCTCTGTGACAGAGAGAGAATAGTCTATCTCTGTCGCGCACATAGTTATTAAAGAGGTTCGGGATCGTAGTTCAAACACTTTTTATTATTTTTACTGTTTATTCTACTATTAATTTTATAACACAAAAAAAAACCTCTAACAAATCTTTTTGTAATTTTTCCTTATTTAACATAGACAAAACTAGAGCAGGATATATACTTAAACTAGGGACGTGAAATTGCTATAAAAATAAACGATTACTATTAGGGATGTGAAACGCATTGAACGCATTGATTACTCAACACTCTCCCTCAATGCGCTTCTCATCCCGAACTCAAACATACAATTAATAAACTGACTCTTTCGTTAGAACATCTGCTAACTGATATTTAGTGTTAACATAACTAACAACAATTGAACCATCTTCTACTTTTTGTTTTACAAAATTATATTTTATATCCATATGTTTAAGTCGCTTCTGATCGGGGTTATTAACAGAACTAATAGTACTTATGTTGTCTTCAAATATTATTACTTTATGACATTCAACATTTAAATCTTTTAATAATTTTATAAGCCAACTTGCCTCAACAACTGATTCACACAATGAGATTAACTCTGCCTCTGTAGTACTTAATGCAACAGTTGATTGTTTTTTAGTTCTTCAAATTACAGTGTTATTAAAAAGTTTAAACAAATATCCACTAGTTGATTTTCTATCTTTATCTCTAGCCCAATCAGAATCGGCATAACCAATCAAAGGTACAGAATCATTACAATTGTTTTTATCATATACTAATTCATAATTAACGGTTTGTTTTACATATCTTAAAATTCTTTTTAATGCTTTCCATAAAGACTCATTAGGTTTGGACTGAAATCTACTTAAATAACAAACTGCATGTGATAAATCAGGTCTGGTTCCTATAGTTGCATACATCAAAGATCCTATAAGTGATCTACATTTGTGTTCATAGCTCATATCTACTTCACTATCATCAAGTTTAAAATTTACATCCATAGGTGTGTTGTTACCTTTACAATTTTCCATTTGATATTTTTTAAGAACTGATAATAAATATTTTGTTTGATTTATGACAATGCTGTTTTCTTTTTTACAAATTGAAATACCTAAGTAAACTAAGTTATTATGTCCCATGTCTTTCATTCGAAATCGTTGTGAAAGAAATATTTTTACTTTATTTATTTTTATTATATCACCACCCATTAATAATACATCATCCACATATAATAGTAAGTATATATCTTCCATGCTGTACAGACAGTAATCATTTTCAGATCTTTTAAACCCATATTCCTTTACAGTGTTATTAAATTTTTCATACCAATATTTGGGTGACTTTTTCAGCCCATATAATGATTTAGTCAATTTTAAAACATAATCTTCTTGTATATTAAGTCCTTCTGGTGGTTTAAGATAAACTGTTTCCTTCATATCTCCATACAAAAAAGCTCCCTTCACATCTAACTGGTGCAGCTGGTAATCTCTACATGCTGCAACTGACAACATAACTCTTAAGGTTTGTAACTTTAAAACAGGTGAGTATATCCCTTCCAATTCTTCCTTTTGTTGATATCCTTTTACTACAAGTCTTGCTTTACATATTTCATTTGTTCCTACAGTTTTCCTTGTAAACACCCATTTAGTATCTATAATTTTTTCTTTCTCTGGTTTTGGTACCACTATCCATGTTTTATTTTCTTCTAGAATATCAAATTCTTCTTGTATTGCCTTCTTCCATTCATTTCTATCTTTTCTGTATTCTATTTCCTCATAGCACGTCGGTATGTCTTCCTGGTTGGTTAATAATGCATACAATGCTTCATCATCGTCTTCATTAAAATCCGTAACATAATCATGTAAATATTTTGGTCTCTCTCTTCTCCTTTTTCCTCTTCCTCCTTGTATTTCTTTATTTTGTATATTTTCTGACTTCTGTATATCTATATTCTTCTCTGGTATATTTCTTCCCTCATGCATATGTCCTTTATCTAATTCTTCTTTCTGACTCATTTCTTGTATTGCTTCTTCATATATTTCTTCCTCATCTTCTTTAATATCTTCTTGTTCATGTGTCGTTGGTATGTATGTATATTCATCCTCTATAAACCGTTCATCAAATATTACATTTCTTGCATGCACCACCTTATTTGTTACAGGATCAAATAACTTATATCCCGCTGTACTGTATCCTATCATAATCATTTTCTTCCCTCTATTATCCAATTTCCTTCTTAATTCCTTTGGCACATGATTATATGCAGTGCAACCAAACACTCGCATATTTGACACGTTGGGTTTCCGTCCAGTCCATTCTTCGCTCGCTGTTAACTCTCTCCCTGCTGACGGACTTCTGTTGGTAACATAAACTGAATACAACACGGCATCACCCCAGAACTCCTTTCCTAACTTTGAGTCTAATAATATTGTTCTTGCCTTTTCCATTAAGGTACGGTTCATCCTCTCTGCTACTCCATTCATTTCCGGATTGTAAGGCACTGTGTACTGTAGCATTATTCCTTCATGTTTACAAAATTGGTGAAATTCATTTGTGACATATTCTCTACCATTGTCTGAACGCAGCTTTAAAAGGTTTGTATTCAAATGTTTGGTGACATAATAATAATATTCCTGAAATTTCTGAAAAGCCTCTGATTTATTTTTAATTAAGTACACCATAACAAAATGAGTATAGTCATCAATAAATGTTATGAAATACCTATGATCTTCTCTACTGGTTGGTGTAATTGGCCCACACACATCAGTATGTACTAGTTCTAAAGGTCGCTTGGCTCTATATCCAATCTTATTAAATGGTTGTCTTGTCATTTTACCTAAAAGACATGGTTCACATAATGTATGTTCAACTTTACTATTTTTTAAATCATCTAAACCATTTACCATGTTTGTTTTTACCAATAAATTTATATTGTTCATACCTAAATGGCCAAATCTCCTATGCCACAATTTTGCATGTTCATTACATTTCTGTTCAAGATAGTTACAGTTTGGTTGTACAATACCAGTTTCCACAGTATACAAATTATTATCTAAGTTGCCAATCATTATCATGTTATCATATCTATTAAATATTCTAACCTTACTTTGTGCAAATGTTGCTTTATATCCACTTACATTCATTTTAGATACAGACATTAAATTTCTTCTTAGCTCCGGAACATAATAAACATTTTTTATTGTACATGGGAATATTTTCCTACCAACATAACCTAAAACTTGTATATTTCCTATACCTACTGCTTGCATCAATACCCCATGTTTAGCTGCTGCAATATTTTTAGGTTGCTTAAGTTCTAAATAATCTGAGAAATAGTCTTTACAATTTACTAAATGATCTGAGCACCCCGAGTCTATACACCAAATTATACTGTTTATATTTTGAGAACAATTGTTTACCATCGATTCATCAGTACATATATACGAATCACTTGCCTGTAGATTGTATGTCTGTTGTCCTCTCCCTTGAGTATAACCTCGCTGTCCTTGGAAGCCTCCTCGTCCTCTGTAAACTCCACGATGAAATACTTGTTTTTGTCTCTGGTAACTGCCTCGTCCGTGTCCCTGGTAACCGCCTCGTACATGTTCCTGGTAACTGCCTCGTCCTTGTCCCTGGTAACTGTCTCGTCCGTGTCCCTGGTAACCGCCTCGTACATGTTCCTGGTAACTGCCTCGTCCTTGTCCCTGGTAACTGTTTAGTCCTTGTCCCTGGTAACTGTTTTGTCCTTGGTAACCGCCACGTTCTTGTCGATTCCAACACTGGAACTTTTTGTGACCTGGCTTCCCACATGAGAAGCATAGAAAAGCATTGCTTGATGGTATGGTATTTAATGAAATATTGTTTTTCTTTTTTTTCTCTTCTTCTCCCAATAATCTGCTTTTGACAAAGTCATATCTTAAGTTTTCAACCGTCTCCAGGGCTGTCACAATGCCCTCATAACTGTCAGGCATGGACAGCAAGAGGTAATTCACCTTTTCTTCCTCTTTTAGATCCGTCTCTGCTTCTTTTAGATCGGTGAACACTGATTCCATTTTAGTAATGTGGTCGAGCAATGACAAGCTCTCCTCGTATTTCATATCTGATAATTGTCAACGTATAAACAGTTTGGACCTTATACCTTTTGTTTTAAAATTGTCTTCTAAGGATTTTAACATTAAGTATGCCGATGTTTTTTTTACAAAGTCAATATGGCTGTCACTAACTGCGGCAATAATTAGGGCTTGCGCTCGGGCCTCGTTTTTCGAATTTTCTTTCTTATTTGCGTATTCAACATCTTTAATTGCTTCCAGGACCCCGCTTTCTTGTAAGATACTTTTAATTCGGAATGCCCATGTGTTAAAATTTTTTCCATCAAAGGGGACAATAGGAAGCCGCTCACGTGCTGTACTTGAAGACATCTTGTTCCTTGAAAAACTTTATAACCACGCTCTGCTACCACTAAAGAGGTTCGGGATCGTAGTTCAAACACTTTTTATTATTTTTACTGTTTATTCTACTATTAATTTTATAACACAAAAAAAACCTCTAACAAATCTTCTTGTAATTTTTCCTTATTTAACATAGACAAAACTAGAGCAGGATATATACTTAAACTAGGGACGTGAAATTGCTATAAAAATAAACGATTACTATTAGGGATGTGAAACGCATTGAACGCATTGATTACTCAACAGTTATTGGTGGACTCGCGACTATTCACCTTGCCGTCGAAATCGTTCTCTAGGTGAATCGTTCTCGTAAAAATATTTGTTTTGTTGCTCACTAAAAAAAATAAATCCCAAGAATGGTAGCACCCTCCCATCTTCTCCCGTTGGGTGACCGTTAAAGGCGACTAAAGGAAAACAAAAAGACGGGCAGCTGCGTCTTTCTATTGGATTACCTATACTGCGATCCCCGAGACGCCTGCCATGCGTAGGGATTATGGCAACCCCTCCCTTCTAAGGGGAGGCCTTAAGCTCAGCAGTGGAAGTCTTTTGGCTGCTGATGATAAATAAGTACTCACTATACAGATGATTTTTCATACTTTGTTGGGACAAAATAAAATTGGCGGACCTGTTGGTCTAGTGGTTAGACACCCTACCCGCTGACCAATAGGTCGTGGGTTCGATTCCCACCAAGTGTCTGGGTGTTTTATCTATATAAGTATGTATTTACGAAAAAAAAAGTATATATGTATTAGTATCAGTTGTCTGGTTTCCATAGTACAGGCTCTGCCTAATTTGGGATCAGATGACCGTGTGTGGATTGTCCTAGAATATTATTATTATTAAAAATAGACAAATATTTTGCACTAAAATATATATTTTTTTATTTCATAATTCCCAGTGCCTACAGTGATGCGCCACTTGTCATTGTAAAGTATAACAATTTCCCTGTAAATCCGGCCATATCTCATTTCTGTACACCGCGTGTAAAAATTTCATACTTGGTGGGCCATTAGCCATTACCTTTACAATTAATAGCATTATTTTAAATTTTTATAAAATCTTTTTTTTTAAAAATTGAACCGACTTCAATATCACTGAAAAGTATAAAATAATTTAAATATTATTGAAGTTGGTGTTAGCTTACCGGCTGTGTATATTTGGCACCAACTTCAGTAATATTTAAATTATTTTATACTTTTCAGTGATATTGAAGTCGGTTCAATTTATTTTTAAAAAGATTTTATTTTAAACTTTTTAGTGATATTTTCATATATAAAGATTGAACCATCGAAGACCGTAAAATGATCTAGGTAGGTTATGATTACATTATCGTCTACATAGTTTTACATAATTCATGTTTCTTCAGAAACTCAGAAACTATTTATCCGGTCGTAATGAAATTTGCATGGAATCATCATAGTAGTTTACTCTCTCGAATAAAAAAAGAATCATCGAAATCGGTTCATAATTGTCAGAGCAATGTAATGGAGAACATCAGTTTTATGGTTTTTACCAGATAAATTCCTCCACATCGTTTATGGTCCTCCAGGAAGTTCTTATCCGGTTGTGATAAAATTCATACAGATTCAATACAGTGGTTTCTTCTTTCGAATAAAAAAAGAATAATTGAAATTGGTAAATATTTGCTAGAGTTATGACCATTTTTGTCCTTAAAAAGCGACATAAAGTCATCTACATAGGCTTTCCTGCAGCTTTCCTGCGCAGTCACCATTCTTGTTTTTTCAGGAACTACTTATTACTAAGCAATATTTTTTTATGGGATCCAACCAATGGATTGAAGAATGGATGGAAGAAAGATTTTTTCAAATCAGTTCATAATTGCCAGAGTTATGCGCGAACATACATAAAAAATATATATATATATATACAGACGAATTGAGAACCTCCTCCTTTTTTGAAGTCGGTAAAAAATAGAGTTTGAATTTCGTTCCAAAACGAAGGCTGGTGCATGGCGCCATTTTGTGACATCACCACAGTATAATTAAACAGGCTGTCCGTAGGTATAAAAGTGAATTTGTTTCGTTACCGCACAACTAAACGTAATTTAAATATTATGTTTCAAATCGATGTTCGTTACTCGGTAAGCAATAGCAAAACGCAGTCATTAACGAACTGCGATGCACTACGTACTATTCAAAATTGTTGGAGCGTTAGCTATACGTGGGAGCACCAAACTATCAGTCTCTTACCTCTAGAAGAGAATCCAACTCTTACGCGAGTGATTTATTTGTGCCACAAGAACGAATTCCAGTACCACATCAGAGCCGGCTCTTGGACAATCGAGGTGGGAAGCTCATCGTGTGCGCAATCCAGGGTATGTAGTTCATTCTGTTTTGCTAGCCACATCTGAGTAGTTGAACATCGACTAAATCGCATATCGTATTTTGCCTGTGTAGTAGAAAGCCACCCAGCTGTTTCGGTTAGGTGCGTATGCTACAGAATTTTATTGAAGAAAGTGACAGTTTGACACTTGTTTGTTTATACCGGGAAGACGTCATTCACTCTAATCGGTGTTTAATACAAAATGGCGATTAGCTGTATTTTAGAAATTTATTTATTTAAAAATCACGAAAATCTCTCTATTAATATAAAAATGAGATTCATTTTTGGAATCAGTGCAATCTGTTCTAATATTCAAAACCACAGTTTCATTCGAGTTTTTGATGCTTTTAATAAATATATTTATTTCAAATGTAGAAATTATAATAAAAGCTACGTTAATATTAGAGAAACGTGTAGAGTTGTGAATGAAATGTTTTCATTGGTTGGCGGTGAGAATGGCGTGGCACACTGGCGCGTGGTCTTGTTGTTATTATGGCGGTAGTACCTACACTCACTGGTTACGATATTAACACCACGAACCTACTACGCAGAATGTAGCCAACGCGTAGGCGGCACTAAATTAACTCAGAATACTACAACTCACTAAACTAACATTTTGAATTATTCTTGTATAATTTTCACCACTTAGGTGTACTCTTTTTTGAAAAAGCTGCCATGAAAATGTCAAAGTTTAACAAGCAAAGTCGAAAATTAAATGTCACGAACCATGCTCGTAGGCCATGCCGGGCTCTTTATAAGTAAAAGATAAAGTTTAGTCCCTTATAGATAAGAAAATGGAGTGCAGAAGTGAAGGATATGCCTTGCGGTTACGAGTACTAAAACAAAGAACCGCTGGATTTATGAATGGAACAACTACAGTGGAAAATGTCGTATAAACCTGGGAATTTATGTAATTAAAATATCTTCTAGAAAATGATCCCTGTCAGTCTTCTCCTTAATAATAGGCCTTATAAATTATATTACAACTGTTTTAAACTCTCACGAAGATTTCCGAAACAACACGACACAAATTGAATTACACAAGATACCGTTACTTCGTTATCAGAACTTTGTTTAAGCTTATTGGAAAGTTTGAATGTGCCTGTTTATTGGGTAAGCAAAGAATAGAGTGTCGTAAAGTTTAATATTAATTAGAAATAGTACGGTCAAATATAAGCCGGAAACGAAATTCACCCACCTCGACACATTTGTCTTCTTCTTCTTGTCGTAGAGTTAGCAACCGACCTGGTGTCAGAGTTGTTAACGACTACTATCCAGATGAAAACAACCGGAGTCGACTTTTTGCATGCCCTCGCAGCACGGAGACTTTTAGTTCAATTATTACTAAATGGTCACCCATCTAAGGA
Source organism: Furcula furcula (assembly GCA_911728495.1). Taxonomy (NCBI): domain Eukaryota; kingdom Metazoa; phylum Arthropoda; class Insecta; order Lepidoptera; family Notodontidae; genus Furcula; species Furcula furcula. The sequence continues at coordinate 29,085,689 of OU452247.1, read as the reverse complement.
CTGACCTTTTTTTTGCGATGGTGAAATCCTCATGGATACCCGCGCACGAAAAAACACCATCGGGAATTTCAGCACCTCCGCTATAGTGGCGGGCCCCGGGAACGTACATTGTACTTCATCCGGTTCCCGCCAGCGGCCAGAGAAGTACCAGGGGCGACCACAGTGACAAAACACCCTGAAACCTTTCGGCCCTACCCCCCCAATTCCACCGAGCTACCGGGTCCCATACCCCGGTAATGCCGCCTACCGGGTCCCATACCCCGGTAATGCCGCCTACCGGGTCCCATACCCCGGTAATGCCGCCTACCGGGTCCCATACCCCGGCAGTTATTTATTCTGACGTGCCGGCTTCCCACTTTTTATGCTGGGTGATATTTGGGCAATGGATCAAGATGGTTTCAGGAGAATACGTCCAAATACGAATATTTAAACTACAGCGGTGCAAAAGTCCTGTACTTACTTAGTTTCCCGGGTAGGATTATGTATTTGAAGTGTGGAAACTTTATACTCGTAGTAAGTCAAACAAAATTATTCCGAACATAATCTGTTCAAAGCATTTGCTGAATTAATTGCCTTAGTCTAAAACTATTTAACGATCAAAGGTTTACCTTATAGAGCTCTTTGATGGTTTTGTCTTCCAATCACGCGACGTACCTAGTCAACACGATAAGTTAATTAATGTGAGGAAATTAATTAAGGGACGTTTGATATTTTACCCTGATGTTCATTAAGAAGGTACAGAATTATGTGCGGCAAATAGTTTTATTTAAACGGAATTTAGCAGTCATCTACACCAATGGGGATGATAACAAGGTAAAAAAATAATAATTCTAATTAGTCCGTCAGTCAGATTATCAAAAAAATATTTGACACGTTTTTTTTATTTGGCAAATCAATCAAAATTGCCAAAGATATATAGCGTCTAAGTTCGGGAGTGGGGGCTTTGGACGTCACGCCTCAGTAAAAATTATATACCGGCGTGACGTCATGCTACATTTTAAAGCACTATAGCTTTGTAATTTTTTGTTTAATCGACAAAAGAAAAAATACGTGTCCAATATTTTTTGATAATCTAAATGACAGACTAAAATATTTTTTTAGTCATATAGCCCATTGTTCCAGGTTCCTGTGGTGGCAACGTACAAGTAAACTATGTATTCTCACCCGTCATTAGATCATCTAATATTTCTATGGAACCTATTTTTTAAATAAATACCTATTATTGAATAGTTAGAAAAACTAAAACAAACATAATGTGATTAACTAAGTACTTAATGGTTTTGCTTTTCAAATTAATGTCACCTGAATGAGATTGTGTAATTGCTATACCTACCTATCTAGTGTATTTTTATACTCAATATAATACCCTTGCGCGTTCCTACTTGATAGTGAGTAGCGATGCAGCCGCGTATTAACTGTAGTGAACTTGTCGGTAATTGTAAATAACTGATAATTAAGGAATGCAGGTTGCAGGCTGTCAGCTGTCAGCTGTTGACTAGTTTAAGTGATCAATCCGAAATAAGCTATGCTATCGTAAATACCTGTGTTTCTCTTCACTTTACCAGGATACTATAGATACTTTATTAACAACATAATTATGGAGAAGGTCCATCGATCAGAGGTTTACGTTGGCAGCAATCGAGAGCAGCGAACAAGAGGTGAACCATGTTCCCTCAGCGGCAAGCATATCAATTTTGAAACGGGGTTGCCACTGTGCCTTACCTGTCGGACTTAACTACTAATAAACATCATGAACATGTAGTAAAATAGTTATTACATTGTGCATTTGACGAAATATAATTAAGCAGCAGTAGATATTGCAGTTCCAATATTTTTTTTATTTTTTTTATTGAACGCCAACATAATGAACGTTGTTACATTCTTTAGAAATACATGAAAAAATAAAAAAAAATGCTTAATGTCATTACAGTTATAGGCGAAGACAACATGCAGATAAAAAGCACATAAAATGAAAATTGAATAATAAAAACTCACTAAAATACAATATGCTAAATAAGAAAATTTGTTATAATAATCATTGAGAGGAAAAATGAAAAATGACTACTAAACATTCATCAAAAATATATATTCAAGTAACACATAAAATATGGATATTTACAGGCGAGTACAATCTTTTCAAACGGTCAAATGCTTGTAAAATATGAGTACACGTTATGTGGATTTAAGAATATAACCTAACAAAGCGAAAGTATTTGATGATAGGAATATTACTAAAACATGCGAGAAGCATATAACTCTGTGAGCACTGAGCAGATATATTTAGTATGATGTATTTTTTTATGATTCTGTTGGGAATTACATCGCGGTTATGTCTGTACTCAGTCTAATGAATGTAAGGTATGATAAGCGGGCTTCAAATGACGCGGAAGCCGCAAAAAAGTCTCTTTGAAATAAAAATGAAAATGGGAATGATATACACGAGAACATTTATTTATATGTATTCTGTATATTATTTTCATTAGTACTTAACATATAGATAAAAGTCCTTTACAACGTGCCAGATTTATAAATGACTAGCGCCTATAGCCCCAGCTTCGCACGGATATAATTTAGAAAAAAAAAAACAGAAAATTTAAAGTTACTGCCTTTCATTATAGAATTTCTTCATAAATAATGGTTGCGGGGGGAACCTTCAATAGGATCCTGGTATGTGGGATTCTTACCCACTAAAAGCCCCGCGGCTTCCGCATCTGCAAAACTTATATGGCGGCCACCAGTCGCCATTTTGTATTTTTTACTTTTAAAAACATCAATATGGGTATCAAATGACAAGCGTCTTTCTTTTGGATTTATCTTTCACTTATCCTGCGATCCCCAAGCCGCCTGCCAAGCGTGGGGATTATGGCATGACCCCCCCCCCCCCCTCCCTTCTAAGGGGGAGGCCTTTGTTCAGCAGTGGACGTCTATCGGCTGCTAATGATGATGTTGATGAATACGTTTTAACTAACATAAAACTCTATTCGTAGTTTCCGCGTCTACGAGCTTCATTTGCAGCAGATAAAATGTTCAACATGGTACATACCATAGTCGCGCTACGCACTATCATCAGCCAGCCACCTACTTGTGCTGTGTGAATGTAACGCAACGCCCGCGGTAATTTGGTGTCGCATGTCGCTCGCACTCGCACGACTCGCGAGATTAGATATTAGTTTTTTAATTAGCGGCGCGGGTCGAGTGCGCGGCTTAGCGATATCGCCGCTCACACCGATAACCAGCGATTTGTGCTGGCAACGAGTACTATTCGCATGTTATACGATATAATCTTCTTCCTGAAATGTATTATTATACCTACTTATGAATGTGTACGATTTGATTTCAGAGAGGTAAGGCACAGCGGGTACGGTCGCTCATAATTCTAGCAGCTCCACTCCACATTTTAAAAAGTTAATGCACTTTACCATCCACGACTGCATCAGTATTATTATTAAGTTAAATAGTTTTGCGGTTATATAAAGCTGCTGTTACTAGCGGTTGTTGCCGCATCAGCATTTACATTATGTTGCCGTCGGTCATGCCGGCAGTCTTATACGGCCCTTCATTTGTGAGGTCTGGCTAAATATTATTTTGTACTGTTTCCTACTAATTTTCTAGCCCTCGCCTTGCAAATAAGTTTAAATAATACTTATCTGAATAGTTGCTCGGTCGAGTTACGATGCTCAATTTTGTAACTGGCGATCGCGCCGTACCGACGGCTCATGAATGAGCAAATTACAATTTCTCAAATGGTCCAATATCGATTGAGTAGGATTATCCAGATTAAAATACAGTATTTGTAGTAGCATAAACATCCTTCGAATCGTGAACGGAGGTCCTTTCATAAGTATCCGTTCGTCCGTTCAGCCAATAAATTCGAATGGTCCAGTTCAATGATTTGTGGGCCAGTCCTTAGGAGACCCATACATCAGACAAGATTGCTACATTTATACAATGGCAAAAAAGAAATCACAAAAAGCCTCTTTCTTACAGTAGGTACTCACAAGTTATATCTATTTGAACCAACATTGAGATCTAACCATATTTAACTGGATGAATTTAAAAATGTGGTAGGTACCTACGTGAAAAAGGCGTAATATTATAATAATATCTTGGGACAATCCACACACGGTCATCCGATCCCAAACTAGGCAGAGCCTGTACTATGGAAACCAGACAACTGATACTAATACTTATATACTTTTTTTTTGTAAATACATACTTAAATAGATAAACAACACCCAGACACTTGGCGGGAATCGAACCCACGACCCATCGGTTAGCAGGCAGGGTGTCTGCCAACTAGACCAACGGGCCCGCCCAAATTTTATATTTTCGTTAATCCCTTCCTGGACAACCTCACAATGACACACGTAGAGTCCGTTAATGAATCAATACAATAGTAATTCAATATAGTAGTTGCGTACCTAAATAGTAAAAAAAACACCATGTGGTGTCGTGGGACACCAGATAGGAACGAAGTTCCTTATTATAAAAATATTAATTTTAAATTCTATTCGAGGTGTAAAGAAAATAATTATATACATGTAAAGAAAATAATTATATACATTTTTTGAAGTGAAACTTCTAAAAATGTTTAACCGTTAAATTTGTTAACCTTATGAAAGCGCTCACGTGACGCAGTCATTCCGTCAAAAAATAATAATAAAAAAATAAAAAATAAAAAAAAAACAAGAAACAAGAAACAAGAAATAAAAATATAAAAAGAAATAAAAAAATCAAAAACACACACACTGAACAAACCGGCTCACCACATACACACACACACACACACACCACACACCACCACACCACACACCACCACACCACACACACACACACAACTTCGTTCCAATAATAATAATTAAGCCAAATTATGTTCGATCATAAAAATTTAAGTTTTATGGTAACTAAAATAAGATATATATTTGTGAACTAGCTGACCTGTGCAGCTCCACCCGCGCTTTTATTATATTTTGCTCCCCTTTTCACCCTCCTCCCTTGATTTATTTATCTCAATCTCTCTCTCTCTCTATTATAAGAAAAATGTAATTCTATGCTCTTTCTCTCCTCTCTCTTGCCCCCACCCGCATCGGTCCCCGTCACATTCCCCCTCTTCCTCTCTCCGTTGTCCCCTCTCTGAACCCTATCCCCCCATCTCTCTCTCCCAACTTGCTCCATCTCACCCCCCCTTGCTCCACCTAACTCCCCCGATCCCTCACCCCCTCCTCGGATCCCTCTCTGTCCTCTCTTGCACCCTCCTCTCATTCTATATATCCGTCAATCATGGTATCAGCGGCATGAAATATACTTTACGACTTATTCTCAGACCTACCCGATATGCACACAAAATTTCATACATATCCGTTCACCCATCTATATAATTACCTTGCCTTATGTTGCTTAACCTTTACCTAGCGGCATGAAATATAATTAATGGCCTATTGACCTACCCGATATGCACATAAAATTTCATACAAATCGGTTCACCCATCTATTTAATGACCTTACCCAACGTTGCTTAACCTTAACCTAGAGGTATAAAAAGTATCCTATGTCCGTCTCCTGCTCCTAAGCTACTTCCCTACCAATTTTCAGCCAAATCGGTTGAGCCGTTCTTGAGTTATAAATAGTGTAACTAACACGACTTTCTTTTAAAAATATAGATTAAAGTTCTATGGTGATTGTATGTTCAATTTCACCGATAGATGGCGCTGTTCATAATATAAATCACGCTAACATCGTAAATTACTGTCTAATGATATTCGGTAATGAAAGTTCTAAGTTTTTCGCATCTTTTATTGTTGCGACTGTAATAATTGTATTACAGTCCCCAAGTCCAGGTAGTGTATAGGTATTGACCTATACACTACCTGGACTTGGGGAGTTTCATTAAAATTTCATGATCTAGTTTGGACTCGCTCGGGATTTACAGATTTTAACTTTTCAAAGATATAATGTCATATTACTATCAGCAACGTACTTAGAACAATACAGAAATCTAACGAAAATGTCCTGGGTGTACCGGACCGGCTTACCCCTTACAAAAATTGACCCTTCGCCACTGCTGTATATAACGTAATAATACAATGATTAACTGATCAGTCTATAATTATCCTATTCACATACAAAGGAAATTACGTGGTAATATGTGCAAGTAATGTTTCACTGCTTAGCCCCTATGAAACATAGCGTGATGTTTTATATACCAATTTATACCTTGACTTCTACACAACACATCAGTGAAAGTCGTATCAAAATCCATCCACGGGTTTTCAAATGATGCCTGGACAAACAGAACGACAGACAGACAGACAGACAATAATTCCAAAAAAAATTGTTTTGGCCTCTATGTCGATAGTATAGTATCCCCACATAGAAATTTTGGAAAAATATTCAATGTACAGAAAAAGTGCTCTTTGAGTTTTATTATAGTATAGAAGATAATGATCGGATGGTTACGTTCCGGTCGTTTTTTCCCGGCTAGGATACCCCTCCGCATCGTCCCATAAGGAACTTCGTTCCAAAAACATTATTTATTAACTTATTATAAGGTGGTGCTTGGCTGTATCATACGAGACATTCTCATATGAGTCAGAATATATTTCCAGCTTTGATCGATGGATGGATTGGTTTCAAGAGAGTTTTGCATTCCATAAAAACTTATGGAATGGAAAACTCTTTTGAAACCGCTCAAGTTTGCACCAGATCAAAAGATCTGCAATGCAGAGCGCAGCCACGCGGCAAAAGTTTCCTCAGCGTTTGAAGTCGCGAGGGTTTTGCATAGTTGTAAACAATACACGTGAACCGCGCGGCACGCGTCCGTCAGTGGAGCTTCACAGTCGCTTCGGCAGCACAAGTTTATGCTGTTCCTACAGAATATCTGCTACCTGAAATATTGAATATCAAACCATTCAAGTAGCAACAAGTAACCGAGCGCTGGATCATGGAAGACTATGAATTATGTATGGCTGCGCTAAATGTATTAACAAAGAACTTCAAAAGAGCAATCGTGAAAGCTATACGTTTCCTGGTATCGCGTATGATATGGAGTACTCCGGGACGAGGCCCTCCTTTGTTTACTTAGTAAGATCGATCGTCCATGCACGTACATATAGACACACAGGTTGTAGCGACTTCATAGTAACATTAGCTTAGTTATTCAAGATCTTGGATGAAGCCTCAACAACTTATCTTTAGCTTATTTAGGATTTTCTTATTACTTTGGTATTTGATTTTCAGCATTTTGAGCCGTACATAAAAATGAAAATCGGGTGCTCGTGAACCTTAATCACTATATGCGTCGATAAGCAAACTAGTTTTGTTTAGAACTTCGTTCACTATACTGTTATTTACAGCGATTCCTCTGAACAAGAAGCAAATGCGATGTATCATCCAAAATTTCACCACAGCTTACCATAAGGTAGAAATTATAATTTTAAAAATTGTTTCGTAGAGTAGCGCTTTAGTGTAATTTGTGGTAAATGAAGATGTCGTTTATTTTCATATCCCCGTAATGCCCTCACTTTATTATGCTCTAAGAGGTTGATCCTTCGTTAGACATTTATTAATACAATGGAACATCTGTATTTTCACTCAGAACTAATGACTTGCGCAACTAAGATTAGTTGTTCTTCAATCTAGATAGATTTAACTTAAATAATTTATATTCACCAACAGCCAACAGCCAGGCCTTATTTAAATTTCATTCAATGAGGCCGGTGTTCATCGGGCATGCAAATAACGATCTGTTATTTAACTGAGCTGTTATTACTTATAATATAAACATGGAGCGTTTTCTGTTCCTGTTCTCAGCTGAATTCAAATAGCTAGTTAGCTGACCTAGTGATTTTGAATGAGTTTTGAATGAATGAGTGAGTAATGTAATGTAACAAAATGAAAATGTATGCTTCACAAGACGAAATGACTTGATTTGATTATGTAACATTATATGCTACTAAATTTGAAAGCTGTTGTGTACTGTTTCATATGTTATAAAAGTAATACAAGTTAGTCGTCTTACTTAGTAAGTATTTTTGATACTTTTGTATTTTTTTTTACTTCCGTAAACATCAATATGGGGATCAAATGAAAGGTCTTAACGAGACGAGTTCAAATATATATAAGTACATGTGTATATAATATATATAATAATATAATAATATATATATATATATGTATGTATATGTATAACATAATATTATGTATGTATAATTAAATTTAAGTCAATTTTATTTGTTCGCAGTCAGATTTTTATGCTTTTATAATGTATACTTGTTATAATAGAAATACCAAAATAATAAAGAAAGACAGAATACGAAAAAAAAAAAAAAATACCGGAAAGTGAGTTACAAAAGAATGTTTAAAGCGGGCGGCGCGACGCGGCGGGTGGTGCGGTCGGTGCGGGCGGCTCTGGGCGGGCGGCGGTTAAAAGCCGGAACTTCCGATGTAACAACAACGTACTTTAGTGGAGACCATTCTCACGGAAATATCAACAAAATACATTCGATATTTTTTTGATAAACATCTCACAGATTGATGAAGCAAAATATGAATGTGCAATTAATATAAATGCCATACGAGTAGAATCGCCTTTTGCATACAAAAAAATGTCATCAGTTTTTATCATATTAAATTCTTCAGTAATAATGTATGAATGTGTATGAAACTGTAGACTCATTCAGTTACTTTGCCATAGAAATTAGGCATATTAAAAAAGATATGTTGGGTATTTACGATCTACTGACATAATACACAACAAGTTTTTGATGTAAACATTGCCCGCCAAGGGCGGTCTAGTCCGAAGTACCTAATGCTAATGCCTTTGTGTTCAATAAACGTATACGAAAGTATATAGTGGTACAACTAGAAAATAATGTTTTAAAAAAGGCTTTTTCGTAATTTTAATCCTTTTGGCAGGGCGATGACCTTTCCAGATTTATAATATTACCTTTTTGGTCGCTACTTTGAGTATCTAATTTAATCTCTTAGTTTATATCTGATTTAAGATAAAATTGAGAGAATTCATCACTTAACTGACACAAGTATTTTGTTCCTACGTATTAAAGGTATCAAATTAAATATAAATTAAATTAGCGAGGAAATTTTTAAGGCTTAAGTTAAGCCTTTTTATACTTATTACGTTTATTAATTGCTAATTCTTAGCCAAAGAAGGAGTGCGAGCCGAAATCAAAATTGTATACAAAAATATCATTGGCGCTGGCATAATAATTATTAAGTGTAGTTATTAAATTACGGATAGATACCTACTTCGGGGCCGGCCCTATTAGTGGACTACATTAGATTCCATCTCTGCCGCACGCAAACATATACGCTAGACTGATATTATGTACTGTAATTGATGAATAAAGATGAACTTATAGGTGAAGTTCAATCATTAATGCACGAAGCCTTAATTCTAAGAGATAACTTTATTAATAGGTACACTTCATAGTTTAGTCGATCTCGTTTTATTAGTATTCCATTCGTCCATTTTACCCGCTCTAATTATTATGATTCCTACAAAGTCTTTAAAGTACCCAATTTACACTAGTACAGGCATTGGCCTAAGCTTATTATAATTTTGTATCATTGGCAATCTTGTCATTTAACGGGCTGTATCTATATTTTATGAGATTTCGCATAACACGGTTACGGTCCTCTTAGACTGATATCAGGTTATTTTTATATGCGGTTTATGTGATCCCAATCTGGAACAATGTAACATGTCTCTTGTGTTGTTTGTTGTATTATTAGAATTCGAGCGTCAAGCAGTTTTACTGCGACTAAACTCGTATTACGCGCAACAAATCTTGTTAAAAATGATTCGAGTGTTTACATCCTTGAATTTACTGTCGGTTATTTCCAGAAGCTTGTGTTGCATTGTGTCATGTGTACTACACCGCTATAGTGTCGCCCAAGTTGAGTCTTCAATGTGTATTTAATGTGCACATTAAGCGATAATGTTGTGGTTCAATATCTGATTATGTGGCGTACTGATGGTCACTATCCATATCTCAACGACGGACCGAGCTCACAACGCGCACGAACAGAGCATTTCAACTCATGCGCGTTGCGATCCTCAATTTGTCGGTTTTTTCGCCGAACACAAAGGGGCGCGCAGAGTGCGCGGAGCGCCAGTGTGGACGAAATGCTCCTTTAATGGTACATTGCATGCTACATTGCGCTAATCTGTACACGGCTTTACCATTACGATATATAAATAATCGTGTAGTATTCGCATCGCGGTAGACGCGCCGCGCCGTAGACGCACGGTAGAGACGCGGCGCTGCCGGCCGGACGGCCGTTCGTTGCATCTGCAACAATGGAATCTAAGATAATTCACTCGTATACATTCTATGATACGTTTACTTATTATTATAGATGGGTGGGACGTTCGGCCGATGGTAAACGACAGATCTTTATGTAAAGATCTATGTAGTCAGATGCATAATTACATTTACCGGTCATCACATTCTTGTGCTCTGTGTTTTCTCCAATTCAATTGGAACACACTATTGCTAAACCTAGCTGGTGTTTCGTGACAAGGGTCCACCTAGTAAGTAGATGCAAATTCATTAGGTAGGTACAATGATTAATCATTAGCTAAATTTCGAATACTGAGTAGTAAGTTTTAGCGTTTCTTTTATTATTTAATTTACTTGTGCTCATCATTTCATTATTCTTGATAATTACGAAAGCGTTCGTGGGATTTACAAACTAATTAGAAATTTTATTTCAGTACCAAAAAACCTTCCAATCTATTAAGATTAAGTCTAATCAAGTCGACAAGTACTAAATATACTTTTATAGGTAAGTCTGCTCATTTAGTTTTCTTAAGGGATGTGCCTAAATAAATAATTCAATACTGGTTAGAAATAATAATGGCGAGAAAACGGGCCTGTCTAGCTGTATTGACAGTGATTATTTCAGTGGCTAGGCCGGTGCCGGCGGGAGCCGGCGGTTCATGTAACTTAATAAGATACCGCCGACGTTTACGTAACAAGACAGACGTGGTTTTGGACTTCGGCGAAATAAAGCTATTTAAGGATCATGTGATAAGGTTTAGCGGCATTAGAGAAGTTCAATTATTGGCCAAGCCTCAAAAACAATTCGTATATTTGTTCTAAGAAAATCCAGTCAGAAAATAATCTGATTACTTGATAGAGTTTTGTAAGCTATCACAGTTACGTAGGTGAGGTTGAGAATCCGCACAATATTTTAAATGCTTGTAATTATTGTCTGCAATTCACAAATTGCAAGTAAGTAAATCACAATATACTTACCCAATTCTTCTATTAGGTACAAAATAAAATACAAAATTTATACGCTTGGGTCTATTTTGTACGACACATTTTAAAATAAAATCCTGCAAGACGCTTTCAAAACGAAATACAATAACATTTATAGCGAAAGACGTAAACCTCAAGCAGAGTTGTTTTGATAACCCTTTTATATTGATGACGTCCCGTGCCCCGCGCCCCCGCGCCCCGGCCGCACACCCCCGCACCTTGCATTAAGATAACACTAATACCCCCAGACAACATAATATGTTTTAGGCTGTTGCAGATATGATTTGTAGTCTGACGTTGTGACTTGTGAACTGTGTTATAGATATATAGCGGTTGTTTACAATTTGAACACATTATGAGGATTTGTATAATATCGAATTTACTCGCATATTCGGAGTATGTCAATAGTATAAAGACGACCTTGCTCCGAGGAGAATAATAGAAGATATCATCACAGAATATAAATCACTTTTATTACAACACACTTTGTACACTGAATATACACGACTACAATAAATTAGATAAATCAAATTCACAATAAACAGTTACTTCCAACTCTTAACAGTCTCGTGGTTGACACTCGAATACCCTCACAATACTACCGACCATGCTTTTATCAGAAAAATCCCTACCCCAAAACTAAACCCCCCAAACGACTCGCCACGACCAATCACAGCCCGCATCAGTTCTCTTTAATGCGGCTCCGTGATTGGCCGGCGGCGGCGCTACGAATCAATTGCAGAGTCTATGACTAACTTCCGCTTCTGTCAGTACTCGAAAAGTAGTTACCAGTATATTAAAATATTAAACAATTAAAATAAAGTATTAAATAAGTAGCGATAAATCTCTACAAAATTGCAAACCCTAACAATCGACCATCCTGACGACGTGTGCGTCCCCGCACACGACCCAGGTGGAACCCTAACAATCGGTGTCGAGTACATGGTCAGCAGCACGAAGGTCCATTCTAATACAATCAATTGAACATCAACAATTTGTACAAACTATAGTTTAGAACCTGTTTTATTTTTATCTTATTTACATCATGTTATGTACATGTATTTTACATTACTATAAACTTCGTTAGTTAATTAGATAATTCCATAATAATTCCATTCCTTTTATTTTATTAAAAACAAATGTATCATTTATCTAATTGCTGTTAGGAAAACTGTACACTTATATTGTAAACATCTAGTATTCCATTCTATTCTAATTTATTAGACAACGAGTCGAAACCACATCAAAATATCAATATGTACATATATCAATAATTGCTGTTAGGAAACTGTACACTTTTATTTCTATTCTAATTTATTAGACAACGAATCGAAACCACATCGAAATATCAATATGTACATATATGGACTTACTCAGGTCCACGAAAGACTGGTGACTGGCACACCAGCGCAAGCCGATCGATTGCTTCACACGGCGCAGGTGAGACTACTTAATGGGATTGGGATCGAATCGAGTCCGTGCAGGACTGCCCAACTACCATTTCAAAATCATATAGACCCCAACTGGCGGATATACAAGACGATCGATTACTTGATACCGCACAGTGGGACAATGCATCGTGGTGGCTCACACAAGCCGATCGATTACTTGTGGAGACGCACCATCGTGGCACCGAACGTATCAAAATATGGCACGATCGATTCGATACCATACATGACCGCCCGACTACCAATTCGAAACACCAACTGGCGGCACAAGCCGATCGATTACTTGATACCGCACAGTGGGTCGATGCATTGTGGTGGCTCACACAAGCCGATCGATTACTTGTGGAGACGCACCGTCGTGGCACCGAACGTATCAAAACGTGGCACGATCGATTCGATACCATGCATGACCGCCCGACTACCAATTCGAAATCAGATTAACACCAACGGCGTGCACAAGCCGATCGATTACTTGAGACGGCGCAGTGGGCCGATGCGCACAAACCGATCGATTGCTTGTGATTTATCTGGAAAGATACAAAAGACCTTCTGTAGCAACATTACTCTTAATATCTCATATTATACACACAAAATTACGGATTCAAATTAATTACTATCATTACTATTCTACTACATTAGCTTTAGATTCATTTTCGTGAACTTCTATTTCACCTATGTAGTTCCAAGGCCTGCTAGTTTATAGTTCGTTTTGCATGCGTGCTAATCCACAAAACATTAATGACTACAGGGTTCTATAAACGTGGATATGTCCACGTTTATAGCTTTTTGCTTTGCCCATCACTGTTAAAGCAGGGTTTATATTTCTGTCCTCTTATCTATCCTATCTTGAACCCCATTTCGAATAACGGAAACCGCTATTAAGGAGAGTTTGATAGACTACCACGTTAAGAATAGAGCTTTATCCCATTCATGCTGGCACCAAATAACACCTCTGAATCACATACACCTATGTTTTTTTTGCGTTTTTAAGTATCCAACAAACTCTCCCCAAAAGCCTAAATCAATCTTTCTCATCATTTTGTTTAGTTCGTTTAGCGATTCAAGGATAGTACGATTGAACCCTTCCAACTAACCGTCAACACCGACTAAACAGTGTTCAAATCTTATGAAAGCATGTGATGCAGAATAACTACAGCGATCGCTTGCCAAGCGATCCCCTGATCGACCCCAATTGTGTAATTTAGAATCTTCAAAAACGAACACAGATTGTTTGTTTTCTTGACAGGTATAATCAATCAGGTAAACACACCCATAACTACAAGTAGGTGAGTATAACCTCCCTTAGATCTTACGAAGGGCCCAAGGTGGTCAACATGCAAACGGCACCACTACTTTTGTTTTTGTGACATTGCGGAGTAATTCGCTTTTAAGTTATGTTTTTTTTTTAATAAGAGAATTCTATGCAAACGTTTATACCTTTTTTTTTATTTGCCAATACATAAATCGCTTCTCATTTTATTAATACTTTAATCGTATATACCAACGATATTGTACCATAATTTTAATTTTATTTACATTTTTTTTTGTGGCCCTACACGGTCCATAATTATACTTAGCTTTAAGCTACCAATTTAATAAATAACCACCCAATAACCACCTTGTAAATATTATGGAATGTAATAAACGATATGAATCTATTAATTTTAACATTATTTTCTGACGAACCAGGATTGTCAGTTCTAAGGTCTTCTTTTGACACTGAAATATTCAATGTCGCCGTGGTTCATACCTGTTCATACGACACAGTTGCCACACCGCATCCCTCAGAACTACCCATCGAATACTGCTATTATTACCATGTACATAACATAATACTTGACAGTCTTTTAAAACGTAGTTATTTATGTAATTTAGGCACTTTTCATCACAATCGCTGTTAATACTTTTGATCCTACAGATTGGTCTCCCAGTTGGACAGTGCAACCAGTAGTCACTAAAGTTTGTTATTACACTCAGAAATTGGTCAGAAAAGGCTTCCACATTGACGGCTACGGGATTTCGCGGGAGCTTATTTGGCGACATGGCTCACTTTAGAACCAGTCCTATGTTACAGAACAATCGACCTCTTGCAAAGTTTACACATATAGACACCTACTAAAGGTTCTCGGAATTAACCCCGGTACAGAAATGTGGAATGCAGCTCACTAACCGGTAATTATTAAAATACGGTACCTAGCAGATAACCCTAAACTTTCGCAGAAAGAAAATCACAGCTAAACTTTACAACTGAGTAGAGGTTCTTCGCTTCTGCTAAAGTCTATGATATAGTATAGTAAGCGACGATATGCTTGCTCTACTCAGAAATCGGAACCCAGCTATCAACTCAACTTATTGTAGCAGTGCATGCTAGACGTCGAGCCAGCACCGAATTAGACGTAGAACCTAACGCCGCAGGGATCCGTACTCACTATCGAATTTCTGCTCAACGTAGAGCTGACCGTTAAACTATTAGACCCTCGTGGCGGTAGTGTTGCTTAAGCAAATTTAGTGAACACGAAAACTTGACAAGCCACTGTCGTAGCATCGAGCTCGAGCCCTTGCTGCTTAGAGAACAGCACTACGGGTAATACCGACGACAGGCCTGTGCAGCTAGTAGAGGCATTTAGTCTTCAATGACAGGAATAAGATAATTTCAAGTTAACAGCCGATAATCTATGCACATCCTAAATGACCCATCCCTTTTACGAACAAGCAAAGACTAGCTTGAGACGGGCCTTCGCGTTCGTGATGGGACAACCTGTTTGAGTGGTAACTATTCAACTCGTGATGTTTGCGCGTCCTAAATTATGGAGGGACGTCGACAATATTTAGAGTTTCAGTATGTCTAATAGACGTTGCTTATCTTCAGACACACGAGCCTGATTATTATAATGCTGTGCTTGTGACTACATTTGACGGTGGTCCCGTTATGACCTTGTCAGAAAATTGCACTATCCCCACGACAAAATACAAAATCTATCAAGATCCGACATATGGCTGATGATTGCACTATCACAACATCAACACGTCCGCAGTTAACTTGATACGTCCTTTAGACATGTGTTACTGTTTCTACTCTCATGTGTACTATTCAGTTGCAATGCGTTTTTTTTTTTTCATAACTGCTACTAAATGGTAGATCAATCAGCCAATACCGTGGCTGAGCCGTACAACCCAAAGACATCGACTGATCAAGCCGTAAGGGAACATTCACTCATTTGTGTAACTCAGGTTAAGGAGAATTTATTACCTACATCAAGAAATTGCAACTGAGTCAAGTTTTTATAAGCGATTAAGTATGTTCGTGCAATTCACCACCCCCTGATACAACTTGGGCAGTAACGTCTATGCATAGTTGAGGTGATAACATACCCAGGCTTAACAAAGGACCATGCCCATAGTATGGAGCTGAAAGTCAGCAATGCAAATTGCACTATGTCACAAGATAACTTTTTAGCAGTATGTATATGTTATCTAGATTTAATGTTATGATATTGGACATTAAACATGATAATTTCCTACTGGTTTTTTTTTACTTTATCGTTCACAGACAGCATTGCTATTAGTTTTTTCACTAGGAACTTCATGATCACATAAGCTAAGCCAGATCAGTGTTCTTTTATATACTTATATGTATGTTATCAGACAAACATGTCAGTTATGTGGAATTATCTAGTCTGTCCCCATTGTATAATGTCAATATGTATGTGAAAACAATTTGGTTAGATACACTGGTACTGCAATGTTAACAAGAACGTCTTATTATTATTATTTTTTATCTAGTGCTTCATATGATTTAAAATTAACAACATAATTCTAATTTTATTTATTAGAGCAATCTTGTAATATACTTTCTCTGGGCATTTCTGGGGCACAGATGGGCATTGTCCTTTGTAAAACCGATGAGAGATGATTAGACAAAGTCCTAATTTTTGCACAACATATCCATTTGTTAAAGTGGAGTCACTGCCAAAGGGCACAAAGGCGGTGAAGAGTCCTATTTTCCGTACTTCATTCATAAGTTTTGAGTAACGGCTCGGCTATTCCGACTTAATTAAACCTATACATGTCGCTTTTTGCAATGCATTTTAATAGATTTAGGACAGCACCAGTAATTCATATTGGGGAACTTACTGGGGAACAGTCAGCAACAGTCAGCAACAGGACTGATGATATTTAATGCCACAAAGATATTGCAAGAGCAGATCAGGATATGAGCATCGCGATGCCAGGGAACCAGACCTCAAAGTTCGATAGTTGTATCTGTGAATAATACACTACCGCACGTTTTCCCTACAATATCACGTTGATTGTGTGTCAATTCTTCGTAATAAACCTCGTACCTACTCCTTCGTCCTAAGACTCCTAAGTAGCCCCCCTTCAAGACATAAGACCCGGCTATGTTCTGCTCGAAAGGAAAAGCAAACAGTAATTTCTCTTGCCATTCCTACCAGGTCAATAGAATCGAACTACCAGACCTCGGCCAGATCCTAGAACTTCAAAGTACCAAAATCAGTGATAATTCTATCACCCTCCCGTATAGCGATGCACACTTGGTAAACAAATCATTAATTTAACAAAGTATGCATGCGTTGAGTTCAAGGATCCAAAATCTAATATTATATAAGGTTTTTGCGTCCTGGGAAGATGCAACACCATCCCTAACGCATTTAAAAATATCGAAAACATTTTTTTTTTTTTGAAAATGAAGGACTACGTGACCTGTTAGATTTTCCCGCGTCGACACGTGGCTCTGTGCTACCGGCAGTCAGCGGACCGATTGCGATGGCTCCTTCCACGACGGTCGTTGTCCCGCCGTGATTGTGAACGCTGATTCCGATCCACCTTAGTCATCCTCGTGGCAGTCATTCCGTAGCTCACGCTCGACTCGCAACAAAAAGGTTGTGTGAATATTATGTTACAGACTTACACATGTATCGTATTATGACGGTAGCTTGTAAATATTAGAGAGCATTTTATATAGGCAAGCTAAAATTACTACCTATGTAGTTAAAAGAAAACAGATTGACGACTACCTAACACAATCACTGCCATACACTGTAGGAATATTTTGGTATCAGGTCACCCAATAATAACCGATGAGACCATAATACCTTACTAATACTGCAATCTGACACTAATACTGCGCACTTCAGATATAATTCGATACAATACAGACACTGCTATCATCTTCCATATTATTCCATATCATGCAAGAAATAAATACAATCTCCCAATTATATTATTAGTTATAGACTATTCCGAAACTGTTACATACCTATGTATTTTTTTATAAGAATACAATTGGTATGGATGTATCTGTCAATCATTGGACTACCTATTGAAATTTCTCCGTCTTACCGTCAGCTGTTTTTATTTGCAGAAAATAGCGGATTATACTTATACGGTTTAAGACATTTATTTTCGCAAAAGATTACAAGATAATCACTTACAGAGAAAATACAAAATATAATATACGAACAGTTTGATTTGCTCAATTAGCGTTGTACATAAAAATAGAGGGTAGGTACTTTAAAAATATTTAAACATTTTTATTTTTCCAGGTATTGCGGGTACCTTCAAATTTCATTTAGAAATCACAATGCACGATGATAAATTTTAAGCAGCAAACCGATATAGAAAAACTACAACGCGTAGAGATAAATATCAATTCAAACTAATTCAAAAGACAAAGATTACTTAATTCAAAACACTTCTTGTCTAAAAATTGTAGATTTGGGCGTGTACTTACGTTTTGTTGAAGTTAGTTGCGATAGCCACTTCTGATCTATAAAGACGACCTTGCTCCGAGGAGAATAATAGAAGATATCATCACAGAATATAAATCACTTTTATTACAACACACTTTGTACACTGAATATACACGACTACAATAAATTAGATAAATCAAATTCACAATAAACAGTTACTTCCAACTCTTAACAGTCTCGTGGTTGACACTCGAATACCCTCACAATACTACCGACCATGCTTTTATCAGAAAAATCCCTACCCCAAAACTAAACCCCCCAAACGACTCGCCACGACCAATCACAGCCCGCATCAGTTCTCTTTAATGCGGCTCCGTGATTGGCCGGCGGCGGCGCTACGAATCAATTGCAGAGTCTATGACTAACTTCCGCTTCTGTCAGTACTCGAAAAGTAGTTACCAGTATATTAAAATATTAAACAATTAAAATAAAGTATTAAATAAGTAGCGATAAATCTCTACAAAATTGCAAACCCTAACAATAGTTAAAGCCATATAGAAACGCATATTGCGGTGTTTTGCTTGTACTATAGTAATATACATACATATTACATAGTAAGTATAAGAGAGAGTATATATAGTATAAAAACACTCAAAGTGCTCAATCACGAAAACCGGTATAAGAATACATCCTGTGACAACTTGTATTGAAGTCTATACTTAACCCATAAAGTTAAGTCAAAGTGGTGCAAATTCAAAGTATGTCAGTTCGTCAAGCTGCGAATAATAATAAAGTGAAGTTTATGGCGGTTTAACGATTGCAATAACGTGAACGGGGTCATATTAATTTTATGGTCGCCATGCAATCACATTTACATCTCTGTCGAAATAGTGTGACGGAAGATAATAAACATTGTGTTTTGGCGACTCCTCCTAGAGCACTGACCAACATCTCATTTATTTATTAAAATCTACATAGTTTCGGTGGAATCAGCAAAGCATATCTGCATAAATAAACTTAACATAAATCTTGATCATAAAATACATATTTTCTTTCACACATACCTACGTCAGTAAATAATCTGTCCATATTATATTTGCAGTGGAAGTTATTTATTCAATAAAAACGCATAACATTTTAGAAGTTGGAACGAGTCTGTTCTATTTCCGCATAAATACATGAATGCAATATTAATGAGAGCTCCTCGTATGAGAGCGCTGTGTACACATACCTACAAGAGAGACATGGATTTAATTATTGTTTGCTTGGGGCTGTTTATTGCATCGCGCAGCTTAGCAACTCTACGATAAGGATTAAAATTATTAAGATCTGTCTTCTAAGTAGCTTCCGTGGCACAGCGGGTGAGGCTGCTGTTAGTCCACCGTTGCATGGTGGCGAATGGGTGTCCGAATCCCGTTCCTATGGTTATGACAAAAATGTTGATCACCCGATTGCCAGAACAGGTCTTCCACCTGATCTCTTCTGGGGTAGTCTTCGAATCCATCAAATATCAAATCAAATATTTATTTATTTACCTGAGTACAAAATATATAATTAGTTCAGGCTCTGTAGCCTGCGCTAGTTAATAAACTGTATTACAGACTACAGCGTCTTCCCCGTTCAACGTATAAATTATTCTTGACCTCATCGTATGATAAGTAAAGGAAGATACGAGTATAATGCAATGTAATATCTCCTGCGTAGTGGGCCGATCTTTTCTATTACCTCCTTACGTCATAAATAAGGCAATTATATGAAGGTCACGTTGCAATATTCTATGAAAAACATAACCCTCCTTCTGAGTTATAATGGTTGCTACTGCTGGAGGTCATTCAAATTGATGGTATCTGATGGCGACAACCACGGTCAGATTCTCTGAAACCCGAAGTGAGATAAATATGAATGTTCAAAAGGTCAGGCCAGGCCAAAGGAACTCGTTTTTAACCGACTTCAAAAAAGGAGGAGGTTCTCAATTCGTCTGTATATATATATTTTTTTTTCTATGTATGTTCGCGCATAACACAGGCAATTATGAACCAATTTGAAAAAATCTTTCTTCCATCCATTCTTTAATCCGTTAATTAGGTCCCATAAAAAAATTATTGCTTAGTAATAAGTAGTTCCTGAAAAAACAGGAATGTTGACTGCGCAGGAAAGTTGCAAGAAAGCCTATATAGATGACTTTATGGTGCTTTTTAAGGACAAAAATGGTCATAACTCTGGCAAATATTTACCAATTTCAATGATTCTTTTTTTATTCTAAAGAAGAAACCACTGTAATGAACCTGTACGAATTTTATCACAACCGGATAAGAACTTCCTGGAGGACCATGAATGATATGGAGGAATTTATCTGGTAAAAACCATAAAACTGATGTTCTCCTTTACATTTCTCTGACAAATATGAACCGATTTCGATGATTCTTTTTTTATTCGAGAGAGTAAACTACTATGATGATTCCATGCAAATTTCATTACGATCGGATAAAATGTTTCTGAGTTTCTGAAGAAACATGAATTATGTAAAAGTATGTAGACGATAATGTGAAATCATAATGATGTCATAACCTACCTAGATAATTTTACCGTCTTCGATGGTTCAATCTTTATGTATGAAAATATCACTAAAAAGTATAAAATAAAATATTAAAAAAAAAAAAATTAACCGACTTCAATAACACTAAAAAGTATAAAATAATTTAAATATTATTGAAGTTGGTGCCAAATATACACAGCAGGTACGCTAACACCAACTTCTTTAATATTTAAATTATTTTATACTTTTTAGTGTTATTGAAGTCGGTTCAATTTTTTTTAAAAATAGTTTATTTAGTGCCTATCACGTGAGAGACGTGAAGGGAATAAAAATAGGTTATCGGAAATCCCATGAAAGTCACGCTTATTCGACTGCGAGATTATTGTTGTCTCGCAAGTACTTCTTTGCAGAGTTTAATCACCAGAAATAAAGGTTGTGTTTTAAATATATTTAATGAGTTGACCCGGATTACAAAAGTTTTAAGTACTTCTTAAAACGCCACAATCGTGTCTGTCATCGCTAATTAAATACATCTTGGCCTGCGTAAATTCTTTCATGTCTCTGAAACGACCGACAGCGGGTCCGCGTGCAACTCGTCACTTTCAACTGTTGTTTGTTTTTAACTTGGATTGCAGTTTACTAACCAAAACACACTACAGCTTATTGCGAAACAATAGATGTAAAACTAATAATTTCCTTCCGTGGTACTAACATCGGTAGAGTTGCGTCTTTCAACTACCTTGGTCACATGGTTAATGAGGACTTGAAAAATGATGATGCTATTGAGAGGGAAAGGGAAAGTTGGCAGTCCGCTGCAATATGTTGGCTCGCAGATTTTCTCGGTCTAGCATAGAAGTAAAAATAACACTTTTTAAAACTTTTTGCCAAAACCTGTACACCTGTGGCTTGTGGGTTAATTACATGCAGAGGGCTATCAACGCACTCCGAGTACAATACAATGATGCCTTCAGGGTGATGTTGCGGCTCCCTCGATACTGTAGTGCGTCTGCCATGTTTGCGCTGGCTCACACAGGTGGTTTCCATGCTGTAGTGCGCAAACGTATTGCATCACTGATGCGTATAGTGCGTGGGAGTAGCAACGCCATGCTGAAGGTTATTAGTAGTAAGCCAGATTGTCCAACTATGAGGCGGTGTGTCAAACAGCGCGGGCAGGTACTTGAACTAAAATTATGTACTAAGTAAGTAAATTCTGTATATTATAACCCATTATGGACCTTGTCTGTGTCTGAAATATTTTATTTTTATTTTAGTCATATTGTACTTACCTGTTTGTTTTTAACAAGAGTACCAATTTAGACAAATTAAATCAACACATATTTTGAATAATAACATAGCATTATGTTTATGCCTATAATCAAGCCCGCACGTAATATGTCTAATTAGATCGATGATACACTGAACATCCAAACAACGAGTATTATAACTAGTACGTACCTAATTACACGTACCAAAAACATGTTTCGAATTTTGTGATATTGTACCAGAGTAATAGATACTATGTAGTTATTGTAAATAGGTATAAGGGTGAGTACACATTTAGAATAAAGTAAGTATACACAACAACCATTTATTTGTTGTATTCATGCTGTAAGTAAAGTTGCCGTTGTGTTCTGTGAGAATTCATTGTTCTGCCACCTCGGTCCATCTATTGTGTGTGATTTCTGTAACACAGGTACCATGGGTCATTAATATGCTCTGACTTTATCTTTATACAGAAAGCGATTAATTTGATCGTAGGTTAACACGGGGCGTTTTGTTTCTTTTTCCAAATTGGTATAGGAAATTAGGTCGTGTATATTTTGCGAATTTGGCCGTCGAAATCCAGAAGTTATATTGGAAATTAAAATAGTGGAAACAAATATAAAAACAGCTAGAGTGGCAATCGACGTTTAACCGAGTCTCGAGCTTGCTTGAGATAATGGACTCCTTAACGTCCATAAACAGAGTTAGACTAATGGTGAATAGGAAATTTTAGATAATCGATTGTTTACTTATTTATTCACTTGATTATTTGTTGGTGAACTCGGCCATTAGTCTTGCTTGATATTTCCGTCCAAATATATCTCGATACAAAAAAAAACTTATTCCGTAATAGAGTTTAATTTAGTAAGCGTGGTTGCAGTCAGAAAAAAAAAGCCTCCTAAACCAGGACCCCTTTTTTTGGTTTCCCTCCGAAGGACGGTGACGCTTAGTACAAATGGCATTAAATGGTGACCCATCTATATAATTACCTTGCCTAACGTTGCTTACCCTAAATAAAAAATTGTCTATATCACTCAGGGATAATATAACTTTATAACCGTGACAGAATTTTCAAAATCAGATTAGTAGTACCTATCGGAGATTACCCCGAACATCAAACTCTTTATAATAGACTTATATTAATAAAAAAAGGGTATATTAACGTTATAATTATAAAATAGAGATTTTTTTTTACAATTTATGAAAAAAAATGACGATAATAACAATAGTAAAATAAAAAAAGTCATTACAGCAAATGAACTACTGGAATTTGAAACCACAACTAACATCACGTTATTTCCTTAGTCAAGCTCATAGACCACCAAGTTAACTGTACGTACAATACCGTCGCATAACACAAATATACTACGGAGATAGCAAAGCTGAGAGCTATTATACAATAATCAAACCATTTTTCATCAAATTTTCAAGGAAATTGAGACCTTATAATGTTGACATACAGTTAAAGTCCGTTTGAATCTGTATAACAGTAAGACAGATTTTTATTTATCGTTAAAAATATGTAGTTTTCGGTGTCGCACTTAATTGTTACACTTTTGTCGTTCTAGCCCCTCAGCCGGAAAACATCAAAACGTGCGATAAAGAACTCCGTTCTAACAAACAAATCAAGACCGCGTGGAATGGTGGCAAGAACGCTGGCTGCATTTCCTCGCTGAATTGCAATGCTAATTCTTTAAGCGGGAAATCCCTACTGTCTTATTCTTAAAGTTATAGATGTTACAGATAAGCGGTGCTCAGAAGTGGAAGAGAAGCTAAATGAATAATATCAAATATATTATCTTAAAGACGACGACACATACTGTGATTTTTTTTAGTATGATGGTTAGAATAAATTAACTAATTTAAAAAAAGGAGAAGTCCGCCGAGCTTCTTACCAGATCTTCTAAGTTGAGGTCGCGCTGTGATCCGGTGCTAGCTTTAAAATACTGATCATCAGAAGTTGTTCCTGAGCCTAGTTGAAATAATTCATTTCAGTTCATTTCATCATTAGAATATACTTTGATACCTCGACACTGGTGTCATCTTATCGTCGACACTTATTACCAAGTGGGAGGCACAGATTAGGTGAGGTCGCGGTCCAGAACTAATTTAAGTAGGTAACTTTATCATGAAAAAAAAAACCAACAAGGAGAATATCGATGCAATAATAGCACAGTTCCGGTTTCCGGAAATAATAGTTAAAGGCCAGTTTGTGTAGAGCATATGTTTTTATTAGCATGCGCTATATTCGTTGGTGGCGGCGGGCCGGGCGGGCGCGGGCGAGCGCGGGCGGCGCGATATCGTGGAAATGAATGTGCAGGATAGGACAACACTGTACGACAGGATTGAATAGCGTCTCTATAAATAAATGGTATATCGAATTGCAAATACTGACCATTTTGTGATTTCGATGCTCCATTTGTCACGCTTAAATCTTTGATACTCACGTTGGACTGTGGATAAGTTAGTCTGGATAACATAGTCCAACTTTTTTTATTTTATTATATACATTTAACGCGATACTCATTCAGAGATTAGTAAACAGGCGTGAAATAAATCTTTTACGGTATGTTTTTTTTAGTTTCTCGAGGCTTTGAATACTTTACAGCACCCACGGTCACTGGAGTACTGAGGTGTTGAACATCCCGTCACAATTATCAGGTAAAGTATTCAACATGTCGTCAGGGAAGTAAAAATAAAACGTGATATAAAAGTTGCGTAAAGTTTCATTTAAATGTGTAGTCTTTGCGTAAATAAAATACGAAGTTATGTGAAATAAATTGTCTAAAATTAAATGTTTATAAACGACGTAAATCTATCTAGGAAGGTGTCTAACAGCTAGAAAGATGAATAATAATTTAAAGATTTTTTTAACTATGATTGACTGGTTTTTGTTTTCTCAGTAAACACATCAACAAGCACACTCAAATTATTTTTTACAAGCTTATTCAATAATTTGGTTATTATAATAATTATGTCACATCAATACATAAATGTTGGCGAACATCATCCAATTAACCTAGAACTAATTAATACATCCGCTGCTAATTGAAAACAAGATGGCCAATCACGAAAACAATAAAACCATTGCTCCATGCATGACATATTCTCAAAATTAATTATTATAGCTAATTAGGTACTATCAAAACTACATCTACATAAAATAATAAAACAAATGAACCGATTTATTAAAAAACTATTTCAACCAACCGCTTCTGTTAACCATTGTCATGTAGACAGAGCTATTGAAGGTTCAAAGTTATTTCTTCGAATTACATACACACATCAAAAGTGTCTAGGGATCAACATATATTTTTGCAATAACTTTTCTCCTGATTGATATTAATTAAAATTTTCTTTAAGGATTCATCAAATAAAGTGTTTTCGTTTGTCACAGTAACGATAAACCAAGTCACCTTTGCATTAATAAAGAAATTTGCCATTTTCCTAATAAAGGGATTTTTGACATTTGAACCACTAACACAAAAGTTCGAAAAAAAGACTGAAATAACAGTTTTCTTTAAAATTTTATTGGGTAACTTAAACAATTAATAATCCGTGTTTCTACCGCGAACACTAACAACACAAGAACATCGGTTTGGCATACTCAAAATGAGTTCATCCAAATCACGCTGTGGAATGGCCGCCCATGTTCGTTGCAACAACAAAAAAAGGTCTTCTTGCGACTGGATACCCTCCATATTCGGCAGAGCTCTTCTCTGTAGCATATCCCATGCATGCTCAATCGGGTTCAAGTCTGGCGACTGAGCAGGCCAAGGCAGGACATTGATGTTAGCTGCGGCGAGAGTCTGTCTTACAACTCTTGCGGTGTGCGGTCGTGCATTATCATGCATTAACTGAAATAAGGGACCGATTTGCACTTGTAGAGGAACGATGACGTCTGATACAATCGTCTCAGCATAAATTTGAGCGTTGAGGTTGCCTCTGATCCAAATCAACTCAGTTCTTCCGCCGATCCAAATACCCGCCCATACCATGATGGTTCCACCACTATAAGGATGGACTTCCTGGCAGGATTTTAATCGCTGTTGGCGTCCAGGGGTTCTCCAGTGTCGTATACGTCTTGTATCCGGTCTCATACCAAAACGAGACTCATCAGAAAAGCACACGAAACGCCATTGTTCTTCTGCCCATTTTTTTGCCCAAAAATGCTTGATCCCTAGACACTTTTGATGTGTGTATAATCAAACATAAGTATGACATGAACTGTTAACAAATATCATAAGATGACGTGGGCGGTGACATCTTTTGAAACGCTCAGCTGACGTACGAGCTTTCGTGTCATCCACCTTTAGTACCATATATCTTTGTACCTATACACTAACCGAGATGTAAAACAGCAGTAATGACTATTGCCTACTACCACTTATGCATATACTTCCCATGCTCGTCATTTCTGAAAACAACGACAACTTGGGTCAGCAGAGTGCTTCGATGGCTCATACATATTTGTTCTCAAACGTGATAGGTGATAAGCCCATTATAATTATTATAGATGTACTTACTAGAGATTAGAGATGTATTATCGTAATATGAGTAGATTACATCCCTTCATATTATCGCTTCATAGTCAAAAGGTGCATCTTTGTCTATCTTTTTGTTCGCTTAGGTACTTTATCTAAACTTCACAATGCATTTCAATCAGGCGCGAATTGAACCCTCAAAAAGTCTGTTAAAATGGTTGCGATCATGGTCACCCAAAAACCAAGATGCGAGTCGGGAAATGAACTCACTCACACTCTGTACATTGCATTCCAACAAAGGAGACGTTTACAAATTGTGATGAGCTACCAACTCTGGTATGACGGAATTGTCTTCACATTCTCTTTTATTAATCACCAGCCGGAAGACGTCCACTGCTGAACAAAGGCCTCCCCTTTCTCTTTTATTATTACCTACTATTTGTTTTTTTTTTTCTTATATGCAATAATTTTATTTTCTAGATATATTTTTTTTTGTGTTCAATGTGGAGTAGTACTTCTTCTTTTTTCCTTTCTCAATTATTATTATTAGAATGTTTCTTATTTAGCTAATTGTATTTAACTGTATTTTTATTATTCAATTTTCATTTTATGCGCTTTTTATCTGCATTTTGTTTTCGTCTATAATTGTAATGACATTAAGCTATAATTTCCAATTTTTCATGTATATTTAAAGGATGTAACAATGTACATTATGTTCAATAAAAAAATAAAAAATGTTATTAAATAAAATATTAGCCTATAAACCTCAATCAGGGTTCCGCGGCTGATTTTGGTGTGGTTTTGAATCATCATTTAAAGATTTTCTAAAAAGTTTATGTGTGTAAACATAAAATATAGGTTTAGATCCTCAAAAAGCATCGGGTTTTAGTCAAACATACGTTCATAAAATATATTTATTATATTAAAAATAATCACAAACAGAACGACCTTAGTCGAACGTTCCACCGATTCAACCAGCAATTTTGCTAACGTAAGATAACATAAACTAAGAATTCTAATAGAGATTTTTTCAAAGAAATCCTCAAAGGATCTCTAGAGGATTATGTTTAATATAATTTGTCATGTCTGGTAAGAACGGATAATCCATTACATAGGCTTAAGAAACCGCCCACAGGAATCCTCTTTTTGATCTTCAAATAAGTATTCATATCAAACACTCGATAGTAGCTATATATTACTGTAATAGTATATAGATAGTTATGTTACGATAGGAATGTTAATTTCAAATGATTACATATCGCAGCCATAGCACAGTTGGCTAGGCGTTCGGAAGCAAATTACGAGGCGCGAGTTCGATTCCTCTGAATCGTATTTAAAAAAAAAAGTCTTTTTGTAATATTTTGTTTTCATTGGCATTTAATAGAATAGAATATAAAGCGGTGAAGGGTAGGTTAAAAGACGACAGTCAAAGGACGTGTGAGCACGTCGTACTTTGTGAGATATTAGAATTTTGCTATAATAATATAAATTGTTATTGATTTTGAGTTTCAAAATTAAGTGAAGTGTGTTGTGCACAAAGGGGGTGAGTTGTTTAATTAAAAATAAACAATGCGTAATTATTTAGTCACCAAATATACTCATTTGCTTTTCCATTGTTATAGACTACGGATATTCCCCTTTTTATGGATGTCTATAGTTAATAAACTTATCTAATATCCTGAGAAACCTAGCTGGCCGGGATTTGGTTACCGTATAACCCGTAACATTACGATCCGGTGGTAGTTGTAAATAATGACAATATGTAAGAGCCCCCGTGAGGCCTATGCATTAGTATGCATGATATAGAATTTTGAGTTGTTTGAGTTTATTAAACTTCGAGATGGTAAATTGTGTTATTAGAGACCTAGGGGGACGAACTACACTAGAAATAACGTAGCAATTACATAAAACCAAAGTGGTCAAATACAATACTCATAATACTGTATTATGGTAACCACAGTGTATTCAGAAATCAATAGTTACATACTTTTTTTTGTAAATATATACTTATACACCAAGACACAAGATATGAATGGAACCCACGACCTATTGGGTGGCAGCCAGGGCGTCTAACGACTAGTTAGACCAATGAGTGCTACAATGTGTAGGTACACACTATTGCTATTTGTATAATACCTAATAATTTGATGTGGATTACAACTATAACAGGTCAGACGTTCTACTGGAGCGTTTATTATCTTACCTACTATTCAATAATCAAAGCAGTAGGTAATAAGAACTGATAAACAAGATTCTTGACTTAGGTGATTTACATTAAGTTATAATATGAAAATATACTGCATTACAGTTATTACAAGCAACGGTAGCATGCAACATTACTGCATAACTCAGAATTCCACTTGTCATAGAATAACAAGATGGCGGTACTGGTACTGGTACTGGTACAGTCGCGTGACTATTCTAACAATACATTCTTCTATTATTGCATTTACAATGAACCTTGTTAGGTACTGTACATGAGGTGCTAGATATGTATCTAGTTAAATACGTTATTCTAATCTCTGTAGATCAACCAGCGATAGATAAATCATGTTTTTCCTTCACCTTTGAACGGAGTATTTGTAGAAAGAAAATTACTTATATGACAGAGAGACGAAAAAGCAACACAAACCTACAGACAGAAAAATAAATGATTGTAAGAAAAGGCTAAAGGAATGGGTTGTATTATGGTGTGAAGGGCCCTTCGGAGTCGCTGGACGGTCGGGGTGTGGGCCCTTAGAACGTCCATTGAGTGCGGCGGCGACTCCGTGGAGGACGGCGGCGGGGTTGCGACCCCAGTCCCCGTGAGCACCATGTCAGCTTCCCGGGTCGCTACAATGCGCCCCCCAGGCGGCGGGCTCAAAGGCAAGGCACTAAGGGGCCCCTGGTGCAGATCCCACCGGAGAGACCAGGGTCCCCCTCTCACGTGCCGATTGCGACAGCCGCGGGGGTTTTAGTGGGTAAGAATCCCACATACCCCGGCGAGCCCCACAGCTCCCGGGATCTTTCAAAGAATTCCCCCGAGTAAAAAAAAAAAACAATGGTGTGAATGGCACTGTAGCTGGTGCAATTACCGGGCTCTAGGTACTCATAAGTAATTAATTAGAGTGACAACTGACAGTGCAGTGCAGCTGTTATATAGGCAGGCGTCGCATACCATCAGGCGAACGTCTTGCAAGTCTTTTCGTATATTTATATTTCAAGAATAAATCCTTAAATTTTAATCGAATACTGCTGTATATTTATGTAATGGTACTTTCTGATTATCATCATCAAAGTCTCACGTCCGGTAAGCCCCAACTCCATACAACTTTATCAATATCTTACGCGCGACGAGATCAAAAGTTTCCCAGACAAACATTGGACCTGCGTCACTCGACGCCACGCAAAACAAATAGGTATTTCATGAATATTTTAGACCAAAGTTTATATTTTCGGTTTACCATGAGTTGATATTGCCGTCACACATTAACCTTATATAATTTCTACAAAAAAAATAACCGCCTTCAAAATGCAACTAAAAAGCCTGAAATTATTTCTAAGAATTAGTGGTTTTTCCATCTACATAGTTGGACTTGGACTACTACATATTATAAATATATATTACTATCAAAGACGGCGCCAAAATGGAAAGCAGTTAGCTACCTACTGCCCTTGTAAGTATTTGCTAGACGTTAGGCGCCGACTTCGATAGTAATATGTATCTATAATATGTTGCAGTCCAAGTCCAACTATGTAGATGTAAAAACCACTAATTCTTAGAAATTATTTCAGGCTTTTTAGTAGCATTTTCAAGGCGGTTGTTTTTTTTGTAGTAATTATTTTTATTTTATTCTTTTTAGTGGTTCCCTTGGTGTGTTATTATATGAAATTTTAACAACTTATATTTTATTCTGACAAACAAACAGTTTAATATTTATTTTAAAAACACATACAACTATGGGGCATCACTAAAAATCAAAAATTTTTAAAAATGTTGTTGAAACAATATCTTAATAAAACTAACCTTAATAAAATTGCCATAAACCGAAGATATCTAGGTGTTATACTCGTAGTTCTCGAGATCCATGGACTGCAACCTCAGTGGGTCTACATTAATTGTAGGTGCCGAGATCCCGTGACGACCTTCCTGCTCCATTATCAGACCTTGATCACCATTGTTCTAGCAGCTACCTACTCGTCGAGAGCTAACCAACGAGCCCAAACTCAGCGGGTCTAGGTTTATTGGTGCAGAGATCCCGTGTCCACCTTCTGGCCCCATCATCAGACGCTGATCACCATTTTTTTAGCAACTGCTCATCGAGAGCTACCCAACGAGCCCAAACTCGGCAGATCTATGTTTATTGGTGCAGAGATCCCGTGACGATCTTTCTGCTCCATCATCAGACCCTGATCTCCATTTTTCTAGCAACTACTCGTCGAGACCTATCCAACGAGCCCAAACTCAGCGGGTCTACGTTCATTAGTACTGAGATCCCGTGTCCACCTTCTGGCTTCATCATCAGACGCTAATCACCATTTTTTTAGCAACTACTCATCAAGAGCTACCCAACGAGCCCAAACTCGGCGGATCTACGTTTCTTGGTGTAGAGATCCCGTGACGATCTTCCTGCTCCATCATCAGACCCTGATCTCTATTTTTCTAGCATCTACTCATCGAGACCTATCCAACGAGTCCAAATTAGGTAGGTCTACGTTTGTTGGTGCCGAGATCCCGTGACGACCTTCCGGCTCCATTATCAGACCTTGATCACCATTGTTCTAGCATCTACTCGTCGAGAGCTAACCAGCGAGCCCAAACTCAGCGGGTCTACGTTTATTGGCGCTGAGATCCCGTGTCCACCTTCTGGCTTCATCATCTGACGCTGATTACCATTTTTTTAGCAACTACTCATCGAGAGCTACCCAACGAGCCCTAACTCGGCGGATCTACGTTTCTTGGTGTAGAGATCCCGTGACGATCTTCCTGCTCCAACATCAGACCCTGATCTCCATTTTTCTAGCATCTACTCATCAAGACCTATCCAACGAGTCCAAATTCGGTAGGTCTACGTTTAGTAGGCACGCCTAGGATGTATTGTTTTATTACAGAGTTCCGGTGGCCATCTATGGTCTTCTTCATCAGAACTTGATTTTGAAAAAAATGGGACCAATCTGGAAGCATATCGTTTCGATTAAAAAAATAATTTTCCAAATCGGTTCGTAAAAAACAGAGTACTGAGGTAACAAACATAAAAAATAAAAAAGATAACAAAAAAATAAAAACATACAACCGAATTGATAACCTCGTCCTATTTTTGAAGTCGGCTTAAAACAGATAAAATTTGCTTTTAGTTTAAAATTGCAAAGTATCTAAATACACATAATCTGTATATTGTTTCTAATTCTCACGAGATCATGAATGATTTGAGAAATATTTTTTAAGATTGATTGTTGTTGTTATCAACAGAAGCATTGGTTTTTTTTTCGGTATAATCAATCAGTCATGCGTCGTTCACAACAGATATTTTTTAAGTAATTAGTCAACGCTCTAATAATTAAGGCATTATGTTTCAATCGTGCACTGTTAAATCCAAAAGACTTTGAGATAGCCGCTTCATATAAATCTTATCCAATCAAAACACTAAAGTCTCATTGGATAGTATAAGTTATTACAATATTATAAACTCGACTGCAAAACAGTGGTGTGTAAATATTGCACTGGTTCCGATGTGAATGGCACTGTAGCTGGACAAATCTGGTCTTGAGAGGCTTTATAAGTAATGGCTCAAGTGAGGAGTGTAAGAGGAATCGATCCATGGTCAGGTGTGCAGCTTACCATCCGACGAACAATTCACATGTCTCGTTACAGTATTATAATTTTTGCTTGATAATAATAATAAAAAATAAGACATTCGAAGAATAAGATTAAAAATATTGTCCTTTATATATATTTAAGCTGAGCAAACAGCTTATAAGAATCTGAACTCAAGCAGTTTCTTTAGAAATTTTAAATGTAACTGTTAAGTTTAGCTTTTGAGATTTTTTTAAAGCAACTACATATTTGACGGACTAAACGTTTGTTATAATTAATTTACTCTTGTGCTACAAAAAGTGTTACGTTACTATGTTGACGTCAGCAAACTGTGATCGTCAAGTGGTTCCTAATGATCGCAGACCTTGTCCGAGAGTGCCGCGCTCCCTTGGCTTGTACACCGCCCGGATTTCTTGCGGCTGCCCGGCTGTAACGACCACGAGTGTAAACTCATGTGGAGTTATAATTTGATCGTTATACTTTTGTGTAGTTGTTGTTTGTTATTTTGAGTTGGCTGACAACATGCCTTGACAGTACAAGTCATAGAAACAAAACAACAACCATACAAGCTCAGAAACAATAGTTTTATCTACGTACACTTGAGGTCGCCGAATGAATACTACCAAAATAGTAACGACTGTGTGCACTGTTTGTTTTAGTAAGATATATAAAATTTTAATAATTTTATTTATTATTTATTTACGTCTCCGGGTAAGAATAGCATCCTCCCATCTCCTACCGTTGGGTGTTCGTAACTAAGGGATACAAGAAGACGGGCAGCAGCGTCTTTGTATTGGGGTACCTACCACCTATAATAAATAAAAATAAATAATAAATTAAGAAGAATTTGAGAAGGAAATCAAGAGAAGAATACAGCTGGGCTGGGCAGCATTCGCAAAACTTCGTCAGGTCTTCTCGTCACCGATACCGCAATGTCTGATGACTAAGGTCTTTAATTAGTGCGCCCTACCAGTAATGGCGTACGGTGCTGAGACGAGGTCACTTACGGTACGACTAGTCCACCAATTTAAGGTCGCTGAGCGAGCTATGGAGACAGCTATGCGTTTCTCTGAGGGATCGAGTAAGAAACCAAGTAATTCGCCAGAGAACAAAAGTTACTGACATAGCACAACGGATTAGCAAGCTGAAGTGGCAGTGGGCTGATCATATTTGCCGCAGAACCCATGATCTTTGGGGAAAACTGGTTCAGGAATGGAGACCACGAACTGGAAAACGTAGCGTAGGACGCCCTGTGACCCGGTGGAGTGACGATATACGCAAAGTTGGCAGTGACTGGATGAGGAGAGCCGAAGACCGGGCTCAATGGCGTGTATTGGGGGAGGCCTATGTCCAGCAGTGGATAAATGTAGGCTGTCATTATCAGCCTCTGATGATGAAATAATAGATAAACTTAATCAAACATATAAACATTTTATTTATTTTTATTTATTTAATAAATAAATCCTTTATTGGAACAAAAAGTTATACGCAGTTTGGCGGGTTACAATCAAATGTAACGGTTTGTCGGCGGGATTAGCGCTCGATTTACTTTATTTATTTATTTATTTAACTGTTTTTAGTTATTTTGTGCGCACCAGTACACCGTCTCTTGTGTTCAACTAAGCTAACTAAAGCTACAACAGCCCGCGCGTCACTGTGGCCACCTGCCGCGCCCGCCGCCGCGCCCGCCCTAGGCTCAAATCACCGCGCGTTCACTGTGGACAACCACTCAGGACGCCTACCAAGCGTGGGGATTATAGCAACCCCTCCGTTCTAAGGGGGAAGCCTTTCGTTGAGCAGTGGCTGTGTTAAGACTGCTGATGACGATGATGATTAAATTTAAAACAAAAGATAAATTGATGGTAACGGCTATGCCAATATAAATTTTGCTCAGCGTTCCTTACTTTAAAGTAAAATTGTTATTAAATATAAAGAAAATTGTTTATTGAACACACACAAACAATTTCATCAACATCGGTCCAGCCGTTTAGCAGGAGTTCAGTGACATACACATGTACAGTAGAATTATATATATAAAGATTTAAAAAATATATTTTATGAACCAGGCCCTTGACTTTTAACTGGAGCTTAAAACACGCGCAATATATACTGTCGTTTTCACTGTTCCTAGCTCCCAAAAATATGTTACTATCAATAGACCTTTCACCGGGCTATCGGAGCTCAAGCTATAATATCCAATGAAGCAGTGAACCTCTTCCCGCATTCGATCGGCTCAAGACACTATTATACTAAACCTATCAGTTAAAGGCGGCTTGAATTAGACGGGTATTTGCCACTGGAAGTGTGTCACCGCGAGCACAGAGTAAATATTTATATAGGTACACATATTGTGATGAGGGTCGGCGGTGTAGAGACGGCGAATTCAACGGGAATAGTTAGTGACGGGGAAAACCAGTGTTTAATTTGACCCGGATTCAAGCCATGCGAATGATTCGTCAATTAGAATGATGCCGCATTGGTCGTAACCATTAGGGAATTTTAGCAGGCACCGGAATTGAAGTAGTGTAGACCAAATAAAATGACATACGCGTAGTGTTGAGCCATTAGGCCTAGGCATATTGTTGAGGCATTAGGTAATTTTTTTTTTAAATTTGATATTTTCGAGGTAAAAAAATAAAGCCGCTATCCGCATCTGTAGGTCTGTCTGTTTATGATAATCGAACGGGTAAGAATTTACTTTATAACAAATACTTTGTATTTCATAACTACAGTAATCTTTTTTTTCTCTTGATTTATGAAGCTTTTTTTTTGTTTTTTTTTTTTTTGTTTGACGCGATGGAAATCTTCCAAAGATCCCCGGGAGCTGTGGGGCTCGACCGGGGTATGTGGGATTCTTACCCACTAAAACCCCCGCGGCTGTCGCATCGGCACATGAGGGGGGACCCAGGGCTCTCCGGTGGGATCTGCACCAGGGGGGCCCCTTCAGTGCCTTGCCTTTGAGCCCGCCGCCGGAGGGAGCATTGTAGCCCCCCGGGAACCTGACACGGTACTCACGGGGACGGGGGTCGCAACCCCGCCGCCATCCTCCTCGGAGTCGCCGCCGTACTCAATCGGCGTTCAAAGGGCCCACACCCCGAACGTCCAGCGACTCCGAAGGTGATTTATGAAGCTATGTCAACTTCGACTGTGTCACCCCATAGTAACAATTAATACATGCTAAATTTACTTAAGTACCTTAAGTATTCGAATAAACAGTAGCCTTCGACAATAAATTCGTCTAAACAAACACCTAATGGTAATATTTTTATTGTAAAACTGGATCAGATAGGATCCGGTGATGTAACTGTGAGTCCATCCCTGGGTGCGATTAGGGGCGACGACACGACGACGCCATGAGTGCGGCGCGCTGTCATTATAACACCACACGGACTGCTGGAGAAGAATATATACTTGATTGGTACTTGCCAAAGGGGATATATGTATTCGCTGTTTGACTCGTTATACACGGCACATCATTGTATGTGCTTTAGAAATAACCTGTTTTGAAGTTTATATTAAACACCATAAACATAAAGCTACCTACAGGTTTTTAAGTACAATGACGCAGTAATCTCTTAATTCGGGTGTACTGAATATGTTGCTGGCTTATATTGTAAACACTTATTGATAAAGACATCAGAATAGGCTGCTTAGAAATAAACGGTGCCTATTAGTTGTAACCGTAAATCTTTACTGAAATTCCACTGCATAAAAGGTTTGAACCAGTAAATCTCTTACCTTACCACCATTAACGTACCAAGCATTTTAGTGTGCCACTATAAATCATTACTAATTTTATTTAGCCCATGTGAACGGCCGCGCCGGCTACGGCTCGGTTATTGTTGTTTGTTTCTCTCAAACACTGGGATAACTAAAGTTAAAACATTCATCA
Source organism: Furcula furcula (assembly GCA_911728495.1). Classification (NCBI taxonomy): domain Eukaryota; kingdom Metazoa; phylum Arthropoda; class Insecta; order Lepidoptera; family Notodontidae; genus Furcula; species Furcula furcula. The sequence continues at coordinate 29,049,276 of OU452247.1, read as the reverse complement.
TAAGCCCCCCAGAGACGGTAAAAACTAAATGTGTCGACAAAAAAAAAACTAGCTGAACAAAGTATTAAGGCAACTACATCCCAGCTGTGACATAAAGTTTGATAATATCGCATAGCGTTCTTGCGATATCCGTTCTATAATAATTAGTAAATTTCGACGGACGCGATCTTACACTGTTGCAATAATTACGACGCGATATAAGTAGGACGCTAACGTTCCTGTCTTCTGCGATATATATCTCTCTCTCGATATCTGTTCTTAGCAATTTGAATTAGGGTGACACATCACAGCTATGTGTTATAAGCTGTCTGATGGCTGATACTGAGAGAGCTTTACGCGTGCGATGTGAAGTACTTATTGTTCTGTGGTACTGCTTGTACTCTAAAGTGTGTAAATGTCGATGAATAGTTGCGTCTTGATTGATATAAATTATCACCAAATTGTACATTAGGGACATCTAAGTGTTGACTTGCATAATATAAGTTTAATAAGTGTTTTCTAAGTGGTTCTGTCTAACAGAATACAACATTAATAAAACTATTTATCTTAGACATGATAAGTAACTGACCCGTGGGGTGTCCGGGTAAGAATAGAACCCTCCCATCTCCCGTTGGGTGTCCGTAAAGGGCGACTAAGGGAAAACAAAAAGATGGGCAACAGCATCTGTCTATTGGATTATCTACCACCTTTACTGCGATCATGGCAACTTCTCTGTTTTAAAGGGAAGCCTTGTTCAGCAGTGGATGCGACGGCTGCTGCTGATGATAAGTAATTTATCAGACATAATAAGTATTGTATTTTTATGTTTTTTCTTTATTTCAGATCGATACCTGCAAAAAATTGGAGCACGATGAATGTAAGTTCGTCCTTATAATCTTACAAATGTTTTCATAATAAATTTAACAATCGTAATAACAGCTCAATGTTAACATTATGTATTTGAAGCCTAAATTTGGTGGTCAAATAATTTGTAGTGTGACCTACTAAAGACAGGTTGTTTTGGGCGAATGGCACGTACGTAGAAACTTATTCTGATTTGATTTTTGACGCACAAATTAAAAAGGTACTAAAATATTGAAAAAAATACGTTAACATGTGTGAACAAGAAATATTAAGGTGCCCATTGACGATACGTCCATCAATCCAAATGGCGTGGACGTCTTCCAAAATTGTTCCGTGAATGTGAAAAACGTTTGCCAATTTATTGGACGACGTCCAGATTTGGATTCCAAACGGATTGAAATCCATGCATCCAATCCTAATGGACGACGTCCGCGGCCGACTGTCAATGCGAAAAACGTGCGCCACGCCATTTGGAAGACGTCCGAATTGTCTGTGAATGGGCAAAAGCCCGTCCATTTTATTGAAATTTTCTTCTCAGTTTATGCTCTGGCGTTCACGGTGGCACATGTGCTGGATTATAAGAGCTCTGTGGCTGAGTCTATGAAACGTATAAATAAAATCCCCGGATTGCATTAATGTTATCGCAGGCTTTCTGGAATATGTCTTTACAAATAAGCAGTGCCTCTGTACTATTATTTCCTATAATAATAATATTCTAAGACAATCTATACACGGTCATCCGATCCCAAACTAGGCAGAGGCTGTACTATGGAAACCAGACAACTGATACTAATACATATATACTACTTTTTTTGTAAATACATACATAAATAGATAAATAACACCCAGACACTTTGCGGAAATCGAACCCACGACCTATCGGGTAGCAGCCAGGGTGTCTAACTACTAGACCAACAGGCCCGTCGAAAAATTATGAAATGTTTATAAATAAATATTACGTTTGCGCGTGACTTTGTATTAAGTAAGTTGAAAAAATATAAATCGCATCCATGTTTATGGCAAGTGAAACATTCTGATTATCTATCACACTGTTCATCGTGCATTTCTTTTTTCTCTGTGGAGAAATGCAGTAATGAATGCTCTGTTGGATTGTCTAAAAGAAAGGGTCCTGTTGGTACTGTGCTAACTTAAATACGGTTAAAGAAAATATCCTTTAATCCATATTCTCTAACGTTTTTCATATCATCATCATCATCATTAGCAGCCGATAGACGTCCACTGCTGAACAAAGGCCTCCCCCTTAGAAGGGAGGGGTTGCCATAATCCCCACGCTTGGCAGGCGGCTTGGGGATCGCAGTTAAGTATAGGTGGACGATAAATCCAAAATAAAGACGCTGCTGCCCGTCTTCCTGTTCTCGCTTAGTCGCCTCTTACGACACCCAACGAGAGGAGATGGGGGGATGCAATTCTAACCCGGCACCCCACGGGTTTTTCATATAGCGTGCGACATTCGAAGTGACTGTGCGTACGTCCAAATGGACGTACGTCAATGTGCGTATAATATGGTGTGCTTCCATTCGGAAGTATTCCATTTGAAAGCATCCAAATGGACGTATCGTCAGTGGCTACCTTTAAAATAATTATATCATGCATTTTACCTGATACCATATCTTCGTACTTGTTTCACCAATCTCCCTTTAAAAATACCGCTTGAAAATCTCTTCAAAACAAATTTTGTATGAAAATATGGAATAAATAGGGAGCCGAGATTTAACAGATCATTACCTACGGAGATGCTTGGTGGCTGACACTCTGCGAGTGAAAGCGAGCGAAAATCTATTTTGAAATCTCGTGTATTTTGATGGAATAAAAGATTTTAGTGTTGGTAATATTTAAGCGAATACAGCATTTTAAATAAAACTTCATTTATGTCTCGTAAAACCCTAAGGCCCAAGTGTGTCGGCAAAAAACGTATATTCAGTACCACCACCATAACCTCGGTTATGGACCCTTAACAGACCATTATCTTAACCAAGCTCGACACATTAACGAACTAAGTTGAACTTGTATTACTTAACTAAACATTAAACAACAGCTTTCAAATTTAGTAGCATATAATGTTACCTAACCAAATCAAGATGCCATCTCATACGATATGTACAGTCATTTCGTTTTGTAGAGCATATGTACATTTACATTAATTACTAATTCATTCCATATTCATGAATTCTGCGGAGAACAGGAAAAGAAAACGCTCCATGTTTTTGTTATGATTAAATAAGAATAGCTCAGTTAAAAAATAACCGGTCAAGTGCGAGTCAGACTCACGCACCGAGGCGAGGGTTCCATATTTTCTTTGGACCTATTGAAGTTAATTTACAATTTATCTAACACCAGATTTATCTAATTTCTCTGACCTCAGATAGCCAAAAACCAAACCGAAAAACTAAGTTTATTTGTCGAGGTTTTATTAGGATTAGTAAAAAACTGTACCTACTACTTAGAAAGATGATTTTATTTTGCCTGAATAATATATAATAGATATTTTTAGAAACCCTAAGTGGAAATAATAAAAAAAGAACAATGGTACATACCCAAACTGGTTTATTGACACTAAAACATCACTGACACAAAGGTTACACATACTGTGACACATTTACAGGTAATTATAAAAATTTGGGGACTCCCCCAAGTAGTCTCCGCCATCCACAACAAACTACACCAATTCCAACGCTCAAGAAATACAATTAAATAGCACAACCGTATTATATAAATCTAGTGACAGAATGACAGAGTGACAGAATGACAGAGTGACCGCACTATACGACTACTAGTACAAACTTTTAGCACGAGATCTAATAAATGAATGTCCCTTGCACCGCCAGAGCAGTGACTTATATACGCGTTTGCTGCGTTCGGTCATTCTACCATTCTACCCTCCAGTCTTGAAATATTCGACAGTATACTTACATGGATTATCCATAATTATTTCAGATTTTTCCTTTCACAATATTCGGAGATTAAGGGGGATTATTATAAAGGGGGGGTGGGGGAACGGTTTTTTTTTACATTTTTGATTATCAGCCAAAAAATACGTGAAATAAACCAAAATAAAAATCGGTTTTTAAATGTGTAAATGAAGCCCTTTCATATGATACCCCACTCGATATAGTAGTCACACTTTAAATTTTTTTTTTCATTTGTAATGAGGTTGGGTAAGTAAGATCTAAAACTATTTCAAGTTTCAAATCGATAGCGTCAGTGGTTCCTGAAATATATAGGTGTAACAGACAGAAAGACAAACAGACGAAGTCTCACCATAAGTGTTCCTTTTTTACCTTTTAGGTATCATCATCATCATCATCACCAGCCGGAAGACGTCCACTGCTGAACAAAGGCCTCCCCCTTTGACCGCCACAATGAACGACAATTTGCTATTTGCATCCACCGGTTTCTTGCGACGCAAACAATGTCGTCGGTCCACCTAGTGGGAGGCCTGCCTACGCTGCGTCTTCCGGTTTGTGGTCGCCACTCGAGAACCTTTCTTCCCCAAGGGTTATCGGTTCTTCGAGCGATGTGGCCTGCCCACTGCCACTTCAACTTGCATATTCTACGAGCTATGTCGGTGACCTTGGTTCTTCGGCGAATCTCCTCATTCCGGATTCTGTCGTGCAAAGAAACTCCGAGCATAGCTCTCTCCATAGCTCATTGTGTGACTCTGAGCTTTTCCAAAAGGCCAGCTGTTAAAGACCACGTCTCAGTACCATATGTCATCACTGGCAACACACACTGGTTAAAAACCTTTGTCTTCAGGCACTGCGGAATTTCGGATGAAAAGATGTCACGTAGTTTCCCGAACGCTGCCCATCCGAGTTGGATTCTTCGGGCGACCTCTTTGTCGAAGTTGGACCCACCTAACTGGATAGTTTGTCCTAGGTATACGTAGTGGTCAACAACTTCGAGTGTATCGTTCCCAACAACTACCGGTACGGGTGCAACATGGACATTAGACATGATCTTTGTCTTGTCCATGTTCATTTTAAGACCCACCTGTTGGGAAACGCTACTGAGGTCGCTGAGCATCGTATTGAGGTCCTCCAGCGACTCTGCCATAATGACTATATCATAAGCAAAACGAAGGTGAGTGATGTATTCGCCATTGATGTTGATGCCGAATCCGTACCAGTCCAGAGCTTGAAAACGTCCTCCAATGCGTTTGTGAACAGTTTCGGAGAAATAACGTCTCCCTGTCTCACACCTCGCTGCAATGGGATTGGATTCGTGCTCTCGTCCTGTAGTCGGATCGACATGGTGGCGTTGCTGTACAAACACTTCAATACTTCGATGTACCTATAGTCGATATGGCACCGCTGGAGGGACTGCAATACCGCCCAGGTCTCGATTGAATCGAAGGCTTTTTCGTAGTCCACAAACGCTAGACATAATGGCCGATTATACTCCTCGGTCTTCTGTATAATTTGGCGGAGCGTATGTACATATGTGGTCTACGGTGCTAAAGCCTTTTCGGAACCCGGCTTGTTCGTCCGGGAGGCTGGAAGTCATCAAACCTGCATTCGAGACGGTTTGTAATGACTCTCGAAAACAGCTTGTATACATGGCTCAGGAGTGAGATGGGTCTATAATTCTTCAACAAGGTGTTATCACCTTTTTTGAAGAAAAGAACCACCACACTTCTTTGCCATGCTTCTGGCGTAGTACCCTCGAGTAAGACGGAATTAAATAACTTCTGGAGGACTAAAAGTACCGGTGTTGAGGTGTATAACTGTCCGTAAAACCTCTCGAGCTCTCTCAATATCTCCGGCTTCGGTGAGATGACACTGCCGTCGTCGATATTCAGCCTGGTCATGTGGCTCCGCCCAATAAACGAATTCTTTGCGAACGCTTTATAGCCTTGATTCCGCTCAATCGCGTCCTTAATACATGCTGTATTATAGGAACGCAAGTCTTGACGGATGGATTTCGAGATTCGTCTATTGAGTTCAGCATATTCTGACATATCAGCTGAAGATTGCAGTCCCATCTCAGTCCGGGTTTCCATTAACTTAATGGTTTGATTGGAGAGCTTCTGAGGCTTATTACGGCGTGGGGTCTTGGAGAAAGAACTTGGACCCCACTGCATGGACAGTTTGCACCAACCCATTGTTTAACTCGACCGCAGTTTCGCATTCGGATAGGCACTGAAAGCGATTGTGTAGTTCGAGATGAAAGTCTTCGGGATTTCGGATTTGGGCGCTTCCCGGACGGAGCGTGGACTTCATCAGACGAGACCTCTCGAGCTTGACATTGATATTTAATATGCCTCTAACAATGCGGTGATCGCTACCGGTTTTCACCCTGCCGATCACGGAGACATCATCGAATATATGCTTCTTGGTCGTCATGATGAAGTTGATCTCATTTTTGGTCAAACCATCGGGGCTTATCCACGTCCACTTCCTGGATGGTCGCTTCTTGAAGAAGGAGTTCATCGCAAAGAGTCCCTCCTTCTCCATGAAGTCGACCAGCCGCTGGCCCCTTTGGTTCCGCTGCCCGTACCCATAAGACCCCATTCCGTGTGCCCACCTTCGCGTTGAAGTCCCCCATAACAACGGTGAAGTGAGTTTTGGAGGTGTGTTAGGCTTCTTTTAGGTATGGAACCCTAAAAACAGATCATTATCTGCATGTTCGATGAGCACCGGCCTAAGTCAACTTCGATAAAATCCGAGGCGAGACTAAAGCGAGGTCTATCAAGATTTGATTTAAAATATCAAATCAAAAAGTGATATTATTATAATGTTGCAACACCCAACATGAAACACTACAATACCGGCTGTACGGACTTAGGCGTGTAATTTAAAATTATAATAAATAAACGTTGCCCTGATTTGTCTTCAGATTCAATATTGCCGATTGTCAATTTATTACTTTTCATCACCATCATCAACAGCCGAGGTACGTCCACTGTTGAACAATAGGCCTCCCCCTTAAAAGGGCGGGGTTGCAATAATCCCCACGCTTGGCAGCCATCTTGGTGATCGCAGTGTTATAGGTGGTAGGTAACTAGGTAATCCAATAGAAAGACGCTGCTGCCCGTCTTCTTGTTCTACCTTAGTCGCCTCTCACGGACACCCCACGGGCCGTTCTATTACTTTTAATCAAATGAAACGCTCGACCCATTTTCATTATAATATTGTAAAAACAAAATCCCGAATTCGGTTTATCTGTGTATAACATTTTACGTTTTTACTTTCGTTCCATTACGTACCGCCCTTTTCATGTATGTTCTGTTAGGTATTTGCACATTTATATCCCTTTATCGAATGGAATTTTGAATTCCTTTATATAAGAGTATTTTTCTTATTACCATAGGTACAAGCTTCATTACAAGCACCCCGATAACAAAATGGCCCCCAATATTTTTGGTAAATCAAATATAAATCATCATAAAAAATATCGTCGGCCAGCCTCCCCGGCCGTGGCGCCCCATCCCATCCAATTACTAAGCCAAACAGAGCCGACTAAGATAAAGACAAATCAATTACCAGTACTTCGGTCTGCAGAATAGACGTCATAATATTGCTGCTGAGGTTATTATATTATATTGTGGTAAGCTTTACAGTCCACATGTTTTAGATTTCATTATTTCGATTTCAAGATACTGTAATACTTCAGGTAATCAGGATGGTCACAATAATCAACACATAAGCATTTGACGGTCAATTATATTTTGTAAACAATCGTGCAGAGTTTCCACTTACAACTGTTCTCAATGACGGTGACAGAATAACTAACTCGAACGTTGTGACACCGGTATATATAGGCAAACAGATAAGCTAATCAAGAGTCATACATATACAAAAACTATTACATATTTAACATTAATCAATACTATTTAGATTGGAGATTTAATTAGGAGAATTATCAATCAATAATACATATAAACCACAACTAATGTAAATATTACTCATAATCAGTATTTTGTTACGCCGGAAGCTGTCAAGCGCACGGCGACATAATTATATTTCATTTAGTAGGTAGTTACAAATAAGTATTTAAACACAAATCAAAAAATAATGTCATGCTATAGAACAAATTAAATCACAAATATAATCAATATATAATTATCTAGGTGCACAAAGTTGAGCAGGGACCGGAAGTCTAACACTCGGCCATCCTGCTTTGCCGTGCCCCACGGCGATCAGTATTACCACTTTCAGCCTAGTTTGTCCCTGATATACAGCATCTGAAAAAAAAAATACAAAAGCAGAACATCTATCCATGTAGTCGTAACTAATAGGTATTAAGCTTGTAGGCTGCTGTTGCTGCTACTGCTCTATTAATAAACCATAAATTATGTCCCGATCTCAGTTTCTATCATTGCATTCATGAATGACAACATCTATATTCATAATGTATCCTATATCTATCACCTTTCACAAAGTTTTTATTTATCACACAGCATTTATTTATTCCATATCGCAAAGCTTTAATGAACCCCATGTCACATAGCATTTATATATCCCTTATCACCCACTTTTTTCCATATCACACTTCCATATCACACAGATTTTTATCACATTGCATTTAATTAACCCCTTATCACTCAGCTTTTTATTTAACCCATATCTCACAGAATTAAAGATTATTTCATATCAATGTAGCAGTTTATATATATGTATGTATGTATATATACCTATAAATTTATCCATGTATTTATTTATATAAATATATATATATTACATAATTTATTTTATATTTAATTATAATTTATTTATATATTTAATTTATTTATTTATTACATAATTTACTTTGTATTTTTGTATGTAGTAATTTGTTGTACACTTGTTTGTATCCCCAACAGTATTTAAATTTTTCTCCAAATTCTCCATCACTCAAAGGTTAGCCGTCAGAAAACTCAATGTTTGGGTTAAGTACGCCTTTGTACATTAATTTTCTTTATTTTATAATAATGTGTAATATTATTGTGTGCAATAAAGAATAAGAATAGATCCAATTTAATCCATATCACATAGACCATATCTAACCCATATCACACAGATCCAACATATTCCATATAACACGGACTTTGACTAACCCATATCACATAGATCCAATTTAATCCATATCACACAGATCTTATTTAATCCATATAACACAGATCCAATCTAATACATATCACACAGATTTTATTTAAACCATATAACACAGATCCAATCTAATCCATATCACACAGATTTTATTTAAACCATATAACACAGATCCAATCTAATCCATATCACACAGATCTTATTTAATCCATATAACACAGATCCAATCTAATCCATATCACAGATTTTATGTAACCCGTATAACACAGATCTAATCTAATCTATATCACACAGATTTTATTTAACGAATATATCACAGATCCAATCTAATCCATATCACACAGATTTTAATTAAACCATATAACACAGATCCAATCTAATACATATCACACAGATTTTATTTAAACCATATAACACAGATCCAATCTAATCCATATCACACAGATTTTATTTAAACCATATAACACAGATCCAATCTAATCCATATCACACAGATCTTATTTAATCCATATAACACAGATCCAATCTAATCCATATCACACAGATCTTATTTAATCCATATAACACAGATCCAATCTAATCCATATCACACAGCTTTTATGTACATATTGGATGGTGAAATTCAGTTTACATTGATTTGTTGGGATTATTAATTACATCAGTAATCATTGATAATCACTTTGAATCACGTGAGTTACCAATAATGAGTATCACTCTTACATATCCCCAAAACTGGCGCGCGACGCGTAATAATATTGAAAGTCTGGCGCGCGATGCAGCTTCCTGTCAAACTAAACTTTTATGATTATGTTAGATACATTAACTTAACTTTCTAACAAGTCTAATTTCTCAACCCTATCTATTTCTATTTATCGGAAGATACTACTATGTTCTCATTAGGTATGGGTGAAGTATATGGTGTAAGGACTTCACCACGTACTATTGGAATAAATTTTCGATATCTTTTCATGCCCTTGATATAACTTATAACATATCTATTGAGTGGTCGGCTTTACATCCTTTATAGGTACAATCCGTTATTTTTTTCTAGTAACATACGCATTTTACGTTGTCATACAGAGTAGTTAACGCACTTCCTATATACGTGAATTGATGCCCGAATAATGGCTGAAAAGGAGGGAACCTAGCGATCGCAAAATCAGTATTATAAATTAGCGAGATCATGGTAAGATTTGTATACATGCAGATGTTTTAAATGTTATAAAGTTACGACATTATTACAGTTTACGAACAGCTTTAGAAAATACTTTCACACGGCCACAGTCTATAGTCTATTAGTAGATCAAAGTCTTAAATTGAAAGCCATCAGCGAGCTATGCGGGGAATAATAACTAAGGTGGTCTCTAATGCGGCGCAGTCCAACTCTGCATCCACGGGGATGCCAATGAAATATATCCGATAACGTTTTAGTAACCAACTGCTAATGTATCTAGCTCGTAGCTATGATAAAAATTGTTTCTCTCTAGTCAATTACTAAATATGCAATCTGTTATATAACTCCAACAGATTGGTTTTGCAACAGTACTCCTCTCCACCTAATCCAAGCGTATTTGCTCAGTATGGAATATAGATTCTTGGACAGGACCCCGTCTAATCTACGTCCTTCTTGGTCTACTGCGTGGGACCTACAGACATCAGCAAATCCGCGAGTAAACCTAATATACAACATTAATCCTAATTGACGCATCCCAAACAAATTAGTAAGTTTTTTTTTTTATATTCAGCTATGCAACGAATTTGAGTCTATCCCGGCCGCAGTGTTCCCGCGGAAATCTTGTGTTCTAAATAATTAACGCTTGTCTAAGGACATGAGGCATATTCCTATGATGGATAATGCTATTTAGCAGTACGTGCATTGTGCGCTCTGTAGTCTAATTATATACTCTAGAATAAACCCCTTTTCCCACTACAACTCCTAGACTCGCATAGATAGACAGATTCCCTCATAACGTATTGCATCACTGATGCGTACAGTGCGTGGGAGTAGCAACACCATGCTGAATGTTATTAGTACCTAGTAAGCCAGATTGTCCAATTATGGGGCACTGGGTACATTCACATGAGCCGAGCTGAGCACACCCGGTGTGTCAAACAGCGCGGGCAGGTACTTAAACTAAAATTATGCATTAAGTAATTAAATTCTGTATATAACCCATTATGGACCTTGTCGGTGTCTGTATTTTATTGTATTTTGCTATATTTTGCTATATTTTGCTATATTTTGCTATATTTTGCTATATTTTGCTATATTTTGCTATATTTTGCTATATTTTGCTATATTTTGCTATATTTTGCTATATTTTGCTATATTTTGCTGTATTTTACTATATTTTGCTGTATTTTACTATATCTAGCTGTATTTTACTATATCTAGCTGTATTTTACTATATCTAGCTGTATTTTACTATATCTCGCTGTATTTTACTATATCTCGCTGTATTTTACTATATAATATAATATCTTGGGACAATCCACACACGGTTATCCGATCCCAAACTAGGCAGAGCCTGTACTATGGAAACCAGACAACTGATACTAATACTTATATACTTTTTTTTTTGTAAATACATACTTAAATAGATAAACAACACCCAGACACTTGGCGGGAATCGAACCCACTCAAATATCTCGCTGTATTTTACTATATCTCGCTGTATTTTACTATATCTAGCTGTATTTTACTATATCTAGCTGTATTTTACTATATCTAGCTGTATTTTACTATATCTAGCTGTATTTTACTATATCTAGCTGTATTTTACTATATCTAGCTGTATTTTACTATATCTAGCTGTATTTTACTATATCTAGCTGTATTTTACTATATCTAGCTGTATTTTACTATATCTAGCTGTATTTTACTATATCTAGCTGTATTTTACTATATCTAGCTGTATTTTACTATATCTAGCTGTATTTAACTTTAAACTTTATTTAACTTTAAACTTTATTTAACTTTAAACTTTATTTAACTTTAAACTTTATTTAACTTTAAACTTTATTTAACTTTAAACTTTATTTAACTTTAAACTTTATTTAACTTTAAACTTTATTTAACTTTAAACTTTATTTAACTTTAAACTTTATTTAACTTTAAACTTTATTTAACTTTAAACTTTATTTAACTTTAAACGTTATTTAACTTTAAACTTTATTTAACTTTAAACTTTATTTAACTTTAAACTTTATTTAACTTTAAACTTTATTTAACTTTAAACTTTATTTAACTTTAAACTTTATTTAACTTTAAACTTTATTTAACTTTAAACATTTAACTTTAAACATTATTTAACTTTAAACTATATTTAACTTTAAACTATATTTAACTTTAAACTATATTTAACTTTAAACTTTATTTAACTTTAAACTTTATTTAACTTTAAACTTTATTTAACTTTAAACTTTATTTAACGGTTTTTTATTGTCGTAAGATTGTTATATTTCATATATAATTCTCATCAGTACCTATTTCCCCGCTTGCTAAGAGTATATTATGCTTGCTACTCTGTGATAATTATTATCTCAGAGGATAACTACAAAAAACAATTCCTCAACCTTATGATACGACTACTGTCAACTCCACTACAACAATAAGTATTCGTGAGAAATATAAGGTTCGGGTTGATATTGACGTAAATTTGTACAAATGCATAATATCGTGGCGGTATTACATTACTGTATTCTAAATAGACTAGGAATTCAATTGCTTGTTGCATACTAAGTTTTTTTTTTATATTAAAAGTTATGAATTAATCTTATAAAATGTTCTGAGGTAACTAAAAATATCTTTTGATTTACCATTGACTACCCAATTATTAAGACTAATTATCAGCAAGATTTTCATCATCAAAAATCAACAATACCGCACAAAACATGAACATTATAATAATATAAGAAGTTTCCAATGAGTTGAATATCAACCACCAAATCCTTTCATTTTAACTATAGAAGGTTTGATCCTCGGCTTTAAATTACGAGCTTCGTAAGCCTAAGTACTGTAAGTTTTTTTTTTTTTTTTACTACCCGTGTCTGCGCATGCAACAAGGTGCTAACCATTACTATTACTATTTGCTATATTCCTGTAAAAGTCCATATAAACATTTTAAGTTATAATTAAAACGCTACTGACCTTTTGTGCCGATGTGAAGAGCCAGCCGCAGCGCCTCGTAGCACGGCATCTTGCAGCCCCGTACTACATGGCCCTCTCCTTACCGCGTAGCATTTCCGATCTCTTGTGGATCCTTGAAGACTAATCGGTGAGCTGTCGAACAGTTTCGCCACAATCATACATGTCGTCCCACTGGTTAATTTAATTTTTTGTCGTTGCTTGATTCATCGTTTTGAAGTCCGCGGCGCCTTTTTTCGTTGAACATGCCTTATCGATCTCCTCGTAGTCAGGTGAACAAGAAAAAAAATCTTAGTTTTCTTCGTAATCTCTTGAAATTGTTGTGTAGTTTCCATAAATCTTTGTACCAATTCCATCAACATGTGGGCCTGAATATATCCCACTTCTGAAGTGTAATACTTCAGGTAATCAGGATGGTCACAATAATCAACACATAAGCATTTGACGGTCAATTATATTTTGTAAACAATCGTGCAGAGTTTCCACTTACAACTGTTCTCAATGACGGTGACAGAATAACTAACTCGAACGTTGTGACACCGGTATATATAGGCAAACAGATAAGCTAATCAAGAGTCATACATATACAAAAACTATTACATATTTAACATTAATCAATACTATTTAGATTGGAGATTTAATTAGGAGAATTATCAATCAATAATACATATAAACCACAACTAATGTAAATATTACTCATAATCAGTATTTTGTTACGCCGGAAGCTGTCAAGCGCACGGCGACATAATTATATTTCATTTAGTAGGTAGTTACAAATAAGTATTTAAACACAAATCAAAAATAATGTCATGCTATAGAACAAATTAAATCACAAATATAATCAATATATAATTATCTAGGTGCACAAAGTTGAGCAGGGACCGGAAGTCTAACAATACCTACAACTGATGTCTAAACTAGTCTAACCTCGCCATGTAACAGTGAGCTCTCGGTTTAAGTCCAAGGTGAAACAAACACTAGGTTGGCAATTTGTGTGAATCGTTTTGTAGTAATGATTGCCACTTGGTTACGGGGGCGAAAATATTTTGGAGACATCATAGTAGGAGCCTTTGATACAATCCATTAATTGGCATTCATGGTACTCGTATTGGCATCCTGCTATGACACGCTGAGCCACTCAGCTGCAAACATTTACACAATTGTATTACAATAGGCATTTAATCGGCCTCGGCGGCCCGTGGCACGGCACGATCAGTCACTGCCAATTGGAGTTCGCAGGTTTAAATATTGCAACAAGTTTATATAATTTGTTCATTACTGGCTACGATAATATAGTCCGTTTTCACTAAAGTAATGAGAAACATGTGTGTAAAAAAAGTGACAGTGAGTTATAGAGCACTTGTGCATTATAATATTTCCTGTGTAGTTGGCTAATCGTGCTAAAATAAAATGATACGGCTGGGAGAACAATATTTTTCTTTACAGTAATTGCTCAATCCCAAATACCCCGGTTGAGCCACACAACCACCGATGATATTTTGAAGGTTTCCCCCACGAACCAACGACGACGACGAGGTTTCATTGTGGCGTTCCAATGAGGTGGCCTATGTTCAGCAGTGGACGTCTTCCAGCTGATGATGGACGGTAATGGTGATAATTAATTATTTCTTTTTTAAATTCACAAACATACAGCTAACAATGCAATGTAGCTAGCAAAGATAACAGAAGGTTACTAATGCTCTCTCTGACACCAGTCGGCGCAGTATTTCCTCTGTCATCAACAACAGCTTATTAATTGGCTAATGATTTTTACTATTCATTCAAGGGCTAATTTGTATTGGAATTGTATGTGTCCCTGCAAAAGTCCTCAGAATAGATGTTACTTATAAATTATGCTATGCCTGTCTTCTTTTAACTCGTAACTCCGAAGCGATAAATCACAGTGAAAAGGACGACTTGAAATGAGCTTTGTTCGTATTCGTTCGTGGTTCCTTGGCACAGTTGCCGCTTGTTGCTAGCCTGATCAAATACCGCTCTACTAGATTTTTAAATAATCATCAGTAGCTGAAACGTCCACTGCTGAACAAAGGCCTCTCTCGTATAAGGGAGGGGTTGCCATAATCCCCACGCTTGGCAGGCGGCTTGGGGATCAAATAATAACCAATATAAATAGCTTTACAAGGATACAGGTCGCCAACACAAGAAACAAATGTTCAGACATTGCAAAAATAATATTTTTGTAAAATTCATAACACGACGGGAAAATACCGTTGTTAATAGCCTATTCTAGTTAATGAGTTTCAAAATATATAATAGATAGCTGTTAAAATATCAGCCTATTCTTAATTTACTTTATTAATGCTATTCCAACTCAAGTTATGAAAGAGTTCAGCACATCTTTAGAACGGCTCTAGATTGTAACAACAAAATCAATCAATCAAAGTCCCAACGGTGTAATCTGGAACTTTCCATTGAAAATAATTCAAAATCTGTGCATAAAATAATAACAGATATGAATATTTGTAATCGCGTGGCGTAGAACGCGAAGTCGATGGATCCACGCATCGGTGGCTGCGCGGCTGTACCGTGGAGGCTCTCACGACCCTACATTATAATTAACAGGTTTGTTGACCTCCCTGATCTAGAGCTACCGGGCATTCAAGGTTTCAGAAAGACATCAGTTATAAAATTAATAAACTGAAACAATCCATGGATATTTTACGATCTTACGGGTGGGTATTCCACTCGTCCAATATCTTTGTCCATGATTTATTTGTAATTTGCGTAGTTTAGAAAATCGCGAAACGTGGAGCGACCTTAAGCGTTGCTATTATCATTCGATTAATATTGAAAAAGAAAAAACAATACAAATAAATGTCATCAAAGTATCATAAAGAAATTAATTGCTTTAAAAGCATTTATTAATAATTTCATCCTTGAAATAATAATAATATTTTGGGACAATCCACACACGGTCATCTGATCCCAAACTAGGCAGAGCCTGTACTATGGAAACCAGACAACTTATACTAATACTTATACAATACTTTTTTGTAAATACATCTTGATGAAGTCATCAAATTTCTTTGATCAAATGTACTATTGCGGACACGAACCAGTTTACCAGTTTTCGATCAATCAAAATCATTTGAACGACGTGCGCTTACCACGCCTGCACGTATTTTGGGCCGGCACGTGCACGCTATTGTCGTCCTAAAGGTGATACACCACTTGTGACTGCGAGAGTACATTAGCAATATTTTTTTTATGGGACCCTATTAACGGATTAAAGAATGGATGGAAGAAAGATTTTTTCAAATCGGTTCATAATTGCCAGAGTTATGCGCGAACATACATAGAAAAAAAAATATACATATACAGACGAATTGAGAACCTCCTCCTTTTTTGAAGTCGGTTAAAAAAGATAACTTAATAATATAGGTACTCGCATAATTAACAACCAGACTTATGACAAACAGACAATGAGCACGCAAATGTGTTCCCGGTGCGGTGGGACTTAAATCAACGAACTTTTGGGCCGTATTCAGGGTCTCCACCTACTACAGCAAACTTGTAAAATTTCTGACCTTAGTACATTCAAATAAAACTTATTTTACTAATTTGATTGTGGTATAGGTATTTAAGTTTTTGCCTACCTGCTTTCGAAGCGTAATTACCAAAATCTACGGTCACTTGAGGACTGAGCAGTGTGGTGTGACGCTTATACGTCGTAATTGTCACGGCGGCGGCGTTCCCTCGGGTCTCCTTATCGCAGAATGAGAACTGGCCGTCACTTGCTAATTATCCAAACCCCGATCCTGAATTTGCTCAGACAATCAACACACGGTCATCTGAAGCCGAACTAGGCAGAGCCTGTACTTTGGTAACCAGAAAAACAATTATTTTTAAGCAAGATTAATCAAAATATTTAATTTGAATTTTGAAAATCCAACTGTTGATATCTTAAATCCTCAAAATTATTTTAATTTACCTTTGCCGATAAATATTGAGATAAGTTTATAGAACAAAGTTGTACATTATATTAATAAATCACTAAAAATTGCCACTAAGGTGCTGAATAGCTTATAGTAGATGTATCATATCAGTCCAGTAGTTATAATGTTGTCTTTTACTTACGCGAATATTACACATTGAAATTAAACTACTTTTACGGATTTTATCGCGGTTTATTTATTTATTTTACTATCCCGACGTTTCGAATGCTTTGCAGCACCCATGGTCACGGGAGGACTGAGATGTTGAACTTCCTTATGTCACAATTATGCCGGTGTACCCTCAGGTCTTCTTAGTTATTATTGTTGGTCCGATCTACGCAGTAAGAGCTTACAGTATCTTGAGGCCGTGCAGTGTTTTGATTGATATTGGATTTAATTATATTTATCACAGGATCCCAAGCCGGTGGTAACACCCAACCATCTTCTCTATTGAAATTAGGATGTTTTTTGATTTCAATAGCCTCACGAATCATCCTAGGCAGGTGTAAACGCGGCTCAATTCTCGCGTAGTCAAATCGCGAGTGTTTTTTTATCTATGGTGCATTTATACTATTTACATGATCATCTATTCGTTTGCCTTTTGGTTCACTTTTTTGATATCACGCTGCGAAAAACTATTGTAAGAATATATTTAGACATAGCCCTGTTACCGATTAAAATCATTACTTCGTACCACTTGTATTCAATTCAATTACCATATTAACTCAATACGGCCACAACAAAGTGGTCTACGAGCCGAACTTGAACCAGCCGAAAACACGTGGAGCCGGTAAGGAGTGGCATGCTTTAAACTGCCATCCTTCTGCAAGGAGGCCATCGTCAACGAAGCGACGGTGGTGCATTGGTGGTGTGGACGACGACGACGACTCGAGTGGTTATTCATATTTTCGGCGCCGTCTACGCAGCATCTGCCCTTGCAGCCAGGACCGCGGCAAGTGCATCGACGCACAAGCGTGCCAACGGGCACGACAACCAGCACCAGCGTTCAATCCTTGCGTCACCTGGAAAGGCTACATAGCGTACATAGGTCAGGTATATTTAATCCTTCCGTTAGTGCTAACTCACGCATCCTATCACACCATGGAATCATCCAAAGACTTACTAAGAAAACGTGGTACATTCAAATTCAAACTTACATTATTCCGTAAATATTTAGATATTGTTCTCAATTGTAAAGCCCCTACCAGTGCACAGCTCGTCGAATTATCAACTAGGCTCAGTAAAATTGAGGAAATGTATTGTGAATACGACTCCTTACAATCAAATATAGAGTGTTTGTCGGAAATTTCAGAATCCGAACAAGAGAAGGCTTATGCTGATCGAGAAAGTTTTGAGAGCTCCTATTTTGCTGCAGTCGCCATGGCTCAGGATAAGCTGAAGGAGCACTCCCCCTCCGCACACAATGCACCATCAGTGGCAAGTACTGACCTTACAGGTGGGCCAAACATTAAGTTACCAACCATACATTTACGGGTTACCTACCTTTTCGGGTCGCTATGAAGAGTGGCTTGAGTTTCATGATACTTACCTTTCATTAATTCATTCTAATCAAAGCATTCCAAAAATAAGCAAGTTTCATTACCTGCGATCTGCTTTGAAAGACAAGGCTGCTAGCGTTATTGGCTCACTGGATCTTTCAGCAAACAACTATGATATTGCTTGGCATTTGTTATGTGAACGCTATCAAAATAACAATCTTCTCATTAACAACCACATTCAATCAATACTTGATATTGAAAAGTTATTAAATGAATCCCCTGTTCAATTACGTAATCTCATAGACATCATAAATAAAAACTTGAGAGCACTCAATACATTAAACATTGACACTCACAATTGGGACATACTCATAATACACATAGTTTCTAACAAGTTAGACACTGTCACCAACAGAAATTGGAAAGAACACCTCAATACAGTTAAGGACCTACCTGACCTCAAAATGTTTATTGATTTTTTAAAAAATCGTGCAGAATTATTGGAAAGTTTAAACATTACTCAAGTTAAATACAAAAACAATGCATCTGCTTCTGCCCGTCTAGGACAAAAAATCTTTGTTGCCAATTCAGAAAAAACATATAGTTGCCTTTGGTGCAAAGAGAATCATGCAATATATACTTGTCCAAAATTCAAGTCTGCTTCTGTTCAAACAAGAATTAATAAAGTAAAACAATTGAAACTTTGTATGAATTGTTTACGCCAAGGACATGAAGCTAAAAACTGCCGCTTAGGACCATGTAAAATATGTGCTAAATTACACAATACCACATTACACACAGATGATCGCTTATATCCTCATGCGCACCAAGATTCATCATCCAAAGCTGACAGCAACTGTGTAGTATTAACTACTAACGAGGAAGAACTATGTGATTCTGAACCTCAGAGCATCCAAGAAACAATTGAAACTGAAAACATAACTTTATCATCCACTCACAGTAATGGTGTCCTTCTGTCCACAGTGCTCATTGATGTTACAGATCACAATGGTCAGAAACACAAAGTTCGTGCTCTGTTAGATAATGGCAGCACATCTAATTTCATTACAGAAAAATTGGGTAATAAACTTAATTTACCTATACATTCAACATCAACCTGCGTTGAGGGCCTCAGCCGCAAGTCCTTACACATTACTAAATATTGCAATTTGATGCTATCCTCTTGTACTGAAAATTATACAACTAAGGTGAATTGTCTCATCGTTCCACACATAACTCAAGCACTACCGACAATGTGTTTTGACATATCATCATTAAATATTCCATCAAACATACAGTTATCGGACCCAAATTTTCATACTTCGGCAGAAATTGAAATCTTATTAAGTGCTGAAATATTTTGGAATGTTTTAGGAAACAATCGAATATCTTTAGGCAAAAACCAACCAATTCTCAGTGAAACTAAATTTGGTTGGTTGGTATGTGGAACCATAAGCATTAAAGATACACAATTATACCAATCTCATTCTCATTACGCCAATTCTACAGTCCATTGCAAATTTTTGAATGATGTTGATCTTAAAACTCAACTTGACCGATTCTTTGAATTAGAAACCATCTCTTCATCTCGTAAAACAACTAAGGAAGAATGTGAGTGTGAAGAATACTTCTCAAAAACTACAACTCGTCAATCTGATGGTCGCTTTGTTGTAAGAATTCCCTTAAAACAATCCCCTGATTTATTAGGCAATTCATATGATCAGGCTGCTACTAGATTTCTGTCCTTAGAAAGGAGATTTAAACGTGATCCAAACTTTAAACAATCCTATTGTGACTTTATTGAAGAATACATTAATCTGGGGCATATGGCTATCAATGAAAACCTAGTAGATGATGCCCATACATACATATTACCACATCATGGCATTCTAAGAGCGTCAAGTCTGACTACTAAGCTGAGAGTGGTCTTTGACGCATCAGCAACAACAACATCCGGAGTGTCATTTAATAACATCCAACATGTAGGACCAACTGTCCAAGATGATCTCATTAGCATCCTAGTTCGATTTCGACAGCATAAATATGTTGTCACAGCTGACTGTGAAAAAATGTATCGTTGTGTACTTGTTGCAGACGACCAAAGATGCTTACAACAAATACTCTGGCGATTCAATTCGACAGAACCCCTGAGGCAATACAAACTGAACACTGTAACCTATGGCACTGCATCAGCGCCTTATCTTGCCACACGTTGCCTTATCCAATTAGGACACGAATGTCTAGATCCCACAATACGCGAAACCATACTTCATGATTTTTATGTAGACGATTATATCACTGGTCACGATTCAGAAACAGAATTATTGCGCATTTGTCAAGGGACTATTGCTCAGCTCGAAAAAGGTCAATTTAACTTAAGAAAATGGCGTTCAAATAATATCGAGTTGCTAAATAAAATAGAAAACGGTAATGCTAATAATAAGTTGCTAAAACTCATTAACGATGATCATGCAAAGACCCTTGGTCTGCGATGGTCTTGTAAAGCTGACACTTTGTTCTTCTTTGTAAACATAAATTCATTCGAGTCAAAATTTAGTAAGCGTTCCATTTTGTCTACTATTGGACAAGTATTTGATCCTCTTGGACTTGTAAACCCTTGTATTCTTCAAGCTAAAATTATTCTGCAGAAACTCTGGGCTTCAAAAATTTCCTGGGATGGAGATCTTCCACCTGTAATTACGGAACAATGGGAGAAATTCTTAACGTCACTTCCACAGTTAAATAATATAGTTATACCCCGTTGTATATTAACTGATTCACCTATACTGGTAGAAGTCCATACCTTTAGCGATGCATCCATAAATGCATACAGTGCCTGCGTTTATGTGCGTTCCATTTCTACGGGAGGACATATTAAAGTGCAGTTAGTCATGGCAAAGAGCAAGGTGGCACCACTTAAAGGGATGACCATTCCACGTTTAGAACTTTGTGGAGCTTTATTGGCAGTCCGTTTAGCAATTAAGGTTAAAATGGCTCTACGCTTGAATATAAACAATTGGAGATTCTGGTGTGACTCAACCATTATTTTGGGGTGGATTAGGACACCTAGATCCAATTTAAAATCCTTTGTTTGTAACAGAGTTAATGAGATTACAGATACAACAGATGCAGAGGCATGGAGTTATGTGCCAACCAAATTAAATCCAGCAGACATTGGTTCTAGGGGATGTAATGCCTTTCATTTGAAGGAATCTAGCCTTTGGTGGTCAGGGCCACCATTTTTGCAACAATCTGAATCTCATTGGCCCGTTCCAGCAAATTTGAAGTTGGATGCTTTACCTGAACTTAAGACACAGTGTAATTTCTCTGCAAATGAAAACAGTTTTGTTCATAATTATTCAAATCTTAACAAATTACAACATATCACAGCCTACATCCTTCGTTTTATACACAACTGTCGTCATCCATTAAATAGGCATTTAGGCTATTTAAAGGTGTCAGAAATAAATGCTGCTACAACCGCTCTATGTAGAATAGTTCAAATGGACATGTTTCCTACTGAATATACTCATTTGATAAATAATAAAGACAGTCTTCTTAAGGGACCATTAATCAGCTTAAACCCTTTCATGACCAGTGAAAATGTGATAAGAGTTGGTGGCAGGTTGTCAAACTCTAATTATGACTACAATACTAAACACCCAATTCTTCTACATTCAGCACATCACATTACAAACCTTTTATTCACACATTATCATACAATACTATTGCATCCTGGTCCTCAGCTGCTACTTTCAATAACTAGACACAAGTATTGGACAACAGGAGGTCGCAATTTAGCTAGAAAAATAACTAAAGGTTGTCATAAATGTTGCAGGTTCAGTGGAAAGTCCATCCAGCCTATAATGAGTAACTTGCCAAAAGAACGTGTTCATAGTGAATATCCGTTTAGCCATACCGCTGTGGATTATGCCGGGCCTATTCTTATAGCAGACAGGAAAGGTAGAGGTAGCAAATTAATAAAATCATACTTATGTATATTTGTTTGCTTGGCTGTAAGGGCAGTTCACATAGAACTTGTCACTGATTTAAGTACTGAAGGCTATCTGGCAGCCTTATCTCGGTTCATTTCACGCAGAGGCAAACCAATCAGTATCTATTCTGACAATGGGACTAATTTTATTGGTGCATATAACGAATTGTCAAAATTTTTAAAATCTAAATGCAACTCCATTTCAGCTTATGCTGCAGAACAGGCAATCCATTTCAAGTTTTCTCCTGCTTACAGTCCCCATTTCAATGGTTTGGCTGAAGGGTCTGTTAAGTCTGTAAAGCATCATCTAAAAAGAATTCTATCTCTTGCGCACTTGAACTATGAAGAATTAAATAGCACTCTAATACAGATAGAAGGAATTTTGAATAGCCGCCCCCTGACCCCCTTATCTTCAGATCCGAACGATCTCATAGCTCTAACACCATCTCATTTCCTTATAGGCAGACCTATCGCTATGTTGCCTTCATCTCAGGTTGACGTGGACAAGGAATCAAGAATATGCACATTAGCTCGGTATCAGAGAGCGAAGGCACTAGCTACACACTTTTGGAATCGATATTACACGGAATATATTTCAGAACTGCAAAAACGGGTCAAATGGCAACGCAAAGGTCCAGAACAGCTACAACTGGGAGCGTTAGTGGTGATCAAAGACGATCGCCTCCCACCAAATCGCTGGCTGCTCGGGCGCATCTCACGTTTGATACCCGGTCCTGACGGCGTGGTCCGCGTCGCAGACATCACCACTGCCTCTGGAACTATCCGGAGGGCGTACAATCGACTCTGTCTCCTGCCTTCATCTACATCTTTGGAACATGACGTTCCAACCGGGGGAGCTTGTAAACGCGGCTCAATTCTCGCGTAGTCAAATCGCGAGTGTTTTTTTATCTATGGTGCATTTATACTATTTACATGATCATCTATTCGTTTGCCTTTTGGTTCACTTTTTTGATATCACGCTGCGAAAAACTATTGTAAGAATATATTTAGACATAGCCCTGTTACCGATTAAAATCATTACTTCGTACCACTTGTATTCAATTCAATTACCATATTAACTCAATACGGCCACAACAGCAGGAATCGGTGTTCTTTTGCGAGGATTTGTGGTTTATCAAATCTAATATAATGGTGGGTGCGATCCTGAACATGTTCACATACTGCAGACTTCGTACAGCGTCGGTGTTTCACATCAGCTATGTGTTCTTTAACGCGAGTTTTTATTGCAAGCTTTGTTTGCCCAATGTAGGAGAGCCCACAGTCACAATCGAGTTTATAAACTCCTGCATCTTGTAGAGGTATATGGCACTTGACAGGTGGTAAAAACTGACTAATCTTCCTTGGTGGCTTAAAATAAGTTTTGATCGAAGCTCGCTTTAAGATATAGCCAATCTTGTCTGTAACCCCTCTAACATATGGTAGAACAGCAGGCTGACGCTCGACAGTGGCTGGTTTGACACGTTCACTATGATGGCGGCGCGGGACTCGGAGCTTGTTGTCATGCAGTACTTGCTTGACATGTTGCAGCTCAGCGCTCAGATGGTCATCATCACAGATTCCGCGTGCTCTCTGAAACAAAGATTTACCGACAGTAGCTAACTGTGTTGGGTGATGGTGAGACTCACCATTCAAGTACGTATCTGTATGGGTTGGTTTTCTGTACACAGTATGGCCCAAGGTGTTATCAGGATTACGTATTACTAATACATCTAAGAAAGCTAGTGAGTTATTTGATTCCAACTCCATTGTGAATTGAATTTTTGGATTGATGGAGTTAAGATGATTTAGGAATACAGTTATTTTATCAGATGGTAGTATTGTGAAAGTGTCATCTACATACCGCTTGTAGAATCTCGGAGTAACAGGTGAAGTTCGGAGGGCTGTCTCCTCGAAGTCTTCCATAAAAATGTCAGCAACTACTGGAGATACAGGCGAGCCCATTGCTACTCCATCTACTTGCTTATAGAATTGCTCCTTCCACAATAGATAGCCTGATGTAAGGCAATGTCCTAATAGTTCTGCATACTCCTTTGGCATGTTTTTCTCAGCTAGCCTCTTTTTTACAATTTCAATGCAGTCCACCACAGGTAGGCATGTAAATAGGGACTGGACATCAAAACTGACCATAGTTTCATTGTCAGTAAGACACAGATGTTTAATTTCACTGACAAAATGGTATGAATCCCTGGTGTGTGCTTGTGTGTGCCCTCTTAATGATGAAAGCACCCCTGCTACATGCTGAGCCAATCTGTAAGTTGGTGTGTCGATCTGGCTCACAATCGGACGTAGCGGAGCATTGGGTTTATGTACTTTGGGCAACCCATACAACTTTGGCGGTTTTGCACAAGAAGGTATCAGTGATTTGACATCAAGATTCAATCTCTCGGAGTTTTTCTTTACAATTTCACTCGTTGATTTGAGAATATTATTAGTTGGGTCTGTTTTGACCTTTTTGTATGTACTTACATCCGACAAGAGTTGTTGTATTTTGAGATTGTAATCTTCCGTGTCTAAGATGACGGTGGCATTGCCTTTGTCTGCGCGTAGTACGGTGATGTCAGTTCTGGCACGTAGGTTTTTTAAAGCCAAATATTGGTTTTTGGGGAGATTCGGTGTGGGCAAAGAACTTCGACGCAACAGGGATGAGACGTCCTGACGTATCGCCTCCGAATCCTCCTTCCTTAAGTCATTTTTAACCAGAACGTCCTCTACACTTGATATTATCACTTCATAAGGTATTCTTCTAGGCGCAATTGAAAAATTTAGGCCTTTTTTAAGTACTTGTATGGTCGGGTCATCTAATGTTTGTTTTGACAGATTGATGACTGCGCGTGTTTCACTAACGGTGGCGCTAGAGGCGCGAGTGAATGGTTGCGTTTCGTTACTCGGTCTTGAATTATTTTTGACATTTGATTTGTTCGTTAAGTTTTCATACTTTTTTATGTGTTTGTTGCGTAGATCGGACCAACAATAATAACTAAGAAGACCTGAGGGTACACTGGCATAATTGTGACATAAGGACGTTCAACATCTCAGTCCTCCCGTGACCATGGGTGCTGCAAAGCATTCGAAACGTCGGGATAGTAAAATCAATAAATAAACCGCGATAAAATCCGTAAAAGTAGTTTAATTTCAAAGTCCAGTAGTTACAAGAAAAACAGTCTGTTATTTAAACATATACCTTCTAAAGTCAAACACATACCCCTGTCGGATACAGGTTCTGTCGCAGGTTATTAATACCTTCGAAATGATTAAACATATCTTGATCATTGTTTAAAGTGACAAGAGGTTACTAGCATATTTCATATTTCAACTTGGTCGCTTACACACAGAGCTCGTGCTCCTATTGTTAAAGTTTCGCAATTAATTCACTGAAACAGGTCAGATAGGACATCGAACGAAACATCGTTTTCACAAATTAAATATTATAAATTCAAGGGCAATTTTAATGGTAATTCCTTTGTTTCGCGATGTTACACTTCACAGGTAGACTCTTTTCAAGGTACAGCGGCTACCAGGCCGTCGACACATTATAACAAAATAAATATTTTTATAGCTCTGAAATAGTTTTTCACTTCAACTTTAAATGTAGGCGGTCCGTACGACTTCAATAAATCTACAGTAATGGGCCATTTGTGTGTAGAGGTAGAATAACAACTACAGACTGACTATTTATGGAGTAATTGCTTTGCAAAACCTTTTTGTATCTTCGGTCTAGCTGTGTATGTTTGATTCTAAATTAAATAAGTAATATTCCCGTGAGGTGCAAAAATGTACAATAATTGCCTGTTAAAAGTTCCTATCTGTTGTTGAGAATAATACTTAAGTAGGGCACGAAGTTGGCCGAGAGATATGCTTCCATGGTAACCATGACGATATTTTGCGATCTTGTGCTATTGAATATAACGAAGCGTGATATTAAAAATGGCACATAGCAAAAACTGGATTGTTATTAATTTCCTTACATACCGAGTACAGGTATGAAAAACTTACTAAACATGGACTGGATTTAATAACCAATGAGAGCGATACAACTAAACACAATTTACCAAATATCAGGAGTACCTCCACTTGCTTATACAGTGTTAATAAACTATCGGTCCGTACAATCTGATCAACCACAAATCTCGGCTGACGTACATTCCGGAGCACGGCAAATTGTCCGTCCGGTATCCTCTTGTCACACCGTAGCATAACGCCATGTGTATAGTGTCATATATTTTATTCGGTCGTTTATCGGCCTCTTGCATATTTTCTTAAGTACCTACCTACTATAGTAGTAATAGAAACATCTTAATTAAACTTTTTTGCGCTTATTATTATAAATAATTGGATCCCTATCATTTGGAAAATTCATACCTAATATGAACCCAATTTAAAAATGGAGGACGGACACAAAAATAAAAAAAAATATTAAAAGTAATGTTGCACAGAGATTTGCAATGTGAGGTTCAGCAGGAGCTGAACGCAAATGTTAAACGCGCGCGCAAACAAGCGATCATTGTGTCCTCAGTCACAAGTGCAATGCTGAAATTAACCGCGCAGAAAATGAAAAACTATAGTAAACGGTAGTCACTTGGGTAAGATTGCTCCTTACTTAAAAGTTTCATTTTGTTTTATTAGCGTGAAAAATCATTTGGTATAGTAGTGAGATACTCAACGGGTCGAGGGTTCGGTATTGTGTATGTAGACGTATTCATTGTTCTTGTATATGGGTATTTATTACAGGCTCTGCCTAGTTAGTGAAAAGAAAGAGTATGGAAAGGATTAACAAAACATATTTCAAATAATAAACAATCTGTATCCTACCGATCATAACGGTGTGAGGTCGGCCGTATCGGTGGATCGATCGATCTCCGTCCGCCGGCCGCTAACTAATTTATAGTTTATAATGAGTTTAAACAGACCAGCGCGATACACTGGACCCGTGCTCTATAAAATAACACTTTGATGAAGCTATTAATTTTCGATTATAAACATCCAATAGTTCAAAATTAACACAGGAGGAACGATCAAACGGTAAATGTATCAACTTTAATAATATTACTTTCACGTTAGTTTAGGATTAGGATAAGCATGCTACTAAACTGCTTGTAAACCATCCGCAAAACATAGTCGCGCATTTGTTAGGTGAACTATAAAGTTATAGTTAGGCGTTGATCAGAAATACTCGCATTTAAACATTTGAATTTATACCCGAAACTCAGAAGGTTCCACGCCATTCCCGGTCAAGAATGAAATCCGGAAAACTTTATCTTGTGGACGGAAACGGTAGCCAAGTGGCAAGTGGCAAGTGGCTCACCACACATCGTCGTGTTAAAGCCGTGTAAAGGAATACTTGGCGCTACTCCAATGTTATAATCCAGACGGGTGTAACAGTTCACGCTATTCGTATAGGTATTTATATGCAAATCTTACCTTTGGATACATTATTTATTAGTCTTGATTATCTCCTTAAGTTGCTTGCAGCGCATTGGTATTAAAATGCAAACGTGTAATGCAAGAAAATTGTAGAGAGTCTTGTCACAACGTACCCATACCAAATTCTAAATCTATTTTATCAACCCAGTTTAACAAATAATCAGCCGAACGGGAAAGTACCTTCACCATATGGAAGACCACGGCGGAATCGAGTTCCTGCCGTGAATATGTCATAATTCGCTGTGTTCGTTTCTGAGGGCCCAGTGCACCGATTTGACTGAAATTACAATGTTGGCAATCATCATCATCAGTTGCAGCCGCAACACGTCCACTGCTGAACAAACGCTTAGTAGGCCTCTTGGGGATCGCAGTATAGGTGGTAGGTAATCCAATAGAAAGACGCTGCTGCCCGTCTGCCGTTCTGGTTTTCCCTTAGTCACCTCTTACGGACACCCAACAGGATTAGATGGGAGGTGGCTATTCTTACCCGAACACCCCACGGAGTGGCAATGCCTAAGCCTAATTCTTATGTGTTACTAGCAGACCATCAGGCTCGATGCATGCTTGTGTGCCATCTTAGCTGTATAAACTAGTGTACCACATAAGCAAAATAGGGGCCTAAATTGACCTGAACCTACAAAAGCGGTTAAGAATTATCTAGTATCATAAAAGTCAATTGTCCTGCAACCCTAGCGTAGTTACCTGAGGTACAAATCCGCTATTACCCGTTGCAGGTGCAGTGACCCGTGACCCGTATAACGAGGAGCACTGTAATTGCATCACTAACGATAATGTTCATTAGTTTCCATCGTTAGCACTCCATGTAGAGGGCATTAGCACTGCGGCACAGATGGAGCCCGCGATGTACCACGTAGCAATGAGACATTTTAGTATCGCGAAACTACATTACGATGTTTATTCACCTCGTACCCTGAAAATACACACATCAAAAGTGTCTAGGGATCAACATATATTTTTGCAATAACTTTTCTCCTGATTGATATTAATTAAAATTTTCTTTAAGGATTCATCAAATAAAGTGTTTTCGTTTGTCACAGTAACGATAAACCAAGTCACCTTTGCATTAATAAAGAAATTTGCCATTTTCCTAATAAAGGGATTTTTGACATTTGAACCACTAACACAAAAGTTCGAAAAAAAGACTGAAATAACAGTTTTCTTTAAAATTTTATTGGGTAACTTAAACAATTAATAATCCGTGTTTCTACCGCGAACACTAACAACACAAGAACATCGGTTTGGCATACTCAAAATGAGTTCATCCAAATCACGCTGTGGAATGGCCGCCCATGTTCGTTGCAACAACAAAAAAAGGTCTTCTTGCGACTGGATACCCTCCATATTCGGCAGAGCTCTTCTCTGTAGCATATCCCATGCATGCTCAATCGGGTTCAAGTCTGGCGACTGAGCAGGCCAGGGCAGGACATTGATGTTAGCTGCGGCGAGAGTCTGTCTTACAACTCTTGCGGTGTGCGGTCGTGCATTATCATGCATTAACTGAAATAAGGGACCGATTTGCACTTGTAGAGGAACGATGACGTCTGATACAATCGTCTCAGCATAAATTTGAGCGTTTAGGTTGCCTCTGATCCAAATCAACTCAGTTCTTCCGCCGATCCAAATACCCGCCCATACCATGATGGTTCCACCACTATAAGGATGGACTTCCTGGCAGGATTTTAATCGCTGTTGGCGTCCAGGGGTTCTCCAGTGTCGTATACGTCTTGTATCCGGTCTCATACCAAAACGAGACTCATCAGAAAAGCACACGAAACGCCATTGTTCTTCTGCCCAATTTCTGTGTTCAAGAGCCCATTGATATCGAATCCTACGATTGTGCATTGCTATAGGTGGTACCCGTAGCGGTCTTCGGGAATGAAGGTTCACTTCATGCAAGCGGTTTCTGACTGTTTGGTCGCTAATTAAGTTCCCTGAAGAGTGATGAAGCCTCACGGCTAACATCATGGCAGTTATTGTTGGAGCTCTTCGAGTTAAGATTTGAATATATCGGTCTTGTCTCCGTGTGGTGCAGCGATACCGTCCTCCATGGCGCTCAGCCACGGTACCAGTGCTTCGGTAACGTGTCCAAAGTCGACTGATAACACTCTGACTTGTATTCAGAGCTAAAGCCACAGTACGTTGCCGGGAACCAGCTTCTATCATTCCCACGGCTCTGAGCATTTCTTCCCTGCTTAAATGACGTCGCCGCTCCATAATAACGTTGGTTTTAATCAGTAGTAGGGAAACAGTAGCACTAATAATGTCTTCAATGCGTTGTATGTTTTTATAGGGAAAATATTGACAGCTGATTTTCATCTTTTACTCGAATTTGATTCACAGTTCCTGATTCAAATTATGAAATGCACCAAAAAGGATCCATATAAATTTATAAAATCATAAATTTATTACAAAGCCACATCTCAATCTCAAGAAATCCGCTTAAAAATGCTTGATCCCTAGACACTTTTGATGTGTGTATTTACGATACACAACTGTTAGAGATGGAATACAATTTTACACTCTGATGAGTTCGGATAGAGTTGAATATCTAATGTGTCATGAGTTTACTAGGAATGAAATATCAAGGGAGCATTTCATACGTGACTTCAATTTTTTGTGTACATAATGTATCACCTTTACTCTCAGAATAATGTTTGCTTATTTGCCTGAATATTACAGTTTTTCTCTCAAAAACGAGTCAACAAAACTACGATGGCGTAGAAAATCACCAGAATGTACTTATTTATTTAAATTACATGTAAATGTAGACATCACAGTTAGGAAATAAGAGCTAGGTACGACGACGAATCTATATTAATAAAAGAGCAGGGTGTTTTCTAGGAATCACGATACAGCAAAAACCATATTACCTACAATCTTGAAATTTGGAACTAACATTATTCAAATAGTCTAGATGAACAATAAGAACGGATTTTTCGAAATTCCATACCTAAGTGGGTCAAATGGGCTCCCAAAGTTTGTATGGAAAAAATTTTTTTTTTCTTCACACGGACATGAAACTTTGTAAGTGTACTAAACAAAAGAAATAAAGAAACACGTGTATCACACTTTTTGAAAATCGACCCATATTGGGATTTTAGCCAGGTTTTTGAGTATGCAACGCGGAAAAAAAAATTCATACTGCATTGCTGAAACTTTGCGAATACATTAATCAAATTGTAGCAATCCAAGTGCAAATAATCATTTTTTGAAAATCATCTCGTAAAGGGGTCCAATTGGGGTCCAAAAAATGTTTCTCGACCTACAGTCATAAAACTTAGTTTATATATTGCACACAAGAATCTAAGAAACCTGTTTCCTGCATTTTTTGAAAAACAACCCCTAAGGTCATATCAAGGGGTTGCAAAGTTTGCACAAAGAAGGATTTCCATTTCATGATATGATGCAGCTAGAGTAACGAAACTCAGTAAATAAACTCAACACAACAATTGAACAAATAAATATGAGTTTATTTACCGAGTTTCGTTACTCTAGCTGCATCATAGGATGAAATGGAAATCCTTCTTTGTGCAAACTTTGAAACCCCATTAAAAAACCTTAAGGGAAGTTTTTTGAAAAATGCTGGAAATAAGTTTCTACCCCATTAAAAAACCTTAGGGGAAGTTTTTTGAAAAATGCTGGAAATACAACAATTGAAAAAACTAATTTTTAACATTTTTGTAAAATCAACCCCTAAGTGGGTCAAATGGGCTCCCAAAGTTTGTATGAAAAAAAGAAAATTTTCGTCACACGGACATGAAACTTTGTCAGTGTACTAAACAAAAGAAATAAAGAAACACGTGTATTACAACTTTTTGTAAATCGACCCTTAAAGGGGTTTTAACATGGTTTTTGAGTATACAACGTAAAAAAAAACATACTTACTGCATTGATGAAACTTTGCGAATATATTTATCAAATTATAGCAATCTATGTGTAAATAATCATGTGTTGAGAATCAACTCCGAAACGGGTCCAATTGGGGTCCAAAAAATGTTTTTCGACCTACAGTCATAAAACTTAGTTTATATATTGTACACAAGAATCTAAGAAACCTGTTTCCTGCATTTTTTGAAAAACAACCCCTAAGGTCATATCAAGGGGTTGCAAAGTTTGCACAAAGAAGGATTTCCATTTCATGATATGATGCAGCTAGAGTAACGAAACTCAGTAAATAAACTCAACACAACAATTGAACAAACTTATTTTGAGCATTTTTGTAAAATCAACCCCTAAGTGGGTCAAATGGGCTCCCAAAGTTATTACGGTTTTTTTTTTCATCACACGGATAAGAAATTTAGTCAATGTACTAAGCCAAAGAAATTAAGAAACACGTGTATCAAATCTTTTTCAAATTCGACCCGTAAAGTGGTGTTAGCATGGTTTTTGAGTATGAAACGCGGAAAAAAATATCATGCTGCATTGATGAAACTTTGCGAATACATTTATCAAACTAAAGCAATAATTGTATAAATAATTATTTTTTGAAAATTAACTCTTAACGGGGTCCAATGGGGGTGCAAAAATGATTGTCGACCTACAGTCATAAGACTTCATTTATGTGTTGCACACAAGAATCTAAGAAACCTATATCCGGTATTTTGCAAAAAACAACCCCTATGATCATTTCAATGGGGTTGTAAAGTTTACACGTAAAACGATTTCCATTTAATGCTCTAATAGAGCTAGAGAAACGAAACTCGGCACATAAACTCAATACAAAAATTGAATAAACTAATTTTCAGCATTTTTCGATAATCAACCTCTAAGTGGGATCTCAAAATTTGTATGGAAAACATTTTGTTTTCACTACACATACACGAAATGTCAACGTACTAAACATAAGAAATGAAAAAAACACGTGTATCACAACTTTTTGAAAATCGACCCTTAAAGGGGTTTTAACATGGTTTTTGAGTATACAACGTAAAAAAAACATACTTACTGCATTGATGAAACTTTGCGAATATATTTATCAAATTATAGCAATCTATGTGTAAATAGTTTATGAAAATCAACTCCTAAAGGGGTCTAATTGGGGTCCAAAAATGTTTTTCGACCTGCAGTCATAAGACTTAACTTATGTATTGCACACAAGAATCTAAGAAACCCATTTCCGGCATTTAGCGAAAAACAACCCCTAAGGTCATATAATGGGGTTGGAAAGTTTACACGTAGAACGATTTCCATTGAATGTTATAATGCAGCTAGAGTAACGAAAATCGGTACATAAACTCAAACTCAAACTCAAAACTCAAACTCAAACTCAAAACTTTATCAGTGTACTGATAAAAAACACGTGTATCACATTATTTTTTTTACTCAACCCTTGAAGGGGTTTTAGCATGGTTTTTGAGTATCAAGCGCGGAAAGGAAATCATGCTGCATTGATGAAACTTTGTGAATAAATTGATCAAGTTAAAGCAATTTAATTATTTTGAAAATCAACCCCTAAAAGGATCTAATTGGGTCCAAAAATATTTTTTTGTCCTACAGTCACAGGACTTATTTTATGCATTGCACATAATAATCTAAGAAACTTATTTCAGGCATTCTTCAAAAAACAATCCCTAAAGTCATTTTATGAAGTTGCAAAGTTTGCATGAAGAAGGATTTTCATTTTAGCTATAATGTTGCTACAGTCACACAACTCATTAAATAAACTCAACATAACAACAAACAAATTTTCTGCATTTTTCGGAAATCAACCCCTAACTGGGTCAAATAGGGTATCAAAGTTTGCAAAAAAATATTTTTCATCACACGGACACAAAACTTAGCCATCAAAAGAAGTTGAGAAATACGTCTGACACATTTGATTTGAAAATCAACCCTTGATTGGGTTTTAGCACGGTTTTTGAGTATGAATTCGGAAAACTGATGACTGATGACTTTGCGGATGCATTTATGAAATTAAAGAAATCCATGTGCAATTTTTTTTTTATTTGATTCCCAAAAGGGATTAATTGGGGTCCAAATCCTTTTGTTTTACCCTACGGTCGCAAGACTTATTTTATGTATTGCACATAATAATCTAAGAAACCTGTTTCCTGCATTCATCGAAAAATAAAACCCCTAAGATCAATTAATGGTTTCAAAGTTTGCATGCAGAAGGATTTCCATTTAATTTATAATACAGCTACAGTCACGAAACTCGGTAAATAAACTCAACACAACAATTTAAGAAACTAATTTTCAGCATTTTTAACGGACTTCAAAAAAGGAGGAGGTTCTCAATTTGTCTGTACATTTTTTTTTCTATGTATGATCGCGCATGATTCTGGCAATTATGAACCGATTTCAAAAAACAAAAATGGCGACTCAGGAAAAACTGTAGGAATGCCTAAAAGATGATATTTCTATCGCATTTTAAGGACGAAAGTGGTCAAACTCTGGCAAATACGAGTACGAGTTTATCAATTTCAATAATTCTTTTATATGCGAAAGAAGGAACCACTGTAATGAAAATGTATATTTTTTATCACAACTAGATAAGAACTTCCTGGCGAACCATGATTGATGTGGAGGAATTTTTTATCTGGTAAAAAAAAGAATATATACAGACGAATTGAGAACCTCCTCCTTCTTTGAAGTCGGTTAAAAAAACATAAAACTGATGTTCTTCGTTACATTACTCTGACAAATATGAACCGATTTCGATGATTCTTTTTTTATTCAAGGGAGTAAACTACTGTAATGATTTCATGCAAATTTCATTAGGACCGGATAAAGTGTTCCTGAAGAAAATATACACAGTAGGTACGTCAACATCAACTTCAATAACACTTAAATGCTGCTTTAATTATTATTTTATGCTTTTTAGTGTTGTTGAAGTTGGTTCATTTTTTTTTGTTGTGTCGTGTGCAATGTTTTATTTGACAATCAGTAAAAAATTGAGAAATACGTCTAACACATTTGTTTTGAAAATCACCCTTAACGGGGTTTTGGCTCGGTTTTTGAGTATTGAGAAAAATCATGCTGCACTGATTACACTGCGGATACATTCGTCATATTGAAGCAATCCATGTTATTTTCTTAAATTAACCCCTAAAAGCGTTCAATTGAATTCCTTCCAAAAAATATTTTTTTCCTACAGCCACATGACATATTTTATGTACTGCATACAAGAATCCCTAAAGTTTGCGTGAAGAAAGATCTCCATTTAATGCTATAATGCAACTATGGTAACGAAACTCAGTGAATGAACTAAACAAAACTGTTGAATAAACTTATTTCCAGCATTTTTCGAAAATCAACCGCTAAGGGCATCTACCAATGGGTTTACCAAATGGTTTCCACTTAACAACCTCATATGTTTTTTAATGGAATTGCAAAATAAGTAAATATTTAAGAATGTTTTGATTAGATCAGAGTTAATAAAAGTCTGAAAATATCGAAATCCATCGTCCGAAGATCGGACCAACAATAATAACTAAGAAGACCTGAGGGTACATCGGCATAATTGTGACATAAGGACGTTCAACATCTCAGTTCTCCCGTGACTATGGGTGCTGCAAAACATTGGAAACGTCGGGATAGAAAAAGCTAAAATAAACCGCGATTAAATCCGTAAAAAGTAGTTTGATTTCAATGTGTAATATTCGCGTAAGTAAATGACAATAAGCTTACTATTTATGAAGCTGGCTTCAAAATACAGAAACGGTAAATGTTGTCCTTGAGAACTTGGAATGCACGATATCAAAAAGATTATCAATGCCTAAAGGATTAATGGAAATCCACAAATACATGGACGATAGATTGGTAAGTAACAATTTATTACGAACGTTTTAACTAACGCGAATGCTACACATTGAAATCAAAATATGATTTCAATGTGTAGCCTTCGCGTAAATAAAAGACAACATTAGTGTAAACAATATTTTAAAAAACCTCGATCCATAATTCTAAACACGTTTGAGTAACAAAGTAAACGCGGGCGAAGCCGCGGGCTACTGCTAGTATTATAATAAACTTTTGAACTTAATATTACTTATGCCATTATACCCTTAGTGAATACCTAATGCGGTGCTTATTTTTATATTATATTTATTCTATTCCTATCCAATTACAAGTATATAGGCGGATGTATTCCGCAGTCCTGTCCTGATGCCGGTGTTCTCGGCTTACTCGTAATTACCCAGTTTTGGTCACGTGGTGTATTTACCCCCGGGCTACAGTTCCTAAATGGCCGCCGGATGAAACACGCTTCCGGTCGCGTTGACATTTACACATCTATTTTATTTTGGTACGGTGGCCACATTATTATTGCAGAAATATAAAAGCAAATATTATAAGTACATTTAATATTGACTCGCAACATGAAGGGACGATTCCGATTAGATTTATTGGCTCCTTAATAGGTAATAACTACGTAATTGTGTGTATAATGGTAGTACCTAATACGTCTAACATAAAGTTGTACTGTCATAGTATACAACATATACATTATAATAATGTATGTGTAGGATCGCGAATGGTACTGAATAAATAATTGAAGAGGCTGAGACTTATTTTTTAATATATGGCATGATTTGAGATCTTACTACGAGGTAGGACATAGGATACTTTTTATCCCGTAATCTAGCACGGTTCTTTTGGGAGAGGGTATTAAAGTCAAAATGGGTAGTTGGTTATACGCTTGCTCCGATTTTATCAATTTTTCTTCATAATTATAATGAATATTAGTAAGGGAACACTCATAGAGAGTTGTTATCAAGGTTTTGTAATCGATCGGGTTAAGCAACGCTAGGTAAGGACATTAAATAGATGGGTGACCGTTTAACGCCATTTGAACTAAATGGGTCCGTGCTTTGGAGAGCAAGTAAAAAGTGGGTCCCAGTTTTTAACCCACTATAAAAAAGGAGGTTATGTATTCGATGCGAATGTCTGTTATTAAAAGTTTAGTGAACGTAAAAATAGCGCAGGCGGAGCTGCGTGGGTCAGCTAGTATCATATAAATTTAAATAATGTCGTCCTGGCCGATACGACCACAGCGGCCATTCTTTCACAAGATCACCCATGTACGCGAAAGATATTATAGTGCTCAAATGCTTGAGTAGACACAAGTGCACTCTTTTTTCTTTTACCTCTCACAATCAGATGGGACGGAAGCCGGACACGATCGGGTCTCCCCGGTCAGGTGCATCCGACGCTTGGATTATATTAATTTATAGATAATCAGGTGATCAGCCTGCATTGTCCTCGCCAGTAAGGAATAACAACACAATTTTTTTGTTCCCCGCAGGATTCGAATTCTTCAGATTTGTAAAGCAAGTGGTTTCCCACAGCGCCACGGAGGCTACCATTATCATGTGGAAATGTGTGAGGTTGCTAATTTCACTGCATTATCTAAAGGCAATATATTACCTACAAATAGAACATATTATATGTCAGTGCAGTGTGCAATTGTGCATGGCAGGTTTTAATTTACGCGGCGTGAGAGCATCGCTGCATTACCCGGGGACATGGGGGTTGCCCGGGGGCTTGTGTCCGCTAATGGCCGCCCTCGGTGCGCCGCACGAGCCCGGACACCGATATTTATCTATTGCAGCATTCCGAATTATTTGCACAAATTACAACCTCACCTGGGGAGTTTGGGATTGCAATGGACACAATAAAATAAAATAATTAACTATTTATTTTTAAATGCAGTTACCCCTGACATTATTTAGTATCTGCTGTATCCGGTAATTTCACCAGTTCTTGCCCTTCGTACCGGAACACTATGTTTACACACTGTTGCTTGGCGGCAGAATATCTGACACTGCGGTGGTACCTACCTAGACGGTCCCCTGAACAAGGGGCCTACCACCTGGTCATATTTTGAGAATATTGTATCTACTATTTTAATTTGCACTATTATTCACTGATTGAATTGTTAATTACCTACATTCTAAGTATAAGCTGTCATGTGCCTAGTTCACATCTAATCTCGAGCAAGGCTTTTGTTTACTTTCTAATTAAAAGGGGTACTGTATCCGCTTAGTGGCAATGTACAATATATTTCTTATGTCTCCATAGCTTCGGGAGAGAATAGAAGGCAATACCAGTGACACTGTTATTTTTAACCGACTTCAAAAAAGGAGGAGGTTCTCAATTCGTCTGTATATATTTTTTTTTTTTTTTTTTTTTTTTATGTATGTTCGCGCATAGCTCTGGCAATTATTAACCGATTTGAAAAAATCTTTCTTCCATCCATTCTTCAATCCATTGATTGGGTCCCATAAAAAAATTATTGCTTAGTAATAAGTAGTTCCTAAAAAAACAAGAATGGTGACTGCGCACTGAGAGTTGCAAGAAAGCCTATATAGATGACGTTTTAGTCGCTCGGACTCGCTCGGTCGGACAAAAATGGTCATAACTCTGGCAAATATTTACCAATTTCAATGATTCTTTTTTTATTCGAAAGAAGAAACCACTGTATTGAATCTGTATGAATTTTATTACAACCGGATAAGAACTTCCTGGAGGACCATGAACGATGTGGAGGAATTTATCTGGTAAAAACCATAAAACTGATGTTCTCCATTACATTGCTCTGACAATTATGAACCGATTTCGATGATTCTTTTTTTATTCGAGAGAGTAAACTACTATGATGTTTCCATGCAAATTTCATTACGACCGGATATTATTTTCTGAAGAAACATGAATTATGTAAAACTATGTAGACGATAATGTGATCATAACCTACCTAGATAATTTTACGGTTTTCGATGGTTCAATCTTTATATATGAAAATATCACTAAAAAGGTTAAAATAAAACCTTTTTAAAAAAAATTGAACCGACTTCAATATCACTGAAAAGTATAAAATAATTTAAATATTATTGAAGTTGGTGCCAAATATACACAGCAGGTACGCTAACACCAACTTCAATAATATTTAAATTATTTTATACTTTTCAGTGATATTGAAGTCGGTTCAATTTTTTTTAAAAAGGTTTTATTCCTTTATTAGTAGGAAGAGCGACATACAAGGGGCCTCATTATAGTGTATTCTGTAACATAAACTATAATTTCATATAAATTCTTGATGTTACGATAACCGACAATACTAGTTAAGCAAAGTATAGCCTAAAAACTATCCTTATCTTTCCTTAATAACATTATCTATAAAACACAAAATAACCATAAGTTTCAAGAAGTACTAAACTATTAAAATAATAACAAAAACATAATGCGCACTGTTGGCCAGTATAAGGGACAGCTATTTTAATCGTATTCAGTTTAATTAGGGTAGATAAGTGATGGGTCGGGTGTCGCTCATTACCGGGGTCCCGCTCCCGCGCCGCACTGTGGCACTGGTGGCACCCGGCTACCTGCGGCCTTTGTGCGCTAATTGCTACGAGTAGCTGCCACGGCTACATGCCCTACACACATGTTCTATTATTCACAACCCTATTACTATTATAATTAATTATTTAAATTTAAAATAAACTTCTGATTTCTTTAGATTCCAATATTTTTAACCGACTTCAAAAAAGGTTCTATGATCCACTGTATATTTTTTTTATATAAGTTCACCGACTTCTCCGCTAACTGTAGGCCGTACGAAGCGGTGGCCAACCATCGCTTCGTAAGGCATTTTTAAAGTTAAAGACCTACGGCCGGTCCCAATACTCTATCGCCGATTTCCAATATTTTTAACCGACTTCAAAAAAGGTTCTATGATCCACTGTATATTTTTTTTATATAAGTTCACCGACTTCTCCGCTAACTGTAGGCCGTACGAAGCGGTGGCCAACCATCGCTTCGTAAGGCATTTTTAAAGTTAAAGACCTACGGCCGGTCCCAATACTCTATCGCCGATTTCCAATATTTTTAACCGACTTCAAAAAAGGTTCTATGATCCACTGTATATTTTTTTTATATAAGTTCACCGACTTCTCCGCTAACTGTAGGCCGTACGAAGCGGTGGCCAACCATCGCTTCGTAAGGCATTTTTAAAGTTAAAGACCTACGGCCGGTCCCAATACTCTATCGCCGATAGCAAGCTCAGATAAAAAGTTAACTTTAAACTAGCTGTTATTGCAGTTTCAATAATAAAATTGACGTCGATGTAACTATAGTTACGTGATTCTTAGAGCGCGTTCCACTTGACGTTCACAACGATCACGCTCACGACCGCAGTTTTTCCCGTTCCACTTGCTCGTGAGCGTTACGGTCGTAAACTCAAGTGGAATGGATTATAGAGCGTTTTGAGCGTGGAGGTAAATAATACAAACGGTGAGTTAGCAAAATGTATAAGAAAAAAAATATAATTAAATATAATAATAATATTCTGGGACAATTTCACACATGGTCATCTGATCCCAAACTATGCAGAGCCTGTACTATGGAAACCAGATAACTGATACTAATACTTATATACTTTTTTTTGTAAATACACTATACTACTACTACTACTAAAAAATGTAGGTTCATTCATTTATTAAAATAATGTATATATTTTTATTATTATTCATATTAATTTCATTACATTTATTTAAAAAGTACGAGAAATCGGATGATTATCCCGCGATAAACCTCCGAAATGGAGCAATAGCTAAAACCCTGACAGACTGGCATTTGAACAACCAACAGTAAGCGGCTAATATTTTATAGAAAAACTTGACAGTCATTTTCTATGAATCTACTTAACTTTGGTAAGCTTTGGGACCACGGAAAGATAGATCAATCAGTAAAGGTAAATATTTCTTATCTGTCTTTGTTTATTGAAACGGAAATGTGTCATAATAGCTATCGATGGTAACTATTTTAACTGACAGCAACAGATAGATAGGATATTGGGACCGGCAGTATAAGGTATTCAATCATCAAAATTCATAGTGTAGATAAATAGAAGTCAACGAACAGACGACAGAATACAGACAGACGCGTATAGCGACTTTGTTATACTACTTACTGTTTCCGAATACCAGATACGTATATCAAATTTCCAAATTATTACAATTAGTGTCGTTAATATAAAATACGAAATCGCAGAGAAAATCTACTGAAAACAGAACGGTATTTCGTATAGTCAGCAATACATTGCTGTGTATGTGACGGGCGGAATATTTGCGGTGCGAGTGCGGTGCGGCTGCGGCGGACGTTGCGTTCTTGCAGCGTTGCAGCGGTACAGCATCCCCAGCCACGCCCCTACCAAGATATTGAAATATTTATCGCCATCGAAAAGGAAATTTACGGTTCTACTGCGATGACAATATTCTGACATACGTGGTAATTTCGATATTGGGGCTGTTTGGGCGAGTTACAGTGGCAGTGAACAGATGATTGTCTAGTGATTTTCAATGAAAGGAAAATTATATGTCTGGGTCGCAGCAGGCGCGTTCCCAGGAAAGTGTTTGCGTTGTATTACCAAACGACGCGCCGGGATTTAAAAAAACATATTTTTAATAGGAAAGTTAGTCTTTCAGATCTGTCTTATTTTTTTACGTATTTTAGGGTTCCATTTGATACCCTAATAAAGAAATATAGATGTCAATGGTGGCTACCTTTGCCGAGCCCTCGCGTAACGGTCTCGTAGGCATCAATTGCGACCCGCGCCGGCTCCTTTGTCCCCTTTCTGTCAGATTACCTACCTTATATCACGGCTCACAGTGACCCTTATCCATAGTTACCCAAGCTGAAAGGTAAAGCTAAATCTTATAGGCTCTTTTGGTTTCACAAGTGCTTGGTAACCTGATAAATTGAGGAGAAATTGATTTAATTTTACCCGAAAATCCTGTTTCTCCTGCCACACTTCTTACATTAAGCTGAGTAGACTTTCTAAATAATCTTTTCATTGAAGAGTGTCAGTGAAATGCAAATCTTATGCGCTCGCGTCGCTTACCAGTAGATGAAAGTTTGATTCGACTCTTCAATAAGTTTCTAAGGTTAAGGTTTTAGAGAGATCAACATTAATTACTATGAGTGGCGCAGAGTAACTATAGTCCTCGGGTTATTTCAATGTTTAAAAAATGTTTTTGATCCTCTGTGAACGAACCACCAATAATATAATGGTCACAAGCGCGGCGGCTAATCGCAAGGTACAACGCAACGCAACTTAGAATAATCAGTCTTCTTCTTCCTTCCGCGTCGACATGAACACTATATTATAGTTATTCACATCGTGGTAGAAATATTGGTCAATTAGTAAGATCTTTCAGAACAGTCCAGCAAACATAATATTTTGCCGTTCGGGGTGGCTCTTTCCGCGCACCAAGTTCATCTTCTTTCATTTGCCATCTTCATCACGGTGGTCGGTTAGACAGTGTTAATATTTCTTTGTCAAAATACGAGTATTCATCTCAGGAACTAGGCTCAGGTTTAGAACTGTAAACAACTCACCCCAGATCACATGGAATCTAGCAAACCTGACGAAAAGTGGATCCTGTCAATCCCTTCTAAAAAACTGTAGGTATCTAATTAAAGTTAGAAGTTTTATGGTATTGAGGAATGACTGCGTGTAATGTATCAAAGTTTGGTTTTCAAACTGTTCGGTATTTGATTATACTAAACAATTCAATATAATTTTCTGTATAATATTATGTTGTATTATATATGAATATACTGCAGGTACATACTCCCCTTGTGCCCGGCAGGTGGTCTGTCTGACCGCCAGACGACAGTAACTAATGTCCGGACCGGACCTTCGACCCTCGCGCAATACCGAGAGCTGTTGAGGCAAAACATTGCATTTTTCTTCTACCACCTAATCCACTTAGGATACTAATACATCTCGTTTATTTGCAGGTTTTTTGTACTAGGTACGCTGCGGTATTAAACATTAATATATTTTATTTAATCATTATTTAGGATGTCTAAAATATGTAAAAAATAAAAATAAAGATAATAGCTACGGTCTTTAAATGACCTACACAAAAAAAGTCTAGACAGCCTAACGAGTTTTATCGTTCATACTCACACATAGAGTAACCGCAGATAAAATAATTTAATAAACAAGGTACATTTTAAAAACCAATTGCATTTTTCATTCAGAATAACAATCTCACATCCCGATTAAGCCAGCTTTCAAATAAAAGAAAACACACTCAAATTCGTCCATTCTATTCTAACCCATTAACGCCCAAAATAAAACTGCTTTTAAAAATTATATTTTTATAATATGTATTGTATCATTATAAAGTAAATAAATGGTATATAAGCAAAAAAATTTAAAAATTTATCCAACGCAGAAATTATAAGGGTGTACCTGGACGAGTACAACGGGCGGATTAAGAATATAATTGCCTAAAGCAAAGTAGTTCAACACATAGAATTTTCCTGCAAAGTTCGCAACGCCAACCAACGCGATTGTAAGGAATAACACATTGCAACTAATAATTGTTAATGCGCTCGGGATTGTGACCAGCATGAGATACTCCCTTGGGTTTTGAGCAAGTATAGGTAAAAATAGCAACCTCCAAGGTTCTTCCGTTGAGTGACGCAGGAGGCGACAAAAGTAGAATCAGAACACGGACAGCAGTGTCTTCTGTTGAAATATCTATCTTCACGTATACTGCGATCCCCAATGCTTCGGCAACATTCCCCATATCTACCTCCCCCCACCCCCCATCATAATTGAGGCAGACTGACGTTATCTTTTCGAAGTTGGTCACGAATGCATTGGACGTGTGAGCTCTTGGACTAAAATGATACAGACACTAGCAGAGTCGCTGGAGGACCTCAATACTATGCTCAGCAAATGAACATGAATAAGATAAAGGCGTCTAAAGTCCACCAATTGGAGAGACTGTCCAGTTTCGGATTTCAGTCCAACGTCGATAAAGAATTCTTCCGAAGAATTCAACTCGGATACGTGGTATCTTCTCGCTCAAAATACCGTAAAGCCTAAAGATAAGGGTCTTCAAATCAAGTGTGTTGCCACCAGTGCCAATAAGACGTGGTTCCCGACTGCTAGTCTTTCAGAGAAGGTCTAAAGTCTCACGAAGGGCTATAGAGAGAGCAATGTTCAGAGTTTGATTACGCCATAAAATCAATACATTCGCCAAAGAATCAGTCATCAATATAGCTCTCAGAATCTGCAATTTGTAATGCCAATGGGTG
Organism: Furcula furcula; assembly: GCA_911728495.1. NCBI lineage: Eukaryota > Metazoa > Arthropoda > Insecta > Lepidoptera > Notodontidae > Furcula > Furcula furcula. The sequence continues at coordinate 29,005,273 of OU452247.1, read as the reverse complement.
GGTAAGCCCTAGCGCTCAAAGAATCGATAAACGATGGCGAAGAAGAATTCTCGAATGGCGACCACGAACCGGAAGATGCAGCGTAGGCAGATCTCTTACTGGGTGAACCCATGATATTGTGCGAGTTGTAACCGGTGGATGTACGCCAATTGGCAATTGGCAAGAGGGGGGGGGGATCTATGTTCAGCAGTGGTCTTGCAGCTGATGAAGATGATGAAGATTATTATTATTGAGGGCTTTTTCTAATCCTGAAAAGCAATTTTGGCTTGTAAAGACGCCCTTGTAAACTTATCAAAATGTCTGAAAATATTAGTCCATAAGTGCCCATTGTACCCATCCGGGTACAGTGACATAAATGGACTCTGATATGGGCGTACTGAAAGTAATTGTTACTAAAATGGTATCATATCTTTCTATATAGATGTACAATAGTTTTTAATAAAGAAAATATCAAATTACTATTTATTTTATAGTAAAAATATTTTTTTTCATTTTACCTAAAGACCTTGGGCCTCAATCGCAATTTGTCACTAAAAAAAATTGCATTTGTTTTCGCGCCGCAGCCAAACTTATTTTTTTCATACACTAGTTATACCATTTAGTTACTATATATCTAATTACTTTTATACAATCCACAAATAAATATAACTAAATCATGCATTTTGTTGCTGTACCCGCGCGAGTACAGAGGGCGTTAATGGGCTAAACTACAATGCCACAGTCCAGACAAACAAATAGATTTTGTAAAGAGGGTAAAAAGGTTTATAATCTTTTTTTAATCTATTTCTTATAGATTTATCCGACTAAAATGCGTGTAATCCATAACATATATGTATAATACTCTACTTTACCTATATAAGTGTTGGGCAAATAAATGCTTTTCTTCTTCTAATAATAATTTTATAGTACCTAATAATATATAACTTTTTTCGGTGGTCGTATACGATGTCCTAGCATCATCAGTAGCAGTCTCGTTTATGTATTAGTACTATTTATTAGGGACCTTAACAAATATACGAGAGTATCATGGCCGTCCCTTTTGGCATAATGGACAGAAAATATTATGTTCACAATAAGTATTTTGTATAATATTCTGTGATATATTATTCAGGGTTTAAAAACTGTCAGGCATGAATTGTACAGAGTACTCTTTTGTACAGAGAAAAATATTTAAAAACTGGAGAGGCCTGATTCGTATGGATCCGGCCATAATATCCGTAGGCATGTTGACACGTTTCATCAGTGGGATTACAATGCTTTGTGCTCGCTCGTTACGCCGCCGATGATCCAATGATCCACAATACAATTGATGCTCCGTTGTCACTATTGTGAGGGACGACCGGGTCGCGACATCGCAACAATCGCAGCACGTCATAGATTATGTAGTTTGAGTTATTTAGGTAATATTTCGAAGAATCCAACTCGGATGGGCAGCGTTCGGGAAACTACGCGATATCTTCTCGTCCGAAATACCGCAGTGCCTGAAGACGAAGGTTTTTAACCAGTGTGTGTTGCCAGTGATGACATATGGTACTGAGACGTGGTCTCTAACGGCTGGCCTTTTAGTGAAGTTCAGAGTCACACAACGAGCCATGGAGAGAGCTATGCTCGGAGTTTCTTTGCGCGACAGAATCCGAAATGTGGAGATTCGCCGAAGAACCAAGGTCACCGACATAGCTCTCAGAATCTGCAAGTTGAAGTGGCAATGGGCAGGCCACATCGCTCGAAGAACCGATAACCGTTGGGGAAGAAAGGTTCTCGAGTGGCGACCACGAACCGGAAGACGCAGCGTTGGCAGGCCTCCCACTAGGTGGACAGACGACATTGTGCGCGTCGCAGGTAACCAGTGGATGCAAATAGCCAATTGTCATTAATTGTGGCGTTCTAAGGGGGAGGCCTATGTTCAGCAGTGGACGTCTTCCGGCTGATGATGAAGGTAATATTTGAACTCTCACGACAGAGTTGAAGTATTTTTGCTCTTTATAAACTAGGTAGATTTGAACAAGTACCTATTAGGTACGTACTATGATTTTAACACAAGTGGGGCCCACCTTTCGCTCAGCTCTGATAGTTAAAATATGTATTTACTTATTTATAACCAATCCAATTTTCTACATAATTGATCTAGTTCATACTGAAAATTCTGTCACTTACGTGTACACTCGTATTTCAATACTTATATTTAAACTTAAAATATGTAGATAGTTATAAGATACCCTAAGTATGCTCAGAGTCCTTCGGAGTCTCTGGACGTTCAGGGTGTGGGTCCTAGGACGTCCATTGAGTACGGCGGCGACTCCGAGGAGGCCGGCGGCGGGGTTGCGTTGCGTTGTCCTGGTGCAGATCCCACCGTAGAGACCGGGGGTCTTATGTGTCGATGCGACAGCCACGGGAGTTTTAATGGGGAAGAATCGCACATACTCCGGTCAAGCCCCACAGTTCCCGGGGACCTTTTGAAGGTTTGGTTAGAGTGCATGTTGTGATTTGATTGAAAACACTGAGATTTTCTAGTAGAAATATATTAATTGGATATATTAAATCATGACAGTAAGAAGACGACAAACAAAAGACACGGTGACACCTAGCAGTCAAAACACAAGTAAAACTATTAAATACATAATACACCAAGGAGATAGTAATGTATGTATGTACGTCTGCACCTACATAAAATTTTTTCTCAAACAGTGATATCTTCAAAAATTGTGTTTTTACATGCATGTAAAAACAATCAATTGTGTCCTAAACAATCGTCACTAACAAGAATAGATAATTATTATAATAAAATGTAACTACTTTTATTTACATATTTAAATCGGAACACTATTTATTATACATTAAAATTGTAAATAACCACAACAGTTACAGGTAGACGTTCATATAATTAAATGTAAGTGTAAATTTTAAAAATTAAAATTTTCCCCGACCTGGTAGAACGAACTCTTCCTGCCAACTAAACCTATCCATCAAGTTAAAGTTTAGTGGGTCTACGTTTAATGGAGCTGAGTTCCTGTTACCACCTTCCTTCCCAGCTGCTTTATCTTCAGATCCCACACTTTTTACGAGACTTATTGGTGCAGAGATCCTGTTCATCATAAGACCCTGGTGAAGGTTACCGCATTATCATCGCTTTAGAATCATTGGATTTACTGCATTTTATAGGTATCTTTTGGACGTATGGAAGTAATATAAAATGTCTATTGGATAACTAATACCCCTACATCGATTTGGAAATGAACCATCTCGATTAAACCAGCTTCAAATATCAAGGAAAAAAATGAATTAAAATCTATTCACTCGGTGGAGCGCAGCGCTACGATGCCACATACAGACATACAGACTTAGGAGTCAAACCTATAACACCCCTCGCGTTTTTGGTCGGATATTTTAAAAATAAACAAAAATTTGGGAATTTAAAGTAACAATTCATATACAATAAATATAAAAACCAAATTAAAGGCAAGTATCAATAGTAGAACGGAATTAATGTAGGATCATGAAATAAATAATAAATATGTAAGTAAATACGAGTATATCATTTAGATAATATTTGGGAAAATCTCCGTGATCAAAATCAAAATAAAATTATTCGTGGGGTGTCCGGGTAAGAATAGCACCCGCCCATCTCTTCCCGTTGAGTGTCGCAGGAGGTGACTAAGAGAAACCAGGGAAACCAGCAGCAGCGTCTTCTGTTTAGTATCCAACTACCCTTAAATACTGCGATCCCAAGACGCCTGCCAAGCGTGAGGATTATACCAAAAATTATTTCTCTTTTTGCCAGACTGCCCCCGGAAGCTATGTTTTTACTATTCTTATTAGCTCAATTCTCAATTAAATAAACTTTCTTCATCGCTAAGATCCCAATACCAATGAATAAAATAATAATAATACCAATATCTCTAAAACCACTCAAAAGGCCAATCACATTTTTAATATTCCACGAAAGCGATGTTTCCGACCGCCTAATCTAAACACGGCTGTCAGTTACCGATCCACAAATCTTTTTGAACGGTATCAAAGGAACGGTTAAAGACGGTACACACTCTGAACTTGAGCCCCCATAATCGGTTCTAGTGTTGTTGGCGGCATGGGTCGAAACGATTATTCATATTTTTTCTATTCTTTTTCTACGGTGACGAGCGTCTTATTATTTCCATCGTAAAAAATCTTTTTCGCTAGGTGGCGCTACCTGTGTGTAAACGTTTATAATAAGGCTCACTATATAATTAATGTAAAAAAATATTTACAGTTTATATTTCTAGACTTAAATTGTGTAATACAATAGTAAAAGTGTAATTGTAACTGTGTGCGAAGTGAACTTTGTCAATTTGGTGTATTCATAGTACTGTTTAGTTTTCTTGCTAACAGTTTTAATAAAAGTGTTTTAACTACCCCCTACATTTCTTATTCATGCCCTGCTGACTTTGGTGTTTTTATCAGTAACGCCTATAAGTGTAAATTACTGTGACTAAGTGACTTATTGAGTGCAAATTGCAATAATAAACTTTGAATTTACAGCATATATATATATCGATCTATCTTGACAAAAAATACGCTGAATATACAGACCGCGATTGGTGGTGCTGTACTTACTACTTACATCTAAACAAAATTCAACTTTATCAAATATAAGTCATAATTATGAGCTGCAGTGCCTGCAATACTACTCTTAAATTGAATACTCAATTTCTAAATTGCTGTTCTTGTAAGGGGAAATTTCATCTAGAATGTCTTAATATAAAACTGAGCCAATACTCTGGCCTTACAAAAGAACTTAAAGCGGCTTGGAAATGCCCATCTTGCAACAATGTCACGCGTCGTGCTCGCTCGAACCATAACACTCCAGTTCGATCCTCGCTGGTGTCCGCCTTAGAATATAGTAATAGCACAGTGCCTGAAGACGATTTTGCAATGAACATGTCATGCGACAACCTGGAACATAGCATTCCGCTTGTCAAAGATATCGAAATAAGGCAGCCGGCCTCTCAGTCTGCCAGTGAGTATTGTGTTGAGCGTAAACAAAGTGAAGATGACATTGGCACGTTCATGTTAGACATTAAAACCACCCTAAAGACTTGGCGAACGGAAATGGAACTCAGTATTACAAGGATGAGTGAAAATATAACTAACTCTCTATCTGACATAAAAGGTGAGCTGCACATTATGCGTGTTGAGAACTCCACAATGAAATCTCAGATAGGAGAACTGTCGAAAGCAGTCTCGGAGCTTCAAACCTCGAGCGAATTCCAGGCAGATAATCATTTAGACTTAAAAAACCGCGTTGATGAGCTCACAAACATGTCCAAGAACTCTGATATTAATGCAGTAACTGTAGAATCGTTGGAGAATAAAATCGACAACCTAGAACAACAGGCCCGGCAGTGCAATCTAGAGATCTGTAATGTTCCTGAGAAGCGAGGCGAAAATCTAATCACAGTCTTGGAGTCTATCGGGTCTGCGATTGGCTGCACTATTTCACAGCGGGATATAATAGCCATACATCGGGTGTCACACGGCCATCAATTAAATAATAAACCAAAAAACATAATAGCTAAGCTTGCCACACGTACTCTTCGCGATAATGTTCTCAGTGCATTTCGCTTAGCGAAAGGCCTTAAGACTGACCGCATAGGGCTTACTGGTCCATCTATTTCAATCTACCTCAACGAACATCTTACCTTTAAGAAAAAACTGCTTTTTCGTGAATGTCGTGAGGCAGCGAAGCGTTGTGATTTTAAATACGTATGGGTTAGGCATGCTACGATTCTTGCTCGAGAATCAGATAATACTGCAATATTCGCGGTTCGTACCCGGGCTGACATTGATAGAATTAAGAAAACGGATATTTCCCAAAAAGCAAAATCTCATAATAACTGTCAGTCCTAGGGTTACTGTACGTCATAGACTTTTTTGTTTTATTTTACTACTTATTTGTATATTTTTAAATATTTTTACCACTTCTATCTCAACCTATACCTGTTCTATTTTTTTTACTTGTGAAACTTTGCAACTATGTTATTTGTGTTTAAAGAATATAAAGCAGTTCGGTGTTATTAACAGAAATAAAACATATATGTCAGTAACTTCTTTAATAATCATATTTTACATTGATAATAAAATAAAACATATTTTAATTCTATATATTATAGTTTTTCTTAAATCTGGACAATCTTAGCGTTTATTATCAGAATTGTGGTGGCATCCGTACTAAATTAAATGAATTATATATGAACATACTATCTAACTCTTATGATATAATCATCCTTACCGAGACCTGGCTTACTTCTGATGTTTTAGACAGTGAATTTATGGACCTTCGTTATGTCGTTTATAGATGTGATCGGGACCGTCTTGCGACAGGCAAAAGTGACGGGGGCGGAGTCTTAATTAGCATACGTAAAAGCCTTTGTCCTTCAGTAGTTCCCTTGCCTCCTTTGCCTCAAGTAAATAAGTATTTTGAAAATATATTCGTATCTATTCCTAGCCCTGACTCGTCTAAACAACACATAATAAGCGCCGTGTACATACCTCCTAATATGCGTAATGAAGTCTACACGTTATATTTTGATACGATATTCAATTTATTTAACCATTATGACATTGATCATTTTTTAATCTTAGGTGATTACAACCTACCAAATATTGTATGGTCTCCAAATAATAACCCTAAGTCTGGTATGTTTTGCAGCAGTGAAACACAGCTTTGTGATAAGCTAAGAAATTTTATGACCACAATTAACGCCTCTCAATATAATGACATAAAAAATGCTCATCACCAAGGCCGGATACTAGATTTGTTGTTTTCCAACGTTACATGCCTAGTCAGTCAACCCTCCTCGGCGCTATTTAGAGTCAGTAGCCACCACCTTCCTATATTAATAGAAGCCTCGTTTCCTATATGCGCAACCAAATTCAACAGGAAACCTGCCCCTAAGTTTAACTTCCGTAGAGCTAATTATGAACTGATTAACAAGCAGTTAAAGGAGACTAACTGGGATATACTGCTGGGTCCTCTGTCAGGTAATGAAGCGCTCGATGTATTTTATGATAGAGTTTATAAAGTCATCAAGGATCATACCCCTTTGGTTTCAAATAACACTCTGAAATATCCTATATGGTTTTCACGATCATTAATACACGTTTTCAATAATAAAAATAAAGCTTGGATTAGGTGGAAAAAATACAAGAATTTATCAGACTACGAATTATTTTCTATCTATAGGACTAGGTTTAAAAAGGAAAGCAAAAAATGTTACACATCATACATGAATTCTGTCGAAGATAGCATTCCTGTGAATATAAAACACTTTTGGTCATTTTTGTCCAGTAAAAGGACAAGTTCTGGTATCCCGTCTACTATGGTATATAGATCTCAATCATCTAGTAATCCTCAAGAGATCAGTGACATGTTTATAAGTCACTTTGGCTCAGTTTATGAACCATCGACACTGTGTGATACATGGGCTGCACCTGAAGATACCTCCCAAACGAATGTACTTCTTTCTTCACTTTTCATTACTTCTACTAAAGTGTCTACTGCTCTTAAGTCACTGGACTCAAGTAAAGGTGCTGGTCCAGATGGTATACCAGCTTTATTTCTTAAACACACTGCCGATAGTATTTATCTTCCCTTACATATTATTTTTAATAAATGTCTCACAGAAGGCATTTTTCCAGATGTCTGGAAACTGGCAAATATAACACCTGTTTTTAAAAGTGGTTTAAAAAGTGACGTCGAGAATTATCGACCAATTTCTATTCTTAACTCTATGTCAAAGCTTTTTGAAAGTCTAGTGCATGATGAAATATATCCCATCCTACACAATACCATTTTACCACAGCAGCATGGTTTTGTAAAACGAAGATCAACAAATACTAATCTTGTATGCTTTGCTAGTACCCTATTTGAAAATATGGATAAGGGATATCAAACAGATGCCATATACACGGACTTTCAAAAGGCGTTTGATAAGGTAGATCATGAAATGCTCCTGAATAAACTAGCCTATAATGGTATTAAAGGAAATTTGTTGCGCTGGTTTGCTGCGTACATATCAGGTCGAGTTCAAAGGGTGGTTTTTAAGGGATACCAGTCCCCAAATATACACGTCACTTCCGGTGTTCCGCAAGGGTCTATTATTGGGCCTTTGCTCTTTATTCTCTTCATTTCTGACATAGACAAGTGCTTTTTACATTCCAAATTTCTCTTGTATGCTGATGACCTAAAGGCATTTCGCAGTATTAGCTCATTAGATGACTGTTTACTTTTCCAACAAGATTTAGATAGACTATCCGCATACTGTCAGCACAACAAACTTAACTTGAGCGTTCCTAAATGTAAGAGCATCTCTTTTACTAAAAATAAAAATAAAATTAATTTCATATATAATCTTAATGGTACCAGTCTTATTAGAGCTAACTCTGTGTCTGACCTTGGCGTCTTATTTGACTCTAAACTTCATTTTGACTTACATATAGATAAAATAGTAAATAAAGCCTATCAAATGTACGGTTTCGTCATGAGAGCAAGCAAAGATTTCAAAAAACCAGCTACATATCTGGCTCTATATAACACTTTGGTTCGATCTCAACTAGAATATGCTTGCTGTATTTGGAGCCCATTATATAATAAATACATAGAACAAATTGAAGCTGTTCAACGTAAATTTCTTCGTTCTATGCACTACAGATGCCACCACGTTCGTCTTTCTTACCTTCCTTTATTAAATACGCACAAGTTACTTACTTTGAAATCTAGACGTTACCTATTGGAAGCTACATTGCTTTATCGTATATGTAATAATTATGTTGATTGCACCGAAATTAATAATAAGTTATGTTACGTAGTTCCACGTACTGCATACCGACGGGTGGTGAGGGCACGCACATTATTTGCGACTGGGTCTTGCAGGACAAAATGCTGGCTTGCGCTCACCATTACGTCGTCTTGTCGACAATTATAATAGTATATTTACTGATGTTGATATATTTGCATTATCTTTATACAAATTTAAAACCCTAATTATTAATGTGCTTATCACCAATTTTATAAATTTGTAAATGACTCAGTGAACAGAGCTATTAAAAATAATTCATTCATAGTCCAATTCAATTCCCTCTTTCCTTCTTCTTTGTTACTATATTTCATTTCATATTGTTTGGAATTCTTCAACTACTGTTCAACACACATTCAAGTATCATTGTTTTGTTATTTTCTTTCATGCCGTATTGTGTAATTGTTTAAGCCCCTAGTTTATTTCTATTTTTAGTTTAATACTTTATTTTGTGGAAAATGTGGTTGATTGTACATTTGTTTACTATACACGTACCTATTGAACTGTCTGCTTTAATACGTAATGTACAATTGTTTATTTTCCTAAATAAATAAAAAAAAAAAAAAAAACACAATAAGGGTAGTGGAAATCCTCAAGAGAATTCTGGGAGTTATCTCAACTCGAAAGTGAAAAGTTGATGATATCATCGAAAATAATTTCATTACATTCAAAAACTGATTCCAAGCGCCATTCAAGAGCCACTGAATACCATAGCTTGAATTTGAAATTTTAAGTATAACACGAGAATTACTGGCTGTGTGCGAAGTTGCGGGTACAGCTAGAAGTAACAATGTTGGATTGAATTTGGAATATTTAAAGCCAAGTATTGATTGATTTGATTAAGTTTGTGTTTTAACTCTTAGGTCATAAGTAATAAGATATAACAATGCCATATCTTGGAAGGATGTATTCATACTCCATGCCTGAGTTACCCGACTCGGCAACTACGTAGCAGTATTGACCGATACGAGATTCATAACGGGCGCCTCACGTCGCGCGTCGCCGGCAAGCAATTGCTTGCGTTCAATCATTCAGTGCAATATGTTCCGTGTCGAAACATCTCTCGATATGTTTGGCTGCAGTCCGATTTGTAGTGCACTGATGGCTGATCACTTTACTACCGTAGATATAAGTGCAGAATTATGTAGAAGGTACAGACTCATCAGAATTCGTTTATGTTTATGAAATATATGTATGTATAGACAGTGTTGATGTATTTGCTACAAAAAAGATATACTTATATTAAAAACGTACAATATTTTTTATATTATATTTATTTTTTCGATATTTAAATATTACAACTTTCTTCTTAAATTAATATGGCACAATATTTGATTAAAAAAACTCGTATGAAAATATGCTCGATAGCTTAGTATGGGTACGGGTTCTCTTCGGAGTCGCTGGACGTTCGGGGTGTGGGCCCTTTGAACGTCTATTGAGTACGGCGGCGACTCCGAGGAGGACGGCGGCGGGGTTGCGACCCCCGTCCCCGTGAGCACCGTGACTGGTTACCGGGGGGCTACAACGCGTCCCCCGGCAGCGGGCTCAAAGGCAAGGCACTGAGAGGCCCCTGGTGCAGATCCCACCGGAGAGCCCTGGGGACCCTTCTCATGTGCCGATGCGACAGCCGCGGGGGTTTTAGTGGGTAAGAATCCCACATACCCCGGTCGAGCTCCACAACTCCCGGGATCTTTGGAAGATTTCCCACGCGTCAAAAAAAAAAAAAGTATACGGGTTCTACATGACATACTAATAATATCTTTGAATTAGACTCCAGGAGCGGGGATATCAAATACACATAATAAAACTACTGTCATTTTCACACATAACGTCTCAGGAGGGATCATTGGGACATATCTCGCAGCCTCCGACCTAAATACGTCGGTATCCTCGAATTTTCCACGAGCACTCGCAACGTGCCGTTCACCGGCCTGTACATCTTCGCTGAATAAAATATGTGGGAGAGTATCGTATAGCCGGCGCGGCGGCGCGGCGGCGTGGCGCACGGCGAATGGCGCACGCGGGCTCGGGACGTGGCCGACTCGACTTTATACATCGCGGGGACGGCCATGCGCTAATATCGTTGAATTATGTTCAGCTTAGATGATTATTTCAATTATTTCCATTATTTCCAAAAAAGTTGAAATAGAGAAAATAATTGAAAATATCATAGACGAATTATTATTTACTGCCTCAGAAAGAAGCAGACAAAGAGCCAATATGTATAGGTATTATAATACGAGGCTTACGTAGAAAGATATTATGAAGAATGTAATGGAAAGCTCATACGTAAATTCTGAAACAGATTAGAGAAATCTAGCGTAAAACGAGAATATGAAAAATGTTACTTGACGCAGACAGAATAAAGAGATTTAGGTAGATATTAAAAAGTTCAGTCTGTTGGTTCGGAATCAGTCGACCATATTCCATAATTGAAGCGGTATTATGCAGCAATTACAAAATGCATAATTGAATTATATTATCAAATAATTGAAGTTAAAATATTATCTAATTTTTGTATGAAGTACATACATATATTCACGCCTTTTCCCGTAGGTGTAGGCAGAGCCCATGGGCCGGTTTTCGCCCCCGTGAGAAACGAGACGTGATGGTGGCGAACCACATCGCCGGCATTTTGGTTAATTAAATGGTTTGTATGAAGTACTGTTTATTAATCCTTCATTCAACCGTATTATTTTCTCGTTACGAGTATATTGATTAGTCTCTCCAGCCAGTGCTGAGTCTCTCTCTTTCACATTTTGAGATAGATACCCGACTAGAGTCTGTCTAGTCAAAGTTGAGAGTGAAATAGGGCGGCAAATTTAAAAAAATTAGGCAGTGCAACCCTGTTTTTTTTTTTTTTTTCTTTATTCATATTAAAAAGGGTACATATCAGTTTATTACAAAAAGTATCTCAAAAACCCTAAATCGGGTTTGTCTGGATACCAAACAAAAGGTACTCGTATAACATTTTTTTTTTAAACTTATAGTTAAGCTGTCTATAAAATAATAAAATAATAGTTATAAACTAATTGTTATGGCTTCCCAACTAGGAAACACTACACTAGGAAGGACTAGGAATAATCATACTTGATACTTTAATATATTTGTTATACTTTAGAAGCCGAAGATCTCTATTGTGTCGATGAAGGCCACGTTTTAATGCGTAAAACTCTCAAATAACTTGGCCTCCACCCCTACGGAGACCGGGGATTTTTTGAAGGTTTCCTCCCCGACAAAAAAAAGGTCCCTATGAAAGGGTACCAGGTAGTTACCAATGCAGGGTCAGGCAATCTGCCACCAAGCAGCAATGTTTTAACATTGTTTTGTTCCGGCTTGAAGGGTTTTATAGCTGGTATAATCCTCCTTCAGCGGTAGTCTGGCAAAAATTACCACCTCAAAAGACTTAATAACCCATGTCTCGGGTGATGAGCGGCAGTTTCATATATAAAACACTAACTGAGAAGCACTAAAGTGTGTCTATAGGCACGTATGCCGCTCACCATCAGGCAAACGTGTAACATGTTTCGTCATTAAGTCGATTAAAATAAAATAAATAAGATAAATAAAGCTCAAATATTATTGTTTAAATACTGGATTGCATCGTATACTTAATGCTTATCATTATTCTATGTATTAGAATAGGATAAAAACAGAATAGAACAAGATTTTTCTATATTTGTTTAATTTATTAATCGTCATATTACAGGATTTTAAAATTTTATTGTTAACGAGACACCGTTTTATCATAATAATATTTTCTTTTATTCTTGTCTTCGCAATTTCATAAAACTCCTTTTTCATTTACCATAGAGAACTTATACTGACGCCTGGAACAAAACATGAAATGGTATTTTATTATAATTCATTTGTATGCCAACAGATCATAACCTTACTTGTAATATCTGAGATTACATCAACAGACACTTATACAACACTTTACATTATCCCAACAGAAACAGACATACATAATAACAAAATAGTGCTCGAAAGCGTAATAATATAAAAATGCTATAATCGTTCTGTAAGCTGTAACAACTCAGTGGGCGATCGCTTGCCTTGGAAACAAAGTGCGCAGGTTCGAACCCCGCACCTGTGATTTATTTAATTAATCATGTGTCATTCCGATGTCAATATAGGCAATTTTACCTTTTCATGAAATACAGCATCGGATTCCCTTTTCTTTTGATGGTATTTATTTATCATGTCGTATAACATTTTTCTGACACTGCTTTTAGTAGTTTAAGGTAATATTTAATTTAAAATACGCAGTAATATTCACAACAAAATTCACTTTAGAGGTTATGTAAACAACAAATGACATTTGTCGCAATGTTGTCAGTTTCTAAAACCGTAAAACTAGTAGTGTCAACAAAAACTAGACAGACTCTAACGGTCTATGTTGATTTTCGTTTGAAGCGTTTTTAATAAGCCTGTCTAAAGTGCCGCTTTTCTAAACTTCAAATACTTTAATGTATGACTTTGTTACTCTTTAGCTTCGTCAAGTTAATATCTTGGACATCAAATTATTAACTTGTATTTCTGTAACATCTTTATTCAAAATCAATTTACTTAACATTCATCAAGTTAGTACTTAGGTAAGTATTTAAATTAACTGTAAAGTATTTAAACAACTGAAAATCAACATTTTACTGTTAAAACTCTTTTGAAAATCACACTGCTTACTATGTCGCCGAGTACCTACTTTAAAAATATTACAGTTTTATCGGTAAATAAATAGTGTAAATAACCCCACCTTGTATACTCGTACAATACTGCGATACTACTACATTGCGACAACACTGTTTTGAGAGCTAATGGAAAACTCCAAGGATACTTGTTTGTCATGGAAATATTAGTTTTTTTTTTGTATATTTTGGCAATCGAACGGCAGGACTCACTATCGCTAATGTCGATTCATTTGTAACAAAACAATGTTTAAAAAAAAAGTGAAAAAATTACAAGCCCGCTGAGTTTCATGCCGTTCTTCGGTGGTAGCTTTTAAAAAATGACCATTCAAAAGTGCTAGCGTTAAGCCTATTTGAAATAAAGATTTTTGAGTTTGAGTTTGAATCAATAATTAAGGATCAAACGAACTTACCCTTACGTGAAGTTCGATCATAATTATGTGAACAGTTCGGTCCTTAGCAACTTATAATGTTTACTTATTGTAGTTATGCGTCCTTACTACTAGCCTTGCACGGAATGATTTAAAGTTTTTTTTTTTTCCCGGGTACTTAAATATTTTGTCACCTCACCGCCTCCTATAAGACGGCCCACCCGCAGTGTGTCTTCATTATGTTTAGAGTAGGAAAAACGTTTCACATTTTATCCTTGGGTCGGGTGATGTGTAAAAGGGAGGGGAGTATATAAGTTGCTAAGGACCGAACTGTTCACATAATTATGATCGAACTTCACGTAAGGGTAAGTTCGTTTGATCCTTAATTATTGATTCAAACTCAAACTCAAAAATCTTTATTTCAAATAGGCTTAACGCTAGCACTTTTGAATGGTCATTTTTTAAAAGCTACCACCGAAGAACGGCATGAAACTCAGCGGGCTTGTAATTTTTTCACTTTTTTTTTAAACATTGTTTTGTTACAAATGAATCGACATTAGCGATAGTGAGTCCTGCCGTTCGATTGCCAAAATATACAAAAAAAAACGAATATTTCTATACTATACTAATAGTTATTGTAGGATGTTTAGAGTCCAGATCTATAAAATGTGAATAGTTAGCTATTATGGTTTGGGGGAATAGGTAATATAATACAAGTTATGCCCTAAAAATCCAAATTCATTTATCTCTGTAATCTCTGTAAAAGCATCACATAATATTAGGCACTAGATTTTCCTTTTTGTTTTAAATATCAAAAGAGAGAGTCTAACTCCTTACGACTCTTATAACACTAATAATATAATATTACACTTAGCCAACAGTAAAATCCATACGTAAGTATTAAGTCCGTAATAAAGAAGTTTTTTTTTTTTTTAATATAAGCCAGTGTTTGACCACTGTCCCACCTGGTGGAAAGCGGTGACGCAGTCGAGGATGGTAGATTATCTTCAATGACCAATCGTAATATTAATACTGCAGAGGAACCGCAAGCAAAATTATACATTAGGGTTAAGTACCTAAGAATAGATAAGTCGTATCGAGAAAAATCTCTCCTCAAAACCTGTCAACAGTGGCAATAAATCATTGACTTGTAAAAACGCGCAAATGCACCTTATAAAACATATTTGAAAGGAAATATGCACAACCTCACCATTAGACAATGACTGAAATTGAAGTCTATTTTCGTAATTATTTTGAATAATCAATAACCGAAAAATATATACGAGTATATGTATAAAATATATATATAAATAATGTAAGTAAATATCAGTTTGTGAACGTAAATGTTCCTAAAGGCCACACAGGCCACATAGAATAGTTAGAAAAACCTTAAATTAATTATTTAATTAACACGGTACACAACAGAAAACATTACTGAACATATCACCTTGTCAATAGGTAAGCAATAATTTGTAATTCATGAACAAACTTGTATTTCATTCATAACAGTAAAAGTTATCTTTATGATTAATTAATTGCACTTTGAAAGTTATTGCTTTCTTTTTTGTTTTTTTTTTATAGGAAACAAGTATTGGTCAAGACACATTAGGTTATAGGTCACATTTTATAAGTTGAAGGTAGATGAGGAGATATACCCTCCAAATGTTATTTATTGTGTCACCTACCCTCATATGTATCTATCAGCTGTCAGCTGATTGTAATGTCAATGACCGTTACTTTATCTCTTAAAAAGGATATTACAACAGTCATACATCGAACTTAAAGTTCTTTATTTCATACTAACTATACCGCCCGTACAGGAGGCGCTAATAACTTAAAGAAGATTGTAAGCAGATCATGGTCGTGATCGCTATTTATTTAGTACATTTAGGTGCTATAAAGGTAGGTAGGTATATACACAACAGTCACAGTCTTTAATTAATGCAGTAATTACCGTACGTAATTTTAAATGTATCTAGTCATTGTTCTCGATTACTGTTCCAAAAAGGATTTAAGTTCATTATTATAATTTTTTTTGTTTTTTTTTTGCAGTAGTTTTAAAAATATAGGGAAAACATTTAAAGTCTCCACAAAAATATCTATTTCCGGTGTACTTAATGTGTATTTTATTTTCTACCATTAAGCACCTTATCTAAGTATATTTTCTCCTTTACCTTAATGTTACTTTACATGGAAAATACAAATATCTAAATAATTGTTTGGTGTTCGTATAAATATATGAAGCAAATAATTATGTATAGCGTTTAGAACAGACTTATCAAAGAAAAACCTTAGACCTTCCGTTTGGTTTATTAATCACGGTTAAAATCAGAGGTAAGATACTCATATGGACCTTATAAAAACAAATACGCCAAGGTATGTTCTTATATTTTGTATAGACAAATAACGCTGAAGACATTTTCACGCAGATAAATCTGTTTTGCATGTGAACCGAACCCGCAACCAGGGCATAAAAAAAAACAATGAAAATTACCCAACAGTTTTTTTTAATTATTATTATTACCAAGGGATGGTAATAGTAAGTACTAGTAAACACGACTAATATATTTGAGTTCAAGAATAGTTCCTATCTCCAAAAATATAGTAACAACTAAAATTAATAGGTAGTAAAAAATACTGATATGGTCGTTGTCAATCTCAAAAATCTTAAGAAGCAAAATACATTGAATAGAGGGCGTAAACTAGATAGTTTTGTGTTTATTGTAGACAAAGCATATAAGTTACTCAAGACAGCTTGTTTGTGGTTTATTACACATTAAAAGGCACATCAAACTTATAAGAGGAATATTCACAACGCTGGTAGATAAAATATATCAGGAAAGATCCAAATGAAATATCCAACAAAAAATTACATAAATATAATCGTATGGATTCTGAATAATAACATCAAAGATCAGCCAGGATGTTTTTTTTTAACTGTGTGGATTATATAAATATACCTATAATTGTATTATGACACAGTGATAAGCTCGAACAGAGCTCCATTTTTTTTTTAAACACGCTGTTTATAGGTTTATATATATATACACACATCAAAAGTGTCTAGGGATCAACATATATTTTTGCAATAACTTTTCTCCTGATTGATATTAATTAAATTTTCTTTAAGGATTCATCAAATAAAGTGTTTTCGTTTGTCACAGTAACGATAAACCAAGTCACCTTTGCATTAATAAAGAAATTTGCCATTTTCCTAATAAAGGGATTTTTGACATTTGAACCACTAACACAAAAGTTCGAAAAAAAGACTGAAATAACAGTTTTCTTTAAAATTTTATTGGGTAACTTAAACAATTAATAATCCGTGTTTCTACCGCGAACACTAACAACACAAGAACATCGGCTTGGCATACTCAAAATGAGTTCATCCAAATCACGCTGTGGAATGGCCGCCCATGTTCGTTGCAACAACAAAAAAAGGTCTTCTTGCGACTGGATACCCTCCATATTCGGCAGAGCTCTTCTCTGTAGCATATCCCATGCATGCTCAATCGGGTTCAAGTCTGGCGACTGAGCAGGCCAGGGCAGGACATTGATGTTAGCTGCGGCGAGAGTCTGTCTTACAACTCTTGCGGTGTGCGGTCGTGCATTATCATGCATTAACTGAAATAAGGGACCGATTTGCACTTGTAGAGGAACGATGACGTCTGATACAATCGTCTCAGCATAAATTTGAGCGTTGAGGTTGCCTCTGATCCAAATCAACTCAGTTCTTCCGCCGATCCAAATACCCGCCCATACCATGATGGTTCCACCACTATAAGGATGGACTTCCTGGCAGGATTTTAATCGCTGTTGGCGTCCAGGGGTTCTCCAGTGTCGTATACGTCTTGTATCCGGTCTCATACCAAAACGAGACTCATCAGAAAAGCACACGAAACGCCATTGTTCTTCTGCCCAATTTCTGTGTTCAAGAGCCCATTGATATCGAATCCTACGATTGTGCATTGCTATAGGTGGTACCCGTAGCGGTCTTCGGGAATGAAGGTTCACTTCATGCAAGCGGTTTCTGACTGTTTGGTCGCTAATTAAGTTCCCTGAAGAGTGATGAAGCCTCACGGCTAACATCAAGGCAGTTATTGTTGGAGCTCTTCGAGTTAAGATTTGAATATATCGGTCTTGTCTCCGTGTGGTGCAGCGATACCGTCCTCCATGGCGCTCAGCCACGGTACCAGTGCTTCGGTAACGTGTCCAAAGTCGACTGATAACACTCTGACTTGTATTCAGAGCTAAAGCCACAGTACGTTGCCGGGAACCAGCTTCTATCATTCCCACGGCTCTGAGCATTTCTTCCCTGCTTAAATGACGTCGCCGCTCCATAATAACGTTGGTTTTAATCAGTAGTAGGGAAACAGTAGCACTAATAATGTCTTCAATGCGTTGTATGTTTTTATAGGGAAAATATTGACAGCTGATTTTCATCTTTTACTCGAATTTGATTCACAGTTCCTGATTCAAATTATGAAATGCACCAAAAAGGATCCATATAAATTTATAAAATCATAAATTTATTACAAAGCCACATCTCAATCTCAAGAAATCCGCTTAAAAATGCTTGATCCCTAGACACTTTTGATGTGTGTATATACATATATATACCTTAGTTAAAAAAATTATCACGTAAAAATGATCGTGTTAAGATAATACAATAAGACTAACTGTGTTTGGACAGGGTTTTTGAAACACCCTGTATATACTTTTACTTCATTATTATTATTTATTTTTGGAAAAATCGAACTTTATGATATTACTACACAGATTTAATGTAGTATTCAATATTTTATGACCATTGAATTTAGAAACTAGAATTATGTATGACAAAAAATTCGTCCTCAATTTTTAACCAACTTCAAAAAAGGAGGGGGTTCTCAATTCGTCTGTATATATATATATATATATTTTTTTATGTATGTTCGCGCATAGCTCTAGCAAATATGAACCGATTTGAAAAAATCTTTCTTCCATCCATTCTTCAATCCATTGATTGGGTCCCATAAAAAAATATTGCTTAGTAATAAGTAGTTCCTGAAAAAACAAGAATGGTGACTGCGCACTGAGAGCTGCAAGAAAGCCTATATAGATGACTTTTTTGTCGCTTTTTAAGGACAAAAATGGTCATAACTCTGGCAAATATTTACCAATTTCAATGATTCTTTTTTTATTCGAAAGAAGAAACCACTGTATTGAATCTGTATGAATTTTATTACAACCGGATAAGAACTTCCTGGAGGACCATGAACGATGTGGAGGAATTTATCTGGTAAAAACCATAAAACTGATGTTCTCCATTACATTGCTCTGACAATTATGAACCGATTTCGATGATTCTTTTTTTTATTCGAGAGAGTAAACTACTATGATGATTCCATGTAAATTTCATTACGATCGGATATTTTTTTCTGAAGAAACATGAATTATGTAAAACTATGTAGACGATAATGTGATCATAACCTACCTAGATAATTTTACGGTTTTCGATGGTTCAATCTTTATATTTGAAAATATCACTAAAAAGTTTAAAATAAAATCTTTTAAAAAAAAAAATTGAACCGACTTCAATATCACTGAAAAGTATAAAATAATTTAAATATTATTGAAGTTGGTGCCAAATATACATAGCCGGTAAGCTAACACCAACTTCAATAATATTTAAATTATTTTATACTTTTCAGTGATATTGAAGTCGATTCAATTTTTTTTTAAAAAGATTTTTGTCATAAGTATTCAAATATTGCAACTATATTGTTCATAAAGTTAAACCATAAATATAGTCATCAAGGTCATACATTTAGCTAAATTAACGACGAATTAATAATATGAAGATTGTTTTGTTCTCTAGATCAGATTTATCAATAGTTATTTTCAACTAAGTATTTATAATAAGTGTAGGAGGCGGCCGGCGGCCGGCGGCGCGGCGTACTGTCCCATAAGTTCAGAGGCTACTTACTGCAGCTCCACGGTGGTGCACACGGATGCTCCGGCTGTAGCCCGGCCAGGATCTCGTCGAGCCTGTGGTAAAGCCCGCCGCGGCCAGTCCGCCTCGGATCTGCTAGATATACCACTTTGCAGTACGAACTACGAAGTTTTGAAGTCTTATTAATTCTACTGTGAAAAAATATTAGTATTGTTATTATAACTCCTTAATTATTTACTCATCTCGTCCAGTGGCGCACGACGTATTCCGATAATTAGGAGTACCTACAGATCGAATTATATCTGACGATATTGTACGAATCCCAGGCAACTGGTAGATGGTAGTAGCAAATTACAGTTAATTGTGACGTTCCAAGATGGACGTCTTCGTATATTCAACAGTGGATTTTGTCTGGCTGATGATAATGATCGGATTATATGTTCCCAGATGTGTTGGCGGCATGCATTTCATAATAGTGTTTGCAACAATTACCCGCAATAAGGAATGCGTATCGCATTTATCTGTACATATGTACATTGTAAGGGGGAGGCCTATATTCAGCAGTGGACGTCTTCCGGCTGGTGATGATGATGATGATGTACATTGTTTGTACAAATGAGACGACACGGTGTGGAAACACGCACCGTAAAGAAACATGTCATACTGACATACCAGCAGCAAGACCTATACTCACATGAACAATGTGTATTGCACAATGACTGTAAAGTTGTTCATAGTCAAGTTACGACAGAGACGACCCAGATTGTATTGGTAGCTCGCATCGTATGAACACAGCGCAAGCAACAGCTACCCGATGTTGGGTGTGTGCATCGCATGAACCGTAAATACTCACATATATACTCACATCTGCAGAGCTGACGTATCGCACTATAACGGTGAACGTGTTCATTATCTACGACAGAGACGACCCCGATTGTATTGGAAGCTCGCATCGGATGAACACAGCGAAAACAACAACTACAGGAGTGTGCATCGCTTTTGTGTAACGCACTATACGGTTAACGTGTTCAACACTACGACAGAGACGACCCCGGTTGTATTGGAAGCTCGCATCGTCTGAACACAGCGAAAACGTCAAACCCGCTGGTGGGGCGACAATTACCCGCTGGTGGGGTATCGCTGTTAACCGTAAATGTGTTCTTTATGTACGTGTGAGACGACCCTGTATGGAAGCTCGATTCGTACGAACACAATTTAAATAGTGCACGACGATCCATTTCCCGAAGACGAAGAGTCGTCCGACGTCACCACCGCGGCGGCACCTCTCCGTTGTCCCGACGTCGCAGCGTCGCCTCTCAGTTGTCCGGTTCTTGACTTTCACTTTTTCTTTAATACTAATTTAATTATTTTTATTTAATACTAAATACACTTGGAGCTTTGGATTGGAGACGTGCGAAGGCTTGAGCACGGAAACAAACATTGAAGACACACTGCGGGTGGGCCGTCTTATAGGAGGCGGTGAGGTGACAAAATATTTAAGTACCCGGAAAAAAAAAACTTTAAATCATTCCGTGCAAGGCTAGTAATAAGGACGCATAACTACAATAAGTAAACATTATAAGTTGCTAAGGACTGAACTGTGAAACATAATATTAAAAAACGTAACGTTTATAAATATCAGACGGTAAATGATGTTCTCCAGCCGGTTTCGGCTACGGCGACCACTTTAACGCCGTTGTAAGTAACGCTCGTGCGCTTTTATATGACTAAAATAGCCGATCTTTTTTGTAAAGGTGCGTGCACACGTAGGACACGTGAGTACGCCATCACTGTAGTGATATACTACGGTCACTGGTGGTCGGACTCTTAGTTCTGTTGGCATATTTGAATTTGACTTGCAAAAAATAATCTTATGAAGGTACCGTCATCTTTGTTTGTATTTAATTGTTTGATCTGGGCGAGTTCCCTCTCAGTCGTATCTGAGCATTCGTACTGTGTGTTGACAAGTCTCAGACGTACAACCTTCCTTGCATTTAGAATCAATAATAAAATATTGAACAGTTAATTAATATCTAAATTCCCTCGTTTCATTTCGGCCCATAACCCTAATAATCCAATAGGTTATGGGCCCAGTGTACGTGTTTTGCATACTGCGTATTTTAACAATTCTAGTAGTCTATTGTGAGGGTTGTTCGAGAGTTTTAGAGTCAACGGTGTAAAGACAAAAATCCTAATCGACCTCAGTAATCGACAGATGTGTTTACTGTTTTGGAGTGACTACGGAACAATGAAAGCTAAGTACCTTGTTTATTATAAAGTGTTCTATTCTTTGTTGGCCTCCGTGGCGCAGCGGGAAACCGCTTGCTTTGCAGGTCTCAGATTTGGATCCCACGGGGACCAACAATTTGTGTTAATGGTTAATTACTGGCTAGAAATGTGCAGGCCGATTACCTGTCTGAACAAGTGGTATTCATACGTCGGATGGGTATGTGAAGGGTCTGTCTTGCGCCTGACCTCTCCCTGATCGTGTCTGTGTTCGGTCTCATCGGATTGTGGGAGTGAATAAGTAGAGGAGTGCGCTTGTGCCTGCGCGGGGCACTTGAGCATTTGTGCGGGGTATAGTGTTCCCCACGTAGATGGTTGATCGTTTAAAGGATTGGCCGTGTATTATCTTGTCTACCGGGTTGACATTGTGATTATTACAGATTATTAATTTCTGATTTGTTACTATATTTTGATCTGTATTTTCTCATTATATTCCCTATTGAGGAATTTGAGTAAAAATTGATCAGTATTCAATTTTATTTTGCAATACCTACCACATTTCCGAAAAATTAATAAATCTGATATTTTGGTGGAGGGTACCTACCTCTGAGAAATAATTACCTTAATTTAGCAGAAATAAAGTTAAAAATTGTCAAAGCTAATGAATACTTCCCTATAAATAGCTTTTTATAGTTATTTTTTATATTTATAGTGGCTAATATTGATATACACATAAGATTTAACATTTTAACAGGAAAGTGAAATCGGTTCAAGTTCCTTTATTAATATCAATTTAAATTTATTTCAGTGAGAAAATTCTACAGTACCACTTCACCACTTTTGATAATGTTACAAGAAAAAGTTACAATGCACATTTGGGCTACATTTTCGACAAACGAGGGACTAGTTATAATGAATGGAAGGTAAACTAAACTGACCATACGTGGTAAGTCAGTATTTTTTTTTAATTTAATTTTTTATAGAATTTGTGGCTTATGTAACTCGTGTTGAATGGAAGACGAGGTAATCTTCCAAATGTTGCCATATTGATAATAATACATGTAATACAATGTAAGATATATGAAATTGGTACAGTTAAAACTGACTCTGTTGTGTGTATGAATCGATTGCGGTTCCAAAAGCGGAGCATAAAAATAATATTACTTTGTACTTGTTGTGCATATGGAACTCTGTGAACCTAGTACTCCTTCAACTAATGATTATACTAATTATTTTGTACTTGATCAATACTAAATGTGTGAACTATTTATTTACAAGTTGGATTGACTACCTAGTTATGTTACCTCCAGACTGTAGAGTCATACTATAAAGTGCAAGCTTGCAGCTTGGGTGGTACCTCTGAGGGTGGCATGACTTCTTATTATAGATAAGAGACTTTTATACATTAGGAATAAGCAAAATTCAATCTTAGCCATACGAGTTGTATTTTAATTAGAATAAATTGGACGCTCTTCAAGCTCAGACGTCTTTTAAGTTAATTAGTTTTATTTTTAAAAACCTTATTTAAAGCTCCCGAATCTTGAGTGGCGCAGCCGGTAGGATCGTTGTCAGGCTGTGCCGTCATCCGTGAACCGAAGGGTATCAAAATTTACCCCATTTCGCGAGTTATCGACGGCTTAACGCGACGCGATCCGCGAACCAACAAATAAATAACTCATTATTCCGGGTAAAACCAGTGAAAAGTGCGAGTATGCGAGTAGCGGTTGGTTGGTGAGTAAAACTTTTCGCCATTCCCTCCTATACCCTCCTGTATTTTTATGCACATAACCATTGGTAGCAATACACCATTTGTTATTCTTGAGATAAGAACTCGCTCATTATAACGCATAGATTAGTTTAAGTTCAGAGACTCTATATTAATGTGAAACATACCTATGAGGTATTTAATTTTAAAATAAATATAACTATCTTACATGAATAACGTATATTATTTTACAAAATATAATTATTAATTACAAGATTTTACAAATTTTTATAAGAAAGGAAAATTTTATAATTTTTACATTTTTATTTTCTACAGACATTTTTATACAATTTTACTCTTATATTACCCATTTTGCTTTTACTTTGTTACTTCATATTGCATTGTGTTTTTTGTGATATTGTGAAGTTGCATTCTCTGAATTAAATAATTTATCTCTACCAAGATGGCTCCAGAATCGCCAATTGTCGCGATTCCCGCGGAAATGATTAAGCTTATACCTTATTTTGGCGGAGATAAACGCCATTTAAATTTATTTATTCGCAAAAGTGAATATGTTATAAGCAAATACAGAGGTGGAGACCAACAGAATTTATACGTTTATCACTCTATAACGAGTAGGCTTACAGATAATGCAGCTGCACTCTTATCTGAACGCGAGGATGTTATGTCTTGGGCCGCCTTGAAAGAATTGCTACAACAGCATTTTGGAGATCCTCGTAGCGAGGAATGTATCAGTATAGAGTTGGAATCATTAAAAATTAAATCCGGCGAAAGTTATTTGGACTTTTGTAACCGTATACAGAGTGTTCGATCTTTGTTAGTTTCGAAGGTTAATACTATATCAGACGAAAATATTAGGCGGGCAAAATTCATTATATATAATAACATGTCATTAAACGTTTTTCTCTATAATCTCCCAGAAAATATGGTCCGTTTGGTCAGACTAAAGCAGCCAGACACTTTAGAAAGTGCTTTGAGCACTGTCCTAGAGGAAGTCAATTTTCACGAGCAGTATACAATGCGAAATCGTATGCACGGCAGTAATAGTTCAGCTCCGAGGCCACCCGCTATATTAGGACAAGGCTTTAAATTCAGCAACAACCCTCAGGTTGTGATGTCACAACCTTCGATGGGCCCGAGGCCGAACAATAATGGTTTTACGCCAAAATTCCAATTTGGAATTCCGGGAAATACTCAGAATATTAGACCCCAATTCGGCCAACAAAATTTCGGTTATAAACCACAACTAGGTTATCGGCCCCCACAATTTGGTTATCGCCCTCAACTGGCTCCCCAGCCACAGTTCGGTTATAGGCCGCCACAATTCGGTTACAGACCACCACAATTTGGTTATAAACCCCCACAATTCGGCTATAAACATCCACAAAACCAAACTTTTGGAATGACCCCGCAGCAATTCGGCTACAATCCACCCCAGGTTCAAAAGCCGCAAATGCAGCTCACTGACGTGTCTATGAGAACAGCGCCGCCTAGACCGCAGCAGGGATTTAGATTGAACGAATTGGAGTTGGTTGACAATGATGGGATGTATTACGGTGACGAGTATTCTTATGACAGACAGTACTACGACCATGAATCTAACGATGAGAACTATAATTACAACTATGACCACATCGACTCTGAAGAGACTGACGTACCACCTGCTCAGGATTTTTGCGAGACAGCCTCGAACCCCGAAAAGAAATAATAGAGTTAAATTGTGACCCCAATTTAAAACTCCCATATATATACCTAGAAGAAATCGATGCAAAAATGATGATTGATACGGGCAGTACTCGATCTTTTATTAGCCCTCGTTTGGCTTACTATTATTTTGGCAATTATATCCAACAAGAGCTGTTTGAAGTGGTTAGCACACATGCCTCAAGTAGACACAGTGAGGTAATTTACATTCCATTGATGCCAACATTTAACAGCTGTGACTGGCATAAATTCTACCTGTACGAAGTAGACTCGCGATATGATGGTCTTATTGGAAACGATCTTTTGCAGCAATTAGGTGCTATTATTGACCTCAAACGTCAAATATTAGAAACTAAAACGACTAGTATACCCATAATTAACAATAACTTAAATTACATAATTGATTTACCCCCACGTTCAGAGCAACGAGTAAAATTACCTATAGATCAGCATTCGGGTGATGCTATTCTCGACTTTAAAATGTTCACCAGTGACGTACGTATGCCTAGTGCAATAGTGAATTGCGTTAACGGATACGCCTCAACAGTCATTCAGAACGCTTCTGACAAAAAATTTCAACTAACTGTGACGCAACCCTTTACTGTGACAAAATTTTATAAACCTGAACCTGACCTTCATTTCACTGAAAATAGTACAGACATAAAAACCGAAAGAATACTCGAAGCGAACTTACAAAAGATTAGACTTGACCATACAAATGACGAAGAGCGTGAGAAAGTTTTTCGTCTTTGTAAAGAGTACAAGGACATATTTTATTGCGACCAATTACCCTTGAGCTTTACTAATGAAGTCAAACATAGTATCCGTACTAAAAATGAAGACCCGATATATATAAAACCATATAGACAGGCACCCATACTTTTAGATGAAATTAACAGACAAGTTGACAAACTTTTAAATGACAATGTGATTCAAGAGTCTCACTCTCCGTGGAGTGCACCGGTACACTTGGTGCCCAAGAAGGCAGACGCATCCGGAGAAGTGAAGTACCGGATGGTAATTGACTATAGAAGACTTAATGAGATCACAATCGACGATAAGTACCCTCTGCCTAATATCACAGATCTTTTTGATAAATTAGGTAAAAGCACGTATTTTAGCACGATAGATTTAGCTAGTGGCTACCATCAGATTGAGGTAGAAGAGCAGGATAGACAGAAGACAGCCTTCAGCACGCAAAATGGTCATTATGAATTTTTGAGGATGCCATTTGGACTGAAAACAGCTCCGGCAACATTTCAACGTACAATGGATTCTGTCCTGAGAGGACTGCAAGGAATACACTGTATGGTTTATTTAGATGACGTCATCATATTTTCTAACAGCTTAGACGATCACATCCAAAAACTCCGTTTAATTTTTGATAGACTCAGAGCAACTAATTTAAAGGTACAGTTAGATAAATCGGAATTTTTACGCAGAGAGGTGCTGTACTTAGGACATACTATAACTAAGGACGGGTTAAGACCCAATAATGACAAAATTGAAGCCGTGTTAAACTACCCAATACCTAAGACTACGACTGAGATTAAGAGTTTCCTTGGACTTGTTGGATACTATCGACGATTCATTAAAGACTTCGCGAAAGTGACACAACCACTGACAGCCTGCTTGAAAAAGCGAAATAAACTTATAATTGACCAAAACTACATAGACGCCTTCAACAAATGTAAGGAACTCTTAACACATGCCCCACTCTTACAGTACCCCGACTATAATAAACCATTTATACTGACTACTGATGCATCTAACGTTGCGCTGGGTGCAGTACTGTCTCAGGGACAAATTGGCAGTGACAAACCGGTCGCATACGCAAGCCGTACATTAAGCGACACTGAAGCACGTTATAGTACGATCGAACGTGAACTACTTGCTATTATCTGGGCTACAAAACACTTTAGGCCATATTTATACGGCCGAAAGTTCTTTATATATACAGATCATAGACCTTTGGCTTGGTTACACTCTTTAAAAGATCCAAGTAGCAAACTGACTAGATGGAGGCTACGTTTACAAGATTATGACTTTGATATAATTTATAAGAAGGGCAAGCAAAATACTAATGCCGATGCCTTGTCAAGGATTAAACTTAATGCTCTTGGCTCTGACGATGAATTATCGATGGTGGTGAATGTTGACGATAAGGAACAAAGACTTAGAGAACATCTAGATAATGTCGTGAAAGACATAGAACAGCTTTCAACCCAAAAGAAGGAACGTAATGATTCCTCAACCATAACCATATCAGACTCTAGTGCCACGGCTTCCGTTACCCCAATAAGCGATTCAGAAACGTTATCGATCCCAAGTGTAGATAATGAATATCCTGTTCGCTCTGAATCGAGTACATCTCAAACAATCCATTCCGCTATTCACCTAGAATCGACTGGAATACCAATTTTACATGAGGCTATCGACACCAAGCCAAATCAAATTTTGGTGTTCTCATGGTTTAAAAACGAAGCTCAAGTCAAGGATTTATCCCGCGATAAGCAGAAGGTTTTAGAAGTCTTTTTACCAATTAATAATGAAAAGTTAGTAAAACAATTTTTGAAAGAATATGTAAAGCCTAAAACTAAATATTTTATCTATTTTGAAGAAGAAGAACATAGGAAAATGTTTAGCCAGATAATCATTCAGTTATTTAAAAAGGATATGGTTCAGTTCTACGAATGCACAGAGCGAGTAGTCTATATAGAGGATGAAGGCGAGCAGAAGGCAGTTGTATTGAAACATCATGAAGGGAAAACGTGTCATCGTGGCATAAAGGAAACACTGGTTAGGATACGAAGGAATTACTTTTGGGATAAGATGCAGGAAACAGTTTCAGCCATTATCAATGCATGCGAAGCATGCCGTAAGATGAAATACGACAGGAAGCCCATTAAACCCGTCATTCAATTAACTCAAACTCAAGATGCCCCATTTCAAGAGTTATTTATAGATCTGTTTACCATTGAAAGCAAATACTACCTAACACTGATTGATGCCTTTAGTAAATTAGGGCAGGCAATCGAAATCTCTAATAAATCAACTCCAGAAGTAGTTCGCGCATTAACAAAATACTTTTCCTTTTATGGCATTCCCAAAAGAATAAGCTCTGATCCAGGAACCGAATTTAACAATGAGCTGTTAAAAGAATTTTTAAGCCTTCATAAAGTTGATCTTCACATTGGTACCCCTAATAACCCATCATCTATGGGTTTAATTGAACGGTTCCATTCTACTATTATCGAGATTTATAGGCTAGCAAAATATGAAAAGAAATGTACAGATGCCGCATCAGTCATGACTTATTCAGTTATGGCATACAACCATACTATACATTCAGTCACAGGTCTAACGCCTTTTGAGGTAGTCTTCGGCCATACCGATTCAGGTAACCCTTATGGTATTGAATTAGAAAAGCAATATATACAGCAATTAGTTAGGGACCATGCCAAGCGAACCAAATTTTTATACGAACATATAGCGCAAAAGATGTTAACAGGAAAAGAAAGGATAAGAGAAAAGAAAGGTGGTGAGTCAGATATAGATATTCCGCAGGGGAAAATTATTTTTGCTAAAGACGTCAACAAAAGAAAAAGCAAAGACAAAGCACGGTATGTAAAGGCTACGACTACGGGAAAGGCAGTTAGAAATATTATTCCTATTAGGGTAGGACAAAGGGAAACTAAGGTCCCCATTAAAAACGTAAAACGCCCTCCACAGGTGGTGCATAGCGACGATAGTGATCGCGATGCCGGTGCTGGGCCTTCATCTGCGTTCACTTGAAGAGAACCCAGGAATACTTCCAATCAAAATAGGTGAAGCTCATATCCAAACCGATTATTGGACTATAATTAAAGTTATTAGTTTAGAAAAGATTTACGAAGACCTTAACTTTATAAATTTAAATTATATGGAATTTACCAATTTGGTGGGAAATAGTAACCCAAAAGATTTTGCCAATATACAAATTCATACAGATTATATACGCGATACTACCTTATATAAATATCAACAATTAGTCCCACAGCAGCGTTTCAAGAGAGGAATCCTCAACCCATTAGGATCTATTATAAAGGTTATCACGGGTAACCTGGATCATAATGATGCACTTAAATATGACCAATTAACATCTCAGTTACAAAAAGATCAAATACTTACCTCTAAAAAGTTAACGATAATCTCCAAAATGTTGGATAGCTTCATTAATGTCACTAGAGTTGTAAGTACAAATACTGCTATTATAGAAAACCGTTTATCAAAGATTGAGACTATGTTAAATGATTTGGCAACAAAAGGGGATAATTGGGTTTTCTCCACACATATTTTAGGATTATTCAACATATTTATAAGCAGTTTTCGAACAATCTTTATCAAATTGAGTGAAATCGAAACTGCCTTAGCATTGAGCAAAGTCTCTATCTTACATCAGTCGATAATAAACTCTACTGAATTATTATATCACTTAAAATTAATATCACATACTGAATATTTACTGTATCCACCTTTGGAAGAAAACTTATTTAAAATAGAAGGAGTTATAAGCGTTAAATCTTATCTCAAGAAAAACCAGGTGATCTTTGTAATGGAAATACCATTGGTTGATAACTGTTCTTACAACTATTATAAACTTTATTCCATTCCGATTTTCCATGAATCCATTAATAAAACCTTTGCCATTTTTCCCAAATATCCATACCTATTGGCGAAAGGGATGAAATTCTTACCGATCGTGAAAGCGTGCCGCTCATCAGATATCAGCGACCATTTCCTGTGTACTGAGGCCGACCGAGCCCAGTATCCGGAGCCTACATGTGTGGAACAACTGATGAAGTTCGACACCAACACTACGAGTTGCATACAACGTGAAATCCAACTCGAAGATGTAAAGGTCCAACGCATCAATGAGGACAATTGGATCCTGTATACTAGAGTTAAGACCACTCTTGCAAAGAATTGCGACAAGGAGGTCAGTAAGCAGCCTATTCTGGGGACCTATCTCGTGACCCTCGATGAAAACTGCGACTTAGAAGTACAAGGGATTCAGATGTGTCACCATTACACGACTCAGGCGAACGATGATGTCACGCCAATACCTGTCGTGACTCTACCGCAGATACGGACGAATGCAAGCACCTTAACAAGTGCACGTGCACTCGATATGAACGGAGTCAACTTAGACGAACTCACTTACATGTCCCACGCGCTCAAGAATAGTGAAGTGATTCAAAGTGTTCTTGATACCAAAGATATTAGCTTCAGTGGGTGTTTAGGATATATTAGTTTTAGTCTAATAGTTTTAAGCATTTTTGTATTTCTTTTTTACTTAATATTAAAAAATAGAATTACTCAATTTCTGCAAAATTATCGCAATAACAGCCAAAACGGTAATTCCGATAATTTTGCTCTTGGGGATGGAGGAGTTATGTTACCTCCAGACTGTAGAGTCATACTATAAAGTGCAAGCTTGCAGCTTGGGTGGTACCTCTGAGGGTGGCATGACTTCTTATTATAGATAAGAGACTTTTATACATTAGGAATAAGCAAAATTCAATCTTAGCCATACGAGTTGTATTTTAATTAGAATAAATTGGACGCTCTTCAAGCTCAGACGTCTTTTAAGTTAATTAGTTTTATTTTTAAAAACCTTATTTAAAGCTCCCGAATCTTGAGTACCTTCAATTAATATTATGTTGAGCATAATTATGTGTATTGCGATAACGGTAGAGAATCGAATCTATCGAAATTAAAAAAGAAACTAGTTCAAAAGGGATTAAGTAGTTATTACGTGAGTTCCGACAATTTGCAATTGAACGGTTTTTCTGAGCGAGTAGCTGGAAATATTAAAAAAAAAAATGCTCGTGCTAGTTTAGGATGTGGTTGATTGGAAAATATTTTTCTGGTCATCAGGTTTAGTTTGTTTGACTAATTTGTCACCAACTAAAACTTCGAAAACCTTACAAGCAGCGTTTGAAATGTAGTATAACAAATAGTCCCGAATAAAATAGTTTTGGCTCGACGGTTTATGCGTAAAATAAAGGTAGTATAAAACTAAACATGATCCGAAATCATGGAATCGTATACTTGTGTCTGAACCAAGCTGTTATAAAGTTTGGAATCATATTAATGCGAATAATTTTATTAGTAAAAAAAAAATATATTGCTGACGAAACTCCCTGTAATAGGCTTTACTAAAACATGAAGAGAATATTTGAAATTCTCGTACTGAAACTGATATGATAGGTTATCTAAATCGGTATCAACAAAGTTTCGAAAATCTGACCCAAATATATTTTTTTAAATTAGATAAATTTAAATCTAATAATTAGAGTCATAGTACGTGGCATACTTGTGGGGTATGAACCAAACGGTTATAAAGTTTGGAATTCGGAATGCGAAAAGTTTGTTGTAGTCAGAGGTTATTGTGGACGAGACTGACTTTGTGAAGTCCAGGCGTGCTGTTGTGCCTGAAGGGAATATTGGAAATTCTCATGGCAAAACTGATATGTCGAAGTCAGTGTCAATAAAGTCTCGGTTTGAAGGGAATATTGGAAATTCTCATGGCAAAACTGATATGTTGAAGTCAGTGTCAATAAAGTCTCGGTTTGAAGAGAATATTAGAAATTCTCATGACAAAACTGATATGCTGATATCAGCTGAAGTCAGTGTCAATAAAGTCTAGGGCTGAAGGGAATATTATAAATTCTCATGACAAAACTGATATGTTGAAGTCAGTGTCAATAATGTCTAGGCTTGAAGGGAATATTAGAAATTCTCATGACGAAACTGATATGCTGAAGTCAGTGTCAATATAGTCTCTGAACTCTGACTGTCCGAAATCAGATGTGTTTAAATCTGATGAGCGCAAGTGTGTTCTAGTAAAATTCGCAAAGTTAACAATAATATTGTAGAATCTAAAAGCAAACAGAGTGAATATACATTCTGATATTTAGTTTTCGCCATGAAACACAGATGGTAATTTTATTTAACTTAAAAGGAGTGAGGGGGGCACAGGATGTTCCTATATTTGTAGCAAAATGTATAGTGAATTGTAATACATAAATGTCTTGCATAAGTATTATTATAAATATTATATTGTTTTGTGTGCATTTATATTGTTTTTCATATAATGCAGATAATGATTGTTTCATGTTTGTTCAATCAAATTCTTTTCTGTCAAATACCTAATTCATTGAATAAAGAAAAAAGGTGAGTTCAGTCGAACTCTGTGGAAAGCGCACGGGTGAATTAAATTTTCTCTCGCTAATAAAAACATAGACTTTTTATACCAAGGTCAGAGCACAAAATGATTAGACTGTAAATGGATTTATAATAAAAAAAGGTCTGAAATATTTAACAGACTCAAATAAAACATTTGAACCTGTTACAAAAGTTGCTAGTATTCAGTTATTTGTTTTGTTAATTCTATGATATAAACGGTTATAGTTTATAATCGTATAACATGGAAAGATAAAATTCAATTTGTAAATTGAGTAGAGCCTGTACGGTCTTAAGCAGGTTACTAAGTTAAAACCTGTACGGCCTTCAGCAGGTAATTAAATGTTCGTTTAAACTGTTGGAAGAAGCACTTGTAAAATAGGGTGTTGCAAGGTTCAGCAGCGGCTGAATGTTTTAGCTGTATGAAAAAGCACTTGAATAAAAAAAATGTGTTTAAAAATCCATCAGTCAATCGGTGTATTTATATTTTTTTTATAACTGACCAGTAGGTACATTTAAAATATTTGAGGTGTTTTTAAGTCTATGATTTAGTGACTCTATGCGCTAATAATTCAACAATGAATAATTACAAAATGGTATTTGATCACTAAATCTGTAATGAAGAATTGATGATAATGCGTGCAGCATATAATGTAGATATTAATATATTTTGGTAAAGTATCGTGCAGGTGTTGTGGTGGCGTGCTGTCCAGGGTAAAAGGGCCCGCTCACGTGACACCATGTTCCACGGCACTTCTATCGATACTATTGTACGATTTAATTGAGTAATGTAGATTTGTGTATTTAAATGTCTTAAACACATGTAATTAACCGTAAATAAAACCAACGTCTGGCCTACATACGGTAAAGGTTCTTACTATGGTAAAGGTTCTTACGATTGTAAACCTGTACTTGAATGCCTCTTGCATTAAATATATATAAATATGTCAAATAGTTATAATTTGTCCAATGTGTGTTAATGTATATTGTGTGTTGTATTCATTTTAATTTAAACACATCTCATTGAAAAGGATACTGAAGTATCTAAGTCCTAATGGTTTTGAAATTATGCTGGATCACAATAAAACAATAAAATTAAAGTTCCGAATTTAATATTGTAAACGAGATGAAAACATATTGTAAATATCATTTATAAAAAGAAAGCTTTTGCGAGAAATGTAAAGGTGTTATTGATAATGATATAATTATGTTTTGTAAATGTGATATGCTTATATTTTTTTGTTAAATGGTCTGATTAGGTTTTACTGGGTTTTCCTAATCCATGCAACAAATGTTGGACCATAATGTATTTCCCCAGAGCAATGCAAGGAAGTCTTATATGTTCTGATTACCTAAAAACATACTGAATATGTTTGTATAATTGATGATTAATTTTTGAGGGGGCGTGTTGGCATATTTGAATTTGACTTGCAAAAAATAATCTTATGAAGGTACCGTCATCTTTGTTTGTATTTAATTGTTTGATCTGGGCGAGTTCCCTCTCAGTCGTATCTGAGCATTCGTACTGTGTGTTGACAAGTCTCAGACGTACAACCTTCCTTGCATTTAGAATCAATAATAAAATATTGAACAGTTAATTAATATCTAAATTCCCTCGTTTCATTTCGGCCCATAACCCTAATAATCCAATAAGTTCATCGCGTTTAGCGTCAAGCTCAGAGCGACAATTACTTTCAAATTCAGTCGTTTTGGTTTTCACCAGAGCTCTCCACTCCGGCCGACCTGCAGCGTTCTTTTCCCAGTTGGCAGGGCTTATGTTACATCTTTTCATATGGCGTTTAAGCACATCTTTATATCTCAGCATTTGGCCGCCCTGCTTACGCTTACCATCCTCCAATTCGCAATAAAAGATGCGCTTTGCTATACGCGCATCCGCCATCCGCGATACATGACCGCACCATCGAAGCTGCCGCTGTATTAGATAGGCTTCTATGCCACTAACATCGGCCCGTCGCAGAACCTCTGTATTCCGTACGCGGTCCGACCAACAAATCCCGAGTATTTTCCTTAGGCACTTAAGGTGGAATCGATCTAAAATACGAATGTAACGACGGTATACAGTCCAAGCTTCAGAGGAGTATAAGAGATTTGGCACTACGATTGACATATGTATAGAAATCTTTGTAGCCAACTTCAAGTCATGTGAGCTGAAGACCTTGGAATATAGCCTTCCAAATGCTGCAGCTGCAGCACCGAGTCTACTATTAATTTCCGCGTCAAGACGGTAAATAAGTACCATTTATCTATAATGATAATAAAATAAATGCTCAATTTTATGGCTTGTCTCATGGCTACCATGCAATTGTCCAATAACGCACACAGGATTAAATATGATAACACGACGAAAAAATATAATAACTATATATATCTACATACAGTTTTTATTAAATATTGAAACTAAATAAGAAATGCAGTAGCAATCTTCAATCCTATTAATATTCCAAAATTATTTTAGATGGAAACTGTTTATGCAAATTATTAGCCGTTATTGCGGCGCGGCGGCGTGGCAAGAACCTGCCGATTTAGCCAATAAAACTATTTAAAAGTATATATTTCTGAGATAATAATATTTAAAAAAAAAAAAAATTAAAATATCTTTATTTCAGACCGTTAGTCCATAAAATCATTACAAATTCATTATAAACCAATACATATTATGTCAAATCAATCAAATAAACTAAAATTAAATTACAAACATTCAATTCCTTAAACAAATTCAATTAAAATAACATCATAATTTTATTAGTGTAGTGTTGGACTAGAAAATCCTACATGAACTCTTGTCCAATACTTGAGTATAGGAGTATCCAGCCCAACCCTACCTGCGACCAGCTGTAAGTAGCTGTTGGAACTGCCTCGCATCCGACGCATCAGTGACGCCACCCTCCCTCCTGCGTATTATAGCGGCAAAACCATCCACCTGAGCATCGGCAAACATTCCTGACGCGCTACAAAAGCGTGGCAGTCTCAACAACGCTCGGAAAGCATTATTATACTGGACGCGCAAGGCACTGTAAGCTTTTTGCGTATGCTTGATCCATAGGCTGCACGTGTACATGGACTGGCAAAACGCCCTAAACAAAGTAACTTTAACTTGTACCGTACAACGTGCAAACCTACGTGCCAGCATATTGGCTCTAACTGACAATGCCCTGCGCTCCCTCTCTATGTCCAGGTCGTCCATGAGTGTCTCGGTGACCCAATGACCCAGATACTTGAACTTCGTCACCCTGGTCAAATTGCTACCATTTAGGGTGACCGGCGGGATATTGTTGTAGCTCTTTGACCCCGCTTTGAAAACCATCAGTTCACTCTTGCTGACATTATATCTGAGCCCGTGGGCCCCCGCATAACAATCACAGACATGAATCAGTCTACGGAGGGCACTGATCGATGGGCCCAGCAGCACCATATCGTCCGCATAACTGATGTTGTTCACACAAACACCATCAATCGAGCATCCAACACAAAATCAAGAATTTTAGTGAGGGGTTGTAATTAATCTCTTCTTACGGATTATATCGCGATTTATTAAAATTTTCCCGACGTTTCGAATGCTTTGCAGCACCCATGGCCCATGGCCATGTCCGCCCGTGACCATGGGTGCTGCAAAGCATTCGAAATCCGTAAGAAGAGATTAATTACAATGTCTAGTATTCGCGTAAATAAAAGACAACATTACTTTAGTGAGAGGTTAAGTGAAATCGATTATTATGAATGTATTCATCTATATTCATTTTTATTCAATACTAGCTGACCCGCTCAGCTACGCTTTTTACCCAGAAACCTTCTTAGGCTCATGCACAACACTTTGCTGAAGATCATGACATGATCAAATGCATAGTTTACGATTCTGGATACAAAAGAATTTTCATTTAGGCTATAATGCAGCTACAGTCTCGAAACTCAGTGAATAAACTCAACACAACAATTTAATAAACTAAATTTCAGCATTTATCGTATATCAACCCGTGGGATAAATGAGGTATCAAGTTTGTATGTAATTTTTTTTCTTCGACACGAATCTTATGTCAGTCTACTCATCATAAGAAATTGAGAAACACGTCTAACTCATTTGTATTGAAAATCCACAGTTGACGGGGTTTTAGCACAGTTTTTGAGCATGAAACGCGAAAAAAAATCATACTGCACTGTTTTTAAATTAACCCCTAAAAGCGTTCAATTAAGGTCCAAAAAAAAATTTATTCCTACAGTCACACGGCTTATTTTATGTATTGCATACAAGAAGAATCTATGAAACCGTTTCCGGCATTCTTCGAAAGATCCCTAAAGTTTGCGTGAAGAAAGATCTCCATTTAATGCTATAATGCAACTATGGTAACGAAACTCAGTGAATTAACTAATTTCCAGCATTTTTTTGTAAATTAACCGCTAAGGGCATTGGTAAATAGCAATGGGATTACCAAATGGATTCCACTTAACAACCTCTTAAGTTTTTAAATGGAATTGCAAAATACATATGTACAGTATGTTATTGTTGTATTTAATGCTAACAGCGCAGTTATTTAAAAAAAAAACATGTTTTTTTTTTAAATAAAGTATTAAACATTTAAAAAATAGGAGCTATGATAGCTTACATAAAAAGAAATACAGACTACATACTTGATACCTTGATCAGGGTTAATAAAAGTGTAAACAATATTGAAATCAATCGTCCGAAGATCGGACCAACAATAATAACTAAGAAGACCTGAGGGTGCACCGGCATAATTGTGACATAAGGGCGTTCAACATCTCAGTCCTCCTGTGACCATGGGTGCTGAAAAGCATTAGAAACGTCGGGATAGTAAAATCTAAAAGAAACCGCGATTAAATCCGTAAAAGTAGTTTGATTTCAATGTGTAGCATTCGCGTAAATAAAAGACAACATTAGTGTAAACAATATTTTATAAAACCTCGATCCATAATTCAAAACACGTTTGAGTAACAAAGTCAACGCGGGCGAAGCCGCGGGCTACAGCTAGTAAATAAATAAACATATTCTAATTTATATCGCCGACAGTAATATTGCTTGACATTTTCGTAAAAAGAAAGCAAGATTACACTTTTTCCCTCGAAAGAAAGTTTAATTTTCGCACAGACTTTAGCATTAAAGCATTTACTGCAGAAAAATAGCTCGTACACAGAAAAAACACGTCTCGTTTTCCACAGAAAAACGTTGAAACCCAGGCGTTGCAATAAGTCTCGTCAAACGGGCCAAGTGCTACTGATGTGCTTATTGCAAACAGAGTATTGCAGCCAGTTTTGAAACATAAACCTCAGGATACGCGCAAGGGAAACTCAAACGTATTTTCAAACTATTAGAGACCATTTCAAATTAGTATTATGTCAAGTTTACGAACAAGTGATTTAAATTCTACTTAAGATGCATATTATTATAGTTCAATTTCGCTCGCAGCTAATGCATTTTAAGTTTGCGGATTTTGGATAAAACGACTGTGATTCAGAAAGACGTTTTAAGTCTGGTCCGATAAGGATCGAGTCGAGAACGCGTAAAGCGTCTGGGTTACTTGAGGGAGGTCGTTGACCGAACAAATAAGTTATTTAAAAAAAAGCAGGCTATAACAATTACCATAACTGAATAATTTGCTAACACTGTCTTTAAACACTTGGCTCAAATTTCGTTTGTTGTAAATTAGCAATGAAACTGGACAGAATTTTTTAAGTTTTATGATCACAACGGGCAACATTGTTGGTATAGACACCACTGCGGGTATAGACACCACTGAGGGTATAGACACCACTGCAGGTATAGACAACACTGAGGGTATAGACACCACTGCAGGTATAGACAACACTGAGGGTATAGACACCACTGCAGGTATAGACAACACTGAGGGTATAGACATCACTGAGACTATAGTTGCCAATGATAAAGACATTAATATATACTTAACTTATCTCATAAATATTTTTCCTGGTACTAGCAATGCGAATATTCTTCTTACTAATCGGACAGAGATTTTTTAAGACTATGTATATTAAAAAAGCATCATAGATCTGCCTAGTATGTAACAATGTCATTTTATTGGTTCTATTATCCAAGTTTCTGGAAACACAGAAATAATCCTCTAATATACGAGCTGTATTTCGGAATATTCATATAAATCTTGTCTTTATGATTTACGTGTAAGTGATACATTAGTTTTCTTAATTACCCGTTTCTTTAGCATTGACCTTCAGGGGTTAAAAAATGGTAACACATGGTGGGAAACGAACTCACCACCTATTTGGTAGCGGCCAGGGTGTCTAACCACTAGACCAACAGGCCGGTCAGCTCTTATTTTTAGTGTCAGCCATTCTTCCGCATAGCTGCACTGGGGAGACATTGCTGTGTTCCAATATAAAGAACAATAGTTAGAGAAATCACTAGGGTCATGAGGCTTATTAGAGAGAGGCAGTGCATTGCAGTTGTCCGTAGACATGCGTATTGCATAGCATCACGCAAATGCCTTACTCGTCATTAAGTTGCAAAAGAAAAGATCATAACAAACCTTTAAATGTGATACGAAATTAGTCCTGCTGGCTACAGTGGTGTGTTTATATTGCATGCGTAATGTACGCAATATCTGCAAGGGGCATGGCGTGGCTCACTGCGCTAAATCGAACTCCTTATTAAACAAACAGATCAACAAACGTACGAACAATGTGATCTGTTCATATTTGCTGTGCCCGCTGACGTCACTGTGCTGTTTGCAGTGCCGGGGCGCCACCGTGCTTCCTACTACAATGGCATACCGATAATTATATCAAACAATTTTGTTAAAACAACAATCAATTGAATACGAGTATACGGCAAACATTGTATGCTTCGTGCACAAAACTATATGCGTATTGACTGTTAAGATTATTAAGGGATTATATTGTAGTAAATATGTAGAATTTAACCCGTGAGGTGTCCGGGTAAAAGCAGCACCCTCCAATCTCCTCCCGTGTGGTGTTCGTAAAGGGCGACTAAGGGAAAACACGAAGACGGGCAGCAGTGTTTTTAGACCCCCGCCATGTGTGGGGATTATGCCAACCCTTCCCTTCTAACGACGAGACCTTTGTTTAGCAGTAGACGTCTTTTGTCTAATTTTTTTCTACTTACATTAAACTTAATAAGGTTTTTTTTTATAGATGAGTGATATATTATTATCTATCCGGTGGGGATAACCGCTTAAAGATCCTTTACTTGGTTTAGCAGGAGTTAGCGGATGACAGACGCTTAAAGCGAATTTGTTTGATTTTATAGTATGTATAGATATGGATACTATTTTTTTGCCAGCAAAAGTGTGCCAATAATTAAAATTTTAATGTTAAATACGGTAAAGTGTTCTATTGCTTTCTTACAAAAAAAAAACAAGACTCAGAGCTACAAGCCTTACCCAAAGGATACATTTTGGAGAATGTGCGCAGGAATTACATGACTTGATTCCACCTCCTTCCTTTCTATTATCGGACAATGACCCCTACATTGTGTGAGGGTCCCATCAGATCAGACTAAGTGATTTGCTTTTTCAGTTATAATACCTACAGCTAAGGACTGTAATAGTTTGCCTGCGTCGGGTTTTTCGCCTAATTTTAAATAATGTGGGAGTTTTCAAGGGTAGAGTGAATTTTAATAAGCTAGTGTAATAATAATAATATCTCGGGACAATCCACACACGGTCATCTGATCCCAAACTAGGCAGAGCCTGTACTATGGAAACCAGACCATTGATACTAATACTTATACACTTATTTTTTTTTGTAAATACATACTTAATAGATAAATAACAC
The DNA here is from genome assembly GCA_911728495.1 of Furcula furcula. NCBI lineage: Eukaryota > Metazoa > Arthropoda > Insecta > Lepidoptera > Notodontidae > Furcula > Furcula furcula. The sequence continues at coordinate 28,964,762 of OU452247.1, read as the reverse complement.
CTAGACACTTGGTGGGAATCGAACCCACGACCCATCGGTTAGCGGACATGGTGTCTAACCACTAGACCAACGGGCCCGTCAAGGGCGTGTCTACATTCCTGATTGCATCAGCGCTTGTCATCAGGATGCAGGCAAGCACTAGTTCATACTGAATAAGAAAAAAGTATTATGCTGATAACAGTTGGAAGCTTTATTAAATAAATCTCCGTGATTTTTAACAACGACACGAGCTTTGAAATGAACATTATTTTACTATTCATATTTTTTGTGCTAACAACGCTCTAGTTGTTTGGTTATATTAAAACATTCCTGGCACTCGTCGAGATCTATAGCAGCAACGGAGCAACGGTAACAATATTTAAATACCAAGCAGAAACTATGGTCGACACTACGAACCTATATAGAGTAGAGATTCTTTAGCGGAACAGCGAATAAATAATTCAGTTATTAATTAAACATATTGAAAACTTGTGAATACGGCTCTTAATGAGACGTGCCGTCTAACCACGGGTTGCCTAAAACCGACTCCACTTGCGAAGCTATATGCACTCTCAGTTATAGCTCCTCCTGATGTCCGAAGGGATGTCGCGGCTGCTGTTGAAAAAATGAAGATGGAACAAGACTACAGACACCCTCTGCATCAACACTCTGCAGTTCCCCATAGATTAAGAAGTCGAAAGAGTTTTGTAGGGTTTGTGGCTCCTATTGAACCACGCCACAAGATCACCGAGGCTCGACTAAAGTTATGGGAAGAGAGGTATCCTCTGTCAAACTTTGTTTCTCCCTCCGAAGAACTTCCCCCTATGCTTGATCTACCATGGCTAACTTGGAAGAGCTTAAATAGACTACGTACACAAGTCGGTCGGTGTAAAGAAAACCTAGTTAGGTGGGGATATGGTGACTCAGCTGATTGTGAGTGTGGGTTCTCCCCACAAGGTATGGCACATTTGTTGTCCTGTCCAGCGTGCACCGACTCCTGTACAATTCAGGAACTATTAGATGCTACGGAAAACGCAGTGCGGGTGGCAAAGTATTGGGAGGGCAGGGTATGATTGCATCTGTTGTCGATACGAAAAGAAAGAAGAATTAAACATATTCATATTAACATTACCCGTGGGGTGTCCCGTGGGGTAAGACTAACACCCTCCCATCTACTCCTGTCAGCAGCGTCTTTCTATTGGATTACCTACCACCTACTGTGGTTCCCAATAATCCAATAGAAAGACGCTGCTGCCTGTCTTTTGTTTTCCTCTTAGGTACAACTACCAACGGGAAGAGATGTGTGGGTGCTATTCAACCGGACATCCCAACGGCGTACACTTCAATTCCATAATATTGTAAGTTATGATCGAATTATGATCGAGCCTGATTCCTTGGCCGGAATTTAAACGTATTCTCAATTTTTTTTTCTTCCAATTTTGAGTGTTGACCGAGGGTAAAGAGGTGCTGCCGAGGTACGAATTTGAATAATGTTATTCATGCCACCGCGCCGCCCTTCGCACCGGTAACGTTTGACATCAACCATGTAAAACTGATAAATGTGACGGCAGTTTTTATAGGCGCACGTTCTGCGGACCTTTCATTATAGCAAGTGTACTGAAGGATAAAGTTGTTTGTCGACGAATTTTGGTGTTCCACGCATTTATAGGCGAAAAAAATGGAACGGTGTTTGAAATTTAATTATTACCTTACATTAATATAATTATTCAAGTGTTGTTAAGCCATCGCTTTAAGGCGTGTTGTGTTCTAAGATCGAGAGAATAACAGGGTTAGGGCCAGACGCTAGCTTACAATAATTAGCAAATGCTTTTAGGTATTTAATTAATTTCATACTATTTATAATTCAATAGTCTAAAAGCACTTACCGAGACATCTCACTCACTAAAATCAAAAATAAAAAGTTTTTACTACGTATCCCATTTTCACAAAATCTGATCAAGTGCCAGTCGTGTTTTTTCAATGATACTCTACTCTACTTATAATATATCAATGTCTATATATACTTACTGATAATATGCACTCATTTACTAAAAGATGTGGCTGAGGTGGTGATTATATTTGTCGCAGTCTCAAAGCGATTAAATATACAGACAAAGTGTTAAAAAACACTCTGTCCAAGGGTGTTATTGGTTGTAGTAAAACAATAATTTACGTGTACTTATACAGTAACACATCGAAATACAAACCGTGCAATTGTTTGATGGGTAGGTAAAGAATAATGTAGATAGATAGATAACTCTTTATTGTACACCACACAGAGAGAAACATTAAAAATGCAAAATTCTAAATATTAAAGTATACAATTGTCTGTCTTATCGCAAGTTGTGATTTCTTCCAGACAACCTTTATTATAATGGTACACTTTTTAGGGTTCTATACCTAAAACTCTTATGGTGCGACTTCGTCTGTCTGTCTGTCTGTCTGTCACACCAACATATTTCTGGAACCACTGATGCGATCGATTTGAAACTTGGAATAGTTTTAGATCTCACTTACCCAACCTCACCGCAAAATATTCTTTTTTTAACACGCTTTTATTAGCTTGACCTGTATGTATGGATGTATGTATGTAACTATGTATGTATGATGGTAATGGAATCTTGCGATGCAATTTTGACCCACTTCTACACGTCCAAAACATTTGAAATTTTGCACATGTATCAAGGACCGGTGACAATACAATAATATGGTATCATCGAGCTGATCTGATGCTGGAGCTCGAAGGTGGATAAGAGAACCCTTGGATGGCTACTAGTAAACTAATCGAGTTTGGGTTCATTTGATTTTTTTTAAAGAGTTCGTTTCACTTTGACTATTACTGAGGACCTGATGGTGGAACTGGAGAAGGTGGGTGACGGAACCCTGGATTGGCTACTAGTAAACACATCGAGTTTGAGCTCATTTGATTTGTTTTAAAGAGTTCTTTTCACTTTGACCATTAATGAGAACATGATGATGGAACAGGAAGGTGGGTAACGGGACCCTGGAATGGCTACTAGTAAACACATCGAGTGTGGGCTCATTTGATTTGTTTTAAAGAGTTCTTTTCACTTTGACCATTAATGAGGACCTGATAATGGAACTGGAAGGTGGGTGACGGAACCCTGGAATGGCTACTAGTAAACACATCGAGTTTGGACTCATTTGATTTGTTTTAAAGAGTTGTTTTCACTTTGGCCAATAATGAGGACCTGATGATGGAACAGGAAGGTGGGTAACGGAACCCTGGATTGGCTACTAGTAAACACATCAAGTGTGGGCTCATTTGATTTGTTTTAAAGAGTTCTTTTCACTTTGACCATTAATGAGGGCCTGATGATGGAACTGGAATGTGGGTGATGGAACCCTGCAATGGCTACTAGTAAACACATCGAGTTTGGGCTCATTTAATTTGTATTAAAGAGTTCTATTCACTTTGCCCAATAATCAGAACCTGATGATGGAACAGGAAGGTGGGTGACGGAACCCTGGAACGGCTACTAGTAAACTCGTTGAGTTTGGGCTCATTTGATTCGTATTAAAAAGTTCTATTTACTTTCCCCAATTCTATTCTATTCTATTGGTGGCTATAAATTGGGCCCGGTTTCCACCGGAACGCACTTCGACCCAGTTGGATCCATTGTGCATGCCCTAGCCCTTACTCTGTTGCTGGCGTGTCGAAGAGTTCCCTCAGGTACGCAACGATTGCGCCAGCTTGGAGCTGTAGATAATCACCTGGTGTAGGATAAGCTACTCCCAGATGACTCAACCTACGTCTCGCAAGAGCATCGCAGCCACACAAAATGTGTCGCATTGACTCTTTCTCACCTTTACAAAATCTGCAAGCATCAGTAGTACTTAGCCTCATCCTGTGAAGGTGCTCATTGGTGCCAAAATGTCCCGTGAGTGCACCTATTAGGTGCCTTATCTGTGATCTGTTAAGTTTCAATAATTTAACCCCACAGTCCACCCTTGTGCTAGAGAAAGTCTTGGAGTGGTTTAGGTCTGACGCTTTCCTCCATTCCTTTAAGTGTTCATTCCTAGCATGCGCATATAATGCTTGGTGGTACGTTCCATACGGAATCCCCACAAATGGTCCAGGACCCACCAACTGTCTTTGTGAGCCGGCCCTTGCTAGTCTGTCCGCCTTCTCATTACCCTCGACACCTTCGTGTCCAGGTACCCAGATGAGGCTGACGTTGTTGTGTCTTCCCAGGTCATTCAAACCTGTAACACCTTCTTTAACCAGTTTAGAGTCAACTCGGAAGGAGTTTAGAGCCTTCAGAGCTGCCTGACTGTCACTGAGAATGTAAATGGTTTTACCTTTAACATTTCTCCTTTGCATTTCTTTAATGCTGGCAATTATGGCATAGGTCTCCGCTTGGAAGACCGATGCATAATGCCCCATGCTCTGACTGACCCTACAGTCCTTGGAATAAATTCCTGCCCCAGTACCTGACTCCATTTTAGAGCCGTCAGTGTACCATATGAGGTGCGTTCCATCAACCGGTTTGAGTCCCCGCGTCCACTCATCCCTTGATGGTATGTGTACTCGATACCTCTTATTAAACATGAACACCGGATTTATCTTATCACAGGGCATGTCCATTAGATCATCCAGTTCTTTCACGGGATCCATTAAAGTGTGTTTTGTGCAGGGCTTGTTACGATTCCAAGCTCCTGCTTTTGCAAGTCTGTATAGAGACTTCCTTGCCTCTGTTTGGATATGAGTGTGTAGTGGAATTAGTTCCAGTATCCACTCAAGAGCCTGTGTAGGCGTTGTTTTGAAGGCACCCGTAATTGCCATGCAAACTACTCTTTGTACCTTCCTAAGCAAATCTTTACAGATCTTTACTTTAGACCTAGGCCACCATACGGCGCTGCCATATGTGAGAATAGGCCTCACCATTGTAGTGTATAACCAGTATATTACCTTTGGTTTGAGTCCCCAAGTTTTGCCATAGGCAGAACGGCACATATTGAAGACTCGTAAGGCCTTTTTAGTTATATTTTCAACATGACTATGCCACGTGAGTTTCCTATCGAGAGTTACCTCCAGATATTTAACTTCCGTAGCCCATTTCAATTTGGTACCGTACATTTCTAGTTCCCGAAGGCCCTCTAAATGTCTTTTCCTCGTGAACGGTACAGTAACGGTTTTGCTGGGATTGATAGAAAGATTATTGTTTTTACACCATCTTTCCACCCTACCCAAAGCACGTTGCAGCAAGTCCACTACTACATTTGGAAATTTGCCATTTACTTGTATGACTATATCATCTGCATAGCCTACCGCTTGCAGTGGTCCACTGTTTAGTTCTACTAACAACGAGTCCACCACTAGACTCCACAGTAGTGGAGATAGTACTCCTCCTTGTGGACATCCCTTAGTTGCCTTTACGGTAACCTTATCACCTAATAAACTTGTTTCAATAACACGTTCCTGTAGCATAGTGTTTATCCATTTGACAATTGTCACATCTATGCAATGATTTTGTGCTGAGGTTCTTATTGACGCGAAGGTCGTTCGATTGACCGCCCCTTCAATATCCAAAAACGCTCCAGCACAGATTTCTTTAGTCTCCAATGCATGTTCTGCTCGGTTGACTACATGGTGCAATGCCGTCTCCGTAGACCTACCCGGTTGGTACGCGCATTGCATATCATGGAGCGGTCGTCTCCTTAGTGGGCCATCTCTTATATATCTGTCTATCATCTTCTCCAAAGTCTTAAGGAAGAATGAAGTAAGACTGATGGGACGATAAGATTTGGCATCCTCATAGCTCTCCTTTCCTGGTTTGGGAATGAAGATTACCTTTGACTGCCTCCAAGCCGATGGGACATGTCCAAAGGCTAGGCATGCTCTGTACAGCCTGCATAAGTGCGGTATGAGAGTATTTTTACCCTCCTGCAGTAAGATGGGGTATATATCGTCCGGTCCTGGCGATTTATAAGGACTGAAACTATCAATTGCCCATCGTACCTTGTCTGCGTCAACGACTTTCTTTGCTGTACGCCAGTCGTCCTTGGAAGTTTTCGCAGTCTGTTCTTCCATTGTGATGACATTTCCAGTCACATTTTGTATCTCTACCGAATCCGGAAAGTGCATCCTTAGCATATGCGTAAGAGTTTCCTTCCCAGTTGCAGTGAGTTTACCTTGGTCATTCCGGATAGATGATAGCGGATTGACTTTTGCAGAGCTCATCGCTTTACTGAGCCTCATACCTTCTGGGAGACTGTTGATGTTACTGCAGTGAGCTCTCCATGACCTACGCTTCGCCTTTCGCACTTCCTTACTGTAGTGCGTAAGGGCCTTGGCATATTCTGCAAAGTCATTATTCGACTTTGCCCAATTGAAAACACGTCTGGTCTCCTGTCTTAGACGTTCTAAGGCAGGTGACCACCACGGTTCCTTATGCGTTGCCGCCTCTTTTACCGGACAGTTTTTGGTCCAGCTGGCCTTGACAGCCTGCTACTTTCCCCAATAATCAGGGTTGATAATTTAAATGAAAGGTGGTTGACGGAACCCTGGAATGATCACTAGTAACATCGGTAAACATCGAGCTTAGACTCATTTGATTTGTATAAAGGAGTTATATTCACTTTGCCTAAAAACGTGGACCTGTTGATGAACCCGGAAGGTTGGTAACGGAACCCTTGAATACTACTTGTGAAGCTATTGGCTTTTAGCGTACTTTCGACTGTTTAAAGGGTAAATACGTAGTGCTTTATTAAACTCAATCTGATACCTACGCGGAATACCTAGTTTAGTAAAAATATGTTTTGCCACAACCTGCCTACGATTCAAGCTACGAACAAATCAATACTTGGGCTAATTTTATTCATAGTTTAGGCGAATATTGCTAAGACTAAAAAGTATAAAATAAATTACTAGTTTAAAAAACTAAAAATACACGCTTTTATAAGGACTACTGCACTAAAAAGCAATAAATAAATTATCGAAACCGTTTTTTCTTTCTTTCTACCCCGTGCTTGTAATTTATGGATTATATTTATGGGTAAAAGCGTGGGGCGCCTTTTCTGAATAACAGCTTAACATTTCTGTCAAATTTCCAGAACGCTACGTATTTTTATTCACATAACAATCATTTGTAATCATTTATAGAGGAAAGGCGCCCCACGCCTTACACATAAATATAATCCATAAATTACAAGCACGGGGTAGAAAGAAAGAAAGAACGGTTTCGATAATTTATTTATTGCTTTTTAGTGCAGTAGTCCTTATAAAAGCGTGTATTTTTAGTTTTTTAAACTAGTAATTTATCTTAATTTTTTTTAATCATCATGAGTCATCAAAATTTCAAAGTGAGGCTTCAAAACAGATTTATATTTTATTTTATATTACTTAGTTTTTGGTTTACAATGAAAAATGTAAAAGTAAATAACGTTACCACCAATGCTCTACTTAACCTTCTTACATCAATATATTAAGTCCTGGAACAATCCACAATTACGGTTCATCATCATCATCATCACCAGCCGGAAGACGTCCACTGCTGAACATAGGCCTCCCCCTTCGAACGCCACAATGACCGACAATTGGCTATTTGCATCCACCGGTTACCTGCGACGCGCACAATGTCGTCTGTCCACCTAGTGGGAGGCCTACCTACGCTGCGTCTTCCGGTTCGTGGTCGCCACTCGAGAACCTTTCTTCGCCAGCGGTTATCGGTTCGCCGAGCGATGTGGCCTGCCCATTGCCATTTCAACTTGCAGATTTTAAGAGCTATGTCGGTGACCTTGGTTCTTCGGCGAATCTCCTCATTTCGGATTCTGTCGCGCAAAGAAACTCCGAGCATAGCTCTCTCCATAGCTCGTTGTGTGACTCTGAGCTTATCCAAAAGGCCAACAGTTAGGGACCACGTCTCAGTACCATATGTCATCACTGGCAACACACACTGGTTTAAAACCTTCGTCTTTAGGCACTGCGGTATTTTGGACGAGAAGATTTCGCGTAGTTTCCCGAACGCTGCCCATCCGAGTTGGATTCTTCGGGCGACCTCTTTGTCGAAGTTGGACCGACCTACCTGGATAGTTTGTCCTAGGTATACATAGTGGTCAACAACTTCGAGTGTATCGTTCCCAACAATTACCGGTACGGGTGCAACATGGACATTAGACATGATCTTCGTCTTGTCCATGTTCATTTTAAGACCCACCTGTTGGGAAACGCTACTGAGGTCGCTGAGCATCGTATTGAGGTCCTCCAGCGACTCTTCCATAATGACTATATCATCGGCAAAACGAAGGTGAGTGATGTATTCGCCATTGATATTGATGCCGAATCCGTTCCAGTCCAAGAGCTTGAAAACGTCCTCCAATGCGTTTGTGAACAGTTTCGGAGAAATAACGTCTCCCTGTCTCACACCACGCTGCAATGGGATTGGTTTCGTGCTCTCGTCCTGTAGTCGGATCGACATGGTGGCGTTGCTGTACAAACACTTCAACACTTCGATGTACCTATAGTCAATGTGGCACCGCTGGAGAGATTGCAATACTGCCCAGGTCTCGATTGAATCAAAGGCTTTCTCGTAGTCCACAAACGCTAGACATAATGGCCGATTATACTCCTCGGTCTTCTGTATAATCTGGCGGAGCGTATGTATGTGGTCTACGGTGCTAAAGCCTTTTCGGAACCCGGCTTGTTCGGGAGGCTGGAAGTCATCAAACCTGCGTTCGAGACGGTTCGTAATGACTCTCGAAAACAGCTTGTATACATGGCTCAATTACGGTTATCTAATCTCAAATCAGGCAATGCCTGTGTATAGGAGCCAAACCATTGACTAATGCTTACATACTGGTTTTTTGTAATTACATAAGTTTATAGATAAATCACACCCAGCCATACGACAAACAAACATGATTATGCATACAAATGTTGGTCCCGGATGGGAATCAAACTCACGACTTATTGAATGACTAAATACCAGATCAACAGGCTCGTCAGAATTGTCGGTATACCAGAAATAAATATTAGCAAGTAGTCGATTATACTAGAAGCAGCGTAGAGCTACAAATTTTCGGAATCATGAAGTGAGATCTCTTTGTGTTCTAGAAAGGATTTTTTTTAAATATGCGTTGAAGTCTAAGAAATAAAACTATTCCAAGTTTAAAATCCATAGCGTCAGTGGTTCCTGAAATATATAGGTGTGACAGACACACAGACAGACGAAGTCTCATGATAAGGGTTCCTTTTTTACCTTTTAGGTACGGAACCCTAAAAGAGACAATAAAAAAATAATAAGTAATTAAGGTACTCATGTTTATTTTTGACAGAATTTCTATAATTACAAAATTTTACTCGTTTTATGGTTCCATACCTAAAAGGTATGGAACCATAAACCCTACCCTATTTTTTTACAGACTTCAAAAAAGGCAGAGGTTCTCAATTCGGTTGTATATTTTTTTATGTAAAAATATTTAATGTACAGTTTTCTCGATAAAAAAACTATTTTAATAAGGTATAGATATACCGTATACCTCAATGAGGATTTTCGGACATTAAGAGTAAAACTGGAATCCAACAACAACTGGGATCCCCCCTAAGGGGGAAAAATAGATGATCAGGGGGATTTCTGGACATTTATTTTTAGATTCCACTTTTCCCCCTAGGGGGGATTTTCAAGGGGGATTTGTGGAATAAGCCCACCAGACTCTGATCATTATTTTTCTACCTACTACTCGTAGCAACCTATCCAACGAGTCCAAATTCAGTGGGTCAACGTTTATTGGTGCAGAGATCGCGTGAACACCTTTCTGTTCCATCACCAGACTCTGATCACCATTTTTCTAGCAACTTCTCGTTGAGACCTACCCAACGAGCCCAAATTCGGTGGGCAGAAATCCCGTGACCACCGCCTTGCTCCATCATCAGACTCTGATATACGAAATATCCCTACCTGGACTCGGAAAAGAGCTGATTTGAAGACCTCAAACGGCTGAACCAATTTTTATGAAATATATCTCAAAACAATCTCGATTAAACCAGCTTTCAAATAAAAAAACACATACAAATCTGTCCACTCGTTTGAACGCTGCGATGCCACAGATAGACAGACACCCCGACATAGGCGTCAAACTTATAACTCGCCTCGTTTTTGGTCGGGGTTAAAAAATATAGATGATGTCGATACGACCACAGCGCTCAATTTTTCACAACGTCAGCTATCTACGCCTACTCGGGACATATAAGTATACGAATACTTGTTACTCAAATACTTTGCAATATTGCAACGCGAATTATGCATAATTCCTTTATAAACATGTTTTGTCGGTTTTGACTTAGTAAGTCAGTAGAAGCGTGCGTACTCTCATACACATGTAACAAGTTTTGCGATGAAAGTTTTGCTCGCTATGGCTGATGTATTCCTTTTCTAAGTAGGTAATTATATGTCTATGCGCAGGGTCTCTTCGTTACTTATCTATCTTCTTTAAAATAAATTGCTGTGCTTAGCTGTCGCGTTAGTCTCGCTAAAACTCAGAAACTTGACTGATTTGAATAATTTTCGTATTGTTTTGTTCGCTTTAATACGGAAGTGGTTTAAATGAAACAAAATTGGGAAAATCCTTAAAAAACTTTTGAAAATATAAACGCGGGTGGAATTGCGCGGGTCAGCTAGTATTGTCTAAAGTAAAAAATAGAGATGTATTTTTTAATCAATAAATTCAATCAGGCTTTTTTGTTATTCATCGGCTTCTTTTAGTATAAAATTTGGTTAGACGTTCGCGACTTACATTATTAAATTATTTTATTATATAGTTAGTCAGTAGTACTTAGGACTGCCTAAATTCACTCACTAATTTACATTAACGAGTGAATAAATTTAAAGTACCAGTTCAATGAAATGTATCGTGGTTATTCTAATACTTTATTTGTTTTGTTACAGGTCCCAGTGTGACGGTCCCTTTGATGTGATTTAACTGGTTAGTATCACATGCACATTACGTGTGTGTTGTTTATATTACATTGAGCTTATCTATTTTTATGAAATCTGTTGTAATAATACATTTTGATGCAATAAAAAGAATTTGCTTGCAAAAATTTAGCATATATAAACTATTTACTTAAACTATAAATAGCAAGTATAGATTATATAATCATACCTACTTACAGATATACATAAATTCGAAAAACATAGCCCTCCTCCTGAGGCATTCAGGCAAAAAATAAATAAAGTATAACGCTACCTGCGCTTAACAAACTAGTGACGAGACACGTAAGTCAAGTTAATGGTAAGTAGCACGCCCGCCTATAGATCCTCTCGATACCTCTGTTCCAACTTAATAAAAAAATCGCTTTATGTAAATTGTTACTAAAATGCTTATACATCAAACCAACACATAGTAAGTAGGTAATGAACCGGAACTGAACAGACCTCTTAAACATAAAGATTTAGATATTGACTTTTACCCTGATTTTTGTTACTAGTTGCCAGGCTTGGAGAGAGACTGTCCTCTATTCTTGGATTTGTTTTATTTAGCAATGCCACAACAATAGCGATAAATACAATTACTATAATATCCATCATTCTCATTGAAAATAAACCCAAAAACGGGCGAAATTAATCATAAAACACACCTTACTAAATCGCAGCGTGACTAGGTCGATGACACAGCGAAGCAATATAGGCGGTCGTAAAGAAAAGCCATGAATGAACTCAACTAAAATAGGTAATAGGCTGTTAGAGGCACAGCGGAGCGCCGCCCGCGGCCTATCTCAAACTTCCTAAATGTTTATACACCTGATGAAATTGTTTGAATAAAAGTGAACTTTGTGAACAAAGTAATAAAGAAATAACACATTTTTGGAATTTGGTTGCTATCCTAAATTAGGCTCAAGTTATACAGCGACGACCGTAGGAACGGAGAAGTAAATTTTTAACCGGCTTCAAAAAGAAGGTTCTCTATTCGACGCGTATGTATGTAATATTGATAAAAATGCGTAATATTAATATATGTTAGTCTATGTGGGCTTCTAAACAAATTTACCAAATTTTATGAGTGTATGTATGTATGTATGTATGTATGTATGTATGTATGTAGGTATGTATGTATGTATGTATGTATGTAGGTTTGTCCACGGATTTCTCAGAAACTACAAGTCCGATTTTGAAAATTCTTTTTGCAATAGTTAGAGTATTTTTCAACTTAGGGCAGAGTACAAGTTTTATCAAAATCGGTCCAGTAGTTTAAAAGATATAAATTTTTTATGTTTTTAGTAAGTTACTGTAACGTAGACGTTCGAGTTGCGTGATAGTGCTGATACCTATTTTGGTAAAATAAGTCACTAAAAAGTGTTAAATAAACTATTTTAAAAAAAATAAAAACCGACTTCAAAGTAAATTATCTAAAAAGCATAAAATAACGAAAATATATTGAAGTCGGTGTCAGCTGGTGCTAGTGTTAGTTAACATGATGTGCTAGCACCGACTTCAATATATTTTCGTTATTTTATGCTTTTTAGATAATTTACTTTGAAGTCGGTTTTTATTTTTTTTAAAATAGTTTATTGCTTCCGGATTTACGTTGGGACCACATCGTGGTGTGTTATGCGATGGCACAGTGCCGCAACAACCACACATGTCTTGTAACAATCTTGCGGTAGAGGGCGTGTGACACAAACGTGATCGTCATCACACGTCGTGTGATGTGTTCAATTTATTAGTGCCTACTTGTTGCATTTGTATCCAGAATAAATAGAATGATGTTGCCACATCACTTGATCCATCTGATCTCTCTCATGATAACTCAAGATCACTTCACTCGCGTCAGCGACAAACCCTAACGGGTTTTTACGGCGTGATTGTTTTTGTTGTAAATAATATATTATATTACATATATAAAAATCAATAACTGTCCGTTAGTCTCGTTGAAACTCAAATGCGGGCTCGATAGAATCCGCAACGAGTACGTGCGAGGAAGCCTTGTTGTACGCGACATCGCCGAGAAGATGCAGGAAAGTAGGTTGCGATGGTATGGACATGTAAAAAGGAGGGCACCCGATTACATTGGAAACAAAGCTGTATCTTTCTGTCTCCGGTCGAAGATCCAGAGGCAGACTAAAGGCACGATGGAAAGATGTAGTGCTAAGGGACAAAAGGGAATGAAAGGTAGCAGAGGATGAAATGCAGGACAGAGCGAAGTGGAGAGAGAAGACACGGAAGGCTGACCCCATCACCATGTCGGATATAGTCAGGAAGAGAGAAAGAGAGTCTCGCTAAAACTCAGAAACGGCTTGACCGATTCCAATAATTTTTGTTCTCTTTTGTTCGCTCTAATCCAGGGTGGATTAAAAAAATAGAATAAAACGGGTGCAGCTGCGTGGGTCAGCTAGTCATTTATAAATTTTTATTTTACAATATGTATGTATGCGTGATTTTTAGATGGAACGAGGTGTGCATAACATAGCACATAAATATATTATACACGTTTTCCCGAACCTTTGGGTTTAAGACCATAACTATTGAGCCGCAAGAAGCCGGGCTAGGGAAGGATCCTTTCATAGAAAAAATGTATTTTACTAATGGACTGACACAAAGGTTGGATCTATACTTTAGTAAAAGTATTTTCTTTTTCCTTTATATACCTACTGGCTGGATCGCAATCCCGGTGGTGAGTACCTAGTGATGTGTTGTAATCGCTGGCAGCAACACCTCGCAGCCACCATCACAATAGTGCTCATAAAGAATTGGTAACCTCACTTACCGCTTGGTGATGGTTGTGCGGGTGTCAACTATGTCTGACAATAACAAACCTTCCTCTTTGTGTTTTTATGTACTGTGAATATGAGTAGGTATAGATATACTTACTTAACTGCTGGAAGCATTTTATCAGCTTGTTTTATGAAAACATAAGTGAAACTAGTAAGATCAAAAGACAAAAGTGCTGCCTTTTTGAAATCATATTCTCCAAAGGCCATAAAGGTATTATTGCTATTTTGGAAAAAAAAATAATTTAAATGATATTGAAGTCGGTGTCAGCGTACCTACTATGTAAATACACACATCAAAAGTGTCTAGGGATCAACATATATTTTTGCAATAACTTTTCTCCTGATTGATATTAATTAAAATTTTCTTTAAGGATTCATCAAATAAAGTGTTTTCGTTTGTCACAGTAACGATAAACCAAGTCACCTTTGCATTAATAAAGAAATTTGCCATTTTCCTAATAAAGGGATTTTTGACATTTGAACCACTAACACAAAAGTTCGAAAAAAAGACTGAAATAACAGTTTTCTTTAAAATTTTATTGGGTAACTTAAACAATTAATAATCCGTGTTTCTACCGCGAACACTAACAACACAAGAACATCGGTTTGGTATACTCAAAATGAGTTCATCCAAATCACGCTGTGGAATGGCCGCCCATGTTCGTTGCAACAACAAAAAAAGGTCTTCTTGCGACTGGATACCCTCCATATTCGGCAGAGCTCTTCTCTGTAGCATATCCCATGCATGCTCAATCGGGTTCAAGTCTGGCGACTGAGCAGGCCAGGGCAGGACATTGATGTTAGCTGCGGCGAGAGTCTGTCTTACAACTCTTGCGGTGTGCGGTCGTGCATTATCATGCATTAACTGAAATAAGGGACCGATTTGCACTTGTAGAGGAACGATGACGTCTGATACAATCGTCTCAGCATAAATTTGAGCGTTGAGGTTGCCTCTGATCCAAATCAACTCAGTTCTTCCGCCGATCCAAATACCCGCCCATACCATGATGGTTCCACCACTATAAGGATGGACTTCCTGGCAGGATTTTAATCGCTGTTGGCGTCCAGGGGTTCTCCAGTGTCGTATACGTCTTGTATCCGGTCTCATACCAAAACGAGACTCATCAGAAAAGCACACGAAACGCCATTGTTCTTCTGCCCATTTTTTTGCCCAAAAATGCTTGATCCCTAGACACTTTTGATGTGTGTATTTCACCAACTTCAATAATATTTTAATTATTTTATACTTTTTGGTGTTATTGAAGTTGTTTTAATTATATTTTTTCAATATTTTATTTTACATTTTTTACTGATATTTTCACATTATATAAATGTTATAAGTGCCTATAAAATTTGAGGGTTGCCCTCGATTTCCCTGGGATCCCATCATCCGATTCTGACTTGTTGCCGATGGGATCAAATTGAAAGTATCATCATCAACAGCAGCCGAAAGACGTCCATTGTGAGAACAAAGGCCTCCCCCTTAGAAGGGAGGGGTTACCATAATCCCCACGCTTGGCAGGCGATTTGGGGATCGCAGTATAGGTGGTAGGTACTCTAATAGAAAGACGCTGCTGCACCCAAGCTATTCTTACCCGGACACCCCACGGGCTCATTACAAGTATATCCTACTGTAAAAAGAAAAAAAGTGAAATCCGTCAACAGTTGGCGGTGAAAACAGTGAACATAAATTAAAAAATATACAGTGGAACAAAGAATCTCCTCCTTTTTTGAAGTCGGTTAAAAGATTATCAACAGAAAAAGAAAGATGAATATGCTGAAAATAAAGTGCTTTTCAGTGGCTACGAATGTTGTTGGCACAAAAAAATCTACAAGAGGTTTCAGTAATTATTAAAACTAGCTTGGATTGTTTCAATAAAAATTCATGCCCCAAAGTACACAAAGAAGCGCAAAACCGTCAAAAGGACAATAACAACTGTGGAAGTATAAGCTGGTCCACTCATAAAGGGTGTTGGCGGGCCTCAGGCAAGATCATGCCTTTAACATGCAGAAGCAACGGTAAAGCGGGCGCCTACTTTTTTCAGCCAGTTGCATTTCTACCATATTTAAAGATTTAAGTACCAATGTGTTGCCAACAATATTATTAAAATTAAAAAGAGGTAGATAGGTTATAGACGATCTGTCGTGGTTGATAGTATGTGTTCTTGGTACCTCTTATTAAACATGTGCACTGGATTTATTTTATCACAGGTCATGTCCATTAGATCATCCAGTTCTTTCACGGGATCCAATAAAGTGTGTTTTGTTACGATTCTAAGCTCCTGATTTTATACGTCTGTATAGCGACTTCCTTGCATCTGTTTGTATAAAGTGTGTAGAGTTGTGTAGGTTAGTCCCAGTATTCACTCTATAGCCAGTGTAGGCGTTGTTTTGAAGGCATCTGTAATTGCAAATTACTCTTTGTACCTTCCTTAGAGAATCCTTACAAATCTTTAAGACTAGACTAGACAATAATTGAATGCAATAAATGAAGCGCAATAATTGACCTTCAAGAATTGTAAGTAACTATTTACACGCGGATATTAGTTAATTTGAATGTAATTATTGAATGCAAATCTTGCCCAGTAGAGCAAGAATGTGACATGTTGGTCAGACGATGCAAGACAATTATTACCTCGATATTATTGTATGCAACAGGCAAGAAACTTGCTTCGTGTAAATGGGTCATTAGTTTAGTCCTAGGCCACCATACAGCGCTGCCATTTATGTCAAAATGGGCCGCACCATCGTAGTATATACGTACGTTTGGTTTGAGTCCACAATTTTTGTCATAAGCAGAACGGCACATATTGAAGACTCATAAGCCCTTTTTGTTATATTTTCAACATGACTATACCACGTTAGTTTCGTATCGACAGTACCCCCATACATTTAATTTCCATAGCCCAGACCAGATCTACAGTGTTCTTTCCCTCTTAAAACTCTATTTCGAAGAACGAGTGAACAATCTTGATATTTCCCACCAGCACGCGATATGAAAATCAATTTGGCATCGCACCACAAAACAGCTCTATTTTAAGACGAGTAAGGGACAGTCGTAACATTTTGAAAAAAAAAGCGGAATAAAAGTCAGATAAAAAAAATAAATTTAAGCACATACGATTTATTCTTGAATATTTATGATTTATTCTTCAATAATAAAATTAACACAAAAACGGGACTGCCCCAGTTGATTAATAAAATATATTTAAGGGTCGAAAGGTCGAGAGAAATAAAGACCTGAGCATAAAATTAATATTTATATAATTTAAATCAAATTCTTTTTGTATGTTAATTAAGTTTATAAATATACGCTAACCTTTACATGATTGCTTGTTTGATTTTCGTTAAAATAACATAACATTTTACTTTTTTAAACATCTTGTATAAATATGGATGGAACAAAGATGGTTGAATAATAAAAATCATATTTCATTTCATATAATATAAAGTCGGTTAAAAAAAATTTTAGGTACATCTTCTTTGTTTTTAGAAACTATCCGAGTACTAGCGAGCCACGGCCAAATCTATATCTATACTTATAATAAAACTGTAACAGGTACAATTCTGTACATTGAAGATATTTTGAAAATTATATTTGGAGGGCATTCTATAACCGATACTGAGGCCGAAAATGTAATTTTTTTAATTTTTGTCTGTCTGTCTGTCTGTATCACGGCTGCGCATCACGCCGAAACTACTGAATGGATTCAAATGAAACTTGGCATGATTTGAGATCTTACTACGAGGTAGGATATAGGACACTTTTTATCCCGTAATCTAGCATGGTTCTTTTGGGAGAGGGGATTAAAGTCAAAATGGGTACTTGGTTATACGCTTGGTCCGATTTTATCAATTTTTCTTTATAATATAATAAATATTAGTAAGGGAACACTCATAGAGAGTTGTTATCAAGGTTTTGTAATCGATCGGGTTAAGCAACGTTAGGTAAGTTCATTATATAGATGGGTGACCGTTTAACGCCATTTGAACTAAACGGGTCCGTGTTTCGGAGAGCAAGTAAAAAGTGGGTCCCAGTTTTTAACTGACTATAAAAAAGGAGGGTATGTATTCGATGCGAATGTCTATTATTAAAAGTTTAGTTAACGTAAAAATAGCGCAGGCGGAGCTGCGTGGGTCAGCTAGTACTATAATAAAACTCAAAGAGCACTTTTTCTGTACATTGAATATTTTCCCAAATTTCTATGCGGGGATACTAAACTATCGACATAGAGGCCAAAACAATTTTTTTTGGAATTATTGTCTGTGTCTGTCTGTCGTTCTGTTCGTCCAGGTATCATTTGAAAACCCGTGGATGGATTCTGATAGGACTTTCACTGATGTGTTGTGTAGAAGGAGGGATATAAATTGGTATATAAAACATCACGCTATGTTTCATAGGGGCTAAGCAGTGAAACATTACTTGCACATATTACAACGTAATTGCCTTTGTATGTGAATAGAGTAATTATAGACTGATCAGTTAATCATTAAGATATGTATTATTACGCTATATACAATAGGGACTGAGCAGATATTTAGTTTGCATAAGATATGGTAGTGGCGAAGGGTCAATTTTTGTAAGGGGTAAGCCGGTCCGGTACACCCTGGACATTTTCATTAGATTGCTGTATTGTTATAAGTACTTTGCTGATTGCAATATGACATTATCTTTGAAAAGTTAAAATCTGTAAATCCGGAGCGAGTCAAAACTAGATTAGGAAAGAAATAGGCAAGGGAAAAATACCATTTCATTTCATTTAAAAGACAGCGGTTAGGTCCGCTGCACCAACAATAGCTTTGTTGTATAGGTAGGTAGAATACGAATAGTTGAGAATACGAAATTGCTAATTTTTTACTTAGGTAAAAGACCTAAAATGACTCGAAATGATCTAATCTAACGCAATAAAATGTACAACTACAATTCACACTACACACAATGAACAGCGCTCCCAAAAAACGCTTCAAGGTCAGGGCTCGGGGGGGTTGTTTTGTTTCATGAAATTTTAATGAAACTCCCCAAGTCCAGTCCAGGTAGTGTATAGGTATTGTATTACAGTCGCAACAATAAAAGATGCGAAATATATTTTTTTTTTTTTTTGGGATTGTTAGACGCTGTTGGCCTTTCATTATCGAATATCATTAGACAGTAATTTACGATGTTAGCGTGATTTACATTATGAACAGCGCTATCTATCGGTGAAATTGAACATACAATCACTATAGAACTTTAATCTATATATATAAAAGAAAGTCGTGTTAGTTACACTATTTATCTCAAGAACGGCTGAACCGATTTGGCCGAAAATTGGTGGGGAGGTAGCTTAGAACCAGGAAACGGACATAACGGTTAAGCAACGTTAGGTAAGGTCATTAAATAGATGGGTGAACCGATTTGTATGATTTTTTTTTGTGCATATCGGGTAGGTCTGAGAATAGGTCATAAAGTATATTTCGTTAAGGTTAAGCAACATAAGGCGAGGTTATTAAATTGATAGGTGAACTGATCGTAAAGTATATTTCATGCCGCTAGGTTAAGGTTAAGCAACATAAGGCAAGGTCTTTAAATAGATGGGTGAACCAATATGTATGAAATTTTGCGGGTAGGTCTGTCTGAGAATAGGTTATAAAGTATATTTTATGCCGCTGATACCATGATTGACGAGGATATATAGAACGAGAGGAGGGTGCAAGAGAGGGAGAGGGGAGGATGATGGAGTGAGTGATCGGAGGAGTTAGGTGGAGCAAGGGGGGGGGAGTGAGAGGGAGCAAGTTGGGAGCAGAGAGAGGAGGGAGAGGGTTCAGAGAGGACAACGGGGAGAGGAAGAGGGGAAGTGTGACAGGGACCGAAGCGGGAGGGGAGAGAAAGAGTATAGAATTAGATTTTTCTTATAAGAGAGAGAGATGGAGAGAGATAAATCAAGGGAGTAAGGAGAAAAGGGGAGCAAAATGTAATTAAAGCGCGGGCGGAGCTGCGCGGGTCAGCTAGTTAGAAATACTTGTGTAAAAATACTTTAGTAAATATTTTTGGAAGAAATTAAACCCGACTTCAAAGAAAATAATCTAAATAGCGTTAAATAACTAATGTCTCAGGGCAATGCAGCTGTCTATAGGCAGGCGTGTCGCTTACCATCAGGTGAACGTCGTGCTTGTTTCGTCACTAGGTTTAATAAAAAATAAGCTATATATGCGCTACCTACCATTGATAAAAGAAAAATGTTTTTGTTACAGATGTAAAATGTACCAACCCCACCGAGAGCAGAACAAATAGTTGGCTCATAAAATGTAAGTACCTTCACCTACCTTACCCCGAGACCACCTCGTCTAGAAACCTCACCTATACAGAAATCCAAAGCAAGAATAATTCAGACAAAATTATGAGCACTTGGAATAGAGACGTTATTACCGCACTTATGGCACTACTAATGGCATTATCTACTTAGAATAGTATTTCATATCGCTGTAATATGTATTGCTATCATACATAAAGCTCGACCTTCCATTTCTCATACTTTTGTAATGCACAACAATATCGTCTACCGCTCACCGAGTAACCACTTCGGGGAATGATAAATCACGCATTGTAATAAAATATTATCACTTAGCAAGGGCGAGTGGAGGGAGACTATTTTTAATATCCAACTGAATTTATCTTTGAGATGATTTTTTTAAAGAAGCCAAAGAAAAAAGAAGATAATTACTGTCTGTCTTGTCTTTTACTGTGCTAGCAGGAAGACTTTGGAACTCACTACCGCAACATATAAGACGAGCTCAGAGTCTACTATCCTTTAAAACTCAAGTTGCATCGTACTATCTCTCCCTTCAATAATGGTTTATAGCTATTGATCTTCTCTCACTTTCTTGGTAATAGATATGTATTAGTCTATCATAATATATTATAGTATGTAGTTTATTTTTTATTTTATTGTTATTTTTTTTTTTTTTTTTAATATATATTTTTATTTTTAATCCACTTAATTTATTTATATAACTGCACCTGCCCATAACAATGCTCTGTCCTGTACCCCAAGGTTGACTGGAAGAGATCGCTTTAGCGATAAGTCCGCCTTGTTGTTCACTGTTTTTAATTGTTTTAATTTCAAATGTATATTTCTTTTGTGTGCAATAAAGAGTATTTGTATTGTATTGTATTGTATAATTTATAAATCTAATCAAATGAAACATCTGTTGAATATAAAATTGAATAATATAAAATGCTAAAGTAGGTACATTGAAAGCAATTTAATGAAATAATTGACCAGCCCTGAAGAAAATAATTACGTGTCTATCATGTTTTTGATTATAACTCTGCGTTGAATTTAAACAGCTATGTCCACGGTAACCGGAGAATATAAACAGACCCAGATTAGGATAAATAACGACTGATGGCAACAAATTACAGTGTCGATTACAAAACAAATCGAATGTTTCTCGATTGCAGTCGTGTTGAGTCTTACGAGCGATGAATATATTCGTTCTGTTTTTTGTTTGCAGGTAAATATCGTTACATCGCGTCTACAATCGTCAGCATGGAACTAGAAGATGTAGAGATGTACGGCAGCGGGAACTACTCGTACAACGACACGTTCAACAGCACGTACGAGAACTGCCCGAACATCAACCTGCCCGTGGTGTACGTCGTGACGCAGGTGCTGTACGCGCTCGTCTGCGTGGTGGGCCTGTTAGGCAACACGCTCGTCATCTACGTCGTGCTCCGTTACTCCAAGATGCAGACAGTCACCAACATGTACATCGTGAACTTGGCCATCGCGGACGAGTGCTTTCTCATCGGTATACCGTTCCTGATAATCACCATGTCGCTGCGCTCGTGGCCCTTCGGCAGCTTCTTCTGTAAGGCCTACATGATCTCGACCGGTATTAACCAGTTCACCAGCAGCATTTTCTTGTGCATAATGAGCGCCGATCGATACATCGCTGTGTGCCATCCCATTGCTGCCCCGCGACTGCGTACCCCGTTCGTTTCTCGGGTGGTCTCGGCCGCAGCCTGGACGGCTTCGGCACTGGTCATGACTCCGATATTCATGTACACCACCTTGATACCGACCGATAATGGACCTTCCTGCAACATCGTCTGGCCCGAAAGAGAGTTCAATAAAGGTCAGACTTCCTTCACGCTGTACTCCTTCGCTCTCGGTTTCGCCGCCCCGCTGACGCTCATCTTTGTCTTCTATTGCCTCGTTATCCGTAAATTGAAGACTGTCGGTCCGAAGAATAAGTCCAAAGAAAAGAAGCGATCCCATCGAAAAGTGACGAAGTTGGTGCTCACAGTGATAGCCGTGTACGTTCTGTGTTGGCTTCCATACTGGGCTTTCCAGGTCGCACTCATCTACTCTCCGCCCACCGAGTGCGCCAGTCACATAACGATAACCGTTTTCCTGGTGGCGGCCTGCTTCAGCTACAGCAACTCCGCTATGAACCCGATCCTCTACGCGTTCCTGTCCGATAACTTCAAGAAGAGTTTCCTCAAAGCGTGCACTTGCGCGGCCGGCAAAGACGTGAATGCGGCATTGCACGTGGAGAACAGTGTGATACCGAGGAAACGCGGCGGCGGGGCGGCGCGCGCGCAGGCCCGAGCCGCGGAGTCCAGGGCCGAGCTGACCGTGGCCACGGGCGGCGGAGTCTCCAGGTCCGAGGCGTCCACCGCGCTGACGTCCAAGTCCGCGGGCGGCAGCGACGCGATGCCGCTGGAGGCGCGGCCGGCGACGCTGGTGCCGCTGATATCGTCCAACGGGCTAACCCACTCGCGGCTCTGAGTGCGGGCCTCGCGCCGCCGGTGCGACGCTTCGAGCGCGCTGCTCGAGGAAGACACGTTGATCGTCTCCATCGACTAAAGCATTAGTGCCCTGTGAAGGACGTGGCGCCGCCGCCCGCGAGGGCCACGAGCCCTGACCCTCGCGCCGGCGGACCTGCGCACACGCCGACAATGTTCACCAATGTACTAATATAACGGTCTGAATAGACCGTGTACGGTGTTTTATTCCTGTATAAAGTTGAATGTATGTTGGTTCGGCCTAGGGTTGTAACGATGAATTTACTAAATATGTATTTTTTTATCGCATGGCGAATGTAAGGTTTACCGTTTGTATACTGTTAAATTAAGCTGTAAAATATAAATTGTACATATCGTGTAAATATTCGTGAAAATTGTCATAATGTTTCAGTTGTAATAAAATTACGTTCGTGAGATGTGCTTTTTATTACCCATTCTCGAGCTTATGGCGTACATTAAATAAGAAGAAACGGAATGTACTTAATATGAATATATCGGTAATGTTGTTGGATTTTATTAGTTACAAATTCAATTTTTTTAGATCCCTTTATAGTGCTTGGATCCGGTTCTAAATGTAAATATTAAATTTATATTTGTTGATCGTCTCAGCTTTATAAGAAAGCGACAGTAGGAGTAGTCCCGTTGGGTTAACAAAACAAACATTCTTATTTAACGAACTTCTTCTATCGTTTATTTAGACATTTACTACACATGTGGATACAAGAAGAGGAGATCACTATAGTCGATCTTAGAAAAAGTTAGGATTCCTCAATACTAAAAGGGATCGATGCAAGGAAATCATATAGTCGGGTAAGAACATAGGTTATTGGCACTCACTTTTCCCGTCTGTGGTAGATAATGGGCTTCGCGTAGTGATAAGAAAAAAATATTTAGCTCAACGTTGAAAAAGTTTAATGTGGAGCTAAAAAGAAAGCAAGCAGAAATCTGCCCACAACCAAACTATTAACTTTTTACCAAATATTGTTATGCCTAGGGGAAAATAATTAAATACAATACAACAAAGGAACAATCTTTCCTTGATTATTTTCAGATAACTGTAAAGCTCAATAATAGTACCGAAAAGTTAGAACATTACATTATGCAAAGTTTCAAGTTAACTAGTTAAGTATCTGAAAGCTTCGGCAAATATTAACAAAGGCTCAGTTCATTCAGATTATGCAAGACAGAAGACGAACTCCCCTTCCCCCGCCCCTCCTAAAAGCTACGTTTAGCAGTCCACTGCTCCACCCCTCCCGGCTGAGAATGTATGTTGATGAAATGTCACAGAAAAGTATCGTCCTAATAATATCTTTGCCAGCTTTATTGATATTTCATAGTTGTTATTTGGCCGACGGTTGTCGAGGTCAGATGGAGATTAATGTGGCAGTTATGTAATAGATGTGATGGATGTTCGGCCATTTGATTAATTATTCACTAACAGAAAATAGCGGCGATTGTTCCGCTTCATTGCGTGCTGGTTTCAACCGGTAAAAGGAGTAATACATACATACATACATACATGCATAAAATCACGCCTTTTTCCCGTAGGGGTAGGCAGAGCCCAAGGGCCGCTTTTCGCCTCCGTGAGAAACGAGACGTGATGGGTGGCGAACCACATCGCCGCCATTTTGGTTAGTTAAATTATTTAAAGGATTAATAGGAACAATATAAAATTAAATAAATGACATACAAGAACCTTATACATACAGAATATCTAAGCAAACCATTAACAGCTTCGAGGGACATTCGTTCCTGATTGAGTACCTACTGCTGGTATTATTTTGCCAACAGTAGATAATCTCTAGATGCCTGCCAAGCATAGTGATTATGGATAACACCCTCCCAGCGAGGAAGGCCTATGTTCAGAAGCGGACGTCCTCCGGCTGATGATGGTGGTGATGATTTACTCATAGATAGAGTATACTACTTTTTAATAAAAAAATAGCTAAAACTTTGTAATATCCGATATAAAGCACGCGGACGACAAATAATAGGACGCCTATATGCATAAGTATTTAAATAAAAAAGGCTTTAAATAAAAAAGAACAAAAAAGTTTTCATACGGGCTGGGATTTGAACTCGCGCCCCCATGAATTAATAATTTAATTATTATTTAACTGTTTAATTTTCGTATTAATTAGATTACAATATATTTACCGATGCCGCTGTAAGTCTTATTATAACAGTTGCATAATACTGTTGTACTATCTTAGTTACATTTCTAAAGTAAGCCGAACAGAGAAAAGTTCCAAATCAAGCCGCATGAGGGTGCTACGGTGCAACTGGTAGCTTTTTCGATAGCATACCATGGATTTACTGTACAAACTGAACGCCACATATGATCGAATCCTTGACCTTTTAAACTAGGTGGCAAATATATAACTGTCATAAGTTAATATGTAATTTATTTAATAAAAACATTATTTAATATACTAAAAGCCGTGTTCTCATCCAATCTCCGCCCGTTGGGTGTCCGTAAGAGGACTAAGGGAAAACAAGAAGACAAGCAGCAGGGTCTTTTTTTGGATTCCCTACCACCTACTCCTGCGGTCCCCGAGATGCCAGCCAAACGTGGGGATTATGGCAACCCCCTCCCTGCTAAGGTGGCTTTGTTCAGCAGTGACACGTATTTGGCTGCTGATGAGATAAAAAACAGTTCATTTTTAACCGACTTCAAAAAAGGAGGTTCTGTATTCGACGCGTATGTATGTAATATTAATAAAAATGTGTAATATTCATAAATGTTAGTCTATGTGGGCTTCTAAACGAATTTACCAAATTTCACGAGTGTATGTATGTATGTATGTATGTATGTATGTATGTATGTATGTATGTAGGTTTGTCCGCGGATTTCTCAGAAACTGCAAGTCCGATTTCGAAAATTCTTTTTGCAATAGTTAGAGTATCTTTCAACTTAGGGTAGAGTACAAATTTCATCAAAATCGGTCCAGTAGTTTAAGAGATATAAACTTTTTATGTTTTCAGTAAGTTACTGTAATGTAGACGTTCGAGTTGCGTGATAGTTTTGATACCTATCTTGGTAAAATAAGTCACTAAAAAGTGTTAAATAAACTATTTTAAAAAAAATAAAAACCGACTTCAAAGTAAATTATCTAAAAAGTATAAAATAACGAAAAATATTATTGAAGTTGGTGTTAGCGTACCTGCTGTGTATATTCTGCACCAACTTCAATAATATTTTTCGTTATTTTATACTTTTTAGATAATTTACTTTGAAGTCGGTTTTTATTTTTTTTAAAATAGTTTATGTAATGCACAATATTCTAATGCACTTTCGCAAGCCAAACTTAGTTTCATGACTTAATATACATAGATCCTACGTATAAAGACACTATATAAAGTACCTAATACATTTTTCCTATAACTCAATGGGAGCCACACACAATCGAAGTGATATCAAAAGGGGAGCGATAAAAGATGATGTGAGTCAGCGTAGCCAATGTATTGGACGAGCGAAACCACCCTTCACGAACGAATGAGCCAACGGTGAGTATCTGTAAGTACTTGATGGGATATTCATCTAAATATCATTACGTATTTGCAGATTGCTCTACATTTAGACACCGAAATTTCTGCCAATATAATAACAACCCACAAAGTTATAACTTGCAGTACCTGATCAACTTCCTTTTCCGAGCAATCTTTTTATCTGAGTATATTACGAGTAAGTAGAAGGATTATGATTATGAAAAATATTTATCAGCCCTTTTTATATCAACATTCCTAGAAATTATTATAATTTTAGAAGCGTTTGGTAAAGTATAAAGTATTACTCCACATCATAGAAATATTAAAAATGTACTACTCTCTTAGGTGGTAGGATTGATAGGTTAACACTGTTGTTTCCTTTGCATATAAGCGTTAACTTTTTACAACAGCTCTATGATATTTCGACAAAATAATAAAATAATACCAGCCCTGGTTTATGTCCCACTGCTGGGCATGGGCTTCCCCTCATGATAAGGGGGCTTAGGCCGTAGTCCACCACGCTGGCCAAGTGCGGGTTGGCAGACTTCACACGTCATTCGAAAGCTATTTATGCTTTCTCAGACGTGCAGATTTCTTCACGATGTTTTCCTTCACCGAAGGCTAGTAACAATCGCACAAAGACGATTCACACATGATTAATTAAAGAAATCAGAGGTGCGAGCCGGGGTTCGAACCTGCGCACCTTGTTTCCAAGGCAAGCGCTCGCCCACTGAGCTGTTACCGCATTTCGACTATAGTAATAAATAATAAAAGTAGATTACCTATACTAAATTAAACTTTGTGATTCACTTTAATTAGCCAATCGAAACTCTAGTTCTAATCTCGTAGAAACTTATCCTAAAATGTACTTATCGATTGGCTACACTAAACGATCGACTAAATATAAAGGCGTCGATCAATCTCCGGCCGACAGTCCGCGACAGTACGCGACACGTCGTCCAACAAGTCATGCAATGAATATGCAAAAACTTGAGGTTGAAGCAGAGCTGTATTTTAACATAAACTTAACAGTTCTATTACATTGCAGTTTCAAATCTATTACTTTGATACATCAAAACGTTGGGTGAATTATATTCATCAGAATTTTTAATACTTTAAGTATTACAAAATAATAGACTAACACATAGGCCTAAAATATCATTTTAACTAACCCTCAAATAGGAACAATTACGAGGACAATTTTAGTTAACGGAAAGAACAAGCTCAAACAAAAGCTGTGGATTAAGTAACTTTTTATATATGTTGTCAAATTACTTTTTCCTTTCCTCCCATTTCTAAAAGAATTGAACAAATCAATTGGTCCGTCCTTGGCTTCCTTATGGAAGCTTCTACTGACATTAGAGACCAATTATTATTTTTTTACGCGATTCCTGATACAGGTCTTGAGGCTATAATAATATCCTGGGAAAATTCACACACAGTCGTCTGGGTGACACAAAACTCGTACTAGACAGTATGAGTTTTAATATTTAGCGAAAACTGTCAAATTGAAAATTGATAGTTTTCACCCGTACATTTTGCTCGTTTTAGGGTTCCATACCTAAAAGGTAAAATAGGAATATGGTGTGACTTCGTCTATCTGTCATACCTATATATAGATAGATAGATAGATAGATAATTCTTTATTGTTCCACCATTATTAAAAAACACAAAAATACAAGAAAAAAAAAACGGTAAAATAGAATGAAACAATGGGCGGCCTTATCACTAAAAGTGATCTCTACCAGGCAACCTTTGGATGGAGAGGAACTATGAACTGCAAGGCGGGGTTGTTTATACAAACCAATTATAAAAGAGAAAAAAAAAAAATACATAACTATAAACAATAAAATACATAACAGCAAAATAATATATATATAAATATTAGTATAATACATAAATATTATATTTGATAGAAACAAATATAAATAACCAACAATAATAAATAAATACTTAAATGCAGCCGGCTAATATCAATATAAAATTCATAGGGACAAATAAAATGCTTTCAAACGATCTTTAAAGATAGGCAGAGATGGTGCATGTCTAACAGTGACCGGTAAGGCATTCCACAGACGAACAGCTTCTACTGTGAATGACTTATCGTAAAACGAACTATTATGAGAAGGGAACATAAGAGTGAGATTTTCTGATGACCTCAAACAGTGGGAATCATTGCCGAGAAAAACAAAACGTTCCTTTAGGTAACGCGGAGAAAAAGGATTAAATAGTATATTATAAAGAAGAGACAGGATGTGCGTATTCCGACGAAGACGAATAGGAAGCCACTTGAGCTTAGAACGAAATTGAGAAACATGATCATATTTGCGCAAACCAAATATAAATCGTATACAAAAATTTTGAAGACGCTCAAGTTTATTAAGCTGGTCCTCTGTAAGATCTAAATAGCAGATGTCAGCATAATCAAGAATTGGAAGTAATAGGGATTGAGCTAGAACAATCTTAGTGGCAGTGGGAAGAAAGTTACGGAGTCTTTTTAACGACGCTGCAGCAGCAAACAACTTCTGGCTAGTAACTTGGAGTTGAGGAACCCAACTCAAGGTGCGATCAATTAAGATTCCTAAATTTTTACACGATTCACTAAAAGGTATTAATTCCCCATCTAAATTGACACTAGGAATCGTTCTCCAGTTTACCCTTGAAATCAATCGCGAACTACCCACTATCATCGCCTTAGATTTTGCAGGATTAACTTTTAAGCCAAATTTTTTGCTCCACTCGGTTATAAGGAAAAGATCATTATTAACTACCCTAATACACTCTGGTAGTTCATCCAATGAAGCACTAGAATAAATTTGTAGATCGTCTGCATATAGGTGGTACGATGAAGATAGATTTTGCGAGACAGAGTTTATAAAAATTGCGAAAAGAAGTGGAGAAAGGACACCACCTTGAGGGACGCCAGCAGTCGTATCACACCAAGAAGAGAAATCGTCATCCAGGCGAACCCACTGCCTGCGCCCATAAAGATAACTGTAAAACCAATCGACAACCGCAGGAGATACATTCATTGAGCGAAGTAAGGCCAAGAGAATGTCAAAATCAACCGTATTGAACGCATTACTGAAATCCAGCAATATAAGTACAGTAAGTTTGCCATTGTCCATGGAATGACGTATATCATCAGTGACCTTGACGAGTGTAGTAGTCGTGCTATGGCCCGGGCGGAAACCTGATTGTAAAGGGTTTAAAAGATTGTGACAATAAAGGAATTTACTAATCTGGTCATAAACAAGGCGTTCAAGAACTTTAGAAAGAAAAGGAAGAATAGATATAGGTCGAAATTCGGAAAATAATTTAGGACTTGATTTTTTAGGAATAGGAATAATTTGAGCATCCTTCCAAGCTAAAAGAAAAATGCCACTATCAACAGAATTATTCAGAATATCACAAAGAACAGGAAGGATAATTTCAAGAAGCGGCACAAGCATATTGCGACTGATACCATCATTACCAACTGCGTTTGACGTGATTGAAAGTATGCTCTTCTTGATGTCACTAGCGGTTAGACGACTGAAAACAAAAGGAGAATGGTCCGGAATTGGTAAGGCTGAGATGTAATTAAGAGTGTTGGCTTTAATTGCCCCATCAATAGACGAAGAAGAAGAGAAATGGAGATTGAGAGAATTTATATCTAAATTAGTGGGAACGGTATCCTGACGTCCTTTACCAATTCCAATAGACCTAAGAAATTTCCAGACTTTAGCTGGATCATTTTTATCTACAGATTCATGAACATGGTGGCGTAATGCGTTCCTACACACCGTATTGCAGCGATTGCGACATCTAACATATTTTTCTCTGGTAAGATCATTGGGACGGCATTTAAATTTATGTTTGGCACTGGCTTTCTTACGCATCAGTAACTTAATGTCATCAGTAAGCCAAGGAGCAGGAAGGTGCTTCAGTTTAATGGATCGCAAAGGTGCATGCTTGTCATATAATTGCATTAAGATTGAGTTAAAAATTTCCACCTGATCGTTAACTGAATCTGCCTCAATAACCGGGGACCAATCAATGGCGCGAGCATCACTAAGAAATGCGTCATAATCCATACCACTAAAATTGCGCTGAAGGATTATTTTAGGCTTTGCTTTAGGAGGACGAATCTTATATGACAGGAATATCAGATCATGATAGGAAAACTCTTCGGCCGCACATTGACCGTGCTTAGCAACATGCTGAGAGGAAGATACAATTGCCAAGTCAAGAAGTGAGGGAGTAGAGTTAGGAAAGTGATGAGTTGCACCAAGAGGGAGAATATGCATGTTGCAGGAACTAACAACAGATTCTAATAAAGAAGTACGGAAATCTTTTTTTAGGAGACAGGTATTAAAATCACCCATTATAATAGTATGGCTATATATTTCAGGAAATACTGACGAACCCTCGGTGCGCGAGTCCGACACGCACTTGACCGGTTTTTTTAACAGTTTTAGTCCGGGTAGGTACTAGCACAGTGCCAGATATTCTGCCGCCAAGCAGCAGTGTGTATACATTATTGCTTATCGGTGTGAAAGGCACTGTAGCTGGTGAAATTAGCAGACACAACATACTTACTATCTAATGTCTTAAGGGTCGGCAACGCGCTAGTGATTATTTTGGTGTTGCTAGCGTCTATAGGCTGCGGTGATTGCTTACCATCAGGCGGGCCGCATGTTTACTTGCCACCTTGATATTATAAAAAAATTACCGCTAGAGGCGCTGGTGCGAAATGTATGGGGACAGACATTTTCGTTAATTATCAAAACTCATACTAAGCCCCCAAACGTTGGATGACGGTTTGGGTTCTAACAATTAGACCAACGGGTGCATCAGTTGAAATGACTGGATTTTACATTTAGATTTACAACATTATTTTGTAACCCCATGATTATAAACTAAAATATTACATGAAACACATAATTTTCTTATATTATGTACACAATCTGTTAACTAATACGTACCAAAGCTTAGGCTAAAAAAACACATATTGCGTAGTTAAAGATGTCAATGAGACTCCAAAGTAACATAAAGCTAGATTAAAAGAGTGGGGAAAAGGAGGTGGATATTTCTGGGCCAAGATAATTCTGTGGTCGAAAAAGATGAGATAAGGTTTAAAAAAAGGGCAATTTTTTTCAATATCAATTGGCAAGAAATCAACACATTTATTAATCTTGGAAATGAGATAACTGAGAAATACGTTTTAGTCTCAATACAAACATAATCGATTATCGATAGTCAGTAAATGTGAATTAGTTAAGTACAAAAATTAGGCTATCTAGGGAGTTAGCCAGGATTAATTTAATCAAACAAATGAGATCCCCATAAAAGGAACCTATTAAATAATTCTATAACCTAATATTCAAGAAGTTCAAGTCAGATACCTGCTATAGGAAAAAATCTACTCGCATTTAGGAATCGATTAAGTGCTGTGATCGATTCCGTATTTTTAGTCTATGCTGACATCTGATTCTGTCTGACAGTGACAACTCGCGACTGCACGATACTCTATGCTGTGGAATGAATAACTTGATTTGTTTTGGGCATTTTTGTGTTTTGATTGTGTTTCATTGAAAATAATTCTTTGTTTGTACAGAGATCATACGCTAAATGTATATTAAAGTGAATTATAAGAAACCAAGCACATAAAGAAGTCAATAACACTCCAAACATCCGCTGATAAAAATGTCCACCATCACTTATTAAAACTCTTATAACTCAGCTCTCAGGTTGGTTACCTCACTGAGATTTTTAGTAATGGTTTATTGATGTATTAGCCTATAACTATTACCATTTTCATCTAATTCGATCTTATTTTTTACCCAGGCCCTAGATTGTATGAAAGCGTATCTGTTTCCTTTTAGCTTCTAAACAGTAAAATGCTTCCATTCCAACGCGTGCAAGCAAAACTACCTCTCAATATGTTATTTGATATAACTTTAAAACGTCTATATGATCTTATACGATATACAACTCATAAAACTCGTAAAAACGACTGCCTATTAAATTCAAATTCAAAATGATTTATTTCAAATAGGCTAAACGACACCACTTTTGAACTCAGAGTAATTAGAATGGAGCTAGTATCGCGTCGATTCCCCGAACAAATTTTTCGTGGCACTTTTGCGGGGTGCGGGAGGCGAAGTAAACACACACAGATACAATATCACGCATACCCACACTATAATAAACTCGCAACACATTCAAAAAGATACGCACACAAATAAAGAATGACCTGAACATATGAACAAAATTTGGCAGAGGCGTTAGCGCATCATGATCTCTCCAGTGGTATCTCCTCTACGCTTTTGAACGGTCAATTTTTTTTTAAAAGCTATATCACCGTTCACAACGCGGCCTCATCTGAGAAGATCCGGCAAGAAACTCTGTAATTTTTTCACTTTTTTTAAACAGTGTTTATCTTGTATGAGTCAAAATATTCTAATCTGAACTATGAAACTGAAGGTTGAACACACACATCCTTTATTTTCTGCGAAATGTTTAGACAAGCTTCTGTGATTACATAAGTGCGCTTACCACAAAGCCACAAAATAATTGAATAGCCTCTTACCTTGGATAGGAATGGAAATGATACTAAGGCTTCTTTTCATTTAAGTAAGGTTCACATACAATGTATGTACAAGACACAGAAAAAATAAAAATACTTTAGGATAATATAGGTACAAAGGCACTGTTTACTTCGCAGGTCCAGGAGAGATAAAAAATAAACTTGGAAACAAGACGCGGTGTGTGAAGCTATTAAATAGTTAGTATATTCGTATTAGATTACGAGTTCCAGTTAACGCTTGTTTCTCGTATGGCTATTGGGCAACATAGTGTCAGACTTAATCTAACTGCCCTTAGACCTCTCAGACTTAGTTTGACAACTGGGTAGTTCTGTAAGAAGATTTAACAAATTCGGAAGCTGAATCCACGGTGAGATATCAATCTCCCAATGAATTTGATATCTCACAGCGGATTCAGCTTTTTCTACAGAATACCACTACTGCTACCTAGATGACAACAACCGGGACCGACTTTTTACGTAGGTACCCTCCCAAGCCCATATGCTCAATGTAATTAAGTAAACGCCGTAAGAACTTTAAAATATATATATATTGCTGAGCAAAAAGTAGGACGTGAGGCCTAATGCTAGTTGATGGCACAGTGACTCTTCGTACAGCACTGGCAGCCTCAAAAACAGCAGGAACCTAACACAATTTCTCAAGGTTTATCAGATCGATTAATTTTTAATATTTTATATGAATAATGTGGGAATCGAACCTATTGAGTAGCGGTCAGGGTGTCTTACCACTATACCAACAGGCCCGTCTAAATTTATTACAGTTTACTGTAATTCTCTGGTGACGAAGCTTGAAATATATAAAATTGATGGAACAATTGGAGGCATAGTGCCTGGAGACATTATGGAGTACAAGAGAGTCAACAACTAATATCTCAGGTCATGAGTGGTATTGGGATGCAAATGTTCATGCATGGTTTGCTTACCATCAGGCGATAATGATGAAATGCCTCATCCAGTTATTGTTTATTGGGTAGGAAGACAAACTAAATTGAAAAAAGAAATCCTATCAAACTTCACCTAAAATAATGCCTTGCTGATCGAAATGCCCACGGCAGCTTATTTTAAAGAATATCGTTCAACTACATGTATACGTGAGAATTAAAATCAATTAACCGACTTCAAAAAGGAGGTACTCAATTCGTATTCGTTGCGTATATATATATATATATATTATTTTTTAGTTTTTTTTTGTACGGTCGGCCAAGAAAGTGTTTTACCAGTTTTGACAAAACTTCCTATGCATTCAAAATAACACTAAGGTTGAACATTTCTATCAGATGCGACAATTTAACCTAGGAACACAAGTCAGTGTTGCTGTTGACGTAAACGATAAAGAGAGCATTAGTAACTGTATGAATAATTGCAAGGGAAAATCAACCTTGTTGTTTTATGATGTGCATATGAACTTCAACCGTAGGGTGGTAATACATTTTTTTTTTTTTTTCCATTATTTGTTGTTTCGCCAGTAAAACTTTGTTTTCGATAAAGTTGTGCAGGAAAACGCGATTTGGTACGTGTCCTGTTTGTTAGTGTTAGGAAAATTTTGATTCAATTTGGTAATGTATTTAGGTGCCATTAAATTCCTTAAGTTGATCGACGATTGTGCTGCCGAATCGTATGAAGGATTTAACAGCCTGGGGGTTTCGAATAAGCCCCTTCAGATCAAAGGGGTCTATAAGGTTTGATTCACAGCGTGAGATATGTGTCATGCGATCATCACTGAATTTTGGGCAATCTTGCAGGAGGTGATTAAAAGTTTGGGGAGTTGCCCCGCAAGGGCAGTGTGGGTCCGGGGTTATATGAAACCTATGTAAGTAGGCCTTGTTGTAACCGTGCCCAGTAAGTATTTGTGTAAGTTGAAATGAGATAACGGTGTTATAAAAGAGGTTTTTGGCGTCGGCTAATGTGGGAAGGAGTTCTTTGGTGTGTGAAGCTTGAGGTGCGCTAAGATATCTTGTAGACCATGTGTTGATGTGTTCTTTTCTGATGCGGGCTTTCACATACGAAATTGGGAATTTAATATAGTCAGGGGCTTTGTGCGAAACTGCTGCAGCGTTGGCTGCTGCGTCAGCTGCCTCATTACCGGCTATTCCAGAGTGGCTTTTTATCCAGATGATTTTGACTGGATTAGGGTTTTCAGCTAGATTTCTGTGGATTTGAGATACTATTGGGTGTGTGTTTGAACGATTATTGAGAGCATACATGGACGACAGAGAGTCGGTGAGTATGAGGGTGTGTGGGAATCGATTTGTGGAGGCAAGTTTACTAGCGTGTAGAATTGCCAGAAGCTCGGCTTGAAAAACGGTGCACGTAGAGTGGAGTTTAAATTTTTTCGTAGTGACTGGGGATACACGGTCGGGGAGGCAGCAGACGTAGGCTGCACCGACAGATCCATCTTCTTGTTTACTGCCGTCTGTGTATATTGTAAAGGTGTTGGGGAGGATATGTGCATCTATCTCTTCTTGGTTGCGGGCACTAATAATGGGGATGGTGAGTCTAGCTGCTGGGTGAAGAAGTTCATGAGGTGGGGTGGGGATTTCGACAGAAATGTCCGCAGGAAGTAATTCTGTGGTTTTGGTGAGTTTCACCTGTTCAACCGCTGCTGCTTCTCTGACCTTGAGGTCAAGGGGCGTGATCTGCGCCAGAGCTAACGCGGCGCAAGCGGAGGTGGTTCGGAAGGCTTTGATGATTTTTAGGGCGAACCCTCTTTGTAGCGCCTGAAGTTTCTTTTGAACCCCCTTCTTCCGTGCCACGTGACCCCATATGCCTGCTGCGTAGGTGACGATAGGCTCAATGACTTGAAGATAAATTGCACGTATGTTGTCAGGGTGTACGCCCCAAGTCGGCCTAGTGTACCTGCAGAGTTTTGAGAATATAATGGTCGTCTTTTTAATAACATGGAGGATGTGAGCGTTGAATAATAGTTTGGAGTCTAGGATAACACCGAGAAGTTTGACTTCATTAGAGTGTGGAATGACGTTACCTTCTATTGTAATGCTAGCTGTCCGGGCTTTGGGAGTGAAGGGGATGATGGCTGTTTTTTCGCGGCTGAAAGTTAATTTAACTTGTCGGCCCCAAAATGATACCGCCTTGAGGGCCTCGTTTGTCCTATGCTCAAGTACTTGGGGATTGGGAGCAGCCACAATAAGAAGAACATCATCCGCGAAGGCTTGGATATGGCAACCAGCTGGAAGTTGGATATCCAATAGCTCATCGAGGATGATGTTCCACAGTGTTGGGCCGCAGGTGGATCCCTGGATGCAACCTTTGATCATGCCCTTAGTCGTACGCTCTCCAGCAAAGTCCAATATGACAGAGCGGTTCTGGGTATAGCTACGCACCAGTCCAAAGATATTTTTAGGGCATTTTATGACTCTCAAACGGTGGAACATAGCTGGCCACCACGCGTTATCAAAAGCTGCCTTAATGTCCAGAGAGACGGCGAGGGTCTCTTGTTTTTGTGCTTTGGCTGTTTTTATCTTCTCTAAGGCGGTGTGAAGGGCAGTGGTGGTGCTCATCTGTTCCTTGAAGCCGTATTGTCTGAAACACATAAGTCTCAATTTCATGGCGGCGTAGGTAACTCGATTAATGAATAATTTCTCCAAGGTTTTTCCGAATACGGGGAGAAGTCCGATTGGTCTGTAGGACCCTAGCTCATTGTAATCTGATTTGCCGGGTTTAGGAATAATTTTAGTGTAAGCAACCTTCCACGGTTTAGGGAAGTGCTGGAGCGCGAGACAACGGTTAAAAATGTCGGTTGTGAGTTTAGGGAACAGTATGGCGAATTGATGACAGATGTCTGGCGAGAGGTGATCAAGTCCGGGGGCCTTGGAGGGATTCATTTTCTTAAGTATCTCCAGTACTTCATCCTCAGAGAAGGGAAGGTCATCTTCTGTCTGTGGGTATGCGGCGATACCAGAGCGTAGCAAGTGATGATGTGGAACGGAGTCGGGAGTGTCGTCGGGGTAAAAATGATTAATTAATGCCTCAGCAGTATTTTTGGGGGATGTAGTGTAGGTGTTCCCTACCTTGAGTGTGGTTGGTGGGCGGGGAGGAGTAGACTCCTTAAGGAGTCTATTGGTTAAGGACCATGTATTTTCTTTAGTTTGTAAACTGCAAAACTCCCGGAAGTTCTTGGTCGATTCAGTTTTGATCAGCTCTGCGTAGGCTAATTTAACAGCTTGCTGCTCGGCTATGAGTTGATCCATGGGTAGGCCTCGGCGTGATGCTGATTTCACCTGCCGCTTAATTTGAATGACATCTCTTTTTAGGCGTTCGAGTTCAGTGCTCCACCAGGGTGGTTTCGGGTTCTGTCTACCTCGGCCCTTGTTCAGAGGCATGGACTCTTCGCAGGCTATGTTGATGGTGTTGGTCAGTTGTTCAATGAAGGAGTCTAGGCCGTCTGTGTTGAGAGAAGATATATTAATGTCTAGAATGTCAGAGTTAGTGATCAAAGTATTCAGTGAGTCCTTAAACACTGACCAGCGGGCTCTCTTTGAATGGTAGCGGAAAGTGGTGGTAGATTCAGGGGTGATGTGTGAAATTCTGCCCGATGTAATGACGTTAAATGTTATTGCGTTGTGCAGAGAGGAGGGACAAATGTCGTGTCGGACCCTCCAATTTTTGATATTGGCGTTGATGGGGGATGATGCAAAAGTGAGGTCTATAATTGATGTTCGGATGCGACCAAGGGTCACGCACTCGAAAGTGGGTTCCATGCCGACATTGCACAATTCAATGTCATTGCTGAGCATTGTTTCCATTACGTCATTGCCCCTTGAATTTGCTGAGCTGCTACCCCAAAGAGGGTGCCAGGCATTGAAGTCTCCTGCTATTATTCGGTGTGAGTTGTTTTTTAATTGTAGAAATGCATCTAGGCGGTTGATGGTGTCACCGGGATCGACATTTGGCTCTACATAGACGGACGCGATAAAGAGTTTGAGGTGACTTATTTTGACTTCTACAACACAAATATTGGGTGATGAATACTGGGCAAGTCCAAGAATCTGGGCCCACCCTCTTTTTGCTATAATGCAGGCCTTCACCCGTTGACCCTGGGAAAACTGAAAGACGTCTAGTCCTGGGTGAGGCTTGACTTCATTTCTGGAGCCCACGTATGGCTCCGTGATTAGTCCGAGATGATGGTTGCCAGCAATGAAAGAAAGAGTGAATTCCTGTAAGCTATTGCGAGAGCGATCTGTGTTGCACTGAATTAATTTAATATTATTTTGTGTATCCATAATCTATTTTGTTTATAATTCTTTCTTTCATGGCACGAAGACGGGGACATTCATGTGAGCTGGCTTTGTGGGACTCTTCCAATTTGGTTTGGAATTTTATGTTGTGCTGGTGGCAATTGAAGCACT
Source organism: Furcula furcula (assembly GCA_911728495.1). NCBI lineage: Eukaryota > Metazoa > Arthropoda > Insecta > Lepidoptera > Notodontidae > Furcula > Furcula furcula. The sequence goes on along the minus strand of OU452247.1, from coordinate 28,926,816 downwards.
TTGGCGCACCTTTTTTGTTTTTCTGCTGGCAATCTCTCTCTGTATGACCTTGTTCCGAGCAGTAGGCGCATGTCACATGTTCAGCACCGCATTTGTTGCCTACATGGCCGAACTGCAGACATTTTACGCATTGAATGAAAGGCGTAAGGTCTTCGGCGTGCACTCTTGTATGTTCTATGGGGATGCGACCCATTTCCAGGATCTTTCTCCAGATGGGTGGTTGTGTCACTAGTACGGCGTTGTACAAACTGGGGTTTCTGTTGTTGCGCTTAAAAGCCAACCGCATGTCATCGGGATTGGTGGCGAGGGCGCTGATCTCTTCATTCTGCTCCTTGATAATGTCTACTAGCTCAGCCGAGGGTATGTCCGATGAGATACCTTTCAAGATAATCATGGGGAGTAATTTCTTCGCTGCCTCAGCATGAACCTTAGTTGCTGATTTAAGGCGATTTAGCGCGTCCGCGCATTGCTGCGAGGTTTCGAACTCGATTCTGAGTTTGCCCTTGGATATCCCTATGATTTTGGTGGGAGCATATTTCGCTGCTTTAAAGTCAATACTTTTCTTAAATGCCTCTAACGCCTCTTGGCGAGTATTAGTGCCCGTTGGGGGAGTGAAAACTATTGCTGGTCTATTGTGTTTAGCAGCGGTACTGGATTTGTCTTTGGCAGGTGAGTTGACAGGTGCGGATGTGGCGGCAATTTGTGAGTATAGCGGGGTGGGTTGTGTTGGGAGGGGAGTAGGAGGCAGCGGAGTGTTGTGCTGTACATAGGCAAAATGCTTGTCCAACTCCTCTCGTACGCACTCTGCGATCTCCCCCTTAAGGTTGGCGCTGACTGCTTCAGCCAGCTCATCCTTAAAGTTTGAGGAAGGAGTGGAAGTTTCGGGGGTTAAATGGGCGGAACCACTAAATTGATTTATTTTGGCTGTGATTTTATTTATTTCTTCCGCCGCTGTGGTGATGAGTTTTTTGTTTGCCGAATTTACGCTCTTGCCAGCGTTGATGGCAGAGTATATGGTATATGTCAGCTTATTAATCGCGTCTACTGCTGTGGGGAGGTCATCTACATCTTTGGCAAGGATGGAAAGCGAGTTCAAACTTTGGGCTAGAGCTGCGCGTGTGCTTGTGGGTAGAGATAGGGAGATGGCGGGTTCTAAAGCAGGTTGGGAGACATCTGTTTTAGAGCTGAGTGTTTCATCATACGGGTGGCTACGTGCAACGTCAGAGGTGGGCGCCGAATGGGCTGGGCATGGAAGAGGTGGGCTTGGTTTGGAAATAGAAGGAGAGTAAGTTTTCAGTTTAGTAGATATGAGAGTGTTGGTGGAGGTGAAGGTGGTGTTGATACAGCAAGATGGAGTTGGAATAGCTTTATTGCTGTTCAGCTGCTGATTGAGCATGTTATTGGTTTTAGTCATGCGTGCCCTAGGAGGGCTTACATTAAACGCCAGATCGCGTTTATCCTGCTTTGGAATTTGGAGATTTGGGGATATTGGATTGGTCGCTCGCCGGAGCGGCGAGCGACCAATCCAATACATATAATATAATACATATTTATGGCTGACTGTACACACCCTTATGTGGTGAAAGTGCCTTCAGTCCGGACTAAGCGGTTTGCTTCTTCATTTATAATAAGGACAGCTAAGGACTGGAACAGTTTGCCTGCGTCGGTTAATGTGGGTGTCTTTAAGACTAGAGTAAATAGGTATTAAAAGCCTATTCACTCTAGTGTGTTTTACCATCCTCGATTGCGTCGCCGCGACTGCAGTCAAGCACTAGCTTATAAGTGGAATGTTTGCGTAGACAGCTGCACTTTCCCCATATTATAAATCCGATGAGAATTTAATCCCGATAAGATCGAGAAAATCTAACACGAATCCGATGCATGGTTTATACTTATTTCTTTTTAGACAATTATAGTATCAGTTTTTATTGTTACTAGTATTTTTTTTAAATGGGACTAATCCCACCACTCATTCCCACCACCGTAACTCCTATCAGACAGGATCTACAGTGGTCACCAGTGAAGACACCGAGGTTTGAGCCTCGGCGAGTCCCGGGGAAACTTTAAATTGTCTTGGAACTAGCAACAAATGTAATTAGAAAAGTATTTATGAGGAGTTAGAAAAATATAAATTCTACTTCCCTCCTTTGCAAAGCGGAAGAAGTAAAAATAACACAGGCCGATATAACCTCAGAACGAAAGCTTCTTACAGTTGCATCAACTATAGCTAGTCCACCTGTAAGGCACCACGGAAAGATCGTTGTAACTAGTATTGTAAAACTTTATAAAGCAGCCCCTCGTCCTCTACCTACTTTGTATATAAGTGGCTATATAAGTGACTTGATTGGAGACTATGGCTGCGTACTCTTATCCGATGCATGAATAGTGTCTAAAGTCTCCTACGTCATAGCCACATACATTCCGCCTACTTGTAGCTAAACAGACTAAATTTGCGTATGTATGAGCTTTGGGTGGATTTGCATATAAATATGAAGGGAATTGAGACAATGTGTCTGGACTGAGAGGCAGTGGACGTTAAAGTTTGCGGTCGGTGAGTCGCGCCAGCCTTCATAGACACGGCTCTCGAAGTTTTCGTGCTTAAACCTATACAAATTATGTTGCAATAGATATGTGGAATATAGGCAAAAAAGGTTGAGGTGGCTGAAAGTGAGCTATCATTATATGACATTATACATTGAACGGATGACAATATGGGCAAAATTTTAATATTTTGACTTAGATACATCAGGTACTTAAAATTTTTAGTGTATCCATCGTTACAAATAAAAGTTAAAAATAGATATTTGAGATGAACAAAAGCGCTTTAAGGCAGATACTTGACTAATTACATTAACTGTGAACGCAAAACGCTTACAAAGTCAACGTTAGCTCGGCAGGAGAGAGAGAAAACGAAAATCATTCAACATTATTAAGGGCAGAAAAATACTTAAAACGCTAAATCATTATGATTCATGTAAAAATGTATGCCAAGACGAGAGCAACGCGTCATCATCATCATCATTAACAGCCTACATCAGTCCACTGCTGGACATAGGCCTCCCCCAATACACGCCATTGAGCCCGGTCTTCGGCTCTCCTCATCCAGTCACTGCCAACTGCTTTGCGTAAATCGTCACTCCACCGGGTCACAGGGCGTCCTACGCTACGTTTTCCAGTTCGTGGCCTCCACTCCAGAACCAGTCAACGCAACAACAACGCGTCCAGAGCAACGCGTAGACGTAATTAATGTTAGGGTCGGCTGTCGGCTGTAGTCCGGCGCAAACAAACACCGTGACCCGGCGATATTTGAATAATGTTATATTAATTACACTCGTAAATGACGTTAGGTAAACGGTAGTTTCCCTGCGATTGATTTATCCGCTGCGTAGCATGAGAGGGAGTACCATTCAACAGTGACCCTTCATGATAAAGCTACTAAAACTTGGCAAACTGAATAAATAAAAAATATGTAAATAATATTCTACATTTGATGCAAAGAAGTTTATGAGTTATATACCCAGTTCTATGCCAAGCTTGTAATGGATATCTGGAACAACTGGAACGAGCATCCAGAGACCAATTGATTGGAATGCGAGATGAGGACAGTGATCCAATTAAATGAACCAGTCGGCGAACAAGTTTTAACAAATTTCCCATTTAAAACCAGGCCATTATTTTTAACCGACTTCAAAAAAGGAGGTTCTGTATTCGACGCGTATGTATGTAATATTAATAAAAATGCGTAATATTCATATATGTTAGTCTATGTGGGCTTCTAAACGAATTTACCAAATTTCACGAGTGTATGTATGTATGTATGTATGTATGTATGTATGTATGTATGTATGTATGTATGTATGTATGTATGTATGTATGTAGGTTTGTCCGCGGATTTCTCAGAAACTACAAGTCCGATTTCGAAAATTCTTTTTGCAATAGTTAGAGTATCTTTCAACTTAGGGTAGAGTACAAATTTCATCAAAATCGGTCCAGTAGTTTAAGAGATATAAACTTTTTATGTTTTCAGTAAGTTACTGTAATGTAGACGTTCGAGTTGCGTGATAGTGCTGATACCTATCTTGGTAAAATAAGTCACTAAAAAGTGTTAAATAAACTATTTAAAAAAAAATAAAAACCGACTTCAAAGTAAATTATCTAAAAAGCATAAAATAACGAAAATATTATTGAAGTTGGTGCAGAATATACACAGCAGGTACGCTAACACCAACTTCAATAATATTTTCGTTATTTTATGCTTTTTAGATAATTTACTTTGAAGTCGGTTTTTATTTTTTTTTAAATAGTTTATTTTCATTCGTGTTTCACGCTAGAGTTTTCCTCGAATAATCCATTTATTTTCTTTAAACTAGACTTTTACGCATTTTACAAGGAAACATTCAAAAGAGTCTAAATATTCATTATTATTTGACATGAATTAGGTAAGTTAGCCAGAATTTGTCATACAATCCTCCTTTTTTTTTGTTCATACATTAACAATCTTATTATTTTATTTTCACAGTTTTTCTTTTTTTTTTATACCACCAAGGTGGCAAACAAGCATGCGGCTCGCCTGATGGGAAGCGGTCACCGCAGTCACCCGTTGCCATTTTTCTATTGCTAAAATTAAAATTATCATAAACAAATTCTTTAAAATGTGTTCCAATAAAGGTTTTATTTATTAAAAAACCATATAGGAAGTCATTATTTCCAAAATTGCAAAATAATAAAAATATATTGTGAGCAAAATCAATAGCTCCTCAATGTAGAATACTTCGTGTATTCTTATCTTATTTGCGTCTATATAGTATTGTATTCTACCACAAACTAATTAAAACAATCTCGACACGCAATAGTTCTATTTGTGCAAACATAGCTGTTATGGAAAGTTAAGATTGATTGGGGTAATATTTAACTGTCTCAATACATTTTCCTAGTTAGCTGAGTTTCGTCGGCCTGTCGATAGACACTCGAGTTAATATATTGCCATCTATCGATAACAATTCGCAAGCTGAGACGCCTCTTGCATAGTTATGATCGCCTGGTACGAATTATACTAAAATTTAAATCTTTTTTTATTCATGTCTTGGTTTAAAATAGCAATTACCAGCACTCTAACTACTGAAATAGCCCGACTAGGAAAGTACAGGTAACTTAAAGAAATCGTACTCCTATAGTCTTCAAGTGACGTTATATTGTAGAATTGAGTAATGTTAATTAATCACCGATGCTCTTGAAGTTGCTGTCCTGCCAACCAAGAGACTCTTGCTTGACTTTACTGCGCTACAAGTACACAGTAATACCTCTGAGCCTTCGTATTCTGTAAATTAGTGGACTTTATCATATATTACTGCATCACCGCTTGCTGCCAAATTGGTAACGTTAAAGCACTAACTTTTATAGTGTAAAAAAATATAATTTCTCCAATAAAAAAAAAAAAAAAAAAAAAAAAATATATACAGACGAATTGAGAACCTCCTCCTTTTTTGAAGTCGGTTAAAAACTGCCACGTGGTAGTCCATCGCATATTGAAGACATAACACCCAGTCAAACTTTATTTTAATAGGGAATTAACGCGATTTACCTTATATTTTGGCTTGACGTTTCGGCCGAGTTGCACCAGCCGTGGTCACAAGCAGACTGGTTCAGCGAGACGGCTCCATGCGCGAGGCAGAAATATCTTCGTCTACCCTCGTTCTTACACTTGTAACATTAAGCCCAATACACACTACACTCACAGTATCAACATATTTAACCGCCGGCAAATAGCGAGGTTTTGTCATTTTAATCACTGGTTCCCAAGCAGCTGATAATCTCATTTTCCCGGTTGAAATTATTATATTTCTTAATTTCAATCGCTTCACGAACAACTCTAGAATAAAAGTGTCGATCGGTGGAAAAGACTTGCGGGCGATGAAACTCAATTCACTGATTTGTGAAGAAGTGTGAAGTGTGTGAAGTTTGATAATGGAACGCGAAAGTCTAAAAGTATATATAACACCTAGTATACGATGAATGCTACCTACTAAGCAGCAGAATTACCTGACAGTGCGTGCTACGTGAATGGTTCCTTGCACAAGGATTAGGGACCTACCATCTAGTCTAATTTACTTATAAATACCTCAAATGGTTAAACCGAGGTATGACAAATCGATCATGATTAGGAGTATAACCATTTTCGATGTTGTATTATAGATCCATGTTTTTGACAAAATATTTGTTTTGAGGTAAGGGATCGCGAGCTTATATCAAACGATCTTCTCATCAACAATACGAGTATGAAGGTTCAGTTTATCAACAAGGATCGCAAGTATTTGGAACACGCAAAAACTTATAATTGATTCAGCTCCTAGTGGCCCCAATACCTGTCTGTTCCTTATCAACCGACCAATATCGTGTTCCAATGCTTTCTTGGATACTTTGCATACTTTTTTGTGATAGGTTGTTTCTCTAAGAGTATTTTTTGGTAAAAACCACAGATTCCTTTAAATCCCTTACAAAAATATTTTTCGCTCAATCGATATTTTCTTCATAAAACCTCCATTCTGTTAGAAATAGTAATTTTATAAAATTCATTACCAGTTAATTCATTTATTTTTTAAACTACACACATCAAAAGTGTCTAGGGATCAAGCATTTTTGGGCAAAAAAATGGGCAGAAGAACAATGGCGTTTCGTGTGCTTTTCTGATGAGTCTCGTTTTGGTATGAGACCGGATACAAGACGTATACGACACTGGAGAACCCCTGGACGCCAACAGCGATTAAAATCCTGCCAGGAAGTCCATCCTTATAGTGGTGGAACCATCATGGTATGGGCGGGTATTTGGATCGGCGGAAGAACTGAGTTGATTTGGATCAGAGGCAACCTCAACGCTCAAATTTATGCTGAGACGATTGTATCAGACGTCATCGTTCCTCTACAAGTGCAAATCGGTCCCTTATTTCAGTTAATGCATGATAATGCACGACCGCACACCGCAAGAGTTGTAAGACAGACTCTCGCCGCAGCTAACATCAATGTCCTGCCCTGGCCTGCTCAGTCGCCAGACTTGAACCCGATTGAGCATGCATGGGATATGCTACAGAGAAGAGCTCTGCCGAATATGGAGGGTATCCAGTCGCAAGAAGACCTTTTTTTGTTGTTGCAACGAACATGGGCGGCCATTCCACAGCGTGATTTGGATGAACTCATTTTGAGTATGCCAAACCGATGTTCTTGTGTTGTTAGTGTTCGCGGTAGAAACACGGATTATTAATTGTTTAAGTTACCCAATAAAATTTTAAAGAAAACTGTTATTTCAGTCTTTTTTTCGAACTTTTGTGTTAGTGGTTCAAATGTCAAAAATCCCTTTATTAGGAAAATGGCAAATTTCTTTATTAATGCAAAGGTGACTTGGTTTATCGTTACTGTGACAAACGAAAACACTTTATTTGATGAATCCTTAAAGAAAATTTTAATTAATATCAATCAGGAGAAAAGTTATTGCAAAAATATATGTTGATCCCTAGACACTTTTGATGTGTGTATTAGCAGTGAACATTTTACGGTATTCTTATTTCACATAGCAAAAGTGCACCAAGAGTAAAAAATAATGCGAACTGAAGCACTGTTATTCCAAAAGAAATCACTTTCTAACATCTCATTTGTGGCGTCAGCTTGGAATAATGAACTAGCAAGCTGCTCACTCTCGCTCGTCTGTCAACTATAAACGATTGGCGTACAGACCACTCAGGAGAGCAGTACAAACATGTACATCACTCAACATTGCTATCGTCTAGACAAATACTTTTTTAAGACCTTTTATACTACTCATTGTTGGCAAACGACTGTTATTTAAAAGTAACCCTACTCCGTTCAAAGGATAGCGTAGCATAGAATAGCCGAACAGTTTATGCGGCGGGCTCAAATATGGCTCAAATACAAGGCACTGAGGGGCCCCAGTCATATTGTATATCATACATAACTCAGAGAGCCTTCCTCTTGTAGCTGCTCTAATAAAGTTCAGAAATTATCTTTATTTGAGCCTTCCAACAAGCGATTTACAAACGCTCAAGGATTTTGATTCGCTCCGACAATCTCAGGGGTAGCGTTCGGGAACACAAATTTATTTTGCAGTTGTTATTTAAACACAAGGCCAAAACATCATTATTTAATATCAAGCCATCATTTTATAAGAGTTAAAGAAGCAAGCATTAAGTAAAGAACAGCCATTCATAGCCACTACATCCCGCGGAATTCTATAGCATTTGTTTACATTGGGTTATTTTCAAAAACGATGCGGCATGATTATTTTTGGTGGGTTAGATTATCTGATGTCCAAGCAGGGTTCTTAATAAAATTGAAATAAGTTAAAACTATCGCATCTACACCTACTTATACGTACTATGACGAAGAGCTGAATTGGGAAGCGAGGGTAGGGGCCTTAGTACCTTTTTTGGCATTTAGTTAGACCACACACTTGTGATTTGTTGGCCAACGCACTGATTTACAACTGATGGTCTATGTAATCCATACATTTCTACTTGGATAGGCCGTAAATCGATTAAGCACTAACTTAATTACAATTGTCTGAAAACAACCAGTGAGTCGGCGAAAGTAGATACGTACATAATAATATTATTATGTATGTACTATAAGTGCGTAGGGTAGGCTAAGGTAGATGGCCTCGCAGACACCTGAGTCAGCGTTCCGGTGCAGACGCGACTTAGACTAATAACAAGGATCCGGTGCACGGCTATTTTTATTGGGTCTTTCAACTCGCGGGGTACGAGGGTGCAGGTACAACAGATCCTCCTGAGGACAACAATTTGTTTAGATTTCTTGGTGCGTATTTGGAGTAGGTAACTTTTCTTATTTTATTTTATTACTAGCTGACCCACACAGCTCCGCCCGTGCTGTGTTTACGTTAACTAAACATTCAATAATACATATATGTACATTCGCATAAAATACAAAACCTCCTTTTTTAAAGTCGGTTAAAAACTTGGACCCACTTTGTACTTGCCCTCCGAAGCACGGAGACGTTTAGTTCAAACGGCGTTAATCGGTCACCCATCTATTTAATGACCTTACCGAACGTTGCTTAACCTGATCGATTTCCAAACATTGTTAACAATTGTCTATGAGTGTTCCCTTACAAATATTTATTATAATTATAATGAAAAATTGTTAATAGTTATACGCTTGCTCCGATGCAAGCGTATAACCAAGTACACATTTTGACTTTAGTTCCCTCTCCCAAGGGAACCGTGCCGGATGTCGGGAAAAGAAGTAATGTCCTACCTCGGAGTATTAACTCAAATCATGCCAAGTTTCGTTTCAATCCATCCAGTAGTTTCGGCGTGATGCTCAGCTGAGATACAGACAGACAGACAGACAGACAGACAGACAGACAGACAGACAGATAAAAATAAAAACATAATGATTTCTGATATTTACGCGAATATTACACATTGAAATGAAACTAATTTTACGGATTATATCGCGGTTTATTTTTGATTTTAATTACCCGACGTTTCGAATACTTTACAGCATTCATGGTCACGGGCGGACTGAGGTGGTAGCAGTCCAAATGCCATAGTTGTCTTAGGGTACCCTCAGGTCTTCTAATTATTATTGTTAGTCCGATCTACGCAGAAACAGCTTACAGTATCTTGAGGTCTTGCAGTGGAATGCTTGTCTTTGGATTTGACTATGTTTATCACGGGATCCCAAGCTGGTGGTAGCACCCAGCCATCTTCTCTATTGAAATTTGGATGCTTTTTAATTTCAATAGCCTCACGAATCATCCTTGGTAGGTAGCGCTGTTCTTTTGCGAGGATTTGTGGTTTGTCAAATCTAATATAATGGCGGGTGCGATCCTGAACATGTTCACAGACTGCAGACTTCGTATAGCGTCGATGTTTAACGTCAGCTATAATATGTTCTTTTACCCGGGTTTTTACTGATCGTTTTGTTTGCCCGATGTATGAGAGCCCACAGTCACAATTCAGTTTGTATACTCCTGCATCTTGTAGAGGTATATGGCACTTGACTGATGGTAAAAACTGACTAATCTTCTTTGGTGGCTTGAAAAATGTTTTAATTGAAGCTCGCTTTAAGATATAGCCAATCTTGTCTGTTACCCCTCTAACATATGGCAATACAGCAGGCATACGTTCGACTGTGGATGGCTTGACACGTTCACAGTGACGGCGGCGCGGAACTCGGAGCTTGTTATCATGCAGGACCTGCTTGACATGTTGAAGCTCGGCACCAAGATGTTCCTCGTCACAGATCCCGAGTGCTCTCTGAAACAAAGATTTTCCAACGGTAGCTAACTGTGTTGGGGGATGATGAGATTCACCGTTTAGATATCTATAATCTTTTTCCTATACACAGTATGACTCAAGGTGTTATTGGGATTATGGATTACTAAGACATCTAAGAATGCTAGAGAATTATTTGATTCCTACTCCATTGTAAATTGGATTTTAGTGTTTATGGAGTTAAGGTGATCTAGGAAAGCAGTTACTTTATCTGATGGTAATATTGTGAAAGTATCGTCTACGTACCGCTTGTAGAATCGTGGCTTAACAGGTGAAGTATAATCAATATAAGTATAGTAGTAGTAGTAGGTCGCGGTATAATCCGTAAAATTAGTTTCATTTCAAAACTATTTAGTTTAATAAAAACAATTACATTTTTGGCTTTAGTATCGGTTGTAGAATGTCCTCCAAACATAATTTTACAAATGTCTTCAATGTACAGAATTGGACCTGTTACAGTTTTATTATAAGTATAGATATACATAGAAGATAGATTATACTTCGTAAAATATTTTTTATTGTTCCTTACCGATGAGGGCAATACAAACCGATCACCTGAATGTCAGAAAAGTAAGAATATACATTTATGTTCACCGCATTGCAGAGCATGTAAGAAAGTCTCCCTGCGCCTGATCTCTCACCCGTCTTATTTGTCTTCTGTCCCATCGTGTTGTGAAATTAGAGAAAGAGAGAGTGCACCTCAGTCACCTGTCCACGCAAGCACTTGGCTGATCTTGTGAAAGATTGGCGGCTGTGGCCTTATCGGTCAAGTGGACCTTATTATCCTCATGAACTCTCTATTTAATGTAGTTTTGGGAGATAGGTGATGGCAAACACCGGACAGAAAATATGATTCTCAAGTGAACACAGCTGTAGTTATAAATGAAGACGTATCAAGTTGACATTAATTATTAACTAAAGTATCAAGAGTTGTGTGAACTTGTGTGTGCTCAACACAATAATTAATAGTTTGTGAGTCTATTGTCTGTCCCTTTGGAATGCTGGGAATTGATTAGAAGGTTTCACTCCGATTTGTGTCTAGAATGTCTTGAGAGTCCTTTGAGAAATAGAAGCACGTAATTATATAATTTAAGGTGTTTTAATATTATTTCCAAGATAAAAAACATAAAAAGTGTACGTACATACAAAAATAGTAACTTTATTGAAGAAGGCCATTTCAAAGCTTTCTAAAGTCGAAGGCAAATAGTCTGTATACGAGTACATCATTGTTTACAAATTCTTAAAAACTATGCATTTAATCTATATATATAAAAATCAATGCCACTTTTCGTTGTAATTTCATAACTCAAGAACGGGCTCACCTATCCAAACCAAATGTTTAGGCTTTGTTCGTACTATTTAGTAGATGGTTTATGTGAAGTTTGCACAAAATCGGTAGTGCGGTTCTTCATTTATCACATTATTTGTAACAAATTAATTCAATAAATGGCGGATCATTTTGTAAATGGGGATTTTGCTGTCAAATTGAACCTTTTTTCAGAATTAAAACTTTTTTAGTGTTGACAGTAAAATCATATTGTTATGTCATTCATGCGGTCATTTTATTTTGGACGTGTTTCGAATAAAGCAAATTGTCAGCGATAATTATTGCTTTGTGTTTATATTTTTCGTTCAAATGTAATGTAATGTATATAATGTGTGCGTGTACTTTTCTCAGTTTTTTAGCGAGCCGTCGGTGTTTCATATCGTTTACAGGCTTTATTTGAATTAAATTGTCAAAAGCATTTACACAAACGGTAAGTTTTGAACTGTTGAAATGAATAACATGTATGCATGTCTGTTTCTTCATTTGAAAAAACATATTGTGTACCACTATTAATGTAGCAATTTGTTTTTAATTTGATTTATTATTTTTTAATTGAAGGAAAAATGCCATTTTTTGTTTGAATAAATGAATTTGATGTTCCAATTAAATGTTTTTAATAATTCACTTTATAAATGCGTAGCGAAGCACGTACCGGGCCGCTAGTTATCTAATAAAGAGCAGATACTAATAGCAGAAAATATTATTTTAATGTGTAAAAACTATTATTAATTAAAAAATCTTCAAATTCTGAATTTGATAAACTTTCTATACTTACTTGCTATTCAAGGCAGATGTTAAATTTTTTTTTATTGATTCATGGTAAGCACCTGAACTCACCATCATCTCTCTCACGGGCCGAAGAACAAAGAGCTGTATAAAAACTTTATGGTTTAAGTTTACTTTTATTAGCTGATGATAAACACAGATGCTGTGTAAAGTCTGCAGTCTGTGAACACGTCCATAAGTGCACTGGCCAATTTATAATTTAAAAAAACAGGAACGCGTGAATAGCACATTTCCATCATATATAATTTTAAAATTTACAAAAATTTCATATTATACAAATAAATGTTACTTAACAAGTGTGTGTTGCCAGTGTTGGCATATGGTAATGAGACGTCAGCCCGCCGGAGGACATGGAGGCCTAACGTTCTCTCCCCACGTTAGGTTTCTTCAGGGCAACCTGAACCACTGCCGTAACGCTCAGCACCTGCTCATGCAGACCGTTGTGGAGCGTCAGGTTGCCATCGCGGCGGTCGCGGAGCCCCACAGCGTTCCGGACCACCCCCGGTGGTTCGGAGACGACCTGGGCTCCGTGGCGGTCTATTGGGGAGGAGGAGAGGGTGTCCCACCCTGCACCCTACTGGAGAGGGGGCAGGGATTCGTCGCCGTCGAATGGGGCACCATGGCCATAGTGGGCTGCTACGTCTCTCCCAACAGGTCCCTCGCCGACTACGAGGTGTATCTGGATCGGGTGGGGAACTGCATTCGCCGTTGCCTACCCCGTCCGCTGATCGTCCTGGGGGACTTCAACGCCCACGCTACCGCGTGGGGCTCCCCCAGAGACAACATCAGAGGAGAGACGTTGCTCGATTGGGCGGCTGGGCTCGACCTCCGGTTAGTCAACCGGGGGTCAGTGAGCACGTGTGTCCGGTGGCAGGGGGAGTCGATCGTCGACCTGACGTGGGCGACTCCCTCAGCCATCGGCAAACTATCGGGATGGCGGGTAGCGGAAGAGGTGGTCACATTGTCCAACCACCGCCACATCTTCTTCGATGTGGCCATCCGCCGCCGTCCCCGCGGTTCCAACCGCCGAGAAGGCAGCCCCCCGCGACTTTGGTCTCTGAAGCGCCTCGACGTAGACATGCTCGAGGCGGCGGCCGACGTCGCGGCATGGCCGGAAAGCGCCGATGAGGTCCGATCCGATCCGAATATGGAAGCAGACCGGTTCCGGGGCACGATGACGCAAATCTGCGACGCGTCGATGCCCCGAGCCGGCCGCCCCAAGCGTAGCCCGGTATACTGGTGGACGCCGCAGATCGCGCAACTTCGCGAGATCTGCTGGCGAAGCCGCCGAGAGTTCACCAGGGCGAGAAGGCGAAGGCGAGCTTAAGCCGACGAGGTAGCCAGGCTCTACAGGGCATACCGAGTGGCCACCAAGGCGCTCCAAAATGCCATCAAGAGCGCCAGGGACCAGTCCTGGGACGAACTCCTCGAGGGACTCAACGAGGATCCGTGGGGGCGCCCGTAACATATGGTGCTGGGCAAACTACGCCCATGGATGCCCCCGGTGACGGAGACTCTCGATCCGGCGTTGCTGGGAAACGTGGTAGACACCCTGTTCCCGGCGAGCCGGTCAAGTCCCTCAGTCCACCCCCTTCAGTTGCCCGAATGGCGCGACGATCTGGGGGTGACCATAGAGGAAATGGACTGGGCCGTTGGCCGCTTGAGAGCCCGAAACACCGCGCCCGGACCCGACGGTATTCCGGGTAGGGTGCTGGTGTTGAGCCTGGCTGCCCTGGGGGACGTGCTGAGGCAGCTATTCACTAGTTGCCTCCGTGAAGCTACGTTCCCCAGGCCCTGGAAGGAGGCTAGTTTGGTCCTCATCAAGAAGGAAGGCAGAGCCGAGGATTCTCCCTCCGCGTACCGTCCCATATGTCTGCTGGACGAGGTTGGCAAACTGTTCGAGAGAATAGTTGCCTCTCGTCTCAGTGGGCATCTGTCGCGCGTCGGTCCCGATCTGGCCGACAGCCAGTTCGGCTTCCGACAGGGCCGTTCGACCGTGGATGCGATAACTCGCGTCCGCGCCCTGTCGGATCAGGCGGTCTCCCGGGGTGGCGTGGCGTTGGCGGTGTCACTCGACATTGTCAACGCCTTCAATTCCCTATCCTGGGATGCGATCTGGGAGGCACTGGTCTACCATGGAGTGCCTCCCTACCTGCAGGTCCTGATCAGGGACTACTTGCGCGACAGGTACATCCTGTATGTGGATCGAAACGGTACGAGGATCCGGAGGGAAGTAAAGCGAGGGGTACCGCAGGGGCCAGTGTTAGGCCCCCTGCTATGGAACCTCGCCTACGACGCGGTTCTGCGAGTGTCCCCGCTGGCGTAAGTGTCGTCTGCTATGCGGACGACACGTTGATCGTGGCCAGTGGGGACACCTTCGAGAGGACCAAAGAGCTCGCCGAGCTTGGGGCGGAAATCGTCGTCGCTAAGATACGCGAGTTGGGCATGGAGATAGCGCCTCACAAAACCGAGGCGCTGTGGTTCCACGGCCTGCCTAGGAGCCGGGAACCACCGCCCAACTTGCGCGTCCGTGTGGGTGAGTCGGAAGTCAGGGTGGGGCCGCACATGAAATATCTTGGTCTCACCCTTGACAGTCGCTGGGGCTTCGAGGAGCATTTCGAGCGCCTGGTCCCCTGAGTCGATAAGGTTGCAGCGGCCTTACATAGGCTGCTCCCTAATCTTGGGGGGCCGAGCGAGGAAGTTCGCCGCCTCTACGCCGGAGTCGTGCGGTCCGTAGTCCTCTACGGGGCGCCCATCTGGGCGCCGAGGCTGGCCATTAGACGCTGTAGGACGAAAATCTACAGCGTCCAGCGGAGGATGGCACTGCGGATTGGACGAGGATACCGAACGGTGTCCTTTGAGGCGGCGACCATACTGGCACGCTTTCCGCCCTTAGACATCCTGGCGGGCATGTATGCGAGGGTCTATGACCGGATCCGCATCGCCCGCCAGAGTGGCGGAGGCGAGCCGGTGGCGCTCGAATCCATAAAGCGGCAGGAACGACACATCGCTCTCACGACGTGGTGCGAGCGGCTCCAGCCGGAGCACATAGCGCGCAAACGCGTCGTTGAGGCATTCCTGCTGCATCTCGAAGCCTGGATACAGCGACGGAGCGGACGACTCACCTATAGGCTTACGCAGATAATCACCGGTCACGGTTGTTTCGGTGATTATCTGCATAAGATCGGACGTGAAGCGACGACGAGATGCTTCCACTGCGACCAGTCTGACTCCGCCCAACACACGCTGGAGGCTTGCCCCGCGTGGTCGTTGGAGCGTCGAGACCTGGTCGCAGTCATCGGATCGGACCTCTCCCTGGGCAGCGTAGTGTCGGCTATGCTGTCCGGGGATGCGGCGTGGGGAGCGATGGCCGCCTTCTGCGAGACTGTCATGTCCCAGAAGGAGGCCGCCGAGCGGGAACGCGAACGCGCTGATCCTGCTCGGCGACGAAGGCGCAGGCCGCCACAAGCGGCCGCCCAACGTCTTGCTCCCCAGCCCTGAGCCCGGGGCTATAAACAATGGGCAACCTTTGGAGTCGCTGGACGCTCGGGGTGTGGGCCCCTTGAGCGTCCATTGAGTACGGCGGCGACTCAAAGGCAAGGCACTGAGGGGCCCCTGGTGCAGATCCCACCGGAGAGCCCTGGGGTCCCCCCTCTCATGTGCCGATGCGACAGCCGCGGGGGTTTTAGTGGGTAAGAATCCCACATACCCCGGTCGAGCCCCACAGCTACCGGGGATCTTTCGAAGAATTCCCCCGCGTCAAAAAAAAATAAAATAAAAAATAAAATAAAAAAAATGGTAATGAGACATGGTCCCTAACTGATGGCCTTTTAGAGAAGCTCAAAGTCACACAACGAGCTATGGAGAGACCTATGGTCGGAGTTTCTTTGCGTGACAAAATCCGTAATGATGTGATTCGACATAGCTCTTAGAATATGCATATTGAAGTGGCGATGGGCAGGCCACATCGCTCCACTCAGAGAACCGATAATCATTGGGGAAGAAAGGTTCTCGAGTAGCGCCCACGAACCAGAAGACGCAGCGTAGGTAGGCCTCTCACTAGATGGGAAGACGACATTATGCGCGATGTGGGCAAGCTATGGATGCAAATATGATGTTCAGCAGTGGAAGTCTTCTGGCTGGTGATGATGAAAACCTTTTACGAAATAATAGAATAGAATAGAATGGAATGGAATGGAATGGAATGGAATGGAATGGAATGGAATGGAATGGAATGGAATGGAATGGAATGGAATGGAATGGAATGGAATGGAATGGAATGGAATGGAATGGAATGGAATGGAATGGAATGGAATGGAATGGAATGGAATGGAATGGAATGGAATGGAATGGAATGGAATGGAATGGAATGGAATGGAATGGAATGGAATGGAATGGAATGGAATGGAATGGAATGGAATGGAATGGAATGGAATGGAATGGAATGGAATGGAATGGAATGGAATGGAATGGAATGGAATGGAATGGAATGGAATGGAATGGAATGGAATGGAATGGAATGGAATGGAATGGAATGGAATGGAATGGAATGGAATGGAATGGAATGGAATGGAATGGAATGGAATGGAATGGAATGGAATGGAATGGAATGGAATGGAATGGAATGGAATGGAATGGAATGGAATGGAATGGAATGGAATGGAATGGAATGGAATGGAATGGAATGGAATGGAATGGAATGGAATGGAATGGAATGGAATGGAATGGAATGGAATGGAATGGAATGGAATGGAATGGAATGGAATGGAATGGAATGGAATGGAATGGAATGGAATGGAATGGAATGGAATGGAATGGAATGGAATGGAATGGAATGGAATGGAATGGAATGGAATGGAATGGAATGGAATGGAATGGAATGGAATGGAATGGAATGGAATGGAATAGAATAACAATTTATTTGAACGCCGCAAAACAAAAGCAACCTTTTTAAAATACAATGCATTAATATTATATGCATTACACAATCGGAAAAGCTAACTTATTGACACTAATAAAATGCATCTCATTATTACCGTTATCAAATCACTGAACTTTTTTCTTATACAAGCGTGCCAAAAGTTGTAGCCGGAATTAAAAGAAGTGTAAATAATAGTAATAGTAGACAGACTACTGTCTAGAGTAATAGTATAACATTACATTGTGTTTATTAAATTCGTATAAATTAACACGAATAATCGTGTAATGATCGATAACAATTAGCTGACTACTCTGATTTCACACGAGTAATAATATTAAATGGTTTTCCGGATTTTCTTAAAAATTATGACAGTCTAAAGATATTTTTTACCTTTAATTTTATTAAACATTGTATAGACCTTCTTACAAAGAAACCCGCGATATTGAGGTTTAAATCTTTTTATGCTCTCCTAAAAAGTTGGTGTTTTTAACTTGCACGTTTATTCGATGCGGCCATCGATATAGTTTTGTTTGCACTGATGTGTAATCAACTTTTATACATTTATTTAAAACATGCATATATACACAATCTAAATAGCTCGAAAAGAGTTTGTGGGTCACCTGACGTCACCGCGGCAGCAACTCGATACGGCGGCGTGAGGTCACTGTAGCGTTGACAACAACCCTATTACGAAACCGATTCTGGATTAAGGGTTGTCAGTAAGCAAAAACTCCACTGCTAAACCCATGTTATGTCTGCTAAGATATCTTTCTAAATCTAGACTCATCCTCATTTATTTATGAGTACCTACACACAGCTTAATAGTAAACCGGAGCGTTATGCCAATCAGAACTGCATCACCACTTGCACTGAGATTGTTGTGGTGTGTCACACAACACGAGCTTATCTATATACTTATAATAAAACTGTAACAGGTCCAATTCTGTACATTGAAGATATTTTGAAAATTATATTTGAAGGACATTCTATAACCGATACTGAGGCCGAAAATGCAATTTTTTTAATTTTTGTCTGTCTGTCTGTCTGTCTGTCTGTCTGTCTGTCTGTCTGTCTGTCTGTCTGTCTGTCTGTCTGTCTGTCTGTCTGTCTGTATCACGGCTGAGCATCACGCCGAAACTACTGAATGGATTCAAATGAAACTTGGCATGATTTGAGATCTTACTACGAGGTAGGACATAGGATAC
Source organism: Furcula furcula (assembly GCA_911728495.1). Lineage (NCBI taxonomy): Eukaryota > Metazoa > Arthropoda > Insecta > Lepidoptera > Notodontidae > Furcula > Furcula furcula. The sequence continues at coordinate 28,908,270 of OU452247.1, read as the reverse complement.
TTTTTATCCCGTAATCTAGCACGGTTCTTTTGGGAGAGGGGATTAAAGTCAAAACGGGTACTTGGTTATACGCTTGGTCCGATTTTATCAATTTTTCTTTATAATATAATAAATATTAGTAAGGGAACACTCATAGAGAATTGTTATCAATGTTTGTTAATCGATCGGGTTAAGCAACGTTAGGTAACGTCATTAAAGAGATGGGTGACCGCTTAACGCCATTTGAACTAAATGGGTTCGTGCTTCGGAGAGCAAGTAAAAAGTGGGTCCCAGTTTTTAACCGACTATAAAAAATGAGGTTATGTATTCGATGCGAATGTCTGTTATTCAAAGTTTAGTTAACGTAAAAATAGCGCAGGCGGAGCTGCGTGGGTCAGCTAGTGTTGACTAAAAACTATTTGTCGGCTATACCAAACAGTTTGCTAACAAAGACATCTAGCTGGCCCTGACCATTTGTACGAACATATCACCAGACATTATGCACACGCTACGATAGAACAAGCGAACTCAGGAGATAAGCGAGAGGCCGACGTTTCAAAACTTATTTCATCACAAGCATGGTTGTGGGGACTAAACAGATCACAAATTAGGCACCCATTGAGTGCACTCCCGAGACATTTTGGTACCAATGAGCACCACAACAAATGTAAATCCTTACAGATTCTGTAAAGAGAGTCTAAGCTACAAAATATTGTATGGTTGCGACATTTTTTGCAAGACGGAGAGTGAATCATCTGGGAATAGCCTATCTTACACCAGGTGATTATGTACAGTACCAAGCTAGCGCAATCGTTGCGTACATTAGGGAACTCTTCGACACGTCTGTGACAGAGTATGCGCTGCATGTATTATGCACAGATAATGTATGGAGTGTAGTGCGATCAGATAATCATGAAAGGTAAGGCAGCACCCTGTGTGTGTCATCAAGCCATGGAGCGCTCTGCTACAGGCATCTAAATCACGATCGATCACTCGCGACACATTGACGGACGAGCGCAAACACACTTCCAGATTGAATACTTGCCTCGCGTGAACTGGTTACAAAGAATGCAGTCACTCAACAATTCTATAGGTATTTATCACAAAACTTCATTGTCATATTTCAGTAGTAGTAGTTGTTACTCAGTAGTTATTCAGGAGTATTGCCCGTGGGGAGTCCGGGTAAGAATAGCACCCTCCCATCTTCTCACGTTGGGTGTCCATATAAGGCGACTAAGGGAAAATAAGAAGACGGGCAGCAGCGTCTTTCTATTGAATTACCTACCATCTATACTGCGATCCCCAAGCCGCCTGCCAAGCGTGGCAATTATGGCAGCCCCTCCCTTCTAAAGGGGAGGCCTTTGTTCAGCAGTGGACGTATTTCGGCTGCTGATGATGATGAGTTGTTCAGGATCTGATTTGGCACTAACTTCAATTTGAAGCTGTGGTGATACCCGGCATAGGTAGGGCTTTTTAAGTATTTATATTAAGTATGTTTTAGCTCGTCTCGTATTGATGAATAAAATTGGTTTGAATATTGTACTTTTGGGCAAAAGGTAAAAAGACCAGTCCTTTCATGACGACCATGAGTATGACTTGAGCAGCAGCAATTACTCCACTGATGATGCCATCAAATGATTATTTTAAAAGAGCCTATAAAATATGTATGGCTATTCATTTGGCATGCAATTAACTACATAATTGGTACAAAATGAACAGCTAAATGTATACCTAGTATAGTGTTCAGGATTTTGATTAGATAAATGGAGGTCACACGAGTGACATTGAAATTAGTCCGACTAAGATCTCTACATTCAATTATAAGTCTAGACTTAAATTATCGAATCCTCAAATTGGTACATACTCGTATATTCGATTACAGTTTTTAATTCTGGAACAGATATATATTAAATGTAAATGTATCTAATTTGAAAAATAAAATAAAATTATAAAAATATTATACATATCTAAATGATGTAAGGTATAAAAGTAAATTTTAAATCATCTCTTCTAAACATTCTATTTGATAACCTTCGTTATGTTTTGAAAATAAATAAAATTATAAAATGGCGTTTGTCTTAAGATACTACTATTAACACAGTCACGTAGAAACTCGGACTGCGTCACTAGGAGGGTTATGTAATTGAGTGTACCTACACTATCATACTCATATCAATCAATCTACATAATATGTAGGCTGCTGGTCCATTTTGACTACCTATTTGGACCATATACATATGTCTATTTCTATGCTACGAACTGCTATGAACTATTTTATTTATTATATCATTTCCAAAAAAAAAAAATATCCGGATATCAAATGAAAAGTCTCTTTATAAATTATGTAAGTGTTTTATGTAATAATTACTTTAATGTAGTAAAATAGGTCCCTATACTAGTGTATTTACTCGGCGCTTGGGGTATGGCGAGCGAGATTCCCATTCTGTAAACGACTGTTATTGTTATTCGCTCAGCGCTTATAAAGTGGTTATTGATTTCGGCTTCAAGGATAATGAAGGCTCATAACGAAGACTTAACGTTTTTGCCAATACAATACTCGGTTTGGAAGCATGTATTGTAGATATGAGATGAAAGAGGAGGGTAGTGTATTAGCCGCAGGGATTTTATATAAAATGTTATTGTTTGTGCTCATTGATGGAATATTATGTGAAAGCTATACGTTTTGTTCGAGGCAAAGACGTAATATAAATGAATTCGGTTAAAAAGGAAAACTCAAATGATATTATTTTTGCCAAGGGGATTCCATTATTAGAGAGAGATTATCCCCGGTCCTAATTGTGTACCTTGTTTGCAAGACGAGCGAGACGTTTGTTTAACTGTAAGCAAGACTGCCTTGCCTTGTGGACAACCATTGCCATTGAACTACCAATCGTCATCTTAGATATAAGTTATTAAGTCAATCAATCAAGTATTTTATCTAATTATAGTGCCTTAACATAACAATTCATAACATAACAATTCAATTCAACGGCTCATAACAAGTTTTACGCACAGCTGCTTAGCGGCATAATCTGAAACTTCGGTGGTCTCATCTCTATGTATGTAGGTTTAAGTAAAATTCTTGACATGTAAGCAGTAGATTCTCCTGTCAATTGTTAAATTAATCTACAATAGACAACCCTACCAAATGACATTGGTAATAATCAAATTAAGGTTTTACAAAACCTTGATCTATCCGAGAACATTAACACAATATGTTACTATAAGAAACAAAAACCTAACGAGCTCAATTTAGCCGCACCGGAGTTATTAGGCGGTAATCGGGTTTTCAGAGAGCCCTTCGCTCAATGAGTACGTCTGTTCCCTAATTAGGCTTATTGTGTGAGTTTGTTTCATTTTGTTTTTTTATTCGTCATACGTATTAGGAGTGGCGTGGACAGTGAATTCTTACGTGTCGTCAACTGTTGCCCCGCTTGGCAAGCGTTTTGGGGATCACAGTAGTAGTAGGTAATCCAATAAAAAGACGCTTCTTGTTTTCCCTTAGTCGCCTCTTAACGACACCTAACGGGAGGAGATGGGTGGGTGCTATTCTTACCCGGATACCCCACGGGCACCGGAACCCGGTACAGTGCTCTCATACTGAAACAAATCTATTTTGATACATTTATGCTTGGTGTTAGAATATCAGCCACATACAACCGCAGTCTACCTCGACCGTCACCAGCATAAGTGTATACCAAGGCAAACATTTCGGGTAACACCTACAGTCACTAGGATGGATGGGAGTTATGATTTGAATGTTGTGTATTTTGTGGTGTAATTCCTGATATATCTATTGGGAAACGAACGCTTCCATGTGTGCTCTGAGTGGAGTGGCAAGATGTGTGTCGGGTGGATAATTGAGGTTCCGTGTTCCTGGTGTGGGCGAAAACGCAAACATAGCTGCTTTTGTATTCTGTACATCCAATTCCACGATGTGTTCGAGAATAGATATCGTAAAGATTGGATTCATTATATACTCTGGGATAATTCACACATAATATGTAGATATCTAGTCATAGCCTGTAATTTACTCGTACCTACTCATAAATAAAAAAAATTAAACACTTATAATTAATTCATGCACACGAATATTTGTCCTGTGTCGAAATTGAACCCATAGCTTTTGTTAAGTTAATGTTCAAGGTTGCCTAATCGCTACAGCAACTAGCCCATCGATGCTTTGAGGATTGAAACGACTTTTTATTTCTTCGGCAAATCTCTCAATCATTCCGGATGTTATCTGTGAGCTTTTCTAAAAGGCCATAGAGCAGTTAAAGAAAATATTTCAGTAAACATATGCCATCACTGGCAACACGCATTGGTTAAAAACCTTCACCTTCAAACACTACGGTATTTCGGACGAGAAAATATCGCATAGTTTCTAGACACTGCGCATCCGAGTTGGATTCTTCGGGTGACCTCTTTGTCGAACCGACAAAAAGGTATATGTGAACCAACCTAACTAGATAGTCTAATATTTTTAAAGTCAAGCTATAGACTATAGACAAGATGGCACGATGACCTGGATTCGTACCCACGGTGGTGCAGGGTGAGGCGGTTGCGGCGGCGGCGGCGTTACCTGCGGCAGCGGTTGGCGGCCCACCCTCCATCCTAACCTAAATAAATAAAATAAATAACCTGTATTTTTTAAGCTAGCAATTTAATTAATTATGGAGAAAAACGTTACTATCAAACTCGTAGCTGACCCCCAGATTTTACCAGAACCCTTGCAGATTACGAAATAAGGAATGAAAAGACAGTAAGCGAAGAACATTTTTAAATTCCTGCTACTAAAATAATTTTCTTACTTTTTCCCCATCTCTAAAGCAATGCACGCTGCTCAATGTCTTACAAAAATACTTATTTACAAAACACCGAATAATCTAGGAACATGTATAAGTGTAAGTGAATAAAGTAGATTTACAAACAGCCATAGAAACTTTGTATAAAAACTTCGGCAGTTGACCGCAAGGTTCCGCCACAAAACTTCAGTACAACTATCTCAATTCAAGGGTGGGTAGTAAACCCGGATCCCGCGGCCATTACCAAAGCCATTAGCACTCCGGGTATTAAGCAACAGACATTGTTGAGACTATTAGATCCAGAACTCTAAGAATTCCCACAGCAAGTATATTCCAAATAAAAATCATGTAATTATAGACTGACAGGACGAGTTGTATAGCCGCATCATTTAGAACATTAAACTTTCCCTATTAGCATAACGGGGTAATTATTAAACTTTTACTGCGTAACGTTAATACCCCGCTGCCGACATTAGCAAACAAATTTCTAAACTACCTGGCACGAATATAACGTATTCTGCTTGCTACCAAATGCAAAATGTTACTATCTCAACCCTGTTTTTCTTTACAAGATCGATCATTGAACAGTAAATGTATGAACGCAGGCGTGGTGACTGACCGGTGGCCAGCCAAATAAGGCCAGTACAGTATCTCGTAAAGAAGAACAGGGTTATAGACAGTGAGCTCAGCTCACTGGTTATAGATACCTTTTGCTAAAAACAGGATTGGCTGACTATTAAAATTGTTCCGAAATAACACGCGATAAAGGGAATATGACTTCATAGTTATTAAACTAAAGCAAAGTTCACTGAATAATGATTTCTGATACTTACGCGAATATTACACATTGAAATGAAACTAATTTTACGGATTATATCGCGGTTTATTTTTGATTTTAATTTCCCGACGTTTCGAATACTTTACAGCATTCATGTGTTGGAGTTGGAATCAAATAACTCTTTAGCATTCTTAGATGTCTTAGTAATCCGTAATCCCAATAACACCTTGAGTCATACTGTGTATAGGAAAAAGACCCATACAGATAGATATCTAAACGGCGAATCTCATCATCCCCCAACACAGTTAGCTACTGTCGGTAAATCGTTGTTTCAGAGAGCACACGGGATCTGTGACGAGGAACATCTTGGTGCCGAGCTTCAACATGTTAAGCAGGTCTTGCATGATAACAAGCTCCGAGTTCCGCGCCGCCGTCACTGTGAACGTGTCAAGCCATCCACAGTCGAACGTATGCCTGCTTTATTGCCATATGTTAGAGGGGTAACAGACAAGATTGGCTATATCTTAAAGCGAGCTTCAATTAAAACATTTTTCAAGCCACCAAAGAAGATTAGTCAGTTTTTACCATCAGTCAAGTGCCATATACCTCTACAAGATGCAGGAGTATACAAACTGGATTGTGACTGTGGGCTCTCATACATCGGGCAAACAAAAAGATCGGTAAAAACCCGTGTAAAAGAACATATAGCTGACGTTAAACATCGACGCTATACGAAGTCTGCAGTCTGTGAACATGTTCAGGATCGCACCCGTCATTATATTAGATTTGACAAACCACAAATCCTCGCAAAAGAACAGCGCTACCTACCAAGGATGATTCGTGAGGCTATTGAAATTAAAAAGCATCCAAATTTCAATAGAGAAGATGGCTGGGTGCTACCACCAGCTTGGGATCCCGTGATAAACATAGTCAAATCCAAAGACAAGCATTCCACTGCAAGACCTCAAGATACTTTAAGCTCTTTCTGCATAGATCGGACTAACAATAATAATTAGAAGACCTGAGGGTACCCTAAGACAACTATGACATATGGATAGCTACCACCTCAGTCCGCCCGTGACCATGAATGCTGTAAAGTTACGTGCGTCGCGAACTCCACGTCCGGGTACTAACCCGGACGTTCTATTGTTAGTCCGATCCGTCTTCTAATTATTATTGTTAGTCCGATCTACGCAGAAAGAGCTTACAGTATCTTGAGGTCTTGCAGTGGAATGCTTGTCTTTGGATTTGACTATGTTTATCACGGGATCCCAAGCTGGTGGTAGTACCCAGCCATCTTCTCTATTGAAATTTGGATGCTTTTTAATTTCAATAGCCTCACGAATCATCCTTGGTAGGTAGCGCTGTTCTTTTGCGAGCTAGTGCTCATCCCTCCACTGCCCAAGTGGAGCAGATGTGGTTATGTCTCACGGTCAATGGGAAAAAACTAATTATTGGAACCGCTTATAGACCACCATGGTTGAACGCGGACAGTTTTTTAGATGGTCTAGCTATCTCCATGGAAACATTCACATGGTGCCATAATATGATTCTTTTAGGGGACTTCAATATCAATATGCTAACTACCATTAATAATAGTAATGTAACAAAGCTAAAGGATTTCCTTACGTGTTTTAAATTAAACCAATGCGTTACTGATCCGACTCATTTTACTGCAACAAGTGAAACTTTAATAGACCTTGTATGTGCTGACGTATCGGGAGTATTAGTATCAGCAGATCATATACCTAGCTTAGGTAATCATGCATTCATTACTTGTAAATTTAGTATTCCTAAGTTTAGAACTAAAGCCGTAAAAATTACGAGAAGGGCTATTAAAGATATACCAGTTGAAAAAATTAATGAACATTTAAAGACAATAAATTGGAGTGAGGTATTGGCGGAACGCGAGGTAAATACAGCGGTAACTCTATTTAATAAAACTTTGACGGACTTATTTGAGATTTTTGCACCCATGAAAACAATAATACTGAGGCCAGATCAATATCCCTGGATTACATATAACATACAACTATTGATGAAAAAGCAGGATGAGGCATATGCCAAGTCACGGAAAGCTGCAGAGGGCAGTTCCGCCAAGGTATACTATAAAGAAATGAAACGAGTTGTGGAGGAAGCTATGGCACGGGAAAAAAAGCTTACTTTGATCACTACGTTAATAATAATTTTAAAGATAGTCGTGTACTTTGGCGACATATTAAAAAACATGCCAGGATTAAAGAGAATTTGGAGTTTCCTATACATATTTTCAAGGATCCGGAATAAATTAATGATCGTTTTTTGAATATTCCGGGTAATGAAACTGTTTCGATTTCGCAGTTAACATATTTTGAATTTCACGCAATTGAGTCAGTAAACTTTAAACTAAATCGGGTTACCAATGATGATATTGTAAAAGTAATAAATACATTAAAATCAAATGCTATAGGGTCTTACGGTATATCTATGGAAATGATAAATCTTACTCTGGAAAAATCTTTACCAATAATTACTCATATTGTAGCATAGCTACATTGTTTAAACTCATTTCAGTAAATAAATAGGTAATAGACAGCTGTTTTAGCAGGTCGTTGAATTACGCCTATAAAAGTAGTAATAGCAACGCATAGTAATCTTACTTATTAACTAATAATTGTTGACTAGGCGTTTGTTTTAACATACGGCCCTTCTACATTGAATACTATGCTCTTATTTTAGTTATTTCTGGTAATAGGCGATGAAAGCTGCATCAGGTATTCTTATTAATTTCATTGGTAGAACCATAGGTAATATTTAGATACCTAGGTAAGAATCACTTTTTAATAGAGGGTATTAGTCTTATAATGGGCGGAGTCTACCGAGGGCGAGCCGATGCGATAAATGCTCGGTACCCGATAACTAAAAGTGACGTCCAATCAGAGGCGGCCACCGAGTTAGGTACTGGCTTTTCTAGACGGTTCGACGCCATCTCCACTCGATAGGTTTCGTTTTTGACTCAGTAGTTGAGCCAGCCATTGCCATCCGAGCTGAGCGCCGATCACCACTTCAATTGTATTGTATTTTCTGTCAACGGTTTTGTTATATAGTGCAACTATAGTAACAGTCTATTAAGTTAGAGTATATATAAATTCGAAGTGAACCCAGTATTTACTGGTAAGTTGTTTAAATTCTGTAATCGCTGCTGTAGGATTTTTTAATTGTAATCCTTCCATATGTGAATAGGTACTATTAAGCCTATGTTTTACTTTATATTGTTAGGGTGTACCTTTTATTCCTGTAGACGTCTCCATGATGAGGCAGCCTCCACCAACTGAAAGCTGGTTAGGAGGGTGTCGCATTAGGGAACGGCGTCTACAGGAACGCTTATGTGGCGTTCCAGGGTTCTTCCTTCGGGCGAAGTTTCTACTTTCGGGCGAAGAGTTTTCTACCTTTCGGGCAAGAGGGTTCCCCCTTCGGGCGAAAAGCTTCGCATTTTTCCGGCCACAAGTTCGTGGCTGTGTTGCTGACGACCGGGTCTAGTCCAGACTCCGCATCCGTGGCGTGCCTGGCCTCTCCAAGGAGAAGGAGGACGCCGAAGACCGCGGGAATCGCCGTTGCGTTCCCTAACGACCCCTAGTTAAGTTACAGCTATTTTTGTTATACGTGCGAACAAGCTAACAAGTAATCGACCTCCCCCTGTAACGTAACTTTCTTCTTATTTTACGTATTTTTTAATAAATTTGTGTAGCCCTCTCTTAGTGTTTTATTTCTTGTGCTCGCCGACTAGGCTACAATATAATCAATAGTTCTATTGAAACCTGCACCTTTCCCACAGCGTGGCAGGCCGCGTTAATTAAGCCTTTACCAAAATGTTCGTCTCCGTTAACACTGAAAGACCTACGGCCAGTTAGCATTCTGGCTGCTGCTTCAAAAATATTGGAAAAGGTTGTGGCGAATCAGCTGAGGGCGTTTATGGAAGAGCAAAATATTCTACCACAAAAACAATCCGGTTTTAGAAAACAACACAGCACGGCTACTGCTGTCGCAGACGTAGTAGATGACATCTTGTGCTCTTCCAATGAAGAGAAAGCAACTATACTAGTGCTATTGGACTTCTCGAGGGCATTCGATAGTATTAGTATCCCACTGCTACTTGCAAAAATGCGTTATTACGGAATGAGCTCGTCGGCTGTGAAATGGTTCGATAGCTATTTTAGCCATCGGACACAGAAAGTAGAAATAATAGGAGTAAATGGTTCCCCATATTGTTCAGAGTCCAAAAAAGTAATGAGAGGGACTCCGCAAGGATCTATTCTAGGACCTCTTATTTTTAGTCTTTACACTGCAGATATATCCACGCAAATAAGTCACTGTAAATTTCATATGTATGCGGATGACATCCAGTTATATATATCGTGTAAAGCGCAGACAGCAGCTTCTGCTAATCAACTTTTAAATGAAGATCTTAATCGGATAGCAACTTGGGCGGTAAAAAACTCCTTAATGCTGAACCCTGGGAAATCCAAGTTTATGATTTTAGGCACAAAAAATCAAGTTCAAACGTTATCTGATCTAGGTATACAGGTGATCAAAGGAGAAACTATTGAACGGGTTCGGGAAGCTATGAATTTAGGATTATTAATAGACGAGGAACTAAAATTTGAAAGCCATGTAGCAAATGTCGCAAGAAATTGTTTTTATAGATTAAAGGTATTGTATCAACTAAGAAATCACGTAAGTACTGAAATTCGTATAAGACTAGTTGAATCATTGGTGTTATCTAAATTGAATTATATGAATGTAGTTTATGGCCCTAGGCTACTAGTTCGAACACAAAAGTTGATTCAGCGTGTACAGAACGCATGTGCAAGATTTTGTTTTTCTATTCCCCCACGAGCCCACTTAACGTCTTATTTGAATAATTCAAATATGCTGAAAATGCAAGCGCGACAAAAAGTTCACCTGGTTTGTCTATTATTTAATATCGTTGCAAATCGGGCTCCGTCATATCTGTCGCAAAAGATACTCTGGTCGCGGGATGTGATATCTTATCCAACTCGACGTTCCCGATGGGCGATGGAGGTGCCGCGCAGTCGTAATGTAGCATTTAGAGGTAGTTTTCGGTTCGCCGCATCTAAGTGTTGGAACGATCTGCCGCCGCCTTTGAGGTGTCTGAAAAGTATAGAAACATTCAAATTTAAATTAAAACAACACTACTTAAATATCCAAAAGCTAGAGCAATAAAACCGTGGCTTACCACATGGTCTCCAAACATCAGGCAAGGGCGGCGAGGCTCATGGAACAAATCCCCACCATTTATTTCACTAGATGCGCATAATTTGTTACTCAGTGAAATTAAAGTCTAATAGGCAAAACACAGACGGCGCTGTATGTAGTATTATTTATAATTTCAGATGTGATACTATTCTATAGTTATATCTATTATTTATTTTATTTTATTATATCTGCACGTAGCGCGTAGTCTTCGCGTTATTCTCGCGTATAATTTTCTATGTCTGCGCGTGTCGAGCGAGCGGCTCGGTATGGGACTTATGGGATGTTTTTATTATAGTTCGCCACAGTGTCGGCACAGTATAAATATGTATACAGTATGGAAGCTACCTACAAACGCTCGAAACGGCACACTCACACAAACATGCGCGTCGACGAGAGTTCTAAGCGAATGTCGCGATGCCGTCAGTTGTGCGTGCCCCGAAGTTAGTCTCCGCGATCTTTTTAACAATTCATCAAAACCGGAGCTATCGTACGAGTATTTTAAATTACCTGCTGATTTTAAAAGGTAAGAATGATAGGTATATTGTTATTCTTATATTAATGTATCGTTATATTATATCTGGTCTGTGTGATCGATCATAATGAATTCGTGAACTTATTTGTAAATACAGAATGGCGGCGCTTTTATTAACACAAAAGTAAATCAAAGATGGCGGTTGCAAAAATTATCAACTATTTTGTTATGGTTGTAGTTTTCGTGGTTTTTCGGGTGTTATAGCGGATAATGCTGCTAAACTGTAAATCCAAGATGGCGGCTACAATAAGTTATCAACTTTTTGTCATGGGTATCGTTTTCATGGTTTTCGAGGGTATTGAAGCCGCTGGTGCTATCAAATCCATGATGGCGGCCGCAATAAAATTTCAAGTTTTTCGTCACTTATTTTTACTTTTTTTTCATATCGCATAATATTTAAACACTATTTGAAATCAGCATTTAGTACAGTGTATTTATGAATAGACTAAGTATAATAATAAGATCACTTTTAGCCTAATTTTTCAATCTGATTTTTTTTTCAGTTCATGTTCCTGCTTCTCAATTTCTTGTGGTCAGTTTCAATTGCTTGTGTTGTTTTTATTAATTGTAAAACCTGTGTACGGTGTATGCTGTTGCTCTCCGACGCACTCTAGCTGACGGGTATCCACGGAAGTTCAGCGTTGTTGTGCCAGTTAGGAGCAACGACACATGCTGTGTGGATAACCTTTCAACGGCAATCTAATTATTAGTTTAAGTGTACTAAGTAGGCTAGTTACTGTACAAGATGTCGTTGAATAAATGTTTTTCTTTCTACTTATTCGTTACGTCTTAATGACAAAGTTTAAGATCTATAGTTCTATAAGTTACTGTATGTACAAGTTATTTATAAAAATTGAAGGTGTCAACCCTATCGCTTCCATGGAGTGTAGGTAATTATTTCGTCAATTAGGCTTAGTTTCCAAACTGTATCCATATTTTAACTGTGGTGTCGGTCTCGCTGCTCCACCCCGCCCGCGCGCCCCTGTCGCCGATGCGGTGCTATGTTGCATAACGGGAGAGTGATATATGTATATATGTATGTACTTGATGTAATACTTGTACTTATATACAACGCTTTGATGCAATGCTAATAGGCGATCCGAAGCGGCGGACGAATGTGAGCTACGAACGTATAACCATGTATAACTTGGAATGTCATTGCATCGGAATTATTAATGTTGTATACATTTTATGTAGGTATAATGTGTGCATTATGTAAGTATGTCTTTTTTTGTTGTTATGTTTGTGTTAAATATGTTATTATAGTTTACTACGTGTATCTATAAAGTCACAGTAAAATAGGTTATAGGTAATACTTAGTAGGTAGTTATTGTTTTAGTTAGTTATTATTTATTGTTAAGTATACTTAGTTGTAATAGTAACTCACATAAGGGCGCACTGAAAACCAGCGTCGGTGGTCACACAAGACCTCCGGCATGAGCTGAGTGCGTCCTTTTGTGACTGACATGGATATGTGTTTTTGTTTTTTTGTATTTCTTGTTGTTGTTTGTTACTTTTTTGTGTGTGTTGTTATTATTTTCGAACTTGTGTTGTACTAATTACCTATCTATGTCAGTCAAATAAAATTATCTTTCTTTCTTTCATTCTTTCTTTAAAGTATTCGAAACGTCGGGAAATTAAAATCAAAAATAAACCGCGATATAATCCGTAAAATTAGTTTCATTTCAAAGTTCACTGGTGTAGTTTTGAGTTAAAACACGCAGCCATACGGTAGGCATGCAAATGATAAAAAATAACCTGACAAAGTAGATCGAAGGGCAAATATTTCACATTCAAATTCTATTTGATTTATGGCGGGCGATTATTCAAGGGAACCTACCCTATGCCAATGGCGGCAACGTATCTTCTACTCTCGAGGGATATTTTTTTATAAAAAGCTTTATTTTCACGCTTCATTTAAAAATTACGTACCTACTTATATATAATATGCAACAGGCCCCTTGTGGTTTGATTGAGAGGCGCTTATAGGTAGCTGTTTTTTTATTAACCGGTCTGTGTCATCTATAAGAGCAATAACATAAATGATACTTTTAGAATCAACGAGCAATGTGCTTTAGCAACTAATGCATTAATCGCCGATCTAATAGCGTTTCCCATTGAATTTTTGACACTAAGGAAAAAAATACGCAGCATTTCAGGGTTCTTCCATATTTTTATGAGCAAAATAAAAATAATTTTATCAATTTTCAACATTTTTGTGGGTAAATTTTCTGGTATAATTTCAAAAGTCGACTAAAATCAGAAGAATCTTTAATAGGCTTAGTTAGGATGAAATCAATCAAAGACAAAAGCCCTTCTACAGCGAATATTTACCGCTGATTTTGGGAATGTAAAAGCGGTCTTATAACTTTAGTGGATGAGGAAAGAATTGCTAGCGGTGTAAAATGTAATACAAGATAATAGATTGCATTATATTTGAAGAGAACAGGCATATATTGACAGGAATCGAGAAGTGTGCAACAGATTCTACAAGGATACGCAGGATAGTTTCAAACTGCGTACCGCATAGTCTCTCGAAGACTCAGAAGCAGATGTCTGATACTTTGACACGGTTGTGAAGTTCCTTTTATGTGAGATTACGGTAGTAATAAACACATATTAAAAAGATCACAAATCGAGTCGGTCCACTGGATTTACTTTGGATGTTTCGAAATGAAACAACAGCGAACAAAATAAAGTGTGCAATAAAGGCAGGCTAAAAGAGCAAGAATACCAAATGGTATGTAATGACAGGTGTAAGATAAATCTGCGGAAGTGAAGAAAACGGATCTTTCTCCAGTAGATCATGGAGAATTAATTATCTATATTGTTAGGTGAGGGTGCTACTGTGTGGCTGACAATAACAAATTACATTTTGTGCTTCAGTACATTACCGGGGAAGCATCACTCAATGATTCATTGGTAAGCGGCTGATATCAACATTGGGGATACAACAACACGGTATTGTACGACATACGACGTTTAAACTTTGAGTAAGCCGTTTTTAACCGACTTCAAAAAAGGAGGTTCTGTATTCGACGCGTATGTATGTAATATTAATAAAAATGCGTAATATTCATATATGTTAGTCTATGTGGGCTTCTAAACGAATTTACCAAATTTCACGAGTGTATGTATGTATGTATGTAGGTTTGTCCACGGATTTCTCGGAAACTACAAGTCCGATTTCGAAAATTCTGTGATACCTATCTTGGTAAAATAAGTCACTAAAAGTGTTAAATAAACTATTTAAAAAAAACCGACTTCAAAGTAAATTATCTAATAAACTATTTAAAAAAAAATAAAAACCGACTTCAAAGTAAATTATCTAAAAAGCATAAAATAACGAAAATATATTGAAGTCGGTGCTAGCACATCATGTTAAATAACACTAGCACCAGCTGACACCGACTTCAATATATTTTCGTTATTTTATGCTTTTTAGATAATTTACTTTGAAGTCGGTTTTTATTTTTTAAAAAATAGTTTATTTAAAACTTTTTAGTGACTTATTTTACCAAGATAGGTATCAGCACTATCACGCAACTCGAACGTCTACGTTACAGTAACTTACTGAAAACATTAAAAGTTTATATCTCTTAAACTCCTGGACCGATTTTGATGAAACTTGTACTCTATCCTAAGTTGAAAAATACTCTAACTATTGCAAAAAGAATTTTCGAAATCGGACTTGTAGTTTCTGAGAAATCCGTGGACAAACCTACATACATACATACATTCGTGAAATTTGGTAAATTTGTTTAGAAGCCCATATAGACTAACATATATGAATATTACGCATTTTTATTAATATTACATACAAACGCGTCGAATACAGAACCTCCTATTTTGAAGTCGGTTAAAAATAGGTATCAGCACTATCACGCAACTCGAACGTCTACGTTACAGTAACTTACTGAAAACATAAAAAGTTTATATCTCTTAAACTACTGGACCGATTTTGATGAAACTCTAACTATTGCAAAAAGAATTTTCAAAATCGGACTTGTAGTTTCTGAGAAATCCGTGGACAAACCTACATACATACATACATACCTACATACATACATACATACATACATACATACACTCATAAAATTTGGTAAATTTGTTTAGAAGTCCACATAGACTAACATATATTAATATTACGCATTTTTATCAATATTACATACATACGCGTCGAATAGAGAACCTTCTTTTTGAAGCCGGTTAAAAAGCATAAAATAACGAAAATATTATTGAAGTTGGTGCAGAATATACTCAGCAGGTACGCTAACACCAACTTTAATAATATTTTCGTTATTTTATGCTTTTTAGATAATTTACTTTGAAGACGGTTTTTATTTTTTTTTAAATAGTTTATTGTTTCTGAAAAACCAAAAATTTTGCGGCGGTGGACTTATCTAAATTCTATCTGTATGCGTTTTCCTCTTAAAACATAATAACTAACTTTAGTGTATGTTATAACTTTTCTGTATGCTAGTCTTTAAGGTATTTGTTTCTATGGACCATAGTTGCCTGCAATAAAAGGTTTTTTTATACTACCAAGGTGGCAAGGCAATATCACCGGATTTTGTTAAAATAATTATAATGGAGAATCGTAACACTGATAATTCTTGAGTGGACGGCTGTCGCAATAAACAAAAGACTTCTAAAGTGTCGTTTTTTACAACTTATTACAAAAAAAATCGGCAAATAGATTACTAACGAAGCTAAAAAAAAAATGTACGTGGAGTCCCTCCGCGCGGAAGAAGTGAAACTTCATTCTCGCTCAGCCGATCGGTCGGTCGGTCCCTCACATACTCACTCACTCACATACACACACACACATACACACACTCAAGTGAACTGAACTGAACCGAACCGAACCGAACCGAACCGAACCCAACCGAACCCAACCGAACCCAACTCACCTACCACTCACCTACCACTCACCTACCACTCACCTACCACTCACCTACCACTCGCCTACCACTCACTTACCACTCACCTACCACTCTCCTACCACTCGCCTACCACTCGCCTACCAGTCACCCACTCACCTACCACTCACCCACTCACGTACCACTCACCCACTCACTTACCACTCACCTACCACTCACCTACCACTCACCTACCACTCACCTACCACTCACCTACCACTCACCTACCACTCGCCTACCACTCGCCTACCACTCGCCTACCACTCGCCTACCACTCGCCTACCACTCGCTTACCACTCTCCTACCACTCGCCTACCACTCGCCTACCACTCGCCTACCACTCGCCTACCACTCGCCTACCACTCGCCTACCACTCGCCTACCACTCACCCACTCACCTACCACTCACCCACTCACGTACCACTCACCCACTCACCTACCACTCATCTACCACTCACCTACCACTCACCTACCACTCGCCTACCAGTCGCCTACCACTCACCTACCACTCGCCTACCACTCGCCTACCACTCGCCTACCACTCGCCTACCACTCGCCTACCACTCTCCTACCACTCGCCCACTCACCTACCACTCACCACTCACCCACCACTTACCCACTCACCCACTCACCTACCACTCACCCACTCACCTACCACTATCCCACTCACCTACCACTCACCTACCACTCACCCACTCACCTACTACTCACCCACTCTCCTACCACTCACCCACTCACCTACCACTCAATCACTCACCTACCACTCACCCACTCACCTACCACTCACCCACTCACCTACCACTCACCCACTCACCCACTCACTCAGTAACGGCGTCACATGAGCGCTTTCATAACCTTAACAAATTTACGCCTATCGTTTAACACCAATCACTTAACGCGTTAAGCGATAACGCGTTAAGGTGACTCATTTAACGCTTAACGCGTTATGTGATTAACATTTTTGGAAGTCGCATAAGAAGTTTCACTTCAAAAACATTGAGTTCACGGCCTTGTAAAATTATTTGTGCGGTTTCGAATTTTCGCCAGTCTAAAGTTCAATATTAGATATTACAGGGGGGGAAAACAATATATAAAAAACTTTGGTATTTTTAACCGACTTCAAAAAAGGAGGAGGTTCTCAATTCGTCTGTATATATTTTTTTTTCTATGTATGTTCGCGCATAACTCTGGCAATTATGAACAGATTTGAAAAAATCTTTCTTCCATCCATTCTTTAATCCGTTAATTGGGTCCCATAAAAAAATTATTGCTTAGTAATAAGTAGTTCCTGAAAAAACAAGAATGGTGACTGCGCACTGAGAGCTGCAAGAAAGCCTATATAGATGACGTTTTAGTCGCTCGGACTCGCTCGGTCGGACAAAAATGGTCATAACTCTGGCAAATATTTACCAATTTCAATGAATCTTTTTTTATTCGAAAGAAGAAACCACTGTATTGAATCTGTATGAATTTTATTACAACCGGATAAGAACTTCCTGGAGGACCATGAACGATGTGGAGGAATTTATCTAGTAATAACCATAAAACTGATGTTCTCCATTACATTGCTCTGACAATTATGAACCGATTTCAATGATTCTTTTTTTATTCGAGAGAGTAAACTACTATGATGTTTCCATTCAAATTTCATTACGACCGGATATTTTTTTCTGAAGAAACATGAATTATGTAAAACTATGTAGACGATAATGTGATCATAACCTACCTAGATAATTTTACGGTTTCCGATGGTTCAATCTTTATATATGAAAATATCACTAAAAAGTTTAAAATAAAATCTTTTTAAAAAAAATTGAACCGACTTCAATATCACTGAAAAGTATAAAATAATTTAAATATTATTGAAGTTGGTGCCAAATATACACAGCAGGTACGCTAACACCAACTTCAATAATATTTAAATTATTTTATACTTTTCAGTGATATTGAAGTCGGTTTAATTTTTTTTTTAAAAGATTTTATATCTTTCTTTGCTTGAAAACCCTGACGCTCGAACGATCGTGTAGGTAAATTTTTTAAGGTTATGAAAGTGCTCAATGTGACGCCATCACTGAGTGAGTGGGTGAGTGGGTGAGTGAGTGAGTGGGTGAGTGGGTGAGTGGGTGAGTGGGTGAGTGGGTGAGTGGGTGAGTGGGTGAGTGGGTGAGTGAGTGGGTGAGTGAGTGGGTGAGTGAGTGAGTGAGTGGGTGAGTGAGTGGGTGAGTGAGTGGGTGAGTGAGTGGGTGAGTGAGTGTGCGAGTGAGTGGGTGAGTGATTGGTGAGTGAGTGGGTGAGTGAGTGGGTTAACGGAACATTATTAACATAACAGACGAGTTCCACGATGCTATGATATGCTAATCCACTGTCAGTAACAATGTTAAGACACACATGAAAGTTTACTCGTAACATTATTATAGAAAATACAGTATGATTAGGTATACTATGATACCATTTAGAGGATAATAAGAATGGAAATTTTAACAAGTATGATGAAAACCAAATTAAGGCTGCCTGTCCATCGGAGCGGAGCGAGGCAGCGGAGCGGAGAAACTGTGAAATATTAAACTGAAAAATTAAACGTTGAAATACCAATAAGATTGCACAAAATCTCCGCTCCTCTTTTTTGTGCAATCTTATTGGTTAATATTTCACCGTTTCTCCGCTCCGCTGCCTCGCTCCGCTCCGGTGGACAGGCAGCCTAAGAGAATTCTTGTATAATAAAAACATAGTAAACTATACCGTAAACACAGAGTAATTTATGTCTTCAGGACGTGTTATACAAGATGTCATCATCTACATCATCATCACTAGCCGGAAGACGTCCACTGCTGAATATAGGCCTCCCCCTAGGAACGCCACAATGAACGACAATTAGGTATTTGATAAAAAAAACATTCAAATACCCAATTGGTTATTTGCATCCAACGGTTACCTGCGACGCGCACAATGTCGTCTGTCCACCTAGTGGGAGGCCTGCCTACGCTGCGTCTTCCGGTTTGGGGTCGCGACTCGAGAACCATTCTTCCCCAACAGTTACCGGTTCTTCGAGCGATATGGCCTACCTATTGCCACTTCAACTTGCAAATTCTGTGAGCTATGTCGGTGACTTTAGTTCTTCGGTGAATCTCCTCATTCCGGATTTTATCGCGCAAAGAAACTCCGAGCATAGCTCTCGCCATAGTTTGTTGTGTGACTCTGAGCTTCTCTAAAAGACCAGCAGTCAAGGATCAAGTCTCAGTACCATATATCATCACTGGCAACACACACTAGTTAAAAACCTTCGTCTTTAGGCACTGCGGTATTTCGGAAAAGAAGATATCGCGTAGTTTCCCGAACGCTGCCCATCCGAGTTGGATTCTTCGGGCGACCTCTTTGTCGAAGTTGGACCGACCTAACTGGATAGTTTGACATAGGTATACATAATGGTCAACAACTTCGGGTGAGTGTATCGTTCCCGACGACTACCACGTGCGGTTATGCGTGTGTTAGATTCCTCTATATATATATACAATATAATCATATATATACACACCTATATACCTATATAGTATAACTATAGACATATGTCTACACATCCATCCATAGTCCTACATATTTCATGTTAGATTCTCTGTAATACACTATCTACATATATATGCCACCTCATAGGTATACGCATATTATACCTACATAAGTATTATGTACCTCACGATACTGGTAAGTTCATAAGTAGAAACTGCTATTTAAGTGCTGATGGTAATCACTGATAGTAAGCCATGAGAATATATAATACATTCAGCCATAAGTTTATGCTGGTTCAATACATTATGGGCAAGATTCATCAAGTTACTTCACGGCCGTATTCTGTTAGAATATGCCATAACTACATACATATCCCCCCCACCTGGAGGGTCAGGGATATTGACGAGACCTTCAGAAGTCTACATTTTATTAATCCCTTTTACAAGGATATTAAGTCAATTGTGTGGGTAGTCAGGCGAGTAAATATATAAGATATTTTATGCAAGACATTATTTATTCATCATTTTTAACGTTACATCAAGTATATAAGAGATACCTGTATATAAGACACATTTCATTAATATTACCCTTTATATACAGATTTAATATATAAAGGGATTATATGTACGACACTTGTCCCATTAATTAATATTGCACATTACATATTATCTTTGCACATTACATATTATCTTCTTTATATTATTTATTATATATATTGTTAGACTCCAAAACTGATATTAAATAAATTGTAGGTAGGATAGCCGAACGCGCTCAGCGAACGCGTATATAAGTCGCAGCTCTAGTGGTACCGCAGTCATTCGTTTCTCAGATCTCGTACAGTGCGGAAGTCTCAGTGAAGTTGCTGCGTCATGGTGTTTACAATGTATTCCTGCTGCAGGAGTGTGGTAATAATTCTTCAGTGGTATGTTCAGTTTTTATTTTACTAAGGTGGTCCAGAGACAATGGTTTCTGGACAGATTCTCTTTTTTTTAAATAATCTTATTTAGGATTTCTAATATCAGAAGTGGGATTGGATTCTAGCCTATCCGCTTCGCTTTCTGATGCATTTTGTTATATTCGTTTCCATTATTTTCATGTTTTGTATTTCTCGAAAAAAAAAAATACATATGCGGGTAGTTCGTGTTATGAAAAAAAAATATTAATGATGCCCACGGGTTGTATGATTCATGTTGGTAATGGAAGACGAATAGGATAAGGATTATTACGATCGATCGCTAGATCAATCGATCAAAATATAATAGTTCAGGTTACAGTTCAAATAGTACCGTTGTTAGTCCAGTGAAGACGCACACGATGTATTGTTGAACGATCGAGCAAGTTAATCTATTTAGGTCTATAGTGAGTTCGTTCGTGGAAGTACCTAATGACCGGCAAAGTGTTGTAGAATACTGGCTAGTTTATAATCAAAATGTATTCAAATATACATCCTTCTATTTTAGACATATAATTGATGTGTCACTTCATAATAAATCTTTTACAACAGATGAACAGTTTTTCCTCTTTATATATAATATTATATTCCACATTCGTTATCAGCACGAAATATCTTAATTAAAAGAAGATAATTATGGCTGCAACCAGTTTTCAAGGAATCCCGATGTTGAGCAATCGCGATGGTTACTCTAGCTGGAAATTCAAAATGCGTATGCTGTTAAAGCATGAAGAACTTTGGAGCACCGTAAATGGGTATGTAGAGACTGATAAAACTCCTCTAGACATACGTGCTAAAAACGACCAGAAGGCTCTGTCCAAAATATGCCTTACAGTCGAAGGTGCTGCTATCACGCATGTAAGAACAGCAACGACAGCAAAGGAAGCATGGGATTCTCTGCAAAGAGCTTATGAGGATCGCGGGTTAGGTCGAAAACTGTCTTTGGAGAGACGTTTGTATCGGTACTGCTTGTCAGATTTCACAAATATTGAAATGTACTTGAACGCAGTCATGACAACCGCACAGGATCTGGCCGATATTGGCAAAATCATAGATGATAGCTCTCTTGCTGCGATAATTTTGGGTGGTTTAACTGCACGATATGAACCATTGATTATGGCCTTAGAACACAGTAACATAGAAGTGACGTCGGAGTTGGTAAAGACGAAATTATTGAGTGAAATGTCGAAAGAAGCTCAAAGTGATGAGGCGGCACTAAGGTCTACACATAAAAGGAAGACCATAATATGTTACAAATGCAAACGGCCTGGGCATAAGAGCCCTAATTGTCCACTTAATAAGGATAAAAGGAAAGAAAACTGTACGCAGAAAACAGGACAGACTGTCATCGCTACGGGACAAGTTAACACGGACGATAATGTTTTGGAAATGGCTTTGTCTGCACCGGGTGATCATGGTAACAAGTGGATCATCGATTCAGGAGCGACTTCACACATGACTTCGCATCGTGAATGGTTTCGAAGTTACCAACACATTGATGGTGGGAAGATAGCCATTGCAAACGGTGAGATGTTGCCAGCTGTGGGTATTGGTGAGGTTTTTATTCATACTGCTAATCCACTAATAAATAAAATAACTAATGTCGTTCATGTTCCCGGTTTAAAATGTAATTTACTTTCAGTAAAGAAAATTGTTGAAAAAGGTTTCTCAATCGTTTTTGATATGAATGGTTGTAATTTTTATAGTTCAAATGATGTATCTTATACTCGTAATTCTCTATTGCATGGTTCGTTTAGTGGTGGACTGTATACATTAGATTGTTCAGTTAATTTTCCGCAAGAAATTTTAGCTTATAATGCGCAGTCCGAGCTATCCAAGTTTCAGCTTTGGCATAGGCGCTTAGGACATCTTTGTCGTATTGGTATGGATCTACTCAAAAAGGGTCTAGCTGACGGCGTAGAGTTTGCGGAAGTGGATAAACAACCATGTATCCCATGCATAGAGGGAAAGCAAGCAAGAAAACCCTTCAAAAGGTTGAAGTATAAAAGAGCTACCTCAGTATTAGAGTTAGTTCACACTGATGTGTGTGGGCCGATGTCAACCACTTCATTTAAAGGTAATAAGTACTTTATTATTTTTGTAGATGATTATACACGTTTCATATTTGTTTATTGTATGGCTTCTAAGACAGAAGTGAAGTCTAAGTTTTGTGCTTTCCAATCTCTCGTTGAGAGACAAACCGGCGCAAAACTCAAATGTTTGCGTTCCGATAACGGCACCGAGTATGTCAATAAAGAGTTGGCAGACTATTTAAAATCTCAAGGGATTGAACATCAAACGACGGCGCCGTACAGTCCTCAACAAAATGGAGTAAGTGAGCGATGTAATCGTAGTATTGTAGAGAAGGCTCGGTCTTTGTTGTCACATGGGTCTCTCTCGAAAGCATATTGGCAGGATGCTGTAGAGACTAGTGTCTACTTGAAGAACCGGTCCCCTCATCGTGCACTTACAGGCAAAACTCCGTTTGAAATGTGGTATAAAAGCAAACCAGATTTATCTCATTTAAAGGTATTTGGATGTAGAGCTTTAGTTTATGTTCCTTCATGTCAAAGAACTAATTTGGACATGAAAGCAACTGAACATATTTTTGTTGGATATTCAGAAGATCCTAGGAGCTATTTTTTCCGAGATGCCGAGACACCTAGGAGGTTACTCAAGTCACGTGATGTTACTTTCTTTGAAAATAATTTCACTGGACTGAAGTGTGATCCTGTGAGTGTTGTTAACTCAAATGTTGTTAATTTACTGTCACAGCCTGTACCCCAAGAAGTGTCTTCACCTTCAGAAGATACTGAGGTTATTATAGAGAAGCATGGAGACGACTTTGTGGATGCTGATGAAGCAATTGATAGCGAAGAAGCAGAGTCAACACACTCAGGTGAACAAAGTTCTCAATCTCCGGTTCCCTCAAATGAACCAAGTGATGACAATGTTGATAGTTCTAACAGGAGATATCCTCAGCGAGTACGTAAACCTCCAGATTATTTTTCGTATAGTACTGTAGACAGTGATGTTTTTGGTGATGATCCAATAACATATCGTGATGCCATCTCTAGCGAAGAAAGTGATAACTGGGTCTCTGCAATGAAAGACGAGTATAATTCTTTGATGAAAAGAGGTACCTGGATATTGGTTGATAGGCCAAATAAACCTGTAATTTCTTGTAAATGGGTGTACAAATTGAAAAGAGATGCCCATGGAAACATAACTAAGTACAAAGCCAGACTTGTTGCTAAAGGTTATAGCCAAGTGTCAGGTGTAGATTATTCTGAAACCTTCTCGCCGTGTTGTTACACACTGATAGTCAGAGTGCTCTCAAAATTGCTAAAAACCCAGTCCACCATGCTCGAACCAAGCACATTGATACTAGGTATCATTTTATAAGAGAAAAGGTCGCTGACAAATCAGTAGTTTTAAGGTATTTACAGACTAATGATATGCCAGCTGATGTACTTACTAAGCCACTAGGGCGCACAGCACATAAGAAGTGCATTGCTAGTATAGGTCTCACTTAGAGTTTAATGCTTTTGTTGTTTGTTTAGTTAACCATTAAGGTTATATTTTTGGGACTATGCTAGATTTTAAATATTCTGCGGTATTTTGATTAAGGGAGGGATGTTGTAGAATACTGGCTAGTTTATAATCAAAATGTATTCAAATATACATCCTTCTATTTTAGACATATAATTGATGTGTCACTTCATAATAAATCTTTTACAACAGATGAACAGTTTTTCCTCTTTATATATAATATTATATTCCACACAAAGTCTATTGCTACGGCTAGATTAGTACAAATGAACTAGATGGATTTATTTTGTTGCTATGTATTTTTTAAGCAGTGGGTTGATTTGAGTTGTGACTGCTAGTTATAATAATAAAGTGCGATTACTAATAAATCTGGAAGTAAAGTTGTATTTTGTTAAAAGATGTTTTGTTGTTTTAATCTTGATCAGTCATTACAATTTGAAAAGCATTGTTTTGGGATAGTGTTTATTTTCTCGGTCGATGACTAATAATCGTATTGGAAATCTGGTTCGATCTGGATGTTTTGTTAAGGAAGGCCGAGCGATTGTAGTGCTGTGGGTTGTAAGGGCCTAATATATTAACGAGTGCTAATTGTGTCTATGTACTTGTTGATTTGACTACCTACCTGTCAAATTTTTAATTAGTTTTCTGCAGTTATGTTCACAGAATGTGTAAGTGCGAGTCGCCAGAGCGTTTGTGGCATTAGTGGCTGCATTGTGGCGTTGCTGCCGCTGCACGAGTGGCGTTGGGCGCTAAACGCAGCGCTGCCGCCCCAACGGTGGCATGGCCGCCCTAACGGTGGCGTGACCACCACACCATGGTGGCGACGGGCTGCCACACGAAGGTGGCGCTGTGCAGCCCCACTACGGTCGCGCTGCGCCGTTGCCGCTCACATGGTGGCGTTGGTGGCTACCGCTTACATCGTCGGTCGCCGCGCAGCACACTGGTGTTTGACGCTACGCCGTGGCCATGATGGCCAGACACCGAAGCAAGAAAAGAAGCTGCGTTTGACTGTGTAGTAATGACAGCTACACTGGCGTAAGTTGCACACTGTTCTTGAAAATAAGCATTTAAAGAGGTGTTCTTGTTTGAACCTATTTATTGTCCAAAAGTAGACTATGGGTGCAATACGCTAATCATTTACATGTAGCGTGGAATTTATGATCGGTAAGGTGGGCAGAACAACACATGCTTTCCGAAGTGATACTTGATGCGCTTGTAGCATACCGTTGTGGAGAACTGGATCTTTATTTGACATACCCCTATGGTAGTGTGGTCGCTAACTCTTGAGTTAGATTACCATATCTGGCAGTCTATGGTATTGAGATCGCTATAGTATTGTGATCGCTAAGTCTTGGGTTCGATTCCCAGGTCTGGTAGTTTATGATTTTGATGTCTCTAAGTCTTGGGTTCGATTCCCGGGTCTGACAGTGCTGTTGTAATTTACTATTGGTAAATTCTTACTAACAGGCTAAATACGATATACATAGATATCAATATATCTTTGCCTTGTTTAGTGTGTCACTGATATTTTCGATTGGGGCTGCGCCGATAAGGTGCTGTGGACCCTAAATCCAAAAGAAAAGTGCTTGCGTTCTATTGTTCTGTTCGCAGAGGAAAATTCAGGCACGTGGATGCTAGCTGTGGCGTGCTGAGGCCTGGCTTGCGAGGCGTGCGTGCAGAAGGATGATGGCATTTGACGCCGTATCCTGCGAGGTGCACGGTGTCCCGAAGCGTGCGGGGAACGTCGGCGTCTGTCGCAAAGTGTGTAAACAGTCGTTGGGAGACCCATGTAAAGCCATTCACGTGGTTTTGGGATGACCACAATGTGTTTGTATTCACCGTTGTGGGAGAGACTCATGTAAAGCCATGTGCACGTGGTTTTGAGGTGACCACAATGTGTGAGGGTGACGGGTTGCGTCAGCGGGGCCCACGCTGACTAGAGACCTGTGTAAAGCCTGTACGATTCGTGGGTTTCGGGGTAACCTGTTAGAGACCGATGTAAAGCCTGGTTGTGCACAAGGTATCGGTTGCGCAGGAAGAGACCTGAGTAAAGCCTATGACTGAATATCTTCTGCTATGACTGTATATGTTACTGACTTCTTTGTGTTCGTCTGTTTTGTGCAGGACAAGACAAGTCAATGGAATTGGGCAATGTTCGTCGCAGCCTAGCGGGATGATATATGAATGGTGTATGGTAGAGTCTGCTTGTTCGTGTTGCTCTCAGAGAAGTCATCAAAATTCAGCGAGCCCGAGGACGGTCTCATGTCAGGAGAGGCCGTGTTAGACTCCAAAACTGATATTAAATAAATTGTAGGTAGGATAGCCGAACGCGCTCAGCGAACGCGTATATAAGTCGCAGCTCTAGTGGTACCGCAGTCATTCGTTTCTCAGATCTCGTACAGTGCGGAAGTCTCAGTGAAGTTGCTGCGTCATGGTGTTTACAATGTATTCCTGCTGCAGGAGTGTGGTAATAATTCTTCAGTGGTATGTTCAGTTTTTATTTTACTAAGGTGGTCCAGAGACAATGGTTTCTGGACAGATTCTCTTTTTTTTAAATAATCTTATTTAGGATTTCTAATAATATTATATATACAGATATAATTTTTATCAATTCGAAGTGGTTCATATAAATAATGGATACTTAACTTTTTTAAGTTCTGCTTACAAAAACCACGGAGCTCCTCTCACTTCAACGGTCGGACTAAGAATGCCCAACTCAGTGGATTTCGTCGCTTTTTATACATTTCAACGAACAAAGGCGCAGCCACTTATTGACATTTTTGTTATTTTTATGATATTTACTGTACCACAACGGTTGGCAATGATTCCAGGAACATTTATTTAATACATAATAACTATAAAAATCCTCACATGGTTCTTTATATAGCAATAACCTCAAATATGTTTTAATATTGAATTATGTTTGTTGTAAATCAACTAAAAGGGTATTTAACATTTTATGTCTTAAATATTACTCTAGTTTTGATATAATCTGTGTAACACAGGAATCATTGCGTATTTTGGTACAGTAAACATATCATTACTTCATATATTTTGACTAAATCTATCACGGCCATACTGACCAGTACTTCGCTCTCGAAGTACACTATCCTTTTACAATGTTTTCTATTCTTTTACAATGTTTCTGACCTTGCCATGTCAGACACTTTACCTGCTGCACATGAAACCCTGTCCAACATCAGGGCAGCAAACAACCAGCAGAAAATATATATACATACATTGTCTTCTGGCCTCGACATACTGTACATATCATCTGCCGCACATGATTTACCATACAGTACCAAGTCAGAGACCACTCGGCAACACTTAGTCCATTGCCCTGACATGTTAGTCCTATCACCCGCTGCCGATGATATTTCAGACTATCACCAGTACATTAAACCGACCAGCGGTTTCATTCTCTTTTTTTTTTCTTTTTTTTTTTTTTTACATATATACTCATGATTTCACTAATATATTTTCTTACATATAAATCAACATTTAATCAAAATACTTCTTACATATAACTAAAAAGAAACAAATCTTAACCATTGGATTAATTTATTAATTCCTTTTAAACATTTCAGATTTATTTTAATTATTGTTTAATCTATCACGGCTTATCCGTAAATTATACAGTTACCTAGAAAGTATTTTGCGCCACCTATTCGCCTGGCCGAATTCGTACTTTTTCTTAAATTTATTAGCAACGTCTGATACGTTATCCTAATTCGCAATTAACTTGATTATTAATAGATTGTATTGAGTCATCTACTACGTCAGTCAGTCTAGTTTGTACAGAGGGTATAATTACACGACTTGCCTATATTAAAAGTCTAAAAGGTGAGAAACCTATAGAGTTCTGAACAAGGATCTTTAAAGTTTGTTAAACTTTAACAACGTTTGGCCATTCTGATGAATTGTCAACAGTAGCCGTAAGCATATTGACAACTGTCGCTATCGTCGTAACGTCCTACCTGTCAGTCGCTACCAGGTCAGGTGTACCTGCAGATATCATATGATGCTGAATGTGCATTTCTCTAAATAGGGATTGAACTTGACTTGAAGTAAAGTTAGTTCCTGTCTATGCAATGTGTCAAAAGGAAATAGGGTGTAGTTGGCTTGCTTTGGCCCAGCACGACTTCAGGAAGTAAAAATATAAGGCAATGCGCAATACACTCCTTAGTGAAAGCAGCAATGGCTGGGTACCAATAGTATTGAGCAATTTTATTAAGAATTTTAGCACAACCAACATGACATTAATCATGGTAAGAGTCAACAGACTCATTCTATAACCCCTTGGGACATACATTTTGGGAGTCACCTCCGGTGTAATTTTATAATGCAAAGTTATTGATTGGCATGGAATGTATTGATTGGCATCCACTTCACCATTCCGGAATTTATCCACGAGGTTTTGGGTCTCACAATTATGCTGTACTGTTTGTAACCATGATGGTATATGCAAACCTTCATTAATAACATTAATTTAAGGTAAATTTGAGACTTGCGACTCACGAAATCTATATGACACGAATTTACCCTTATTGGAAATATTGAATTGAAAATCCTGAATGGGAGTCCACCATAGTGAAATGAATAGCCAATAAATACACTAAATTATTTAGGGGCATTGTAATTTGCTAAAGTTTCCAATTCAAGAATGTTATCGCGATTGAGCAGAGCGGGTACACTTACGGTAATATACTATCACCCTAATATTATTATTATTATTTTGCATTGGGATTGCACCGCAGCTTAAGGAGCTAAAATCGGAATATGGCCCTCTTACATTTCGATCGTAATCACATATTTCCTTGCCTCATTTACCCATTCTTTCGTTACTCTAAGTAGTTATAAGCTTAGTTCGTGATGCGAAATCAGGTATGAATTTACTAAAATAGCTGGCTAAACCCATAAATTGACGAACTTTATTTGGAACTAAAGAGCACTAGGGTTGGAATCTTGTTATCACTTGGCCTTACATTTTACATTTTTCGGAAATTTGCCTTCCTAGTGTTAATTAAGTACCTGGCACGTCTATTCCACCACGCGCACAGATTGGATGACCAGAATACAATGAGGTTCCACCTTAAATACTACTAGAAATTTTCCCCATTACATTAAATGTCATTACAAAAACCAATTCATAACACATTACTAATACTACCTTCAAACTATTTTGAGTTGCATACTCAACAAGTTCACAATTTTAAGACTACCTGTCACAGAACTTCAATTCTGTGATCTTAAAAATAGAGTTTTACAATCACACTAACACTAGAGATTCTCTATCACAAAAAAAAAACAAATTTCACTTCTTTAAATTTATAGTAAGTCCTGTAGGGCATAGTGGTTTTAGGATCTGTTCCAGATACTGTAAGCCCTGTTCTTCAGTTTCAAATGGAATTAGAAGGCTATCTAAGTACACTAATAAAATTTAAGTGGTTAACTGCTTTACTAAAGACGGCTTATTAAATTGCCCAATTGTTCAAATTTGAATTTGGTTTAATTTACGATTATCAACGGCAACCAATGGCTCAGGCAAATGAGTATGCTGCAATTCACAGCCCTTTTATAATAGTCATAGCGTTTCTACCAATAATACAATAATAGACGGAACGTATCTCTAATAACATAAAAATCAATTTCTAAACATCAAATCAAATTTCGATTTTAATGAGGTATGTACTTCATAGAATTTGAAAAGTAGAGGTACCTTTGCAACTATATATAATTTCCCTTCCCCTTCTCCTTCAAGGGTTAATGAACATGGATCGAGATTATAACTTAACTAGTCAACGAACCCCTTAATATGCGACAGCTAGCACATGTGTCAAATTGAGCCAAAATAGTCGTATCACTAATAATTACTTTTGTTAGCGGTAGACCCACTTTAGAAAGGCAATTGCTTTTATCTGGTGCCAGGTTTTGCGTGGTCCCTTTTTAAAATAACACATGGAATTAGTGTGGAAAAATTTATGGCAATAGCTACATTGAGATATACTAGTGGCATACTAGTGGCTTTAGTTATTGTCAGTTGGAGTTGACATATTTGGGCTTAATTCGTTATTGGCCTTAGTACGGTTTTTTATACATTGTGCTTTAAGGTGACCAAATTTCCCACAAGAAAAGCAGCGCTTTTCCTTGGGAAAATCCAGTCTAGGTAGCTTGCTGACGGTTGGTCCGTCATTTTTATTATTATCAATGGGTCGTTTTCTAGAAATTTTTACATAAGTGGTAAAAAGAGAGATTAATTCAGCAGTATTAGTGGCACGACTATTATGAGAAGCCATTCGAAGGTTAACATCATTAATACCCCCACATATCAGTTCAACCAATTGTTCCTCCGTAAAGGATATTTTAGTCATTTTAAATAGTCTAAGTTTTTCTCTGGCATACTCGCAATATGATTCAAACATTTCAGAGGTTAATAATAAAGCCTTAGATAGTTTATTTGACAAGTTTCGCTTCTCGGGATAAAGGTCCTTAATAGTTATTTGGAAGCTCTCCCAGGTTCTGCCCTCATCCGGTACCCAAGTTTCATACCAAAGTAAAGCAGAGCCTTTAAGAGCCTTACCTGCCTTAGCAACGGTCGTAACACTACTCCATCCGAGGACTATTGCAATGGAGTTGACATTTCTACACCACGTTTCTGCAACAGTTTCGTTTTTGTCGGGATCAAACGGGGGCAGCGGCACATCCTCTCCTCGAGAACTGCCGGCCACTGCATCCCGGCAAGCTTTCAGAAGTCCTTCGATGACGGTAGGATCCATCAGGAGCCACGCCCACAGTCCTTAAAAAAAATAGTAATTAGCAACGAGTCGTAGTGTATCCCACTTCTGATGTTAGATTCCTCTATATATATATACAATATAATCATATATATACACACCTATATACCTACATAGTATAAGTATAGACATATGTCTACACATCCATCCATAGTCCTACATATTTCATGTTAGATTCTCTGTAATACACTATCTACATATATATGCCACCTCATAGGTATACGCATATTATACCTACATAAGTATTATGTACCTCACGATACTGGTAAGTTCATAAGTAGAAACTGCTATTTAAGTGCTGATGGTAATCACTGATAGTAAGCCATGAGAAGATATAATACATTCAGCCATAAGTTTATGCTGGTTCAATACATTATGGGCAAGATTCATCAAGTTACTTCACGGCCGTATTCTGTTAGAATATGCCATAACTACATACATATCCCCCCCACCTGGAGGGTCAGGGATATTGACGAGACCTTCAGAAGTCTACATTTTAGTAATCCCTTTTACAAGGATATTTAGTCAATTGTGTGGGTAGTCAGGCGAGTAAATATATAAGATATTTTATGCAAGACATTATTTATTCATCATTTTTAACGTTACATCAAGTATATAAGAGATACCTGTATATAAGACATTTCATTAATATTACCCTTTATATACAGATTTAATATATAAAGGGATTATATGTACGACACTTGTCCCATTAATTAATATTGCACATTACATATTATCTTTGCACATTACATATTATCTTCTTTATATTATTTATTATATATATTATATATACAGATATAATTTTTATCAATTCGAAGTGGTTCATATAAATAATGGATACTTAACTTTTTTAAGTTCTGCTTACAAAAACCACGGAGCTCCTCTCACTTCAACGGTCGGACTAAGAATGCCCAACTCAGTGGATTTCGTCGCTTTTTATACATCTCAACGAACAAAGGCGCAGCCACTTATTGACATTTTTGTTATTTTTATGATATTTACTGTACCACAACGGTTGGCAATGATTCCAGGAACATTTATTTAATACATAATAACTATAAAAATCCTCACATGGTTCTTTATATAGCAATAACCTCAAATATGTTTTAATATTGAATTATGTTTGTTGTAAATCAACTAAAAGGGTATTTAACATTTTATGTCTTAAATATTACTCTAGTTTTGATATAATCTGTGTAACACAGGAATCATTGCGTATTTTGGTACAGTAAACATATCATTACTTCATATATTTTGACTAAATCTATCACGTGCAACATGGACATTATACATGATTTTCGTCTTGTCCGTATGTTCCTTTGCGAATTTATATTCGCATCCTGTCATATTCAGCTCGCTCTGATTAATTGGTACGATATATTAAATTAGTCTTAGAGGTAAATTTCTGTTATAGTTATTCCCTACCGTACCACACATATTGTAGCTCGAAATAGTTCTTTGTGCGGGGTACTACAGAGTTTCGCTTCCGTGGCGTAGTTTGATGGGTGGGTGTTCGCACTGGGCGGGTCAAACGCGACGAGCGAGCAGTTCTTACCTACAACGCATTTACATCACTTGCTATCATCACAAATGTTAGATGTGGGGGTGAATGTGATGTGTCCATAGATCATTAGTGACATTTAATGATACAAGACCATTACGCCAGGAATCATAGCCTCCGTGGCGGGGTGACCGCTAGTGACAGCGAGGTTCAGGGTTCGATAAAGCTTCACTGGGTTTAGCAATTAGGAAATTATTTAAAGCGTTCTTAAATTTACAAATAACTGTACTCGGTAAATCGCAACGGACTTGTTTATTATAACATAGGTCACTTATCAGTGAGCTAAATGTAGGTGCATATATCTCTGCCAACTCTTGTTAGGCAAAGGCGTGATGCTATATATAAAAATGTGCGTGCGTGGAGTCCCTCCGCGCGGAAGAAGTGAAACTTCATTCTCGCTCAGTCGATCGGTCGTTTGGTCGGTCCCTCACTCACTCACTCACTCAGTCACTCACTCACTCACTCACACACACACACACAGACACACACATACACACACACACTCAACTCAACTCAACTCAACTCAACTCAACTCAACTCAACTCAACTCAACTCAACTCAACTCAACTCAACTCAACTCAACTCAACTCAACTCAACTCAACTCAACTCAACTCAACTCAACTCAACTCAACTCAACTCAACTCAACTCAACTCAACTCGCCCCAACTCGCCTCAACTCGCCCCAACTCACCCCCAACTCACCCCAACTCACCCACTCCACCCACTCCACCCACTCCACCACCTCACCCACTCCACCCACTCACCCACTCACCCACTCCACCCACTCACCCACTCACCCACTCACCCACTCACCCACTCCACCCACTCACCCACTCACCCACTCACCCACTCACCCACTCACTCAGTGACGGCGTCACATGAGCGCTTTCATAACCTTAACAAATTTACGCCTATCGCCTATCGTTTAACACCTATCACTTAACGCCTATCGCCGATCACCTATCATTTAACGCTTAACGCGTTATGTGATAACATTTTTGGAAGTCGCATAAGAAGTTTCACTTCAATAAAGCTGTCGTGTGGTATCACAAATATCCAGTACATTTTAAATTGCTGCATGGTTACCACACAGTGCGTATTTAATGCAGCCACGTCCAGCGTGCGTCACAAACTGAACCTGGTGAGGTATCGTTGGAAATCCCATTTCCTGGCATCACGTTGTCGAAGCCTTGCGCATCAGCGGATACACGTAGACTGCGCAATGGCGTCTATTTTGATATTCACTTACAGCTGCTTTTAATACCTCCTTTGTACGAGTAACATGGAAGCGGAAGTTTAATCAATATTGATGAGATAATTTTCCGTCATCTGCTTTTGATAGACCTTATTTTGTTTAATAGATGGTTGATAACTATAATAGAATGGACTATACATTATTGATAAGTTTAAAATTACATGACACAGGTAAGGCGAAATAATTTTATTTAATTTCCACTAGTAATTATATTAAGCATCTGACGTGCACGATCAATTGATTAATTGAAATTTAAATAGCTAAGTAAAATAAGAGTTAGTAAATAAGATAATTCTGAAGTCTTTAAGCCAGCCAACAAAATAATTTCAAGAATCTTAAAAGTTTGTTCCTTCCCCTAGCAAGTCGTTGACATTAAGGTGAATTCATTTTCAATTAACGACTGGGCTGGCTAATCCCAGCATCTCGCGATTAACTCGGAAAATCTTCTGAAAATCATGAAGCTATTGCGGTCAAATTTAATTACCTGTGACAAAATTCAGAGTTTGAAAACTTCTTATTATTGCTAAACTTTTGATTTTAATTAAATGTATCTGATGGAAGTTACAAGATACATAAACTTTTTAGATCGGCTTATTGTCATTCTAAGTTTCTTATGGAGTAGGTAGAGATCATGGTCATCTTTTGATTGCATGATTGTTTTGATTGTCCAACACTTCTACGTAATTATGTAGAGCTAGCGCTAAAAACAATGGTAATGCATCTTTCTTTTAACTTTTGAAATTGTTAATGTCCATATTTTACTCTTACAACGGTGCCGATTCTGTTGTCACCACTACACTAAACTAAACTAAATTTTAGTTTAGTGGTGTCAAACGATGATTTGGTGCTTAATTTGATTTCGACAGCTACTAAATTGAGTTAATAGTGAGGTTTTCATTGGTCAAATCATGTTAGTTGAAAACAATTCTCTTGTTCATCTGATTATATTATACTAAACTAAAATAATACTCCGGCTACGATACTTATATTAATTTTAATATTAATTTTATTTTATTTCAATATATTTTTATATTCATATTTATTATTAAAAAATATTTAATATTTAGTATTTTAATATTTGTGTTAATATTTATTTTAATATTTGTTTAAATATTTATTTTAATATTTTTTTTATTATTTATTAATATTTGTTTTAATATATTTTTTTATTTATTAACATTTATTTTAGTATAATAATAATAATAATAAATAAACTTTATTGTACACCAAAAGTTACATGTAAATTTAACAATACGTTGTAGATATCAGTATCTATATTAATATTTATTTTAATATTTATGTTAATATATTTTTTTTTTTTTTTTTTTTTATTAATATTTAATTTATTATTTATATTTTTTTACATAATTATTAATATTTAATTTTATTTAATTTTATTTATTAATAAAATATTTAATATTTTAATATTTATTCTAATATTTATTTCATTCTATTTTAGTCTATTCTATTTTATTTTAATCGACATCTTTTAGATGCCGACAATTTTGATCAAATTTTAGTTTGAAGTTTCTAATATTAGGCATAAATGACTTAAACTGTGCACAACAGAATAGCAAAATACGTTTAAAACTAAGTTGAGTAACTAAAACCATTATATTCTATCAAACTATACCTAATTTAGTTTAATTCATGGATCTCTGAATAGGAAAGACACGACTAAACTAAAATTTAGTCTAGTTTAGTCTAGTGTGTGACAACAGAATCGGCACCAATACCTATTATTTACCTACTTACTAATATTTGATAACCACCAAAAGATATAAAAACTCAGAGAATCAACTATAAAATTATGACCTACATCTTGAGTCATGATAAACACGTAAACATGGTGTAAAAACAGCGTGATAAACTATTTACGGTCGGAAGACTAGATTGGAATCCTTTCCCGCACAGCTGGAGCTTCACCGGCAGACAGGCCGGCTGGGTGCCGGCTGGGTGCCGGCAGGGGGAGGGTAATGACGCGGATGATATTAATTGCTGATGGGAAATAACGATGAAACAAAATACCTAACCAATCTAATGAAACACTTCACCAATTGTACATAAAGATTAGAGTTAAGAAAGTTAACATGAAAGGAAAATGAATCAAAACGGTGACTGGCAGACGTCGAACGTGCTAAAGAACAGGCTCGTTCTATGGGTTTCAGGTAAATTGGTTATTCGGAATCTACGAGGACTAGCAAACAAATGCTCAAAGAAGTCTCGAGTAACTTAGATATTATAATTATTATGGTTTATCACAACATACATATTTGTACCGTGTC
Organism: Furcula furcula; assembly: GCA_911728495.1. Lineage (NCBI taxonomy): Eukaryota > Metazoa > Arthropoda > Insecta > Lepidoptera > Notodontidae > Furcula > Furcula furcula. The sequence continues at coordinate 28,872,098 of OU452247.1, read as the reverse complement.
TCTGACGAATTTTTGTTTTTATTTCGTCACACAATATATAGGGACCGTTAAAGTTTCGACTGTACAATAAAAACAGATCGAAACCAGTTGAATAGTTTGTAAAAAAATACTTAATATGTCCAGACATATTTAGTATATTTTACAGTGCAGTGTTTGCACGCTATGATTGCCGTTTTGACGTAGGTATGGCTCGTTTTTTGGCTCATATTTTTTTTTCATTGTTTCGAGAATGTCGACGACAACGTTTAGTTAAAGGTACTATTGTTCGTTTCAACATGCTTATCCCACATATTATAAGAGACAAGATGTATAAATTGCATATCATAATGGCATCATTCACGACTAAGTTAAAAAAAAAAGATAAAATAAAAAAAAAAATTACAAAAAAAAATTATTACTATCAAAGATGGCGCCAAACTGGAAACAGTTAGGTACCTACTGCCCTTGTAAGTATTTGCTAGAGGTTAGGCGCCGACTTCGATAGTAATAAGTATGTATTTATAATATGTTGTAGTCCAAGTCCAGCTATGTAGATTTAAAAACCACTAATTCTTAGAAATTATTTCAGGCTTTTTAGTTACAATTTGAAGGCTGTTCTTTTTTTTTTTTAGAAAATATTTTTATTTTATTATTTTTAGTGGTTCCCTTGGTGTGTTATTAGGTTAACTTTTAACAACTTATATTTTATTCTGACAAACAGCCAGTTTAATATTTATTTTAAAAACATCCACTACATAACACAACTATGGACCATCATTAAAATACAAGCAAAAATCTTTAGAAATGTTGATGTGACAATGGTGTCGATTCTGTTGTCACACACTGGACTAAACTAGACTAAATTTTAGTTTAGTCGTGTCTTTCCTATTCAGAGATCCATGAATTAAACTAAATTAGGTATAGTTTGATAGAATATAATGGTTTTAGTTACTCAACTTAGTTTTAAACGTATTTTGCTATTCTGTTGTACACAGTTTACGTCATTTATGCCTAATATTAGAAACTTCAAACTAAAATTAGATCAAAATAGTCGGCATCTAAATGATGTCGAATAAAATAAAATAGAACAGACTAAAATAGAATGAAATAAATATTAAAATAAACATTAGAATAAATATTAAAATATTAAATATGTTTTATTAATAAATAAAATATTAAAATAAAATAAATATTAATGAATATTAAAAAAATATTAAAATAATTATTAAAACAAATATTAAAATAAATATTAAATTAATTATTTAAACAAATATTAAATTAAAAATTTAAACAAATATTTAAATAAATATTAAATATTTTTTATTAATAAATATTAATATAATAAAAATATATTAAAATAAAATAAAATGAATATTAAAATTAATATAAGCATCGCAGCCGGAGAATTATTTTAGTTTAGTTTAGTGTAATCAGATGAACAAGAGAATTGTTTTCAACTAACATGATTTGACCAATGAAAACCTCACTATCAACTCAATTTAGTAGCTGTCGAAATCAAATTAAGCACTTAATCATCGTTTGACACCACTAAACTAAAATTTAGTCTAGTTTAGTGTAGTGATGACAACAGAATCGGCACCAATATCATAATAAAACTGACCAATTACTATAAACCCAAGATGTCTAGGTGTTCTCGAGATCCATGGACCGCAACCTCGGTGGGTCTACGTTTATTGGTGCCGAGATCCCGTGTCCACCTTCTTGCTCCATCATAAGACCCTGATCACCATTTTTATAGCAACTACTCGTTGAGAACTACCCAACGAGCCCAAACTCGGTGGATCTACGTTTATTGGTGCAGAGATCCCGTGACGACCGATCCTGCTCCATCATCAGATCCTGATGCCCATTTTTCTAGCATCTACTCGTCGAGACCTATCCAACGAATCCAAATTTACCGAATTTGGTATACGTTTATTGGTGCAGAGATCCCGTGACGATCTTCCTGCACCATCATCAGACCTTGATCTCCATTTTTCTAGCAACTAATCGTCGAGACCTATCCAACGAGTCCAAATTCGGCAGGTCTACGTTTATTGGTGCCGAGATCCCGTGTCCACCTTCTTGCTCCATTATCAGACCCTGATCACCATTTTTCTAGCAACTACTCGTCGAGAGCTACCCAACTAGCCCAAACTCCGCGGATCTACGTCTATTGGTGCAGAGATCCCGTTACGGCCTTCCTGCTCCATCATCAGACCCAAACATACTCAGTGGGCGAGCGCTTGCCGGTTTCCACAGTAGGTTGGCCTGTAGGTACAGGCTATGCCTAGTTTGGGATCAGATTTCGTAGATTAATATTATAATTAATATTCAGCTTCTAATTTACTACTATGAAAGAGTAACAATGTGAATCGTTTTCAGAACACTCAACTTGAATCATCGAATTCAAAGGAAATTTATTAAAATGAACCCATCCACCCGAATAGGAGAACCGATATCAAATACCTTATCATATCGACATCACAACCGCAATTTAATTATAAACTTTCTAAAAGCTATTAAACGGTTGTGTGTAGCCGCCCTAAGCTCGTAATTACAAAACTATTTCTGAAGTATGCTAATATCAACCATATCATATAACAGTAACGCTTGGAATCAATTCGGAAAATCGAAGCATTGAACCTCATAGTATTTTATTGATAGCCTAATCTAACAGAACCTTCACGGGAAAATATAGCTTACGAAGTCGTTACAACGCTCATTTCAGAAGGGTTAAGAAGAATAAAGCTTAGACACTTTAGAGTCTATTGGAAAATAAACTGTCACCTTTTATTAATGCTTCATTCTGATTAAATGATTAACATTATACAATTGTCTGTATAGTTTTGCAAAGGTATAAGAAGTGCTTTGTCGGGAAGTTTATCAAGAGTTCTACACCACGGCAGCATATTAAATTAATGGCTAATTACCGTACCACAACATGTAATTTGTAGTTATAAAAGTTGGTAGTTTAACTATTTCTAAATAGGTAAATAGTTATGTTTACTTCTGATTCAGATTTATAGTTCTTTTCTTTTATAAATTGAATACCCAATAAGCGTATCAGTATGCAAGAAAATGATTAATATCCATGTAACTAATGTAATGGTAATCAGAATCACTTACCGATAATGCTTACGGATGCTAGGAATACCAGGAGCATTGCTTGCGTATTGCTGTCTCTGAGTTTCAGATGATTTCCTTTCCAGTGCAATTGAACTGCTGGCACCAAAAAAGGATGAAGTTGCAGCAAAGGCTCCTGAGTCATTAGTACAGCGATTACTTCTTTAAAATAAAATAATCAGTATGATTAAAATATTTAAAAAAAAAATTGAACCGACTTCAATAACACTAAAAAGTATAAAATAATTTAAATATTAAAGAAGTTGGTGTTAGCGTACCTGCTGTGTATATTTGGCACCAACTTCAATAATATTTAAATTATTTTATACTTTTTAGTGTTATTGAAATCGGTTCAATTTTTTTTTTAAATATTTTATTTTATACTTTTTAGTGATATTTTCATACATAAAGATTGAACCATCGAACACGGTAAAATGATCTAGGTAGGTTATGACATCATTATGATTTCACATTATCGTCTACATACTTTTACATAATTCATGTTTCTTCAGAAACTCAGAAACAATTTATCCGATCGTAATTAAATTTGCATGCACTCATCATAGTAGTTTACTCTCTCGAATAAAAAAAGAATCATCGAAATCGGTTCATATTTGTCACAGAAATGTAAAGGAGAACATCACTTTTATGGTTTTTACCAGATAAATTCCTCCATATCATTCATGGTCCTCCAGGAAGTTCTTATCTGGTTGTGATAAAAGTCAAACAGGTTCATTACAGTGGTTTCTTCTTCCGAATAAAAAAAGAATCATTGAAATTGGTAAATATTTGCCAGAGTTATGACCATTTTTGTCCTTAAAAAGCGACATAAAGTCATCTATATAGGCTTTCCTGCAGCTTTCCTGCGCAGTCAACGTTCTTGTTTATTCAGCAACTACTTATTACTAAGCAATATTTTTTTATGGGACCCAATTAACGGATTAAAGAATGGATGGAAGAAAGATTTTTTCAAATCAGTTCATAATTGACAGAGTTATGCGCGAACATACATAGAAAAAAAAAAAATATATATACAGACGAATTGAGAACCTCCTCCTTTTTTGAAGTCGGTTGAAAAAAAACATTATCTTAATTATTCCAGATCCACAAAATAGTAAGTTAAATAAAATTTATAACTTAGAGTAAGACCAACTGATATTTTTTTACGCAATGGGGTTTATGCTTTTATATTTTAACTAGCGGACTCGCGCAGCTCCGCCCGCGCGTTTACTACACATACACCTTTCTCTTGAATCACTGTATCTATTGCTGAAAACTACATTAAAATCCGTTGCGTAGTTTAAAAGATCTAAGCGTACAAACAGCAGGAGCGACTTTGTTTTATAATATGTGATAATAATAAAGAAGATACTTGTTCAAATCAAATACAAATCCTTTATTGTAATAATTGTGGTTACAGTGATGGAACATAACAGATTGTTACTACTAAATTTACTTAAAAACCAGAAATTAACTACTACCTACTCTCCGACTGGTTTTTTTTATACAACCTGGACTGAATACTCTAAACTGAATCAATGAGAAGGTAATAATATGTTTTTTTTTTATAAATATCCTTTTTACAGTTAACCTTTTTACATTGAGGGTAAAAAAGTAATCTGTCCCAGACTCCTAGCGACGATAGAGAAAAATTGCCATCATAAAGTTTGTATCGCTCACCGTCACCGCCTACTTGTTGGCGATATAACACGGGCGTGTGTCGGGACAATACTTCATGCCGACAAAAAATATCCTGAAATATTTTGAGAATATAACGGAGGAATGATTCTGTATGGATTTATTGCAAATTTTGGTTTAAATGGCACGAGGCTTACATTACATCATTATCGTCATCTCGTCAAAGACTGCATGTTTTGGATACTTGTAATATGTGGAAACTTAATTAACCTGTAAACAATGATTACCCGATTTCAAAAAAGGCGGAGGTTCTATGTTCCACTGTATAGTTTTTATATATGTTAACCGATTTCTCCGCCAACTGTTGACCGAATTTAAAAACTATATTTTGTTCGGTTGGATACTTCCAATTTGTTGTTACTATATTTTTTTGTATGAAAATATCACCAATACTACTACTAATATTACATTACTATGGTATGAGCTCATCCGCTGTTAAGTTTTTTGATAGTTACTTTGCTAGTCGGACGCAGCAAGTGGAAATAAGAGGACCAGACAATACACCCTCTTTGTCGCAGCCTAGAAAAGTTATTAGAGGCGATCCATATTGGGACCTTTGATGTTTACTTTGTATAGTGCAGATGTAATCAATGAAACAAAGCACTGTAAGTTCCACATTTACGCAGACGATATTCAACTGTATATATCTTGTAAAGCACGTGATGTAGCTGCAACAGTACAAATGTTAAATTTCGCCGGATCGCTACGTGGGCTGATAAAAATTGCCTAACGCTTAATCCCAGTATGTCCAAATTTATAATACTAGGGACTAAAAATCAAATAAATACAGTATCTGAAAGGGGTGTGCACGTCCAAATAAAAAAAAGAGACAGTCGAAAGAGTAAAATTTGAAAGTCACATAGCTAATGTTGCTAGAAACTGTTTTTATCGACTCAAGGTACTTTACCAAATAAGAAAATCTCTCAGTACGGAAATTAGAATTAAACTAACTGAATCTTTAATTTTATCAAAATTCAACTTTATGGATGTTGTTTATGGACCACGGCTACTTGATCCGACCCAAAAACTTATTCAGCGCGTACAGAAAGCTTGCGCAAGATTTTATTTTACAATCCCGCCACGCACACACACTACACCCTATCTAAATAGTTACAATATAATAAAAATGAAGGCACGGCAAAAAATACACATAGCTTGCTTATTATTCAACATTCTTGCCAATTGTCTCATATTTTTAATCTAAGTTTACAAGCTGGCCTCTTTCCGTCAATGTGGAAAGTGGCTTCCATTACACCAATTCACAAAGATGGAGCAACAGATGATCCGAAAAATTACAGGCCTATTTCTCTTCTGACTGCTTTCTCCAAGATCTTGGAGAAAATAGTAAACAAGAGGCTCGTTAACTATTTGGAAACGCAGAACCTGTGGTCAGATAAACAATTTGGTTTCAGGAGACAAAAATCTACGAGTGACGCAGTGGCATTACTTACTGATCTTACATCTAGCTACCTTGATAAAGGGCGTAGTTGCTTAGCAGTCTTTCTAGATCTGGCCAAGGCGTTCGATACCGTTTCAGTGCTTATTCTCCTAAAAAAATTGGATAAAATTGGTATACGTGGGGTTGCATTGGACTGGTTCACGAGTTATCTATCAAACAGACAACAACTAGTGCAGATTAATGGTCTTAAAAGCGATCCGCTGCCAGTTAACTTTGGCGTCCCACAAGGTAGTATTCTCGGACCCACGCTATTTCTTATATATATGAATGACTTACATGACCTGGAAATCCCTTCTTATCTTATCTGTTACGCTGACGACACCGTGGTTCTGTTCCGGGGATCTACTTGGGAAAACGTTTTTTCTGTCGCGGATAAGGGTATGACTCGTATTGCCAAGTGGTTAGAACAAAACCTTCTTACACTTAATACTAGTAAGACTAAATTTGTTTGTTTTCACAAGACCGCTGCGTCAAGTCCCGACAAGCGCCTCAATCTACACATCCATTCCTGTTCACATTCTATAGACTCAGCTGTCTCATGTAACTGTATCGTACTTCAGCGTACAACGAATATTAAGTATCTGGGCATAGTGCTGGATGAGCATCTAACCTTTCAGGTCCACATAAATGGACTGGCAGGGAAAGTGAGAAAATTAATGAGGATCATGCGAATCCTAAGACGCTCGGCAAACCTTGCTACCTTAAAAACTGTTTACTATGCAGTGTGTCAATCAATTATCACGTATTGTATTGGGATTTGGGGGTCTGCAGCAAAAACGCATCTAATTGTTCTAGAAAGAGCTCAACGTGGAATTTTAAAGGTAATGCTACGGAAAACTTTTAGATTTCCGACGGATTCACTTTATTGTACCATGAAAGTTTTGCGTGTTAGGCAATTGTATATTTTAAGGGCCTGTCTATCTGTTCATAAGTCGCTTCTTAAATCGCCAGATTATAAAAAATTCTTGGAAAAATGCGTTTTCAGGGTACCTACCCCCACAGTTAAAACCACCTTTGCAAAAAGGTTTGCTCGCGTCTGTTTTTTGGCAACGTACAATGCTGTTACATCTCGTAATAATTTGAGTGTTCTTTCTGTGAAGGAAGTTAAGGAAAAATTGACAAAGTTGCTTTTAAGTCTGGATTATAATCAAACAGAATCTCTATGTATCAATAGATAAACCTCTCAAATTCGGATTTAGTAGGTACTCCTTTGCCTATCATACACAAACGTACACACACTGACATACGCACATATAAACTTTCGCACATTCTCAAGCTTATTTAAACACTTCTTCTAAACAAGTCTTGTTTAAATTCTGATGTCCACTTCTTAGCTGGTTTCCCAAGATACAGGCTGTGCCTAGTTTGGGAACCCCTGGTAATTCTTTTAAGAATGTTTATTGTTGTGTCTAGTTTGTAATTGTGTATTGTAAAACTGTGTGTTTTTTTAAATAAATTAAAATAAATTAAAAAATAAAATTAATCAAGCCCCTGCGAATTTATCGAAAAAATTGGTTGGGTCCCGCGATGTGGCAACATATCCGACGCGATGATCCAGATGGTCGATGGTAGTCCCACGCCATCGAAACGTCGCCTTTCGTGGGAGTTTCAGATTTGCCGCATCGGAATGCTGGAACGACCTGCCACCACCTTTTTTTCTTTTTTTTTTGACGCGTAGGAAGTCTTCCAAAGATCCCCGGGAGCTGTGGGGCTCGACCGGGGTATGTTCCCACATACCCACTAAAACCGCCACGGCTGTCACATCGGCACATGAGAGGGGAGGCCCCTCAGTGCCTTGCCTTTGAGCCCGCCGCCGGGGGGCGCATTGTAGCCCCCCGGGAACCTGTCACGGTACTCACGGGGACGGGGGTCGCAACCCCGCCGCTGTCCTCCTCGGAGTCACCGCCGTACTCAATGGACGTTCAAAGGGCCCTCACCCCGAACGTCCAGCGACTCCGAAGGATCCTGCCACCACCTATGCGAAGTCTGAAAAATATAAAATCATTTAAGCTAAAACTGAAACAGTATTACTTACACTTACAGCTACAACAAAATAAGCATTAAAACTTCACCTTACCTCACTGTTTCAGACAGGGAACGCAGGAAATGAGCAGTTTAGGAGCAGCACAGCATCTATGATGGCGAATCTATGATGATGATTAATATTACTTTTTAAAACTACACAGTCCTAATCACTTTGAGCTCGATATTTATTCCCTATCGAATCTTTTAATTATTTTATTTTATTAATTTTTGTACGGCCAATCTATCTACTTATAATAAAACTGTAACAGGTCCAATTCTGTACATTGAAGATGTTTTGAAAATTATTTTTGGAGGGCATTCTATAACCGATACTGAGGCCGAAAATGTAATTTTTTAAATTTTTGTCTGTCTGTCTGTCTGTATCACGGCTGAGCATCACGCCTAAACTACTGAATGGGTTCAAATGAAACTTGGCATGATTTGAGATCTTACTACGAGGTAGGACATAGGATACTTTTTATCCCGTAGGTAATCTAGCACGGTTCTTTTGGAAGAGGGGATTAAAGTCAAAATGGGTACTTGGTTATACGCTTGGTCAGATTTTAGAAATTTTTCTTTATAATATATTAAATATTAGTAAGGGAACACTCATAGAGAGTTGTTATCAAGGTTTTGTAATCGATCGGGTTAAGCAACGTTAGGTAAGGTCATTAAATAGATGGGTGACCGTTTAACGCCATTTGAACTAAACGGGTCCGTGCTTTGGAGAGCAAGTAAAAAGTGGGTCCCAGTTTTTAACCGACTATAAAAAAGGAGGTTATGTTTTCGATGCGAATGTCTGTTATTAAAAGTTTAGTTAACGTAAAAATAGCGCAGGCGGAGCTGCGTGGGTCAGCTAGTTAATTAATAAAATTAATTAATTGTTCGTAAATTAATAAAATTAATTTATTAATATAATTTTTATATGGCTCGTATCTCAATTGCCAAGTGCCAGAGCGTTGCGTGAGCGAGCACACACATAATACTTTTAATCTAGCGTTATTACTACCTATATTAATTATTTTAGTTTTGTGTTTTATTGTTATTTTATTTATTACTAGCTGACCCACGCAGCTCCACCCGCGTTATGTTTACGCTAACTAAACTTTCAATAATATACATTCCGATAGAATACAAAACCTCCTTTTTTTAAAGTCGGTTAAAAATTTGGACCCTCTTTGTACTTGCCCTCCGAAGCACGGAGACGTTTAGTTCAAATGGCGTTACACGGTCACCCATCTATTTAATGACCTTACCTAACGTTGCTTAACCTGATCGATTTCCAAACATTGTTAACAACTGTCTATTAGTGTTCCCTTACAAATATTTATTATAATTATAATGAAAAATTGTTAAATCGGAGCAAGCGTATAACCAAGTACACATTTTGACTTTAATCCCCTCTCCCAAGGGAACCGTGCCGAATGTCGGGATAAAAAGTATCCTATGACCTACCTCGGAGTATTAACTCAAATAATGCCAAGTTTCGTTTCAATCCATCCAGTAGTTTCGGCGTGATGCGCAGCCGAGGTACAGACAGACAAACATAAAAAAAAAAATTTTTGGTTTTAGTATCGGTTATAGAATGCCCTCCAAATATAATTTTCAAAATATCTTCAATGTACAGAATTGGACCAGTAACTTTTTTATTATAAGTATAGATGTAACCATTTATAACTACAATGATTAATTCTATTATTACACTCATCTCATCATATACGTACCTATACGTATATATTTATAAATATTATGGTGTAAATACATAATATTATATTACGGTTAAATAATAATAATATCCTGGAACAATTCACACACGGTCATCTGATCCCAAACTAGGCAGAGCCTGTACTATGGAAACCAGACAACTGATACTAATACATATATACTTTTTTTTTTTTGTAAATATGTAAATACTTATATAGATAAAACACCCAGACACTTGGTGGGAATCGAACCCACGACCTGTTGGGTAGCAGACAGGGTCACTAACCACTAGACCAACAGGCCCGTCAAATAATAATAATCTTCTAATTCTTAAGATATTTTTAGACAGGTACCTTGTTGTAACCGTCAAAGTTGGTGTTCACCAAGGTAGTGCCCTTAGTCCCTTGTTGTTCAACATCGTCATAAATTACCTTACAGCAAAAATACAAAGACCAACACCGTGGAACCTCCTTTACGCTGATGATGTGGTCCTCGTCTCCGACAACTGGTACGAGATTCAAGAAAGCCTAGAGCAATGGAGAGCGGCATTAGAAGAAAATGGGTTACGCGCATTAGTAGAACGAAAACCGAATATATTATCTGTAACTTTAGCCCTCATGATGCCTCCAGTGCAGATGCATGTGACCCTCGGAGTACCAACTGGATCGGTGTATGGTCCAATTGGATACATAATGCATGTTAATAGTGTAATTAACGTGATAAAACATTGCCAAGTATATATGTACGCAGACGACATGTGTCTACTATATGCGTCTAAAGATTTAAGAGAATCGCAAAATTATGTTCAATCAGATTTCGAAAACATAACTAAATGGGCACATGATAATGGAATAATTATAAATTTTACTAAAACTAAGGTCATGCATATTTTCTCACCATATAGCATCTACAATAAAGATGATAGTAGACCAGATATAAACCTTACGGGACATACTTATGAATGTATTCACACTGAAAAAGTCGATTGTCAATGTTCAAGCATAGAAGAGGTAGACAGATACAGGTACCTAGGCTTGCTGGTGGATCGTCATTTTAGCTGGAAATTACATGTAAGTGAAGTATGTGGAAAACTAAGATCAGTTCTGGGTAAATTCTTTCATTTAAGTAGTTTTGTTAGTAAAAAGACTTTGTTTGTACTTTATTGCGCGCTTGCAGAATCTATAATAAGCTATGGCTTGAGCAGTTATGGCCTCGCATTTAAAACACAGTTAGACTATATTAAGCAGTTACAAATTAGACTTTTAAAATATTTAGTAACCAAAAAAGTAAAAATGAAATGTAAACCAAATTATGACAAGTTGTTTTCTGTATGTAAATTACTTCCAGTACATCAACAAGTAGAATACCTTATAGCTATTGAGCAATGTTATAAGAACGAATATAAAAAGAAAATCACACATAAATATTATACTAGGCAAGTTAAACAAGGAAAATTTGTGGCACCTTCAGTCAAAAACTACTATGGTAAGAGAACTAGAAAATATATGATTCCTGAAATATATAATAAAATAGACTTATTAAGAGACAAAAAATTAAAGAATTTAACTATATGCACTATAAAGAAGAAACTTAAAAGCTGCTTGCTTTTAAGATTAAAGAATGTTGTGCATTGACACGCTTGTTTTGTGAACATGCTGTTTGTATTTATTTGGTAAGCGTATGTAATAAAAACTCTAAAAAGGTAAAACCACAAGTAAAACTGAGCGCCTATTTCGCCAACAAACTGCGCGGTGCAGTTTGGCGAATTATTGTTATTATATGTTTTTGCAAATCTTTTAAGAAATAAAAAAAAAAAAGATATCAAACTTGCAAATACAACCTTGCCAAGGGTAAAAACCTATAAATATCTGGGCTCAGTACTTTCGGAAGATGGGTCCATTGAAGATTCTGTGCGTTATATCAGCTTCAATGGACCCATTGAAGCTGATATAACGCACAGAATAACGTCGGGCTGGAACAAGTGGCGTATGTTGACTGGAGTCTTCTGTGATCCAAAAATGCCCATACAAACTAACTAAACAAACTAAAAGGCAAAGTGTATAAAACAGCTGTTAGGCCAGCGCTTCTGTACGGCGGCGAAACATGGCCTGAAAAAGACCCACGAGCAAAAACTCCACACGGCAGAAATGCGTATGTTACGATGGGCAGGAGGAATCACACTCCGAGACAAGGTTGCAGATATAGTAGATAAATTGAAAGAGTCGAGACTGAGATGGCACGGTCATATACTACGACGAACGGATGACCACGTAGTGAAAAAGTGTCTTTCCATGGCTACGAAGAAGAGGGGAAGAGGTAGACCACTAACAACATGGTTGACGAAGGTCCAAAAGGACATGAGGGAGATGGCACTCAAAGAAGATGATGCACAAGACCGAAATAAATGGCGTCACATGATTGGGAAAGCCGACCCCGCGTAACGGGAAAAGGCGAGGCCAAAGAAAGACCTTGTAGTAAGCGTCACCTCAATCTGAAGGGCGCACTGAAAACCAACGCCGTGCTTAAACACGGCTTGATGCTGAGTGCGTCCTTTTGTGTGACACCACCACCATAAGTTCAATTTTATTAAAATAAGTTTTTTATATTGTAAGTATGTTCTTGTTATGTTGTGTTGTTACAATGGTTGTACTTTTTATTAGTGTGGTGTTTCATAATAAATATTTATTCATTTATTCAATAAAAAGAATAAAATAATTTTAATATTATTGAAGTTGGTGCTAAAATATACAGTAGATACGCCAACACCAACTTATAAATTAAATAATTATTAATATGTAAATTATTATTGTGTTATAGAAGTCGGTTTAATTTTTTTATATTTTATTATATTTAGTGTATGGGCATGGGCATGATCTTTTCACTTTAAGTTTATTAGTGCAAGCTTGTATACGCTTCGTCTCAGTTAAGGTTACAATCACTAGCAGACATTTCCTTATTTGCATTTAACGAGCACGTTGTTAAATATTTTAACTTTACGACGGGACATTCAATCGTAAAGACACGAATACTGAAGATATTAGGCGGGCGGGACTAGAACACTATACTATGTATCTCTTACTTTCCAGCCTTTGTCTGTCTAAGGTCTGGAGCTATGACGTGAAATTATAGCCCCTTTGTTATTAACTTGTTAAAATATATCCCAACTTTCATCATTCTTCGCGAAAAAGTTTTCAGTACGTAGACACTCTGTATAAAAATAAAGTTTTATCACAAAAACGCAACTGTGTTAGCTTGTTCTGTTAATCGTTTATTTAGACAGCATAGAGCCTTAAAGCGTAACACATACGTGTTGCATTTCCACATCCTCTAACGGATTTCCATATTCGGCCGCTGTCAAAAATAAATATCTTCGAGGCTTTAGTGAAAAGAGCTGGCAATTGGGATCAATAACTTTTGACGTGAACGAAGTGGGCTCTCTCGTCCTACATATTTCATCGTAATATCCCGAGTAGTAATCAATATTACTAGGTAATGTTGTCGGCACGGATTTCTTTGATCCAATGTTCAGATATTCAAGAACAGAAAATCTCGATTTATAGAGGTATTGTTGCAAAGAGGTAACATCAAACTATTTTATATACTGGCTGAACTGTATTGGCTGTTGCCATGGTGTCGTATAATCATTGTATTGTAAATTATTGCAAATAAATTACTGGGTGCTTTCACTTAAATGAAGTATTTTCTTTTGTAGAAAATAGGAATTATAATAGGTCATGGGCCTCAATATGCCCAGTAGGCAATAATTGTTTTGCTAGGTAGTTTTATTTAGCATAGGTTTACTATTTTTTGAAACATTTTGATTTATTACGTCGTTTTTGTTTGGAATAATTAAGATGGCTTCCCAGAATTCATTTATCTCCAGTGTGCCAAGACTAAGAGGCAGAGAGAATTACAGGGAATGGGCATTTGCAGTTGAAAATTTGCTCGTACTCGAAGGTATGCTAGATTGTATTAAGAGTGACAAAGTTGCTGCAGATGATGCAAAAGCAAAAGCCAAGTTAGTCCTTACAATAGATCCATCGCTATATGTTCACATAAAGAATGCATCTACCGCAAAAGAGTTGTGGTTGAAGCTAAAGCAATTGTTTGATGATTCTGGATTCTCAAGGAGAATATAATTGTTGAGGAATCTGATATCCATTAGACTCGAGAATTGTGATTCTATGACGAGCTATGTGACGCAGATAATTGAGACAGGCCAGAAATTATCTGGAACAGGCTTTCAAGTGAATGACGAATGGATTGGTTGCTTAATGTTGGCTGGATTGCCGGAAAAGTTTTTTCCAATGATTATGGCTATCGAGCACTCCGGCATCGCCATAACAGCAGACGTAATAAAGACGAAGTTAATTGACATGGAGAATCCTGAAGAAGGAAATAATGAGCCTGGTAGTGCATTTGTTGGTAAAAACTATAATAAGGTCGGTCATGTACCGAAAAGTACTGGCCGGTATCAACATGATCAAAGTACATATGGTTCGACGTCAAATGTCAAGAATGTCAAAGTTCGATGTTTCAAATGTAAACAATACGGTCATTGTATGAAACAGTGCAAAGAGCCGAAGAATACTAAGAATAAGAACCCAGCGGCATACAGTGCTGTATTCCTAAGCGGAAATTTTAGTAAACAAGACTGGTATTTGGATAGTGGTGCAAGTGTTCACTTAACGGCAGATGAAAACTTGATTCTCAAAAGATTAGGGCAACCGTACATTAGATCGATAATAGCTGCGAATAAAAGTGCGATGCCAGTTACATGTTCTGGACAAGTAGACATTGTAACCGTTATTCCCAGACGAAACAAACACAGAAAACGTATTCAGAATGTTACGTTGATGGAAGTTCTGTGTGTACCAGATCTTGCAACAAACTTGATATCTGTAAGTCAATTGATTAAAAATGGAAACAGAGTGGATTTTCGTAAGGAGCGCTGTTATGTATATGACAAGCAGAATGTCTTAGTGGCAGTGGCTGACTTAGTAAATGGCGTTTATAAGTTAAGAACGCAGAACAAGAATTGCTTATGGACCACGTCGCCAGCAAAGAATGCCAACAGTGTATTGTGGCATAGACGATTGGGACACTTGAATTCAAATGACATGAAGAAGATGAGAGACGGTGCTGTGACTGGAATATCATACAATGATAAGACAGCTATTGATAAGTCCTCATGTACGGTTTGTTGCGAAGGAAAACAAACACGTTTACCCTTCAATCATACGGGCACCAGGTGTGATGGTGTGCTAGATGTCATTCATGCCGATGTGGCAGGTCCCATGGAGAAGGCTTCGATTGGTGGTTCAAGGTATTACGTAATCTTTTTAGATGATTTTACACGTATGGCATTTATATACTTTATGAAAAATAAGAATGAAGTTATAAGTTATTTTAAAGATTTTAAGGCCATGGTAGAGAATCAGAAAAATTAAAAGATTAAAGTTTTGAGAACTGATAATGGTTTAGAGTTTTGTAGCAATGAGTTCGAGAATTATTTAAAGGGTGCTGGTATAATTCACCAGAAAACTAATGTTTATACGCCGGAACAAAAATACCATACCAGGCTGAACGCATTAATCGAACCATTGTAGAGAGAGCCCGCTGTATGTTGTTTGATGCAGGATTAGACAAGAAGTTTTGGGCAGAAGCAACGAGCAACGCCGTATATCTGCGAAACAGGTCGATAGCATCGGGGCTAAAGGACAAAACTCCATTTGAACTTTGGACTGGTAAAAAGCCAGACTTAAGCCATGTGCGAATTTTTGGCAGTCGCGTAATGGTGCATGTGCCAAAGCAGAAAAGGCTGAAATGGGATATGAAATCGAAGAAACATATTCTTGTAGGCTATGCTGACAATGTAAAAGGATACAGAGTCTACGATCCCATTAAACGAACTGTATTCATTAGTAGAGACGTTATTATTCATGAGAATGTCAATCGAAATAATGAAATATTGGTTTCAGTGGGGAAAGATATTACTCAGAAACCAATGTCAGCAGTTCAAGAGCCTTGTACGTCAAGTTCTGATTCCAAAACTGTAGAACAGTCTACGAAGTCAGATGATTCGGATTCAGAATATGTCGATGTTCAAACTGATTCAAGCGACATTACACCACAAGAAGAGGAATCAGTAATTTCGAAACGCATAAGACGCCCGCCTGAGCGTTACGGGTACACCAATATATGTGCAGGTGAGCGCAAGTACTTCAGCGATCCAGTCAGTGTCATGGAGGCGCTGAGCAGACCTGACAAGGACAAGTGGATCGAGGCCATGAAGGATGAGTTGCAAGCGTTTGAGGACAATGAAGCTTGGGTACCGGTGAGTGAGATTCCTTCAAATAAGTCACTTGTTCAGTGTAAGTGGGTCTTTAAAGTGAAGACCGAAAGTGATAATAGTGTACGTTATAGAGCGCGTCTAGTGGCGAAAGGATTTACGCAAAAGCCTGGTATAGACTATGACGAGACTTTTTCGCCAGTTGTTAGACATTCGACACTTAGGTTACTATTTGCTCTATCTGTACAGTTAGGTTTAGATATTACGCATTTAGACGTTAAGACAGCTTTTTTAAATGGATTTCTTAAAGAAGAAATTTATATGGCTCAACCAAATATTTTTGCGGATGACAAGTTAGGACAGAAGTTTGTTAAGTTAAACCGCGCCATTTACGGTTTAAAGCAGTCATCCAGGTCGTGGTATGAGCGAGTAGACAAATGTTTGCTCGAACAAGGTTTTAAGAGAAGTCATTTAGAACCTTGTGTATTCACCAAGTTAAATGATAATGTTAAAATAATGATTGCTCTTTATGTCGACGACTTTTTCGTATACTCAAATAGTAAAGTCGAGACTGATAAGTTGATCTCTGTGTTGAGTTCTAAATTCAAAATTAAGAATTTGGGGGAACTAACACAATGTTTGGGTATGAGGGTGAAGATTAATAAAAAGGATCATTCAATTTCCCTTGACCAAGAGCAATACATGATAATTTACTAGAGAAATTTGACATGGTGGATTGTAAAATTGCCCATACACCAATGGAATGTAAATTAGATATTAGTAAAGGCGAGATATGTGATACGAGAGTTCCATATCAACAGTTGATAGGTAGCCTGATGTATCTGTCAGTGCTGACCAGGCCTGATATATCTTTTAGTGTAAGTTTTTTGAGTCAGTTTAATAATTGTTATACTAGTTTACATTGGTTGTATGCAAAACGCGTTTTACGTTATTTAAAGAAAACTAAATGTCATTCTTTAAAGTATGTTAAGGGCAATCATCTTCTTGAGGGTTACGTAGATGCGGATTGGGCCAGTAACTCAATTGACCGTAAGTCCTATACCGGATATTGTTTTGTAATGTCTGGTGCTGCCGTCTCGTGGGAGAGCAGAAAACAGAGGACTGTAGCCTTATCAACCATGGAGGCAGAGTATATGGCAATCGCAGAGGCGAGTAAAGAAGCTATTTATTTAAGAAGCTTAGTTCTTCAATTAACTAGTAAATTGTATACTATAACTTTACATAATGATAACCAAAGCGCACAAAAGTTTGTGGCCAATGATACTTTTCACAGGAAAAGTAAGCATATTGATATTAGATATCATTTTGTTAAAGATGCAGTGGTTGATAAGATTGTGAGTCTTAAGTATTTGCCCACATCAGATATGCCAGCTGATGTTTTAACTAAAAGTCTTAGTTTTGTTAATCACAATCGTTGTATTAAGATTTTAGGTGTAACAGAGAAATGTTATTTCGCTGGTGTTTGATGTAGTGGGGGTGTTGCAAAGAGGTAACATCAAACTATTTTATATACTGGCTGAACTGTATTGGCTGTTGCCATGGTGTCGTATAATCATTGTATTGTAAATTATTGCAAATAAATTACTGGGTGCTTTCCCTTAAATGAAGTATTTTCTTTTGTAGAAAATAGGAATTATAATAGGTATATATGTATTTATTGGAATGGAATCCAGAGCAGGTCAGTGATATTAAATTATGTGCAAGCTTCTTTATGATGTAGCATGATATAGCAAATATCCAACACGGGCGGCGGCATATGCCTTGCACAAACCTCAACACAGAACTTCTGCATTTAGGGGTAGTTTTAGATACGCAGCCACTAAGTGCTGCAATAACATACCACCGCCATTGCGCCTGCTTGGTACTGTAAAAACTTTCAGTAAAATTTTTAAAAAGATTGTTCTTGAGAAACAGAAGTCCAACATCTGGTATTAATTCTTATTTGGTTGTATCATTAGGTCTTATTATTATTATTTATATTTTTATAATTGTGTGCAAAAATTCATAAAAAAATAATTAATCTGAATTCTTAAAAACTAATTAAACTGTAATTTAACTAATTAAACTGAATAAAACATGCTAAGGTCATGCCAAAAAAAAAATGATGATTAGGAAATAAATACCCACTGCTAACATTAAATATGATACGAACATTATTCTTATTTCTTGTATAAATCATAATTAAATATTTATTATTCCGTGTATAATTATATTACTAATAGGTACTGTTTGGTGTTGTCTATAAATTTGTTTGTTGACTGTTGACAATTTTTTTTTGTTATTTAATATTTTGACTAGTAAGCCACCTAAGGCTTCATCTGAAAATCAGCGCTGCATATTGTTGCCTTTTAGAGACACATTATACACACCGAGACTGCTACTATTGCTAAGTGTGTCTTACATCTAGTTATTTATACTGTTTGTCACCTTTAAATTTAATTATTATGTTTGTATCTATCACCAATATAAGTCAATGTCATTGTTTGTAGATAAAAACGACTTTTCTTATTTTGGGAAAGAAAAATGAATATAGCGGACAATTAAAAGCTGATCCAACACTTTGTACCATTCTTTTCTATATTTCTTCTATCATATCTTGTTTATTTTGTGTATATACCTCCTTTGCAAAAAAAACGGGCGGTTTTGATTTTTCTACATTATTGGTAATAATTTAGTTCTGAGGAGGTTTTAATAGCCAAACTATGTTACTGGCACATAATTAAACAGTCTGCGAATGAAAAAAAGTTCATTCCAAATTCGAAACCTTTGTTTATAAAAATAATAATCCCTTTTTTCAGTTTGTGAATTTTTACTTACTTTTCGCGGGTTTTCGGGTAAAAGGTTATAAGGTAACTAAAATTAACTTCTTGTTTTTTTTAGTAGAATAATTTATGTTCGGCGCATAATCCTGCCTTTTTGTGACTTAAAACAAATATCTTCGTGTCTATTGCAATGGCAGAAAAAGCAATAAGAGCTAGTAAAATTATAGCGCTCCTGGAAGAGGGGTGTAGCCAGTGTTACGTCTCACAGCGGTTAAACGTGAGTCGTTCAACCGTCCAAAGAACCTGGACTCGATACCAAGAGACAGTTTCCTTTCAGAGAAGGCAAGGTTCTGGGAGAAAACGTTGCACACAACCACGAGACGACCGCTTTTTAGTGACTCAGGCGCTGCGTAACCGCAAATGCAGTTACATAGACCTCAAAAGAAACCTTGAAGAGGTGCGAGGAACGCAAGTTAGCCTATGGACTGCGAGGAGGAGGCTTTTAGCAGCTGATATACGCAGTCGACGACCAGCACGGGCCCCTAAGTTACTCCGTGAGCACCGCATTGCTCGATTGGGGTTCGCTAGAAATTGCCTATCTTGGACACTACGTAACTGGAGTAACGTACTCTTCTCGGATGAGTCTCGAATTTGTCTGCATGGTGAGGACGCTATGCCGACGTGTGTTTTGAAGAAATCACACCTTATGGTGGGGGGTCCGTTATGTTTTGGGTGGGCGTAAGTTCTAGCTATCGTACTGAGATAATATTCATTGAAAATGGCTCACTAAATGCGCAAAGGTACATAACAGAAATCATTTGTCAACATGCACTACGCGCACTGGCTGTAATTGGTGATGATGCCTTTTACATGGACGATAATGCTAGGGCCCACCGTTCTGGCGCTGTAGTTGCTTATATGCAAGAGGTCGGTATTCGTCGTTTGGATTGGCCAGCGCGGAGTCCCGACCTTAAACCCATTGAGCACGTCTTGGACCTCCTAAAAAGGCGAGTACGATCTGTCCAACCACCTCCACAAAACATCAGGGAGCTGAAACGTGTGATCTCAGCTGAGTGGGAACACATTTCACAGGACACCATCAAAAGCCTAGTGGAAAGCATGCCAAGAAGATTACATGCCGTAATTGCTGCTAGTGGAGGTCACATCCATTATTAATTTTTATTATTTAATGTTTTTTTTTTATTAAAATTCCATAAAAATTCTCTTAGTTTGAATTTCACTATACCCATAAAAATGTTCACTTTAACACGGCTCTTTGTTTTCATTAACTGAAACACCGATTCCAGGATTTAAGTGTTAAAACCTATATTCTCATTGATAATAAGAAATTTCTAGTCATCTAAGCTAATGAAATACTAAAAATAATAATATTATCCATAGAAAAGCCAATGACTGTAAGGTGCCCGTTTTTTTTTGCAAAGGAGGGTATAATAAATAAACTCGAAAGTAGCAACAGGTTCACTTATTAGCCATAGTCTGTTCAGTAGATATGGCAAGTTATTATAATAAATAAAAAGGAGACACTCATGTATATGAGTAGCTGGGCATATGAGTAGTTATAGGTAGCTGTATAGCTACCTATTGTTGTTATCAATCTTTAGCAATCGATCGGGTTAAGCAACGTTAGGCAAGGTTATTATATAGACGGGGTGTGGACCCTTTGAGCGTCCATTGAGTACGGCGGCGACTCCGAGGAGGACGGCGGCGGGATTGCGACCCCCGTCCCCGTGAGTACCGTGACTGGTTCCCGGGGGGCTACAATGTGCCCCCCGGCGGCGGGCTCAAAGGCATGGCACTGAGGGGCCCCTGGTGCAGATCCCACCGGAGAGCCCTGGGGTCCCCCCTCTATTAGTATTTTACCTCTTTTATCAAAAATATATAGAAAAGGCGGTTTGTATGCAAATGACCGACTATCTTGAGGGCAACAATATTTTACTAAGTAAACAATCTGGTTTTAGAAAAAATCATAGCACAGCTACCGCATTAATTGATGTTACTGACGACATACTTACTGCCCAAGATAACGGTATGTGTACTATTCTGGTTTTACTCGACTTTTCGAGGGCATTTGACTCTATCAACATATCACTACTGTTGTCCAAAATGGCGTATTATGGTTTTCATGCTTCTGCTATTCAATGGTTCAATAGTTACTTAAGCAATCGTACTCAATTTGTAGAACTTCGTGATATGACAGGAAATACGGTACGGTCTGAACTAGCTTCACTAAATCGAGGTGTACCTCAGGGGTCTATTTTGGGCCCTCAGCTCTACACTCTGTACACAGCAGACATAGTCCAAGAAATATTAAATTGTAAATATCATATTTATGCTGATGACCTGCAGATATACTGTTCCTTCAAACCTGAAGAGTACGATCATGCCATAACTACAGTAAATGAAGATTTGCAAAGGATAGTGAATTGGTCAAGTAACAACTCCCTGACTTTAAATCCCTCAAAAACAAAATTTATGTTGCTTGGTTCCTCAAATCAATTAAATTCACTTCATCCAAGTCAAAATAATTTGACAGTCATGGGGGCCAAAATTGATAGGGATTTCGAAGCACGCAATCTCGGGCTCATTATGGATGCAGATCTCAGGTTTGAGGCGCATATCTCTGAGTGTGTACGCAACTGTTTTTATCGCCTGAAAGTTTTATATAAAATTCGGCCATTTCTTAGTACTGAATTACGGATTAAACTAGTTGAGGCCTTGGTACTAGCTAAACTAAATTATGCAGACACTGTATATGGACCTAGGCTTTCAGCTAAAACGGAACGCCTTATACAAAGAGTCCAAAATGCTTGTGCCCGTTTTTGTTTCTCTGTCCCGCCGCGGGCTCATGTAACACCTTTCTTGAACCAGCACCACTGCATAAAGATGAAGTCTCGTCGCAAAATACATTTAGCTTGTTTACTTTTTGGAGTCATAAAGCTTCAAAAGCCCTCTTATTTATTTGAAAAGTTAAACTGGGTAAATGAATATAGTTTTTTACACAGTTTTTTAACTAATGCAGACATTATCGTACACAATTTAAATGTATATGTAAATTTTGTTCCTAATAAAGATTTTTATTATTATTATTTTTTTATAGGAACCGAGAGCCCAGACACTGTGCTCAGCAGTTGGGTATACCTAGACATAGATCCGCAGCATTTCGTGGTAGCTTCCGCTACGCAGCATCCAAATGCTGGAATAACCTACCACCACCGATTAGAAATCTCAATAATATTTCCTCTTTTAGATCAAGGTTGAAAGAATTTGTGTTGCTTATTCAATTAAGAAATGAAAATATTATTCCCGATATTTCTATAATTTGATCTTATTTTTTTATTTTTTTTACTACACTTTCAGACTTGTAACAATTATTCTTTTATTTTTTCCAAAATGATATGATATTGCATTTAAAGGATAACATTTATTTGATTACTAGTACTTATCAAAATACCTATTACAATGAAAACTAGAAATTACAAAATTGTTTTTTGTACAGTTTTTTTTTTTTGTATAGTATATGCGCCACCTTAAGTTCATACAAAAGTAAATAAATATTTATCACTAAAACTATAGACATAATATGTATATCGAAATCTATTTTTATAAATATATATATTATATTGATTTTATGCTGTAACCTATCCTGAACGATGATGAACTATGTATTACTTAGACTTTCCTGAATCACCGGTGGTACTGGCTGAAAACCAGCGCTGGTTGCATTTTGGTGACCAGCATATGCTGAGCCAGGCACCTTTTCGACGCAAGTGTACTGGAGTCGCATAACGCACAATTAGGTTACATTTTTTTTTTATTCTCTTTGTAACATTTTTTTTTAGTATATCGTATTTCCTATTTTATACATTGTTATTTTTTTTTTTGCGTCGAATAAATTTTTTACTTACTTACTCATGTGCCGATGTGACAGCCGCGGGGGTTTTAGTGGGTAAGAATCCCACATACCCCGGTCGAGCCCCACAGCTCCCGGGGATAATTGGACAATTTCCCCCGCGTAAAAAAAAAAAACTTATTATAATATAGATGGGTGACCATTTAATGACATCTGAACTAAGCGTCTCCGTGATTCGGAGGGCAAGTAAAAAGTGGGTCCCAGTTTTTAACCGACTTTAAACAATGGCGGTCATGTATTGAAAGCAAATGTATTCCTTTAAAAAAATAGTTAACGTAAAAAAAGCGCGGGCGGAGCTGCGCGGGTCAGCTAGTCTTATAATAAGAACCTTTCCGTCTAAATCATGACGACGTGAACACGGCTTAATTAAGATTATATTATCCTGATGAGTAGATAATATTTCCTTGTTGTCATCGTTCCTGGGTGATTATTAAGAACGTAATACATACTTAATAATTTCACGTAACTTGAAACATGTTCGTACATGTAATGTGAGGCTTAATTACCTACGATATTCCCTGGAATTAGAGGCTTTATGAGTACGGTAAGAACTTTTAGAGGTAAATAATTATTCTAAGGTTAGATATATTTTTTTGGTTGGTATATTGGTATTTTTGGAGATTTGAAAGTTTTATTATTTACTAGCTGACCCACGCAGCTCCGCATGCGCTATTTTTATGTTAACTAAACTTTTAATAACAGACATTCGCATCGAATACATAACCTCCTTTTTTATAGTCGATAAAAAACTGGGACCCACTTTTTCTTGCTCTCCGAAGCACGGACCCGTTTAGTTCAAATGGCGTTAAACATTCACCCATCTATTTAATGACCTTACCTAACGTTTCTTAACCCGATCGATTACAAAACCTTGATAAAAACTCTATATGAGTGTTCCCTTACTAATATTTATTATAATTATGAAGAACAATTGATAAAATCGGACCAAGCGTATAACCAAGTACCCATTTTGATTTTAATCCCCTCTCCCAAAAGAACCCTGCTAGATTACGGGATAAAAAGTATCCTATGTCCTACCTCGTAGTAAAATCCACCGCATCCCATCCCATTTCCCATTCCCATCCCATCCCATAGTCCCATTTCTTTTTTTTTCAACTTTCCACTCGCAGGCCTGTTGGAAGAAATTTCTTTAGAAATAAGCTGTGCCTTTGTGCCTTTCTTTCCTATATTTCCGTTTTTCCTGTAATTTTATTGTGTGTACAAAAATTATAAAATAAATAAATAAGATCTCAAATCATGCCAAGTTTCATTTCATAATCTTTCCATATACACTACAATAGTTCATACACCTTTCGAGGTCAACTGCCATTTTTTACCATTTTAGCAGTTGATCCCGGGAGGTGTTTTACACACCATTTATTTATTACAAAGGACCTCTACGTGTTGGGTCCGTCCCCACGCAAGCTTCTAAAATGTCCGTGAATAAAATACCATGGACATAATAATAATATTCTGGGACAATCCTGCGTGGATTGTCACTGTCATCTGATCCCAAACTAGGCAGGGCCTGTACTATGAAAACCTGACAACTGATAATAATACTTATATACTTTCTTTTGTTGTAAATAAATATTTCAGTTAATATATAAATAACACCCAGACACTTGGTAGGAATCGAACCCACGATCTATTGGACCGTCCAGCGTGTCTAACCACTAGACCAACAGGCCCGTCAGTTTCGTGAACAGTAGGCTCATCTAGTAGAGTCTGCGTTATTTATGAGACACAATAAACCGCTGTGGTAAATAAAACACGATCCTATGTTCTATGCTGATGAGGGAATTGATTGAGTATATAGCTCGCTTTATAATATGAAGCTCCATGATGGCTTGCAAGAACTGGGTGGGGAAAAATATAATAAGACTAGCGACCCGCCCCGGCTTCGCACGGGTGTAATTGAGAAAAAAAAAGAAGTGAATAATTTAAAGCTACTGCCTTTGATTATAGAATTTCTTGGAATTATTTATCAGTTTGTAGCTGACTTTTCGTAACACAATATGAACAAATTTTGTATAGAAGTGACGCGTGAAAGGGCTACATATAGCTGCCTGTCCATGGGCAAAGTACTCAACGCTTAGGTTTAAGCCTGTAACGTTGAATCTCTGAGCTTGACGGCTACGGCTACGGCTATCACGTTGGCACATTAGAGGGCGGACCTGGGCTATCTGTCGGGATCTGCACCAGCTGATACCACTCAGTGCCTTGACTTTGAACCCGTCGCCGGAGAGGCACATTATAGTTCCTCGAGAACCTGTCATGGTGCTCCCGATCAAGGGAAGCCTTTAATGGGATTTACGGGACCCTGTTGGTGGTCAACCGGGTATGTAGGTTTCTTATAAACTAAAGCCCCAACGGCCGTGCAATCAGCACATAAGAACCCCTTCTTGGGCTATCCGGTGGGATCTGCAACATTATACCCTCAGTGGCTTGCCTTTGACCCCGCCACCGGGGAGCACAATAAAGCCACCTGGGAACTTTTCACCGTGCTCAAGGTTACAGGGGTCACGGGGGAAGCCTTCAATTGGTCCCCGGGACCCTGTTGGCGGTCAACCGGGTTATGTAGGATTCTTATACACTAAACCCCCAACGGCTGTTAAATTAGTACATAAGTAGGAGACCTGGGCCATCCAGTGGGATCTGCACCAAGATCCCTCAGTGGCTTGCCTTTGAGCCCGCCACCTGGGGGCACAATAAAGCCGGGTGGCTTTATTGTGCCCCCAGGTGGCGGGCTGGTGGGGCGGGAAACTATCATCGTGCTCAAAGATACGGGGATCGCGGGGGAAACCTCCAATAGGCCCCAGGATCCTGCGGGCGATCGACTGCAGTATGTGTCCCCCACGGCTGTCCACACAAAAGAGTGTGCACCGTGTACCCCTCAGTGCAAGGCGAGGGCCTTTGAAGCCGCTGCCGGGGGCGCATTATAGCCCTCCGGGAATCTGTCACCGTTGTCACAGTTTAAGGGAGTAGCGGGGGAAACATCCAATATGTCCCCGGGATCCCGTGGGGAAGTCAAACTGGGTATTTGGGATTCTTACCCACTAAAACTCCCGTGGCTATCACATCGGCACATGAGAGGGAAACCTGGGTTCTCGGGTGGGATCTGCACCAGGTGTCCCTGACTGACAGACTCGGACTGGCTGAATCCGAGTCAGTCCCGGTCAGTCCCGTCAGTCTCGGTCAGTCCCGGTCAGTCCCGGCCAGTCCCGGTCAGTCCCGCTCAGTCCCGGTCAGTCCCGCTCAATCCCGCTCAGTCCCGGTCAGTCCCGGTCTGTCCCGCTCAGTCCCGGTCAGTCCCGGTCAGTCCCGGTCAGTCCCGCTCAGTCTCGCTCAGTCCCGCTCAGTCCCGGTCAGTCCCGGTCTGTCCCGCTCAGTCCCGGTCAGTCCCAGTCAGTCCCGCTCAGTCCCTCTCAGTCCCGCTCAGTCCTGGTCAGTCCCGCCCAGTCCCGCTCAGTCTCGGTCAGTCCTGCTCAGTCTCGCTCAGTCCCGCTCAGTCCCGGTCAGTCCCGGCCAGTCCTGTTCAGTCCCGCTCAGTCCCGCTCAGTCCCGGTCAGTCCCGGTCAGTCCCGCTCAGTCCCGGTCAGTCCCGCTCAGTCCCACTCAGTCCCGGTCAGTCCCGCTCAATCCCGGTCAGTCCCGCTCAGTCCCGGTCAGTCCCGGTCAGTCCGAGTACCACACCGTACCACACCGTACCACACCGTACCACACCGTACCACACCGTACCACACCGTACCACACCGTACCACACCGTACCACACCGTACCACACCGTACTACACCGTACCACACCGTACCACACCGTACCACACCGTACCACACCGTACTACACCGTACCACACCGTACCACACCGTACCACACCGTACCACACCGTACCACACCGTACCACACCGTACCACACCGTACCACACCGTACCACACCGTACCACACCGTACCACACCGTACCACACCGTACCACACCGTACCACACCGTACCACACCGTACCACACCGTACCACACCGTACCACACCGTACCACACCGTACCACACCGTACCACACCGTACCACACCGAACCACACCGAACCACACAGAACCACTCACACACTCACTCACTCACCCACTCGCCCGCTCGCCCACTCGCCCGCTCGTCCACTCGCCCACTCGCCCACTCGCCCACTCGGCATAGGAAGTCGCATAAGAAGTTTCACTTCAAAAACTTCTCACCGTGCTGAAAGTTTCGGGGACCACGGGTAGACCTCCAATAGGCTTCCGTCGACCGAGGTGTGTGGGATTCTTACCCACTAAAACTCTCGTGGCTGTCACATCGGCACATGAGAGGGGGTTCTCCGGTGGGATCTGCATCAGCTGTCCCTCAGTGCATTGCCTTTGAGTCCGCCACCGGGGGGCGGGTATATTATATCCCGGATATTTACCTACTTTATAATATATGGAATTAATGAAATTCTCTAGTACTTGATTGTTAACTATGTATCTCTTTCGGTTTAGTCAATGTAAGCTATGTAAGTTTATTACTTAGATAAAACTTAATACCTTCAATGAAAAATTATCTAACCGATGGTGAAAATCGCTGCGTGGTTTAGGAGGTGCTATCCGATATTAACAGACTCGGATAGCGACTTTGTTTCACCCTATTTAAAGATACTTTGACATCGTTGGTCCCCAACACCAGCCAACCTATAGAAAAAACCCTGACTGACAGACAGACAATAATTCCAATAAAGTTTTTGTTTTTTTTTTATATCATACGTACAATAGGCACCTATTGCATGCATAATGTATTCCTACCCAAACAGACATTTTGAAAATATATTTTCATTATTTTATTTTTAATTTCTTATATTTGCGAAACAAACAAATGATACCACTTATTACTAAATATAAGATCCAATAGTACAAAAATCAATTCAGTTTCCACTAATAACTAAATCATAACATTAGAGAGAAGTTAAATACGTATGCATGATTTTAAATTTAAAAAAAGTATTAAATATAAAAATATATTAGAGATAAAAAGTGCCGGAGTCAATATGAGTTAAATATTTAAAACATCGAATCTTAATATAAATAAAAAAATCAAAACAAAGTTTAAAAATACAAAAAAAAATCCGCACACGGGTAGCGAACCCGGACAGTCCGCACTTAGAGGACGCTTCCGTAACCACTTGGCCAAGGAATTTTATTTTATCTTTCGAATTATCGTATCTTATTGTGGTAATATATTTGTACCGCCATCGGTTGAGTAATAATACTTCTTTTTTACCCTATAAAGGGATAAATTATAAAAAATATGAAATACTAATTCAATTAATTTTCTTAACGAATGTCTGTGCAAAATTTCAAGTCAATAGGACCAAGGAATCGCGTTCTCCCATACAAACTTTGCCCCCCTATTTGACCCCCTTAGAGGTTGAATTTCGCAAAATCGCGTCTTAGTGAGCACCTACGTCTTAAAAGGAACCCCCATGCAAAGTTTGAGACTCCTAGCACTTGTAGTTTCTGAGATTTCGTGATGAGTGGGTTTTTGTCTACTCTTTTATATAATAAGATTACGTATATACTTTTTTACAATAAAATGGTAACGTAACAAAGTTAACAAGTTAAAACAAATTATTAGAAATCATAAATCATATTATCAAAAGCAAAGATGAATAAAATTGGGTCGGGAGAGTGGAAAATGCTTTTGTAAGAAATTAAATTATAAAGTTTTTTAGAATTGAAAACAATTGCTCTTTTTAACGAACCTTATGAAGTTACTTTGATGTTTTAATTTGGAGAGAGTAATTGAAACAGCGCATTTAAATTGGATATGAAAAAATATAGAAATTTTGTAGGTTATAAATAAATACATATGTATAACATATAACATTAGCCGTCTAACATGGGACCATCCACCTTACGGAAGATCGCAGAGTGACTAGAAAATATAATTATAGCAATAAATAGCAGGTGCTAATCGTGACTACATATATTTTTGTTTTATTTTAAAAATCTCAGTATCCAGATTACACAAAACAATACTGGCATTGGGTATTCAAGAACAGCCTTTTTAGATGGCGTAAATCATCAGACCCAGATTTCACTAATAAATAATCACACAGTTTTCACGAAGACACGCATAAAAAAGTTGAGAAGACTAGCATTTGTCTACCGCAAAACACAGTTCAATTGCAAACACTTCGTGTTGCGACAATTGATCACCCGATGCAATAAGACAACATCCAATTGACACGTATACAATACTACCCGGGGTTGAGACCGGAGGGTATTGTTATACCGGAACATGCAGTAATCACATACTATTGTATCGAGGTGCTCCCATGATAGCCCAGACTCTGCCTCTGGGTGCATGCTTCTGACGTTTAACCTATAGACTGACTCTATTATTGTAGAGTACCTACTGCCTAAATAAGGTCTGCAATAAATAATAAATAAACAAATATATATTCTGGGACAATCCACACACGGCCATCTGATCCCTAACTAGGCAGAGCCTTTACTATGGAAACCAGACAACTGATACTAATACTTATGTACTTTTTTTGTAAATATATACTTATATAGATAAAACACCCTGATGCTTAGTGGGAATCGAACCCACGACCTATTGATCAGCGGCCAGGGTGTCTAACCACTAGGCCAACAGGTCCACCTGCAATGCATGGGTTTCATTCTTAGGGCAGACGAAATGTAATTTTATTTTACTTATTTTACACATATTTTCAGTAACAGCCGGATACTAGATAAAATAAGAATATACTTAAATACTCGTACACTCGTACAATGTAATGTACAAAATGGCGCACTTATCGCTAAAAGCAATCTCTCTCGTTTATTTATCTATATTAATTAAAGATACAGTTTGTTTGTAGGAGGTATTCTCAAGAGCTATTGATCATATTATATAAATACCTTCACTAATTTTGTACAAACGCCGTTCCGAGTGGTAGTAATTCCATAGTTAATCTAGTTAAAAAATATTTGGTTACCTACCTATAAGAAGGTAACTAAATATTTACTCAACAACCGGTACCTAAAAACTTAAAAAGTCTACACGATACTGGGGCAGACTATTTTTTTATGAAAGCCTCAAGGCTGTTTTCCCTTTGAATAACTAAAATACTTCTATTATAGCACCTATCTTCATAAATTTCCTTTGTAATGTATAAACTTCTTTACAAGTACGTAGAAAGCATCCTTAATATGCCACTGACACCATTAATCCTTGTTTTTGACGACGCCAGCGAGTCAGGAGATCGAGAGGGCTTAATGGGCTCACATATATTCTAATTACGCATCGCTGAGCATAAATTAGATACTCAGGAATGGAGGCAACGCATGTTGAAAGTCAGCTTTGAAAGATACGGGGATTCCGTAAGTCGTGTAATAAATACTTTTAGACAAAAAATATAACCAATTTGAGAAACATAAATCACAAAGGGTTGCTTCTCTAAGGCCTTTGCAAAGACAGCAGATACAAGCGTAACTCGATAATGGAATGCCGAAAAAAATAACAGTTTAGAAAAAATATTCTTGCGTATAAGAAAAGCCTTTTTGAACCCCGGACGTAAAAATAGTATTTTATACAAGAAATGTAAGTATCTATGTACCTATATCCGCGACATGCCAGTTGGGGTAGAGTTTAGAATTTCTGGAAACTATGGATATTATCGCATTGTTATTCTTAATTATGCATACTTTACAATGTCATTGTTATAATTATAATAAAAATTGAATTAAAATGATTCCAGCGTACATTTACATTCAGTACTGTATACAAAGGGCACGATACAAATGTATATTTATCTGTTGGGTGGTGGAATACTCATCATCATCAGCTGCCGGAAGACGTCCACTGCTAACCAAATAATATCTGAATACTCTTCAATTTTTTATTTATTTATTTTATTTATAATTTATGTACACACAATAACATTAAATGAAAACGGAAATATAGGAAAGAGTAGTACAAAGGTACAGCTTATTTCTAAAGAAATTTCTTTCAGCTGGCCTGCGGGTGCGAAATTGGAATAAAGAAATAGGACGTATCGAAGAGTGCTTTTCTCTTTTCCACTTCT
This sequence comes from Furcula furcula, assembly GCA_911728495.1. Lineage (NCBI taxonomy): Eukaryota > Metazoa > Arthropoda > Insecta > Lepidoptera > Notodontidae > Furcula > Furcula furcula. The sequence goes on along the minus strand of OU452247.1, from coordinate 28,841,008 downwards.
TCTATAATGATGTCATTATCAATATCGTCTTCCCGGATGTTCACGTTTTGTGTAGATGATGACATCATTTTACGTGCATCAAAGTCGAGAATCGAAAGTCAAATGCGAACGAACGACGCGGAGAGTGACAATTTTGTCGCCCGTGCGCGCACTGCTATGAAAATCTAGAGGCACGGTGACAGTTTCGTCACGGGCTTGTTCGCCGGTCGGCGTACATAAATGGCACCTAGTTGTCACGTCGTAACATGCGCGCATCCCCATACATATCCACGGACTTGATAAGAATAAGGAAACAGTCACGGTGACAAATGTCACCCGTGCGCGCTTAGCCTTAGAGTATTTCAATACACTGTATTGATAGATGATAGGTTTATTAAACAGCTTATTCATTCACAGGAGTCATCAGAACCACATCAGGGCAACCTTCAGGACATCGTCAACTCACCTTGAATGTGTTATAGATAGCGCTCGCGACGCGAATGGGGCCCTGATATTGATGGGGCCCTGCCATAAATCACCAAGCTTTTTTGGTTAGCTTAGCATTAATTGTAGAAGGAGCATTTCGTTACACGTAAAGCTATGTTACTCTAAGAATATACACCAAATTCAGTACTTCAAATGTGTGGTAGTGAGTTTACCAGGGATTAGGATTAGATTATTCAGGCACGCTGCAACACTACATGAGCTACTATGTAGTTCTCATGCAGACATGTAGATTATAGAACCCTGCTCTTTCTTCCTTTATCCACAAAAGTATGATTATTTCGTTAAGTACTAGGATAATAAGGTAATTCTTCTATTGCTCTATTGAAGCAAGCATGAAAACTATTAATATTAAGCTGTAAGAGTAAAGTCGAAATGTCGCGGGTCGCGGCACGTTGTCGTCGCGTCGGCTTGAACCATTAGAGGCTTTCATTGTTCCCCCGTCGACTATAAAAGGGTCTTTGACCGACGCGAAGGTCACATATCTATTATATATCGCGAATATCATCAGGTCTTCAACCCTTCAGCTGCTTCGACATGACGTTTAGATGTAATTTATTTAGTTTAATATTTTCTATATATAGTCTATTGCTCACTTACCTAATGGTAAGTTTGACAGTGCCGCTAAAAAATTACACCTCAGAGATCCACAATACACAGATTACTCGTAATTTCCGGCGGTACTTTACCCCGGAACAGCTTCTGGGCTAGTACCATCACCTCTAATAGTGGTCGTGGTAGGGCGCCTGATGTTGTATAAAGCGCAAGTCCGGTGGTGGAGTACTGTAGTCATATATGAGCTGTGCTGCAAAATGCCATCTAGCAGCCTTGGACTCATTGGAGACTCGCGCTAAGTGGCTAATTGGTGACACTAAGTTTCGTGAAAGCCAATCTACAAAACCTAGAGTAGGTACAGGCGCAAAGTAGCCAGCCTTTCGGTATTCTACAGGACGCATTGTGGAAACTGTGCGCAGAAATTGCATGAATTGATTCCACCAACTATCATCAGACGACGAGACGCACAGCGCATTCGCACCCTTATTTAATGAGTATTATGTAAGGTGAGCCTTCCCCAGACGGGCTACATATAGATTTTTCGGACTAGCGCTCCCGCTGCCTCTATCATACCTCTTACTACCTACTAATAATAAAATACTCCTCTTTTAAAATATTACATGAAATAAAATTGTAATACATAATTGGTTTGGCAAATATACATTGATTTGATTAAATCAGTTAGTACTTTCTTTAAAAATTTCCGATTAAGAAGGTACTTCTTCGCCTATCATACACACTGACATACGCACACACACCAACACACACCTTCACACATACTCAAGCATATCTACACACAATTCTTCCTTTGCCCTTTGTCTTGTTTAAATTCTGTTGTCAATTCAAGATACAGGCTGTGCCTAGTTTGGGAACCCCTGGTAACTCTGTAGGAAATGTTTAATATGTGTATCTTTAATAAATAAATTTAATTATCAACCAGGAGACGTCCACCACCGTTGATTGGACAAACCGTGACAGAAAATTCGCATTTTGCATTCACCAGTTGCCCGCGACTGCATTTTCTTTGAAGTCGTTTTTTATTTTTTCTGAAAATATTTGATTTAACACTTTTTAGTGAATTTAATGTAATCAATATATTAGCAGTACGTGGGCTACATCAATCAGTTATTATAAAATGTATACAAAAACATACTTCTCTGGCTACTCTTTTTCGGAATATGGTCGTGAAGCCAAACACCGTCGAATTCCAAATACAAATAAATACAAATAATTTATTCGATGAACAAAATTGTACAGCTTGCTAGTAAATGAAGTCTCCTTTTAAGCAAATAATGCCTGTATTAGGAGACACCCCTCTTCCACAACTTACACATAATAGTAATGCATTTTGTTCAAGGTGAGACAATAAAATTTACTAATTTACATAATAACTTAACAGAAATATAGTTGTGTGTGTGTGTGTGTGTATGTGTGGTGTGTGTGTGTGTGTTATGAAATATTTTGCAAAAGAGCTTCCGTGTCCGCATAGGTAAGTGATTTTACCCATGTAGTTAAGAGTTTTTTACACAGATATAAAGGTGTAGATATAGATTTCTTTATTTATTTTATTATATAGCTCAGAAGATCGTCTATTGTACTACATGCTACCAAACCTAGTTTTAGTTTTGGGAATTCGTGCTATTAAATCTTTCCTTCTCTTCGACAGGATACAGCATTATATGGTCAAGTTTTATGCTTTTTTAAAACTATTTGCAATACATATAGCTTTCTTACGGTTAGCGAATCACTAATATGATAAAGATTTTCAGTGGGGTACCTTTTATTTTTAAAACACATGATCTTTATAAGTGCTCGTTGTGCTCGTTCTACATCTATAAATTTGGATTTTGCTGCACCACCCCAGATAGGAATACAATACGCCAAGACAGATTGCACCAAGGCTTTGTATATTTCTTTCAGTACGTTTCTGGAGGAGTTTTCGTTTCCTGTTACATTATTCGGAACAATATGTGCTTAGCGTCTTGAAAATCCAGGTTAGTTTTCTAATTCTAGCTGTAAGGAGCTCTAAATGCGGGTACCAACTCAATTTCTGGTCAATAACAACACCAACATATTTAATTTCAGTCACCTTATTGATGATCGGACATGTACAATTTTGGTTGTTGATGTCATCACAAACGTGTACTTTAAGATTAAAATCCTCTTTCGGCTGTGTACGGTTACTGATACTGAGACAACAACAATCGCATGGAATAAACATCGTTCGCTCCATTTGACGAAGACTCTGGCAGAGTCAATTACTCGGGAAATTGCTGTTTATCACCAAGATTACGTGCGAACCGCCCATCTACGCAAACTTGGAAAATAAATATTTGGCTGGAGAGGAAGCAACGAGGGCTGTGTTTCGTTTTAAAGGGCAATGGAGAAATCATCACTGCAATCAGGGGATTTATACATAATACCTACTATGTATCAGCTAATGTACTGGGCGAAGAACAGAAGTACAATGCAACTGTCGCGGGTCGCTTCGCTCGACTGGTCTGATTTAGCAGCACATTTGCATAATGGTAAGCGAAATGACAGCCTATAGCTGCACTGCACTGACGCACGTCACCCGAGACATAGTTGGTAATGTATCCAGCTACAGTGCCCTTCACGAAGGAACATAGGAGATCTGACACTGCAGTGGTACCTACCTGGGCGATTCCTTGCACACAGAACCTACTATCTAGTAACCTATTTATTCAAAGCCTATTCACTCTAGTCTTGTCACTCAATATTGAATAGCACGCAACGCGTCGAACAACTTGAAAACGATTACAACTTTAATATGTGATCGTAATCCACGCCCGCCGTTTATCTGACATTGGATCGCGACAGCCATGTCGGTTTGGTAATACTAAATTGTTTCTGCTGCCACGCCAAGTTGGCAATTTAGGTGTTTGAGGTGCAAACAAATTTGTAATCGGTTAAAAGTTCATTAGAAGCGGAGTGTAGTCAGTCTGGGTACATGAGCTCAGGGGCTTTATTAACAATGATTTAGTCAATATTTGTTGTATTGCAATTAGAACTTACAATCTATGTATAATTAATTTTGTGTAATTTATCTCTAGTCTATTTAAATTTAATTTCTAATGTTTGTATACTTTGTAGTACCCATTAGTATTTCTCGCCAAAACAATAATCTGGGTAATGAGATTGTAAAATCATTTGTTTTAGCTACATTTTCATTATATACTCGTACTGAATATATATTTAATTTACTGATGAGAGTCTCTCCAGAGATTACAATTATCGTCATTCAGCATTTTTAAAATAAATGAAAATCAATAACAATATATAACAAGTTATAATAGGTGGTCTTATCAAATCAGTGGATCAAAAATAGTAGTTTTGTGTTATAATTTAGGTACATTCAGACATATTAGTAAAGAAGAAAATCATGAGTTCGTTCTAATGCGCTTTAATAAAACAATACCTACAACTAAAATCTACACTGTTTAATAATATTGATCAGCAACCGAAATAAACTGAACATTTAGTATTCCACGTAATAATTGCAATAAATAACGCAATCAAACAGATACTTTACGAAGTACCAATAACAATAAATACGTTTACAGATAAAGTAGAGCCAGGCTGCGTACACACAGATGATAAATGTTTTAGCAAACAACGATGATGCGCTGATGATTACTATTTCTAAAACTAATTGAAGGGCCCGATTGATCTACTGGTAAGACACTTGCCGCTACTCAATATGGCGTGGGTTCGATGCCAACCTTATGTCTGGGTGTTATTTATATTTGAGTATTTATTTACAAAAAAACATAAGTAAAACAATTTTTGAGGAAAAATAAAAACCGACTAAAGAAAATGATCATATTTGCCCGCTTATTATCCTTCCATTTCCTCTACATAGCAGCTATCACTGGTGTATCTAGTTTGATAAGCTGATATTGATGATTAGAATCGCAACAAAATGAAATCACCTAAATTGATTGATATTTTAAACAACATTTAATCTATTTTATAAAGCATTTCAATTTAGATGCACATAAACGAGCCTTTATATATTAATCCCCAATAATTACACGAATATTTATGGAGCTCTACAAGGCAATGTAAATATATTAAAATTCCATTATAGCAGCCATTGGACAGACGATTGCAATTCACGTAATAATATACATACTAAATCAAATTCTATTGCCAATAACTCACAATTTATTTCAATTTAGACTTTATAGTGTACACATCAAATCTGAAATGGGGTTTGATTGCTTTTCTCGCGATTTAAGCTCTAATGGTTCAATGATTTTTACTAATGATTTTGAGATGTAGGTCGTAGCAAGAACGTCTGCTCTAAATTGGACCAGCCGGACTCGGGACAAAATCCAATGATGTTGTACTATAGTTTGTAGCTTCCGTGGTGCAGCGGAAAACGGTACAGTTGAATTCACAGGGTCCATTGATATAAACATTGGTCTGTCTGACATTAGGTGTTGGGAATATAAAGCATTCTGTTTTACTTTCATTCAGGTTTAAATTATTGGCATTAAACCAATGGACAGCTTTAGCTATACAATATTATTCACATATCTATACTTATAATAAAACTGTAACAGGTCCATTTCTGTACATTGAAGATATTTTGAGAATTATATTTGGAGGGCGTTCTATAACCGATACTGAGGCCGAAAATGTATTTTTTTAAATTTTTGTCTGTCTGTCGGTCTGTCTGTAAAAAAAGGAGGTTATGTATTCGATGCGAATGTCTGTTATTAAAAGTTTAGTTAACGTAAAAATAGCGCAGGCGGAGCTGCGTGGGTCAGCTAGTCATTAATATGATTATGTTTAACATAATATATACCATGAGACTGGTTGAACATGGAATATACTCTTATTAATACAGGGCGCTCAGTACTCGAATCTCGTCCTAAATCTATATATATAAAAATGAATGTTTGTCTATCTGTATGTCCTTTATCGTAAACTATGCATTTGATCATGTCGCGATCTTCAGCAAAGTGTTGTGCATGAGTTCAAGAAGGTTTCTGAATAAAAAGAGCGCGAGCGGAGCTGCGCGGGTGAGCTAGTACCTATGTAATAAAAATACGTACTTAATATTTGACCCAATTATAAATCAAAAATTAGCTCCCACCCGCGTGCGCCTTTAAACAGTTTTTCGTATGTTTTAATATCTATTTAATTGTTTACAACGCTCTGTGGGCTATTTCTTTCTTTGCAAAAAGCCGCGTGACGACGGAAGACACCAGTGCAAAGTTGCACATTATTGTAATTAAGGTTTTCTTTGTTACGTACGTGCGTACTTATTCACCTTTTTTTACATTACATTAAACTTTTTTATACTACTTAAGATCTTGAAATTATATATCAGTCAGCCAGTATATAAAACATATTACAAGGGAAATGCTCAATCGCTCGCCGCAATAATTTTGCACCAAAAGTGTATTGTACATTAGCTAGCGTGGCTTTATTGAGTGCAGTACGTAAGTAAGTGCACCTGTACATGGTACGATCTGTTGGCGAACATACCACTTTACGAGTGCTGACGTTGTCTATCGTGACCAGTGTTAAGTAGCACTAAGAATCGGGTAGCTGTATTTCTGTAAAACTCTTGCGGCTTTATCTGCGGCGTTATGTAATTCCATTCAAAGTACAGATTTGTTGATCGTTATTACTCGTATGTAATAAATATTGTCTATAGGATGTCCGGGTAGGGAAAACACCCTCCCATCTCTTATTATTGGGTGTCGTATTGGGCGACTGAGGGAAAACCAGAAGACGGACAGCAGCGTCTTCTGTTTGATATCCAACTGCGATCCGCCAAGCGAGGGGATTATGGCAAGACCCCCTCCCCCACCCCCTCAAGGGGGAGGCCTATGTTCAGTAGTGTATGTCTTATGTCTGATGATGTAAGAAATAGGTAACATCACTTGAATGTTATTTTTTGTCTGGTGGTCCATTTATTATTATTATTTATTACTTTCAACAAATTGGTATACCTAATTACATTTAAATTCAGGTCATGTTTAATAACACCATCGGTCGTTCTGTTACACTCAGCTTTTCTTTTCATTTATTCCCTATCCTCGTAGTTCTTCGTTGTTATGTTTGAGGCGGTTGACCGGTTGCATTCGCCGTTCTAGCCGGCTCATGGACCGACCACTGACCTGGATGTTGTGGAGTGAGCTTCACCTGGCTTACGGCCTGCAAGCATGCGTGCAACAGTGGGACGATTCACATTAATTGGTTTCCCTGACGTTGATGTTTTATCATGTAAATTATTTTTTTATTTTTTTTATTTTAGGGTCCCCTCCCAGTGCTGCGACAACTTGAAGGAGGTTTTTTACTTAGTTTAAGTAACATTGTAAATAAACAGTAAATATTTAGTTATTATGTAAATAAAATATAGACATATTTTTATGCGTTATTCTTATAAGACTCGGATTTTGCTTACTTCGCACACTAAATTGAATTTTTGTATTGGCCGTTTTTTTTTTCATGAACATTTTGTTTATTATTTACTGATTGAGTCTAACCAATTACTATTATTGACTTTTACTATTTGAGTCTAACCAATAAGTTTGCTTTACATAACTGAACGTTTTAATAAATTGTACTCACTAAAATTCCACTCCATTAGACCCCGAAGATATTAAACTTATACCCCAACCACGTTAAATTAGCGAATATTTTAGGGACATTTTCGGAACATTTAGGACAGCTCGACTTGATAACGTCAAAGTTTGACATACTTTTAAAGATTGAACTTAATTAAGAAGTAAAGTTTCAAAAGATTTTTAATATACCTAATCAAATTTATTTTCATTGAATCATTTCACCTCGATTGACGCAATTCCCGTGGCTCAAATTCATTGAAATATAAAATAATTCGCCTGTATGTATCTCCGTTGAATTTAATATTACATCAATATAAATAACTTCAAACAATAATTTGAAAAAAGAATGAAATATTGCTCATTCTTAAAACGAATGGATAAATCTTTCGACTTTCAAAGTTGATAGACCATTTCTGCCTATTTATAACTTGCTCAGGATACTGACCCTACAGGTGCATCGTTTAAGAGGATGGAAGACATTCCATCCACTATTAGGGACGTTTTACTGTTCGATAATAAATTAAATCACTATTTAATCACATAACATTGCCATGTTCCGGTGTAAAGGGCACTCTAGCTGGCGAAATTACCTAACGGACTCATTAGAATAATTTCCAGTCTAGTCCTTTGTCTAGTAAACGAGTGGTTTTAGTAACATTTTCTACCAAACGCAGCTGAAACTATTCCCATAACCGTAGTTGACGTGAAAATGGAACCCTACGTGACGCCTCGTTATTAGTAACTTAATAACAAACGGTTTCCGTGACTAATGACGGATTGTTGAATAAAGAAACCCGGCATTAATAAAAGCCACGAGAGACAAACTGCTGTGCATCGAGCTGTCTATAGGCAGGCGTAGCCCTTGCTTGTCCCGTCAATACGCGTAAGATTAACGTTGCGATTTCGCTGGACGTGGCAGACGTCCCTCCCGCACAAACACAGTCCCTAGGTGCCTACTGTACCATTGGAGCTGCTACTGGCCTTGGAATCTACGACGGCAATTGAAGCTCGACAGCATGCGGTCAGCCGTCTGCCGCTGTCACAGCTGTCTGCCGCGATAGTGACGTGAAATCGCACTAACAGTAACTTCAAGTGCTACGAAACCGTCAAAGTAATCATCGCATTTTCCACACACGTGTCACGTAATTTTCCAGCAATCCAATCGCAATCTCTAAATTTATGATTTGACAAAGTTTAGTACACGAGGTTCATAATGTCCGCTTACCCGAGGCCGCAAAGCGAAGTTATGCGTTACGGCCGCAGCTGACCCACTTACGCACAATAAAAGTCGGGATGAGTTATGGAGAAACACCCTCTTAAAATATGATGGTCGGCCTTTTGGGGAACAAATAGGCCTGTGAAGTATTATGCTTATTAGGATATTTGAATACCGGACGTAATAAGAAAGAATAAGTCAGCTTTAATATTAAGTTGATATAGTTCATTGTGAAATATTTAAAAAAAAATATTTAACAAAAAATAATACTAATAGCCGCTACTGTCTCACTGCATGACAAAGGTCTCCCTTTCCTCTTTTCTAATAATTATCGCAAATAAAGCAATTTGTGCCCAGTCCTTCTTATAACAGACTGTAGCTCATCCCGCCATCTCCGTCCGTCTAGCTAGGTCTACGACGATGTCGTGTCCCAGTGCGTGGCACCCATAGTGTGGTCGTTTTGTCCCATGAAGTATCCGGCATGTGGCAGATATGACCAGCCCAGTTCCTATTCAGTTCTGCAGCTGTGTGACCCACAGAATACTAATAATAAAATATCAAGTCTTACAACTAATAATGTTATCACATTCTGGGTAGTCAGTCGAAAAACAACAGAACCATATCCATGAGCAAGAAAGTTAGATACACATACACCTGCTATCTAATTATTTTCTCCTCATTAGTTGCAGGCGGGCATTTATATATTATGTATTTTTAATTTTTTTAAATATCCCACGGACTTTACATGGATCATCTAATTGTCCAGTCCAGTAAGGAACAACTACACAATGTTGTTGCTCCCCTCGGGATCTTTAGATTTTTTTAAATTCCGACGGACTTTTACATGTCTACCCGACGCATCGATTATCTTACTGTCTGGGCAATCAGGCGATCGGTCTGCATTTTCCGAGCCAGTAAGGAACAACTACACAAAGTTATTGCTTCCTGCGGGTTTTGAACCAGTGACCTCCGGTTTGTAAAGCGAGCGGTTTCCCGCTGCGCGACGGTAGCTTTCTAACCAATAAGGACAATGAGGACGTTGTCCTTACTGGTAAGGATAATGTAACTAATGCCTTAAATAAAGCCTTAATAATTAAAATTTATCATCTTATTTTTTTCATTCATCAGAGATACATCTAAAGAGTCAGTCCTGTCCTCATCCCGGTCGTGATCTTTCATCCCATAGAAGTCTGAATTCAAAGGGAAAGAAACAGCACCTGTCTTCGTAAGTAAGCAGCGACATCTCCAGCTGATAGTGTCAAATATTGTCCGCTTTGAACGTATCCTGCTAACCGTCAGGAGGACATTATTCCCTTCTGAAGTCTACAAGTAATGTGAAAGTATAAAGCGGTGATTGATGGCAGCTGGCGGTTCCAGCGCGCGTCTCAACTAGCGCCATCTATCACTACAGATGACGATGTTTTGATGTCGCCGCCGCATAAATACACGTATACATACTACACGCGGTCGCCATCGATCAAACTATAGTGTACGTCGCAATATGAATATTATCTACTTTATTGAATTTGCATGACTTAGCCTCCTCCCGTTGTGTGCCCGTAAGAGGTGACTAAGAGAAAACAGGAAGACGGGCAGCAGCGTCTTTCTATTGGATTACCTACCACATATACTGCGATCCACAAAACGTGAGGATGCCTGCCAAGCGTGAGGATTATATCAACCCCTCCTGTTTAAGGGGACTTTGATCAGCATTGGACGTCTTTCGGTTGTTAACCATTTATGTCCATTTTTAATATACTTACCAAGAATCAAGAATGACTAAACTACTAAAAATAAACAAGCAAATGTGCACAATACATCTCATTTGTATATTCTTCAAAGGAAACCATTTCAAAAGCTTCGCTGGAAGCGATAGCAATGACCAATTGTTCGCGATAAAGCTACACAAAAAGAAAAGTGCGAGCACTCATTTTACAAGTAGATACACCAATTTTCCCGATCCTTGAAAAATGTTACGTATTTTTTCTTCCCAGCTGAACAAACTTAAGGTATGCCAACAAATTATGGAGCGCAGTATTTTTCCTGTTACAGTCGAATCATGGTCGAAACACCATACCGCGCACGAAAACACAGATCTGATAAAGGAAACCAAAGTGTTGACGTAGCAGACCACGGAGAACACAGATGTGTTTCTTTTAGATTGAATGATAGAAGTACGAGACGAGAGAGAAAAAAGGCAGGCTTTTGCCCATCATTGGGACGGAACAGAGGGTCTAGTAATTCGAATAATCTCTCAGTTTTCTCTATAGTTTTCACACCAGCGCCTCTAGTGGTTACTATCAATAACTAGTAAAATGTACGGGAGAAATGATTACCGACTTTGTTAACTGTTAAACCTGAACTAACTACCTCGTTATGTTGTCTTTTACTTACGCGAATATTACACATTGAAATCAAACTACTGACGTGTCAAACCAGCCACTGTCGAGCGTCAGCCTGCTGTTCTACCATATGTTAGAGGGGTTACAGACAAGATTGGCTACATCTTAAAGCGAGCTTCGATCAAAACGTATTTTAAGCCACCAAGGAAGATTAGTCAGTTTTTACCACCTGTCAAGTGCCATATACCTCTACAAGATGCCTGCATCTTCACAATCGAGTTTATAAACTCCTGAGTTTATAAACTCGATTATAAACTCCTTATAATAATCGAGTTTATAAACTCCTGAGTTTATAAACTCGATTGTGACTGTGGGCTCTCCTACATTGGGCAAACAAAGCATGCAATAAAAACTCGCGTTAAAGAACACATAGCTGATGTGAAACACCGACGCTGTACGAAGTCTGCAGTATGTGAACACGTTCAGGATCGCACCCACCATTATATTAGATTTGATAAACCACAAATCCTCGCAAAAGATCACCGATTCCTACCTAGGATGATTCGTGAGGCTATTGAAATCAAAAAACATCCTAATTTCAATAGAGAAGATGGTTGGGTGTTACCACCGGCTTGAGATCCTGTGATAAATATAATTAAATCCAATATCAATCAAACACTGCACGGCCTCAAGATACTGTAAGCTCTTACTGCGTAGATCGGACCAACAATAACTAAGAAGACCTGAGGGTACACCGGCATAATTGTGACATAAGGACAGTCAACATCTCAGTCCTCCCGTTACCATGGGTGCTGCAAAGCATTCGAAACGTCGGGATAGTAAAATCAAAAAATAAACCGCGATAAAATTCGTAAAAGTAGTTTGATTTCAATAACTACCTCGTTGGTAGCTGCCAGATAAGGCACCAGATTACATCATTTACACGGCTAATAGAGGCATTCCATAGATTCTCATGGGGCAGAGGCCCAGGACTTGTATGCCCTATGAAGCACGCACGTGTATGTCCCACATACATATACATACTAAGGGATTCTATACTCTAGTTCATACTTAATATATAGCTATCTAGTTTATGCTAAGGGACCCCATGATGTACACAACTACAAGTGAACGGTCGGACGACCAATGGTTATTGGTTCCCGTGCGGTGCGTGACGCGCGCCGTGAACACCGGATTATAGCTAACACGCTGACGTGACGATACATCACACCACTTGTTTTATGTGCACAAGTATACTAAAAACACAACTATTAATGTGAAATACACCGTTTGTCATGGAACGACAGCAAATTTTATACTTAACACCAACGATATAAATTGCATAACATAGATCATCGATCTATGTTTTATGTTAATTCTATCATATAAATAAATATTTCTATACTCACGATGCAAAGAGGAAATTATCTATTTATTTAATCAACCTACTGATAAGACAAGTAAGACGTTTGCCCAATGGTAAGCGACCCACCTGCCTATGGACAGCTGCATTGCACTGCCGCGCGACACCCGAAGCATTAGTTATTAGGTATCTTGTGTCCGGTAATTGCAACAGCTAAAGTGCCCTTCACACTGGAACACATTAATGTAAATATTCATGCTTGTTGGCAGATTATGTGACACTACGATAGTACCTACCTGGACGAACCCTTGCACACCTACCACTTAGTGTGTAATAAATTTGACGCCTACGTCTGTATGGTCGTCTGTGGCCTTGTAGGTAACTCCTAACCGATTGGATAGATTTGAATTCAATTTATTTACTAATTTTAAGTATATTTGTAAATAAACGGTGAATATTTAGTTATTATGTAAATAAAGAATGTATTATTTTATTTGAAAGGTGGTTTATTTTATTAATGTTTGATGAAAATTTGTTCTGACGATTATGATTTGTTTTCTTGTGTTGGGATTTATAATGTTTTTAGCATCGATGTTTTTAGTTTAAATTGGATCGGGATTATCCGATCCTGATAGGATTGTAGTGATAGGGATCAAGGATCTTCCTTTGAATTAATGTCACACTCGACTATTCTTTTTTGTACGAATTTCCAGTGCAACAAGCGCCCACGTCCTTCCGACTCACACATATTAGGGTAATATGGTTTACTCGGTGTACTACATACTCGTAACACCTTAATGCACATGACATAATAATCTCAATATTTAAACACGTGTATTTCCATTTACTTATGTTACTCATATATATTATGCACTTGACGGGCCCGTTGGTCTAGTGATTAGACAACCTGGCCGCTACTCGAAGGGTCACGGGTTCAATTCCCACCAAGTGTCTGCTGTGTTATTTATCTATTTGAATATGTATTCACAAAAAAAAATGTATATAAGTATTAGTATCAGTTGTCTGTCCAGAGTACAAGCTCTACCTAGTTTGGGATCAGATGACCGTGTGTGGATTGTCCAAAGATATTATTTATTTATTTATTATTTATTTATTTATTCAATCAATACCAAGCATCTGTTAGCTGTAACGAAAAGTTATTGGTCGCCTTTATCGTACCAATTTGGGTCAAAGACTGTGACATTGTGTCCCGGTATTCGGAAGCGAGTAGTTTACGGTCCGCCGAGTACGAAAGTGCAGTTCATCCGCTTGCGTGAACCACATTACACTATAAAACACTCTACAAAGTACAAACACGCTCTCTAGTTGTATACATTGTTGAAGGACCTGTTAGTTTAGTGGTTAGACACCTTGGTCGCCACCAAATGGGGTTCGATTCTTACCAAGTGTCTAGGTGTTATTTATTTGGCAGACGTCGTGGGAATCACTCCTTCCTTTAGTTCACTGGGCCAATACACATTAAATTAGGAGTCTGGTCAAAAATAGTGTTGCGGAAGCGAAGTCACATTAATACATTTACCACCCATGCGATTAGCAACTATGAGACGTCCAATAAAGCAATTTACGACTCTTAGTTCTATCCGATTTATACGAAGATACTTCCCTAAGATAGCAACGTATAAACTCAGAAGCAAGCAGTATACGCACGCCTGGTTTACGATGCACCATAATCGAAGTTGATCTCATTATGAAGTCAAGAGTCTGCTCGCTGGAGCTGCTGTTGCGAACATTTTATTACACTATGCATATAAATCGAAGAATTTTGATTTAAACAATGCGATACGTGAATTTAAAAATCCTAACTAGAACTTTGATCTGCAGGTTAAACACGAGCAGAATTTTACTGCTGTGTTTCTTTTTGATGGTCAGTTAATGCTTAAAATATACAAAACTTCAGAGGGATAGGGAACAACGGGAAAGCTTGTTTAAACATTTGAATCAGCATGTAAGAAAGAGTGTCCCCATCTTGTAGCAGTGCACCACCTAATAACGCTACATTTAACTGCAACATTTACGGTCCTGCAGCAAGCCGCCTCGCATGACAGCTTGCATCGTGCACGCTGGATTGGCGGGCCAGCGCGCACGGCGACCGACGTGCGTATAAACAGCGCTTTGTACTTCATCATCAGCTTGAAGACGTTCACTGCTGAACTAAGCCCTCCCCCTTAGAAAGCCACAATGAAAGACTGCTAGCCACTTGCATACAACGGTTGCCCGCGACTTTAATAATATCGCCGGTCCAACTAGAGGGAGGCCTGTCTACGCTGCGTCTTCCGGTTCGTGGTCACGACTCGAGAACCTTTCTTCTTCAATGGTTATGGTCATAGAACTATGTTCTGACATGAGAAAAATTTAAGTTCGAGTAACTACACCGATACTTGATTTTCTTAAACTATAATATTAATAATCCCAGCCCTTGTTTTGTCCCACTGTTGGGCACGGGCCTGCCCTCAAGATGAAGGGGCTTAGGCCATAGTCCACCACGCAGGCCAAGTGCGGGTTGGCGGACTTCACACGTCATTCGAAAGCTAGTTAGGCTTCCTCAGACATGCAGGTTTCCTCACGCTGTTTTCCTTTACCTAAAGCTAGTAACAATCGCACAAAGACAATTCGCACACGATTAATTAAATAAATCAGAGGTGCGAGCCGGGGTTAGTTGTTTCCAAGGCAAGCTCAGCCAGCCACAGCTCGCCCAGTGAGCTATTACTGCTACAAAACTATAATTTACTACATTTACATATGTTGAAACGCCATGTATTGAAATCCATCCTTAAACATCGATGATGCAGAGCATTCAAATCGTTAAGAAGTTAAAATAAAAAATAATTAAAAAAAGAACAGAATAATCAGAGAATATATTTGAAGTATAAAGTAGATTTGAATATACTTTATGTTGAATGCTTTGAGTATTTACTAAGTATGAAATCCATTTATATGATATCCACTTACATTAAGTTGATAACTGAAGAAAAATTTAATAAAAGTTCAACCAACCAAACCTAAAAGTCATTCGATTCATTCGATTTAAGAGTCCAATTACATATTATATTTTTTTCTTTTAGTACTAATTTTCTTTTATAATAAGTATAAAATTTCTTCTCAATAAAATTAGATATTCTTATTGGTTAGATCACTTATTTATGCTATCAATAGACGATACATTTTAAAGTAAATAAATAAATAGGTGTAAAAAAGAAAAGTACATAAGTATTAAAAAGTAAGGAAAAGTTTATATTTACCAGATACATTAGTTATAAAGTCTCTTGTGTCCGGTAATTGCAACTACGGCACTAGGACACACACT
Organism: Furcula furcula; assembly: GCA_911728495.1. Lineage (NCBI taxonomy): Eukaryota > Metazoa > Arthropoda > Insecta > Lepidoptera > Notodontidae > Furcula > Furcula furcula. Next base: position 28,825,116 of record OU452247.1, on the reverse strand, counting down.
GCTGCTTGGCGGCAGGATATCTGACACCGCGGTGGTTCCTACCTGGACAGACTCTTGCATCTTCTTTTTAATCACCTTTATGGACCTACCACCTAGATGAGTTTTCTTAGACTTTACAGTATTTCAGGTTAGGTCACGGTTACCAACGCTATCAATCTTGATGAACTAGATACTATAGTATTATTTTAAAGCATACTGGAAAGCATAATACCGATAAAAATACAAAGCTGAGCTGGGAATTCACCGCAGTATTGTCATGAGTCTGTGTGCATGTGTGTGTGGCTGGGTGTTAGTTTTCAAGCTACCGTCAATCGCGTTTTCAGCCACTGCGCTTAGTATTAGGGGCATGAATAAGTTAGCTGTGCATTGTTTTGTAGCTGAAAATCTAGAACAGCTTATTTATTCAAATATAGTATTTCAGTCATTCATTACATGGTAAATGGTAACGAGAGCCGAAATTCGTTAAATATTTACTTCGCTCCACAGTTAATAAATATGTATTACATACAATGAAACATCGGTCTGATACATTTCAGTACTTATTGATTCTGCTCTCCATTTGTTTCACTCGTGATCAATGGACGAGTCATTTAGTTAGTTACATAAAAGTTCAATTTTGCTACGAGTTCCTAAAGGAAACAGATACGCTTTCATACAAACTAGGGCCTGGGTAAAAATAAGATCGAATTAGATGAAAATGATAATAGTTATAGGCTAATACTTCAATAAACCATTACTAAAAATCCCAGTGAGGTAACCAACCTGAGAGCTGAGTTATAAGAGTTTTAATAAGTGATGGTGGATATTTTTATCAGCGGATGTTTGGAGTGTTATTGACTTTTTTATGTGCTTGGTTTCTTATAATTCACTTTAATATACATTTAGCGTATGATCTCTGTACAAACAAAGGATTATTATCAATGAAACACAATTAAAACACAAAAATGCCCAAAACAAATCAAGTTATTCATTCCACAGCATAGAGTATCGTGCAGTCGCGAGTTGTCACTGTCAGACTGAATCAGATGTCAGCATAGATTAAAAATACGGAATCGATCACAGCACTTAATCGATTCCTAAATGCGAGTAGATTTTTTCCTATAGCTGGTATATGACTTGAAATTCTTGAATACTAGGTTATAGAACTATTTAATAGGTTCCTTTTCTGGGGATTTAATTTGTTTGATTAAATTAATCCTGGCTAACTCCCTAGATAGCCTAATTTTTGTACTTAACTAATTCACATTTATTGACTATCGATAATCGATTATGTTTGTATTGTGACTAAAACGTATTTCTCAGTTATCTCATTTCCAAGATTAATAAATATGTTTATTTCTTGCCAATTGATATTGAAAAAAATTGCCCTTTTTTTAAACCTTATCTCATCTTTTTCGACCACAGAATTATCTTGGCCCAGAAATATCCACCTCCTTTTTTAGCATTTCGAAATCCAACAGGAGATGAATTAAGTCACCAATGAGTATATAAAGTTTGTTTACTGAAACGAAATATTTACAGTTTATTTACAAATATATACTTACTTAAACTAGGTAAAACACTTCCTCCAAGTTGTCACCGCACTGGGAGGGAAGGGTATCTAAAAGACTAGCGACATTACCTCTTTGTATGGCCAAGCTTATAAGTTGGCAGAAAAACCTACCAGTTTACCAATCTGTTACATAAACATTAGATTATTCAGCATTACGGAATACAGTATACATATATGAATGTGTCAGGATTGCACCCCATGGTGCACGGTGTTTTAGATGATACTAGCTGACCCGTGCAGCTCCGCCCGCGCTTTTATTACGTTTTGCTCCCCTTTTACTCCCTCCTCCCTAGATTTATCTCTCTCTCTTATAAAAAATGTCTAATTATATGCTCTTTCTCTCCTCTCTTCCCCCCTCCCGCTTCGGTTTCCGTCACACTCCCCCTCTTCCTCTCCCTGTTATCCCCTCTCTGAACCCTCTCCCCCTCTCTCTTCTACGAACTTGCTCCTTCTCACTCTCCCCTTACTCCACCTTACTCCCACGATCCCTTACCCCATCACCTCCTCCTCGAATCCCCTCTCCCACTTTCTCGTCTCTTGCACCCTGCTCTCGTTCTATATATCCTCGTCAATCATGGTATCAGCGACATTAAATATACTTTATGACCTATTCTCAGACCTCTCCGATATGCACACAAATTTTCATACATATCGGTTCACCCATCTATTTAATGACCTTTCCTTATATTGCTTAACCTTAACCTAGTGGCATGAAATATACTTTACGGCTTTTTCTCAGACTTACCCGATATACACACAAAATTTCATATAAATCGGTTCACCCATCTATTTAATGACCTTGCCTTATGTAGCTTAACCTTAACCTAGCGGTATGAAATATACTGTATGACCTATTCTCAGACCTACCCGATATGCACACTTTCATACAAATCGGTTCACCCATCTATTTAATGACCTTACCTAACGTTGCTTAACCTTAACCTACCGGGATAAAAAGTATCCTATGTCCGTTTACTGGTTCTAAGCTACCTCCCCACCAATTTTCAGCCGAATCGGTTAGACCGTTCTTGAGTTATAAATAGTGTAACTAACACGACTTTCTTTGATATAATATATAGATTAAAGTACTATAGTGATTGTATGTTCAATTTCACCGATAGATTGCGCTGTTCATAATGTAAATCACGCTAACATCGTAAATTACTGTCTAATGATATTCGATAATGAAAGTTCTAAGCTTTTCGCATCTTTTATTGTTGCGCCTTTACAGTCGGATCTATACACTACCTGGACTTGGGGAGTTTCATTAAAATTTCATGAACAGAAATCTAATGAAAATGTCCTGGGTGTACCGGACCGGCTTACCCCTTACAAAAATTGACCCTTCGCCAATGCTATATCTTATGCAAACTAAATGTCTGCTCAGTCCCTATTACGTAATAATACATATCTTAATGATTAACTGATCAGTCTATAATTACCCTATTCATATACAAAGGAAATTACGTGGCAATATATGCAAGTAATGTTTCACTGCTTAGCCCCTATGAAACATAGCGTGATGTTTTATATACCAACTTATACCTTGACTTCTACACAACACATCAGTGAAAGTCCTATCAAAATCCATCGCCGGGTTTTCAAATGATACCTGGACGAACAGAACGACAGACAGACAGACAGACAGACAGACAATAATTCCAAAAAAAATTGTTTTGGCCTCTATGTCGATAGTATAGTACCCCTACATAGAAATTTTGGAAAAATATTCAATGTACAGAAAAAGTGCTCTTTGAGTTTTATTATAGTATAGATTAGCTGTCACGGCCCGAAAAGTGGTCACGAAAATAGAGAGGCTGTCGCTTATTTCAAATTAGTACGAGCCGACAACAGGATGTATCGAAATTCCTTATTGCGCGTTTATAAACTGTCCAAATAATATAATACTTATCGTAATACTAAAATTGCAGATGGGGAAATTTTTTTTCGTTTCGTTTTCTTATTACTACTAGTTTAAATAATAAATATAAGTAAGATATCATTATAATACGAAATAAAAATTATTTATTTGATATTTTCTCCGCTAGAGACTGACAAAATTAATGTTGCCGATAGGCGTGTCGCCACTGTCTATACGAAACTGTTAAACTACACGTCATTACCATAATAAAAAAGTTAGTTCTCATTTTTTGCCACCAGCACGGATAAGTTTGTAAGTCAGTACACACACAATGGAAACACACCTGTTTTGAACCTTATTTTATAGTGGTTAAGATTTTCTTTTAAATGAGTACATTTTTATTTAAGTCAAAACAACTACTTTTTTTCGTATAATTTTGGCGGTTTTATTGATTTTTCTTTGTCTCCGATGTAAAGGTTTTATGTGCCAACATTACTGCATACAGAATTAGAGTTTATTACTACATGTGAAGGCTGCTATTAGTCCGACGTTCCGAATTATTCAAAACTATTTTCTACAATTTCTAGCTACGTGTATAGTTGTGTAAGTAAATGTAACCGCGACCACATTTTCGATGTCATTTTGTTCGTGACAGCTAATCTAATTGGTATAGTATATCGATGATAGTAATAGATTATAAGTCATTATAAATCAGCACAATCCCAGTCCTAGTTAGTTAATAGTTATTTCTAAAGGACCTACCCAGGAAGGTGGAACCTACAACCGTAGTATCAGATATCCAGCCTCCAAGCAGCAATATGTAAACATCGCTGTGTTCCGGTGTGAAGGGCTCTGTGACTGGGCTGCTGTGGTAACGGGGCTCTCACCATGACTACAATAACCATAATAATCTAAAATATATATATAAACTTACAATGTATATAGTGATGCGTAGTTCAATCAAAGCGGCGCAGGTTCAATCGCTGCCAGTCCGCTGGCTAGACTAATTGCTCTCCTACGCATGGATAGTGCCGAGACCAGTCTTGTTTATACAAAACTTTTGTTTTATTTATATAAACGATATTTTAATTACTAAACACAGATTTAGACTGAAACGTAAATAAAAATAGATAATGAATTGGCTATGAGCTTATTTTAAAAATTTATCTTTGTTTGTTGAATAAATATTGCAGTTTTATAAAAGCGTCTAGAAATTAAAACTAGGTAATGTTGTAACCTCAAAATAACACCAAAATTCTTTTTCGAAAAAAGAAATTATCCGTACTTTTGGATTTGAAAATGGATGCCATTTTCGTAATCAGCACCCCGAGATACCTCGAAAATGACACCAATAACATTTAAAAAAAAGAAAATATTCGCCATTTTGGATATGAAAATGGATGGATATGAAAATGAATCGAATATTTTCTTTTTTTTTAAATGTTATTGGTGTCATTTTCGAGGTTTCATCCATTCTGGATGCCATTTTTGTAATCAGCACCCCGAGAAACCTCGAAAATGACACCAATAACATTTTTTTGAAAAAAAGAAATATCCTTCGATTTGGAATTGAAAATGTGTAAAATAATATATCTATCACACAGCACAGGTAGTATAAACCATTATAACTGCTTACAAATAAAAAATACATATATGGCGATTTCCTTTTTTGAAGTCGGTTAATTAAAACAAATACGAGTCAGCCTTTATGTCCCGAGCTACTAACTAATTCGGGCGGCAGCAGCGTACGCAGCTCGGGCGCGCCTACCCGCGTCTCACTCCTCACACCCCGCACGATTGCCCTGTCTAGACGGCTTCGTTGGATGACTGTACTGGTTTATAGACTGTGGTTATAGGGAGAAAAGCATTTATTATAATAAAACCATGACATTAAAAAGCACGTACTACGTCGTAGCGTTCATCTGACTACGGCGTACTACATAGCTACCACGCATGCTCACCTAGTATCTATACTCAAACTCAAAAATAGTTTATTTCAAATAGGTTTAACGCTAGCACTTTTGAAAGGTCATGATTTTTTTTTTAAAAGAAGCTACCGCCGGATCACAACGCGGCCTCAACTCAGAAGATCAGGCAAGAAACTCAGCGGGCTTGGCACTTTTTTTTAAAACAGTGCGTCATGTTACAATTAGATCAGAGCGACAGTGTGTCTTGCCGTTCAAAAGATCAAATAAGACAGAAAAAAAATATAAAAAATACGACGAAAGTACAACAAACTAAAAAGCCAAAGGGATAGTAGTCGGACAAGTCCCCCCAAGCAGCACCCGCGCACGAGTTCACTCGAGCAGCAGCCATCACTCCCCTCAACCATATTGGAGGGAAGGGGGTGACCCGCCACACGAAGCCGCCACAAGCAAAGACTTTTCGATGGCGAGCATGACCGATCTAAGATCACAGTGGCACACGTCTAACATTTAACTTCTGCTGTTAAGCAGTACCTCGTCAGGCAAGACACAAAGCACTTTAACATAAATTATTGTTGTCATCAATTAATAGACTAGTGCAGCAACCATCAGTTATCCACCACTTTATATGGTGTTACAAATTGTAAGCCTTAAAATTCAAAGCTTGCATGAGTCAGGCAGTTCAAGCCTACGCAGCTTTATCCTCTAGGTAATCCGAGATTTTATAATAAGCCTTTTTCGACAATCGGCTTTTTATCAAAGGTTTAAATTTATTCAGTGGAAGATCTTGGATATCCTGTGGCAGTTTGTTATAGAAGCGTATACTTTGACCCATAAAGGATTTGCCTGTTCTGTGGAGACGCGTGGAATGCAAAACAAGATCGTGTTTGTTCCGGGTATTGACACAATGAATATCACTATATTTTTTAATAGATCCAATATAGATACCCACATATAATATATAACCACAATGATTGCAATTCATTGTAATTTAGAGACAAGAAAGCGAACAGCGAATGGAACAGGCCAATGGCGTGGCATAAGCAGGTGTTAAATTAATAGATATATATAACTATATTAATATGTCAGGATGTATAGCCGACTATGTAATAGTCTAGGTAATTTATAACCTTAGTTCTGAATAATGTAGGGTAATACTTTATGAAAAGTATTCTTTATCAAATTATCGGATATTTATTACTGGTTTGGAGGTAGGTACCTTAACACAAAAGTCTGAAATATCAGTATATAATATTTATTAAATAACAATGTCGATTATGACATTTGCTATCTCAGAACATAAAGTAATTATTGCATAATACTGTAAATGACGTGAGAACCATATAAAAATATATGGGACTCCCCTAGTGGTCTCCGCCAGCCCCTACAACCACTTCCAGCACCAGCTCCAAGTCATATATCATATTATATGACTTATCATAAATACAACATAATAACATTATAACACAATATCATCATAACAATGTAAATGAAACAATACTAAATATACTTAGCTTTCTAGTGATCCGTCACCAACTGAAGATTGTACACAACTGTCGACTATGAAATACTGTTCAATACTGTCCGTTCTAAACGGTTACAACGTATTTATAGCAATCTCAATCCACTGAAGTAGTGGGGGTGACACTGTCAGTTTCATTACTCGTTTTATACAATATTTTATACAATATCAATAATAAATTATTCGAATTGCATAGGCCGTTACATAATAATTTTATAGCTGTTAATCAATAGTTAAATATCACCAACTAACAAGATAATATTTAATTAATACAACACATTTTCAAAGCATAATCAATATCTACTACCCTCAATCGTCGCTGACGAAACATAAATGAACCAAATAAATTACTTTATAATAATATTTGCTATACATATTTATATAAAATATCACCGACGCTAACACAGGCGTGTTGCTTACCATGCGGCGAATGTCTTGCTCGCCTTATCACTAAATTAGTATATTACCGGGCTTAAGAGACTAACTGCCGCACTCACAGACATCAATTAATCGCAATTAAGACGTTTTTTCTAATCTATTTATTACGACTCTCCGAGTCTCTTATGATTATCATTTAGTGTTAATTACGAGGTTATTGATATATCTACTCACTATCTGCTTGTTAAGTATTATTTGGCTTCGAAAGTCGAAATAATCCATTTACAAAATATGACTTAATCACAATTAACTATAATTGACGTTTGTAGGTGCAGCAGTTAACAACTAATGTCTCATAATCTTGTCTTTTACTTACGCGAATATTACACATTGAAATCAAACTACTTTTTCAACTAATGTCTCAGTTGAGTTTAGTAGTAATGTAATGCAGCTGACTGGGTAGGGGCGTTGTTAACCATCATGCAAACATCAGAAATACACTCTAATTTTTAGTTATACTCAATTAAATTGTATTCTAAAGCATAAAGTTAATCGTTTTTATCGCTATAATCTATTGCTACTATATATATAAGTGGGAATCATCATCATCATCATCATCACCAGCCGGAAGACGTCCACTGCTGAACATAGGCCTCCCCCTTCGAACGCCACAATGACCGACAATTGGCTATTTGCATCCACCGGTTACCTGCGACGCGCACAATGTCGTCTGTCCACCTAGTGGGAGGCCTACCTACGCTGCGTCTTCCGGTTCGTGGTCGCCACTCGAGAACCTTTTTTCCCCAGCGGTTATCGGTTCGCCGAGCGATGTGGCCTGCCCATTGCCACTTCAACTTGCAGATTTTAAGAGCTATGTCGGTGACCTTGGTTGTTCGGCGAATCTCCTCATTTCGGATTCTGTCGCGCAAAGAAACTCCGAGCATAGCTCTCTCCATAGCTCGTTGTGTGACTCTGAGCTTATCCAAAAGGCCAACAGTTAGGGACCACGTCTCAGTACCATATGTCATCACTGGCAACACACACTGGTTAAAAACCTTCGTCTTTAGCTGCGGTATTTTGGACGAGAAGATTTCGCGTAGTTTCCCGAACGCTGCCCATCCGAGTTGGATTCTTCGGGCGACCTCTTTGTCGAAGTTGGACCGACCTACCTGGATAGTTTGTCCTAGGTATACATAGTGGTCAACAACTTCGAGTGTATCGTTCCCAACAATTACCGGTACGGGTGCAACATGGACATTAGACATGATCTTCGTCTTGTCCATGTTCATTTTAAGACCCACCTGTTGGGAAACGCTACTGAGGTCGCTGAGCATCGTATTGAGGTCCTCCAGCGACTCTGCCATAATGACTATATCATCGGCAAAACGAAGGTGAGTGATGTATTCGCCATTGATATTGATGCCGAATCCGTTCCAGTCCAAGAGCTTGAAAACGTCCTCCAATGCGTTTGTGAACAGTTTCGGAGAAATAACGTCTCCCTGTCTCACACCACGCTGCAATGGGATTGGTTTCGTGCTCTCGTCCTGTAGTCGGATCGACATGGTGGCGTTGCTGTACAAACACTTCGATGTACCTATAGTCAATGTGGCACCGCTGGAGAGATTGCAATACTGCCCAGGTCTCGATTAAATCAAAGGCTTTCTCGTAGTCCACAAACGCTAGACATAATGGCCGATTATACTCCTCGGTCTTCTGTATAATCTGGCGGAGCGTATGTATGTGGTCTACGGTGCTAAAGCCTTTTCGGAACCCGGCTTGTTCGGGAGGCTGGAAGTCATCAAACCTGCGTTCGAGACGGTTCGTAATGACTCTCGAAAACAGCTTGTATACATGGCTCAGGAGTGAGATAGGTCTATAATTCTTCAATAAAGTGTTATCACCTTTTTTGAAGAAAAGAACCACCACACTCCTGTGCCATGCTTCTGGCGTTGTACCCTCGAGTAAGACGGAATTAAATAACTTCTGGAGGACTAAAAGTACCGGTTTTCCACCCGCTCTCAGAAGTTCTGATGTGATTCCGTCTTCACCCGGCGCCTTGTTATTCTTGAGCTGTTTGAGAGCCATTCTAATCTCGTACAGGCTGATGTCTGGGATGTCCTCAGTGTAGTGTCGGGTTAGTTTGGCTCTGGTGTCTTGAGCTGTTCTATCAATGGGTTCCCGTGTTGAGGTGTATAACTGTCCGTAAAATCTCTCGAGCTCTCTCAATATCTCCGGTTTCGATGAGATGACACTGCCGTCATCGATCTTCAGCTTCGTCATATGGCTACGCCCAATAGACGAATTCTGTGCTCTAATTATTAGCGGCTTTGTATAGTCATTTTTCCAGTAATTAGATCCATGGGAATTATACATAATTTTTATTAAAATAAGTTTTTGTACTGGGATGGGATCTATGTTGATATTTTTTGTGACTGACCTTCATAATTTCATGATTACACGACATCGACTGTTCATCCAATGCTACTCTAATGGCCTCCGATAAAGACGTAAACTGCCTAGATGCTATAATAGTACTTAGCTTCTGATCGGACAACCCGTCGGCAAAACGCTTGATTGCAACTCTTTCATTGATAGGTCGCAGTACCTCGGACTTACTTTCGTCACCATCGGCCTGAGTTAGGGTTAAATTTACGAATAAGTCCTCTAACTCCGAACCAAATGCTTCTATACTCCTGTGTCCTTGTTTGACGCGCTGCAGCTTAGATTGAATACATACATCAGACTTTTTAAGGACCAAGTACTTTTTCATGTCGCTAATCAATAAATTAACTGTACTGTACGTTGTCTGAAGACGCAGTTTCGCGCTCGAAGACAACCTAGTTTTAAGAACAAATTTAATCAATTGCTGCTTCGACGTATCATTTAACATTGTTGAGTAAAACAAGCGGATATATGGAAACTAATTCTTTAATCACTATATACAGATTTAATTTAAATCAACTTTATATACAAAATCAACCATATTGGAATGAGCTCCGTGCCAGAAGGGCAGTGTTGCAAGAGCAGTATTTTAATCTGCCTAAAAATAATAGTGTTGTCAGCACAATGACAAAAATTACAGACTAAACTGAATTTATATAATATTACTTTATGGTTAGTTGTACTAAACATAGTTGGGCGGCCATGGCAGCCAGCCAAATTGAAACTACATATTATGTAAAATCTAAGGTGTAATACAATGACTCAAATGTCAGTGCAACTAAACATGGAACAAAAAAGCTAACATTTATTTATTACAAATGTGTGTGAAACTGTAAAGATAAACTTAAACACATGAGCAAACATGTACTTATAAGAAAATAAATATAAGTTTAAGATACTTACATACTTTTTAACTAATTACAACTCGTCACTCTATCATTGGTAGAGGACATAACTTAGCTATAGACCTTAAATATATTTTATTATTAAATTTTACCTCAGCCACACGAACATTGTGGTCATTTCCTGGAAATACTTTGACAATTTTAGCCAAGGGCCATTGCAACGGGTTGGTGTTAACATTTTTAACAAGCACTAAGTCGCCTACCTTTAAATTAGGATATTTATGCTTCCACTTGGGACGGCTCTGTAATTGTGTCAAGTAGTCAGCTGACCATGCCTTCCAAAAATGTTGTTTCAGTTTAGTAACAACATTCCAAAATTTCAGTCGATTTGTTGGAACTTCCAACAAGTCCACCTCGGGATAACTTGACAGAGCTGTGCCAATTAGGAAATGACCAGGTGTTAGATATCCTCCTTCGGTGGGATTGGCAAGCAGAGGTCTAGAATTGAGAACACCTTCAATCATGACTATGACACTATTAAATTGCTCATAGGTTAAACAAAGTCCTCCAATTACACGCTTAAGATGGTGCTTTACACTTTTGACCCCGGCTTCCCAAAGGCCACCAAATTCAGGAGAGTAGCTAGGGATAAATAAAAATTTTATGTAATTAACTTTACAATAATCATAAACAGAGTCTCTATGAGCTCTGGAAGATTGCAACTTATACAATTCTTTTAACTGACTATCTGCAGATTTAAATGTTTTCGCATTATCACAAAATACTTTAGTAGGCATACCTCGCCTAGATATAAAACGGTCAAAACATGCCAAAAAGGTTGCGGTTGTCAAGTCAGATACAACCTCTAAATGTATTGCCTTAGTAGCAAAACACACAAATACAGCTATATACCCCTTTGTTACGAGTGGCTTTCGAATCCTTGCCGCTTTTATGTCAAACGGACCACAAAAATCAATGCCAACATGCTGAAACGGCCTAGAGGCTGTGACTCTTTCTGCTGGAAGTGAACCCATAAGCTGTCTGGCAAACTGTGCCTTAAAACGAAAACATCTTAAACATTTATGAAGTACCTTTTTGACCTCTCGAATGCCATTAATTATCCAAAATTTTTGTGACAGTGAGCTAAGCACTAGCCTGGGGCCAGCATGTAATAAACGAATATGTTCTCTTTCAATTATAAAAGAGGTCAAATTACAATTTTTTGGTAAAATTATAGGATGCATTTTATCACTTGGTATTCCTGCATTATGCAGCCTACCACCTACGCGGAGTAAGCCGTGAGCATCTACATATGGATGTAAATTAGCAAGACTTGAATGTAATTTTTTGTTATTAACCATGAGGGAAATATCTTCTGCAAAAAAATGCCTCTGAAAAGCACGAATAATAATTAAAAGTGATAGCTCTAATTCTTTTGGAGTTAGACTCTCCTCTTTAATAATACATTTTCTTAATGAATTATTATAAAATCTATAAATGTAAGCAACTATGGACTGTATTTTATTTAAATTAGAGAATTTCTCAAACATGTTCAAAAGTATACATGGCTCTACCTTTTGAAGAAAACAATTAATTTCATCATTAATAACAATCTGTTCATCTACTTTTATTGTAATTTTATCATGTGGCAAGTTTGGATTTAATAAAAACTGTGGACCATGCCACCACAGCGTGCTGGTCTGCAATTTATGCGGCTCTACCCCACGAGAAATAAGATCTGCGGGATTATCACAGGACCGAACATAAGACCAGGAAGACTTATTTGTGATGTCAACAATTTGTTGAACTCTATTATTAACAAAGGTATTACCTTTGACTCTACCCGACTCTATCCAACAAAGTACTATTTGGGAATCACTGTATAAATGTATAGAATGTGAAAATCTCGAGGTAAGAGTTTTACTGACTCTATTGGCCAGCTGGGCAAGCAATAATGCACTATTGAGCTCTAGTTGAGGTATAGTAAGTGTTTTTTCCAGAGGGGCTACCCGGGATTTTGAACACAAAAGATTTACTTTTACACTACCATCAGGGTTTACAATCCTCAGGTAGAGACAACAGCCATAAGCTTTCAATGATGCATCAGCAAACCCTACTAATTCAATTGATGAGAATCCCTGACTCTCAATAGATCTAGGTACAAAAATACTCTCCATTACTTTTAAATTAGTGTGAAACTTTTTCCACTGCTGAAAATGTTCTATGGGAAGGATATCATCCCACCCTATTTTTATAGACCATAAGTCTTGCATGATCATTTTTGCAACAACTATGATAGGTCCAATTAAACCCAAAGGGTCAAAGATTTTTCCTATATAGCTAAGAATCTTCCTTTTAGTATTTAGCTCCTCATCACACTGTGACAAAGGAGTACGAAAATAAAAATTGTCAGAGACAACATCGTACCTCAGACCTAAGGTCTTAAGTATATTATCTTTACTCAGGTCAATCTCCTTAAAATATCTAAGATTACAATCAATGTCATCTAAAATAGATGGACAGTTAGAACACCATTTGTGTAATTTAAAGTTTCCTAATTTAAGTAGCTCTATAAGTTGAGACTTTAATAGAGCCACTTGCTCTATATTATCGCTACCAGCAAGTACATCATCTACATATGTATTTGAGAGCAATACGTTTGCAGCCAATGGAAATTGACTACTATATTTACTTGCAAGTTCTACTAGACATCGAGTTGCCAAAAAGGTAGAGGCTTTTAATCCGTATGTAACGGTCTGTAACTGCAGGCAACTTACAGGTTCACTAGGATCATCCCTCCATAAGATATTTTGCAAACTAGTGTGGTGTGGATTGATATAAACACATCGAAACATTTTTTCTATGTCACATACTAAAATATATAGGTATGTTCGAAACAAAAGAAGGATGTCAAACAGCTCACCCTGTACCACAGGCCCATTCAGCATGACGTCATTCAATGAGATTTTATCTTTTGACTTCATACTTCCATCGAAAACCACTCGCAGCTTCGTGCTTTTACTTTCCGGGTTAAATACTGCATGATGAGCTAAAAAATAAACAGAACCACAATAAATATCATAAGAACTGATATCAACCTTTTTGGCATGGCCTAACTCTATATACTGATCAATAAACTTTTTATATTCTTCCTTTAATAATGGATTTTGTTGAAATTTTCTTTCTAAGGAATAAAATCTTTGTAATGCAACTGAAAAGGAGTCTCCTAATTGTAACTGAGTTTTAGCATCTGTCAGAGGATAATCCACATAAAATGTGTTATTCTCTGTTCTTACAGTTTGCTTAAATATACACTCCGCCTTCTGAAATTCATTTGAAACTTTATTTACAGGCAGCTCAGGCACATTTTCAACAGACCAAAATTTTTCTATTGCATTTTCTAAATATCTTTCATCACAAATAACAAAGTTTGAGACTACATTTGTACAAGGATTTTCATTATATATACAAGTTGTACCAGCCAGGGTGTAGCCAAATACAGTGTTTTGTAAGACTGGGCCAGACTCTAATTTTATACACCCACTCAATAATGAATTAAAATAGACATCTGCTCCTAATAAAATTGAAATTTCTAAAGGGACATTAAAATTATCATCGGATAAATTAATATTTTGTGGAATATCTAATTTTGAAACATCAATAATTTGCTGTGGTTGTGCCGTAGTGATAGTATCAACTACAAAACAATTGACATTAAAGTTTACATTTTTGTGAATTTTTGAACTTACAAGGAGATTGACAACTTGATTTATTTTTGTGGCTTTATTGCCAATACCAATAATATTGGTATTCTGAGAAGAAGGTGTTAAACACAATCTTTTTACTAAAGAATTTGTTATGAAAGATACCTGACTTCCACTATCGAGCAAAGCTCTTACAAATATGTCACGACCAAATTTGTCATTGACTTTAACCTTAACGGTAGGTAGCAAAACATTACAATTTGAAATGTTATTATTTGAACATAATGATACAGGAATTTCCTGTATATCAGTATGTAACAGTGTATTATGAGCCTTCTTACAAACTTTACATTTAAATTTGTACTTACAGACATTGTCCATATGAGCTCTTAAACAAACAGAACACAATTTGTGATCTTTAATAAAGGTGAGGCGTGTCTCTATAGGGACCAACCTAAAACTAGGACAATTAAAAATTGCATGATCCTTTTTATTACAATAAGTACACATTACATTGGAATGTGTAGAAACATTAGTGACCCGCAAGGCAGGTTTAGATTTATTATCAAAAGAATGCCCTTTGAGGGGGATAGTATCCTCCAGCGCCATAGCACGCTTATCTAAAAAGGCAAAAAACTCTTGTATGGTAGGCAATGTCTCTGGATCTCGGTCAAGATGGAACGCTCTATGAGTATATATATCAAGCTTCTTAAAAAGTAAACACAGCAAAAGGCGATCCCAGTCATCGACTGGTTCATCCAGATTTTTTAATGCATATAAGTGTTGTTTAACTTGAGATACAAAGGTCCTTATAGAGGCTGCCGTACCTTTCTGTATTGGTGGAATGTCCAAAATTAAATTAATATGATTACATATCATACGTGTTTTGTTATCATAACGTTTGGTAAGTAAAAGCAATGCTTCTTTATATGATTTGTTTTCTAATGGTAAATTTACAATTACAGACAATGCTTCATCCTGAAGATATTTACGCAGATAAAATAACTTTTGTACATCTTGTAACTTATTGTTTTTATCAATAACAGCCATGAACAGGTCATAAAATGGTTTAAATTTTGTGAAATCTTTACCGTCATAGAACGGGATGTCAATATTTGGTAACTGTGATGATGAAACGCTTGGATACTGTAAGGACGAGTCTAACTTAGTCTTGATTAGTTCATTTAATTTTGCAAGTGTGGTATAAAACCGTTCCTCAAAGGCACCTACATCCTCCGGATCATTCTCCTCTATACTCAGAATGTCAAGTTGAATAGACTCATACTGCTTCAACGAGGTAACAAGTTTTTCCTTACGAGCCTCTAATATCTCCACTGTTGCAGAGGATGCAATAGACGGGCCTTCTACAAATTTTTGGATTCTGGATACAGTTCCTTTACATGCCGCACGCGACAACTTAAGTTTTTTAAGATCTGCCATGGCAGATAACGTAAACACTTACAGATCACTTTTTTTTTACGAATATAATTTAATCACCACGATCACTTTGTAATTTGGCCGCTTGACGTTACAATCACAATACCATTGTGAATATTTGTACGATATTTCACCAACTCGAACTGGCAAATTGTCGTCGGCGCATTTGGAAAAATACGTCGCAGGCGCCCCGGTCTTGCATTCAAGATGGAGATCAAATTGTAAAAATAGGAGACATACCCTTTCAGCTTGCTTACTTCCAAGATTGCACCAACTTTGCAACCTCTGCTTACAGCAAGGCGCAAAAACCAACCAGTTAACTGTTAATTAACCAGTTTTTGTATACTGGTTGAAGTTTCGCCGGGCAGCGGACATTGTCCAGCCAACCCACGCCGCATTCCAATGTATCACCGTATCACGGTGGAAAAAACTGAAAATCACTGATTCTAATTGACTACTCGAAGGTCCACACGCTATGTTGAGTAAAACAAGCGGATATATGGAAACTAATTCTTTAATCACTATATACAGATTTAATTTAAATCAACTTTATATACAAAATCAACCATATTGGAATGAGCTCCGTGCCAGAAGGGCAGTGTTGCAAGAGCAGTATTTTAATCTGCCTAAAAATAATAGTGTTGTCAGCACAATGACAAAAATTACAGACTAAACTGAATTTATATAATATTACTTTATGGTTAGTTGTACTAAACAAACATGCTATCGTATAACTCAATAGCATCGATCAGTTGCTTTGTGATAGTTTCACTACCTGTCATAATCGGCATCAGCGCAATTGCTGTTTTTAAATCAAAATTTTCGCCAGACATTTTGACTTGTTCTGACTCTCCGTGAACTCCGTGAACCACCAAAGCAATTTTTTTTTTTTATAAATTTAGAGTGGATAGAATCTACATCTCTAACATAATTATACGTAAAGTGTTATTTCTTTACTACTAATAATTTTACTTTAGTAAGTCGTAATATCTACTTATTATGAATATAACTCTGTTAACATAATTAAAATAAGCAAGCTTTAATCTACATTATCAATTGAAAGAGAGAAGAAAAAATGTAACTCTTACATAATACAAGAGCTAAAAAAAACCTGTTGTCTAAGGGTAATGTCCTGGTACCAAACATCGATAGGCGCACTCGAAGAGCAGGACTCCGTCATTGATTCAGGAATCCGCTTGCACTCCTTTTTTTTTCTGCTGCCACTGCGGCTGCTCATGCTGGTTGGGCCGGGCTATACGCTGGACTCCGTGGGCCGGGATTACCCTGGACACCGCTCGTTCACTGTTGTTTGGGCCGGGCTATACCCTGGACTCCGTGGGCCGGGATTACCCTGGACACCGCTCGTTCACTGTTGTTTGACTACTGTAGTTCGACGATAAGGTTTACGCCGGGACGACCCCATAGGCATAGGTCACGTTGGGACTTTGTATTGCCCATTCTTCATTCCTTCTTTCTTCTGCAGATCATGGTTCTCTTCTATAATACACACATCAAAAGTGTCTAGGGATCAACATATATTTTTGCAATAACTTTTCTCCTGATTGATATTAATTAAAATTTTCTTTAAGGATTCATCAAATAAAGTGTTTTCGTTTGTCACAGTAACGATAAACCAAGTCACCTTTGCATTAATAAAGAAATTTGCCATTTTCCTAATAAAGGGATTTTTGACATTTGAACCACTAACACAAAAGTTCGAAAAAAAGACTGAAATAACAGTTTTCTTTAAAATTTTATTGGGTAACTTAAACAATTAATAATCCGTGTTTCTACCGCGAACACTAACAACACAAGAACATCGGTTTGGCATACTCAAAATGAGTTCATCCAAATCACGCTGTGGAATGGCCGCCCATGTTCGTTGCAACAACAAAAAAAGGTCTTCTTGCGACTGGATACCCTCCATATTCGGCAGAGCTCTTCTCTGTAGCATATCCCATGCATGCTCAATCGGGTTCAAGTCTGGCGACTGAGCAGGCCAGGGCAGGACATTGATGTTAGCTGCGGCGAGAGTCTGTCTTACAACTCTTGCGGTGTGCGGTCGTGCATTATCATGCATTAACTGAAATAAGGGACCGATTTGCACTTGTAGAGGAACGATGACGTCTGATACAATCGTCTCAGCATAAATTTGAGCGTTGAGGTTGCCTCTGATCCAAATCAACTCAGTTCTTCCGCCGATCCAAATACCCGCCCATACCATGATGGTTCCACCACTATAAGGATGGACTTCCTGGCAGGATTTTAATCGCTGTTGGCGTCCAGGGGTTCTCCAGTGTCGTATACGTCTTGTATCCGGTCTCATACCAAAACGAGACTCATCAGAAAAGCACACGAAACGCCATTGTTCTTCTGCCCAATTTCTGTGCTCAAGAGCCCATTGATATCGAATCCTACGATTGTGCATTGCTATAGGTGGTACCCGTAGCGGTCTTCGGGAATGAAGGTTCACTTCATGCAAGCGGTTTCTGACTGTTTGGTCGCTAATTAAGTTCCCTGAAGAGTGATGAAGCCTCACGGCTAACATCATGGCAGTTATTGTTGGAGCTCTTCGAGTTAAGATTTGAATATATCGGTCTTGTCTCCGTGTGGTGCAGCGATACCGTCCTCCATGGCGCTCAGCCACGGTACCAGTGCTTCGGTAACGTGTCCAAAGTCGACTGATAACACTCTGACTTGTATTCAGAGCTAAAGCCACAGTACGTTGCCGGGAACCAGCTTCTATCATTCCCACGGCTCTGAGCATTTCTTCCCTGCTTAAATGACGTCGCCGCTCCATAATACCGTTGGTTTTAATCAGTAGTAGGGAAACAGTAGCACTAATAATGTCTTCAATGCGTTGTATGTTTTTATAGGGAAAATATTGACAGCTGATTTTCATCTTTTACTCGAATTTGATTCACAGTTCCTGATTCAAATTATGAAATGCACCAAAAAGGATCCATATAAATTTATAAAATCATAAATTTATTACAAAGCCACATC
This sequence comes from Furcula furcula, assembly GCA_911728495.1. Taxonomy (NCBI): domain Eukaryota; kingdom Metazoa; phylum Arthropoda; class Insecta; order Lepidoptera; family Notodontidae; genus Furcula; species Furcula furcula. The sequence goes on along the minus strand of OU452247.1, from coordinate 28,806,444 downwards.
TCAATCTCAAGAAATCCGCTTAAAAATGCTTGATCCCTAGACACTTTTGATGTGTGTAGATTAGTCTTCATACTTATTCCAATTTGCCAAGTTCGGACTGGCAATGGTCGCCATCTAATAAGGTGACTCTTGGTGGATGATGGAGATAAATAAGAGACGTCTATCCCGTGTCAGTATCCATAGTTTAATTAATGTTTTATTATAAAAATGCACATTAACTTCTAAAACTATAACGCTATTGTCAGCAATCTTATGTTGCAGTTAAAGTATTAATTCATACATTACAATGCGAACACTTTAGAGCCTTGGTTCCGCTCAATTGCGTCCTTAATACACGCTGTATTATAGGAACGCAAGTCGTGTCGCATGGATTTCGAGATTCGTCTATTGGGTTCAGCATATTCCGACATATCATAAGTGGGAATAGCTGCCTTTATTGTAATGAATAGCCGCCCGTAAGGACGACAATGTTCCGAGTTACCAGGACAACGGAAAAAACAGACGTGTCAGACTTACGATAATTATTGCATGTACCGATTGTTAATTAATAAAAGATTATAATAGAAAAGTAAATATTTTATAACGCAATCCCACAACTTTTGGGGGCTCGTGCGGGATGAAGCTGAGCTATATCGGATTGGAGTGTTTTCGGACGAAGATGATGCAAGATTAACAACCCAATATAAGAAGTACCTATACGACGTAAGATTATTAAGAAGATTGAAGATTATAAGACTTTTGAATTATTAGAAGACACACAGTGTCACGTAACGGATGGTTAGAGTAGGGAAGAGAGAACCCGGAGACCGCTACTAAGATAGGTAAGTAACTAAGGGGGAAGTAGCAATAAAAGAATGAGAACTCAGGACTTACAATATAACTATAATTACAGATAAAAACGTTACAGTTCTCTAACGACAATTCCGGCTCAAGACCTGGTTCAGCTCGGCCTCCGGTCTTGCGACTCTAGGCTGTAGACCTTAGGTTTTCCACTCGTCTCCAGGCTCCAGACCCAGCCTTCCGACCCAAGACTTCAGACTCTAGACTTCAGACTGACGTTCTATTTCTCCTCTCTCCACTTGACAGCTCCTTGTCTAAATTTAAATTTTTAAAATGAATTAAAAATAAATACAAATATTTATAAAAAAGATGAGGTATGACAATGGAGGTTGATATATGAGGAATGAAATGAGGTGATACACTACAACAGACATTACACAATGCCACCGAAGAGAGTAATAGACGATGAAGACTTGTCCGTAATGGATCCTGCACCCCGAATTTCCTTTAGTGACCTAGAGCATTCAATGACGCCTTTCAGCGGAGATGATGCCTACGGAATAGACTCATTTATAAAAGAATTTGAGGATGTTGCGACGTTGATGCGTTGGAGTGAAATAGAAAAGATGATTTACTCCAAAAGACTCCTTTCAGGTACAGCCAAGTTATTTTTACGGTCAATGGGTAGTACGACGTCATGGGAAAAGTTGAAAGAAGAATGAAAGAAGAGTTTGGACAGAAATTGAACAGCGCTGCTATTCACAAAAGACTTGCCAGTAGGAAGATGAGACAAGACGAAACTTACCAACAATATTTTCTGCATCTTAAGGAGCTCGCTGTGCTTGGAAATATAGAAGATGAAGCTTTGATAGAGTATGTTATTGATGGGATTCGCGACTTGGAAGCAAACAAGGCAATTTTATATGGAGCGACGAACGTGAGAGAGTTCGGGAGGAAATTAGACTTATACGCTGAAATTAAGAAGAAAAGTATTGCCCAAACCCAGGCTGTTAGACACACGACTTTCAAACCTACTGCTGATGGTCAAAGTCAAACGAAGAAGAGATGTTTTAAATGTGGAGATTCAGACCACGAGTTAGTGAATTGTACTAAAGGTATAAAATGTTTCCGATGCAATACTTTTGGCCATAAGTCTACAGATTGTTCGGAGAATGTGAAGAAAAGCTTGACGATTGTTAGTACTAATAATATCAGTAGTTCGACACCTTACAAGGAAGTTATGATCAACGATGTAAATTTCAATGCACTAATAGACACCGCGAGTGATGTCAATCTACTCAATGAAAGTTGTTTCGCTAAAATATGTGGACAAAGATTCAAGTTTAACCCAGACTCTGTACAAAGAATTACCGGAATAGCTAGAACGGACATTTGCACCAAGGGCTCGTTTACGGCGACCATTATTATTGATGACTGTTCATTTGATACGCCCTTTTATGTTGTTGAAGACGATGCATTAGTAGTTAACATTATTTTGGGTAACCCTATACTAAATGATGTTGAAGTCAACTTTAAGGCCGGTGATATTTCAGTTAAGATGATACAGGATAAAGAAATGAAAACTGACAATGATGAAGCTGTAAGATGTAAAGATAATGATAACAGGATGTTGACAGTTGTAAGACAGTATAAGAAATGTAATGATGAAATGATGTATCAGAAAAATACTACGACTACTAACGAAGATCTAGATGAGATGAAGATACAGAAGTCTCCCTTAGTTATGAACAATGTTGGAACGGAAGAAGCAAAGATGAAAGATGGAAATGAACAGCCATACAGTATAACAAGGAATGATAGGAAAAATAATTACAGTAATCGAAGAGAAGATCGACCTAAGATGGCAAAAGAAAATATTATGCAATGTATTGAAGAAGAGATAATGAACTACAATAGTAATGATAATGAAACCAACAGCTGCTATGATGGTATGATGAAGATATCCACCATTGATAAAAGAAGAGAGTTTGTTAAGGGCTACAACCTGTATCCGTATAAAAGCAGACTGAAGAATAAACTATTTAAAAAAAAAAACCACTTCAGAGTAAATTATCTAAAAAACCTTAAAAAAAAAAAATTGAACCGACTTCAATATCACTGAAAGGTATAAAATAATTTAAATATTATTGAAGTTGGTGCCAATTATACTCAGCAGGTAGGCTAAAACCAACTTCTATAATATTTAAATTATTTTATACTTTTCAGTGATATTGAAGTCGGTTCAATTTTTTTTTTAAAAAGATTTTATTTTAGTGACTTATTTTACCAAGATAGGTATCAGCACTATCACGCAACTCGAACGTCTACATTACAGTAACTTACTGAAAACATAAAAAGTTTATATCTCTTAAACTACTGGACCGATTTTGATGAAATTTGTACTCTACCCTAAGTTGAAAGATACTCTAACTATTAAAAAAAGAATTTTCGAAATTGGACTTGTAGTTTCTGAGAAATCCGTGGACAAACCTACATACATACATACATACACACACTCGTGAAATTTGGTAAATTCGTTTAGAAGCCCACATAGACTAACATATATGAATATTACATACATACGCGTCGAATACAGAACCTCCTTTTTTGAAGTCGGTTAAAAACGATAGCCATTATCTTATGAAAGAAGACCGAAACGTAGGACTAGAAATAACAAGCAGCTTAGCAATGATGAGACCTTCGACTGCTGCTGCTGTTTTAAACGATGTTACCTCATCTGAGGCCGATGAGCACGCAGTATGGCCGAGTGGGAATAGCTGCCTTTATTGTAATGAATAGCCGCCCGTAAGGACGACAATGTTCCGAGTTACCAGGACAACGGAAAAAACAGACGTGTCAGACTTACGATAATTATTGCATGTACCGATTGTTAATTAATAAAAGATTATAATAGAAAAGTAGATATTTTATAACGCAATCCTACATATATATATTTTATTGTGTTATCTTAAAATCGTACTCCTTGTTTAATTGTGAGGTAATCCGCACCCGCTCCACTCGTCCATGTGCCCTAACGCTGCGGAGGTGAGAGTGCTTCATTACCATAATGCAGCCACTTAACATTTATTAACCTATCGTTTACAGTTACCTACTTACTGCTTGCACGTGCTACTGTAGTCAACTATATGTACACAACGAGTACGTTATAATGAAATATAGCTCATGTAAGTATTATTACAATTTACATTATTCAAATAGATAGATAGATAGACAATTCTTTATTTCGCACAAACAAACAGATACTAAAAGAATAAGATACTAAATACTGAATTACCTGTATGTGGTAACAAAATAATTTTAGTATTCTGTGGGAGACATAGAGCAAGGGGGACGTCCGCTTAAAAATTGAAGCATACATATAGAAGACCGTATCTAAGTGATGGCAAGCGGCAATAGGCTGTGGATAGATAGATAGATAACTCTTTACTGTACAATCTACATAAAACATTTAAAAAATACAGTAATACAGCAAATGTACAATTGGCGAACTTATCACTAGTAGTGATGTCTTCCAGGCAACCCGTGCCACCTATGCTGTGTTAAACGATTAGTAATACATGGATTACAACGACAGCAACAGTCTATAAAAATCTATAAGTGATAAAAATATATATAACTAGCTGACCCACGCAGCTCCGCCCGCGCTGTGTTTACGTTTACTAATCTTTCAATTATATACATTCGCATAGAATACAAAACCTCCTTTTTTAAAGTCGGTTAAAAACTTGGACCCACTTTGTAATTGCCCTCCAAAGCACGGAAACGTTTAGTTCAAATTAAACGGTCACCCATCTATTTAATGACCTTAGCTAACGTTGCTTAACCTGATCGATTTCCAAAAATTGTTAACAACTGTCTATGAGTGTTCCCTTACAAATATTTATTATAATTATAAAGAAAAAATGATAAAATCGGACCAAGCGTATGACCAAGTACCCATTTTGACTTTAATCCTCTCTCCCAAAAGAACCGTGCTAGATTACGGGATAAAAAGTATCCTATGTCCTACCTCGTAGTAAGATCTCAAATCATGCCAAGTTTCGTTTCAATCCATCCAGTAGTTTCGGCGTGATGCTCAGCCGAGATACAGACAGACAGACAGACAGACAGACAGACAAAAATTAAAAAAATTACATTTTCGGCCTCAGTATCGGTTATAGAATGCCCTCCAAATATAATTTTCAAAATATCTTCAATGTACAGAATTGGACCTGTTACAGTTTTATTATAAGTATAGATGTAACTAAGTTGTATCCCGCCACTAGTTCAACGAATATTTTAAATTATTAACCCCTAATTCAATTTGCTTTGACGCATCCAAACTAAATAACATTTTCTGCAGCCAGACCACGTCTGCAAATATATTATGATTCATACATACTAATCAGATGCCGGCTTCGGCATTCATTACACGAAGTTTATTTAGATAGCTAACCAACCACCACTCCTCTCTTACCTTAGAACCAATAATATAGGTGCGGTCCTGATATGGCCCGCGAAGATGCACTCGAATACATAAGTATTGATTCATACAATCAAAACTATTTCTAATGTTTCCTTGTCATGAAAAACATTTGATTATTTAGTCTTAAATGAGTCAAGGTCAAGCAAACACACACACACGAAGACGGGCAGCAGACGTTATTTTTACTGGATTACCTACCACCTATACTGCGGTCCCGAAGACGCCCACCAAGCGTGGGGAACATGGCAACCCCTCCATTTTATGGTGGAGGCCTTTGTTCAGCAGTGGACGTCGTTCGGCTACTGATGATGATGATGATGATGTATCAAGCAGACAGGCAATTAGCACAGTCATGTTACTGGCTACCTGTACATTTTTCTTAACGACATACTTTTCTAAATCACATTATATTAATAATACCACTGTTCGGCACGGGCCTCCCCTCAAGACGAGGGGGCTTAGGCCATAGTCCACCACGCTGGCCAAGTGCAGGTTAACAGACTTCACATGTCATTCGAAAGCTAGTTAGGCCTTTTTAAACATGCAGGTTTCCTCACGATGTTTTGCTTCACCGAAACCTAGTAACAATCACACAAAGACGATTCGCACATAATTAATTAAAGAAATCAGAGGTGCCAGCCGGGATTCGAACCTGCACACCTTGTTTCCAAGGCAAGCGCTCGCTCACTGAGCTGCTACCGCATAGAACAAAAATTCAAAAACAAACAATTGTTTAACAACAATTTACACGACAGGATTTAGTAACATTAATATGTAATCCTTCACTATTATTAGTTTTTCTGACCCAAACTTAAAGTTTGTAACTTAGTTGTAGCTCGGCGCCATATAATGCACACTAAGGGTTGTCTAAGAGTCAGGCATCAGTCACTTCTTATTATATTACCGACAAGTTATATCAAAGAATAAACTTCTCTAGAAGTTTCAAGACGTCGCGTCAGCCCCACTCCTCATTTACTGACACGTTATATTTGCTCCAAGATATTATTATCTAGACTGCTTTTACACATGACGCGTGAAATAGCCAAAGTACCAAAGACATTGGATTTTACGTCTAAGCGTATCTAATGTAAAAAAATATATTTATAGGAGACTATAAAATATCGAAATTATAATAAGCTTACAAAAAAATAAGTTAAATGAAGTGTTATTTAATGATACCTTCTTGAACTCTAGTAGAGAGACGTTAGTCAGCAAAACTCATAAAAAACATACGTAATTATACCTACTGAATTGAAAATAGTTTGCAAACACTTACCCCCGCTATGCAAGGCAAGCTTATATCAATAAGCTTGCCAATGGAATACCGACCATTTCACCATAAAAATAGAGCTGTCTAGGAATGTGTTTGTTACTGTTTCGTGAAATGTTCGATTTCGCTAGACCGACCGATATTTAAATGAAATGTACAACTTGCCCAAGTAATCAATTAGTGTGTAACGATAATTGTGCATCCGCGCTCCGATTTAAATGAACATTTCGTGGGTTTTGTGCGCACATTCCGATATCGGGTTTTAATTTATATAATTAGTCTGAAATCATGAAATATATACATACGTGGTACGTGAACATTATTTTTTAGAACTACTTACTGTGAAAATACGTATCTAAAATAAACATGTATGAACTTATATAAATGTATTGAACTGCAGCTATAGTAATGTTATGTTTTTAGCTATGAATAGGCAATAGTTTGTAATCAAATAAAACTTACTGCAGTACTCATTGATTCACTAGGTAGGCCCTTGAGCAAGGGACCATCCGGTTAACTACCACTGCAGTGTCAGATATTCTGTCGACAAGCAGCAGTGGGTGCACACTGCAGCGTCAGATAGTCTGTTGACAAGCAGCAGTGGGTGCACACTGCAGCGTCAGATAGTCTGTTGACAAGCAGCAGTGGGTGCACACTGCAGCGTCAGATAGTCTGTTGACAAGCAGCAGTGGGTGCACACTGCAGCGTCAGATAGTCTGCTGACAAGCAGCAGTGGGTGCACACTGCAGCGTCAGATATTCTGTCGACAAACAGCAGTGGGTGCACACTGCAGCGTCAGATAGTCTGTTGACAAGCAGCAGTGGGTGCACACTGCAGCGTCAGATATTCTGTCGACAAACAGCAGTGGGTGCACACTGCAGCGTCAGATAGTCTGTTGACAAGCAGCAGTGGGTACACACTGCAGTATCAGATATTCTGTCGACAAGCAGCAGTGGGTGCACACTGCAGTATCAGATATTCTGTCGACAAGCAGCAGTGGGTGCACACTGCAGTGTCAGATATTCTGTCGACAAGCAGCAGTGGGTACACACTGCAGTGTCAGATATTCTGTCGACAAGCAGCAGTGGGTGCACACTGCAGTGTCAGATATTCTGTCAACAAGCAGCAGTGGGTGCACACTGCAGCGTCAGATAGTCTGTTGACAAGCAGCAGTGGGTACACACTGCAGTATCAGATATTCTGTCGACAAGCAGCAGTGGGTGCACACTGCAGTGTCAGATATTCTGTCGACAAGCAGCAGTGGGTACACACTGCAGTGTCAGATATTCTGTCGACAAGCAGCAATGGGTGCACACTGCAACGTCAGATAGTCTGTTGACAAGCAGCAGTGGGTACACACTGCAGTATCAGATATTCTGTCGACAAGCAGCAGTGGGTGCACACTGCAGCGTCAGATAGTCTGCTGACAAGCAGCAGTGGGTGCACACTGCAGCGTCAGATATTCTGTCAACAAGCAGCAGTGGGTGCACACTGCAGCGTCAGATATTCTGTCGACAAGCAGCAGTGGGTACACACTGCAGTGTCAGATATTCTGTCGACAAGCAGCAATGGGTGCACACTGCAACGTCAGATAGTCTGTTGACAAGCAGCAGTGGGTACACACTGCAGCGTCAGATATTCTGTCATCAAGCAGCAGTGGGTGCACACTGCAGTGTCAGATATTCTGTCGACAAGCAGCAGTGGGTACACACTGCAGTGTCAGATATTCTGTCGACAAGCAGCAGTGGGTGCACACTGCAACGTCAGATAGTCTGTTGACAAGCAGCAGTGGGTACACACTGCAGTATCAGATATTCTGTCGACAAGCAGCAGTGGGTGCACACTGCAGCGTCAGATAGTCTGCTGACAAGCAGCAGTGGGTGCACACTGCAGCGTCAGATATTCTGTCATCAAGCAGCAGTGGGTGCACACTGCAGTGTCAGATATTCTGTCGACAAGCAGCAGTGGGTACACACTGCAGTGTCAGATATTCTGTCGACAAGCAGCAATGGGTGCACACTGCAACGTCAGATAGTCTGTTGACAAGCAGCAGTGGGTACACACTGCAGTATCAGATATTCTGTCGACAAGCAGCAGTGGGTGCACACTGCAGCGTCAGATAGTCTGCTGACAAGCAGCAGTGGGTGCACACTGCAGCGTCAGATATTCTGTCATCAAGCAGCAGTGGGTGCACACTGCAGTGTCAGATATTCTGTCAACAAGCAGCAGTGGGTGCACACTGCAGTTTCAGATATTCTGTCGACAAGCAGCAGTGGGTACACACTGATGTGCTCCCGTGTGAAGGGCACTTTAGCTGATAAAATTACCGGTTTCAGGGGAGTGAACAAGTAATGTTTCATGCGACGAGCGGTATTGCAGTGCACCTGTCTATAGGCAGGCGAACTTCTTAATTAATAATAATAATAATAAAATGTTTATTTATTGAAAAAGAAAAATTGTACATTGAAAAGCATGCTCGATAACGTCTACATTAGTATACACTGTGTCGTAGACGCTAACATCAAATGAATAGTAGCAATATTTTCATTTAGTAACAATAAATTATACTGAAACAGAATGTTGTTTTCATTTTTAATTAAACAAAAAAAATACAAAAAAAATTTTACTATTGAAAAATAAATGTTATTATAATACCAAAGTAGAACGGTATGTTCCTGGTGAATGTGTGTTTGTGTGTGTGTTTGAAGGTGTGTGCGTGTGTGAGGGTGTGTTCATGGTGTGGTGTGTATGCATTCTTGCTTGTATGTGGTAGATGAATTTATTCGCAAGACCATTAGTTATCTAATAAATTTAAGAAAAGTTTCGGTGTCATCACACCGAAACTTTTCTTAAAATTATTAGATAACTAATGGTCTATTAGATAACTAATGGTTACAAAAACTAGTAGAACAATTCTCTCTAATCAACACTTTTACTGCCTTGCTCCCAGAATTTACAATAAAGCAAACAAAATACTGAATATTTATTCCCATACCCTACGTGAATGCAAAATAATAATTACCAAATGGTTATTAAGTCTCACATATGATGATATGTACAAACCTCAATTATTTATTTTCTTTCACAAAGTATACAATAATAAAACCCAATACTAAGGAATGAGGAAATGAACTAAAGATGATGGAGTAGGGCTATACAATGGGCTTTTTCACGGTCCCTAAATCCACGCTGCGCTGGCAGAAAAGAGATCAAAATTTATTTATTTAAGCAACTGAATTCAGTGATTGTACTCTTAAGGCTCACCTAGTATTTTTAGCAGATACCTATTATATTCATCTCACGCAAGTCCGAGAAAGGCAATCAATCAAGAAATGGTAAGTAAATTAACTGATAGTAATAGTAAAATACTTATCTACTCTTGTTACGCAACCAACGTTATGTCTATTTATATACTGCTACCTGCTGAATCGCAACAATAGCTATGAAAAAAGCGTGAATAGCATCTACTAATAGAAAGGTTCTATGTAGTAATTCATTAGGGTGGTCAGCAGGAGAGAGCGCGTGGGCGGCCGACTGTGAGGCGCACCAGGTGTGTCCATTCAGCCCGCACGCACCAGACAGACTAGCGCCGAGATTACCTTTCAATAAGCTAACAATGGAATTGGGTATATATGTATAACACTAGGCCGACAACGATTGATAGATGGATGCGGATTCTACAATAGTGTAAGAAATAGCCAGAAAGGTGTCTCGACGATTGAAACCACGGAGTACTCTTGTGTCTTTTATTCTCACACTTACAACATTATAGACAATAAACATCTTATTTTTATTTTCACTTGTTTCATAATACACCTTTTATACCACCACTAAGACCGTCCCCACTATTTATAGTTTCTTTTCTTTGTTCAGTAATCGGTGTATTACTTACTCTTTTTTTTCCTTTGATTGATTTATTTTTTTATTATACAATGTAAAATAGTTGATTAATTTAATAAGTTAATGTAATTAATTTAGTTATACAATTATAAATATTCGTTACGTGTTTTATAATAGTTTGAATATCAAAAGGATTGTTTAACGGTCGGCGGAAATACGTATTTTATAAAGATAGCATTAGCAAAATTTTCTATTCAGTTATTTCTTATTAATTTTCAAAATAATGTGTCATTAAATAACTCAACCTTACAATAGTAGGTGTATTTTTAGCTCTAAGTGATATGACCTCCCTTGAAGAGGAATAGTCCACCCTCAGAATCCACCACGCTGGCCACGTGGTAGTTGGCAGACTTTACACGTCATTAAAAAACTGGTTAGGGTTTTCTCAGACATGCAGGTTACCTCACGATGTTTTACTTCACCTAGACCTAGTAACAAGCACTCAAACACGATTGGCACACAAACATGATTAATTAAAGATGTCCGAGGTGCGAGCCCGGGTTCGACAATGGATTGGAAACGAAGACAAGACGAAAAACTATTTTCATTACGTGATCTGTACACGAATCAAACCCGGTACCTTTACTCATAGCGATCGGTTAATATCCTGCCTTCTAGCTAATTGTCGTAGATTACCCAAAATAGAAACATTTGTGTGTATGAACACGTCTGTGTCGTGTATGAACACGTCTGTGTCGTGTATGGACTCGTCTGTGTCGTGTATGAACACGTCTGTGTCGTGTATGAACTCGTCTGTGTCGTGTATGAACACGTCTGTGTCGTGTATGAACTCGTCTGTGTCGTGTCTGGGTGCTAAATTGTCGATTATGTTAATTTAAACATGATATTAATATAATTTATGTTTCAGTTGTTTGGTTAGCAATCGCTATAGTGCCAGGGTCTGTCTAGTTTACAATAAAATTACAGTGAGTGCTTTGTCCCAAGATGTTATATAATAGTCTATCATTAGACTAGTTTATCGGCGGACTGTAAACTGGCTTATTTGTCGAATACAAAAAAAAGTCGGAAAAAAACAATTTGTTCGTTCAACGCCCACCCCTATTAATAGTTTAGAATAAAATTACCATGAATAAGTACTTTAACTCTGACTGAAATGCAAGGTTGGTTATATTCGATGCAGTGCCACTGCTAGGTATTGATGATAATAGTATTAGGTTATAGGTACTGTAGTGAATCATTTAATTAATACATAATAAAAGCCTCTCGTAGTCCTGTGTTATTCTGTAGCTGGTGAAATGATCGGGCTCAAAAGACATATAACTAAAGTTTCAGGTGACTAGCGGCATTAGGCGAAGGGTTTGCTTCTGAATAAAAAAAGAAAGCCAGAACCCAATAAAACCTTATGCCCACGGAATAGTAGTGTAAATAAGGTTATTCGTAACATCTCCAGTGATGTGCGGAGGCCGCCAGCGAGCGCCTTTATTCCCAAGCCATAAGGATCTGTGATCGACTCAAGTCGTTGATTGGATTGATCGAAGCTGTCACTAACACGTGGCCAGGCCCTCGTTTATTTTCAATCTAACGGTGTCTGCGCCATGTTAAGGCGTATTCCCGACACCGATAATAGTAGGAAGCTTTTGATTAATATTACCATAAAGCTGACAAGTATAAATTATAAAAAGCCTTATAAAGCCTTATATTACAGGTCTTACTTTATACATACATAAAAAAGGTATACATCTATATATATAAAAGGATAAGTCCTGACTGACTGATTGACAGACAACGCACAGCCTAAACCGCTTGCCCTAGAGACTTGAAATTTGGAGAGTAGATTCTTCACAATACGTAACCGCACACTAAGAACGGAATTTTCAAAATTCACATCGGAAGGAGTCCAAAAAGGGGGTTTTATGGTTTATAGAACCGGGTGGTACCAGAACCATGAAATTGAACACGTAGATTCCTTAAAGAAAATAAAGAGTTACCTGTCTTAGCATTTTTCAAAACAAAATATATAGAAGAAGATACAGGACCACAAACTTACAAAAAATATTATTTGGATTTTTTTTTCATAATTCTCACTGTTTTTCGACACTAAATGTAAGAGTATTAATAGGACGAAGTTGAGTTTGAGAAATTTTGAGGGTCTCAAGGTCAAAATGGGACCCAAAGTCAAAATCTCGAGTGTGATGTCTTTTAAAAGGTAAATGAAATACGTTTTTCATGATAAATATGTGGGATATTTCAGGGACAAAAAATGGGTTACTATAAAAATAACGTTATCATCGTCATCAATCAATATATATAAAAGGATAAGTCCTGAAAAAAACTGATTGACAGACAACGCACAGCCTAAACCGGTGGCCCTAGAGACTTGAAATTTGGGAGGTGTATAAATTCTTCACAATACGTAAACGCACACTAAGAACGGAATTTTCAAAATTCGCATCCTAAGGGGTCCAAATAGAGGGTTTTATAAAAAAATCGTTATAATTCATGAATGGTTGGTACTAGAGCCTTGAATTTTCACACGCATACGCCTCAAATAAAATAAACAATTACGTATTTTTGCATTTCTCGAAAGTCACAGGACCTCAATTTCGGTAATAAAAAAAATATTTTACCATTTCTTAACACCTATCACTGTTTTCCGATACAATATGAAAGAGTATTATTAGGACGAAGTCAGATTTAAGAAATTATGAGTGCCTTAAGGTCAAAATAGGACCCCTAAGTTAAAAATCTCGCGTATGGTGTCTTTTAAAAGGTAATTGAAAACCGTTTTTAGGGTTTCATACCTAAAAGGTAAAAAAGGAACCCTTATGGTCTGAATTCGTCTGTCTGTCTGTCTGTCACACCTATAAATTTCAGGATCAGCTGACGCTACCGATTTGAAACTTGGTACATTTTTCGATCTTTCTTACCCAACCTCATCACAAATGAAAAACAATATTTTTTGTTTTAGTTTTTTTTAAGTTGAAATGGATCATCAAAATTTCAAAGTGTGACTACTATATCGAGTGGGATATCATATGAAAGAGCTTCATTCGCACATCTCATAACACATTTTTATTTTGGTTTATATTACGTAGTTTCTGGCTGATAATCAAAAATTTTAAAAACTACCACCAAAAATACCCTCCTTATCTCCGAAGTTTGTGGAGGGAAAAATCTGAAATAATTATGGGTAATAATTATAATATGTATATCTATATTTTAAAGGAAAAATAAAATGATCATTCTGAATAGTACAGTTTTATAGTAATACTAAAAAAACTCGACAAACAAACTTAGTTTTGTGGTTTGTTTTTTTTTTTGCTATCTGAGATATCTGAGATATCTGTTAATTACATTAATAGTAAAATAACTTTAATACATCCAAAGATGGTATGGAACCCTCGGTGCGCGAGTCCAACTCGCACTTGACTGGTATTTATTTATGATATAAGCGGCAGGTATGCGTTATATCATGGGTTTTAAAACTAAAATACGACATCGATGTAACATAATTAAATAATTAAATGTAACATTTGAATTTGATATGATTTTAAAAGTGATGGGAAAAGATTATATTAGTTATTTAAACTATTATGCTAACTGCTGCGTTAGCGCGAGTGTGGCTTCTAAATGCACGCAAGGTTTCAATTCAATACGAGGCTGTCGAGAGTGTTCGCAAACGCGCGTATCCTGCACTGCGTGCACACGCGTCAAGCTGCTGCCTAAAAAAAAAAGCTGCCGCCTTTCTCCTCAGACATAAGCCTGGACAAATAACGGGCAACCTTTGGAGTTGTCGGTTGGACGTTTAGGTTGTGGGCCCTAGATGTCCATTGAGTACGGGGCGTTTTAGTAGGTAAGATACTCCGGTTCGGAGCTAGGTACCGAATAGAACCAAAAAACAAAAGCCGGTCAAGTGCGAGTCGGACTCGCGCACCGAGGGTTCTACACCTGCTTTGCACATATTATAAATGTTATTTTCCTATTCTTTTAATACCTCAGATAGTAAAAATCCGAACTGAACCCAACCAAATTTATCGAAATTAACAGTTTTAAAGAGTTTAACAAAAACTAATTTATTTTATGACTCTGAAGCTAGGTACCGAATCTAAGCATACCACCGCAGAGCCCGGGGTTCCCTCTCATGTGTCGATGCGACAGCCGCAGGGGTTTTAGTATGTAAGAATCCCACATACCCCGGTCGATCCCTACAGCTCCCGGAAACCTTTTGAAGGTTTCCCCCGCGAAAAAAAAAGTACCGAATCGATCCAAAAAAAAAAACTTAAAAAAAAAACGGTCAAGTGCGAGTCTGACTCGCGCATCGAGGGTTCCATACCTTCTTTGCGCGTATTAAAGTTATTTTAAAACGTGCAAAGAAGGTATGGAACCCTCGATGCGTTGTCTGTCAATCAGTCAGTCAGTCAGTCAGGACTTATCCTTTTATATATATTGATTGATGATGATGATAACGTTTTTTTATAGTAACCCATTTTTGTCCCTGAAATATCCCACATATTTATCATGAAAATCGTAAGACACCACACTCGAGATTTTGACTTTGGGTCCCACTTTGACCAAGAGACCCTCAAAATTTCTCAAACTCAACTTCGTCCTATTAATACTCTTACATTTTTAGTAGTGCCGCCTAAAAAAAAAAAATGCTGCCGCCTTTCTCCTCAGCCATAAGCCCGGACAAATAACGGGCAACCTTTGGAGTTGTCGGTTGGACGTTTGGGTTGTGGGTGCTAGATGTCCATTGAGTACTGGGCGTTTTAGTAGGGAAGATACTCCGGTTCGAAGCTAGGCACCGAATCGAGATACCACCGGAGAGCCCGGGGTTCTCTCTCATGTGCCGCGGGGGTTTTAGTAGGTAAGAATCCCACATACCCCGGTCGAGCCCTACAGCCCCCGGAAACCCTTTGAAGGTTTCCCCCGCGAAACAAAAAAGTACCGAATCGAACCAAAAAAAATCTAAAAAAAAACCGGTCATGTGAGAGTCTGACCCGCGCATCGAGGGTTCCCTACCTTCTTTGCACGTATTAAAGTTCTTTTAATATTCCTCTTATAGCAAAAACCCAACCGCAAAACTAAGTTTGTTTCTAGAGGTTTTTTAGGATTACTAAAAAACTGTACCACTTTATTTTTTCTTCATTTTATTTTTTCTTTAAAATATAGATAGACCTCTATTACCTATAATTATTTCAGATTTTTCCCTTCACAAACTTCGGAGATAAGGGGGAACGGTATTTTATGTGACATTTTTTGTTATAAGCCAAAAAAACACGAGACATAAACAAAAAAAAACTGTTTTGAAATTTGCAAATGAAGCCCTTTCATATGATACCCCACTTGATATAGTAGCCTCTTTGAAATTTTGACACCGGCCCCCATTAAAATAACAGTAAAAGAGATAAAATATTTTTTAATTTGCGATAAGTATTCTTATCCAACAAGTAAGATCTAAAACTGTTCTAAATATCAAATCGATAGCGCCAGTGGTTCTTGAAATATATACATGTGACAGACAGACAGACAGACGAAGTACCGCCATAAGGGTTCCTTTTTTACCTTTTAGGTATGGAAACCTAAAAACATGCTGAGTGGATTATGGTGTCATTCGGCATAGTGTTCTTGGATGCTTTAAAAAGACAACTACGTGTATTTTAGTTTATTATTTGGAAAAATATTCCCGTTGTATTAACAAATTTCACTGTTTGACCTTAAGTTTCTTCCCAAGTTTATTGTTTATTGTCATTTAAAAGTTCATGGGAAAATATTTTGTATTTAATTTTAGATTTTTATTTGGACTGCCTCGGTGACGATGGGCGCGAGTATGACCTTTGATCGCTTGGACCTGATTTTGATTCCCAATTCGTGCAAAATGTTATCGGGTTGAGTTTATTTTGTCGGTATTTCTTCATTAACTACCTTTGCGCGAACGAAGTCGCGGGGGACTGCTAGTATTCATATATATTTCAACTCTTCTCGTTAAGGCCTTTTATTTGATTGATCATTTTGAAAGTAAAAAATACACAAAACGGCGGCTGATAAATGGGATTGTTTTTTTATGTCGATGTGTTTGTATTGTTTTATATCGATGAACTGTGCAAAAAATGAACAAATCAGCATACGCGCTTTTCCAAATTTCCAAAAAAGTTAATAGAGATGCATTATTAACTGCATATCATGGACTAGTCGATTCAAACTTACGCTACGGCATTATATTTTGGGGTAATTCAACGGATATGATATACGAGAACTAGTATTCAAAGCGCAAAAAAGTTGCATACGTTCAATGTGTGGTCTGAAACAAGATGATAGTTGTGTGCCATTATTTAAAGAACTAAAAATTGTACCTGTTCCATGCCCTTATATTCTAGAAGTTTCATTATTTGTTAAATCGAATTTACATTTATTTGAAAAAATGTCATCGGCACGAGATGTTCCATTACGCAGTCAATACAGAAACGCCTTGTGCAATTGCAAATGTAAAACTGCTTTATTTCCGAAAAGTTTATTAAACATGGCACCGCGAGTATAATAATAAAACACCTGATGCCTTAAAATGCCTAAACGTAGTACAATTTAAAAAACAGTTTAATATATTTTTTGTTGAAAAATGTTATTACACAGTTGAAGAAATCCTAAATACCTATAAATTGTAACGTAGCCATTATTTCCTTTGACATGTGTATTTTTAATGTATATATTTTCCATATTTACAATTATTTATGTTACAATTCTTTGACATTTAAAGCAGCAACATTTGTAATATTAAATTTTAATTATTTTAATCAACTTCCTAACCTAATAATAATATTTAATTAATTAGTTACTAACAACACTTTTGTACGCCGTCTGGTATAACATAGCGTTTCACTTGCATTCATGAAGATCTACATCATATTTACACCTATATTATACAAATGAATAAATGACTTATGACTTAAATGACTTATGTCACTCCCACAACTTAGATGAATCTAAGGACATATATCTGTAATTTGATATTTTTGCAAATTAAAATTAAATTAATTTTACGGATTATATCGCGTTTATTTTTGATTTTAATATCCCGACTTTTCGAACACTTTACTTAAAGCATTCATGGTGATGGGTGGACTGGGGTGGTAGCTGTCCATAGATATAGGTATCTATAGTGGTCTCAGGTCTTCTAATTATAATTGTTATAATAGATCCAACCGTTTATTTTCTTTTTGACAGCACCAATATAACGTAACTGCGTCATGTTACGCAAAAGTTCACTTAAAGTGAAGTTCACTTTTAAAAGTTCACTCTTTTGCGTAACATGACGCAGTTACGTTCTATTGGTGCTGTCAAAAAGAAAATAAACGGTTGGATCTATTATAATAATACAATTATAATTATTGACATTAATAATACAATTACTGACATAGTAAATTGGCTCGATGATAATAATTTAAAAATTAATCCAAATAAAACAAAAATTATGCACTTGGGGTGGAAGTGCTTTGAACCTATGTTTCACAAATAAATAATTTGATTTAGTCCGATCTACGTAGAAAGAGTTTACAATATCTTGCGGTCTTGCAGCGGATTGCTTGTCTTTGGATTTTATTATATGTATAGCCTCATTTCGTGAGGCTATTGAATTTAAAAAACTAAATTTCATATCTAAATTTCAATAGAGAAGATGGCTGGGTGCTACCACCAGCTTGGGATCCCGTGATAAATATAATAAAATCCAAAGACAAGCGTTCTACTGCAAGACCTCAAGATACTGTGTACTGTGTTAATTTGTACTAGCAATGCGTATCTGATTTCTTATAGCTGATACAAATTAGGACAGAAATATGTGATATTCAACGAATCAACGAACGATTTATATACATGCTATAATTGTATTGTTACACCGAATAATACGCTCAGTGATCGGACATGGATTTTTGAACACGCTGTATAGCGAAATAGAAAAAAATCCGAATCAAAGGGTCTGGGATTAGTAACACCCACATCACTTTGACATGTAAAAGAATATTGCTCATATATTATGAGAACTCGACAGCTTTGATATTGACGTTCGAAGGACTTTCCCTACGAATATGTTAAGTATTTGAGTGTGTTATTACAGACGAATAAGATGGACGAGAAGTGAAAACATTGTATTTAATGGCTTTTTCCCAGTAACTGATGAATTTTAATAGATTTCTTGTTTTTCCAAAGTGTTCCACTGGAGTTTCAGTTATACCATCAAGCACCAAAGTGTAAACATTGCTACATATCTTCTGATGTGAAGTGTGAATGGCACTGTAGCTGGTGAAATGATCGGGCTCACGACCAGCCTCTAGTGATGAGCGGCAGTGCTCTGCAGCTGCCTATAGGCAAGCGTATTGGGCGTATATCAGGCGAACGACTTGCTTATCTCGTGCTCGTGGAGAAAGAGAAACTATTTTTTTAATGGAACAACACATGCATTGTACTTATAAAGTAGTTTTCAATTACTTATTATGATATGATTATGACAGATTATGATATCATCATCAGCCAGGAACACGTCCAATGCTGCACATAGGATTCTCCTCTTAAGCCATAAAGAGGTGTTTACCATAATCTGTCGTCTTGGGTCGTCGTAGTAAGTATACGCAGAGATGGATATTAAACAGAAGACGCTGCTGCCAGTCTCCTGGATTTCCCTTAGATAGTGAGTTGCCTCCTACGAAACGGGACGATTTTTATTACGGGGATTATGATATACAGATTAGAAGAAAGACACTACAATTGATCCTCTTTATTAGCAGGGTAGCGGCCGCCATCTTGATAGTACTTACCTTCCATAATCACAAATCACAAAGTGTCCAATTTTCCGATATCGTTTCCTAATTTAACTTGATACTTTAATTTGTTTTTTAAGTGCTATTTAACTACTTGAGACCGGCGAATCGATAATCGATTTAAGCCATTATTTATAATAGAAGAAATCCGACCGGTAACTGCTACCGACAGCCTCGTTTCATTCTTGTTTGAATAAAATTGAAAATTAAGATTTATAAGACGATTCCATAAAGCCTGAATAAATTTTCATTAAACATAGTTTCATCATTAAATAACGTTCAATAAAATACGTTTTATATATATAACGTTCAAAAACAATTAAACCATCTTTAAAATGAAGATACGCCATTCGAAAGTATAGAGTAATTAACAAGCCGGTTGGTGAAATGCCTAGACCCGGTCCGCTGTCTAAAAGTTCGTAGGTTCAGTATCCAATGTGAAAATCATTTGTGTGCATAACTAAATATGCATTTTCCACTTGGTTCTGGATGTTTACGAATAAATAAGTATTTTAATGTGTGCTATGAACCGAAATCAGGCATTTCTCAGATGTGTTTAAAATTTTCCCAAAATGTCATTATAACTAGTGAACAATCTAAATCTATTACGTTTACACTAACCAAAACAGGAAATTTATGTTTACAAAATATTCAGTTTATTAACTTACGACGCGCCAGATTCGGGTTCAATGGTCAAAGAATAAAAGTATAAAATAAAATTATATTCGTAAACTTTTCATCTAAATCTGGCGAATGGATGAGTTTAACACGATAAAGTTGTAAATTATTACTTTCGTGTAAGTCAAAACATATACTAGGTAGTAATAACAAAAATGTATGTTTCAAATTTTGATATATTCTACTGCTATTAGGTATATTAGTTTATTATAAGAATATAGGAGTAAGATTACTTATCGTCCACACTCCCTGTATATTGTATGCATGATGATAAGTTTGTGCGGACGTCGACAGTAATTCATTGCCACGCCCAGCAATAAACGTCGCCTGGATCGCTTGATAATTGGTGACAAGAACTATTGTTATTGCATTTACTGCCCCGGATCACGACCATTGATTTACGGATATACTTTCTCGATTTCTAGTTAGCACTTCGATAAGGCAATATGAAAAATAAATTTTGGATATAGTAAGTACTGCGAGCCTAAAAATGGCACCTAATCAAAAGCATAAGCAAAAAAAAGCATTAAGCATTTAATCTAAAAGGAACTCGTATTCTGCATTCCCAGCAGATACTTCGCAATTCCTCTAATTTTCGCGAAATGGTCACATAAATGAAAAGCTCCACCGTCCACAGTCCGACAAAATAATTATCCAAGGTGTGGCCCCGAGACACAGTGCTTCCCCTCGCACATTAAAACTGAAAAACCTTTTTATATTCACTCGTAAAATTTACCACCATAAAATATGGTGTTTTTATCAGCTCCGAGCGATATAAACTCTATATTGCTTCAATAATAACAGCATTGGGAATTGATAACTGAATTTTATGGTACGTAGGTAAATTTCAAAAGAAATCACTTATCGCACGCAAAACAATATTTTTCAAGTTATTGAATTTAACTTATACCTAGAACTTTTTTGAATTTAGCTTTTAGAATCTAAATCGCATTTACAAAAGGGAATTTCAAAAGGGAAGGGAAGGGAATTTTTTAAATCATTTTCAATGTGAAAATGGTATATTTATTCTACTTACAGTTAGAACTTGATTAGTAATGTTTAACGTACTAGTTAATATCTATATCTATATTCTATATACATGCATACATATTATAAAACAAAGTCGCTCCCGCTGTCTGTCTGTCCCTATGTATGCTTAGATCTTTAAAACTACGCAACGGATTTTGATGCAGTTTTTCTTAATAGATAGAGTGATTCAAGAGGAAGGTTGATATGTATAATACATGCATAATAAAGTAGAGAAACACTGATAATTTTAGAGGTTTCTAATGTGATGTCGTAAATAAACACATTTTTTCGCTTACATTGCAAACGATGACTGAACCCTACGAGATAGATCAAAATAATGTACTACAGTCTTTGATTATATATACGTCTAGATTCCTATTAGTCTTGTAACGTTAACTTTAATAAGCATCACAGCCTCATAATTCGTGTGTGCGTGCAGGCCTCGTTGTACACTCGCGTCAGCTGTGGTTGTGTGCGTGTTTGGGGATCTCCAGTTATAAATATTTTTTCCATCAATAGCGATAGCGTTTTGGGCTATGCATTGATATGTACTGTGTAAATATGTAATTCCTTTTTTTGTAAAATATAATGTATAGCTGTTTGTTGTGCCAAATAATAGAATAGAACAGAACAGGACAGAACCGAACAGAACAGAACAGAGTACTTACCTATAATAATAATAATAATAAATTCTTTATTTTCAAGTATCAAGACTCATACAGTGTTAGGTAAAAATATTTACATGCTAAGTAACAATTAATAATAAATATACTTATAAATATTATAGTAATAACATTATTTATTAATAAATCATTGCTTTAAAATTCCAGCAGCAATTTTGGAGCAACGATTTATAATGCAACAGTCCAGTCTATTTGCAATCATACCCAGAATGCTGTTAGAGCTTTCCCGCGCCCTGCGCACCAGGGATGCGCATCTTTTTCGCATTATTGCAAAAAAGCAGTCAACATGCAATTCAGCAAACATCCCTGATGCACTACAGAAGCGAGGTAGCCCCATCAACACTCTAAAGGCGTTGTTGTACTGTACTCGAAGGGAACTGTACGATTTCTGCGTAAAATGTACCCACAGGCTACAGGTGTAAAATGAGGTACAGTAGGCTCTAAAAAGGGTTATTTTGACATCTTTAGAAGCTCGCACGAACCTGCGGGCAATCATATTTGCCCTAACCGACAGCGCCCTCCACTCTCTCTCAATATCGTCATCATCTTTGAGGCCAGTGGTCAATATGTGCCCTAGGTACTTGAATTTGTGCACCCTCAATAATGGAACATTATTGAGCCTTATCGGTGGAACATTTTCAGGGTATTTTCCACTAGCCCCAAACACCATGACGACACTCTTTTTTACATTATATACAAGTCCATGATCTCTTGCATACGTTTCACATATACTTAAAAGTTTCCTCAATCCACAAGCCGAAGCACTGAGCAACGCCATGTCATCTGCATAGCTCAGGTTATTAACACTTATACCATCAATATGGCATCCAACTCTGGCGCTGCTTAGCTCTAGAATTAATTGATCCATATATAAATTAAATAGTGTGGGAGAAGTAAGACCCCCTTGTCTAACACCACACTCTAAACCATACAGGCATGAATATGCTCCGTTCCAACGAACGCTGTTCACTTGGTTCCCATACCAGTATTTAAAAATATTGATAACCTCATGTGGTACAGTAGTGTCGTATAGTTTCTTCCAGAGAGTCTCGTAGGAAACCAGATCAAAAGCGCTCGACAAGTCTAGGAAACAGGTGTAAACAGGTGTTCTTCGGTCTGTGTAGTACCCAACAGTATGTTTAAAACTCAATATGGAACTTTCGGTAGACAAACCTGGTCGAAATCCAAACTGATTATCATGCAGTTTGATATGTTTATTCAATTGCGCACTAAGCACGGCGTCCAGTACCTTGGAGATGACAGTAGCTAAAGATATAGGCCTGTAGTTGGTTTGTCGGTCAAAAGACCAGTCTTATTTTTAATTACAGGTACTACTATTGTTTTTAACATATCGTGGGGTAAATACGCATGGCTCATACAGAGATTATAGAACATGGCTAAAACCCGTGGTAAATGAGGGCCAGCATACCGCAAGTGTTCAATACTGAGCCCATCGTGGCCAGGAGATTTTCCTCTAGACATAGAATATAAAAGTAAAAAACTAATTTATTTATCAAAAAAAAAATATATATTAAAATAGTTTTATTTAATGTTTTGGTCACTATCTACGTATTACGTTTAATTGAATTAATTTTTATTAAAAGAAAAATTACCCCAGACTTAAGATATATTCCCCCATTATTACCTAGCAACACCAGTCTAGTCGGACAATGTACAAAATTGTCGTAAAAAACAATCGAGTTTTTATAATAATCCTTCACAGAATCTTAAGATTTATCAATGGAAAATTTTACTTGGTTAATATTTTCACAATTTGATTAAATAATTCGGCATAATGTTTTTTTTTTGCGAGCTCAAATCATCGATTCAGTTTAAGTGAGACTAAATAACCAAGTCCACCAATTTGATGTTTTGGTGTACCTGATACTGTCAAGTGTTTGAACATCGAACATGCTATCTAGACGTATATATAATCAAAGACTACAGTATTGTACACCTTAACAAGGGCTACAAAAAAGTCCGCGATGGTAATGTTTATCTCATAGGGATAACCCACAATATTATTTTTTTATCCTTTAGTTTATATGAGAAATAAATAACTTTAATAAATTGTTGTTAGCATGAATTTGTCCCTTCTTCAATATAATGTAAACTTCACTAATATTTACACCAATGACAAACAGTGTTGCCACCTTAGTGATTTTATCACTAGATTTAGTGATTTTTTGGGGTAAGGTAGTGTGTATTCAACAAAAAAAAATCACTAAAAAATTATTTGGTGACTTTTAGTGATTGTTGATATTGATCGAATTTCAAAGAATTTAGAAAATGCATACAGGCAAGGCCTTATTTGTCTATCCATTATTTTCCCAGTTTATGTTAAATAAGCCTTAGAATATGTAAAAGTACATAATATAAACTGTATGCAAAGTAGCACTATCCCTTTCTCACACAACAAAAATGTAATCAATTAAGCTTGTTGAAAAAAAATAGATATTTTTTCTTTCGATATATCGATATTTTCATCTAATATATATATATATATTTCAAAATATAGATACATCGATATAAAATATTAGGTGTCGAAAACGTAACAAAAATGTTTATAATTTTATTTTTGGCGATAAAGAGACCACTGCACCTTCATCCATCACACACGATCAGTGTAATTTCTTTACAACGAAGCTAGCCTAATAAAAAAAGGAAATATATTTTCATAGTTAAAAATATCCTGAATGAAGAAATTCCATTTTTTTTGTTGGCCGCAGATGGCCATGACAGCTTCACCGGACAAGTCGAAGAAATTCCAGTAGAAGCATTTGATGTTGATTTTTAGCTTTTACAAATTATTATGTTATGTATATTTTCTATGCTATTTTCACAATAAATTATTTAGTGAATTCTAGAGATTTTTATAGTTAAAAATATCCTGAAATCTAGGGAGTTTTCAAACCAAAACTAGTGATATTCTTTTCTGTGAGGTGGCAACACTGATGACAAAATAGCTGTTGTTCATACCGCTAGGTTAAGGTTAAGCAGGGGTACGTGTAGGCAACCTCCACGTGGTGTACCCCGGGCATCGGGCAACAACTGCTCGGATTTTCTCTGAGTTGTTGTTGCTCGATGGCGAATAGTCTACGGAGGCGGCGTCACAGGTACTGCTCCCGGTACTCTCTGGCTTTCGGAGAGTACTGTGGAGCAGTGTCAATGGGATGCGTGATGGAGGCCGCAAGGCCTGGTTTCGTACTGTCACTCGCAGTACCTCTCTGTCTGCAGAGTAGACCGTCGAGTGGCAATCGAAGCGGCAAGGGTCCACTCGGGCTTTTCTGATATAGTGATTATTAATCACTGATTATATATGTATATATATATATATTTCTTTCTCTTTTGGTTTCTCTTCCTCAAAAAAAATTTTTTTTTTCTTTCGTCCGGGAAGATAGGAACGCGCCGGCTGAAACGCCCAATGCCGAAGGTGCAGCGTGCCATTAGGCTGAAAGGTGGGGGGCAAAGCACCACCATAAGCGCTGGCAGGTTTAGCCACTCCTGTTTATAAATGTGGCAAAAAACATAATGAGTGCAAGCAATAAAAACATATTACCCCAGGAGGGTACCAGCCGCGCTGCGGCTGGAGAATCCCTCCCAGGGCCGTCAGGCTCTGGCAGTGCCTCGTATCTGGGGGGCGCCACAAAAAACGCATGCACATCCACCGCCAAGTCCCAGTCTGGCGGTGCAACGAGCCAGGGTGGCTCACGTCCTGAGTCGCTGGGCTCTGACCTCAGTGACTCGGAAATGCAGGACCTTAGCACCAGGAGTGCAAGGAGTCAGAAGCGCCTTCGTGGGGCCCAGCAGACTTGCTCCGATTCTTCGTTGAGCGGGTCTGCCGCGCCGGAGCCTCCGAAGGTCCCGAAGTCGAGAAGGGGGCGTGGGTCTGCTTCTAGCAGACCGCAACTGGCTCCGCCGAAGCGGGACGGGCGAGGGCGCCCTACTAAACCACCCGAGAACCTGGAGAGCCTTACGGGTGACTCCGATGGTTCATTGAGGTCGAATAGGGTGCGAAGGCCAACGCAGGAGTCCACAAGCCTGCGTGAAGCCGCGGTCGATACCGCAGAGGTGGAGGCCGAGAAAATCGTCCAACAGATTGGAGAGGAGGCCGAGATCCCTCCTGAGCCGGTTGGTCATGGTGCGGGCATCTTGAACGAGACCGCGCAGAAAGTAAATTATCTAAAAAGTATAAAATAACGAAAATATATTGAAGTCGGTGTCAGCTCGTGCTAGTCTTAGTTAACAGGATGCGCTAGCACCGACTTCAATATATTTTCGTTATTTTATACTTTTTAGATAATTTACTTTGAAGTCGGTTTTAATTTTTTTTAAATAGTTTTTTTTTTATTTTAATATCCCGACTTTTCGAACACTTTACTTAAAGCATTCATGGTGATGGGCGGACTGGGGTGGTAGCTGTCCATAGATACCTACGTCATAGTGGTCTCAGGTCTTCTAATTATAATTGTTAATAATACAATAGACATGATGACTAATTTTGAAAAAATAGTCTATAATGTACTTACTGGTCTACTATTGCCGAAAATAATCATATTTTTGTATTAAATTTACAATTAATAGAACTATTCAAACTAATAGATTCACTCTGATCAGCGTTTATTACAAAATGGCGATTAGCTGTATTTCAGTAATTTATTTGCTTAAATATCACGAAAATCTCTCTATTATTATGAAAATGAGATGCATTTTTGGAATCAGTGCAATCTGTTCTAATATTTAAAACCACAGATTTATTGGTATTGTGTTGCAGTCATCATGCCTATTATAATGATTGACATTAATAATACAATTACTGACATAATAAATTGGCTCGATAATAATAATTTCAAAATTAATCTAAATAAAACAAAAATTATGCACTTGGGGTGGAAATGCTTTGAACCTATGTTTCACAAATAAATGATTTGATTGATTGATTGATTGATTGGTTGATTTAGTCCGATCTACGTAGAAAGAGTTTACAATATCTTGCGGTCTTGCAGCGGATTGCTTGTCTTTGGATTTGATTGTATGTATAGGCTCATTTCGTGAGGCTATTAAATTTAAAAAACTGAATTTCATATCTAAATTTCAATAGAGAAGATGGCTGGGTGCTACCACCAGCTTGGGATCCCGTGATAAATATAATAAAATCCAAAGACAAGCGTTCTACTGCAAGACCTCAAGATACTGTGTACTGTGTTAATTTGTACTAGCAATGCGTATCTGATTTCTTATAGCTGATACAAATTAGGACAGAAATATGTGATATTCAACGAATCAACGAACGATTTATATACATGCTATAATTGTATTGTTACACCGAATAATACGCTCAGTGATCGGACATGGATTTTTGAACACGCTGTATAGCGAAATAGAAAAAAATCCGAATCAAAGGGTCTGGGATTAGTAACACCCACATCACTTTGACATGTAAAAGAATATTGCTCATATATTATGAGAACTCGACAGCTTTGATATTGACGTTCGAAGGACTTTCCCTACGAATATGTTAAGTATTTGAGTGTGTTATTACAGACGAATAAGATGGACGAGAAGTGAAAACATTGTATTTAATGGCTTTTTCCCAGTAACTGATGAATTTTAATAGATTTCTTGTTTTTCCAAAGTGTTCCACTGGAGTTTCAGTTATACCATCAAGCACCAAAGTGTAAACATTGCTACATATCTTCTGATGTGAAGTGTGAATGGCACTGTAGCTGGTGAAATGATCGGGCTCACGACCAGCCTCTAGTGATGAGCGGCAGTGCTCTGCAGCTGCCTATAGGCAAGCGTATTGGGCGTATATCAGGCGAACGACTTGCTTATCTCGTGCTCGTGGAGAAAGAGAAACTATTTTTTTAATGGAACAACACATGCATTGTACTTATAAAGTAGTTTTCAATTACTTATTATGATATGATTATGACAGATTATGATATCATCATCAGCCAGGAACACGTCCAATGCTGCACATAGGATTCTCCTCTTAAGCCATAAAGAGGTGTTTACCATAATCTGTCGTCTTGGGTCGTCGTAGTAAGTATACGCAGAGATGGATATTAAACAGAAGACGCTGCTGCCAGTCTCCTGGATTTCCCTTAGATAGTGAGTTGCCTCCTACGAAACGGGACGATTTTTATTACGGGGATTATGATATACAGATTAGAAGAAAGACACTACAATTGATCCTCTTTATTAGCAGGGTAGCGGCCGCCATCTTGATAGTACTTACCTTCCATAATCACAAATCACAAAGTGTCCAATTTTCCGATATCGTTTCCTAATTTAACTTGATACTTTAATTTGTTTTTTAAGTGCTATTTAACTACTTGAGACCGGCGAATCGATAATCGATTTAAGCCATTATTTATAATAGAAGAAATCCGACCGGTAACTGCTACCGACAGCCTCGTTTCATTCTTGTTTGAATAAAATTGAAAATTAAGATTTATAAGACGATTCCATAAAGCCTGAATAAATTTTCATTAAACATAGTTTCATCATTAAATAACGTTCAATAAAATACGTTTTATATATATAACGTTCAAAAACAATTAAACCATCTTTAAAATGAAGATACGCCATTCGAAAGTATAGAGTAATTAACAAGCCGGTTGGTGAAATGCCTAGACCCGGTCCGCTGTCTAAAAGTTCGTAGGTTCAGTATCCAATGTGAAAATCATTTGTGTGCATAACTAAATATGCATTTTCCACTTGGTTCTGGATGTTTACGAATAAATAAGTATTTTAATGTGTGCTATGAACCGAAATCAGGCATTTCTCAGATGTGTTTAAAATTTTCCCAAAATGTCATTATAACTAGTGAACAATCTAAATCTATTACGTTTACACTAACCAAAACAGGAAATTTATGTTTACAAAATATTCAGTTTATTAACTTACGACGCGCCAGATTCGGGTTCAATGGTCAAAGAATAAAAGTATAAAATAAAATTATATTCGTAAACTTTTCATCTAAATCTGGCGAATGGATGAGTTTAACACGATAAAGTTGTAAATTATTACTTTCGTGTAAGTCAAAACATATACTAGGTAGTAATAACAAAAATGTATGTTTCAAATTTTGATATATTCTACTGCTATTAGGTATATTAGTTTATTATAAGAATATAGGAGTAAGATTACTTATCGTCCACACTCCCTGTATATTGTATGCATGATGATAAGTTTGTGCGGACGTCGACAGTAATTCATTGCCACGCCCAGCAATAAACGTCGCCTGGATCGCTTGATAATTGGTGACAAGAACTATTGTTATTGCATTTACTGCCCCGGATCACGACCATTGATTTACGGATATACTTTCTCGATTTCTAGTTAGCACTTCGATAAGGCAATATGAAAAATAAATTTTGGATATAGTAAGTACTGCGAGCCTAAAAATGGCACCTAATCAAAAGCATAAGCAAAAAAAAGCATTAAGCATTTAATCTAAAAGGAACTCGTATTCTGCATTCCCAGCAGATACTTCGCAATTCCTCTAATTTTCGCGAAATGGTCACATAAATGAAAAGCTCCACCGTCCACAGTCCGACAAAATAATTATCCAAGGTGTGGCCCCGAGACACAGTGCTTCCCCTCGCACATTAAAACTGAAAAACCTTTTTATATTCACTCGTAAAATTTACCACCATAAAATATGGTGTTTTTATCAGCTCCGAGCGATATAAACTCTATATTGCTTCAATAATAACAGCATTGGGAATTGATAACTGAATTTTATGGTACGTAGGTAAATTTCAAAAGAAATCACTTATCGCACGCAAAACAATATTTTTCAAGTTATTGAATTTAACTTATACCTAGAACTTTTTTGAATTTAGCTTTTAGAATCTAAATCGCATTTACAAAAGGGAATTTCAAAAGGGAAGGGAAGGGAATTTTTTAAATCATTTTCAATGTGAAAATGGTATATTTATTCTACTTACAGTTAGAACTTGATTAGTAATGTTTAACGTACTAGTTAATATCTATATCTATATTCTATATACATGCATACATATTATAAAACAAAGTCGCTCCCGCTGTCTGTCTGTCCCTATGTATGCTTAGATCTTTAAAACTACGCAACGGATTTTGATGCAGTTTTTCTTAATAGATAGAGTGATTCAAGAGGAAGGTTGATATGTATAATACATGCATAATAAAGTAGAGAAACACTGATAATTTTAGAGGTTTCTAATGTGATGTCGTAAATAAACACATTTTTTCGCTTACATTGCAAACGATGACTGAACCCTACGAGATAGATCAAAATAATGTACTACAGTCTTTGATTATATATACGTCTAGATTCCTATTAGTCTTGTAACGTTAACTTTAATAAGCATCACAGCCTCATAATTCGTGTGTGCGTGCAGGCCTCGTTGTACACTCGCGTCAGCTGTGGTTGTGTGCGTGTTTGGGGATCTCCAGTTATAAATATTTTTTCCATCAATAGCGATAGCGTTTTGGGCTATGCATTGATATGTACTGTGTAAATATGTAATTCCTTTTTTTGTAAAATATAATGTATAGCTGTTTGTTGTGCCAAATAATAGAATAGAACAGAACAGGACAGAACCGAACAGAACAGAACAGAGTACTTACCTATAATAATAATAATAATAAATTCTTTATTTTCAAGTATCAAGACTCATACAGTGTTAGGTAAAAATATTTACATGCTAAGTAACAATTAATAATAAATATACTTATAAATATTATAGTAATAACATTATTTATTAATAAATCATTGCTTTAAAATTCCAGCAGCAATTTTGGAGCAACGATTTATAATGCAACAGTCCAGTCTATTTGCAATCATACCCAGAATGCTGTTAGAGCTTTCCCGCGCCCTGCGCACCAGGGATGCGCATCTTTTTCGCATTATTGCAAAAAAGCAGTCAACATGCAATTCAGCAAACATCCCTGATGCACTACAGAAGCGAGGTAGCCCCATCAACACTCTAAAGGCGTTGTTGTACTGTACTCGAAGGGAACTGTACGATTTCTGCGTAAAATGTACCCACAGGCTACAGGTGTAAAATGAGGTACAGTAGGCTCTAAAAAGGGTTATTTTGACATCTTTAGAAGCTCGCACGAACCTGCGGGCAATCATATTTGCCCTAACCGACAGCGCCCTCCACTCTCTCTCAATATCGTCATCATCTTTGAGGCCAGTGGTCAATATGTGCCCTAGGTACTTGAATTTGTGCACCCTCAATAATGGAACATTATTGAGCCTTATCGGTGGAACATTTTCAGGGTATTTTCCACTAGCCCCAAACACCATGACGACACTCTTTTTTACATTATATACAAGTCCATGATCTCTTGCATACGTTTCACATATACTTAAAAGTTTCCTCAATCCACAAGCCGAAGCACTGAGCAACGCCATGTCATCTGCATAGCTCAGGTTATTAACACTTATACCATCAATATGGCATCCAACTCTGGCGCTGCTTAGCTCTAGAATTAATTGATCCATATATAAATTAAATAGTGTGGGAGAAGTAAGACCCCCTTGTCTAACACCACACTCTAAACCATACAGGCATGAATATGCTCCGTTCCAACGAACGCTGTTCACTTGGTTCCCATACCAGTATTTAAAAATATTGATAACCTCATGTGGTACAGTAGTGTCGTATAGTTTCTTCCAGAGAGTCTCGTAGGAAACCAGATCAAAAGCGCTCGACAAGTCTAGGAAACAGGTGTAAACAGGTGTTCTTCGGTCTGTGTAGTACCCAACAGTATGTTTAAAACTCAATATGGAACTTTCGGTAGACAAACCTGGTCGAAATCCAAACTGATTATCATGCAGTTTGATATGTTTATTCAATTGCGCACTAAGCACGGCGTCCAGTACCTTGGAGATGACAGTAGCTAAAGATATAGGCCTGTAGTTGGTTTGTCGGTCAAAAGACCAGTCTTATTTTTAATTACAGGTACTACTATTGTTTTTAACATATCGTGGGGTAAATACGCATGGCTCATACAGAGATTATAGAACATGGCTAAAACCCGTGGTAAATGAGGGCCAGCATACCGCAAGTGTTCAATACTGAGCCCATCGTGGCCAGGAGATTTTCCTCTAGACATAGAATATAAAAGTAAAAAACTAATTTATTTATCAAAAAAAAAATATATATTAAAATAGTTTTATTTAATGTTTTGGTCACTATCTACGTATTACGTTTAATTGAATTAATTTTTATTAAAAGAAAAATTACCCCAGACTTAAGATATATTCCCCCATTATTACCTAGCAACACCAGTCTAGTCGGACAATGTACAAAATTGTCGTAAAAAACAATCGAGTTTTTATAATAATCCTTCACAGAATCTTAAGATTTATCAATGGAAAATTTTACTTGGTTAATATTTTCACAATTTGATTAAATAATTCGGCATAATGTTTTTTTTTTGCGAGCTCAAATCATCGATTCAGTTTAAGTGAGACTAAATAACCAAGTCCACCAATTTGATGTTTTGGTGTACCTGATACTGTCAAGTGTTTGAACATCGAACATGCTATCTAGACGTATATATAATCAAAGACTACAGTATTGTACACCTTAACAAGGGCTACAAAAAAGTCCGCGATGGTAATGTTTATCTCATAGGGATAACCCACAATATTTTTATCCTTTAGTTTATATGAGAAATAAATAACTTTAATAAATTGTTGTTAGCATGAATTTGTCCCTTCTTCAATATAATGTAAACTTCACTAATATTTACACCAATGACAAAATAGCTGTTGTTCATACCGCTAGGTTAAGGTTAAGCAGGGGTACGTGTAGGCAACCTCCACGTGGTGTACCCCGGGCATCGGGCAACAACTGCTCGGATTTTCTCTGAGTTGTTGTTGCTCGATGGCGAATAGTCTACGGAGGCGGCGTCACAGGTACTGCTCCCGGTACTCTCTGGCTTTCGGAGAGTACTGTGGAGCAGTGTCAATGGGATGCGTGATGGAGGCCGCAAGGCCTGGTTTCGTACTGTCACTCGCAGTACCTCTCTGTCTGCAGAGTAGACCGTCGAGTGGCAATCGAAGCGGGAAGGGTCCACTCGGGCTTTTCTGATATAGTGATTATTAATCACTGATTATATATGTATATATATATATATTTCTTTCTCTTTTGGTTTCTCTTCCTCAAAAAAAATTTTTTTTTTCTTTCGTCCGGGAAGATAGGAACGCGCCGGCTGAAACGCCCAATGCCGAAGGTGCAGCGTGCCATTAGGCTGAAAGGTGGGGGGCAAAGCACCACCATAAGCGCTGGCAGGTTTAGCCACTCCTGTTTATAAATGTGGCAAAAAACATAATGAGTGCAAGCAATAAAAACATATTACCCCAGGAGGGTACCAGCCGCGCTGCGGCTGGAGAATCCCTCCCAGGGCCGTCAGGCTCTGGCAGTGCCTCGTATCTGGGGGGCGCCACAAAAAACGCATGCACATCCACCGCCAAGTCCCAGTCTGGCGGTGCAACGAGCCAGGGTGGCTCACGTCCTGAGTCGCTGGGCTCTGACCTCAGTGACTCGGAAATGCAGGACCTTAGCACCAGGAGTGCAAGGAGTCAGAAGCGCCTTCGTGGGGCCCAGCAGACTTGCTCCGATTCTTCGTTGAGCGGGTCTGCCGCGCCGGAGCCTCCGAAGGTCCCGAAGTCGAGAAGGGGGCGTGGGTCTGCTTCTAGCAGACCGCAACTGGCTCCGCCGAAGCGGGACGGGCGAGGGCGCCCTACTAAACCACCCGAGAACCTGGAGAGCCTTACGGGTGACTCCGATGGTTCATTGAGGTCGAATAGGGTGCGAAGGCCAACGCAGGAGTCCACAAGCCTGCGTGAAGCCGCGGTCGATACCGCAGAGGTGGAGGCCGAGAAAATCGTCCAACAGATTGGAGAGGAGGCCGAGATCCCTCCTGAGCCGGTTGGTCATGGTGCGGGCATCTTGAACGAGACCGCGCAGAAAGTAAATTATCTAAAAAGTATAAAATAACGAAAATATATTGAAGTCGGTGTCAGCTCGTGCTAGTCTTAGTTAACAGGATGCGCTAGCACCGACTTCAATATATTTTCGTTATTTTATACTTTTTAGATAATTTACTTTGAAGTCGGTTTTAATTTTTTTTAAATAGTTTTTTTTTTATTTTAATATCCCGACTTTTCGAACACTTTACTTAAAGCATTCATGGTGATGGGCGGACTGGGGTGGTAGCTGTCCATAGATACCTACGTCATAGTGGTCTCAGGTCTTCTAATTATAATTGTTAATAATACAATAGACATGATGACTAATTTTGAAAAAATAGTCTATAATGTACTTACTGGTCTACTATTGCCGAAAATAATCATATTTTTGTATTAAATTTACAATTAATAGAACTATTCAAACTAATAGATTCACTCTGATCAGCGTTTATTACAAAATGGCGATTAGCTGTATTTCAGTAATTTATTTGCTTAAATATCACGAAAATCTCTCTATTATTATGAAAATGAGATGCATTTTTGGAATCAGTGCAATCTGTTCTAATATTTAAAACCACAGATTTATTGATATTGTGTTGCAGTCATCATGCCTATTATAATGATTGACATTAATAATACAATTACTGACATAATAAATTGGCTCGATAATAATAATTTCAAAATTAATCTAAATAAAACAAAAATTATGCACTTGGGGTGGAAATGCTTTGAACCTATGTTTCACAAATAAATGATTTGATTGATTGATTGATTGATTGGTTGATTTAGTCCGATCTACGTAGAAAGAGTTTACAATATCTTGCGGTCTTGCAGCGGATTGCTTGTCTTTGGATTTGATTGTATGTATAGGCTCATTTCGTGAGGCTATTAAATTTAAAAAACTGAATTTCATATCTAAATTTCAATAGAGAAGATGGCTGGGTGCTACCACCAGCTTGGGATCCCGTGATAAATATAATAAAATCCAAAGACAAGCGTTCTACTGCAAGACCTCAAGATACTGTGTACTGTGTTAATTTGTACTAGCAATGCGTATCTGATTTCTTATAGCTGATACAAATTAGGACAGAAATATGTGATATTCAACGAATCAACGAACGATTTATATACATGCTATAATTGTATTGTTACACCGAATAATACGCTCAGTGATCGGACATGGATTTTTGAACACGCTGTATAGCGAAATAGAAAAAAATCCGAATCAAAGGGTCTGGGATTAGTAACACCCACATCACTTTGACATGTAAAAGAATATTGCTCATATATTATGAGAACTCGACAGCTTTGATATTGACGTTCGAAGGACTTTCCCTACGAATATGTTAAGTATTTGAGTGTGTTATTACAGACGAATAAGATGGACGAGAAGTGAAAACATTGTATTTAATGGCTTTTTCCCAGTAACTGATGAATTTTAATAGATTTCTTGTTTTTCCAAAGTGTTCCACTGGAGTTTCAGTTATACCATCAAGCACCAAAGTGTAAACATTGCTACATATCTTCTGATGTGAAGTGTGAATGGCACTGTAGCTGGTGAAATGATCGGGCTCACGACCAGCCTCTAGTGATGAGCGGCAGTGCTCTGCAGCTGCCTATAGGCAAGCGTATTGGGCGTATATCAGGCGAACGACTTGCTTATCTCGTGCTCGTGGAGAAAGAGAAACTATTTTTTTAATGGAACAACACATGCATTGTACTTATAAAGTAGTTTTCAATTACTTATTATGATATGATTATGACAGATTATGATATCATCATCAGCCAGGAACACGTCCAATGCTGCACATAGGATTCTCCTCTTAAGCCATAAAGAGGTGTTTACCATAATCTGTCGTCTTGGGTCGTCGTAGTAAGTATACGCAGAGATGGATATTAAACAGAAGACGCTGCTGCCAGTCTCCTGGATTTCCCTTAGATAGTGAGTTGCCTCCTACGAAACGGGACGATTTTTATTACGGGGATTATGATATACAGATTAGAAGAAAGACACTACAATTGATCCTCTTTATTAGCAGGGTAGCGGCCGCCATCTTGATAGTACTTACCTTCCATAATCACAAATCACAAAGTGTCCAATTTTCCGATATCGTTTCCTAATTTAACTTGATACTTTAATTTGTTTTTTAAGTGCTATTTAACTACTTGAGACCGGCGAATCGATAATCGATTTAAGCCATTATTTATAATAGAAGAAATCCGACCGGTAACTGCTACCGACAGCCTCGTTTCATTCTTGTTTGAATAAAATTGAAAATTAAGATTTATAAGACGATTCCATAAAGCCTGAATAAATTTTCATTAAACATAGTTTCATCATTAAATAACGTTCAATAAAATACGTTTTATATATATAACGTTCAAAAACAATTAAACCATCTTTAAAATGAAGATACGCCATTCGAAAGTATAGAGTAATTAACAAGCCGGTTGGTGAAATGCCTAGACCCGGTCCGCTGTCTAAAAGTTCGTAGGTTCAGTATCCAATGTGAAAATCATTTGTGTGCATAACTAAATATGCATTTTCCACTTGGTTCTGGATGTTTACGAATAAATAAGTATTTTAATGTGTGCTATGAACCGAAATCAGGCATTTCTCAGATGTGTTTAAAATTTTCCCAAAATGTCATTATAACTAGTGAACAATCTAAATCTATTACGTTTACACTAACCAAAACAGGAAATTTATGTTTACAAAATATTCAG
This sequence comes from Furcula furcula, assembly GCA_911728495.1. Classification (NCBI taxonomy): domain Eukaryota; kingdom Metazoa; phylum Arthropoda; class Insecta; order Lepidoptera; family Notodontidae; genus Furcula; species Furcula furcula. The sequence goes on along the minus strand of OU452247.1, from coordinate 28,770,140 downwards.
TTTATTAACTTACGACGCGCCAGATTCGGGTTCAATGGTCAAAGAATAAAAGTATAAAATAAAATTATATTCGTAAACTTTTCATCTAAATCTGGCGAATGGATGAGTTTAACACGATAAAGTTGTAAATTATTACTTTCGTGTAAGTCAAAACATATACTAGGTAGTAATAACAAAAATGTATGTTTCAAATTTTGATATATTCTACTGCTATTAGGTATATTAGTTTATTATAAGAATATAGGAGTAAGATTACTTATCGTCCACACTCCCTGTATATTGTATGCATGATGATAAGTTTGTGCGGACGTCGACAGTAATTCATTGCCACGCCCAGCAATAAACGTCGCCTGGATCGCTTGATAATTGGTGACAAGAACTATTGTTATTGCATTTACTGCCCCGGATCACGACCATTGATTTACGGATATACTTTCTCGATTTCTAGTTAGCACTTCGATAAGGCAATATGAAAAATAAATTTTGGATATAGTAAGTACTGCGAGCCTAAAAATGGCACCTAATCAAAAGCATAAGCAAAAAAAAGCATTAAGCATTTAATCTAAAAGGAACTCGTATTCTGCATTCCCAGCAGATACTTCGCAATTCCTCTAATTTTCGCGAAATGGTCACATAAATGAAAAGCTCCACCGTCCACAGTCCGACAAAATAATTATCCAAGGTGTGGCCCCGAGACACAGTGCTTCCCCTCGCACATTAAAACTGAAAAACCTTTTTATATTCACTCGTAAAATTTACCACCATAAAATATGGTGTTTTTATCAGCTCCGAGCGATATAAACTCTATATTGCTTCAATAATAACAGCATTGGGAATTGATAACTGAATTTTATGGTACGTAGGTAAATTTCAAAAGAAATCACTTATCGCACGCAAAACAATATTTTTCAAGTTATTGAATTTAACTTATACCTAGAACTTTTTTGAATTTAGCTTTTAGAATCTAAATCGCATTTACAAAAGGGAATTTCAAAAGGGAAGGGAAGGGAATTTTTTAAATCATTTTCAATGTGAAAATGGTATATTTATTCTACTTACAGTTAGAACTTGATTAGTAATGTTTAACGTACTAGTTAATATCTATATCTATATTCTATATACATGCATACATATTATAAAACAAAGTCGCTCCCGCTGTCTGTCTGTCCCTATGTATGCTTAGATCTTTAAAACTACGCAACGGATTTTGATGCAGTTTTTCTTAATAGATAGAGTGATTCAAGAGGAAGGTTTATATGTATAATACATGCATAATAAAGTAGAGAAACACTGATAATTTTAGAGGTTTCTAATGTGATGTCGTAAATAAACACATTTTTTCGCTTACATTGCAAACGATGACTGAACCCTACGAGATAGATCAAAATAATGTACTACAGTCTTTGATTATATATACGTCTAGATTCCTATTAGTCTTATTCCGTCCGTCCGTTCCTATCACAGCCTCATAATTCGTGTGTGCGTGCAGGCCTCGTTGTACACTCGCGTCAGCTGTGGTTGTGTGCGTGTTTGGGGATCTCCAGTTATAAATATTTTTTCCATCAATAGCGATAGCGTTGTGGGCTATGCATTGATATGTACTGTGTAAATATGTAATTCCTTTTTTTGTAAAATATAATGTATAGCTGTTTGTTGTGCCAAATAATAGAATAGAACAGAACAGGACAGAACCGAACAGAACAGAACAGAGTACTTACCTATAATAATAATAATAATAAATTCTTTATTTTCAAGTATCAAGACTCATACAGTGTTAGGTAAAAATATTTACATGCTAAGTAACAATTAATAATAAATATACTTATAAATATTATAATAATAACATTATTTATTAATAAATCATTGCTTTAAAATTCCAGCAGCAATTTTGGAGCAACGATTTATAATGCAACAGTCCAGTCTATCTGCAATCATACCCAGAATGCTGTTAGAGCTTTCCCGCGCCCTGCGCACCAGGGATGCGCATCTTTTTCGCATTATTGCAAAAAAGCAGTCAACATGCAATTCAGCAAACATCCCTGATGCACTACAGAAGCGAGGTAGCCCCATCAACACTCTAAAGGCGTTGTTGTACTGTACTCGAAGGGAACTGTACGATTTCTGCGTAAAATGTACCCACAGGCTACAGGTGTAAAATGAGGTACAGTAGGCTCTAAAAAGGGTTATTTTGACATCTTTAGAAGCTCGCACGAACCTGCGGGCAATCATATTTGCCCTAACCGACAGCGCCCTCCGCTCTCTCTCAATATCGTCATCATCTTTGAGGCCAGTGGTCAATATGTGCCCTAGGTACTTGAATTTGTGCACCCTCAATAATGGAACATTATTGAGCCTTATCGGTGGAACATTTTCAGGGTATTTTCCACTAGCCCCAAACACCATGACGACACTCTTTTTTACATTATATACAAGTCCATGATCTCTTGCATACGTTTCACATATACTTAAAAGTTTCCTCAATCCACAAGCCGAAGCACTGAGCAACGCCATGTCATCTGCATAGCTCAGGTTATTAACACTTATACCATCAATATGGCATCCAACTCTGGCGCTGCTTAGCTCTAGAATTAATTGATCCATATATAAATTAAATAGTGTGGGAGAAGTAAGACCCCCTTGTCTAACACCACACTCTAAACCATACAGGCATGAATATGCTCCGTTCCAACGAACGCTGTTGACTTGGTTCCCATACCAGTATTTAAAAATATTGATAACCTCATGTGGTACAGTAGTGTCGTATAGTTTCTTCCAGAGAGTCTCGTAGGAAACCAGATCAAAAGCGCTCGACAAGTCTAGGAAACAGGTGTAAACAGGTGTTCTTCGGTCTGTGTAGTACCCAACAGTATGTTTAAAACTCAATATGGAACTTTCGGTAGACAAACCTGGTCGAAATCCAAACTGATTATCATGCAGTTTGATATGTTTATTCAATTGCGCACTAAGCACGGCGTCCAGTACCTTGGAGATGACAGTAGCTAAAGATATAGGCCTGTAGTTGGTTTGTCGGTCAAAAGACCAGTCTTATTTTTAATTACAGGTACTACTATTGTTTTTAACATATCGTGGGGTAAATACGCATGGCTCATACAGAGATTATAGAACATGGCTAAAACCCGTGGTAAATGAGGGCCAGCATACCGCAAGTGTTCAATACTGAGCCCATCGTGGCCAGGAGATTTTCCTCTAGACATAGAATATAAAAGTAAAAAAGTAATTTATTTATCAAAAAAAAATATATATTAAAACTAGCTGACCCACGCAGCTCCGCCTGCGCTATTTTTACGTTAACTAAACTTTTAATAACAGACATTCGCATCGAATACATAACCTCCTTTTTTATAGTCGGTTAAAAACTGAGACCCACTTTTTACTTGCTCTCCGAAGTACGGACCCGTTTAGTTCAAATGACGTTAAACGGTCACCCATCTATTTAATGACCTTACCCAACGTTGCTTAACCCGATCGATTACAAAACCTTGATAACAACTCTCTATGAGTGTTTCCTTACTAATATTTATTATATTATAAAGAAAAAATGATAAAATCGGACCAAGCGTATAACCCATTTTGACTTTAATCCACTCTCCCAAAAGAACCGTGCTAGATTACGGGATAAAAAGTATCCTATGTCCTACCTCGTAGTAAGATCTCAAATCATGCCAAGTTTCATTTGAATCCATTCAGTAGTTTCGGCGTGATGCTCAGCCGTGATACAGACAGACAGACAGACAGACAGACAGACAGATAGACAGACAAAAATTAAAAAAAATACATTTTCGGCCTCAGTATCGATTATAGAATGCCCTCCAAATATAATTTTCAAAATATCTTCAATGTACAGAATTGGACCTGTTACAGTTTTATTATAAGTATAGATAGTTTTATTTAATGTTTTGGTCACTATCTACGTATTACGTTTAATTGAATTAATTTTTATTAAAAGAAAAATTACCCCAGACTTAAGATATATTCCCCCATTATTACCTAGCAACACCAGTCTAGTCGGACAATGTACAAAATTGTCGTAAAAAACAATCGAGTTTTTATAATAATCCTTCACAGAATCTTAAGATTTATCAATGTAAAATTTTACTTGGTTAATATTTTCACAATTTGATTAAATAATTCGGCATAATGTTTTTTTTTGCGAGCTCAAATCATCGATTCAGTTTAAGTGAGACTAAATAACCAAGTCCACCAATTTGATGTTTTGGTGTACCTGATACTGTCAAGTGTTTGAACATCGAACATGCTATCTAGACGTATATATAATCAAAGACTACAGTATTGTACACCTTAACAAGGGCTACAAAAAAGTCCGCGATGGTAATGTTTATCTCATAGGGATAACCCACAATATTATTTTTTTATCCTTTAGTTTATATGAGAAATAAATAACTTTAATAAATTGTTGTTAGCATGAATTTGTCCCTTCTTCAATATAATGTAAACTTCACTAATATTTACACCAATGACAAAATAGCTGTTGTTCATACCGCTAGGTTAAGGTTAAGCAACATAGGCAAGGTCATTACATAGATGGGTGAACCGATTTGTATGAAATTTTGTATGCATATCGGGTAGGTCTGAGAATAGGTCGTAAAGTATATTTCATGCCGCTAGGTTAAGCAACGTTAGGCAAGGTCATTACATAGATGGGTGACGGCAGTGACTCCGAGGAGGACGGTGAAGGGGTTGCGAGCCCCGTCCGTAATCATGGTGCCAGGTTTAAGGGGGCTATAATGCGAACTGAGGGGTATTCGGTGCAGATCCCACTGGAGGATCCATGTCCCCCCTCTTATGTGGTGATGCGACAGCTGCAGAGGTTTAAGTGGGCAAGAATCACAGTTACCATGATTGACGAGGATATATAGAACGAGAGGAGGGTGGGTCCAAGTGAGGAGAGAGGGACAGCGGATTCGAGGAGGGGGTGATGGGGTGAGGGATAGGGATTTAGATGGAGCAAGGGGGAGTAAGGGGGAGCAAAGTGGGAGAAGAGAAAAGGTGAGGGGGTTCAGAGAGGGAACAACGGGGAGAGGTAGAGGGGGAGTGTGACGGAGACCGAAGCGGGAGGGGGAAAGAGAGAGGAGAGAGAGAGAGCATAGAATTAGATCTTTCTTATAAGAGAGAGATGAGAGGAGTGAGAAATAAATCAAGGGAGGAGGGAGAAAAGGGGAGCAAAATGTAATAAAAGCGCGGGCGGAGCTGCGTGGGTCAGCTAGTAATTAATAATTGGTATAAATGAATTGACATATTTTAACTGATGTATAAATAGTAATAAGTATAATTTGCATGCCTGTTGGCCGAATATGGAGGTACTATGCTAAAATGTAACATCAAAATGTAATGTTTAACCCATATTACGCAAATAAAATGATTTGATTGATTGATTTTTATTTCACTGTTAAACTAACTATTTACGATATTTGCAAATTTTATGCACACATAAAAACGCGTGCGGATAAGATACTATAGACGACGTGTAGTATACTACGTGTATACTACGTGTAGACAACTGATACTCATACTTATATACATTTATTTTGTTTAATACATACTTAAAAATAAATAAATAACACCCAGACACTTGGTGGGAAATTCCCGCGTTCCAACGGGCCCGTTGGTTGGCTGCTAAGCCACTAAACTAACGCGCCCGTTGGAACTTCGGACGGGAATTAGAGGATATTGTAGCACGGAGGTGTTGAAATGAAAAAAATTCTGTGATTTAGAAAAAATCGGTTTCGCTCTCTGCAACTTTATCTTAATCATTATTGAGATAGGGCTGTCAATGAATTTCTCTATTTGATTTTTTAAAGTAAGACAGATTGTATCAAACTTATCAAAACAACCAAAATACAGCTAAACAGTGACACTATAAATTAACTAATGGTGTCGCGGCTATAAAACACATATAAAGGAAGCTGTTGAGTACAAAAGTATAAGTTATTTAAAATGTAAGTAAATTATGTAGAAGACGCCTAATATGTACAAATGAATTTCCTTAAACAGAACACAGCCACATTAAATACAGGATAAATTTAAACAAATCATTTGAATATAAAAGAGATAAGGGCATAGCGGGAACGGCTACCCAAAAATCATGCTGAGCTCTCCGGCTGGGGAGATACAGTATACAGTATTGCATTTATAACAGTGAGTAATTAAGGGTCTCAGGGCGGGGCGTGACGTTAAGCTGCAAAAATGGAGCTTACAAATAAACAAAGGTTCTAAAAGAGGTACCGACCGGAGATTACCTACGTTTTATATTGTATAAAATAAAACTAGCAGGGCGACAATAATAATTTAGCAACAATTTTTATATGGAGACCTCTTAAAATTCCAAACTAACCCCAAACTAATGAAATCCAATATAAAAGTTAAGAATACTTACGTAGAACGAAGTGAATACGGGTACAGGGGTGAATAGGGATTAAATTGGTTATTATATTAAACTAGCTGACCCACGCAGCTCCGCCTGCGCTATTTTTACGTTAACTAAACTTTTAATAACAGACATTAGCATCGAATACATAACCTCCTTTTTTATAGTCGGTTAAAAACTGGGAACTACTTTTTACTTGCTCTCCGAAGCACGGACCCGTTTAGTTCAAATGGCGTTAAACGGTCACCCATCTATTTAATGACCTTACCTAACGTTGCTTAACCCGATCGATTACAAAACCTTGATAACAACTCTCTATGAGTGTTCCCTTACTAATATTTATTATATTATAAAGAAAAATTGATAAAATCTGACCAAGCGTATAACCAAGTACCCATTTTGACTTTAATCCCCTCTCCCGAAAGAACCGTGCTAGATTACGGGATAAAAAGTATCCTATGTCCTACCTCGTAGTAAGATCTCAAATCATGCCAAGTTTCATTGGAATCCATTCAGTAGTTTCGGCGTGATGCTCAGCCGTGATACAGACAGACAGACAGACAGACAGACAGACCGACAGACAGACAGACAGACAAAAATTTAAAAAAATACATTTTCGGCCTCAGTATCGGTTATAGAATGCCCTCCAAATATAATTTTCAAAATATCTTCAATGTACAGAATTGGACCTGTTACAGTTTTATTATAAGTATAGACTAGCTGACCCACGCAGCTCCGCCTGTGCAATTTTTACGCTAACTAAACTTTGAATAACAGACATTCGCATCGAATACATAACCTCATTTTTTATAGTCGGTTAAAAACTGGGACCCACTTTTTACTTGCTCTCCGAAGCACGGACCCGTTTAGTTCAAATGGCGTTAAACGGTCACCCATCTATTTAATGACCTTACCTAACGTTGCTTAACCCGATCGATTACAAAACCTTGATAATAACTCTCTATGAGTGTTCCCTTACTAATATTTATTATATTATAAAGAAAAATTGATAAAATCGGACCAAGCGTATAACCAAGTACCCGTTTTGACTTTAATCCCCTCTCCCAAAAGAACCGTGCTAGATTACGGGATAAAAAGTATCCTATGTCCTACCTCGTAGTAAGATCTCAAATCATGCCAAGTTTCATTTGAATCCATTCAGTAGTTTCGGCGTGATGCTCAGCCGTGATACAGACAGACAGACAAAAATTTAAAAAAATACATTTTCGGCCTCAGTATCGGTTATAGAATGCCCTCCAAATATAATTTTCAAAATATCTTCAATGTACAGAATTGGATCTGTTACAGTTTTATTATAAGTATAGATATAGATTTCAACGTAGGCTTGCTCTAGAATTTAAATTTAAATAGTCTACTAGTACATATGGTGTTCAATTCAATGTTCCCATTCACCGCAGAGATGCAGATCTCTATTCATCCCGTTATGCTCGGTACTTGATTTTATATTGTAGCCCAGTTTACTTCATTCGTTTTTGGGGGAAATAAATGGTATTTTCATTAATGTAGTTAAGTTTTATATGACACGTATTCGGTACGACGCGACGTGTTATTAGGTGTCAAGACGAGACAGGGTTGTTTGTTGACAGGGTTTAGTAGATAGATGGCTTGTTAAATTATTTAATAAAAAAAGGTACAAGTTTAGAGAGCACGTCAATATGTCAATTAGGAATGTTCGGAATATAATTTGTGAAGAAATATTGAAAGAATCACTGTAACAATTCATATCTTTACTAATATCGTAAAAGCTAAAGCGTGTTTATTATTTTTTTGTCTGTCTTTCACGCAGCAGTGGAGCTAAGGGTCGACCTGATTCATATCATACCGATATTTATTGGTAGTAGAAATATTATTAAAGTACTAGAATAATATATTTAATTATATTAAAACTTTCTTTATACCGTGTATAAAGAAAGGGATCGACCACGGACCTCGGAGTATCTATATAATTCTCTGTAGTAAAATGGTAGTAAAAGTTAAACTGAATTTATTGTAAAGTTCTGCAACTCTATTTAGTATGCGCATCGCATACGACGAGATTGCTACAAAGTTTGCCTATTATATACAACTAGCTACTCGCTATTGCTTCACCCGGCAACTTTAATATTCTAAAATATGTATATGTTGGAGACATATTAAGATCTATTGTGTAGTTTAGATGACGTACAGACAGGCGGACAAACGAGACAATTTGTTTAACAGAGGCCTACTTACCTCTCTTGATGCAGTCCGATGAAACAAATTGAAGCAGTCATAAATCATAAATAATTTATTTCAAATAGGCTTAACACTTTTGAATGATCAATTCTTTTTTATTTTTAAGAAGCTACCACCGGATCACAACGTGGCCTCAACTGAGAAGATCCGGCATGAAACTCAGCGGGCTTGTCATTTTTCACTTTTTTTTTAAACAGTGTTTGTTATGTTACAATTAGATCAGTCCGATGGGGTAAGTACCTTACAGAAGACATCTGAGTGGATGTGTTCCTGCGACAAATACTTAAGGTTGTAGTGGTGGCGGCTAGAGACTCGCTCGTCGATCCAGGGAGGCGATTCTCACACTTTCGAATCAATCACAAATTCGAAAAATATTCTAATTCGAACTATTGGCGGCTAAAAATCACGTAATTGTATTCTCGACATGTTGAGCCCAACATATTTCGAACGCTAGCCGCTCGAACGGCTTCGACTGGTCAAGACCATTCGAATCGTCATCTCGAGTTCGAATCACAACAAATGTCAAACCTTAAAGATTATGATTTTAAAATGAGTACCATATTCTTATAATGATTTCTGATATTTACGCGAATACTACCATAACCATATTCCTAGATTATTTTATTAAAAATAACATTATTGGATAGTTTATCAAAGTATAACTACACTTTAAGAAAACCTCGCACTTTATTATATCTTAATTCATTACCAAACAAAAAATCAACAACACAGACTATTAATTAAGAGATACTACGTACGTACTAGGATCATACAACCACAGACTACTAAGTAAGAACCATAGATTTATAAAAATCTATGGTAATAACACACAGCTTTGTTTATATAGTACTCATTTATTAACCGACTTCATTAACCGACTTCAAAAAAGGAGGTTCTGTATTCGACGCGTATGTATGTAATATTAATAAAAATGCGTAATATTAATATATGTTAGTCTATGTGGGCTTTCTAAACAAATTTACCAAATTTTATGAGTGTATGTATGTATGTATGTATGTATGTATGTATGTATGTATGTATGTATGTATGTATGTAGGTTTGTCCACGGATTTCTCAGAAACTACAAGTCCGATTTTGAAAATTCTTTTTGCAATAGTTAGAGTATTTTTCAACTTAGGGTAGAGTACAAGTTTTATCGAAATCGGTCCAGTAGTTTAAGAGATATACACTTTTTATGTTTTCAGTAAGTTATTGTAACGTAGACGTTCGAGTTGCGTGATAGTGCTGATACCTATTTTGGTAAAATAAGTCACTAAAAAGTGTTAAATAAACTATTTAAAAAAAAAAAAAAACCGACTTCAAAGTAAATTATCTAAACACTATTTTTTAAAAAATAAAAACCGACTTCAAAGTATATTATCTAAAAAGCATAAAATAACGAAAATATTATTGAAGTTGGTGCAGAATATACACAGCAGGTACGCTTACACCAACTTCAATAATATTTTCGTTATTTTATGCTTTTTAGATAATATACTTTGAAGTCGGTTTTTATTTTTTTTTAAATAGTTTATTTGTGATAAATTATATTAAAAATCGTAATAAATTTTGTTCTACGAACGTGAACGGCGTGAACAACTTTAAAGATATGTTTTTCTACTAAAAACATCCCATCCGGTAAAAAAACCGTATCAACGTCTTGAATGGACGCGACGTATATCTTTCATAATGGCAACATTTTCCTCCTTCGATTAGAGATTAGTTCGAAGTTAACTTCGATTGTTGCCCAGAATACAAGACTCGAGAAAATCACTTCGAGTTACGAGATTTCTTAATAGAGATAGGCTTCGAATTGCAGATTTGAAATCGAAGTCGATTCGAAGTAAGCGAGAATCGCCCCCCAGGTTCCTGTTTTAGTAGCCTAGCCTAGTCACCCACGGGTAGACCACCCACGGGTGCCACGGGTACATTGCGACTTGTTTACCACCCGGTAAACAGGAAATTACGGCACCAGCTTACATTTAATACAAGTAACATAGAAACTTTGTTTAGTTTATCTAAACGTGGCCACGTACTAGTCAACGTGAGGTACTTATTTGTGCTACATAACTCAACACAAAACTGAGCTGACAATTCTCAGATGACGAAAGAAGACGAGACCGCTAAATTTCTTGCCGGATCTTCTCAGTAACGGCTGTGTTACGATCCGGTGGGTGAAAGTTTGTAAAAAAAACAACGGGTTGCACTCCCGGGAGTGCCGGCAGAAGTGAAAACTTGAATAATGTCTTTTATTTACGCGAATACTACACATTGTAATTAATTTACTCTTACGGATAATATCGCGGTACGTAAGAGTAAATTAATTACAATGAATATTAACGTTGTGCATTTTTAACACGCTTTTATTAGCTTGACCTGTATGTATGTATGATGGTAATGGAATCTTGCGATGCAATTTTGACCCACTTCTACACGTCCAAAACATTTGAAATTTTGCACATGTATCAAGGACCGGTGACAATACAATAATATGGTATCCTCGAGCTGATCTGATGCTGGGGCTCGAAGGTGGATAAGGGAACCCTTGGATGGCTACTAGTAAACTAATCGAATTTGGGCTCATTTGATTTGTTTTAAAGAGTTCTTTTCACTTTGACCATTAATGAGGACCTGATGATGGAACTGGAAGGTGGGTAACGGAACCCTGGAATGGCTACTAGCAAACACATCGAGTTTGGACTCATTTGATTGGTTTTAAAGAGTTCTTTTCACTTTGACCATTAATGAGGACCTGATGATGGAATAGGAAGGTGGGTGACGGAACCCTGGAATGGTTACTAGTAAACACATCGAGCTTCAGCTCATTTGATTGGTTTTAAAGAGTTATTTTCACTTTGACCATTAATGAGGACCTGATGATGGAACAGGAAGGTGGGTGACGGAACCCTGGAACGGCTACTACTAAACTCATCGAGTTTAAGCTCATTTGATTCGTATTAAAGAGTTCTATTTACTTTGCCCAATAATCAGGGTTGATGTTGGAAATGAAATGTGGTTGACGGAACCATGTAATGATTACTAGTAAACCTCGATGGGTTTACTAGTAGCTTGGACTCATTTGATTTAGGAGTTATATTTACTTTGCCTAATAACGTGGACGTTGATGGACCCGGAAGGTTGGTAAGCCACCGAACGGCTTCAGACCAGTTATACCATTGAATTATACCATTAATGGTATAAATTCAAAAATTCAAAATTCAAAAATTTTTATTTCAAATAGGCTTAACGCTAGCACTTATGAACGGTCATTTTTTTTTTAAAAGCTACCACCGGATCACAACGCGGCCTCAACTGAGAAGATCCGGCAAGAAACTCAGCGGGCTTGTCATTTTTTCACATTTTTTTTTTAAAACAAAGTTTGTCTTTTTACAATTAGATCAGCACCAGCGACAGTGTGTCCTGCCGTTCAAAATATCAAATAAAATAAAAAATACGACGAAAATACAACAAACTAAAATGCCAAAGGGATAGTAGTCGGACCAGTCCCCCCAAGCAGCACCCGCGCACGAGTTGACTCGAGCAGCAGCCATCACTCCCCTCAACCATATTGGAGGGAAGGGGGTGACCCGCCACACGAAGCCGCCACAAGCAAAGACTTTTCGATGGCGAGCATGACCGATCCAAAATCACAGTGGCACACGTTAAACATTTACCTTCTGCTGTTAAGCAGTGCCTCGTCAGGCAAGACACAAAGCACTTTAACATATTACCAACCAACTTTTGTCACAAGTCGTCTAAGTTAGATACACACCAAGAATAATTTACAAGCTCAAGTGAATTGCCTTCAGAACGTAAATAAAGTAATAATCAATTTTGCTGCTAGACTACAAAAGAAAAAAAAGAAAATAAAAAAAGGATAAAAGGACAGCGGCCGGACCAGTCCCCCCAAGCAGCACCCGCGCACGAGTTGACTTGAGCAGCAGCCATCACTCCCCTCAACCATGGTACTAAGTTGTCCCATTTATACCTGTAATGATAAAGGTGGTACTAGTCAATACCAGTTATACCATTAGATATTCCTTGAATACTACTTGTGAAACTATTGACTTTTAGCGTACTTTCGACTGTTTATAGGGTAAATACGTAGTGCTTTCTTAAACTACGCTAACTCAATCAGATACCTACGCGTAATATTTAGTCTAGTAAAAATATGTTTTGCCACAACCTGCCTACGATTCAAGCTACGAACAAATCAATACTTGGGCTATTTAACCGACTTCAAAAAAGAAGGAGGTTCTCAATTCGTCTGTATATATTTTTTTTTTATGTATGTTCGCGCATATAACTGTCAATTATGAACCGATTTGAAAAAATCTTTCTTCCATCCATTCTTCAATCCATTGATTGGGTCCCATAAAAAAATATTGCGTAGTAATAAGTAGTTCCTGAAAAACAAGAATGGTGACTGCGCACTGAGAGCTGCAGGAAAGCCTATATCGATGACTTTATGTCGCTTTTTAAGGACAAAAATGGTCATAACTCTGGCAAATATTTACCAATTTCAATGATTCTGTTTTTATTCGAAAGAAGAAACCACTGTATTAAATCTGTATGAATTTTATTACAACCAGATAAGAACTTCCTGGAGGACCATGAACGATGTGGAGGAATTTATCTGGTAAAAACCATAAAACTGATGTTCTCCATTACATTGCTCTGACAATTATGAACCGATTGCGATGATTCTTCTTTTATTCGAGAGAGTAAACTGCTATGATGATTCCATGCAAATTTCATTACGACCGGATATTTTTTTCTGAAGAAACATGAATTATGTAAAACTATGTAGACGATAATGTGATCATAACCTATCTAGATAATTTTACGGTTTTCGATGGTTCAGTCTTTATATATCAAAATATCACTAAAAAGTATAAAATAAAATCTTTTAAAAAAAAAAATTGAAACGACTTCAATACACTGAAAAGTATAAAATAATTTAAATATTATTGAAGTTGGTGCCAAATATACACAGCCGGTAAGCTAACACCAACTTCAATAATATTTAAATTATTTTATACTTTTCAGTGTATTGAAGTCGGTTCAATTTTTTTTTAAAAAGATTTTTTTATTTGTAGTTTAGGCGAATATTTCTATGACTAAAAAGTATAAAATAAATTAATAGTTTAAAAAACTAAAAATACACGCTTTTATAAGGACTACTGCACTAAAAAGCTATAAATAAATTATCTAAACCGTGCTTTCTTTCTTTCTACCTCGTGTTTCTAATTTATGGATTATATTTATGTGTAAAAGCGTGGGGCGCTTTTTCTGAAAACAGCTTAACATTTTTGTCAAATTTCAAGAACGTTAAGTATTTGTATTCACATGACAATAATTTGTAATCATTTACAGAGATAAAATATTTAAAAAAAAAATTGAACCGACTTCAATAACACTAAAAAGCATAAAATAATTTAAATATTAAAGAAGTTGGTGTTAGCGTACCGGCTGTGTATATTTGGCACCAACTTCAATAATATTTAAATTATTTTATGCTTTTTAGTGTTATTGAAGTCGGTTCAATTTTTTTTTTAAATATTTTATTTTATACTTTTTAGTGATATTTTCATACATAAAGATTGAACCATCGAAGACGGTAAAATGATCTAGGTAGGTTATTATCATCATTATGATTTCACATTATCGTCTACATACTTTTACATAATTCATGTTTCTTCAGAAACTCAGAAACAATTTATCCGATCGTAATGAAATTTGCATGGAATCATAATAGTAGTTTACGCTCTCGAATAAAAAAAGAATCATCGAAATCGGTTCATATTTGTCAGAGAAATGTAAAGGAGAACATCAGTTTTATGGTTTTTACCAGATAAATTCCTCCATATCATTCATGGAGGACCAGGAAGTTCTTATCCGGTTGTGATAAAATTCATACAGGTTCATTACAGTGGTTTCTTCCTTCGAATAAAAAAAGAATCATTGAAATTGGTAAATATTTACCAGAGTTATGATCATTTTTGTCCTTAAAAAGCACCATAAAGTCATCTTGTAACAAATTACTTACCTTATAAAATTAATTTAAACTTAAAACATACATTCTTTATGGTAAAAAACAAAACTAATGTTTGTTTACATTCCAATTGGCATGTCAATGTCACATTCTAATTGACATATCAAATGTCACTAATTTGACAGCATACGTCACTGTCTTGGGAGACGTATCGATACTGTACCGGTGACTCAATAAAAACAGTATATCTGTACCTACTAAATATAAGTAAAAAAAATTAAAGTGCAACGCAAAAAGGCATTGTCTCAAATCTTAAAAAAATATCGAGTTGTCGCTCGTTGACAACACCGTGGAAGGGCTCGGCTTTCATATAAAAGCCCTCGTCGTAACCGGAGGTTCCTCTTTGGATCCCCATCACTTGGTGAGTCTAGTGTGTTTTTCTTTCTAAGTGTCCCTAGTACGTAGTATCTCGACCGCGTGGCAATGTGTTTTTCTTTGGTCACATTTTGTGAAATACTTAACCCTACTTTCTACCTGTGCGGGCTGAAGTGATTTGCATTGCAATTGCTTCACCGCCACACATCGCCACGTGTTCGTTTTTTTTCTTCATCTTTTAGCGTCCCTAACCTTATATACCGGTTGCTGCTTGCCGGTTACATGCTGCTCAGCAAGTGCCTACTTTCAATTTCTCATTGTTTTGCATACGCACGTGGCTCATGCTTAGCCCGTGCACTGAACCTATACCCTGACTGGTAACATCTGCTTAACTTCATCTTTCACCTGGAACTAAGTGCACCATAAGCTCTGCCTGCTACCTTGTTTGCCTCAGCATGATGCTAAGCACTGTGCACGGTTTGTTTCAGGGGTTCCTACGGCGGGGCGTCGTCTTCGGACGCCTCCGCAATTCCTACGGCGGGGCGTCGTCTTCGGACGCCTCCGCAATTCCTACGGCGGGGCGTCGTCTTCGGACGCCTCCGCAATTCCTACGGCGGGGCGTCGTCTTCGGACGCCTCCGCAATTCCAACGGCGGGGCGTCGTCCTTGGACGCCTCCGCACCACATTCTACGGCGGGGCACCGCCACTCGGGTGCCCCCGCCCACTGCTACTACGGGGCGCCGTCCTTGGGCGTCCCGCGGTCTTACTTCCGGCCTGCTACCAGGCCGGACTACTAAATTGCTGCTGGCATGGTGCCCGTCTGGCCCGCTGCTCGGGACCAGGCCGCTTGCACCATGCCCGGTGGACCGCCCTGTCTGAGGCGGCCACCCTTACCTCGTCGAGCCCTGGCCGACTAACCCCAGGTGCATCGAACCACACTTCCAACCACTCGACCACGACCTTTGAGATCTCTTACTCTGTTTCAAAATTTAATTTTCTAAAAACTGTAAAGCTGTATACTACAATAAATCTAACCTATCATTTGTAATCTTTGTTGTTTTCTTCCTATACCTGTAACGAAGACTCTCTCCCTCTTTTTTAAAAACGTTACAATCTATATAGGCTTTCCTCCAACTCTCAGTGCGCAGTCACCATTCTTGTTTTTTCAGGAACTACTTATTACTACGCAATAATTTTTTTATGGGACCCAATTAACGGATTAAAGAATGGATGGAAGAAAGATTTTTTCAAATCGGTTCATAATTGCCAGAGTTATGCGCGAACATACATAAAAAAAAATATATATATACAGACGAATTGAGAACCTCCTCCTTTTTTGAAGTCGGTTAAAAAAGCGCCCCACGCTTTTACACATAAATCTAGTCCATAAATTACATACACGAGGTAGAAAGAAAGAAAGCACGGTTTAGATAATTTATTTATAGCTTTTTAGTGCAGTAGTCCTTATAAAAGCGTGTATTTTTAGTTTTTTAAACTATTAATTTATTGATATTTTGGAATGGTTAGGGAATATATATATATATATTTTTTTTGCACGAATTGCTTAAATTATCAGTATATAAGTACTATAATTTATGTGGTAAAATACAATATTCATATGCGCTATCGTATACAAACATGTCAATTTATATTACATTCAAAATGTAACACTTCAGAACTATATTACGAGGTAAGCGACGTAACGTCGGTCAAATGATTTTGATTGAAAGTTGGTACAGCGTTCGTGTCCGCGATAGTACGTATATAGATTGTATTTGTTCCGGGTTTAATACCGGTGGTGCTGGCGGTGGTATCAGTGGCGCGAACGCGCAAGCGTCTTTCCATTTCAATCTTGATTTTGCGCTCAGATTTTTTTTCTTGTACACTAAAGCATATTACAACCCTTCAACAAGGAAGGAAGGAAACAAATATACTTTTTTAGAAAATTTACAAACTAAATATTATTAGAAATCAACAGATGAAAAAAATATTAATAATTCTCTAGGTCTCGAATAGTAGAAAAAAAAACATCCCCATCTTGGAAAAGTAGTGTTAGTGAAGTCTTTAATATTTCTGGAAAGTTAAGTATTCTTGGCAACTAAAACTGCCTTGACTGTAAATTTTCTTCCAAAAACAATATAAAGAAAACATCATTTCTAGAGTATGTGTGGAACTACAGTGTGGTACGTGGTTTATTTGATGTAAGAAAAAAAAGTAATTTTCGAGTTAAAGTATCACAAGTCTTGTAAAAATAAACGTAGATATCCATATATGTATGTATATAGATGTATGTACATAGATTTTTTGTATGTATATCCATATATGTATGTATGTACATAGATTTTTTGTTATTATAGTGAAGTATAGATAGATAAGTAAGGATGATTTTTGCGCTGTTATTACTTAGTACTAAGTTTTGCTGGCCTTTTACAGAAGCTTAGATTCACACAACGATCTATGGAGAGAGCTATGTTCGGAGTTTCTTTGCGAGACGGAATCCGAAATGTGGAGATTCGCCGAAGAACTAAGGTCACCGATATAGCTCTTAGTATCTGGAAGTTGAAGTGGCAATGGGTAGGCCACATCGCTCGAAGAACCGATAACCGATGGGGAAGAAAGGTTCTCGAGTGGCGACCATGAACCGGAAGACGCAGCGTAGGCAGATCTCCCGCTAGGTAGACAGACAATACTGTGCTCGTTGCAGGCAACTGGTGGATGCAAATAGACAATTGTCGTTCATTGTGGCATTCCAAGGGTGGCCTATGTTCAGTAGTGGACGTCCTCCGGCTGATAATGATGAAGTTTTACTTTTACTTCAACGGCTTCATCACCACTTACCATCAGATGGGATTTCTATCATCTAATGGTTCTGTCCCATTCCATAGATTATAATACATATAACTTTACATTACATAAACAAAATAATAATTAAAAACGACCTGTGTCTGTTTTCCCGTTCGATTATTAAGTGGGTGCCTTCAAGGCTAGAATGAATAGGCTTTCAATAAGCTAATGTGCTTAATCATCCCCGATTGTATCCGCTTTTCATCGCATCAAACACTAAACAGTTAAAAAAGGATATTTATTTAAATATCACGGAGATTTTTAAAACCCTAAATTAAAGAGAATTTAAAAATAAGGATATTTAATAATATTTTCACTAATTTCCCTAGCGGAAATATCCTTTTTATATATTATTCAAAAGTTGTATAATCCATAACTTAAAAAAGAAATTACAACAATCTTGTACCCAACCTGTTGTAAGTGAACAATTGAAATAACAAGTTGTCGGTAATCCAGGCGCAAGTTTAGGTGCCGGTGTCATGTTAACCCGGTGCGGTGCTCTCTGCTTGCAAGGAGAAACTAATGTTTCAATTTACACCACACGAAGCGTATGTATGTATGTATGTACAGAACATACTTTATTATTTTCTATCTTGTTTACAAAAATTACATTATCGGCTATGATAATTCACACGAATAATTTAGAGGTATTACCTTATCTTATTTCTCTTTTGTACCTATCTACTAAGGAAATTGATATACTCATTTACAGCTTTTGTCGATACGTGCCTGTCTTCTGAGTGATCCAAGCGAAGACGCTTTTGTGTTTTGAAATCCATTTGAGAGTTCTCTACTGCAGTACTAAGATGTTCGTGCAATAAAAATAAAACACAACCTTCAAAGGCACAGAGCGGTTTACACAAGTCTCGGGTTCTGTTTAAATTTAATTTAATACCTTAATGTAGACATTAAAACAATAGTACAGAGAATCTATGCACAAAGGCGACCTTAAATCAATGATGAGTTCTCTTACAAGAAACCTTTGAGTGACAGAGACAACGAAATTTAAATTTAGTTCATTTTCGATCAACTTGATTGAAAATTTCATTATAATTGGATTACATTTTGACCGACTTCTCACTTATAGTAGCTA
The DNA here is from genome assembly GCA_911728495.1 of Furcula furcula. Lineage (NCBI taxonomy): Eukaryota > Metazoa > Arthropoda > Insecta > Lepidoptera > Notodontidae > Furcula > Furcula furcula. Next base: position 28,751,192 of record OU452247.1, on the reverse strand, counting down.
TTTATGTTACCTCCAGAATTAGGACGTACATCTGAGGGTAGCATGACTTATCAATGAAGATAAGACACTTTTATAAATTAGGAATAAGCAGAATTCGATCTTAGCTATGTAAACTGTATTTTGGCCAGAATAAAATGGACGCTCTTCAAACTCAAACGTCACATAAGTTTCTCAGTATTATTCTAAAAAAAATATTTAACGTTTCTGAATCTTGACTCATGGTAATTTTTTTTTTGTCAGGATTTTTATATCCACAGAACCCTAAAAAACTGCTAGGTACTAGCCAATAAAACGTACGGAGAAAATTTTAAAGCTTCTATTGAAGTGAAGCTTAATGTCATAAAATATTTCGCTTAATGTCACGTGAGCGGCCGCTGCGGCCGGCGGGCGGCGGGCGGCGCGCACGCACTCCGCACTTTACGACTTATTAAAATTAAACTCGATGGGACAGCGGAACGTACTTGCGGGTTTATAGCCCGCCGGCATAATAACCTGACAAGTTTTTATAGCCGTGCTACCAACAATCCGTAGTTCTGAACGCTCGCTCCGAGAAGTGGTTACAACTTGTACTATTTACAACTTCGGTGTTTCAGAAGTAATATTCTTTACCATGTTCGAAGTTAAATTCAGTCGGGTTTGTAAGAATCAGATAATCAAAATCAAATAATTAAAATTAATATTGTGATAGTAAATTTATTTTATTTTATTCAAAAAGGTTGTTAAGATGAGGTAAGATATTTCAGTTGGCGTTTAAGATACTAAATAATTACAGCGACCTTCATTATAGTTTTTATATTTTGAAGTAAATAACCTATTTTATGATCTTAACCCGTAATGTTCTTAGGACCTTCTACAAGGTAAGCTTTGAATATAACACATTATAAAACAATAGGAACGCTTGAAGTAGTCAGACTGGTGAAATATCTTCTGAGAAATATCCTACGGATATTCTTCATTACTCATTATTTGAAGGGCATTCATCATATCAGGCAGGATTGGGACAAGGACTATAATATAGCTTAATATTCATTTTAAAGATCTCGTTAACACGATTACGACAGGCTTTCCATACGCACATGAGTGCTGGCAGCTTTGACGCCCGGATAACGTTATTAGTGTGCATATTAAACGAGTAATTCGATGGCTCGTCGAATACTTGTGATTGGCTGTCGACATATTGGGCGAGCACAAAAGGCTCCAGTTTTTACTTCAACCTATTTTAAAGCCGGAATATTCGCAGCTCTGGCGTACCCATTTTCACATCATCACCGGCTCGAAAATGGTGCATTAAAGTGTCATATAAACTTAACATAAAGCAGCTCATTATAATATCTCTATAGATATTTTAATGAGCTGCTTTATGTTAAGAACTGCTATTATTACATATAGTCTAGCCGGGTAATAATATTGTACTAAACTCCCTTGGTTATTAATGTGATTAGAATTTTGAACGTCATAGTAGTTTATTCTCCTCGGGGATAAAGAAGTATCATAAGTCACGGGCGTGAAATTTAATCACGAGCTATCGAAGGATTCTAGGAATTCCCGAGCGCAGCGAGGAGAGATTGGTCTCAGGAGACCTTCTAGGGCTATTAGTTCAGGGTGCACCTGGCGTACATATGTATTTTTTCACACCACCTGCTCGATAATGTTGCATTATGTGTCATATAAAGATGATATAAAGTACCTCATTATTGCCCTATAGTCTAGCCGGGTAATAATGTTGTACTAAATAAACTCCCTTGGGTAATAATGTGATTTGAATTTCGAACGTCGAACGAAAATTCCTCATCACTTTTACCACAGGTACCTACATTTAATTATCTAACAGATGTGGTGAAATCATAGCCACATCGATTATGTGTATAAAGCAGACACCATTGTATAGGTATAATACTACAGACCTGCTGAGAACTGCAAAAAAAAAATTGAAAATCGAACCAGGCGTGACGAGCAGAACCCAGTGTTCTAGAAAAGAAAAAAATATAGATGTTAACGCGTTAACGCTGCAAATCACTTTTTTACAGTCTCGTTGGTAGGTTGGTGGGTTAGACTCCCTGGCCGCTACCCGATGAGTCGTAGGTTCAATTCCCACCAAGTGTCTGGGTGTTATTTAACTATTTAATTAATATCAGTTGTCTGGTTTCCATAGTACAGGCTCTGCCTCGTTTGATATCAGATGACCGTATGTGGATTGTCCAAAGATATTATTATTAATTTAATTATAGCAATATTTGTATTTTATTACCTCGCAGTCGGTGTGAAAAGTAGTGTATGCTCCTCGGGGATAAAAGTGTCTTTGTCTTGGGCGAGCTTAAACCCCTCGCTTTACTCAGGATTCTAGTATTAACTCCCTCGCTACGCTCGGGAGTTAAATCTATACTCGCGATTCAATTTAACGTCCGCAACATAAGACACTACTTTATCCCCTTGGTGCATAAACTACTATAATACGCCATTCAAGAAGGCTTTTCCGCGCACCCCTACTCACCCCACCAAAGTACATTATAATGTACTCACATTATAATGTACTTTGGTGGGGTGAGTAGGGGTGCGCGGAAAAGCCTTCTTGAATGGCACTCGCCATTGCTATCCTATGCACGTAGTTCACAGTACTCGTAGATAGTACCACAGCAGCCGAAGTTGGCTCGTTAAAAGTGAGAACTGCGCAGTTTTCGCTACAGTGTTTATTATTGGCTGGTTAAAATGTAGTTCGCTGCATCGGACTGTGCATTTTTATTACAAACCGATTTTAAACTCAGCCGATAGTTTTGTGATTGTAGTTTACTTTTTTGTAACCGATTCTGAACCTACGATGTAAATAAGTTAAATAAACTTTTGAAATAAGTTTTAAATATTATAATTTTTAAATTTGGTTAGAACCTACTCATTCATTAAGTACGACGTAGTTTTTAACACTTCGTACTTACGACTGTCGACAATTGTTATTATTTCATTTTAAGATAGGTTAAATGTACGCGTCAGCAACAGGCGGCATAAGAAAGAGAATCCCAACTCGACTAGAAATTGATATACTCCCAAAATATTTTATTTTTGGGAGTATATCAATTTCTAGTCGAGTTGGGATTCTCTTAAATTTACCAGTAGAGGATGTACCGAGAGCCGAGTACGCGATATATCTACATGTTGACAACTACATTGCATTTCCGTCACTACCTCATACATAATAATCATCTCAATACTAATTGAATAGGCGGAAAGATCCTCCATTGAGTACGGCGGCGTCTCCAAGGAGCATGGCGGCGGAGTTGGGACCCCCGTCAGCACCATGTCAGATTCCAGGAGGCTATAATGCGCCAGCCGCCGGCGGGCTCAAAGGCAAGGCACTGAGAGGTTCCTGTTGCATATCCCTCCGGAGAGCTCAGGCCCCCTCTCTCATGTGCCAATGCGACAGCCGCGGGGGTTAAGAATCCGACATGACCCGGATGACCCCGCACTGGTCCTGGGGACCTATTGAAGGTTACCCCCGCGACAACAAACAAAAGGCGGAAAGAGCCTCCTCAAACGGCAAAATCATAATAAGTTCGCCAAGTACACACTGGATAATTAGTTTAAGAAGTCCTTTCCATTTGAATCTTTCCACAACAACATATAGAATTCCATGGTTATTATGTCGATTTGAAAATAAGAAGAGACAAGTAGGTACTACAGTATGTTATTATTATTCTCGCAAATAACTATGTATCTTTAGATAGATAAATAATAAAGGCATATTGAAATCTCTATAACAAGCCTAAACAGACTGTAGTTCTAATAAAATAAATTAAAATTTTCTGTTATTTCATTTTCACATCAAACTATCACCAGTAATAAAGATAAAAAGGTAACTAGTGGGCGACGCCTTCTAAATGTACCTTCTGGCCTCATTCACCCCACCCCATTAAATACGAGTTTGTGTATATTTAGCGGGTGTCGCGCCTTAAATACATTTCGGTGCAACATTTTATGGCTTGTGGGACGTCATTTTATTTCGTTCGTGTCTCAACATTGAACTTATTTATTTTTCAAAATAAAGGCTATGGTGTTAAAAAGTGAACATTGGGAATGTTCGCTATGGAACAAAGATCAATGGGAATCATCCATTTTAAAACCTAAGTAAACGAAGCGGTACGGTGGAAAGATGGTGTAATACAATAACCTTTCCATAAATCCAAGCAAAACTGTTATAGTGCCGTTTACGAGAAAAAGACATTTACAGGGCCTTCGGGAACTGAAATGTACGGCACTAAACTTAAACGGGCTACGGAAGTTAAAAATCTGGGGGTAACTCTCGATAGGAAACTAACGTGGCATAGTCATGTTGAAAATATAACAAAAAAGTCCTTACGAGTCTTCAATATGTGCCGTTCTGCCTATGGCAAAACTTGGGGACTCAAACCAAAGGTAATATATTGGTTATATACTACGATGGTGGGGCCTATGCTTACATATGGCAGCGCTGTATGGTGGCCTAGGACTAAACTAAAGATCTGCAAGAATTCTCTAAGGAAGGTACAAAGAGTAGTTTGCATTGCAATTACAGGTAACTTCAAAACAACGCCTACATTGGCTCTTGAGTGGATACTGGGACTAACCCCATGGGACACTTACGTATATAGGAACAGAGGCGAGGAAGTCGCTATACAGACTTGCAAAAGCAGGAGCTTGGAATCGCAACAAGCCCTGTACGAAACATACTTTATTGGATCCCGTGGAAGAATTGGATGATCTAATGACATGCCCTGTGATAAAATTAATCCAGTGCACATGTTTAATAAGAGGTACCGAGTACACATACCATCAAGGGAACAGTGGACGCGGGGACTCAAACCGGTTGGTGGAACTCACCTCATATTGTACACTGACGGTTCTAAAATGGAGTCAGATACAGGGGCAGGGATTTATTCCAAGGACTGCAGTGTCAGTCAGAGCGTGGGGAATGCCCCATGACCGTGACCAATACCGTGATGCATAATGATGCGTCGGTATTCCAAGCGGAAACTTATGCCATAATTGCCAGCATTAAAGAAATGCAGAGGAGAAATGTCAAAGGTAAAACCGTTTACATTTTCAGTGACAGTCAGGCAGCTCTGAGGGTTCTGAATTCCTTCAGAGTTGTCTCTAAACTGGTTAAAGAAGGTGTTAAAGGTTTGAACAACCTGGGAAAACACAACAATATCAGCCTTATCTGGGTACATGGACACAAAGGAGTCGAGGGTAATGAGAAGGCAGACAGATTAGCGAGGACCGGCTTACAAAGACATTTGGTAGGCCCTGAACCATTTGTGGGTATTCCGTATGGATCGTATCACCAGCATTATATGTGCATGCTAGAAATGAACAGATAAAGGAATGGCCCTCCATTCCTAAGCATCAGGCCTAAACCACTCCAAGACTTTCTCTAGTACAAGCTTAAATTATTAAACCTAAGCAGATCACAAATAAGGCACCTAATAGGTGCACTCACAGGGACATTTTGGTACCAATGAACACCTTTACAGAATAAGGCTAAGTACTGTTGATACTTGCAGATTCTGCAAAGGTGAAAAAGAGTCAATGCAACACATATTGTGTGGCTGCGACGCTCTTGCGAGACGTAGTTTGAGTCATCTGGGAGTAGGCTACCCTACACCAGATGATTATGTACAGCTCCAAGCTGGCGCAATCGTTGCGTATCTAAAGGAACTCTTCGACAGGTCAGCAACAGAGTAAGGGCTAGGGCATGCACAATGGATCCAACTGGGTCAAAGTGCGTTCCGGTGGTTACCGGGTTCCGATTTTATAGCCACCAAAAATAGAATAGAAACGAAGCGGTTTGTATTTTATATATGTTTAAAAAAAAATTGCAAGGACTTCGAAGCAGTAAAACTTAGGTTGAATGCCCCCAGACACACATCTACTGCACGAGCCCCCATCGTATTTCACGCCAAGTTAGCGTTATTTATGATGTCTTTAAGGGTGGATGTTTCTACATTCAAATTCAAAAGATAAAATAATACCATCTTGGGTTTTAGTGCGAGTTTGACAGTTAACGAAAACGATCAAACTTTTAGTTTTTTTCCATACTTTTCACACCAGCGCCGCTAGCGGTTACCATCAAAAACTAATAAAATATACGAGAGAAAACTGAAAGTTTAATTGTTTTCGTTAACTATCAAAACTAGTTCTAGTCATCCAGATATTCATTGTTTTCCATGAGAACCGTGCATAATGATGTAGATTACTTAACCGCTTAAGTCGCATAACGATATGCCTATACACAGTCTAGGCTCTAAGGCGCAACCCATTCAAGGCGTGTTCACCGAATTTACATAAAAAAATAATTTGTAAATTTAATGGATATGTAGCTGCTACGCCGTATCTGCTACGCCGTAGCTGCAGTCTACGACGTAGCAATAACTCACGGTCGTTGAACTCAAATGTACGTACATATTGTTTTAAGGAATTAAAACAATATGTACGTACTTAAGGGGAGGGGGGGAGTTGATGGACGTTTTTATTGTTGGGTGTTAAAGATCTCGCTAATGTTATTTTGTTGTTGAGTTCGTTGATACTCGTCGGGGATAAGGCAGAAGTTAAGGTGATGAGAAATTACGTTCAAAGCGTTTAGATTATATCTAAGTCGGAATAACATGGAAATACGTAAGTATTATATCGTCGATCCATAAGTAAATTAGCCAATCTGCAAATGTCAAATTGTTGAGGAGGTCAAATTAACAGTTTTAATTGGTACTGTTAACAGTGTTTTTGGTGTTTTCAACTATCTTGTAATTTTTTTTTAATTTACTGGTTAAAAGTAAATGTCAGCTAAGGATACAATATTTTACCAGAGTGTACAAAAAAATAACATGATATTGCTGGTAAACATAGGTCAAGGATTTCAGATCGGCTAGTGTACCAACGATATGTTGTTGTGTTTTTCTTATTTTATATCACAATTTTAATAAGTATATAATAATTTCACTATCATTTAAATATCAGTCATATTATATGCTTGCTTCATTCATATGTTGCCTTATCTCTTGAGGGGAAGACAGAACAAATTGAGTGTTTTTCATGCCTCCTTGACTACCTCGATATTCAAGCTGAATCTCAAACAGTTCCGTGTCGGGGGTTAAGTTCGGATAGAAACCGTAAAACAATCTCATATTCTTTCTGAGTTGTGTATTCGGTATTTAGTGTAATTACAGAAAATCCTTTCAACTTGTTAATACATTAAGGTTCCAAATATAGCTTTTATTCAGTCTAATCTCAATATAAACAGTGTATTTTACAAAAAATGTATTGACTGTTGATCAATATTGAGATAAAACCTAATTGAGTGTTATATATTAATACTTAGAGCTATCTCTAACTCTGAGCTATGGTATTAGTTGTCGAAGATTGTAACAAAATTGGCTCATTGAGATTTCCAGTAGCTCTAAATATATAAAACCTCGTTGAGTTCATCAAACGAGGAAAACGACACCCAATTAATTCTATAAACGTACAAAACCATTGCTATAGGGCAGGTCTAATGACTCTCTCCAAGATACATACATATTAAATGTCGCTCCTCTCGTGGCGATGTCCCCTACCCGGGCCGCGCAGGTAAGTCTGGTTAATTAACATAATGCTGGAGTGGATTAGCGTTTTGCATTGATTATCCTTTCACCTTGCAGCTGGATTACACTCGGTAATTCGCGCCCTAATGGAATAAGAGAAGTGTATGAAAGCTTTTAACAACGTGTAAAAATATTTTCGTTTTCAGAGATTGGCTTTGAGATCAACGGACCATAGGACTTTGAAACTTGATTTTAGTACCCATTAGTATTAATAAAATATGTTTATAAATTAAATATTTATTAACGTAGAGTGATTAAGAAGCTAGTAGCAAATGTTATTTTATTTTTTTCTTATTACGAGTTTTTGTTTGCAGGTTAGCTCGCGTGGAATTAATATGGAATTAGTAAGGATAATAAGAAATTAATAGGTATGTATATCTAAACATTGCCGGCAATGGGACGCTTTAAAACATTGTCCATATGTTTATCAAAAGTATCGCCTAAAGAACAGTGAAATAAATCTGAAATCAATTTAGTATTATTTAAGATTATCCCATTTAAAAATCTCAGAGAAAATAAATGGTGCCCATGTCCAAGAGGAAAGTATTTGTTTATAAAATAGTCTTAAACAAATTTTAAATGCGAGTACTTAGTGTATTCTATGTATAATAAGATTTTACTATAAATGTTTGCCCATTTCCGAAATCAAAGTTTTCCTTTAGAAAAGTGTAAACATTTTGATATCCGCTCCGTATTCTCTGTGATATGCATATTTTGCCGTCGCAAAAATATCTTACGTTGGGTCACAATATACAAGCATTATGCAATATGCATACAATGTTTTTATAGCAGCAGCTTGTTGGAGACATCTGTCTTACGTCCAATTACAGTGCAACTGTGTAGTACAAACACAATAATGAAGTTCGGAGCTTATCACCGACTAATTTTACTACCTGAAGACAGTCTAGACGAATCTCTCGCATCAGACGAACAGGTGATTCAGTTGAACCATTACTACTTGATAGCACTAACTCATCTCAACTTTGTTCTTGGGAGATCTTGATTTTATTTTATTTATTTGGGAATGCAAACAATTGTACATTATATATTAATAACATAAGTAAAGAAAAACCATTATAAACTAAATGTACAATCCACGGCGCTATCCACAAATTACTAGTAAGTAAGTATAGGTATTTAAGACGACAATAAACAAACATAACGTAAAAAGTGAAGAAGGAAATAAGAAAAGAAGATGCATGCGAAGAAGAAATACATTATGACGGTAAATTAAGCGAATTGACTGACTCTAAAATACATTTTTTAAATTTAGAAAGATTTAAATTAAATATGTCTATATGTTCAAAATATGTGTTATAATTTTGTACTAGCGACCGAAGCGGGGAACGCACACCAGCATTCGAGCGACAAGATATTGTACCAAAAAAATTATAATTGCGTGCTCCGCGACGGTTTACAGTTCGAGGAATTATATATAACAATTCGTTAGTAAGTAACATACAATCTAATTTACTATGACATAAATTATAAAGAAAATTAGCTCCAAGTAATATTCTTCTACTTTGAAGCGGAATTATGTTAAATAGTTTACACAGTTTTTCATAGGATGTATTCCTTCGAAATTGCCTGTAATGAACAGTACGGAAGAACTTACGTTGGACAGCTTCAATAGAGGTTATATATTTTTGGTATATTGGGTTCCAAATGGCAACTGCATATTCCAATTGTGGTCGAATAATTGACATAAATATTTGACGATACGTTGATAGCTGACGAAAGTTTTTAGAATTTCTCATAATAAATCCATACATATTATAAGCTTTACTGACTATAGTTGATATATGCAAATCTAGATGAAGTTTAGTATCTAAGGTAACACCAAGGTCACGCAAGGAGGTTACTTTATTTAATGGCAAATCACAAAGATAATATGTATTATTGATAGTCTTTTTATTTTTAGTGAATGTTATGGAGCAGCATTTATCAATATTCAAGTACAGCCTATTGGCAATACAGTATTCAGATAGCCGTTGCAGATCCTCTTGAAGTAATTCACAATCGCGATTGCTAGAAACTGGTTTGTAGCACTTCAGGTCGTCTGCATACAATAGAAAACTTGAATTTTTAAAGCATTTATCAATATCGTTGATGAACAGAGTAAATAAAAATGGTCCTAGTATGGATCCTTGTGGAACCCCTGATGTTACCTGAACTGAAGTACTAGACTGATATCCATTTATTACAACTTTTTGGGATCTATTTGTCACATATGAAATAAACCAACGAAGCAAGTTACCTCGGATACCATTAAATGCAATTTTTTGGAGAAGTAGATTATGGTCCACCTTGCCGAAAGCCTTGCGAAAATCAGTGTACACAGCATCAGTTTGCATGCGTTTATCCATATTTTGAAATAACGAATTAGTAAAAATCATTAAATTGGTTACGGCTGATCTGGCTTTTACGAAACCGTGTTGTTCCTGCAAAATTTGGCTGTGCAAAAGTGGATATAGTTTGCTGTGTACAAGCTTCTCGAAAAGCTTAGACAAGGCAGATAAAATTGAGATAGGACGGTAGTTCTCAACATCATGTTTTGAACCGGATTTGTGTACAGGAGTAATATGAGCCTGTTTCCAAACATCAGGGAACACCCCTTCCTTCAAACATTTATTAAAAAGTATACAAAGCGGTTTGCAAATGGTATCCGCGGTATTTATTAGGAAGGAAGGCGGCAGCTTATCGGGTCCTGAGCCTTTAGTAGGATTCATTTGTTTTAGGCCCTCACGAATTTCAGTTTCTGTAATAAGTAAATCGCTAATAGGGGAGCATCCTTCGGAAAAACCAAGATTCTCAAAGCTACAGTTTTGATCTAATGTTGAAGTTTCATAGACAGATTCAAAGAACTTCGAGAACGTATTACATATTTCAACTGGATCGTTAGCTGATTTGTCTTTATAGTGGATATTTAAGGGGACCTTATTGACAGGTTTTAAGTTAGAAATGTACGTCCAGAAATATTTAGAATTCTTGCAAATATTTTCTTCGACAGACTCGATATATTGTTTACTAGCTGACCCACGCAGCTCCGCTCGCGCTGTGTTTACGTTTACTAAACTTTCAATAATATACATTCGCATAGAACACAAAACCTCCTTTTTTAAAGTCGGTTAAAAACTTGGAACCATTTTGTACTTGCCCTCCGAAGCACAGAGACGTTTAGTTCAAATGGCGTTAAACGGTCACCCATCTATTTAATGACCTTACTTAACGTTGCTTAACCTGATCGATTTCCAAACATTGTTAACAACTGTCTATGAGTGTTCCCTTACAAATATTTATTATAATTATAAAGAAAAAATGATAAAATCGGACCAAGCGTATAACCAAGTACCCATTTTGACTTTAATCCCCTCTCCCATAAGAACCGTGCTAGATTACGGGATAAAAATTATCCTATGTCCTACCTCGTAGTAAGATCTCAAATCATGCCAAGTTTCGTTTCAATCCATCCAGTAGTTTCGGCGTGATGCTCAGCCGAGATACAGACAGACAGACAGACAGACAGACAGACAGACAGACAGACAGACAGACAAAAATTAAAAAAATTACATTTTCGGCCTCAGTATCGGTTATAGAATTCCCTCCAAATATAATTTTCAAAATATCTTCAATGTACAGAATTGGACCTGTTACAGTTTTATTATAAGTATAGATAGGTGGTGTCACATACCTTTTTAAATCTTGTTCTAAACTCTGAGAATGTTTCATAATCCGAGATATTATGATAGGTTTTCCACTTTTTCCAGTACTTAGTTTTACTTTTTTGTATTCGTATAAGAGCAGGTGTGAACCATGTAGGATAGGTGGTAGTCCTGTATTTGATTTGAGGAGTATATTTATCCACAGTTTTATAAATAATATCATAGAAGATAGCTATTGAGTGGTTGACTGAAGATTTACTGAGTAACTCCACCCAATCAATACTAAGAAGTTCCTCGTTTATGGATTGGTAGTTTGCCCTGCGGAAACAATACCTTGTATGTAGATGAGACTTCGTAAGTAATGTAGTATTAAGTGTCATGATAATATCTAAGGGGGGGTGATATACGTCGATTGGCAGTAGAGGATCTTTTGTCTATTAAATACAGCAATCTGCGTTCGCAATGACTAAGTCTAGTAGTTTTTTATTGGTATTCATGACTGTGTTATATTGTAATAAGTTATTGAATGATAAGAAATTTGACATCGTATTAGCAACATTTGATGATGAACAGGTCATAGATTCATGTATTTTAATTTGACCACTAAACCAATCCAGATTAGGGATGTTAAAGTCTCCAACTATTAAAAGTCTGTCTATGTCGATATCACACAGAAAATCGTTTAGGGATTCAAATAATAGAGAGTAGATTTCACCTTTGGTTCCTGGCGGTATATATAGTGCGCAAATAATGTGAAAAGAATTATTCCGAGAACTAGGCAGTTTTATCAAAACATGCTCGATTGTCTGGCTAAGCAATATAGATTGTGACAACGTGGCTCTTGAGGCTTGAAATTCCTTAAGGACCGCAATTAAGACTCCGCCCCCATCGTGTTTATTTGTGGCTTCGCGATCACGATCGCATCTGAATGTTATATACCTACTATCAATAAATTCGTTATCGGTTATTTGATTGTATGTAGTAAGTAATAAAAGTGTCGATCTGCCGGTGCATTTATTAGCTGCCTGTTATTCATTTTTGAAATTGATGTTGGGAGCAATTCATACCTATTATGTAGTTTCATTTTCATAATAAGTTATAGGTGACCTGTGGACGATCTCTTTGTTGTCAATGCCGTCTTTTTAATTTGAATAAATCAGTATTAATGATATCTGTAATGTATAGTGGTAGTAAGAATATCACTTTAAAATTATCAACGACTAGTACTACTCAAAAGTTATCATGTTATTATAAAATTCAACAATATTATACTTATATGTAGCGACAAATGAAAAAAAATTAAACAGACCTTGTGTGTGCTGAATAAAAGAAGTAAAATCACATCGATATGCTTTCATATTTATTTAAATATAGCCCAGTATCACTATACATAGGTATGTAAAATTAAGTAAGTAAATTGGTTTAAGAAGTTAGCTAGTGCTATTTAATTCTTCAGTAAGTCTACATCCTGAGCAAATCATGGTATACGTTTCGATATTTTTTTGCTACAATGGTAACTAACTAATAATATACTTACTAATGTATGTGGGGTTTTGGATGAGGGTCGTTGTGTTCCGACGATTCCGAGGACGGATACCCAACACCGCGCGCGATACGTCAGCACTTTCACGTGTCTTTTAATGTTTAGTATAATTTCGTAAGGTATTTATTGTATGGGCCATAGATGCCTGAAATAAAGGATGTATTTTTATTATATTAATATTATGTAGTGTTTGACTGTTTCAACAGTGGACGGCAAAGCTTACTGGTTTATTAAAAGCCTATTCATTCTAGGATTTAACAATTTTGACAGGAACGTGCATGCCATGACCGGATAAGCGACCGGCCAGTGGGCGGTACTTCTATACCTATTTTTCTATATCTATTTTTGCCTGATACATACATATATCTTTAAAGCACGTTACTTTTATTGTAAAGCTATTCTAAATACTATCTGCACTTAACACGAGATATAGTCGTTAATTTTTAACCGTAACCTATATGTGTGCATATTAACGCTGCTGATTACTAGCGAGGATTAATTAGCGACAATATTATTATATGCTAATATGGGCCCGTCCACTGGCTCTGACTATGGATATGAAACAACACGAGTCAGTATCGATTTGACTGGGATGCGTTAAAGTAATATTATAAAACATTTTTTTTTCTAGAATATGGAAATAACCTAGCAAATGAGGAGAATTAATGCGTCGTATCTTTCTGTGTACCTGCATACAGACGTATGGCTCACCATCAGGCAAACGTTGCATTCGTCCCGTTACTAGGAGTTTAAAGAAAAATCTATATCTATATATCTATACTTATAATAAAACTGTAACAGGTCCATTTCTGTACATTGAAGATATTTTGAAAATGATATTTGGAGGGCATTCTATAACCGATACTAAGGCCAAAACTGTATTTTTTTTCATTTTTGTCTGTCTGTCTGTCTGTCTGTCTGTCTGTATCACGGCCGCGCATCACGCCGAAACTACTGAATGGATTTAAATGAAACTTGGCATGATTTGAGGTAATACTACGAGGAAGGACATAGGATACTTTTTATCCCGTAATCCAGTACGGTTTCCTTGGGAAACGAGATTAAAGTCATATTGGTACTTGGTTATACGCGTGGTGCAAGTTTATCCGTTTTCCATTAAGTATAATTATATTAAATGTTAATAAGGAGACACTCATAGACAATTACATATGTTTGACAATCGACCAGGTTAAGCAACGTTAGGTAAGGTCTTTACATAGATGGGTAACCGTTAAATGCCATTTGAACTGAGTCTGCATGCTTCGAAGGGCACGTAAAAGTGAATCCCAGTTTTTAACCAACTTTAAAAAAAGGAGGATATGTATTCGCCGCGAATGTATCTAATACTATTAAAAAATAAGGAGACACTCATAGACAGTTGTTATTAATATGTGACAATCAAACAGGTTAAGCAACGGTAGGCTAGGTCATTACATAGATGGGTGACCGTTTAATGCCATTTGATTTAAGTGTCTGTGTGGGAGTTTTTAAACAAAGGTTATGCATTCAACGCAAACGGATGCTATTCAAATTCATTTAGCTAACGTAAAAAGAGCGCGAGCGGAGCTGCGCGGGTCGGCTAGTACCAAATAAAACGTTTACACTTTACCATATGTTGGGTAAAACGTCACTAAGTGCTACGTGTGGCATCGACATGTCGGTATTAGCGCAGCTCTAACAGACTCAATTACCTGCAGACTTGTCTGCGGGACCGTAATATGCAAACACAGGGACGCGGGACCGGACCGTCCCCGGCTCACTGCTAAAACCATTATCCACATTAATTTTACGGGCTATGGGACGAGATAAACGGATCTCGTAACTGCCTTGTAAATACCGTAAGTCACGAAAAGGTAAATTATTTGTTTGAGTTGCTCTTTTCTGCGCCATCCAAGGTAGTCGCAGAATACTCATACATTGCTGGATCACAATGCCACTCGTGGTTGAAGATATTAAGCAGCAGTCTTCTGTACGCTGGAGATACGTCTGTAAATCAGGCTGATTCAATTTTGGGTCGACGTTCCAACCTTTACCCCTTTTTAAAAGCAATTCTCAAACTGAAATCAAAATATTTCATTGGAAACAATTGAGACGGTAACTTTTTATTTTCACGGGGGAAACCTACTAAAACCTCCAAACCTCCCCGGGCGCTGTGGGGCTCAACCGGGGTATGTAGGATTCTTACCCGCTCAAACCCCCGCAGCAGTCGCATCGGCACATGAGAGTCGACACCCAGGCTCTCCGATGGGATCTGCACCAGGAGTCTCTCAGTGCCTTGCCTCCGCCGGGAAGCGCATTATAGCCCCTTCGGGAACCAGACACGGTGCCGTCCTCCTCGGATTCGCCGCCATAATCATTGGATATCCTAGGGTAGGGCTCACACCCCGAACGTCCAGAGACTCCGAAGTGAGACGATAACCTAACCATGCAGCGGTTCGCAGTTAGTTCTCCAACATTGGTCCCGTATATTTCCGCAGGTGCATATTGCAGCACGTAGCTGCGCGTCTAACTACACAGCTTCCCTGCTTGTTTAGCTCAGTGTTGCTGGTGTGCGTCCGTTTAACTGGCGGGTGGAGGGGCGGAGAAACCGGGTTAATATCAGCCGTGACTGAACTAAATATTGTGCATACTCACTGTTTGCTAACGTTGCGCTTGTTATGTTAGAATGTTTCGAGTGCTTGAATACGTAAGCGCCATGCGGTTGGTGGGCGAAAAATGTCCATCTTTAAAAGGTCACCGTTTTTTTTTATTCGTTAACACTTTATCTGATAGAAATATTGATGTTTTTGAAATATTGAAATAAAAACCAATATTAGATTTTTTGAATAATTTTATATCCTGTCATTTGCAGAGCTAAAACCAATCCAACAAGTCATATAATGATAAAATCCAACATTCGACATAGAACTGGCGTAACAAAGAAATAAACATACATGCACTCGAAACACAGCTGCTGGAATAGTTCGGTTAAAATAAAATTACTGTCGCATTAGTCACGCACGTGAACAGCGTTCATGTCTCGTGGGAGCTGCTAACAATATTGTAACTCGTATAATTTGTCAACATGATATTATTGAACGTAAAAGATTGTAACTTTTAACATCGCATGTGAACTTTTAACAGGCAATCTTTTCGCCTATTAACATGTTTATATCGGTACGAAAATATCAACTGCCGAGCCGGCACGCAGCGACACATGCTACTTCTCCCTGTAAACCTGACCCAGTAACGTTTTTATTAGGTTTTTATTCGCGAAATGCTCTCACACCAAGTATTAGTATTGCCAATACGGTCAACAAAGAAAACAGACCGCTGTAAGAATCATTCAATAAAATTTCAGAAGAATTTGACACAGAATGCTAAAATACACACATTGCGGTCAAATTTCCAAAAACGTCAGCCACGTTTCACCGGAAGGTACAGTTATCGTCCAATCATTTAACTAGGTGGTAGGTAGGTTACTTGACCAAGAGAACGTTTAGAATTAGGTATGAACCACGGCAGTGTCAGATTAACTGCCACAAAGTAGGAGACAAAAACGCATACAGCGACACTAAACACATTGCTAAGTGTTACCACTAAGTAAACGTTTTGCCCGTCCTGTCACGACGCTCGATATCCGTGCGCGACGTTTGGGCAAGATTTTGTTAGATGTTAGAACAAACTTTAATATTACCCTCTTACCTTACTAACTTTAATATATCCTTCATATACTTATTACAAATTATTATTATAATTCCTATTGAAAATTTCTTGCTACAAAACCAATCCTGCTTGACTTTGCATGCTTACCCTACAGCGGTATTTACTGGCAGTTACAATAATTTATGATTGGACGTGAATAAAATAAATATAAGCCCGCATTAAAAGCGATTTATCGCAGGATCGGGCGGTTAATCCGCGACTTAGGGCGTATCACCCTGTGCGCCGGCTCTTGCTTCTGTGAGCTGTTGAATGCTAGTGTAGACTGTATTCTATGAGATAAAATTGAAATTGAATTGAAATTGATAGATAATATATGTATGACAATAAAGATTACCGTTGGATTGTAATTACCAATATTCCATTATAACACAAATAGTGTAACGTAAAGCTAATTGTTAATAATTTTATTTATTAGTTAAGATTTTTAAGTTACATGCCTTTTATTCTATATTTGTTAGTTCGTGGGATGTATTTACAGAACTTGATCCCACAAGTATAGGTATATGACTAAAATATACTTTTTATCAGTATGTGTGTTTAGTCAGTATTTTATATGCTACGTTAATTTACTAATATAACCGAGTCTAGATGAGTTTTAGAACTAACATCTATATAAATAATCAAACTTTTTCTTATATATGTAGGTATATATGTAGGTATATATGTAGGTATAGCTTACATCTCAGTGTTTAATAAAAAAAAATCGCAGCGCAGCCATGAAGTGTTTCCGCGAACATTAAAACTGTAAACCCTTTTTATTCAGTCGTAAATTCACCATAAAAATATGGTGTTTTTATCATCGCCAGGCCGCGCAGGCGTTTAACATTCTATTACTGTCATAATAACGGTTTATGGAATTGATAACTTAGTTTTATGTTCTAGCCGCTGAAGGACTAATATTATTTTAACTCAAAACTATTAAAGAATTCCTTATCATTTTATATTCGTGTCACATAAAATAATGTTTCCTTTGTCTCTCTGTTTTATCAAAACCGGTCGTTACGCGTAACATGGAATTTCTGCATTTCTTTTGTAGGATTTTTTATTATTATTTAGTTTACAAATGGATCAGGTATATTCATTAATTTACAACAACACTCCGCTACCGTTTCATTAGCTATGCCATCATCAGCAACATAAATATGTCCACTGGTGAACAAAGGCAAGGTAGTTTTTATTTATTTGGCTCTTCAACAATGAGTACACTGTAAAATGGTAACAATACATTTTAACTTATTTCTAAGTGCCTCATTACTTAAAGAAAAGCACTGCATGCGCTAAAAATAAATGCGCGAAAAATTTAACTCACAAACCTACAAACCTAGTACTTACGTAAAAGAAAATTATACTAAATTAAATTAAAATTAACATAATACACAAACATAACAAAAGTGAAAAAAAGTGTAGAATATTTATTTATTATTATTTTATTTTATAATTTTTGTACACACAATAAAATTACAGGAAAACGGAAATATAGGAAAGAATAGTACAAAGGCACAGCTTATTTCTAAAGAAATTTCTTCCAGCAGGCCTGCGAGTGGAGAGTTGAAAAAAAAAAGAAATGGGACGTAGTGTGTTTAAAAAATAAATGAAAATAACTAACAAAATAATTAATGTAAATAAAATACATGCACACATATATACATAATATAGTAAAAATGAATACATACTAATAAGTATAATTACTAATACTATAGATTATACACTAATATACTATAGAAGATAAATACTATACATAATAATATATAACAAAATGTCATGATAAAGAAAGATAGTAAAATATTAAATTGTATTAACAAAAAAAAGCAAATTAAAAGGGATATAATCATATAATCCCCGCCAAATAATCCCCACGCTTGGCAGGTGTTTTGGGGATTTTATAGGTGTCCTTGCTTTCCCTTAGTCGCTTCTTACGGACACCCAACGGGAAGGAATGGGAGGGATCACCCCGACACCCCGACACCCCGACACCCCGCGGGGTTCGTTATCTATTTATGGCCCATTAGTGGGTAAATCTAAAAATCGTCAACTATCCTCACTGCCGTTCCCAGTGGTATGTGACGGATGAAGTTGAATTAAGACCAGTCTCTAGTTATAAGTCCCGAGTATGTTTGTAGTTTCATAATAGGAAAAGTTGGCGAAATGGCGCGCGGGCGTCGTCCATTGTCTGCATTGTACATGCAAATAAGATGTTCCAATTAATATTGCACCATCGTTTAATAACGTTTTTTCTCGTTCAATTTTTGAAGGACTTTCATAAGTTCGAAGGATATTCAGCCGATTCGAAGGACCAACTTTTTATAGGATATTTTGCGTTACAGCAGACGTGGCAGAACCGTATGTATTATCTATATTTCTACCAGGCTGCCCCAGAATAACGTTTTTTGCCACGCTCTGTAAACTTGGCATAAAACGTTATTCTGACCATCGGCTATAGGCTACTACATTCTATAAATAAAATAGAAAAAAAGAAAAATAAAAAGGGGTTTCAGAAGCGGTTAGGGAATAATTTTGCACGTATTGCTTTAATTATCAGTATAAAAGTACTATCATTTATGTGGTAAAATACAATATTCATTTATTGCCCTATCGTATACAAACATGACAATTTATATTACATTAAAAATTTAACACAATTAACTACAGACGGTCGAGTCATCAGTAGCCACCATCCATGGAAGCGCGTGGCACGCTGTAACACAAACACACACGAACATTCGCGCAAACGCCCTGCACCTCATCTTAACCGGTTACGTGTCCTGACGCGAAAATAACATTTTTTAAGTTTTCCCCATCCAAAAAAAAGTGCACAGCGCCGCTAAGAAGTTTGTTCTTGACTTATAAGAATATGATATCTCATTAAATACTTGTATAAGACGAGTCTAAATATATGTACGTGTGTATATTTTATGTACTTAAGAGAAAAATAAAATTTGATTCCATTTTGTTACATTTTCTATTTTATTTTATTTCATCTATTTTAATGATAATCTTCAGTTTGACATTTTGAGTAAAGAATCTTAATTTAAGAATACCAGCTTAGTCTGAAGCTTAACTATTTCCAACTTTATATCGTAACAAACATTAAGACGGTTTTTGTTTGAACAAACAATTATTTTTGCATCTACTTAGTCTTGTTTTAAACTAAATTACAAATGCAGAGCAAAAATTTGTTTTAGATCTAAATCCATTTAAAAACCATAATACTAAATAATGATTTATGTGTAAGAAATTCTTGTATCTGATCGTTTTATTTCATTTAAGAAGATGTTGAATGTTATCGTATTTTTTTTTTATTTTGATATTTTTCCTATCTTTGGACAGTACTTAGGTACCTACTTACAATTCGCTAGGTAGGTGCGTGAATCGAACTCCATCCTGATTTTGTTTAGCAAGTGTCTTTTTTTGCTGTCGAGGAGGAAATAATTACATATTTAGAGCACACCAGGAGTTTTCATCACAAAATTAGCATTTAAATCAATATTGCCCTTTATTCTGATGGGCCTGTTGGTCTAGTGGTTCTGGTTAGACACCCTGGCCGCTACCTCGGAGATCATGTGACCTACCAGTTCCATCATTAGACCTTGATCTCCATTTTCCTACCAACTACTAAAACATGTCTGTTGAATACCTAATATCCCTAATTTGATTTGGAAAAAACGGTACGGAAAAAAGTTGGTCTTCAAACGGTTGAAACGATTTTTATGAAACAGGCTTAGGCTCTTAGCTAAGCCATCTCAATTAAACCTGCTTTCATATTTAAAAAAACCGCATTCAAATTCGTCCACTCGTTGGAGCGCTGCGATGCCACTGATAGACAGACCTGCGTCAAATAACACCCTTAGTTTTTGATCAGGGATTAAATAACACTCTCCATATCACCTCTTGGGTGTCGTAGGAGTCTACTAAGGGAGACGCTCATAGCTAGTTGTAACCACTGTTCGGTAAACAATCAGTTGGGTAAGCAACGTTAGGCAAGGTCAGCCTTAGATGGGTGACCATTTAGTGGCATTTGAACTGAGGGTCTCCGTGCTTCGAAGGGCACGTTAAAAATCGGTATCGGCTATATACGATAAAACAAATAAAGGGAAACCAGAAGACTGTAAAGTCTTCGAATCCAGTACTGCGATCCCAAGTCGCTTGCCAAGCGGGTCGCTTGCCTCTTTCTAAGAGGGAAGCCTATGTTCAGCAGTGGACGTTCCGGTTGCAGATGTGATGTAATAGATTTTTTTGTATGTTTCTTTACAATTATGATTATAATGGACATCATTATACCGCTTTCAACGACTATAACCTTTATCTTTGGTAGTAGGTAGGCCTTTATCTTGGGTAGGTATTTATGTTTATTTTAATGGCATCAGTAACGCCCAATTAGGGGTACGCAATATAAATATTTATATAAGGATGGCTCGATCACAAAACAACAACTGTCTAGTTATCTGCTGTTGGCCGTATCTGTAACTTGCCAGGGGCAACAAGTTGATTAGATGTCAAAATGATTGTGCTACAAAGGAACATCGCGTTGTTAATTTGGTCTTTATCAGAACATTTTCTCTTAAAAGGTACAAGATAATTATAGACTAGCGCTTTTAAATCACCTCAGAGCGTACTTTAGGTCTTTATAAACTTTTTTTATTGAACCTAGTGATGGGACAAGCAAGACATTCGCCTGATGGTAAGCGACGCCTGTCTATCGTCACCTAAGGCCTAAGGGCAGTTTAAACAACTCTAACACCAGGTTGGCCACTAACCCTAAAAAAAGTGTGTCCTCTATATAAAAGTTCTTTTGAAATGATTTTTCCAACCTAAAGCGATACTATCCAGAGACTGCTAAAGGTGGTTTCTGTTTTGTGTAATAAATCAATACACCAATGTGAAATATTAGTTTAGTTGACATCATCTTCATCACCAGCCGGGAGACGTCCACGTGCTGAACATAGATAGGCCTTCCCCTTCCAACGCTACAATGAACGACAATCTGCTATTTGCATCCAACGGTTATCTGTGATTCGCACAGTGTCGTCAGTCGGTGGACTGAAGAAGACGCAGCGTAGGCAGGCCTCCCACTACGCCGAGTGGGTGGCCTGCTTACGCTGCATCTCCTTTTATTTACAACACGATTATAGTAATAAACCGATTCCTAAATTAACTTTATAGCTACAAGTAAACTGTAAATAATATAATTATTTACTTAGTAAATAAAATACTGTCGTATGTTAATACAACTTGGGATTCGCTCTCCACAAGCTTATAACCTCCGCAAATTTGCCAAAATTTAATTCATAAAGAATTAGACAAGTTAGTTTCAGAGACATTATGCTTGAACAACTATAGACAAGTTAGTGGTTCCCATCTAAATCTGTTCCTATCTACGTGTATTTAATATGTATGCAGTAATATACCTCTACGTAGGAGGTGTGCGCTAGTTCGCGTGAGAGAGCACAGCAGGCGGTGGAACAGTGCAAAAACAACAGTACGTTCACCATAATCATACTTACTTATTTTTGTACTTTCTACTAAATACAACTTCTTGACGATGCGACGCGTACTTTTACTTGATGATCTCGCGACACGCATGCCCATAGATACAGTACGCGACAGATCGACATGGCAATCTGGGTAAGAGTTGATACGCAGGGGGAAGGGACACCCTACATACCTAACCATCGCCCGCACCACGATGTGTGCGTGTGAGGGGTGGCCCCTCCTCGATTGCCATGTCGACCTGTCGCGCTGTAGTAGCATGGCAATTATGTTCGTCGCCTGAGATATTAGTTATTAAATGCCTTGAGGCTGTAAATTTCTCCAGCAGGGGTATTCAGAACCGTCGGAAAGTCCCGTATCCGAATCCGATAGTTCCGAGGTTGTCCTTCAAAAGCTATTCACAAATCCGTAATCGAAAAGTTTTGACAGTTTGATTCGATAACAAGAAGATAATTCACGGAAACTATTCCGCGAGCCTTTTGCTGTCGGAAAGGTTAATATTTCACAATAATATTATGTTTTTATACAACTACAGTTTAAAAAAGACTACAAATACAATAATTATAGACACTCACTTATCTAAAGAATATTCGTGACTCGCGTAACTAGTAAAATTAAATTGAGAATTTTATTATGGTGCATTCACACTACGCCAACAAACTACTACTCATTCACTAAACATCCAAATAGGATCAATAGAGGCAAAGGAACACATTAGCTTTGTTTGTTTGGTAATCTATACATAGAAAAGCAGTAATCAATAGTTAGCTTTCACCGATAGATCCATGAAAGACCAACGAATCCCGTCCGTTTTCCCAGTGTGTACATTCCTTCCTCCAAGGTGTGTACACGGCACTAAATGAAAAAAAGACTAAGCGTTTACGACGCAAGTTTAGAAGAAAATTCGCAAAAATGTTATGTCAATAAAACATATTCTTCGAAATGACTAAATAAGCCACAATATGTAAATTATGTTATTGCTATATGATATGTTACAAAATACATTAAAATTTCAATAATAAACAATTATTTAACCATTTTAAAACATTCTACCACTATAATCTCTTTTTCTACCATTTTATAATGTTCTCCGTAAACACACTCATATCGAATTCGTAAACTCCCTTTCCGATAGGAACGGTGAATAGCGTTTGACAATCCGTCGGACCATATTTCGACATGTCATCTGACTCTGATCCGAAACGGAACGTTCCCGACATTTGTGAATCGCTATGCAGGTACAGTTCCCTTCATGCCATTGTATTTACTAACTTATAACTTACCTATTATAACTAGAAACTTTTGCCAGTGTGTTTAAGGATTTCAGAGATTTCTATCTTCAATAAACTTGAGTATTTAAAACACATATAAACTTAATTCTAGATGCTTATGTATTATTTTTTAAGTGACACATGCAACTGTCTAACTGATGTGGGTCCCAAACCTTTCCTTTAACCACTGGTACTACGTCACATCTTCTGAAGAAATAATAAAACACAAAGGCTTGATAGGACAATTTATTATTCATCATCATCACATTCATCATCTATTATTACAGATGCTAAACTCGCAGAGAAAGATTAAGGTACCAGTAATTGCATCAAAACAATTTATGAGCACATCGTGTAGATTTCAATCACTAAACACGATTAACGTACCGTGTTGTTTTAACTATGCGTTACGGGTGCATTCTGCGCAGCGCGCAAATGCACTCGACATCATTATGAGGTCGTCCTCGCTGGCGTGTATTATTCATATTATTTACCCGCAAACAACAATGCTCAAACATTTATGATCTGCATTCTACCTCGCATTAAGTTCAGAACGTACTCGTATTGCTAAACAGAAACAATACGTTAAGAATAATTGGATTTTTGTTCTTTTATAGCAGAATACCCGATAGAATCGGATCTATGTCAATATTTTTAGCATTATTGTATTTTTTACGCGATCTGTGCTTGACTCAGTATTTTTAAACCCTTGCGGGAAGGCGCACCCACTGACACTAGAGTGTGTGTGTGATAGTAATAGATTTCTACTTTCTAGTGTATACTTCACTTTGCCAGTCCATAATCCAGTATAGTATCACGTCTTGGGGTAAGGCTTGTAAAACTACAATGTTAAAATTAGAAAGGGCCCAGAGATCCCTAATCAGTCATGTTAAAAAAACCTTTTCGGTACCCTACTCAAGATTTGTATCGTGAATGGCTTCTTAACCCTGCGACAGCTTTAAATACTTCGTGCCAGGCTGTCATTTCATAAATCACTTACTTCTTAATATAATGGTGAGCCTGGTAATGTTCTGAAATTAATAACGATTGTACGTAGAATTACCATCCACGCCCTTCGCGTTAATACCTCCTTCGGGCGTCGTTTCCCTTTCTTTGCATTCCCTTTCATTTATAGACAGTTTTTAAAGAAAATTGATATTTTGTATTGCACTACCAGCCGAGCTAAATTTGTGGTTGTACAACATGTAAGTAACCACAATCTTAGCTGGACTGGTAGTGCAATAAGTAACTATGCAGTATAAAACGGAGGAGTTCTTGCAGATTATTAAGTGATATTGTATTGTAGCGACGTTTTAGACCTCATTTGTACTCATTTTTCGCTCCGAATTGTTCCGTAATTTACTCCTTTCGGGATTGCATGATAATAGCATTTAAGTTTTCAATATTATTATTATTTTGTTTCAGCTGGAAACAAGGTGCGCAGGTTCGAACCCCGGCTCGCTCCTCTGATTTATTTAATTAATCAAGTGCGAATCGTCTTTGTGCGGTTGTTACTGGCTTTCGGTGAAGGAAAACATCGTGAGGAAACCTACATGTCTGACGTGACGTATGAAGTCCGCCAACCCGCACTTGGCCAGCGTGGTGGACTATGGCCTAAGCCCCCTCATTGAGGGGAGGCCCGTGCCCAGGAGTGGGACATAAACAAGGGCTGGTATTACATACCCGGGATATCTTGTCTCCTGATATATATCGTATTATTGGTCACCCGCAGCACAGGTTGTCCTAGTGCGGGGACCGTTAGTAATCTATTGTGTAAAAATGTTCAATCTATATTAATAAAAGAGCAGGGTGTTTTCTAGGAATCACGATACAGCAAAAACCATAAAACGTACAATCTTGAAATTTGGAACCAACAATATTCAAATAGTCTAGGTGAACAATAAGAACGGATTTTTCGAAATTCTATACTTAAGGGGGTCAAATGGGCTCCCAAAGTTTGTATGGAAAAAAATTTTTTTTTCGTCACACTGACATGAAACTTTGTCAGTATACTAAACAAAAGAAATAAAGAAACACGTGTATCACACTTTTTGAAAATCGACCCTAACAGGGGTTTTAGCATCGTTTTTGAGTATGCAACGCGGAAAAAAAATTCATACTGCATTGCTGAAACTTTGCGAATACATTAATCTAATTATAGCGATCCAAGTGCAAATAATAATTTTTTGAAAATCAACTCCTAAAGGGGTCCAATTGGGGTCCAAAAAATGTTTCTCGTCCTACAGTCATAAGACTTAGTTTATATATTGCACACAAGAATCTAAGAAACTTAAATTCGGCATTTTTGGAAAAACTACCCCTAGTCATTTAATGGGGTTTCAAATTTTGCACAAAGAAGGATTCCCATTTCATCATATGATGCAGCTAGAGTAACGAAACTCGGTAAATAAACTCAACATAACAATTGAAAAAGCTCATTTTTGTAAAATCAACCCCTAAGTGGGTCAAATGGGCTCCCAAAGTTTGTATGGAAAAAAAAATTTTTTCGTTACACGGAAACGAAACTTTGGTAGAGTACTGAGCAAAAGAAATAAAGAAACACGTGTATTACAACTTTTTCAAAATCGACCCTTAAAGGGGTTTTAACATGGTTTTTGAGTATGAAACGTGAAAAAAGAACATACCTACTTACTGCAATGATGAAACTTGACGAATATATTTATCAAATTATAGCAATCCATGTGTAAATAATCATGTTTTGAGAATCAACTCCGAAATGGGTCCAATTGGGGTCCAAAAAATGTTTTTCGACCTACAGTCATAAGACTTAGTTTATATATTGTACACAAGAATCTAAGAAACCTGTTTCCTGCATTTTTTGAAAAACAACCCCTAAGGTCATATCAAGGTGTAGCATAGCTACATTGTTTTAAACTCATTTCAGTAAATAAATAGGTAAAAGACAGCTGTTTTAACAGGACGTTGAATTACGCCTATAATGGTAGTAATAGCAACGCATAGTAATCTTACTTATTAACTAATTATTTTTGACTAGGCGTTTGTTTTAACATACGGCCCTTCTACATTGATTGGGGAATACTATGCTCTTATTTTAGTTATTTCTGGTAATAGGCGATGAAAGCTGCATCAGGCATTCCTATTATTTTCATTGGTAGAACCATAGGTAAAATTTAGATACCTAGGTAAGAATCACTTTTTAATAGAGGGTATTTGATTTAAAATAGGCGGAGTCTACCGAGGGCGAGACGATGCGATAAATGCTCAGTACCCGAAGTCTAAAAGTGACGACCAATCGTAGGCGGCCACCGAATTAGGTACTGGTTTTTCTAGACGGTTCGACGCCATCTCCACTCGATAGGTTTCGTTTTTGACTCAGTAGTTGAGCCAGCCATTGCCGTCTGAGCTGAGCAACGAGCCACACGTCAAATATCATTTTAGCCCAATACTGCCAGCGGGTTCAACGGAATTGTTTATTGCCAGTCTATTATAATTAAATTCATTAAAGTAAATCTTAGTTAGTAAACCAGAAGTGAACCCAGTATTTACTGGTAAGTTGTTTAAATATTTTAAAGTCTGCGGTAGGATTCTATTGTATTTTGATTATCATGTGAACTAGGTACTATAAGCCTATGGTTTCGTGTATTGTTAGGGTGTACTTTTATTCCTGTAGACGTCTCCATAATGAGGCAGCCTCCACCAACTGAAAGCTGGTTAGGAGGGTGTCACGTTAGGGAACGGCGTCTACAGGAACGCTTATGTGGCGTTCCAGGGTTCTACCTTCCGGCAAGAGTTTCTCCCTTCGGGCGAAGAGTTCACCCTTCGGGCGAAAAGTTTCATCCTTCGGGCAAGAAATTCTATTATCGGGCAAGGAGTGTTCCCCCTTCGGGCGTAAAGCTTCGCATTTTTTCCGGCCACAAGTCCGTGGCTGTGTTGCTGACGACCGGGTCTAGTCCAGACTCCGCATCCGTGGCGTGCCTGGCCACTCCAAGGAGAAGGAGGACTCCAAAGACCGCGGGAATCGCCGTTGCGTTCCCTAACGACCCCTAGTTAAGTTACAGCTATTTTTGTTATACGTGCGAACAAGATAACTAGTAATCGACCTCCCCCTGTATCGTAACTTTCTTCTCGTTTTCTTATTATTTAATAAATTTGTGTAGCCCTTCTTTTGTGTTATTATTTCTCTTGCTCGCCGACAAGGCTACAAAGGGGTTGCAAAGTTTGCACAAAGAAGGATTTCCATTTCATGATATGGTGCAGCTAGAGTAACGAAACTCAGTAAATAAACTCAACACAACAATTGAACAAACTTATTTTGAGCATTTTTGTAAAATCAACCCCTAAGTGGGTCAAATGGGCTCTCAAAGTTTCTATGAAAAAAAATCTTTTTTTCGTCGCACGGACGCGAATCTTTGTCAGTGTACTGAGCAAAAGAAATAAAGACACACGTATAACGCATAACCTTTTTGAAATCGACCCTTATAGGGGTTTTAGCATGGTTTTTGAGTATGAAACGCGGATAAAATTCATACTGCATTGATGAAACTTTGCGAATACATTTATCAAACTAAAGCAATCCATGTGTAAATAATCATGTTTTGAAAATCGACTCCTATTGGGGTCCAATTGGGGCCCAAAAGATAGTTTTCGAACTACAGCCATAAGACTTAATACATATATATACATTGCCCACAAGAATCTAAGAAACCCCCGGCATTTAGCGAAAAATAACCCCTAAAGTCATATGATGGGGTTGGAAAGTTTACACGTAGAAAGATTTCCAATGAAAGCTATAATGCAGCTGGAGTAACGAAACACGGCATTTAAACTCAACACAACAATTAAACAAACCAAGCTTCAGCATTTTTCGCAAATCAACCCCTAAGTGGGGTCAAATGGGTTATCAGTTACTATAGATTTTTTTTATTTTATCGCATGGACACGAATCTTTGTCAATGTACTGATAAAAATAAATTGAGAAACACGTGTATAACATTATTTTTCCCTTTCCAAATCAACCCTTGAAGGGGTTTTAGCATGTTTTTTGAGTATCAAATGTGGAAAGAATATATTGCTGCACTGATGAAACTTTGTAAATAAATTCATCAAGTTTAAGCAATTTATTTTGAAAATCAACCCCCAAAAAGGGTCCAATTGGGTCCAAAACATGTTTTTTGTCCTATTATCACAGAAATTATTATATGTATTGCACCCAAGAATCTAAGAAACCTATTTCAGGCATACTTAGAAAAACAACCGCTAAGGTCGTTTTATGGGGTTGCAAAGTTTGCATGAAGAAGGATTTTCATTTAAGCTATAATGGTGCTACAGTCACAAAACTCATTAAATAAACTCAACAAAACAACAAACTAATTATCAGAATTTTTCGAAAATCAACCCCTAAGTGGGTCAAAGAGGGTATCAAAGTTTGCAACAAAATATTTTTGAGCACATGGACACGAACGTTTGTCAGTGTACTCAAAAGAAATCAGTGTGTCATCAAAATAAGTTGAGAAACACGTTTAATACATTTGTTTTGAAAATCAACCCTTGACGGGGTTTCAGCATATTTTTTGAGTATGAATGCGGAAAAAAAAAACATCCTGCACTGATGCATTCATCAAATTAAATAAATCCATGTGTAAAATAACATTTTTTTAATTAACCCCTAAAAGGGTTTAATTGGGGTCCAAATCATGTTTTTTACCCTACGGTCACAAGATTTATTATATGTATAGCACATAAGAATCTAAGAAACCTGATTCCGGCATTCATCGAAAAGGTCAATTAATGATTTCAAAGTTTGGATGCAAAAGGATTTTCATTTAGGCTATAATGCAGCTACAGTCTCGAAACTAGGTGAATAAACTCAACACAACAATCTAATAAACTAACTTTCAGCATTTATCGTATATCAACCCGTGGGATAAATGAGGTATCAAATTTGTAATTTTTTTTCTTCGACTCGAAACTTTGGTCAGTCATTTGTATTGAAAATCAACCCATGACGGGGTTTTAGCACGGTTTTTGAGCATGAAACGCGAAATAAAATTCATGCTGCACTGATGACACTTTGCTTTGATGACATGTTTTTAAATTAACCCCTAAAAGCGTTCAATTGTGGTCCAAAAAATATTTTATTCCTACAGTCACATGACATATTTTATGTATTGCATATAAGAATCTAAGAAACCGTTTCCGGCATTCTTCGAAAGATCCCTAAAGTTTGCGTGAAGAAAAATATCCATTTAATGCAACTGTGGTAACGAAACTCAGTAAATGAACTAATTTCCAGCATTTTTTGAAAATTAACCGCTAAGGGCATTGGTAAATAGCAATGGGATTACCAAATGGATTTCACTTAACACGTTCCCAGCGGCACAGATTGATCTGTACTTTCCATTACTGCGTTACGAGGCGTTTAAAACCTTGTCTTAAACCAGACATTGTGGCGGCACGAGGCTTATTAAACCCCACCGCCCTTAGGAGACCAAAATCCTTTTTTTGGTGCCAAATATGACAAATTGTACAGCTTTTATCGCGATTATTATTAACAATGAGTTCATTAACCTATATCTGCCGCCGCCTATGGTTAGATTATTTAGTTTAGATTCTATAGGTAAAATAAAATGTGGGGTCTGATGTACCTCGTACCGCACTGAAAAATAGCAGATTTTCATATTATTTAGTGATGGGAAAATAAATATCGATTTTATTTAATTGTATTTATTTATCAAAGTTATGGATGTTTTTCAGTTAACTTAAAAGCACCACTCCAACTATTCAGTACGTACTCACAGATCCGTTAAATACCGTAATCCTTTATGCTAGATCGCTACAAACAAAATAAAAATGTAGTTAATTCATAATAGCTGTCTGTGGATATAAAAAATCATAAAACTCACTTAAACACTTAATCAGAGAGGTTGACTAGTAGAACTACTTATTCCCACTAGCAAATCTGACGTATTAAAAAAAAGTCCTCGGAGTTTTGTGACAATTACCTTAAAAGGATATCAATTACCTACGTTTCCTGTATCAATCCTCCTATATACCTACTGAACATTTTGAACAAGGACAGAAAGCGTGATCATAATATAATTTCTCACTATACAGATATACAGCTAGCCTATCGAGTCCCACTGCTGGGAGTCCCTCCCTATACATAGTATACAATATTATACACAATATTTTAAAATTAACGTACTTATTTAGCTGAAATTTATTTATTAAATACATAATTATTTCATCTATATTATTATTATTTATTCGGAGTATAGGTATATTTATGTTTTTGAAATATCATCAGCGATTTTGACTCAGATTCACCACCCGGTTTTTCTTCATCATCCTCTTTAATTAACTTTCTTCGGCAACGTTTCGACATAATCGACAGCAGTTCTTCGTCGCGTGCGCAGCCTGGCATGCGTTGCACAACACTAACCGCGTGAAGCTAGCGTAGAGTGCGGTACGAGGTGCGCGGGGGTACGAGGTTTTCGGAACCTCTTACCGCACTGTGTTAGAATTTTATTTGTTCAGTGCGGCACGAGGTCTAAGAAACCCGGTATTAAAATAAGTATACCATAGAACTAGGAATCATTAGCACATCTCAGATACATAGTTATCTCTTTCCTATACTGAACCAGATGGAAGTTATGCCTCGCGCACGACAGAGAAGTTTAAGTTTTTCCTTACCGCTATAAAGACAAGACACGTACAGGGCGTTTCAAGCCCTGTTTCGCACTTAACGTGTTACAACCTCATAAGTTTTTAAATTGAATTGCAAAATTTGTACAGTATGTTTTTGTTGTATTTAATGTTAACAGCGCAGTTAAAGTCATGGTTTTTTTTTTAAATAAAGTATTATACATTTAAGAAATAGGAGCTATGATAGCTTACATAAAAAGAAATACAGGCTACATACTTGATATCTTGATCAGGGTTAATAAAAGTGTAAACAATACTGAAATCGATCGTCCGAAGATCGGACCAACAATAATAACTAAGAAGACCTGAGGGTGCACCGGCAACGGCATAATTGTGACATAAGGGCGTTCAACATCTCAGTCCTCCTGTGACCATGGGTGCTGCAAAGTATTAGAAACGTCGGGATAGTAAAATAAATCGCGATTAAATTCGTAAAAGTAGTTTGATTTCAATGTGTAATATTCGCATAAGTAAAAGACAACATTAATATTAGATCTTATAAAAAGTACTGTTAATACATCTTTTATTTTTTAAATTCACAATATTTTTTTTACCTTCTTTTGATTTTGTCCCACTGTTGGGCACGGGCCTCCCCTCAAAATGAAAGGTCATAGACCACAGTAAATAAAAGACAACATTAGTGTAAACAATATTTTATAAAACCACGATCCATAATTCAAAACACGTTTGAGTAACAAAGTCAACGCGGGCGAAGCCGCGGGCTACAGCTAGTAGTAAATAAACAATTTTTGTTTTTTATAAGGCTCTTGACGCTGACGTCTCTTCTACTCTACCCTTGACGACGGCGACGGAAAACCGACACATGCAAACTAGCTATTATAAATTTTAATGTCGAAGCAAAACGCTTAGTCTAAATTAATAGCATATTCACAACGTAAGAGTGCGAGTAGCCGTGTGTCTCGTCGTCCGATAATAGAAAGAGGATGGTGGAATCAACTTATATAAATGATACCTGCGCAAACTTTCTAAAATGTATCCTGCAGATATCTGTTGCAAAAACTAACGCGAAATGCAAGCAATCCGTAAATCGAAAGCAAAATGTCTGCATGTAGAATTTTGTAACAAGGATAGCACTGTTAGTTTACCTTAACTTACATAAAACTTGTCAAACACATTCACTGTGAGTAAGCACTCAAAGCGTATTTGGCTCTGCAAACATACTCGTATACTTCATAGTAGCTACACAGTTGCCTCCTCTCAACAACTAGCAGCATCAAGTTGAACAACTTTTTTCAATCTCAACATCGCAGGTTGTTTCAGAGGTAACTTTGTTTATGTTTACAGTGACTTATTAATATTTAAACCCTGCTTTGAAAGTACGGCTATCCTGTCGTACACGGTGCATTTTATATTAACGCAGTGCAGGATTTGTGTAATAAATTTAATTATCAAAAGGTAACAGTGACAATTTATAATTTTTTTCTTTTGATGGGTTCTTTGGATAAAGCAGCTGTAAGATGTTAATTACTTAAAAGGTAGTGGGTGTGATGTGCAAACGGGCTCTGCTAAGTTAGGGATCGGATTGCTTTTTTGTGGAATGTCACAGAATTTAACTACTTATGCCATTTGCCGTTGTCGTACCATTGCAAAGCAAAATGCTCCCAACATGGAAGATTATAACAGTTGTGGGCCTATAATATGCTCTTACTAAAGGCTCATACCTTCAAACACTATGACGCCCTGTAAAGAAAGACTAATGAAATTGCGAAGCATTCTTAGACCAGTGGTCCTACGGGTGAGGCACAAGCATTAATTAGGTAATTGGCACAACGGGACAAAGAAGTATGCAGATCAAGATGAATAATTTTATAGTCACACCGTAACATTTTTTTTTCCTAAATAACTTAGGAATTGAGGAATACATCGAGGAGTTTAAGAGTCAGTTCAATTCAGTTCAGTCAAATTTAGAAGTTGGTCATTATTACCAGTTGAAACGACTAAAATTGTTCCTCTTACTTAAATTTAGTATTAAATAAGCCTTTATAAATAGAAAAAAGTCAAGTAACTCCATTTAAATAACTGCTTGAACGCAAACTGAGATCGCATCTTCTCTCAAATGGCATGTTAGCTCAGCCTCATTTGGCTTTCATCCAAACAGAAAATAGGTCTGCCTGCGCCGCTCGTGATTCCTTATTAACATGGTGCCCTGCCAAGATGGAAGTGGCCTAGTAGAGGAAACTGCACTGAATAAGTCCCACTGATGTTAATAAAATATAACTTTAGAAACCACCGCACATAAACGTAGACGTGCGTGTGCCCGTGGACGCACCGTTACGTTGTAATGTGTGGAACTTTATGAAACATGGCACACCGCTTGCGTGACGCAAAGACGTATACGTATACGCAATCGATGCGCCATGTTTCTTAAAGTTTGTGGCCTTACATTTGGCGCTATTAAGTGTGCAGCCATAATAAAACTGTCAAAACTGCAGAAATTCGAAAACAACATATACGTTATGTAGGTCTATATTGGACTTATCGTTTATAACTAACCATAAGCCCAATATAGACAGGCGGTTTCAACTTTAATTTTCTTTATTTTTTTATAATCATAATATTTTGAGACAATCCACACACGGTCATCCGATCCCAAACTAGGCAGAGCCTGTACTTTGGAAACCAGACAACTGATACTAATACTTATATACTTTTTTTTGTAAATACATATCTACTTAAATAGATGAATAACAACCAGACACTTGGTGGGAATCGAACCCACGACCCATCGGGTAGCAGCCAGGGTGTCTAACCATTAGACCAGCCTTACTCAACCTTTTTTTCCCCTGTGCCACATAGTCTCTTCTGCTTTACCTTGCGGGCCACATAGTCTCTTCTGATTTACCCTGCGGGCCGCAATCTAGCCTAAATTGTATGTTTAATTATAACTACCGTATATTAAATTACAATAAATCGCATATTTGAAAAATAGCATTTATGTATTTAAAAATTCAGGGATTTTCCACTAATAGAAGATATTTCTTTACATAAATAGCGTAGCTAATTATGAGAGTAAGCGAGTCAAATGAGCATTCATTCATTCGAATCTTATTCGAACGACATTTTTTGCTTACTTTTGTACTTTACTTACTTTTTTGCTTACTTGTGTGATTACTTTTGTACACTTATCAATTAAATACTACTCTAAAAATACCGTACTAGACTTCGGGCCGCATAGAAAAGGCTAGCGGGCCGCAGGTTGAGTATGGCTGCACTAGACCAACGGGCCCGTCACTTTATTAGTCTTTTGATTAGTACATTTACAAAACCAAAATTAAATGTACTGCTTCAGAAAAAATCTAACAAACACGGCATCGAAACAGCATCTCTTAACGTTCAAGATGAATTGACGACTGAACTGCCGGTATCATTGTGCAATCAATCTCTACACGCCGCCGTAACAAAAAACCCTGGAATGTTACAGATAGTCCGCAATCACCGTCATCGGCAATAGCGCATGGACCGGAATTTCATTTTGCAATATCTAGTTTGAAATATGATCCAACGAGATGGAACCAGCCAATAATCAAGGAGCTATTTGTACCCACGCAGAACTATATCGGATCTTTTCATATTCCGGCTGCGACGGGATCCAATATGAACGGACGGGCACAATAAATCGACTCTGTCGCTCTACGGATACTGCACAGACTAAAATTTATAGTAGATACGTCACTTTTGTTACGACTACGGCTTACAAATCATAACCAAGTTATTTTCCAATGTGTCGCATTAAGATACCCTTTAATATACCCCCTAATAACAACAAGTTGGTTCTAAAGGTACTTCGACAAACTTGACATAATTACTTAATAGTACTAACACAGCACCTCCGTGAATCTCGTGATCATTAGTACTTTAACTAAAGTAAATAAGTTTTGGGTGAGCAGTAAGGGGATTCTCGAAGGGCGAAATTATATAGGGTTACAGGAAAAGTCGTGCTAGATCCGTTAAGGGCGTGGAGTACCCATCATTTCTGACTTATTTCACTATGAAACACCCCACCCTAAACTTAACCCTTTTCGAGATTTTCGACTTTAAATTTTTTATTGGAATTTGCCGATTTTTAGGTTATTAAATTTTATTTTGTTTAAGTTAAGTTTAAGTTTTTTTTTTTTTTTTCTTTTTTTTATTTTGGTTAAGTTTAGGGTGGGGTGTTTCATAGTGAAATAAGTCAGAAATGATGGGTACTCCACGCCCTCAACGGATCTAGCACGACTTTTCCTGTAACCCTGTATATGGTTCACTGGGTGCAAAGATGTCGCTGAACTTACTGATTGGCCCATATTTCCATCATGCCATGAATAGCTCTATAGGGGCTTGCCAGTTATGGGGTTTACCACTATGAAATATTAAACACAGCACACCAGATTCATTGTCATACTAATTTATTTGTATTTACTTTTATACAGTAATCAATTAAACCAGAATAACAGTAATTCAATCCAAATCTCCGAGTCCGTCCCCTGACCTTGACGTCCCGCGAACGAACCAACGAACGAATGTATGAATGAATGGGTGGACTGCGTGCGCATAGAGAATGAAGAGGAATGAAGTGATACATGCGAAACATGCGCGCGCAAGACGAATGAGTTTGGCATAAGGTGCAAGTGAAAAGTGCGACGCCACAGCTCTATAGTATTCACGTCCACATGAAAAGAAATAAGGGAAATATTGAAAAAAGAAAACAGTAGAACATTCATAAATGATATTGGTTTGTATATCTATCTACAAATCCCCTGTATTTTTTCCAAATAATTAGGACGGTTTGGCTTGATGATACTTGGCGTTACTCCACTGTTTTAATATCTAATCTATGATAGCCGAGTAACGTGTCTGTACACCGTCGTAGTCTTGTTCGTGGGCAGAACTACAACTCGATACCTCGGGGCTCAAAGGGCGTAAGCACCAAAACTCGATTTTACAGGAGAGCCAAAAAACAAAAAAATATTTTTTATTTTCGACATAACTTTTTTGGTTTTTCACCTAAATAAGCCATTTAAACACCAAAAGTCTTATTTTTTCTGATGCAGAACACAGTAATATTATATTTGGAGTAAATTTAAAAGTAACAAAATTAGCTTTCCTATACGCCCCGAAAAATTGCATGTTTGAGGCGGTTACACCCCAAAAATCAATGGATGTGTGATGAGTTATGGTTGTAACCGCCAATTTGCCTACTAATTCTATCAGTTTGTAGACAGTTACTTTGATTTCTATAGTTGATTAAATATAAATTGCAATATTATATGGACTTTATTAACTTAGAATACCCATTTATCAGTGGCGTGCATTCCATACAGGCAAAAAGACTTTGCCTACCCTCTTCTTAATGACATTATTTAATAACTATTCAAATAAATTTCCTTTTTTGCCTACCCTGGCATAAAAGTGTATGCACGCCACTGCTATTTATCAACTCAGATATCGAATTAAACAAATAATTATTGATTTTACCTAGAGCTAGTTGCATGTCTTACCTAAAAACTAATAAAATAAAGCTGAACAGTTTGTTTGTTTTCAAATCCGACCGTTAGTTTCAGAGATTAGCGCATCTCTGAAACTAACAGTCGGATTTGGAAAAATCTTTTTGAATTTGATAGTTCAATTCTTGAGGAAGGTATTTAAAATCGCGCTACGACCTTCGGGGGTGAAGCAGAAACGTTTCTCATGGATGAACATGACATGGAACAGCTAGTTTTGTTTTAAAAGGAAAATAATAAATAAAAATCACATTAAGTAGGTAATCAGAATGTTAATTATTAAATAATCTAGGTATCTTCACATTTAGCACTAATAACCTAACCATCCAAATAGATCTAATTTAATATTTAATATGTATTCTTTTTATAGTATTATTTTATTTATTTTATTATAAATAAGTATATGTTTGTGTTATTATTATATTTCATTTTTATTAATTGTCTACCTTTTCATTGTTTTATTCTTTCCTTAGAACTCATATTGGGTTAAGTACACCATTGTACATATTGTATATTATTTTGTGTTTTAAAACTGTTTGGTAGTGTGTTGGTACATAAAGTATAGATAAGTAAATAAAAATAAATAAATCAATGAGATCCAGTATTATCATTTTTAATTCTTTTGGTGTCTGGTTATTAGGTAAGTAACTTACCTTAAATCTACATAGGTATACCTAGGTCTTTATAGGTCTATGTAGATTTAAAGCGATTATTCCCAGTCGTCACCACTGGCAACGTTCCCACTGGTGTACCAACCTACAAACCGGTCACCAAAAGACTTAAAAAAGATAATAATTGATCTCAAGAGTTCTTAGTACTGTTTTAAGATGGTTAGTTATTAGTGCTACATTTGTGGTGATACCTAGATTGTTTATAAATAAAGTGATCTTTATTTATCATTTTACTTTTATAATTAACTAGCTGTTCCATCCAGCGTTATTATATTAGTTCTTATAGATAAAATCAGTTATTGAATAGTTTTTAGGTAAGACAAGCAATTAGAAATAGGTAAAATCGTTAATTATTTGTATACTTTGTTATCTGAGTTGATAAATAGGTATGCCCAGTTAATAAAGTACATATTATAAAATTGTAATTGATATTTAATCAACTGAAGAAAACAAAGTAACTGTCTACAAACTGATTGAATTAGTAGGCAAGATGACGGTTACAACCATCATTCATCACACATCCATTGATTTTTGGGGTGTATGTGTCCTTTTATTTTAGACAAACAGAAATTATTAAGGGCGCATCAGGCAAGTTGATTCTTTAAAAACTGATATGTTCGGGCGTAAGCACCACAATGTTACTAGGTATGTCGTTTACTACCCACACATTTATTGGTGATTGGATGAGGTATGGCTCTTACGACCCAATACTAAAAATATATCAATGTATATTATTAGGCGTAAAAGCATTTGTATAACCTACGGTGGCGTTTACTACCATCGAATTTATGATCATTAACAGTGGTTGCTGTTACGACACAAAAACTAAACATATCCGTTTTATTTTCTACAAAAAATGGGGTCGTAAACACCATTTTTTAGCGAATTGGAAGATTTCAAATATACAGATCGATAGAGCAGAAAAAACTGAGTAGAGCTGCATTAAAAAGTCATTTTCGCCAAAATGGTGGTTATGCCCTTTGAGCCCCGAGGTATCGACTATTTGCCAAAGTAGAATATCTGGTTTTGGTGATGCAATCCAAAAAAAAACTTATAGAAAATGGGATTGGGATATCTGTAGAGCGTCCAACCGTTTATTTTCTTTTTGACAGCACCAATAGAACGTAACTGCGTGATCTGTGTGAACTTTTGAAAGTGAACTTCACTTTAAGTGAACTTTTGCGTAACATGACGCAGTTACGTTCTATTGGTGCTGTCAAAAAGAAAATAAACGGTTTGATCTATTATATATCAACAAATCTTGTACAAACAATTCCGACCAAAAAATAAAATGCTGAACTATGAAAATTCTGTTAATTAGTTAAGGCTTACTAATTTACAATTACGCATATGCATTAAATCAATTCACTTTATAGTATTTGGATCTTCTCAGTTAACCCCGCGTTGCTTGTGAGCCAGCGATGGTGCTCTTTCATATTCATAACGAATAGTTTAAATTAACATTTATAGATTTTAGCGTGTCACTATCGAACATTACCACCGGCAATTAAAGCGATGTCAACAGCAGCAGCCAAACGACGTCCACTGCTGAACAAAGGTCTCTCCTTATAAGGGAGGGGCTGCCTTAATCCTCACGCATGGCAGGCGTTTTGGGATCGCAGTATAGGGTGGTAGGTAATCCAATAAAAAGATGCTGCGTCCTCTTGTTTTTGTTTAGTCGCCTCTTACGGTACCCTACGGGAGGAGATGGGTACGATATTTATCCGGGCAGCCGACGGGAACGTATATTTTGACGTTACAGTTTTGTCTGCTTATTACCAAGTCTGATGCCACCCAGACAAAAGTTCTAGCCAAAGTATAAGGTAGAGAACACGTTAATCCCTGGACATCATTTAAATTCATTATTTTTATAATGACAACCACTACAACCAACTAAGATCAAGAAATTTTATAATTCATAGACTTCTTTCAGATAGCTCAACTCTCATAATTAATCTACCAACAAATTTTATCATTCACTAGCTGACCCACGCAGCTCCGCCTGCGCTATTTTTACGTTAACTAAATTTTTAATAACAGACATTCGCTTCGAATACATAACCTCCTTTTTTATAGTCGGTTAAAAACTGGGACCCACTTTTTACTTGCTCTCTGAAGCACGGACCCGTTTAGTTCAAATGGCGTTAAACGGTCACCCATCTATTTAATGATCTTACCTAACGTTGCTTAACCCGATCGATTACAAAACCTTGATAAAAACTCTCTATGAGTGTTCTTTGGAACATCCGCGTGTCAGTGGGATTCATCTCCAAATATCATCCTGCCAACCAGTGTTGCGGATCAGAACGTCGAAATGATTGACTTGTTAAAAGCTTCAAAGGATTCATCTAACGGCACCTCCACAATTTCATTTTGAAGTACGACATAAAGGTCAGGAAGTATTATCTAGAGCTTTATGTCGGTTACGTATTTTCACGTGTACAAAGAGATTTATGACCAAAAATCAATTCGACGTTGAAAATCAGAAAGCTAAATGTTAATACACGTTCAATCATTGACTTACTAAGTATACACGCGCTGTAAGATATAATTGCGCTCACCATTTTAAATGAAATAGGCATGATGACTGCAACAAAATACCAATAAATCTGTGGTTTTAAATATTAGAACAGTTATATAAGGTAATAAACTATTCGTTATGAATATGAAAGAGCACCATCGCTGGCTCACAAGCAACGCGGGGTTAACTGAGAAGATCCAAATACTATAAAGTGAATTGATTTAATGCATATGCGTAATTGTAAATTAGTAAGCCTTAACTAATTAACAGAATTTTCATAGTTCAGCATTTTATTTTTTGGTCGGAATTGTTTGTACAAGATTTGTTGATATATAATAGATCCAACCGTTTATTTTCTTTTTGACAGCACCAATAGAACGTAACTGCGTCATGTTACGCAAAAGTTCACTTTTAAAAGTTCACTTAAAGTGAAGTTCACTTTTAAAAGTTCACACAGTTCACGCAGTTACGTTCTATTGGTGCTGACAAAAAGAAAATAAACGGTTGGACGCTCTATAGATATCCCAATCCCATTTTCTGTAAGTTTTTTTTTGGATTGCATCACCAAAACCAGATATTCTACTTTGGCAAATATTGTAGTTCTGCCCACGAACAAGACTACGACGGTGTACAGACACGACAGATTTAAGGTAAGTTACTTACCTAATAACCAGACACCAAAAGAATTAAAAATGATAATACTGGATCTCATTGATTTATTTATTTTTATTTACTTATCTATACTTTATGTACCAACACACTACCAAACAGTTTTAAAACACAAAATAATATACAATATGTACAATGGTGTACTTAACCCAATATGAGTTCTAAGGAAAGAATAAAACAATGAAAAGGTAGACAATTAATAAAAATGAAATATAATAATAACACAAACATATACTTATTTATAATAAAATAAATAAAATAATACTATAAAAAGAATACATATTAAATATTAAATTAGATCTATTTGGATGGTTAGGTTATTAGTGCTAAATGTGAAGATACCTAGATTATTTAATAATTAACATTCTGATTACCTACTTAATGTGATTTTTATTTATTATTTTCCTTTTAAAACAAAACTAGCTGTTCCATGTCATGTTCATCCATGAGAAACGTTTCTGCTTCACCCCCGAAGGTCGTAGCGCGATTTTAAATACCTTCCTCAAGAATTGAACTATCAAATTCAAAAAGATTTTTCCAAATCCGACTGTT
The DNA here is from genome assembly GCA_911728495.1 of Furcula furcula. Lineage (NCBI taxonomy): Eukaryota > Metazoa > Arthropoda > Insecta > Lepidoptera > Notodontidae > Furcula > Furcula furcula. The sequence continues at coordinate 28,710,320 of OU452247.1, read as the reverse complement.
AGTTTCAGAGATGCGCTAATCTCTGAAACTAACGGTCGGATTTGAAAACAAACAAACTGTTCAGCTTTATTTTATTAGTTTTTAGGTAAGACATGCAACTAGCTCTAGGTAAAATCAATAATTATTTGTTTAATTCGATATCTGAGTTGATAAATAGCAGTGGCGTGCATACACTTTTATGCCAGGGTAGGCAAAAAAGGAAATTTATTTGAATAGTTATTAAATAATGTCATTAAGAAGAGGGTAGGCAAAGTCTTTTTGCCTGTATGGAATGCACGCCACTGATAAATGGGTATTCTAAGTTAATAAAGTCCATATAATATTGCAATTTATATTTAATCAACTATAGAAATCAAAGTAACTGTCTACAAACTGATAGAATTAGTAGGCAAATTGGCGGTTACAACCATAACTCATCACACATCCATTGATTTTTGGGGTGTAACCGCCTCAAACATGCAATTTTTCGGGGCGTATAGGAAAGCTAATTTTGTTACTTTTAAATTTACTCCAAATATAATATTACTGTGTTCTGCATCAGAAAAAATAAGACTTTTGGTGTTTAAATGGCTTATTTAGGTGAAAAACCAAAAAAGTTATGTCGAAAATAAAAAATATTTTTTTGTTTTTTGGCTCTCCTGTAAAATCGAGTTTTGGTGCTTACGCCCTTTGAGCCCCGAGGTATCGAGTTGTAGTTCTGCCCACGAACAAGACTACGACGGTGTACAGACACGTTACTCGGCTATCATAGATTAGATATTAAAACAGTGGAGTAACGCCAAGTATCATCAAGCCAAAGCGTCCTAATTATTTGGAAAAAATACAGGGGATTTGTAGATAGATATACAAACCAATATCATTTATGAATGTTCTACTGTTTTCTTTTTTCATTTCCCTTATTTCTTTTCATGTGGACGTGAATACTATAGAGCTGTGGCGTCGCACTTTTCACTTGCACCATGCGCCAAACTCATTCGTCTTGCGCGCGCATGTTTCGCATGTATCACTTCATTCCTCTTCATTCACTATGCGCACGCAGTCCACCCATTCATTCATACATTCGTTCGTTGGTTCGTTCGCGGGACGTCAAGGTCAGGAGACGGACTCGGAGATTTGGATTGAATTACTGTTATTCTGGTGTAATTGATTACTGTATAAAAGTTAATACAAATAAATTAGTATGACAATGAATCTGGTGTGCTGTGTTTAATATTTCATAGTGGTAAACCCCATAGCGGGCAAGCCCCTATAGAGCTATTCATGGCATGATGGAAATATGGACCAATCAGCAAGTTCAGCGACATCTTTGCACCCAGTGAACCATATATAATTTCGCCCTTCGAGAATCCCCTTACTGCTCACCCAAAACTTATTTACTTTAGTTAAAGTACTAATGATCACGAGATTCACGGAGGTGCTGTGTTAGTACTATTAAGTACTTATGTCAAGTTTGTCGAAGTACCTTTAGAACCAACTTGTTGTTATTAGGGGGTATATTGCTTGGTGGTACGTTCCATACGGAATCCCCACAAATGGTTCAGGACCCACCAACTGCCTTTGTGAGCCGGCCCTTGCTAGTCTGTCCGCCTTCTCATTACCCTCGACACCTTCGTGTCCAGGTACCCAGATGAGGCTGACGTTGTTGTGTCTTTCCAGGTCATTCAAACCTGTAACACCTTCTTTAACCAGTTTAGAGTCAACTCGGAAGGAGTTTAGAGCCTTCAGAGCTGCCTGACTGTCACTGAGAATGTAAATGGTTTTACCTTTAACATTTCTCCTTTGCATTTCTTTAATGCTGGCAATTATTGCATAGGTCTCCGCTTGGAAAACCGATGCATAATGCCCCATGCTCTGACTGACCCTGCTGTCCTTGGAATAAATTCCTGCCCCAGTACCTGACTCCATTTTAGAGCCGTCAGTGTACCATATGAGGTGTGTTCCACCAACCGGATTGAGTCCCGGCGTCCACTCAACCCCTGATGGTATGTGTACTCGGTACCTCTTATTAAACATGAACACTGGATTTATCTTATCACAGGGCATGTCCATTAGATCATCCAGTTCTTTCACGGGATCCATTAAAGTGTGTTTTGTGCAGGGCTTGTTACGATTCCAAGCTCCTGCTTTTGCAAGTCTGTATAGAGACTTCCTTGCCTCTGTTTGGATATGAGTGTGTAGTGGAATTAGTTCCAGTATCCACTCAAGAGCCTGTGTAGGCGTTGTTTTGAAGGCACCCGTAATTGCCATGCAAACTACTCTTTGCACCTTCCTAAGCAAATCTTTACAGATCTTTAGTTTAGTCCTAGGCCACCATACGGCGCTGCCATATGTGAGAATAGGCCTCACCATTGTAGTATATAACCAGTATATTGCCTTTGGTTTGAGTCCCCAAGTTTTGCCATAGGCAGAACGGCACATATTGAAGACTCGTAAGGCTTTTTTGTTATATTTTCAACATAACTATGCCACGTGAGTTTCCTATCGAGAGTTACCCCCAGATATTTAACTTCCGTAGCCCATTTCAATTTGGTACCGTACATTTCTAGTTCCCGAAGGCCCTCTAAATGTCTTTTTCTCGTGAACGGTACTATAACGGTTTTGCTGGGATTGATAGAAAGATTATTGTTTTTACACCATCTTTCCACCCTACCCAAAGCACCTTGCAGCAAGTCCACTACTACATTTGGAAATTTGCCATTTACTTGTATGACTATATCATCTGCATAGCCTACCGCTTGCAGTGGTCCACTGTTTAGCTCTACTAACAACGAGTCCACCACTAGACTCCACAGTAATGGAGATAGTACTCCTCCTTGTGGACAACCCTTAGTTGCCTTTACGGTAACCTTATCACCTAATAAACTTGTTTCAATAACACGTTTCTGTAGCATAGTGTTTATCCGTTTGACAATTGTCGCATCTATGCCATGATTTTGTGCTGAGGTTCTTATTGACGCGAAGGTCGTTCGATCGAACGCCCCTTCAATATCCAAAAACGCTCCAGCACAGATTTCTTTAGTCCCCAATGCATGTTCTGCTCGGTTGACTACTTGATACAATGTCGTCTCTGTAGACCTACCCGGTTGGTACGCGCATTGCATATCATGGAGCGGTCGTCTCCTTAGTGTGCCATCTCTTATATATCTGTTTATCATCTTCTCCAAAGTCTTAAGAAAGAATGAAGTAAGACTGATGGGACGATAAGATTTGGCATCCTCATAGCTCTCCTTTCCTGGTTTGGGAATGAAGATTACCTTTGACTGCCTCCAAGCCGATGGGACATGTCCAAAGGCTAGGCATGCTCCGGCTGGAGCCGCTCGCGCCACGTCGTGAGTGCGTTGTGTCGTTCCTGCCGCTTGATGGATTCGAGCGCCACCGGCTCGCCTCCGCCACTCTGGCGGGCGATGCGGATTCGGTCATAGACCCTCGCATACATGCCCGCCAGGATATCTAAGGGCGGAAAGCGTGCCAATGTCAGATACCTAGGTTGACCCGGAGAACAAAAAAAAAGGTAGAATCAAGTCATGTAATTACTGTACACACGCTTACCTGCCCGCTTAACTTATCCTTTAGAATACCGAGCGGCTGCTATGCTTCTGTGCTTTACAATTTGTATTTATTTTTAGGTGGTAGATGTCTTGTGCAAGGAACCGTCCAGGTGACCACCACAGTGTCAGATATTCTGTCGCCAAGCAGCAGTTTGCAAACATTGCTGGGTTCCGGTGTGAAGGGCACTGCGGCTGGTGAAATTACCGGACACAAAGACTTAATAATCTAATGTCTTAAGGGTCGGCAACGTGCCACTGATTCTTCTGGTTTTGCTAGAGTCTATAGGCTGCGGTGACTGCGTCGGGCCGCAAGCTTACTTGCCGCCTTGGCAGTATAAAAAACACTCGCTGTGCACACCTCTTGGCGTGTAGGCTGAATCTATATTAAGTTTATTTTTTACCCATACGTCGTTTCCAATTAGTCATTCCAATAAACATTGCAAAGTAGGAAGCAGGCCACGGTGAACTCCTAAAAAAAGCTTCTTTACAACGAGAACATAATGGGGGTAATAAATAAACAAAATTGCCTGTTAAATATGATGCTCCGTGCACAAGGGTACCGGAATTAGAGGGTTTGGAGAAGGACGTTGGCAACACAGACAATTAAGCGTTATTAGCCATTGCCATGTGCCTTGTTTTAATTATAATGTGTTCGTTAATTTTATACGTGCGTTGTGTTAGATTGTACAACATGAATATACGAGTAGGTAAGTATCCTATCAATAAGAGGGAGGAAGAAAGGCAAGACCATAGTGAACTTGTCATTGCAATCTTTTTAAGCCACGAACTGTCAAAGGTTGCAAGCCGTGCTAAGCCCGCAGGAAGCACTGTGTCCAATGTACCTACTAAAAACAGAACATTTAACTGAACAACTCGGACACACCTAGGCTATTAAAAATATTTCAATTGTTGAAAAGCACGTATTGCCCTAATAGTAAATCCCTCTAAAAGTATAATTCGTGGATTTGCTAATGACAATGTTAATTTGTTGGTCACGTATTCGCGCGGTGTCACGTGGTGAATTTACAAATTTCATTTTAATTTATTAATAAAGATAATAATTATATTTGTAAGTGAATGACCATTGCTTGATGCGTGAAAGGGAACATTCATTTCACTGTTTGGTTACTCTTTGGGTTCAGTGTTGTCATGTTTTTCTGACGGCCGATGTCAGTAATATTTATTTAAATGTTGGTTATGTTTCCAACATTTCAAAAGTAAGAATTGAGTTAAAAGAACGTGTAGTTTAACATACAATGTTTAATTGTAAGTTATATTACTCTCCAGAGTAATATTTAATCACTAGTTTGTGAGAAAGTGACATAAACAGTGTAATTACTTAGATTCCGTGTGGAATTTGGAGGATAGTCCTGGCAACCCCATTAGCTGGTTTAGCCGGATACGAAATATTTGTAGAAGGTTTTTGTTTTTGCAATGGAGGCTTTGACCTAGGAAGGTCACCTCCGTAATCCCTTTCATTATAGGGAAAATATAAGTTCATCGTTCACAATAATTGGTTTCCACATTGTTATTTTTAAGCACATGGCTTCTTGAATCGTTGGTCGTGGGGGGACCACAGTGGCTGATTTAGGATAACAGCAGCCATCTGGTATGTATTCTTTATAATTCACAAGGAGTATGTCTTTACACTTCCAGTTTGTACAGATAATTAATTTGAGGTTATTTGTTTCAGTGGAATGGGATTCAATTTGATTTTAAGAATTTATTAATTCAAAAAGTGATGTAAGTCTTTATTGGACTACATCCCATCAGCACCCCGTAGAGGATATTCACCCTCTGTGTTTGATGTTCTTCACACCGGAATGAATCCGGCTTCTGCATGTGAATGCTGAGGTACGCTTGAGGATGGCCTTTGAACACAAGACAGCAGCTTCTCTTTAAAGGAAGGTTCAATTTAATAATATCAAGGTACTGAAATTATATTTATATCTTTCCACCATATAAACTTGTAAAGTTTCTTTTATCTGACATGGCAGGATTGGTGGTACAACCATAGTATATTATTGTGCATATATAATTTAAATTAAGTTTCTTAGGAAGTGTTGTCTTTATAAACTTTTACTCGACATACAACAACACCTGTATGTAATAAGCGTTCTTAGGTTGCAAGGTTAGTTGCTAGGTAGGATAATTAAGGAGTACATTTTAGAACCTACCAGCCCCTCTGGTTGAGCTAGCAAATAGTTATTTATATCTGATGAGAATAAATAATTTTCAATAAATACCTGTAACTAACATATTCACTGCATTTTTATTTTCAACTACCTAGAACCTAATAGAGGACAACATCTTCCCTTTGTAATCCTGGGGGACACCCAGGCAGGTGAAACCCAGGCTTACAGCGGATCGAAATCTACTCAAGTAATAAAAAAACTCAACCGGTTATTTTACAGCTGGGATATAAAGTTGTGAAGTACTTTTCTGTGTACGGTCCAGCTTTAATTTTAATGCATCGTAAACCGTTGAATAGAAACACGGTTTTATGACGTGACGTGCAACCCCACGGCAAGAACATAGCACGGGGACGGGGTGACATTTCGCGAAGAACCGCTAGAGTTTTATCATTTCAAACAGGCGCCTCGTCAAGTAATTAAAAGCGATACTACCAAGTAGAACGGATGAGACAACCAAATAGTTCGTCTGATGGTAATTCTACCGCTAGTCACCTGATAGTACCGCTAGTCACCTGATAGTACCGCTAGTCACCTATGTATGTTGAGCCCAGTTATTTCTCCAGGCACAATGCTCTTCACATAGTGAATTTTGAGACATTTGAAGAAAGAAGTGAATTTTGAGACAGTTCTGTTTTACAGCTTATTACCGGAGACTAATGTGGTAACTACCTGGACGGTCTCTTGTACATGAGACTAACCACCCAGTTAGTACCACCACGTTTATGCAGACATCGCCAATGAGACACATAAATTTGTTTATTCGCAATACTTAGAATGACACTTGAAATCCAATTTTGAAATTACCTAGTTCTGGTAACGTAGGTAACGTTACCAGAACTAGGTAATTTCAAAATAACCTGACCAGTGGACTATTAACAAGGTATTCTAACTTATCAGTGAAACACAGACAAATATAATAAAACAACATAATAGAATATCTATGGCTATGGGTGAAAACACGTCGACTTGTTATAATGCCAATGCCACTCCAGAATATGGTAACGATTTAAAAGTTAATTCCAATATGCATCGGATCAGAATGATTGTTCTTTGGCAACGAGGTGTCAGGAGCGAGCTAAGTGAGCTGGAAGCGACCGATAACGCCGGCGCCGGGGCACCTCCCCCAGGTGCACTTTTGGTCGAGACGATTTATAAAAGCTTAGAGGTGTATGGAAACCAGTGATAAATGATACAATCGTCTAGACAATAACGACTGAATAATATAAAACGGCTTACTGACGCGATAATAGATTTACTTATGGATGGTGGATCGATCAATCGACACTGGAACAATCGACATACGGTCATCTGAATGTATGTAACCATTAGTTAAACGGCCCGTCAAACGTTAGGGCTAAGATGATGATCGTAGCGATTTCAAGAAATGTTTTCAATTAAATATTACAAAAAGTACAAAATAAATTTGTATAAATCACCTCGGCATATCCATTTTGGGGTGTCCGGGGGGGTATCCGGGCAAGAATAGGACCCTCCTATTTCCTCCCATTGGGTACATCGGTAAGAGGCGACTAAGGGAAAATAAGAACACGGGCAGCAGCGTCTTTCGATTGGATTACCTACCACTACCAACTGTACTGCAATCCCCAAGACTCCTGCCAAGCGTGGGGATTATGGCAACCCCTCCCTTCGCATGCTGATGATACATTTGATACACTTGAAAAGTGTACATGTACCAAACATTATTACTACTGTTGTTGTGTTATGGTATATATGGAGATCCTTCGGAGTCGCTGGACGCTCGGGGTGTCTCGGGGCGCCCTTGAGCGTCCATTGAGTACGGCGGCGACTCCGAGGAGGACGGCGGCGGGGTTGCGACCCCCGTCCCCGTGAGTAGCGTGTCAGGTTCCCGGGGGGCTACAATGCGCCCCCCGGCGGCGGGCTCAAAGGCAAGGCACTGAGGGGCCCCTGGTGCAGATCCCACCGGAGAGCCCTGGGGTCTCCCCTCTCATGTGCCGATACGACAGCCGCGGGGGTTTTAGTGGGTAAGAATCCCACATACCCCGGTCGAGCCCCACAGCTCCCGGGGATCTTTTGAAGATTTCCCCCGCGTCAAAAAAAAAAAAAAAATGAATGGTATATATGGAGATAAATAATGCAAAAATCTATTAATCACCAGGCAACAAATGTTTGAGTTCCGGAATTGTATACCTGTAACACGAGTATATATTGTTTTATTTACTCTTTATTTTTACCCTTTGATAATTTTTAAACTGCTTAAAAAAGGAGCAATTAAAAATAATTAATTTAAAATTAAGTAATTATATGTCTTGGGTGACTAGTGAGTTTCCAATAAAATATATAGTACTTTTTTAACGTTTGTTGTCCGTGGTACCACCAGTAGTACCCCCAGTGGTACCACGGACAATTATTTTTGTCCGTGGTACCACCAGAGATAAAGTAATTAGATTTAAAATAATATTTCATTATTTTTGTTCATTTTATAATCGGTTACTTTGTATCTTGGTTGGATTGTTTGTATTGCACAACATTACACATGAAATTTCAAAAGTGTGGTTTTTATATACCTATGTCCATAAATAATATATACTAGAGATATTGAGTAATAAAATCACAAATTATTACCAGAAGTACTAGGGTAGCATAAAATAGTAGGTGCATAATCTTGTGCCTTATCTTTTGTGAGCATATTATGAATGTGGTTTAGAGCCAAGTACCAGGTTAGCATAAGACTTATGGAGGAGTCTTGTGATATCCAGAGTATGTCTGGCTTACTGCTTTTGATTGGTATCGCGAATCAAGAGGCGGATGTATTAAGAGGCGAGATATTCTTGTATCTTGTGCTTCCCTGGTACTTCTACTGTAAATATGTTAGCATCCTCAGTAGGTATATCCTGGACGTAGTTCAAAATCACATTGGAATGGAGGTGGACTTGAGGACTCTTCCTTATGTCCTATGCTTCCCTGGTACTTCTACTATAAACATGTTAGCTCTGAACCACATTCATATGCTCACACAAGATTATGCACCTGCTATTTTATTCTAACCTAGTACCCGGTAATAATTTGTCGGTTTTATTACTCAAATATCTACCAAGTACCAAGTAAACTATTACAAAATAACGAAAATAATGGAATATTATTTAAATCTAATTAATTTATCTCTGGTGGTACCACGGAGTTGTCCGTAGTACCCCAGTGGTACCACGGACAAAAAAAATTGTCCGTGGTACCACTGGTGGTACTATTGGTGGTACCACGGACAATAAACGTTTTTTAAGGATTCTTTTAAAATTCAGCTTTTGTTGTTTGTAATGGAATTAAATAGACTGTAAGTACAATATAAGTACTGTGAATTTAATAGAAAAATCTAACAAAACTAAATTAATAGCTTTTTGGCGCTATAATTTTTCCTCATTACTCACTCTGTCGTCGGGTTTTGAGTAAGTGAAGGCTGTAATTGACATTAGTATAACTATTTTACATGAAAACATAATGAAGCATTTGCAAATCAAACATTTTCGTCTTTATATCCTTTTAAAATATAGCACAATTTGCTGAATCACTTTTACGTCTGTAATCGAATTTCTAAAGCTCTTTACTCTCATGGACTATTATCAGCCCTCCCATTAGCATTAAGGAGTAAGCAGAAAAGCTGCAAGCTCAAGTATCTGGCTATCTACGTTTAAGTGTGCTCCCGGAAATCGGCGGCAATGCCGCGCCATCTGGAGGCATTAATGTGTTATAATGGTGTAAAGGCTACACTCCACTGTAACCAACGCTGAAATCATTATTTTTAAATTTTAAGAGTCTTAATTTTTTTGTGATAGTTTAATTTTGGCTGCATGAAAACCTCTATTTCAGAATTGAAACGTAGCGTGGATCATACTGGAAATATTCTGCACCAAACTGAAGTGTGTTTAATATGTTTTTCCGACTGACAGAAATGGCGAAAAATATTATGAAAGCATATATAATAAGCTTAAGCGAACTATGTTAGTTGTATTTATGTACCGGTTTGATAGAGTGTCTTCTATCAGAGACCAAAACAACACCTAGACCCGTGGCTGTTCAATGGAAAATGCCGCCTCAATCAAAGGAACACCATGCTCTGGGGCATGCCTCTGGCAATAGCATCCTTGCGGCGAAACCACACGAGTTGAGAATTTTGATTCACCAAAACCAGCCTTTTAGACCTGATAGCCGTGCTGTCCTTACATTCAACCACCTTTTAACCAATATACACCTGCTGTTATTGGTGCTTTAAAGCTGCTGTAAAGAGGATGTTTTTTCTTATAGTAAGTGAGGACTGCTTACTTCACCGCACATTTGCACCGCTTGGTGGAGGGTAACCTTTACTGAAATTGTCGGTTTCGCTATCGCGATAGGCTTTTTGTTTAGTTTCTCTTCTAGTTAGGGTTGCTGAAGGATGGCGTACAGTAGTTTTTGAATCCACTAACATCGAGATATAATTTCCTAGTAGTGCTCTAAAATTTCTAGTTAAAAATTATTTTTTTCATTTGTATTGAATAGTCCATGATTCTTCATGTGTACGCCTGTAAATAGATTTTTACACTAAAATACTATATTTGTACTTTGTTTTGGTTATTTAGAGGTGTAAGCAGAAAATGGTGACCCGTAAAATAAATTTAAACTAAATAATTAATAAATAAAGTATAATGATATTGTAACGAGTTTAATTCCAATTCTACTTTAAATTATGGCTTCCATCGTTTACAGATGATTCTGCCAACGACAAGTTTGTAAAAAACGCAAGTAGGTATTATAATGAGAAATGATCGGTTAAAAATATTGATTGGGCGGTAAACACGAGAAAGGAAATAAACTATTTAAAAAAAAATAAAAACCGACTTCAAAGTAAATTATCTAAAAAGCATAAAATAACGAAAATATATTGAAGTCGGTGCTAGCACATCATGTTAACTAACACTAGCACCAGCTGACACCGACTTCAATATATTTTCGTTATTTTATGCTTTTTAGATAATTTACTTTGAAGTCGGTTTTTATTTTTTTTTAAATAGTTTATTTAACACTTTTTAGTGACTTATTTTACCAAAATAGGTATCAGCACTATCACGCAACTCGAACGTCTACGTTACAGTAACTTACTGAAAACATAAAAAGTTTATATCTCTTAAGCTACTGGACCGATTTTGATGAAACTTGTACTCTACCCTAAGTTGAAAAATACTCTAACTATTGCAAAAAGAATTTTCAAAATCGGACTTGTAGTTTCCGAGAAATCCGTGGACAAACCTACATACATACCTACATACATACATACATACATACACTCATAAAATTTGGTAAATTTGTTTAGAAGCCCACATAGACTATCATATATTAATATTACGCATTTTATCAATATTACATACATACGCGTCGAATAGAGACCCTTCTTTTTGAAGCCGGTTAAAAACAAATAGCTATTAAAAATCTTCTTTCTTCAGTTTTCACTGTTTGCCTGATTCTGTCAGAATGAGTGTCATTGTCGTCAATTGTGCTCTACGTTGTCTCTAGTCTCTCTACATAGACTCTAAGAACGAAGATTAAAAATTAAAATAGAAGAGAGAAGAAAAAAAATAGTATTTATATTAATTATCTTCTATACTTACTTATAATAAAACTGTAACAGGTCCAATTCTGTACATTGAAGATATTTTGAAAATTATGTTTGGAGGGCATTCCATAACCGATACTAAAGCCAAAAATGTATTATTTTTTATTTTTGTCTGTCTGTCGGTCTGTCTGTCTGTCTGTCTGTATCTCGGCTGAGCATCACGCCGAAACTACTAGATGGATTGAAATGAAACTTGGCATGATTTGAGTTAATACTCCGAGGTAGGACATAGGATACTTTTTATCTCGACATTCAGCACGGTTCCCTTGGGAGAGGGGACTAAAGTCAAAATGTGTACTTGGTTATACGCTTGCTCCGATTTAACACTTGCTTTTTCATTATAATTATAATAAATATTTGTAAGGGAATACCCATAGACAGTTGTTTGGAAATCGATCAGGTTAATAATGTTTGGACATCGATCAGGTTAAGCAACGTTAGGTAAGGTCATTAAATAGATGGGTGACCGTTTAACGCCATTTGAACTAAACTTCTCCGTGCTTCTGAGGGCAAGTACAAAGTGGGTCCAAGTTTTTAACCGACTTTAAAAAAGGAGGTTTTGTATTCTATGCGAATGTATATTATTGAAAGTATAGTTAACGTAAACACAGCGCGGGCGGAGCTGCGTGGGTCAGCTAGTAGCTTAATATTATCTATACAAATAAATTTAAAAAGGATTTTAATAAAACGAGAATGAGCCAAAGATAAAAGAAAGGGGATGTTTACAGGGCGAGAGATGTCATCAGATAATAGATTATACAGTGGTACTATAAGTCTAGAGCAGGAAAAAAACATATGTTCCAAGGAACCCTCGTCCAGTCGCACAAAGAGTGATCCCGTACCCGAATCTTAGCCAGGAACACTGGCGTGCACACGAATCCCAGTCGCAGTCTAATTATTGTTGACGTTGCCAATTTATTAATATTTTTATGTTTGTAAAACCAAGGTTTTGCCGGTATATAATATAATATATATATATATTCTGAGACAATCCACACACGGTCATCTGATCCCAAACTAGGCAGAGCCTGTACTATGGAAACCAGACAACTGATACTAATACTTATATACTTTTTTTTGTAAATATATTTGAGTTTTTTTTCAACTTAGGGTAGAGTACAAGTTTCATCAAAATCGGTCCAGTAGTTTAAGATATATAAACTTTTTATGTTTTCAGTAAGTTACTGTAACGTAGATGTTCGAGTTGCGTGATAATGCTGATACCTATTTTGCTTAAAAGTCACTAAAAAGTCTTAAATAAACTATTTAAAAAAACATAAAAACCGACTTCAAGGTAAATTATTTAGAAAGCATAAAATAACGATAATATATTGAAGTCAGTGTCAGCTCGTGCTAGTGTTAGACATGATGTGCTAGCACCGACTTCAATATATTATCGTTATTTTATGCTTTTTAGATAATTTACTTGAAGTCGGTTTTTTTTAAATAGTTTTTTTTTTCTTTACAAGATCAAAATTGTATACATTTTCCTACATATAGTCTGACAAGGACAGATACATAACGAGAAAAGTAAGAGAAAACGAGATGGCTATATTTTGTGCGTTCCGTTGTCAGCGTTGGTTAAACGCTTGTCAGCAGTGTTGCCAATTCAGTGTTTTTATAGCTAGATTTAGCTATAAATCAACTACAAATAATTCGATCTAGCTATTAAGCTATTTTTATCTACAATTTTTAGCTTTTTTATATTTACCCGTATTACTATAATAAAGAAAGATACAATCATAACATAGAACGACAAGTGAAACCGCAGACGTACTACAGATGCTACGCATCGTAATGAAACTGACACGATGACCGTAGAGTAACGTAAAGGGTAAGTTGCCGGATATGTGGCGGATGGTTCATTATCTAATCTCCGAAAACAGAAACATTTGAATGTTTGGAAGTTGAAATAAGTGTTTAAATTTTTTTTAGTTTATATCATAATAAACTAAAGTAGGGCCAATTAATTGGATCACATTTGACGGAACCTTGTAATGGCGGGCATAAAATATTATTAAATTTTCAAAGTAAGAACTACCCAATTGCTTAACTTTTTTGAATTACGATTACATATTTATTGATTTGACTTTGACTTTTGAAACAGAATAAAGAAACTGACTGTCAAATGTGATCTATTAAATATTGAATATTTTAAAATTACTATAACAAAAATTAGTCTATAATAGAACTTAGGGAGAAAGGCATAACCTTTCTAACAGTGAAAAAATAGTACTATAGGTACTATTGGTGGTACCACGGACAATAAACGTTTTTTAAGGATTATTTTAAAATTCAGCTTTTGTTGTTTGTAATGGAATTAAATAGACTGTAAGTACAATATAAGTACTGTGAATTTAATAGAAAAATCTAACAAAACTAAATTAATAGCTTTTTGGCGCTATAATTTTTCCTCATTACTCACTCTGTCGTCGGGTTTTGAGTAAGTGAAGGCTGTAATTGACATTAGTATAACTATTTTACATGAAAACATAATGAAGCATTTGCAAATCAAACATTTTCGTCTTTATATCCTTTTAAAATATAGCACAATTTGCTGAATCACTTTTACGTCTGTAATCGAATTTCTAAAGCTCTTTACTCTCATGGACTATTATCAGCCCTCCCATTAGCATTAAGGAGTAAGCAGAAAAGCTGCAAGCTCATTTAAGTGTGCTCCCGGAAATCGGCGGCAATGCCGCGCCATCTGGAGGCATTAATGTGTTATAATAGTGTAAAGGCTACACTCCACTGTAACCAACGCTGAAATCATTATTTTTAAATTTTAAGAGTCTTAATTTTTTTGTGATAGTTTAATTTTGGCTGCATGAAAACCTCTATTTCAGAATTGAAACGTAGCGTGGATCATACTGGAAATATTCTGCACCAAACTGAAGTGTGTTTAATATGTTTTTCCGACTGACAGAAATGGCGAAAAATATTATGAAAGCATATATAATAAGCTTAAGCGAACTATGTTAGTTGTATTTATGTACCGGTTTGATAGAGTGTCTTCCATCAGAGACCAAAACAACACCTAGACCCGTGGCTGTTCAATGGAAAATGCCGCCTCAATCAAAGGAACACCATGCTCTGGGGCATGCCTCTGGCAATAGCATCCTTGCGGCGAAACCACACGAGTTGAGAATTTTGATTCACCAAAACCAGCCTTTTAGACCTGATAGCCGTGCTGTCCTTACATTCAACCACCTTTTAACCAATATACACCTGCTGTTATTGGTGCTTTAAAGCTGCTGTAAAGAGGATGTTTTTTCTTATAGTAAGTGAGGACTGCTTACTTCACCGCACATTTGCACCGCTTGGTGGAGGGTAACCTTTACTGAAATTGTCGGTTTCGCTATCGCGATAGGCTTTTTGTTTAGTTTCTCTTCTAGTTAGGGTTGCTGAAGGATGGCGTACAGTAGTTTTTGAATCCACTAACATCGAGATATAATTTCCTAGTAGTGCTCTAAAATTTCTAGTTAAAAATTATTTTTTTCATTTGTATTGAATAGTCCATGATTCTTCATGTGTACGCCTGTAAATAGATTTTTACACTAAAATACTATATTTGTACTTTGTTTTGGTTATTTAGAGGTGTAAGCAGAAAATGGTGACCCGTAAAATAAATTTAAACTAAATAATTAATAAATAAAGTATAATGATATTGTAACGAGTTTAATTCCAATTCTACTTTAAATTATGGCTTCCATCGTTTACAGATGATTCTGCCAACGACAAGTTTGTAAAAAACGCAAGTAGGTATTATAATGAGAAATGATCGGTTAAAAATATTGATTGGGCGGTAAACACGAGAAAGGAAATAAACTATTTAAAAAAAAATAAAAACCGACTTCAAAGTAAATTATCTAAAAAGCATAAAATAACGAAAATATATTGAAGTCGGTGCTAGCACATCATGTTAACTAACACTAGCACCAGCTGACACCGACTTCAATATATTTTCGTTATTTTATGCTTTTTAGATAATTTACTTTGAAGTCGGTTTTTTTTTTTTTTTAAATAGTTTATTTAACACTTTTTAGTGACTTATTTTACCAAAATAGGTATCAGCACTATCACGCAACTCGAACGTCTACGTTACAGTAACTTACTGAAAACATAAAAAGTTTATATCTCTTAAGCTACTGGACCGATTTTGATGAAACTTGTACTCTACCCTAAGTTGAAAAATACTCTAACTATTGCAAAAAGAATTTTCAAAATCGGACTTGTAGTTTCCGAGAAATCCGTGGACAAACCTACATACATACCTACATACATACATACATACATACATACACTCATAAAATTTGGTAAATTTGTTTAGAAGCCCACATAGACTATCATATATTAATATTACGCATTTTATCAATATTACATACATACGCGTCGAATAGAGACCCTTCTTTTTGAAGCCGGTTAAAAACAAATAGCTATTAAAAATCTTCTTTCTTCAGTTTTCACTGTTTGCCTGATTCTGTCAGAATGAGTGTCATTGTCGTCAATTGTGCTCTACGTTGTCTCTAGTCTCTCTACATAGACTCTAAGAACGAAGATTAAAAATTAAAATAGAAGAGAGAAGAAAAAAAATAGTATTTATATTAATTATCTTCTATACTTACTTATAATAAAACTGTAACAGGTCCAATTCTGTACATTGAAGATATTTTGAAAATTATGTTTGGAGGGCATTCCATAACCGATACTAAAGCCAAAAATGTATTATTTTTTTATTTTTGTCTGTCTGTCGGTCTGTCTGTCTGTCTGTCTGTATCTCGGCTGAGCATCACGCCGAAACTACTAGATGGATTGAAATGAAACTTGGCATGATTTGAGTTAATACTCCGAGGTAGGACATAGGATACTTTTTATCTCGACATTCAGCACGGTTCCCTTGGGAGAGGGGACTAAAGTCAAAATGTGTACTTGGTTATACGCTTGCTCCGATTTAACACTTGCTTTTTCATTATAATTATAATAAATATTTGTAAGGGAATACCCATAGACAGTTGTTTGGAAATCGATCAGGTTAATAATGTTTGGACATCGATCAGGTTAAGCAACGTTAGGTAAGGTCATTAAATAGATGGGTGACCGTTTAACGCCATTTGAACTAAACTTCTCCGTGCTTCTGAGGGCAAGTACAAAGTGGGTCCAAGTTTTTAACCGACTTTAAAAAAGGAGGTTTTGTATTCTATGCGAATGTATATTATTGAAAGTATAGTTAACGTAAACACAGCGCGGGCGGAGCTGCGTGGGTCAGCTAGTAGCTTAATATTATCTATACAAATAAATTTAAAAAGGATTTTAATAAAACGAGAATGAGCCAAAGATAAAAGAAAGGGGATGTTTACAGGGCGAGAGATGTCATCAGATAATAGATTATACAGTGGTACTATAAGTCTAGAGCAGGAAAAAAACATATGTTCCAAGGAACCCTCGTCCAGTCGCACAAAGAGTGATCCCGTACCCGAATCTTAGCCAGGAACACTGGCGTGCACACGAATCCCAGTCGCAGTCTAATTATTGTTGACGTTGCCAATTTATTAATATTTTTATGTTTGTAAAACCAAGGTTTTGCCGGTATATAATATAATATATATATATATATATTCTGAGACAATCCACACACGGTCATCTGATCCCAAACTAGGCAGAGCCTGTACTATGGAAACCAGACAACTGATACTAATACTTATATACTTTTTTTTGTAAATATATTTGAGTTTTTTTTCAACTTAGGGTAGAGTACAAGTTTCATCAAAATCGGTCCAGTAGTTTAAGATATATAAACTTTTTATGTTTTCAGTAAGTTACTGTAACGTAGATGTTCGAGTTGCGTGATAATGCTGATACCTATTTTGCTTAAAAGTCACTAAAAAGTCTTAAATAAACTATTTAAAAAAACATAAAAACCGACTTCAAGGTAAATTATTTAGAAAGCATAAAATAACGATAATATATTGAAGTCAGTGTCAGCTCGTGCTAGTGTTAGACATGATGTGCTAGCACCGACTTCAATATATTATCGTTATTTTATGCTTTTTAGATAATTTACTTGAAGTCGGTTTTTTTTTAAATAGTTTTTTTTTCTTTACAAGATCAAAATTGTATACATTTTCCTACATATAGTCTGACAAGGACAGATACATAACGAGAAAAGTAAGAGAAAACGAGATGGCTATATTTTTAACCGACTTCAAAAAAGGAGGTTCTGTATTCGACGCGTATGTATGTAATATTAATAAAAATGCGTAATATTCATATATGTTAGTCTATGTGGGCTTCTAAACGAATTTACCAAATTTCACGAGTGTATGTATGTATGTATGTATGTATGTATGTATGTATGTATGTATGTAGGTTTGTCCGCGGATTTCTCAGAAACTACAAGTCCGATTTCGAAAATTCTTTTTGCAATAGTTAGAGTATCTTTCAACTTAGGGTAGAGTACAAATTTCATCAAAATCGGTCCAGTAGTTTAAGAGATATAAACTTTTTATGTTTTCAGTAAGTTACTGTAATGTAGACGTTCGAGTTTCGTGATAGTGCTGATACCTATCTTGGTAAAATAAGTCACTAAAAAGTGTTAAATAAACTATTTTAAAAAAAATAAAAACCGACTTCAAAGTAAATTATCTAAAAAGCATAAAATAACGAAAATATTATTGAAGTTGGTGCAGAATATACACAGCAGGTACGCTAACACCAACTTCAATAATATTTTCGTTATTTTATGCTTTTTAGATAATTTACTTTGAAGTCGGTTTTTATTTTTTTTAAAATAGTTTGTGCGTTCCGTTGTCAGCGTTGGTTAAACGCTTGTCAGCAGTGTTGCCAATTCAGTGTTTTTATAGCTAGATTTAGCTATAAATCAACTACAAATAATTCGATCTAGCTATTAAGCTATTTTTATCTACAATTTTTAGCTTTTTTATATTTACCCGTATTACTATAATAAAGAAAGATACAATCATAACATAGAACGACAAGTGAAACCGCAGACGTACTACAGATGCTACGCATCGTAATGAAACTGACACGATGACCGTAGAGTAACGTAAAGGGTAAGTTGCCGGATATGTGGCGGATGGTTCATTATCTAATCTCCGAAAACAGAAACATTTGAATGTTTGGAAGTTGAAATAAGTGTTTATATTTTTTTTAGTTTATATCATAATAAACTAAAGTAGGGCCAATTAATTGGATCACATTTGACGGAACCTTGTAATGGCGGGCATAAAATATTATTAAATTTTCAAAGTAAGAACTACCCAATTGCTTAACTTTTTTGAATTACGATTACATATTTATTGATTTGACTTTGACTTTTGAAACAGAATAAAGAAACTGACTGTCAAATGTGATCTATTAAATATTGAATATTTTAAAATTACTAAAACAAAAATTTGTCTATAATAGAACTTAGGGAGAAAGGCATAACCTTTCTAACAGTGAAAAAATAGTACTATAGGTACTATTGGTGGTACCACGGACAATAAACGTTTTTTAAGGATTCTTTTAAAATTCAGCTTTTGTTGTTTGTAATGGAATTAAATAGACTGTAAGTACAATATAAGTACTGTGAATTTAATAGAAAAATCTAACAAAACTAAATTAATAGCTTTTTGGCGCTATAATTTTTCCTCATTACTCACTCTGTCGTCGGGTTTTGAGTAAGTGAAGGCTGTAATTGACATTAGTATAACTATTTTACATGAAAACATAATGAAGCATTTGCAAATCAAACATTTTCGTCTTTATATCCTTTTAAAATATAGCACAATTTGCTGAATCACTTTTACGTCTGTAATCGAATTTCTAAAGCTCTTTACTCTCATGGACTATTATCAGCCCTCCCATTAGCATTAAGGAGTAAGCAGAAAAGCTGCAAGCTCAAGTATCTGGCTATCTACGTTTAAGTGTGCTCCCGGAAATTGGCGGCAATGCCGCGCCATCTGGAGGCATTAATGTGTTATAATGGTGTAAAGGCTACACTCCACTGTAACCAACGCTGAAATCATTATTTTTAAATTTTAAGAGTCTTAATTTTTTTGTGATAGTTTAATTTTGGCTGCATGAAAACCTCTATTTCAGAATTGAAACGTAGCGTGGATCATACTGGAAATATTCTGCACCAAACTGAAGTGTGTTTAATATGTTTTTCCGACTGACAGAAATGGCGAAAAATATTATGAAAGCATATATAATAAGCTTAAGCGAACTATGTTAGTTGTATTTATGTACCGGTTTGATAGAGTGTCTTCCATCAGAGACCAAAACAACACCTAGACCCGTGGCTGTTCAATGGAAAATGCCGCCTCAATCAAAGGAACACCATGCTCTGGGGCATGCCTCTGGCAATAGCATCCTTGCGGCGAAACCACACGAGTTGAGAATTTTGATTCACCAAAACCAGCCTTTTAGACCTGATAGCCGTGCTGTCCTTACATTCAACCACCTTTTAACCAATATACACCTGCTGTTATTGGTGCTTTAAAGCTGCTGTAAAGAGGATGTTTTTTCTTATAGTAAGTGAGGACTGCTTACTTCACCGCACATTTGCACCGCTTGGTGGAGGGTAACCTTTACTGAAATTGTCGGTTTCGCTATCGCGATAGGCTTTTTGTTTAGTTTCTCTTCTAGTTAGGGTTGCTGAAGGATGGCGTACAGTAGTTTTTGAATCCACTAACATCGAGATATAATTTCCTAGTAGTGCTCTAAAATTTCTAGTTAAAAATTATTTTTTTCATTTGTATTGAATAGTCCATGATTCTTCATGTGTACGCCTGTAAATAGATTTTTACACTAAAATACTATATTTGTACTTTGTTTTGGTTATTTAGAGGTGTAAGCAGAAAATGGTGACCCGTAAAATAAATTTAAACTAAATAATTAATAAATAAAGTATAATGATATTGTAACGAGTTTAATTCCAATTCTACTTTAAATTATGGCTTCCATCGTTTACAGATGATTCTGCCAACGACAAGTTTGTAAAAAACGCAAGTAGGTATTATAATGAGAAATGATCGGTTAAAAATATTGATTGGGCGGTAAACACGAGAAAGGAAATAAACTATTTAAAAAAGAATAAAAACCGACTTCAAAGTAAATTATCTAAAAAGCATAAAATAACGAAAATATATTGAAGTCGGTGCTAGCACATCATGTTAACTAACACTAGCACCAGCTGACACCGACTTCAATATATTTTCGTTATTTTATGCTTTTTAGATAATTTACTTTGAAGTCGGTTTTTATTTTTTTTTAAATAGTTTATTTAACACTTTTTAGTGACTTATTTTACCAAAATAGGTATCAGCACTATCACGCAACTCGAACGTCTACGTTACAGTAACTTACTGAAAACATAAAAAGTTTATATCTCTTAAGCTACTGGACCGATTTTGATGAAACTTGTACTCTACCCTAAGTTGAAAAATACTCTAACTATTGCAAAAAGAATTTTCAAAATCGGACTTGTAATTTCCGAGAAATCCGTGGACAAACCTACATACATACCTACATACATACATACATACATACATACACTCATAAAATTTGGTAAATTTGTTTAGAAGCCCACATAGACTATCATATATTAATATTACGCATTTTATCAATATTACATACATACGCGTCGAATAGAGACCCTTCTTTTTGAAGCCGGTTAAAAACAAATAGCTATTAAAAATCTTCTTTCTTCAGTTTTCACTGTTTGCCTGATTCTGTCAGAATGAGTGTCATTGTCGTCAATTGTGCTCTACGTTGTCTCTAGTCTCTCTACATAGACTCTAAGAACGAAGATTAAAAATTAAAATAGAAGAGAGAAGAAAAAAAATAGTATTTATATTAATTATCTTCTATACTTACTTATAATAAAACTGTAACAGGTCCAATTC
Source organism: Furcula furcula (assembly GCA_911728495.1). Taxonomy (NCBI): domain Eukaryota; kingdom Metazoa; phylum Arthropoda; class Insecta; order Lepidoptera; family Notodontidae; genus Furcula; species Furcula furcula. The sequence goes on along the minus strand of OU452247.1, from coordinate 28,689,046 downwards.
TGTACATTGAAGATATTTTGAAAATTATGTTTGGAGGGCATTCCATAACCGATACTAAAGCCAAAAATGTATTATTTTTTTATTTTTGTCTGTCTGTCGGTCTGTCTGTCTGTCTGTCTGTATCTCGGCTGAGCATCACGCCGAAACTACTAGATGGATTGAAATGAAACTTGGCATGATTTGAGTTAATACTCCGAGGTAGGACATAGGATACTTTTTATCTCGACATTCAGCACGGTTCCCTTGGGAGAGGGGACTAAAGTCAAAATGTGTACTTGGTTATACGCTTGCTCCGATTTAACACTTGCTTTTTCATTATAATTATAATAAATATTTGTAAGGGAATACCCATAGACAGTTGTTTGGAAATCGATCAGGTTAATAATGTTTGGACATCGATCAGGTTAAGCAACGTTAGGTAAGGTCATTAAATAGATGGGTGACCGTTTAACGCCATTTGAACTAAACTTCTCCGTGCTTCTGAGGGCAAGTACAAAGTGGGTCCAAGTTTTTAACCGACTTTAAAAAAGGAGGTTTTGTATTCTATGCGAATGTATATTATTGAAAGTATAGTTAACGTAAACACAGCGCGGGCGGAGCTGCGTGGGTCAGCTAGTAGCTTAATATTATCTATACAAATAAATTTAAAAAGGATTTTAATAAAACGAGAATGAGCCAAAGATAAAAGAAAGGGGATGTTTACAGGGCGAGAGATGTCATCAGATAATAGATTATACAGTGGTACTATAAGTCTAGAGCAGGAAAAAAACATATGTTCCAAGGAACCCTCGTCCAGTCGCACAAAGAGTGATCCCGTACCCGAATCTTAGCCAGGAACACTGGCGTGCACACGAATCCCAGTCGCAGTCTAATTATTGTTGACGTTGCCAATTTATTAATATTTTTATGTTTGTAAAACCAAGGTTTTGCCGGTATATAATATAATATATATATATATATTCTGAGACAATCCACACACGGTCATCTGATCCCAAACTAGGCAGAGCCTGTACTATGGAAACCAGACAACTGATACTAATACTTATATACTTTTTTTTGTAAATATATTTGAGTTTTTTTTCAACTTAGGGTAGAGTACAAGTTTCATCAAAATCGGTCCAGTAGTTTAAGATATATAAACTTTTTATGTTTTCAGTAAGTTACTGTAACGTAGATGTTCGAGTTGCGTGATAATGCTGATACCTATTTTGCTTAAAAGTCACTAAAAAGTCTTAAATAAACTATTTAAAAAAACATAAAAACCGACTTCAAGGTAAATTATTTAGAAAGCATAAAATAACGATAATATATTGAAGTCAGTGTCAGCTCGTGCTAGTGTTAGACATGATGTGCTAGCACCGACTTCAATATATTATCGTTATTTTATGCTTTTTAGATAATTTACTTGAAGTCGGTTTTTTTTTAAATAGTTTTTTTTTCTTTACAAGATCAAAATTGTATACATTTTCCTACATATAGTCTGACAAGGACAGATACATAACGAGAAAAGTAAGAGAAAACGAGATGGCTATATTTTTAACCGACTTCAAAAAAGGAGGTTCTGTATTCGACGCGTATGTATGTAATATTAATAAAAATGCGTAATATTCATATATGTTAGTCTATGTGGGCTTCTAAACGAATTTACCAAATTTCACGAGTGTATGTATGTATGTATGTATGTATGTATGTATGTATGTATGTATGTAGGTTTGTCCGCGGATTTCTCAGAAACTACAAGTCCGATTTCGAAAATTCTTTTTGCAATAGTTAGAGTATCTTTCAACTTAGGGTAGAGTACAAATTTCATCAAAATCGGTCCAGTAGTTTAAGAGATATAAACTTTTTATGTTTTCAGTAAGTTACTGTAATGTAGACGTTCGAGTTTCGTGATAGTGCTGATACCTATCTTGGTAAAATAAGTCACTAAAAAGTGTTAAATAAACTATTTTTAAAAAAATAAAAACCGACTTCAAAGTAAATTATCTAAAAAGCATAAAATAACGAAAATATTATTGAAGTTGGTGCAGAATATACACAGCAGGTACGCTAACACCAACTTCAATAATATTTTCGTTATTTTATGCTTTTTAGATAATTTACTTTGAAGTCGGTTTTTATTTTTTTTAAAATAGTTTGTGCGTTCCGTTGTCAGCGTTGGTTAAACGCTTGTCAGCAGTGTTGCCAATTCAGTGTTTTTATAGCTAGATTTAGCTATAAATCAACTACAAATAATTCGATCTAGCTATTAAGCTATTTTTATCTACAATTTTTAGCTTTTTTATATTTACCCGTATTACTATAATAAAGAAAGATACAATCATAACATAGAACGACAAGTGAAACCGCAGACGTACTACAGATGCTACGCATCGTAATGAAACTGACACGATGACCGTAGAGTAACGTAAAGGGTAAGTTGCCGGATATGTGGCGGATGGTTCATTATCTAATCTCCGAAAACAGAAACATTTGAATGTTTGGAAGTTGAAATAAGTGTTTATATTTTTTTTAGTTTATATCATAATAAACTAAAGTAGGGCCAATTAATTGGATCACATTTGACGGAACCTTGTAATGGCGGGCATAAAATATTATTAAATTTTCAAAGTAAGAACTACCCAATTGCTTAACTTTTTTGAATTACGATTACATATTTATTGATTTGACTTTGACTTTTGAAACAGAATAAAGAAACTGACTGTCAAATGTGATCTATTAAACATTGAATATTTTAAAATTACTAAAACAAAAATTTGTCTATAATAGAACTTAGGGAGAAAGGCATAACCTTTCTAACAGTGAAAAAATAGTACTATAGGTACTATTGGTGGTACCACGGACAATAAACGTTTTTTAAGGATTCTTTTAAAATTCAGCTTTTGTTGTTTGTAATGGAATTAAATAGACTGTAAGTACAATATAAGTACTGTGAATTTAATAGAAAAATCTAACAAAACTAAATTAATAGCTTTTTGGCGCTATAATTTTTCCTCATTACTCACTCTGTCGTCGGGTTTTGAGTAAGTGAAGGCTGTAATTGACATTAGTATAACTATTTTACATGAAAACATAATGAAGCATTTGCAAATCAAACATTTTCGTCTTTATATCCTTTTAAAATATAGCACAATTTGCTGAATCACTTTTACGTCTGTAATCGAATTTCTAAAGCTCTTTACTCTCATGGACTATTATCAGCCCTCCCATTAGCATTAAGGAGTAAGCAGAAAAGCTGCAAGCTCAAGTATCTGGCTATCTACGTTTAAGTGTGCTCCCGGAAATCGGCGGCAATGCCGCGCCATCTGGAGGCATTAATGTGTTATAATGGTGTAAAGGCTACACTCCACTGTAACCAACGCTGAAATCATTATTTTTAAATTTTAAGAGTCTTAATTTTTTTGTGATAGTTTAATTTTGGCTGCATGAAAACCTCTATTTCAGAATTGAAACGTAGCGTGGATCATACTGGAAATATTCTGCACCAAACTGAAGTGTGTTTAATATGTTTTTCCGACTGACAGAAATGGCGAAAAATATTATGAAAGCATATATAATAAGCTTAAGCGAACTATGTTAGTTGTATTTATGTACCGGTTTGATAGAGTGTCTTCCATCAGAGACCAAAACAACACCTAGACCCGTGGCTGTTCAATGGAAAATGCCGCCTCAATCAAAGGAACACCATGCTCTGGGGCATGCCTCTGGCAATAGCATCCTTGCGGCGAAACCACACGAGTTGAGAATTTTGATTCACCAAAACCAGCCTTTTAGACCTGATAGCCGTGCTGTCCTTACATTCAACCACCTTTTAACCAATATACACCTGCTGTTATTGGTGCTTTAAAGCTGCTGTAAAGAGGATGTTTTTTCTTATAGTAAGTGAGGACTGCTTACTTCACCGCACATTTGCACCGCTTGGTGGAGGGTAACCTTTACTGAAATTGTCGGTTTCGCTATCGCGATAGGCTTTTTGTTTAGTTTCTCTTCTAGTTAGGGTTGCTGAAGGATGGCGTACAGTAGTTTTTGAATCCACTAACATCGAGATATAATTTCCTAGTAGTGCTCTAAAATTTCTAGTTAAAAATTATTTTTTTCATTTGTATTGAATAGTCCATGATTCTTCATGTGTACGCCTGTAAATAGATTTTTACACTAAAATACTATATTTGTACTTTGTTTTGGTTATTTAGAGGTGTAAGCAGAAAATGGTGACCCGTAAAATAAATTTAAACTAAATAATTAATAAATAAAGTATAATGATATTGTAACGAGTTTAATTCCAATTCTACTTTAAATTATGGCTTCCATCGTTTACAGATGATTCTGCCAACGACAAGTTTGTAAAAAACGCAAGTAGGTATTATAATGAGAAATGATCGGTTAAAAATATTGATTGGGCGGTAAACACGAGAAAGGAAATAAACTATTTAAAAAAGAATAAAAACCGACTTCAAAGTAAATTATCTAAAAAGCATAAAATAACGAAAATATATTGAAGTCGGTGCTAGCACATCATGTTAACTAACACTAGCACCAGCTGACACCGACTTCAATATATTTTCGTTATTTTATGCTTTTTAGATAATTTACTTTGAAGTCGGTTTTTATTTTTTTTTAAATAGTTTATTTAACACTTTTTAGTGACTTATTTTACCAAAATAGGTATCAGCACTATCACGCAACTCGAACGTCTACGTTACAGTAACTTACTGAAAACATAAAAAGTTTATATCTCTTAAGCTACTGGACCGATTTTGATGAAACTTGTACTCTACCCTAAGTTGAAAAATACTCTAACTATTGCAGAAAGAATTTTCAAAATCGGACTTGTAATTTCCGAGAAATCCGTGGACAAACCTACATACATACCTACATACATACATACATACATACATACACTCATAAAATTTGGTAAATTTGTTTAGAAGCCCACATAGACTATCATATATTAATATTACGCATTTTATCAATATTACATACATACGCGTCGAATAGAGACCCTTCTTTTTGAAGCCGGTTAAAAACAAATAGCTATTAAAAATCTTCTTTCTTCAGTTTTCACTGTTTGCCTGATTCTGTCAGAATGAGTGTCATTGTCGTCAATTGTGCTCTACGTTGTCTCTAGTCTCTCTACATAGACTCTAAGAACGAAGATTAAAAATTAAAATAGAAGAGAGAAGAAAAAAAATAGTATTTATATTAATTATCTTCTATACTTACTTATAATAAAACTGTAACAGGTCCAATTCTGTACATTGAAGATATTTTGAAAATTATGTTTGGAGGGCATTCCATAACCGATACTAAAGCCAAAAATGTATTATTTTTTATTTTTGTCTGTCTGTCGGTCTGTCTGTCTGTCTGTCTGTATCTCGGCTGAGCATCACGCCGAAACTACTAGATGGATTGAAATGAAACTTGGCATGATTTGAGTTAATACTCCGAGGTAGGACATAGGATACTTTTTATCTCGACATTCAGCACGGTTCCCTTGGGAGAGGGGACTAAAGTCAAAATGTGTACTTGGTTATACGCTTGCTCCGATTTAACACTTGCTTTTTCATTATAATTATAATAAATATTTGTAAGGGAATACCCATAGACAGTTGTTTGGAAATCGATCAGGTTAATAATGTTTGGACATCGATCAGGTTAAGCAACGTTAGGTAAGGTCATTAAATAGATGGGTGACCGTTTAACGCCATTTGAACTAAACTTCTCCGTGCTTCTGAGGGCAAGTACAAAGTGGGTCCAAGGTTTTAACCGACTTTAAAAAAGGAGGTTTTGTATTCTATGCGAATGTATATTATTGAAAGTATAGTTAACGTAAACACAGCGCGGGCGGAGCTGCGTGGGTCAGCTAGTAGCTTAATATTATCTATACAAATAAATTTAAAAAGGATTTTAATAAAACGAGAATGAGCCAAAGATAAAAGAAAGGGGATGTTTACAGGGCGAGAGATGTCATCAGATAATAGATTATACAGTGGTACTATAAGTCTAGAGCAGGAAAAAAACATATGTTCCAAGGAACCCTCGTCCAGTCGCACAAAGAGTGATCCCGTACCCGAATCTTAGCCAGGAACACTGGCGTGCACACGAATCCCAGTCGCAGTCTAATTATTGTTGACGTTGCCAATTTATTAATATTTTTATGTTTGTAAAACCAAGGTTTTGCCGGTATATAATATAATATATATATATATTCTGAGACAATCCACACACGGTCATCTGATCCCAAACTAGGCAGAGCCTGTACTATGGAAACCAGACAACTGATACTAATACTTATATACTTTTTTTTGTAAATATATTTGAGTTTTTTTTCAACTTAGGGTAGAGTACAAGTTTCATCAAAATCGGTCCAGTAGTTTAAGATATATAAACTTTTTATGTTTTCAGTAAGTTACTGTAACGTAGATGTTCGAGTTGCGTGATAATGCTGATACCTATTTTGCTTAAAAGTCACTAAAAAGTCTTAAATAAACTATTTAAAAAAACATAAAAACCGACTTCAAGGTAAATTATTTAGAAAGCATAAAATAACGATAATATATTGAAGTCAGTGTCAGCTCGTGCTAGTGTTAGACATGATGTGCTAGCACCGACTTCAATATATTATCGTTATTTTATGCTTTTTAGATAATTTACTTGAAGTCGGTTTTTTTTTAAATAGTTTTTTTTTTCTTTACAAGATCAAAATTGTATACATTTTCCTACATATAGTCTGACAAGGACAGATACATAACGAGAAAAGTAAGAGAAAACGAGATGGCTATATTTTGTGCGTTCCGTTGTCAGCGTTGGTTAAACGCTTGTCAGCAGTGTTGCCAATTCAGTGTTTTTATAGCTAGATTTAGCTATAAATCAACTACAAATAATTCGATCTAGCTATTAAGCTATTTTTATCTACAATTTTTAGCTTTTTTATATTTACCCGTATTACTATAATAAAGAAAGATACAATCATAACATAGAACGACAAGTGAAACCGCAGACGTACTACAGATGCTACGCATCGTAATGAAACTGACACGATGACCGTAGAGTAACGTAAAGGGTAAGTTGCCGGATATGTGGCGGATGGTTCATTATCTAATCTCCGAAAACAGAAACATTTGAATGTTTGGAAGTTGAAATAAGTGTTTATATTTTTTTTAGTTTATATCATAATAAACTAAAGTAGGGCCAATTAATTGGATCACATTTGACGGAACCTTGTAATGGCGGGCATAAAATATTATTAAATTTTCAAAGTAAGAACTACCCAATTGCTTAACTTTTTTGAATTACGATTACATATTTATTGATTTGACTTTGACTTTTGAAACAGAATAAAGAAACTGACTGTCAAATGTGATCTATTAAATATTGAATATTTTAAAATTACTAAAACAAAAATTAGTCTATAATAGAACTTAGGGAGAAAGGCATAACCTTTCTAACAGTGAAAAAATAGTACTATAGGTACTATTGGTGGTACCACGGACAATAAACGTTTTTTAAGGATTCTTTTAAAATTCAGCTTTTGTTGTTTGTAATGGAATTAAATAGACTGTAAGTACAATATAAGTACTGTGAATTTAATAGAAAAATCTAACAAAACTAAATTAATAGCTTTTTGGCGCTATAATTTTTCCTCATTACTCACTCTGTCGTCGGGTTTTGAGTAAGTGAAGGCTGTAATTGACATTAGTATAACTATTTTACATGAAAACATAATGAAGCATTTGCAAATCAAACATTTTCGTCTTTATATCCTTTTAAAATATAGCACAATTTGCTGAATCACTTTTACGTCTGTAATCGAATTTCTAAAGCTCTTTACTCTCATGGACTATTATCAGCCCTCCCATTAGCATTAAGGAGTAAGCAGAAAAGCTGCAAGCTCAAGTATCTGGCTATCTACGTTTAAGTGTGCTCCCGGAAATCGGCGGCAATGCCGCGCCATCTGGAGGCATTAATGTGTTATAATGGTGTAAAGGCTACACTCCACTGTAACCAACGCTGAAATCATTATTTTTAAATTTTAAGAGTCTTAATTTTTTTGTGATAGTTTAATTTTGGCTGCATGAAAACCTCTATTTCAGAATTGAAACGTAGCGTGGATCATACTGGAAATATTCTGCACCAAACTGAAGTGTGTTTAATATGTTTTTCCGACTGACAGAAATGGCGAAAAATATTATGAAAGCATATATAATGTAGCCTAGTCGGCGAGCATGAGCTATTAAATAAAAACACTAAATAGGACTACACAAATTTATTTACATAAAATTAATTAATTACAGAGAAGAATACAGGGAGATTCGTTATTTGGTTATAGCTTGTTCGATTCTACAAATGGTTGGTAACTCAACTAAACAGTTGGAGGGCGCGAGAACGGCGAGCCCTCGGACGATGTCTTCGGCTGGCTGAAGCCTGGAGTCCTCGCAGGGAGGAACCGGACTATCGTCCCGGTCGCAGTAGCCGGCGTAGACCCGGAAACGGAGAAACTGATCAACCTTGATCAGCTCGGCGAGACCTCAACTCGGAGGTGGCAACCCTCTAACCAGAGGAAGATTCTTGCCGTAGCAGTAAAACCCTGGAACGCCAGATATGCGTCCCTGTAGTCGCCGCTCCCTTACCGCGACCCTCTCCCGACCAACCTCAGTTGGTGGAAGTTGGCGCAAAAGAGCGACGATTACAAGAAGGTAAAACACACATAAAAGGCCAGGAGAATATAGATTCGCCTGGTATAAAAAGACTAAAACCTAACAGGTAGGAGATGCCTATTTAAAACAAGAAAGAATTTACACAGTTATTAACCTACATTCTTATAACTAAGTACAACTTACCAGTTAATACTGGGTATGTTCACTGAATTTATTTATTAATACAGATTCTGATAAAAATAACTTATATGGAATAAACTATTCTTCACGATTCCAACTCAACTGTGGAACGTGTGTTCCAGGCAAAGACTATTTGATGTGTGTGAGACCTATGCGCTGCATTAAAAATATCGAGTTACAAAAGAAGGGATGGAAAGGTCTAGAAGACTCCGCCCACATTCTGCCTAGCAACTCGATTTCCTTTGTCTCTCGTTGAGACACTATTTTATTTGCAGGTATTAAAAGAAATGATGGCACAAGCGAGCGGCTATACCACGCCCCTTAATAACTAAATACCTTCCTACGTGAAAATTGTAAAAGAACAAAGAAATATATAAAAGTTTTATTCTTTTGGTGAAAAGAATAGCAGAGAAGCTTGCTGCAGCTTCCATCAACCCCAAGCTACCATATTATATAAACTATCTAACGAATTTATAGCGAATCTAAAAGATATGGAAACTACTCCACTAAGCGCCTGACCTAGTTATCTGAGCACAATGTCTTGTACCCTTGTTTTATTAAAAACGAAATAGGAACTATAATATATTTCTTAATAAGTCTGTTTTTCGTAATTATTTGTTATAATATAGTGAAAAACAATGTAGCTATGCTACATATCCCCCTCGCTTAGTAAGAGTTTTGTTCTCTACTACCTAAAGAACAAAACTCCCGAAGGAAATTACCCTGATAGCTTACTACAATCATACATCACTTTCATACAACCAATCATTCAAGGTAGCGGCAGCAATCTTTATAGAAGCGATTCCTGTCGCCTGCATGCGAAATAGAGATCACAATCGTATCAGATTATGCGCTCATACTATCAGTGCAAGATGTTAAATGTTTTGGAGATAAGCAGCTAACTAAACCTACACAATGAATATTGACTATATATTTTCTCAACGTAAATGGTACAACAGTATAATGCCCTAAAAAGAACTGCGTCGACACAGCGCGACACAGCAAACGGTGTATATAAGACACCAACACGGTGTATAAAAGACACCAAAACGCTGTATAAAAGACAGCAAAACGAGTTTAGATACACAGCGATCTACTCTCATCAACTAAGACACCAATAAAACTGTTGACCGATTCAAAAGAATTGAAAAGAAAAAAAATATGTAGTCAATATAGGTAATTTATGATAGCTTCTTCATTAATATAAGTAAACCCCAAGAAAAAAACCCTAATAAAAATAAACATAACCTACGGCCTAAGGCTTATTTAAGAAGTGGCCTAACCCCGCTTCCGTACTTTTCTTGTGGCACGAACACACTGAAAAAATAAATATATATAAGTATGTCCCCATAGTATAAGTACAGATGAAAAGAAAAGTTAATATTGGCTTGTTTATACAGTTATTAAAATCCGCTGTTTAGAAAAGACGTTACGACGGCTTATTTTTGGTTGGAGTCCGTAACCCCCGCTCCAGAAAAATACAAAGGACAGTATTAAGAGGAAGAAGAAAATCATAAAAACCTCGTTGATTTATTGTTAAAAAAAACTAATAAAAAAATTGTTTATGAGTAATGACTCGCATACAAACATACAACTTACTATAGTATTAATCACCCATGGATATAAAATACTGAAAAAAAAAAATTGTTTCTGAGAAACAACTAACAGACATACTAACATACCACAGAATATCGTATCATATTCTGCTAAACGGATACTAGTTAAAAAAAAAAAAAAAAATTTAGTAAAAAAAACTAACAGACGGACATACATACTGCCGTAGTAACTATCTAAATCTACTACTTAGTAAAACAAAAGTTTTCTAAAAAAATATTTTTTTTTGTTTATAGGAATTAACTAAAAGACGAACATACATACTGTATAATTTCGCAATTCACCGCAGTACCGAATGAATTTAAAAAAAAAATTTGAGTGAAAAAAAAAAAAATATTTTATGAGATATAACAAGAAGACATACATACGGAATGGCGCAGTGTGTTAATACTGCGGTGTGTTAACACCGTTATGTATTCAGAATACTAATAAAAATTAATTAAAAAAAATATTTTATGATCTGAAACTAAACAGACATACATACAAAATAGGTACCTACATACCTACTTATCCCTACTGCTGTAAAACAAACAGCACGAACACTATTAAAATAATGTTTAAAAAAAATCAAAAGTATCAACCCTATTTGTAAATCACTATGAATGTTTAAGCACTACATAAACCACTAAAAACTACACTACACTTTACTAGTAGCAAGTAACCATAATATCTACTAAGTTCACTAAATACGTTTGTACTGGTTGACCTACTTATTTACGGAATGTAAACAAAGTTAATGATCGACTATGTGTGATTGTACTGCGGCTAGCGTTAAACATTTCTGATAAGCGATATCAAAAATATCAACTATAATATTGGAGGTAGTTCTGTGACAACCCACATTCCTCAACGGCCGAGACGCACGGCGATGTACCATAATGGCAGGAACACATCGATATAATATAATTATTATATCGATAATACAAGAAGCTAAAAAAATTTTGTTTTATGATGGTTGATGGAAAGCTGACTGGTAAATCATAGTAGAAGTTATAATATAGAAATAGTGTGCCCATAGTACAAGTTATGTAAAAAACATTAATACCTTTAAAAAAATTATATTTCAATATTACGTTCATTAATTGTCTAAAGTTCGATATTAATTATGTCAAGTTTAAAAATAATGTTGTATTTAAGTCAAAAATTGATTAAATATACTAATATTGCCGAATTAATGATTCTGGCTAAAAAACTATACTATGTATACTACTAACTTGACTATGTTTTAACTTGCACTTTACCCGGGAAAGAAAACTACTTAATAAAATCATTTTGATTCTATACGAATAAATTATTTAAAAAAATGTGCTGGCGACTAAACCCGCCATTAGGCAATTTATATTGCTAGAATAATAAAAAAAATACCGGGTAAAATCTTTGCGTTGGAATCGTGAAAAAATAGACCTATACGTGATAATACCTATACAGGATTACACAAAACACACAATACACAACAGAATTATCGGTCGTGGCTGAAAATACACATAAAATACAAAAAATAAATTATAATTAGGCCAGGAATAATTACGTAAAAAAAATATTTTGGAAGAAAAAAAAAATACACAAAACACAGCGTTGGTGGTATGCTGTGGTGTCACTAGGCCCCCTATCTAGTGACCCTAGATCTGCGGCTGAAGGCCTACAGACCTAGTTTACGAAAAACCTGCCACGGAATTCGCTCCGTGGTTCCTATAATCGCCTCTTACGATACCCTAGGATGAGTAGGGGTGGACCGATTCTGCAAAGTAGGCCGGGTACCACACGGCGGGGGGCAGCGAGAATGAAAAAATCTTCCAACCACGACACGAAATAAAAAAAAACACGCCAACCACCACCAAAAGAAAAAAAAACGAACAAGCTATAAAAACCACGTTGGCGCCAGTGTAGCCTAGTCGGCGAGCATGAGCTATTAAATAAAAACACTAAATAGGACTACACAAATTTATTTACATAAAATTAATTAATTACAGAGAAGAATACAGGGAGATTCGTTATTTGGTTATAGCTTGTTCGATTCTACAAATGGTTGGTAACTCAACTAAACAGTTGGAGGGCGCGAGAACGGCGAGCCCTCGGACGATGTCTTCGGCTGGCTGAAGCCTGGAGTCCTCGCAGGGAGGAACCGGACTATCGTCCCGGTCGCAGTAGCCGGCGTAGACCCGGAAATGGAGAAACTGATCAACCTTGATCAGCTCGGCGAGACCTCAACTCGGAGGTGGCAACCCTCTAACCAGAGGAAGATTCTTGCCGTAGCAGTAAAACCCTGGAACGCCAGATATGCGTCCCTGTAGTCGCCGCTCCCTTACCGCGACCCTCTCCCGACCAACCTCAGTTGGTGGAAGTTGGCGCAAAAGAGCGACGATTACAAGAAGGTAAAACACACATAAAAGGCCAGGAGAATATAGATTCGCCTGGTATAAAAAGACTAAAACCTAACAGGTAGGAGATGCCTATTTAAAACAAGAAAGAATTTACACAGTTATTAACCTACATTCTTATAACTAAGTACAACTTACCAGTTAATACTGGGTATGTTCACTGAATTTATTTATTAATACAGATTCTGATAAAAATAACTTATATGGAATAAACTATTCTTCACGATTCCAACTCAACTGTGGAACGTGTGTTCCAGGCAAAGACTATTTGATGTGTGTGAGACCTATGCGCTGCATTAAAAATATCGAGTTACAAAAGAAGGGATGGAAAGGTCTAGAAGACTCCGCCCACATTCTGCCTAGCAACTCGATTTCCTTTGTCTCTCGTTGAGACACTATTTTATTTGCAGGTATTAAAAGAAATGATGGCACAAGCGAGCGGCTATACCACGCCCCTTAATAACTAAATACCTTCCTACGTGAAAATTGTAAAAGAACAAAGAAATATATAAAAGTTTTATTCTTTTGGTGAAAAGAATAGCAGAGAAGCTTGCTGCAGCTTCCATCAACCCCAAGCTACCATATTATATAAACTATCTAACGAATTTATAGCGAATCTAAAAGATATGGAAACTACTCCACTAAGCGCCTGACCTAGTTATCTGAGCACAATGTCTTGTACCCTTGTTTTATTAAAAACGAAATAGGAACTATAATATATTTCTTAATAAGTCTGTTTTTCGTAATTATTTGTTATAATATAGTGAAAAACAATGTAGCTATGCTACAATAATAAGCTTAAGCGAACTATGTTAGTTGTATTTATGTACCGGTTTGATAGAGTGTCTTCCATCAGAGACCAAAACAACACCTAGACCCGTGGCTGTTCAATGGAAAATGCCGCCTCAATCAAAGGAACACCATGCTCTGGGGCATGCCTCTGGCAATAGCATCCTTGCGGCGAAACCACACGAGTTGAGAATTTTGATTCACCAAAACCAGCCTTTTAGACCTGATAGCCGTGCTGTCCTTACATTCAACCACCTTTTAACCAATATACACCTGCTGTTATTGGTGCTTTAAAGCTGCTGTAAAGAGGATGTTTTTTCTTATAGTAAGTGAGGACTGCTTACTTCACCGCACATTTGCACCGCTTGGTGGAGGGTAACCTTTACTGAAATTGTCGGTTTCGCTATCGCGATAGGCTTTTTGTTTAGTTTCTCTTCTAGTTAGGGTTGCTGAAGGATGGCGTACAGTAGTTTTTGAATCCACTAACATCGAGATATAATTTCCTAGTAGTGCTCTAAAATTTCTAGTTAAAAATTATTTTTTTCATTTGTATTGAATAGTCCATGATTCTTCATGTGTACGCCTGTAAATAGATTTTTACACTAAAATACTATATTTGTACTTTGTTTTGGTTATTTAGAGGTGTAAGCAGAAAATGGTGACCCGTAAAATAAATTTAAACTAAATAATTAATAAATAAAGTATAATGATATTGTAACGAGTTTAATTCCAATTCTACTTTAAATTATGGCTTCCATCGTTTACAGATGATTCTGCCAACGACAAGTTTGTAAAAAACGCAAGTAGGTATTATAATGAGAAATGATCGGTTAAAAATATTGATTGGGCGGTAAACACGAGAAAGGAAATAAACTATTTAAAAAAAAATAAAAACCGACTTCAAAGTAAATTATCTAAAAAGCATAAAATAACGAAAATATATTGAAGTCGGTGCTAGCACATCATGTTAACTAACACTAGCACCAGCTGACACCGACTTCAATATATTTTCGTTATTTTATGCTTTTTAGATAATTTACTTTGAAGTCGGTTTTTATTTTTTTTTAAATAGTTTATTTAACACTTTTTAGTGACTTATTTTACCAAAATAGGTATCAGCACTATCACGCAACTCGAACGTCTACGTTACAGTAACTTACTGAAAACATAAAAAGTTTATATCTCTTAAGCTACTGGACCGATTTTGATGAAACTTGTACTCTACCCTAAGTTGAAAAATACTCTAACTATTGCAAAAAGAATTTTCAAAATCGGACTTGTAGTTTCCGAGAATTCCGTGGACAAACCTACATACATACCTACATACATACATACATACATACATACACTCATAAAATTTGGTAAATTTGTTTAGAAGCCCACATAGACTATCATATATTAATATTACGCATTTTATCAATATTACATACATACGCGTCGAATAGAGACCCTTCTTTTTGAAGCCGGTTAAAAACAAATAGCTATTAAAAATCTTCTTTCTTCAGTTTTCACTGTTTGCCTGATTCTGTCAGAATGAGTGTCATTGTCGTCAATTGTGCTCTACGTTGTCTCTAGTCTCTCTACATAGACTCTAAGAACGAAGATTAAAAATTAAAATAGAAGAGAGAAGAAAAAAAATAGTATTTATATTAATTATCTTCTATACTTACTTATAATAAAACTGTAACAGGTCCAATTCTGTACATTGAAGATATTTTGAAAATTATGTTTGGAGGGCATTCCATAACCGATACTAAAGCCAAAAATGTATTATTTTTTATTTTTGTCTGTCTGTCGGTCTGTCTGTCTGTCTGTCTGTATCTCGGCTGAGCATCACGCCGAAACTACTAGATGGATTGAAATGAAACTTGGCATGATTTGAGTTAATACTCCGAGGTAGGACATAGGATACTTTTTATCTCGACATTCAGCACGGTTCCCTTGGGAGAGGGGACTAAAGTCAAAATGTGTACTTGGTTATACGCTTGCTCCGATTTAACACTTGCTTTTTCATTATAATTATAATAAATATTTGTAAGGGAATACCCATAGACAGTTGTTTGGAAATCGATCAGGTTAATAATGTTTGGACATCGATCAGGTTAAGCAACGTTAGGTAAGGTCATTAAATAGATGGGTGACCGTTTAACGCCATTTGAACTAAACTTCTCCGTGCTTCTGAGGGCAAGTACAAAGTGGGTCCAAGTTTTTAACCGACTTTAAAAAAGGAGGTTTTGTATTCTATGCGAATGTATATTATTGAAAGTATAGTTAACGTAAACACAGCGCGGGCGGAGCTGCGTGGGTCAGCTAGTAGCTTAATATTATCTATACAAATAAATTTAAAAAGGATTTTAATAAAACGAGAATGAGCCAAAGATAAAAGAAAGGGGATGTTTACAGGGCGAGAGATGTCATCAGATAATAGATTATACAGTGGTACTATAAGTCTAGAGCAGGAAAAAAACATATGTTCCAAGGAACCCTCGTCCAGTTGCACAAAGAGTGATCCCGTACCCGAATCTTAGCCAGGAACACTGGCGTGCACACGAATCCCAGTCGCAGTCTAATTATTGTTGACGTTGCCAATTTATTAATATTTTTATGTTTGTAAAACCAAGGTTTTGCCGGTATATAATATAATATATATATATATTCTGAGACAATCCACACACGGTCATCTGATCCCAAACTAGGCAGAGCCTGTACTATGGAAACCAGACAACTGATACTAATACTTATATACTTTTTTTTGTAAATATATTTGAGTTTTTTTTCAACTTAGGGTAGAGTACAAGTTTCATCAAAATCGGTCCAGTAGTTTAAGATATATAAACTTTTTATGTTTTCAGTAAGTTACTGTAACGTAGATGTTCGAGTTGCGTGATAATGCTGATACCTATTTTGCTTAAAAGTCACTAAAAAGTCTTAAATAAACTATTTAAAAAAACATAAAAACCGACTTCAAGGTAAATTATTTAGAAAGAATAAAATAACGATAATATATTGAAGTCAGTGTCAGCTCGTGCTAGTGTTAGACATGATGTGCTAGCACCGACTTCAATATATTATCGTTATTTTATGCTTTTTAGATAATTTACTTGAAGTCGGTTTTTTTTAAATAGTTTTTTTTTCTTTACAAGATCAAAATTGTATACATTTTCCTACATATAGTCTGACAAGGACAGATACATAACGAGAAAAGTAAGAGAAAACGAGATGGCTATATTTTGTGCGTTCCGTTGTCAGCGTTGGTTAAACGCTTGTCAGCAGTGTTGCCAATTCAGTGTTTTTATAGCTAGATTTAGCTATAAATCAACTACAAATAATTCGATCTAGCTATTAAGCTATTTTTATCTACAATTTTTAGCTTTTTTATATTTACCCGTATTACTATAATAAAGAAAGATACAATCATAACATAGAACGACAAGTGAAACCGCAGACGTACTACAGATGCTACGCATCGTAATGAAACTGACACGATGACCGTAGAGTAACGTAAAGGGTAAGTTGCCGGATATGTGGCGGATGGTTCATTATCTAATCTCCGAAAACAGAAACATTTGAATGTTTGGAAGTTGAAATAAGTGTTTATATTTTTTTTAGTTTATATCATAATAAACTAAAGTAGGGCCAATTAATTGGATCACATTTGACGGAACCTTGTAATGGCGGGCATAAAATATTATTAAATTTTCAAAGTAAGAACTACCCAATTGCTTAACTTTTTTGAATTACGATTACATATTTATTGATTTGACTTTGACTTTTGAAACAGAATAAAGAAACTGACTGTCAAATGTGATCTATTAAATATTGAATATTTTAAAATTACTAAAACAAAAATTAGTCTATAATAGAACTTAGGGAGAAAGGCATAACCTTTCTAACAGTGAAAAAATAGTACTATAGGTACTATTGGTGGTACCACGGACAATAAACGTTTTTTAAGGATTCTTTTAAAATTCAGCTTTTGTTGTTTGTAATGGAATTAAATAGACTGTAAGTACAATATAAGTACTGTGAATTTAATAGAAAAATCTAACAAAACTAAATTAATAGCTTTTTGGCGCTATAATTTTTCCTCATTACTCACTCTGTCGTCGGGTTTTGAGTAAGTGAAGGCTGTAATTGACATTAGTATAACTATTTTACATGAAAACATAATGAAGCATTTGCAAATCAAACATTTTCGTCTTTATATCCTTTTAAAATATAGCACAATTTGCTGAATCACTTTTACGTCTGTAATCGAATTTCTAAAGCTCTTTACTCTCATGGACTATTATCAGCCCTCCCATTAGCATTAAGGAGTAAGCAGAAAAGCTGCAAGCTCAAGTATCTGGCTATCTACGTTTAAGTGTGCTCCCGGAAATCGGCGGCAATGCCGCGCCATCTGGAGGCATTAATGTGTTATAATGGTGTAAAGGCTACACTCCACTGTAACCAACGCTGAAATCATTATTTTTAAATTTTAAGAGTCTTAATTTTTTTGTGATAGTTTAATTTTGGCTGCATGAAAACCTCTATTTCAGAATTGAAACGTAGCGTGGATCATACTGGAAATATTCTGCACCAAACTGAAGTGTGTTTAATATGTTTTTCCGACTGACAGAAATGGCGAAAAATATTATGAAAGCATATATAATAAGCTTAAGCGAACTATGTTAGTTGTATTTATGTACCGGTTTGATAGAGTGTCTTCCATCAGAGACCAAAACAACACCTAGACCCGTGGCTGTTCAATGGAAAATGCCGCCTCAATCAAAGGAACACCATGCTCTGGGGCATGCCTCTGGCAATAGCATCCTTGCGGCGAAACCACACGAGTTGAGAATTTTGATTCACCAAAACCAGCCTTTTAGACCTGATAGCCGTGCTGTCCTTACATTCAACCACCTTTTAACCAATATACACCTGCTGTTATTGGTGCTTTAAAGCTGCTGTAAAGAGGATGTTTTTTCTTATAGTAAGTGAGGACTGCTTACTTCACCGCACATTTGCACCGCTTGGTGGAGGGTAACCTTTACTGAAATTGTCGGTTTCGCTATCGCGATAGGCTTTTTGTTTAGTTTCTCTTCTAGTTAGGGTTGCTGAAGGATGGCGTACAGTAGTTTTTGAATCCACTAACATCGAGATATAATTTCCTAGTAGTGCTCTAAAATTTCTAGTTAAAAATTATTTTTTTCATTTGTATTGAATAGTCCATGATTCTTCATGTGTACGCCTGTAAATAGATTTTTACACTAAAATACTATATTTGTACTTTGTTTTGGTTATTTAGAGGTGTAAGCAGAAAATGGTGACCCGTAAAATAAATTTAAACTAAATAATTAATAAATAAAGTATAATGATATTGTAACGAGTTTAATTCCAATTCTACTTTAAATTATGGCTTCCATCGTTTACAGATGATTCTGCCAACGACAAGTTTGTAAAAAACGCAAGTAGGTATTATAATGAGAAATGATCGGTTAAAAATATTGATTGGGCGGTAAACACGAGAAAGGAAATAAACTATTTAAAAAAAAATAAAAACCGACTTCAAAGTAAATTATCTAAAAAGCATAAAATAACGAAAATATATTGAAGTCGGTGCTAGCACATCATGTTAACTAACACTAGCACCAGCTGACACCGACTTCAATATATTTTCGTTATTTTATGCTTTTTAGATAATTTACTTTGAAGTCGGTTTTTTTTTTTTTTTTAAATAGTTTATTTAACACTTTTTAGTGACTTATTTTACCAAAATAGGTATCAGCACTATCACGCAACTCGAACGTCTACGTTACAGTAACTTACTGAAAACATAAAAAGTTTATATCTCTTAAGCTACTGGACCGATTTTGATGAAACTTGTACTCTACCCTAAGTTGAAAAATACTCTAACTATTGCAAAAAGAATTTTCAAAATCGGACTTGTAGTTTCCGAGAAATCCGTGGACAAACCTACATACATACCTACATACATACATACATACATACATACACTCATAAAATTTGGTAAATTTGTTTAGAAGCCCACATAGACTATCATATATTAATATTACGCATTTTATCAATATTACATACATACGCGTCGAATAGAGACCCTTCTTTTTGAAGCCGGTTAAAAACAAATAGCTATTAAAAATCTTCTTTCTTCAGTTTTCACTGTTTGCCTGATTCTGTCAGAATGAGTGTCATTGTCGTCAATTGTGCTCTACGTTGTCTCTAGTCTCTCTACATAGACTCTAAGAACGAAGATTAAAAATTAAAATAGAAGAGAGAAGAAAAAAAATAGTATTTATATTAATTATCTTCTATACTTACTTATAATAAAACTGTAACAGGTCCAATTCTGTACATTGAAGATATTTTGAAAATTATGTTTGGAGGGCATTCCATAACCGATACTAAAGCCAAAAATGTATTATTTTTTTATTTTTGTCTGTCTGTCGGTCTGTCTGTCTGTCTGTCTGTATCTCGGCTGAGCATCACGCCGAAACTACTAGATGGATTGAAATGAAACTTGGCATGATTTGAGTTAATACTCCGAGGTAGGACATAGGATACTTTTTATCTCGACATTCAGCACGGTTCCCTTGGGAGAGGGGACTAAAGTCAAAATGTGTACTTGGTTATACGCTTGCTCCGATTTAACACTTGCTTTTTCATTATAATTATAATAAATATTTGTAAGGGAATACCCATAGACAGTTGTTTGGAAATCGATCAGGTTAATAATGTTTGGACATCGATCAGGTTAAGCAACGTTAGGTAAGGTCATTAAATAGATGGGTGACCGTTTAACGCCATTTGAACTAAACTTCTCCGTGCTTCTGAGGGCAAGTACAAAGTGGGTCCAAGTTTTTAACCGACTTTAAAAAAGGAGGTTTTGTATTCTATGCGAATGTATATTATTGAAAGTATAGTTAACGTAAACACAGCGCGGGCGGAGCTGCGTGGGTCAGCTAGTAGCTTAATATTATCTATACAAATAAATTTAAAAAGGATTTTAATAAAACGAGAATGAGCCAAAGATAAAAGAAAGGGGATGTTTACAGGGCGAGAGATGTCATCAGATAATAGATTATACAGTGGTACTATAAGTCTAGAGCAGGAAAAAAACATATGTTCCAAGGAACCCTCGTCCAGTCGCACAAAGAGTGATCCCGTACCCGAATCTTAGCCAGGAACACTGGCGTGCACACGAATCCCAGTCGCAGTCTAATTATTGTTGACGTTGCCAATTTATTAATATTTTTATGTTTGTAAAACCAAGGTTTTGCCGGTATATAATATAATATATATATATATTCTGAGACAATCCACACACGGTCATCTGATCCCAAACTAGGCAGAGCCTGTACTATGGAAACCAGACAACTGATACTAATACTTATATACTTTTTTTTGTAAATATATTTGAGTTTTTTTTCAACTTAGGGTAGAGTACAAGTTTCATCAAAATCGGTCCAGTAGTTTAAGATATATAAACTTTTTATGTTTTCAGTAAGTTACTGTAACGTAGATGTTCGAGTTGCGTGATAATGCTGATACCTATTTTGCTTAAAAGTCACTAAAAAGTCTTAAATAAACTATTTAAAAAAACATAAAAACCGACTTCAAGGTAAATTATTTAGAAAGCATAAAATAACGATAATATATTGAAGTCAGTGTCAGCTCGTGCTAGTGTTAGACATGATGTGCTAGCACCGACTTCAATATATTATCGTTATTTTATGCTTTTTAGATAATTTACTTGAAGTCGGTTTTTTTTTAAATAGTTTTTTTTTCTTTACAAGATCAAAATTGTATACATTTTCCTACATATAGTCTGACAAGGACAGATACATAACGAGAAAAGTAAGAGAAAACGAGATGGCTATATTTTGTGCGTTCCGTTGTCAGCGTTGGTTAAACGCTTGTCAGCAGTGTTGCCAATTCAGTGTTTTTATAGCTAGATTTAGCTATAAATCAACTACAAATAATTCGATCTAGCTATTAAGCTATTTTTATCTACAATTTTTAGCTTTTTTATATTTACCCGTATTACTATAATAAAGAAAGATACAATCATAACATAGGACGACAAGTGAAACCGCAGACGTACTACAGATGCTACGCATCGTAATGAAACTGACACGATGACCGTAGAGTAACGTAAAGGGTAAGTTGCCGGATATGTGGCGGATGGTTCATTATCTAATCTCCGAAAACAGAAACATTTGAATGTTTGGAAGTTGAAATAAGTGTTTATATTTTTTTTAGTTTATATCATAATAAACTAAAGTAGGGCCAATTAATTGGATCACATTTGACGGAACCTTGTAATGGCGGGCATAAAATATTATTAAATTTTCAAAGTAAGAACTACCCAATTGCTTAACTTTTTTGAATTACGATTACATATTTATTGATTTGACTTTGACTTTTGAAACAGAATAAAGAAACTGACTGTCAAATGTGATCTATTAAATATTGAATATTTTAAAATTACTATAACAAAAATTAGTCTATAATAGAACTTAGGGAGAAAGGCATAACCTTTCTAACAGTGAAAAAATAGTACCGGAGATTGCACCGAACATCGTAATTCACAAACTTATAGATATTATATATTACATAATATTCATGGTCACGAAACAGTTTGGAAATTGTTGTGGTTGAAATAGCCTGTGAATGTTTTTTGGCCAGTTTACACATAAGTTCAGACCAGAATGGTTTTCTGAACCTAATACAGTGGCTCCTTCTTTCGAATAAAAAAAGAATCATTAAAATTGCAGCAAGCATTCCTGCAGGTTTCCTGCGCAGTCGCCATTCTTGATTTTTCAAGAACTACTTATTCTTAAGCGATAATTTTGTTATTGGGTCCCACCAATTAATGGATTGAAGAATGAATGGAAGAAAGATTTTGTCAAATCGGTTTATATTTGCCAGAATTATGCCCGTACATGCATAGAAAAAAAAATTACAGATGAATTGAGAACCTCCTCCTTTTTTGAAGTCGGTTAAAAAACCCATCAAAAACTGTTGGCTTTATTTTTTTCAAACATTTAGCTATTTTTTAGCTATTTTTATCTGCTGATCTAGCATTCTTTTAAAAATTGAGTTGGCAACACTGCTTGTCAGTGTCATCTTGTCAACTGACACATTCAATTTTACAATTATTTCTTACAATATTATTATGAAAATTGAAATACAAATTGAAAATCAGATTATTTTTTCAAAGTTACATGTGCTATATTATTCCTGACTGTTTATTTACTTTTGCCTGGTAATTTGTGCACATTATAAATACGCAGGACGGCATTTTCAATTTTTAATAATAGACGTCACGATGTCGCATTAACTACGCGGGACGGCGTGCGACTAAACCCAGTTGGGGGATACTCGCTGAACGTCTGGCGAGCGCTAATGGCATATCTATTGTTTAAAATATCATTGGTTACAATAGACAACTATTTACAATTAATTCCAGGATGACACCAGCCCACACAATTATTTAGCGATCACATAGGCTTTCTGTTAGAAAATAAAAGGGTTTCGATGGTTCGTAAAATCTAAATTTCCTCGAGCCGCCAACCCTACACGCCTAACCGGAAATTCGTAATCGAGATCAGGAAATTATCATTACATTCGAATTCAGAACTATGAAATCTTCGTTTACCGTCGTTTGAACTCTATATCCAGTCGTTTATAGTACACAATCCCCGAGCAAACAAAAACACGTGCCAACATTTGCCAAACCGACACTCCTGCTGCTCCAATAAAACCACTAGAAAATTGATCTTTTTCCTGGGCGATAAACAAATAACGTTAGTTTGGCGACTGAAAATGTAAATTGGTATTAGTTAATGATTGCATCGCTACGTTCAGTCGATGTTTCCTAGCGTGTAATCGTACCTATCTACGTGTGTAAATTTCGCTTTGTCTGGCCAACTGAAAAAATAGTTCACGTGTTTTTTGTTAAAAACAAAAAAAGATATGTAAAAAAAGCACAATCGTATTTGTTCACCGCCAAATGGAGCCCATTAATCTTGGGTTCCACTTTTCGAAGTGTATCCATGGAATTCAATGCATTCTACGAGTATATCACATACAGAGAGACTAGAATAATTAATAATAATAAATAATAATAATATTTATTTCACCAAAAGATGTACAACAAAGTAAAGCCAATGATTAATTGATCTACCTTTATTGATCTTTAGGCTCAAAGTGTGTTTAAAACTCAGAGGCTCACAATAAGCTAGAGCGCTTTATCTTCCACGACTAGGCATCCTTAACTAGAAAGAGGCTTATACAATTTAAAAAACTAACTTGCATAATAAAACACCAGATGGGTAAAAAATTGCAATCCTCTCATTTGCCCCAGACACATTAAAATAAATTATTGTGTTGAATTTTCACAATACTGTACCACAATCACAAAGCGGCTTTTGTCATACCAGCATGTGTTAAAAAGTTTGTCTAAATATTTTATACCTACTTTAGTTTTAACTTTGCTTTCCGAATGTTGCTATAGTGCGGTTTTCTCGTACAGACAAATTAAGTAGATTAATTTTTTTAGACCCCGAGTACCACCAAAATAATGTAACTTTTTTTTAATTTCGGCATTAAGTAGTATACATTCTTAGTAAGTATTTAAAGTAAAAAATATTAGATATAAGACATATTCCAATTTGATTATTCAAGTAATATTAATTTGAATAATCAAATAAATTTTCGTTATGATGAATCAATAAGTACCTTAAATATAAGAACACCACCCCACCCCGGGACGGGGGTAGAGGACAAGACTTCGCAAGATTCCCGCGCAATGCCGCGCATCTCTTAGATCATATAATCTGTGCCTTAAGATATTAAATTGCAGATCATGATAATTTGTATCAATTCACGAAGGTACAAAATCTTGGATCCCGAGATTGATAAAATAAAAATATATTATATATATTAGAAAAAAAATATATAATTAGAAAAAAAATATATAAGCATTTTTTTTCATTTTGATTATCATATTGGTTAATAAATAAGTGGATTGGCCCTTTGCGAGGTTGTAGACGATTTGTGTTTTGATTCCGCCAACTTGACCGGTCTTTAGCCGTAGGAAAAAACACATTTCACTTTTTGTTTTTTTTCCTATACAAATACAAACAATACCGTTTGTTAAACAATATTAACATAAATAATAGTACATCTGCAGTAGAATTAAACATTAAAGAGACTTCTTGCCTAACGTTGCTTGCAGCCACTGCCAGACGGGTTTATTTAATTTTATATACTGGTAACGCTTTTGTTACTTTAGCTAATGTGGTTTCAGTGCAGTGGTTACTCTTACAGGATTAGCAGAACATTGCTAGAGAAGTAATCATAATAATGAAATTTAAATCATACTACCTATTGTAATTAATCTATTCTTACGGATTATATCGCGATTTATTTTAATTTTCCCGACGTTTCGAATGTTCAGTCCGCCCGTGACGGGAAAATTAAAATATATCGCGATATAATGCGTAAGAATAGATTAATTACAATGTCTAGTACTCTCGTAAATAAAAGACATCATACTACCTAATTTACGGGACATTTATTTTTAGTGTCCTATGTGAGTGAAGTAGGTAATGCCATTAACAAACAACGAAGACAAAGATAAAGTTCTATGTTGTTCAAAGCCTACCATTCGCTCGTTCATGGACATGGTATAAAAATCTAGAATATTCAGTTCTGTGACGTAGGCTATGAATCATTCTAAGTACTCGTAGATTTAGCTTCCGAAATTAAAATACAATGGCAAATAGACACAGTATAAACCATAAGTACTTACCAATCATAATCTCGACAACTGGTGTTATCCCCAAGACTCTTCACACTAGCTTCAATACACTTCAGATCCCTAAATACACTCTCATACTTATCCAAAAAGCCGTTCTGTCATCTCACATCTCATATTCCTCGCATCGTCATCAAATAACGATACACTTGACCAAGGTCCGTGTGTCAGATATTTTACCCCCTCGAAGGAGAAAAAAACCCAAAAAAATAATAATATCTTGGAAGAATCCATATACGGTCATCTGATCCCAAACTAGACAGAGCCTGTACTATGGTACCCAGACAACTGATACAAATACTTATATGCTTTTGTTTTGTAAATACATACTGAAATAGATAAATACTTGAAAAAAAAAATTCGATTGGTACGTCAACAAAATTCATCACTTGAAAAGGCCCTTCGAAAGTCGCCTCAAAAAAATTTGTAGTAAATTATTTTATCATCCACGAATAATTTATCCGAAGATTAATGAAATACAAATATATTTGCCAAATAAATCGGTGGAAATTAACTGAACTTCCAAGTAAGCCTCTTAGGGACGCTTGACCCGAATGCAGTAACTAGCAACAGAATGCTGGGTAAGTTGCGAGGGGTGATTTATGGTGAAAACGGGGCTGTTTTTATACCGAAAATGGGTGAACCCGTGTCCACAAGTTTGTTTAACTAATGAGCTGGTCTGGTTTGTACGTGGTGCACCAAATGAGTGGTCCTTAATTTCCTATCGATTAAATAGAGATTGGAAAGCAAATATGAGTGAGTGTGATATTTCATTAATCAACCACCATAAGTATGTAGATGTTATACCGTACGTATGGTTTGAGTGTCGGGCGACAGTGCATTGCAGCTGTCTATAGGCATGCGTGTTGTTTACCATCTTCGAACGTCTTGTTAGATACGTCACCAGGTTAATAAAGTACGAAGCGTCTGATCACACTCGTATGTCACCAGCACAAGATCCACAC
This sequence comes from Furcula furcula, assembly GCA_911728495.1. NCBI lineage: Eukaryota > Metazoa > Arthropoda > Insecta > Lepidoptera > Notodontidae > Furcula > Furcula furcula. Next base: position 28,662,642 of record OU452247.1, on the reverse strand, counting down.
ACCACCTAATTACTAGAGATGAATAATAACTTCACCTTTTGTACCCCAGTTCACACCTAGTACAAGGGCCTAGTACATTTTATTTTTTGCCATCGTGGAGGAAACCTTCAAAAGGTACCCGGTCTCTGAGGAGGCGGAGGCCGGTTTATGTGGGATTTTATCCACTAAAACCTCCCCGGTGGCCTTCATCGATCCTATGGAGAGACTCTGGGGTCTCCGTTGGGACCTTCACCAAAGTCTCTCCAGCGCCAGACGCTGGCTAGAGCAAGACCCGGGGGGAGTAGAAGTGCTCGCTCCCCCCGACACCCTCACGGTGCTCGTGACGACGCAGGGCCTTCACCGCGTCGTCGCGAAGTTCGTCGCGCGTCTCGAGGTCGCAAAGGACCTAGTAAACGAAACCACAAAACCTGCTAAACATCGATTTAACAACAACACAACCCTTGACTCTAAACTTGATTGCTTTAACGATTTAATTTCAACCCTTCTAGTACAGTGACAAATTCATACCTCTTATTCACACGTCACTGCCACGGTCGCACATGGCCCTGACCTTGGGTCTACGGATCTTGACGAGGGTAGACGGTCTACGGTAATGAAGATTTTGGATGTTCTGAATGGAGAGCAAACATTATTGTGCGATTGGCGGTAGGTATTCACTAGCCCGCTATTTTCAGCATAATTTCATATACTTACTTACTCGTAATACTCGTTTGGGCGGGTAAGTGGCTAGGGCATGCTTTGCTTGCTTTCCTATGCTTGCTTAGTTTCCTTTCCTTTTCTAATGCACTAGCTGCTTGCCTACTTCATTGGATTATCTATTGGTTTATGGGCCGAAATGAAACGAGGGAATTTAGATATTAATTAACTGTTCAATATTTTATTATTGATTCTAAATGCAAGGAAGGTTGTACGTCTGAGACTTGTCAACACACAGTACGAATGCTCAGATACGACACAGTACGACTAACAGAAACGACTGACAGGGAACTCGCAGATCAAACAATTTAATACCAACAAAGTTGACGGTACTTTCGTAAGATTAATTTTTGCATGTCAAATTCAAATATGCCAACACGCCCCCTCAAAAATTAATCATCAATTATACAAACATATTCAGTATGTTTTAAGTAACCAGAACATATAAGACTTCCTTGCATTGCTCTGGGGAAATACATTATGGTCCAACATTTGTTGCATGGATTAGGAAAACCCAGGAAAACCTAATCAGACCATTTAACAAAAAATATAAGCATATCACATAATTTACAAAACATAATAATATCATTATCAATAACACTTACATTTCCCGCAAAAGCTTTCTTTTTATAAATGATATTAACAATATGTTTTTATCTCGTTTAAAATAATAAATTCGCAACTATAATATTTTTATTATGATCTAACATAATTACAAAACCATTATGACTCAGGTACTTCAGCACCCTTTTCAATGAGATGTGTTTAAATTAAAATGAATACAAGACATGATATACATTAACACACATTGGACAAATTATAACTATTTGACATGGGGCCTATTTAATGCAAGATGCATTCATGTACAGGTTTGCAATATTAAGAACCTTTACCGTATGTAGGCCAGAAGTTGGTTTTATTTACGCTTAATTACATGTGTTTAAGACATTTAAATACACAAATGTATATTACTCAATTAAATCGTACAATAGTATCGACAGAAGTGCCGTGGAATATGGTGTCACGTGAGCAGGCCCTTCGACCCTAGACAGCACGCCACCACAACACCTACACGATACTTTATTACTTATTATTACTCAAAATATACTAATGTATTTTTGTTTATATGCTGCATGCATTATCATCAATTCTTCATTACAGATTTAGTGATCAAATACCTTTTTGTAATTATTCATTGTTGAATTAATTTAGCGCATAGAATAACTAAATCATAGACTTAAAACACCTCAAATATTTTAAATGTACCTACTGGTCAGTTATAAAAAAAAATATAAATTGATTGACTGATTTTGAAACACTTTTTTTTTATACAACTGCTTTCTTAAACAGCTAAAACAATCAGCCGCTGCTGAACTTTGCAACACCCTATTTTACAAGTGCTTCTTCTAACAGTTTAAGCAAACATTTAATTACCTGCTGAAGGCCGTACAGGTTTTAACTTAGTAACCTGCTTAAGACCGTACAGGTTCTACTCAATTTACAAATTGAATTTTATCTTTCCATGTTATACGATTATATGTTAACTATAACCGTTTATATCATAGAATTAACAAAACAAATAACTGAATACTAGCAACTTTTGTAACAGGTGCAAATGTTTTATTTTAGTCTGTTAAATATTTCAGACCCTTTTTTTACTATAAATCCATTTACAGTAATAATTTTGTGCTCTGACCTTGGTATAAAAAATCTATGTTTTTATTAGCGAGAGAAAATTTAATTCACCCGTGCGCTTTCCACAGAGTTCAACTGAACTCACTTTTTTTTATTTAATGAATTAGGTATTTGACAGAAAATAATTTGATTGAACAAACATGAAACAATCATTATCTGCATTATATGAAAAACAATATAAATGCACACAAGACAATATAATATTTATAATAATACTTATGCAAGACATTTATGTATTACAATTCACTATACATTTTGCTACAAATATAGAAACATCCTGTGATACCCATCACTCCTTTTAAGTAAAATAAAATTACCATCTGTGTTTCATGGTGAAAACTAAATATCAGAATGTATATTCACTGTTTGCTTTTAGATTCTACAATATTATTGTTAACTTTGCGAATTTTACTAGGACATACATGCACTCATCAGATTTATACACATCTGATTTCGGACAGTCAGATTTCAGAGACTATATTGACACTGACTTCAGCATATCAGTTTCGTCATGAGAATTTATAATATTCCCTTCAAGCCTAGACATTATTGACACTGACTTCAACATATCAGTTTTGTCATGAGAATTTATAATATTCCCTTCAGCCCTAGATTTTATTGACACTGACTTCAACATATCAGTTTTGTCATGAGAATTTCTAATATTCCCTTCAAGCACAACAGCAGACCTGGACTTCACAAAGTCAGTCTCGTCCACAATAACCTCTGACTACAACAAACTTTTCGCATTCCGAATTCCAAACTTTATACCCATTTGGTTTATACCCCACAAGTATGCCACGTACTACGACGCTAATTATTAGATTTCAATTTATCTAATTTAAAAAAAATAGGTCAGATTTTCGAAACTTTGTTGATACCGATTTAGATAACCTATCATATCAGTTTCAGTACGAGAATTTCAAATATTCTCTTCATGTTTTAGTAAAGCCTATTACAGGGAGTTTCGTCAGCAATATTTTTTTATTTTATTTTTGTAATAAAATTATTCGCATTAATAGGATTCCAAACTTTATAACAGCTTGGTTCAGACACAAGTATACGATTCCATGATTTCGGATCATGTTTAGTTTTACTACCTTTATTTTACACATAAACCGTCAAGCCAAAACTATTTTATTCGGGACTATTTGTTTACTACATTTCAAACGCTGCTTGTAAGGATTTCAAAGATTTAGTTGGTGACAAATTAGTCAAACAAACCAAACCTAACGACCAGAAAACGTTTTCCAATCAACCACATCCTAAACTAGCACGAGTTTTTTTTTTAATGGTTCCAACTACTCGCTCAGAAACACCGTTCAATTGCTAATTGTCAGAACTCACGTAATAACTACTTAATCCCTTTTGAACTAGTTTTTTTTTTTAATTTCGATAGATTCTATATTCTCTACCGTTATCGCAATACACATTTGCTCAACATAATATTAATTGAAGGTAGTCAATCCAACTTGTAAATAAATAGTTAGTTAACACATTTGGTAGTATTGATCAAGTACAAAATAATTTGTATAATCAATAGTTGAAGGAGTACTAGGTTCACAGTTCCATATGCACAACAATTACAAACTAGTATTATTTTAATTATCCGCTTTTTGAACCGCAATCGATTCATAGACACAACAGAGTCTGTTTTATCTGAACCAATTTCATATGTCTTATATTGTATTACATTTATTATTATCAATATGGCAACATTTGGAAGATTACCTCGTCTTCCATTCAACACGAGTTACATAAGCCACAAATTCTATAAAAAATAATACATTTACTGACTTACGTGTGACTGACTATGGTCAGTTTAGTTTACCTTCCATTCATTATAACTAGTCCCTCGTTTGTCGAAAATGTAGCCAAATTTGCATTGTAACTTTTTCTTAACATTATCAAAACTGGTGAAGTGGCACTGTAGAATTTTCTCACTGAAATAAATTTAAATTGATATTAATAAAGGTGAACTTGAACCGATTTCACTTTCCTGTTAAAATGTTAAATCTTATGTGTATATCAATATTAGCCACTATAAATATAAAAAAATAACTATAAAAAGCTATTTATAGGGAAGTATTCATTAGCTTTGTCAATTTTTTAACTTTATTTCTGCTAAGTTAGGGTAATCATTTCTCAGAGGTACCCTCCACCAAAATATCAGATTTATTAATTTTTCGGAAGTGAGGTAGTTATTGCTAAATAAAATTAAATACTGATAAATTTTTACTCAAATTCCTCAATAGGGAATCTAATGAGAAAATACAGATCAAAATATAGTATAGATAGTAATAATAATAATAATAATACCAGCCCTTGTTTATGTCCCACTGCTGGGCACAGGCCTCCCTTCAAGATGAAGGGGCTTAGGCCATAGTCCACCACGCTGGCCAAGTGCGGGTTGGCGGACTTCACACGTCATTCGAAAGCTAGTTAGGCTTTCTCAAACATGCAGGTTTCCTCACGATGTTTTCCTTCACCGAAAGCTAGTAACAATCGCACAAAGACGATTCGCACATGATTAAAGAAATCAGAGGTGCGAGCCGGGGATCGAACCTGCGCACCTCGTTTCCAAGGCAAGCGCTCGCCCACTGAGCTGTTACAGCTGCTATATAGTATAGATAGTAAAAATCAGAAATTAATAATCTGTAATAATCACAATGTCAACCCGGTAGGCAAGATAATACACGGCCAATCCTTTAAACGATCAACCATCTACGTTATACGTGGGGAACACTATACCCTGCACAAGTGCTCAAGTGCCCCGCGCAGGCACAAGCGCACTCCTCTACTTATTCACTCCCACAATCTCATCAGATTGGATTGGTCTCATCAGACCGAACACAGACACGATCAGGGAGAGGTCAGGCGCAAGACAAACCCTTCACATACACAGCCGACGCATGAATTATTCCACTTGTTCAGATAGGTAATCGCCCTGCACTTTTCTATCCAGTAATTACACATTAACACAAATTGTTGGTCCCCGCGGGATCCAAATCTGCGACCTGCAAAGCAAGCGGTTTCCCGCTGCGCCACGGAGGCTAACAAAGAATAGAACACTTTATAATAAACAAGGTACTTAGCTTTCATTGTTCCGTAGTCACTCCAAATCAGTAAACACATCTGTCGATTACTGAAGTCGATTAGGATTGCTGTCTTTACACCGTTGACTCTAAAACTCTCGGACAACCCTCACAATAGACCTAGAACTTTTTAAAATACGCAGTTATCAAAACACGTACACTGGGCCCATAACCTATTGAATTATCTATTGGTTTATGGGCCGAAATGAAACGAGGGAATTTAGATATTAATTAACTGTTCAATATTTTATTATTGATTCTAAATGCAAGGAAGGTTGTACGTCTGAGACTTGTCAACACACAGTACGAATGCTCAGATACGACACAGTACGACTAACAGAAACGACTGACAGGGAACTCGCAGATCAAACAATTAAATACCAACAAAGTTGACGGTACTTTCGTAAGATTAATTTTTGCATGTCAAATTCAAATATGCCAACATACTTTACACACGACTCCCGTGTGTAATTTGGCAAACGGTCTTGGAGGGAGCGCAACAGTCGTGATTGATCTCCAGGGCAAGCCCGATGATCTAGCCTTCCCGAGGTTGCCGCCTGTTATTGGTTTGATTCCTTCAGAAACAAACGCAACAAAAAATCGTTGGGCGAAAACTCTTTCACCCTAGACCTTTCCCATCCCTCATCCCAACCTTATATTTATATATAATGTATATATGTATTATATATATAGTATGTATATTTAAATCCCGCTATGTATGTATATATTCGTGTATGTAAGTTTATGCGTCTCAGTATATGTGTATGTTTACGGGCATATGTATGTATATGTATCTATTTATTCGATACTGCGGCGTCATGAGGTCGGGCGTTGCGGTCCTACCATCTCAACAAACCAGCAGATGGTAGGAAGTAGGTAAGACCTCCCGCGTGTTTTTGCCGTGCGCGGGGACCCGTAATGAGGGGGAAGGGAGGCCTGGAGGATGAGCTGCACAGTGGGCCTGCGGACGCGGTCCCATGCGGCAACACGACTCTTTGGTCCCGGACTCCTATAACACGGGCGGTTGCGACTGAGCCGGTCGCAATCAATCGGCTGTTGGTGGTCCTTAAGACCAGCCGGCTAGTCTTCTTGGGTGATGGTGTCCGCAGTCAGCAATGTGAGCCGAGGGCGCGGCGCGGCGCTGCACAGGCGAACGTTGTGTAGACTCGTGGACAACTCACTTGGGAGGACTATATTTCACTGATAGCCCTGGTGCTTAGAGAAGCATCCCCAAAGGTGCGGGCTCCGTGGAGGGTGGGGAGTCAGTGAAATGAAGTTATGAATAATATTTGCATGGATTCGCATAAGAAACCGCGCACTGTCCCTAGGGATGACGGGGGTGGCCCTTCCAAGGGTTGCTCTAGAAACATGCCGGCCGGTGGAACTACTGCGGGACCTGGTGTGTCGGAGGTGCGAGGGAACAGGAATGGGACCGGAACTCTGACCCGAAGGGCTGAAGGTGGCAAAACTAGGCTGGCGAGGAAAGGTTTGGTCCTGACTTCGGCTGGCGGAGCTGATACTGGAGAAGGTTCGTCAGAGCCTGGTTTCAGGACAGCGACGCTGCTGGGAAGGGCCACAACCAATAACTTACCGGCCGGTGGAGCTACTGTAGGACCTGGTGTGTCGGAGGTGCCTGGGAACAGGAATGTGACCGAAACTCTGACCCGAAGGGCTCAAGGTGGCAAAACTGAGCCGGCAAAGAAAGGTTTGGACCTGACTTCGGCTGGCGGAGCAGTCACTGGGAAGGCTCGTCAGAGCCTGGTTTCAGGACAGCGACGCTACTGGGAAGGGCCACAACCAGTACAGCGCTAACGCGCAGAAGCAAGCCTGGAGCCGTTGACAGGAGAGGCAGGCGTGATCAGGCCATTAGTGTTCCTTCACCAATGGGTTATCTAAGATGTATACAAATTAATCTACATCACAGTAAGGCGGCTACGGCAGTACTATGCCGGTTGCTTAATATGGATAAATATGATGTCGCTCTCATACAGGAACCTTATCTGTACAAGGGCGTCATCAGAGGTCTAAACGTTCGTGGAGGACAGCTTTTCTATAGATGCCCTACAAATAATATGAGGACCTGTGTCTTTGTCAGGAATGGCATAATGGCAATGCCTTTATATGACTTCTGCTCCAGAGACCTCACTACTGTGAAGATTAAGGGGTTAACGGGAGGGGGCAGCAAAGACACTATTCTTTCGTCTGCTTACCTACCCTATGAAAATGAGGACCCGGTATCAGCACTGCTGCAAGACCTGGTTAACAATGGTGCTCGCGACGACCTTATCATAGGATGTGACGCGAACGCTCACCACGTTGCCTGGGGTAGCACAGACAACAACAAAAGAGGGGAGGCACTATTGGACTTTCTGGTTAGCTCACCCTTACAAATTTTAAATAAAGGCAATAGACCAACCTTTGTGAATAAACGCAGGGAAGAGGTCATTGATATAACGCTTGCATCCAATAAAGCGAGTAAAGCGATCCGTAATTGGCATGTGTCGGAAGAGGTCAGTCTATCTGACCACAACTACATCTGCTTTACGTATGTAACTTCCAATAATTATGGTAAGGTACGAAGGAGGAACCCAAGGAGAACCAATTGGGAATCTTTCAGGATAGACCTTAAGGAACACCTCGGGGAACCTACGGAGCGACTCAACTCAATCATAGATATCGAGTTTGAGTCTGACAGAATTACCCAGGCAGTTAAAGCCAGCTGGATCAAGAACTGCCCGGAGAAAGAGGCGGCGACGCAAAAGGAACCGTGGTGGTCACCTGCCCTTGAGAATCTAAGGCAGGAGACGCGACGTGTTTTCAACTGGGCGAAGTCAAATAATGACTTTACGGTATATGCCGAAGCTCTTACGCACTATAGTAAGGAAGTGCGCAAGGCGAAACGGAGATCATGGAGATCTCATTGCAGTAGCATCAATAGCCTTCCAGAGGGTATGAGGCTCAGTAAAGCAATGAGCTCTGCAAAGGTTAATCCACTTACATCTATCCGGAATGACCAAGGTAACCTCACTGCAACTGGGAAGGAAACTCTTACGCATATGCTAAGAACGCACTTCCCGGATTCAGTGGAGATACAAAATGTGACTGATAATATCATCACCATGGAAGAACAAAACACAAAAACTTCCAAAGACGACTGGCGTATAGCAAGGAAAGTCGTTGACGCAGACAAGGTACGATGGGCAATCAACAGCTTCAGTCCGTATAAATCACCTGGATCTGATGATATATATCCGATCTTACTACAAGAGGGGAAAAATATTCTTATACCTCACTTATGCAGATTGTACAGGGCATGCCTAGCCTTTGGGCATGTTCCATCAGCTTGGAGATAGGCAAAAGTAATCTTCATTCCCAAACCAGGGAAAGAAAGTTATGAGGATGCCAGATCTTATCGTCCTATCAGTCTCACTTCATTCTTTCTTAAGACTATGGAGAAGATGATAGACAGATATATAAGAGATGGCCCACTGAGGAGACGACCGCTCCATAAGATGCAATGTGCGTATCAACCGGGTAAGTCTACGGAAACGGCACTGCATTACGTAGTCAACCGAGCAGAAAATGCATTGGAGACTAAAGAAATAAGCGCTGCAGCGTTTTTAGATATTGAAGGGGCGTTCGACAGAACGACCTTCGATCCAATAAGAACCTCAGCATAAAGTCATGGCATAGAAGCGCCAATTGTTAAATGGATTAGCACTATGCTACAGGAACGAGTTATTGAAACCAGTTTATTAAATGATAAGGTTACCGTAAAGGCAACTAAAGGATGACAGGGAGGCGTACTATCCCCACTACTGTGGAGTCTAGTGGTGGACTCGTTGTTAGTAGAGCTGAACAGTGGACCACTTCAAGCAGTAGGCTATGCAGATGATATAGTCATACAAGTAAATGGAAAATTTCCAAACATAGTAGCGGATTTGCTGCAAGGTGCTTTGGGTAGGGTGGAAAGATGTTGTACAAACACTAACCTTTCCATAAATCCAAGCAAAACTGTTATAGTGCCGTTCACGAGGAAAAGACATTTGAAGGGCCTTAGGGAACTCGAAATGTACGGCACCAAACTAAAATGGGCTACGGAAGTTAAATATCTGGGGGTAACTTTCGATAGGAAACTAACGTGGTATAATCATGTTGAAAATATAACAAAAAAGGCCTTACGAGTCTTCAATATGTGCCGTTCTGCCTATGGCAAAACATGGGGACTCAAACCAAAGGTAATATACTGGTTATATACTACGATGGTGAGGCCGATTCTCACATATGGCAGCGCCGTATGGTGGCCTAGAACTAAACTAAAGATCTGTAAAGATTCTCTCAGGAAGGTGCAAAGGGTAGTTTGCATGGCAATTACAGGTGCCTTCAAAACAACGCCTACACAGGCTCTTGAGTGGATACTGGAACTAACTCCACTACACACTTATATACAAACAGAGGCAAGGAAGTCCCTATATAGACTTGCAAAAGCAGGAGTTTGGAATCGTAACAAGCCCTGTACAAAACACACTTTATTGGATCCCGTGAAACAACTGGATGATCTAATGGACATGCCCTGTGATAAGATAAATCCAGTGTACATGTTTAATAAGAGGTACCGAGTACACATACCATCAAGGGACGAGTGGACGAGGGGACTCAAACCGGTTGGTAGTACTCACCTCATATGGTACACTGACGGTTCTAAAATGGAGTCAGGTACAGGGGCAGGAATTTAATCCAAGGACTGCAGGGTCAGTCAGAGCATGGGGCATTATGCATCGGTATTCCAAGCGGAAACCTATGCCATAATTGCCAGCATTAAAGAAATGCAAAGGAGAAATGTCAAAGGTAAAACCATTTACATTCTCAGTGACAGTCAGGCAGCTCTGAAGGCTCTAAACTCCTTCCGAGTTGTCTCCAAACTGGTTAAAGAAGGTGTTGTTACGTGAACAGTACGTTGAACGTCACTGTTACGTTTGCCTGACGGCTAGGTACAAGAAATAAGTACAACAAGTAAAATAACAAGTAGTTTATTGAATCGACAAAAAAATAAAATACGTTAACCTGGCAGGAAGTTACATTTTCACTAAAAAATGAAAACTCTATAGTCTCTAAAAAATCGCACTAGTACCAATATCTAAGGTCTCTAAAGTAAAGTCAAAACACACGGGTGTGGATTCGCGGCACAGGGAAGTTATCTGGTCTGAACAATAAAATAGTGCAGAGGCTTAACTTTTGGCCGTCCGAGTCCTCGACGCTTGGGGGTCTTCGGTAGTGCCTTCAGCCGACACTCGGTTACTTGAAGGGCACCGGTGGCTCGGGTGTTACAGTGCAGCCTGAAGCGTCGCCGCTTGTACAGTCAATCTGTACGGTGAACGGTGGAGGCCCAACGGTGAACGGTGTAACGGGGTACTCCAAGCGGGTACGGTGTAGTCCCAACAGTGAACTCCAAACGGGAAACTCCCAACGGTGAATTCCAACGGGGAACGGTGAACCCCTAGCGGTGCAGCCCTAGCGGTGCACCCCCAATCCTGGAACGCGTCGAAACATCTTCTGTAGCGCGAAAGATCCGATGCCCTGGCACTAGTGTGACCAGATACGGCCGTCGGTATCTTTCGCAAAACAATTAAACATTATGCGAAATGGAGTGGTGAATGTAATTTAAAGAAATTAAATATTTAAATGAAATATTTTTACCCAACCCAGAATCAAATCCCCAATGTTTTATATGCCGGATAATCACCATTCCACAACGCCATGTAGAACAAAGAAAATATTACATTTTACATTAGCAATTATAATAAAACATATTGAAGGAACAAAGACTTTTAATATTTATTTCCCCGGTACTTTCCCTTATAATAACCAAAACTAAATATATCTCCCAGCTGTGTGATGGGATAATAGAATGAAGAATAATTTATGTAAGCAACTACATTACAGTTGATAGATATCTATTCCAGACAGATGTATCCCCCTTAAAAGGAAGGGAACTAACTCTAACTACCACTTTGCTAACGCTTGGGAGCTATGGGTTACATTTCAACTACACTACAATTGGCTTTAACACTTAAAGGAAATTAAGACATTCTTATACAACAATGCACACATTAGAAATACAAGACTATAAGTTTAATTTACAATGACAAACTTGTAAACAATTTTTACTCTGGAAAATTCTATTAGACTACTAATTATGAAAAACACAATGATTATTCCTTGCAAGTATGAACTGATATTATGGAGTTTAAACTATCTGGACATTCTAAAATAACAATTACTCATTAGAATATAGGTTAAGATTACTGGCATAGACTACACAATGGAATTAGTTATTGAGACTATATTTCACCTGATTCTTGTGATGGCTAAAACTGATTGGGCTTTAATATTAAGATATAAGAATTTTATAAGGAAAATACTGTGTCGAAACATATATAAGAGTTATTGGGATGAATAAATAAATGAGGTTATAATTGATTGACATTAAAACATCCTGTCACATTCAGTACATTGAAGAAATGAAATTAAGAAATAAAATAGCAATACTATTAAAAGATAGATAGATAGATAGATAATTCTTTATTGTTCCACCATTATTAAAAAACACAAGAATACAAGAAAAAAAAAACAGTAAAATAGAATGAAACAATGGGCGGCCTTATCACTAAAAGTGATCTCTACCAGGCAACCTTTGGATGGAGAGGAACTATGAACTGCAAGGCGGGGTTGTTTATACAAACCAATTATAAAAGAGAAAAAAAAATACATAACTATAAACAATAAAATACGTAACAGCAAAATAATATATATATAAATATTAGTATAATACATAAATATTATATTTGATAGAAACAAATATAAATAACCAACAATAATAAATAAATACTTAAATGCAGCCGGCTAATATCAATATAAAATTCATAGGGACAAATAAAATGCTTTCAAACGATCTTTAAAGATAGGCAGAGATGGTGCATGTCTAACAGTGACCGGTAAGGCATTCCACAGACGAACAGCTTCTACTGTGAATGACTTATCGTAAAACGAACTATTATGAGAAGGGAACATAAGAGTGAGATTTTCTGATGACCTCAAACAGTGGGAATCATTGCCGAGAAAAACAAAACGTTCCTTTAGGTAACGCGGAGAAAAAGGATTAAATAGTATATTATAAAGAAGAGACAGGATGTGCGTATTCCGACGAAGACGAATAGGAAGCCACTTGAGCTTAGAACGAAATTGAGAAACATGATCATATTTGCGTAAACCAAATATAAATCGTATACAAAAATTTTGAAGACGCTCAAGTTTATTAAGCTGGTCCTCTGTAAGATCTAAATAGCAGATGTCAGCATAATCAAGAATTGGAAGTAATAGGGATTGAGCTAGAACAATCTTAGTGGCAGTGGGAAGAAAGTTACGGAGTCTTTTTAACGAGGCTGCAGCAGCAAACAACTTCTGGCTAGTAACTTGGAGTTGAGGAACCCAACTCAAGGTGCGATCAATTAAGATTCCTAAATTTTTACACGATTCACTAAAAGGTATTAATTCCCCATCTAAATTGACACTAGGAATCGTTCTCCAGTTTACCCTTAAAAGTTTACAGCCTTACTTATAAACGATGGTTAAATTTTATGCAACACATAATAGCTATTTAAAAATATTTTTTACTTATAAACGATGTTTATCCTTAATACGTTGCATAACAACTTGCTAAAGTAGCTGTCAAATTAAACAGCGGCCGACCATTGTTTAGAAGCATATTAGCACGTTATGTAACAATATGGCGGTTCTCTATCAGCTGATTCAGTCAGTTGCACTTGCATTGTAATTTGTATCGATCGATGCATAGAGTTTATATATAAAGAATAGAGTACGCGTTTGTCTATGATCCCCTTAAACAAAGTGTAGGCAGATTTTACTCTGAGAGGGAAGGTGAATTGAACTATTGAAAGTTACATTATAAGAGTTATATTGATATGTAGTGATGGGTTTGATCTGTCACAATCGCAAATCAGCGCTGGAACGGAAACGAACACGGACAAAACAACGAAACGGAAGATCACCGCTGGTTGCGTGTACGATCAGCATTTTTGCTGAGTTGGAACCATTTTGTGACGCACATTTTTGTTAAAGTATGTAACTACCTACCTACCTTCTTTAGATATGTCTATTTATTTATTTTTTTGTTCTATTTTTTGATTGTTAATTGTGTGTCACAAATAAATTATTCTTTCTTTCAAATGTCGATAAATACAGCTGATGGTATAATACCTATTGTCGTGTACCTGATATTTATGTATTTTGATGTTCTTACCGGTGCCTACGGTTCTTACTTAAAAATAATTAGTCTATAGTACTGATTTGTGTTCTATGCATTCAAATTTGAATTTGACAACCTAGCTTCATAATTGTCGAATTGAATTACAAAATGTTGCCATTTTACCAAGTTTTAGGTCAGACGGAATATTTCAAGCTGACAACACGTGGCGGTATTGACAGAGTAAAATATGTTTTGCCTTATTAACTGTTCATTAGTTATGTCGCTCTTATGCAACGTTTATAAGTAGAAAATATAAAACTGCTTAATAAGGAGTTATGTAGTAAGTAGTTATTTGGTTGCTAAGACGGTGATTAGTAGATTTTTATAAGTAAGGCTGTTAGTGTTTTAAAAGGTTGAAGATATTACTCGCTAGGCTGTAACTGAATTACCTAACATGAAAATTAATTAATTTGGATAATTGTATAAACTTACCAGGGGGTTCCAACCGCCTCTTTACATCACAAACACAATTAGGTCACATTTTGTACTTCAACACTACACAGAACAACGAATAAACATGATAATGACCGCTTCCCGGGTCAACTACCCAAATATATATTCCGACGATAACCTACCGCGCGGACGGCGCGATCGAGAATGAAATTCCGAATCCCTTCCTTCTATTCGAAAACATAACATGTGCGACAGAGATAGGAAATAGACAACACTAATGCTTCCGAGCGAGAAGGAGCATCCATCGAAGTATCTCGACGCTGAAGGTGTGAGAATTGTAGACATGATTTCTAGAAAATTGTTTCCGATGTTGACACAGAACATTGCCATATATGGCGCTGTGAGCGCTAATACTAGTTGTGTCGCGCGGCTTCCGTACGATAATAGAAATATGGTATTGCGGTTGTTTGTTCGTAAAGTTTTTTATTTTACTATTTAATGATTCTACGTTGTTACAACGTAACAGTGTCACAGGTTTGAATAACTTGGGAAGACACAACAGCGTCAGCCTTATCTGGGTACCTGGACACGAAGGCGTCGAGGGTAATGAGAAGGCAGACAGACTAGCGAGGGCCGGCTCACAGAGACATTTGGTTGGCCCCGAACCATTTGTAGGGATTCCGTATGGAACATATCACCAAGCATTATATGCACATGCTAGGAACGAACACATGAAGGAATGGAGGGCAGCGTCAGGCCTAAACCACTCCAAAGCGTTCTCTAGCATAAGAGTGGACTGTGGAGTTAAATTATTAAACCTAAGCAGATCACAAATAAGGCACCTAATAGGTGCACTCACGGGACATTTTGGTACCAATGAGCACCTTTACAAAATGAGGCTAAGTACTATTGACACTTGCAGATTTTGTAAAAGTGGAAAAGAGTCAATGCGACACATATTGTGTGGCTGCGACGCTCTTGCGAGACGTAGGTTGGGTCATCTGGGAGTAGCATATCCTACACCAGATGATTATGTACAGCTCCAGGCTGGTGCAATTGTTGCGTACCTGAGGGAACTCTTCGACACTCCAGCTACAGAGTAAGGGCTAGGGCATGCACAATGGATCCAACTGGGTCGAAGTGCGTTCCGGTGGTTTACCGGGCCCGATTCTTAGCCACCAACAATAGAATAGAATACTCGTAATAAGTCTCAAAATATTCCGTAAATATAACACGAATTATGACTTTTAGCTGGACTTCTTGCGGATTCAATTGATTTTGATATTATTTTAAAACCATCCTCCAAGATCAAGTCAGCCGCTTTATAACAATGGAAATATGCTGAGCTGAAGCCATTTATATGCGGTAATTTGACCCAGAATGTTTCTGAATACGAATTTGGTAACTACGGCATTTAGTATTACAACAGTAGATATTACTAAGTAAGTACCTATTTATAGTATGCTTGATTGCAGTTCAGACAGAACTGAGTCTTAACCCCAAGCTCAAATTAATTTGAAAGAAAGAAAAGAAAGAAACCTGGCTTTAAATTCAGGATTTTTTCCTTAAAGCCAAGTCTAAACCTAGGTTCGTCGTTAAGCTGCTTTTCGTAATAAGACGGTTTGTAATTCACCTCAATACATTTTTCACATCAAACCTTCATGTGCATACCTCATTATTTTATAAAGAATTTTTAACCGACTTCAAAAAAAGGAGGAGGTTATCAATTCGGTTGTATGTTTTTTTTTTTATTTTTTTTTTATGTTTGTTACCTCAGAACTCTGTCGTTTACGAACCGATTTGGAAAATTATTTTTTTAATTGAAAGGATATGCTTCCAGATTGGTCCCATTTTTTTCAAAATCAAGTTCTGATGATGGGAACCATGAGTAACTGAGGGAACTCCTTAAATATTATAGGCATACATATAGCGTTTTTGGTATTTTTAGAAACTAGTCAAGCATTTTCATTCTGAAAGTAGATCTGATGAAGAAGGCCATAGATGGCCACCGGAACTCTGTAATAAAATTAACAATCCATCCTATCCTAGCCGTGCCTACTAAACGTAGAACTACCGAATTTGGACTCGATGGATAGTTCTCGACGAGTAGTTGCTATAAAAATGGAGATCAGGGTCTGATGGTGGAGCAGGAAGGTTGTCACGGGATCTCTGCACCAATAAACGTAGATCCGCCGAGTTTGGGCTTGTTGGGTAGCTCTCGATGAGTAGTTGCTAGAAAAATGGTGATCAGCGTCTGATGATGGAGCAAGAAGGTCGTCACGGGATCTCGGCACCAATAAACATAGACCCACCGAGTTTGGGTTCGTTGGGTAGCTCTCGACGAGTAGTTGCTAGAACAATGGTGATCAAGGTCTGATAATGGAGCAGGAAGGTCGTTATGGGATCACTGCACCAATAAACGTAGATCCACCGAGTTTGGGCTCGTTGGGTAGCTCTCGATGAGTAGTTGCTAGAAAAATGGTGATCAGGGTCTGACGATGGAGCAAAAAGGTGGACACGGGTTCTCGGCACAAATAAATGTAGACCCACCGAGCTTGCAGTCCATGGTTCTCGAGAACTACGAGTATAACACCTAGATATCTTCGGTTTATGGCAATTGGTTAGTTTTATTAAGATATTGTCACATCTACACTTTTAAAATTTTTTGCTTAAGCTTATATTTTTGTGATTGTCCATAGTTGTGTTATGTAGTGGGTGTTTTTAAAATAATTAATTTTAAACTGGCTGTTTGTCAGAATAAAATATAAGTTGTTAAAAGTTAACCTAATAATACACCAAGGGAACCACTAAAAAGAATAAAATAAAAATATTTTTTACAAAAAAAAGAACCGCCTTCAAAATGCAACTAAAAATCCTGAAATAATTTCTAAGGATTAGTGGTTTTTACATCTACATTCTTGGACTTGGACTACAACATAGTAGAAATACATATTACTATCGAAGTCGGCGCCTAAAGTCTAGCAAATACTTACAAGGGCAGTAGGTACCTAACTGTTTTCCAGTTTGGCGCCGTCATAGATAGTAATATGTATTTATAATATGTTGTAGTCCAAGTCCAAGAATGTAGATGTAAAAACCACTAATCCTTAGAAATTATTTCAGGATTTTTAGTTGCATTTTGAAGGCGGTTCTTTTTTTTGTAAAAAATATTTTTTATATTTAAGTATTATTTGTCATTTTTAAAATATCATACAACCCGAAGTGTCAAGATTGGCCGTCGAGGAGTTTACGTCAGTCTACGACGGGCAGAGAAGGTGGAAAAAGAGTGATTACGTTGAGTATACTGCTAGTGGATTCCGTTCGACGTTCCATGTGACTGGCTTTGGCGTGCTAAACGCCGCCGTCGACTGCTCTACGTCGGACGCCCTGTTGGTCGACTTCTGTGGCTGCCGCTGCCACTGCTCTACGTCGGACGCCCTGTTGGTCGACTTCTGTGGCTGCCGCTGCCACTGCTCTACGTCGGACGCCCTGTTGGTCGACTTCTGTGGCTGCCGCTGCCACTGCTCTACGTCGGACGCCCTGTTGGTCGACTTCTGTGGCTGCCGCTGCCACTGCTCTACGTCGGACGGCCCTGTTGGTTGTCTGCTTGTACAGCTGCTGCCACCGCCTCCGAGGCGAGCTAGGCACGCCACCTCCGTTCCTGCAGGCGCCAGGGCGCTATACTCAGCGTCCGTGAAACTACTACGTCCTAGTTACGTAATTTAATCTATTCTATTGTATTCTTGGTGGCTATAAATTTGGGCCCGGTATCCCCGGAACGCACTTCGACCCAGTTGGATCCATTGTGCATGCCCTAGCCCTTACTCTGTTGCTGGCGTATCGAAGAGCTCCCTCAGGTACGCAGCGATCGCGCCAGCTTGGAGCTGTACATAATCATTTGGCGTAGGATAGGCTACTCCTAAATGATTCAACCTACGTCTCGCAAGAGCGTCGCAGCTACACAATATGTGTCGCATTGACTCTTTTTCATCTTCGCAGAATCTGCAAATGTTACCAGTACTTAGCCTCATTCTGTGTAGATGCTCGTTGGTGCCAAAATGTCCCGTGAGTGCACCTATTAGGCAGTGGTGTGCAGTCCATACAGACAAAAAGACTTTGCCTACCCTACGACTTCTCTAAATTACTATAATCTAGTAAATAATCTAAGAAATGTGCTTTTTTGCCTACCCTGTCATAAAAGCATGTGCACGCCACTGCTATTAGGAGCCTTATTTGTGATCTGTTAAGGTTTAATAATTTAACCCCACAGTCCACCCTTCCGCTAGAGAACGCTTTGGAGTGGTTTAGGCCTGATGCTGCCCTCCATTCCTTTATGTGTTCGTTCCTAGCATGTGCATACAATGCTTGGTGATATGTTCCATACGGAATCCCCACAAATGGTTCGGGGCCAACCAAATGACTCTGTGAGCCGGCCCTCGCTAGTCTATCTGCCTTCTCATTGCCCTCGACGCCTTCGTGTCCAGGTACCCAGATAAGGCTGACATTGTTGTGTCTTCCCAGGTTGTTCAAACCTGTAACACCTTCTTTGACTAGTTTAGAAGCAACTCGGAAGGAATTCAGAGCCTTCAGAGTCTGACTGACTGTCGCTGAGAATGCAAATGGTTTTACTTTTGACGTTTCTCCTTTGCATTTCTTTAATACTGGCAATTATGGCATAGGTCTCCGCTTGGAATACCGATAAATAATGCCCCATGCTGTGACTGACACTACAGTCCTTGGAATAAATCCCTGCCCCTGTACCTGACTCCATTTTAGAACCGTCAGTGTACAATATGAGGTGAGTTCCACCAACCGGTTTGAGTCCCCGCGTCCACTGTTCCCTGGATGGTATATGTACTCGGTACCTCTTGTTAAACATGTACACTGGATTTATCCTATCACAGGGCATGTCCATTAGATCGTCCAGTTCTTTCACGGGATCCAATAAAGAGTGTTTTGTACAGGGCTTGTTACGATTCCAAACTCCTGCTTTTGCAAGTCTGTATAGCGACTTCCTTGCCTCTGTTTGTATGTAAGTGTGTAGTGGGGTTAGTCCCAGTATCCACTCAAGAGCCAATGTAGGCGTTGTTTTGAAGGCACCTGTAATTGCCATGCAAACTACTCTTTGTACCTTCCTAAGAGAATCCTTGCAGATCTTTAGTTTGGTCCTAGCCCACCATACAGCGCTGCCGTATGTGAGAATAGGCCTCACCATCGTAGTATATAACCAATACATTACCTTTGGTTTGAGTCCCCAGGTTTTGCCATACGCAGAACGGCACATATTGAAGACACGTAAGGCCTTTTTTGTTATGTTTTCAACATGACTATGCCACGTTAGTTTACTATCGAGAGTTACCCCAAGATATTTCACTTCCGTAGCCCATTTTAGTCTGGTGCCGTACATTTCTGGGTCTCTAAGGCCCTCAAAATGTCTTTTCCTCGTGAAAGGCACTATAACCGTTTTGCTTCGATTTATGGAAAGGTTATTGTCTTTACACCATCTTTCCACCCTAACCAAAGCACCCTGCAGCAAATCCGTTACTACGTTTGGAAATTTGCCATTTACTTGTATGACTATATCATCTGCATAGCCTACGGCTTGAAATGGTCCATTGTTTAGTTCCACTAACAACGAATCCACCACTAGACTCCACAGTAATGGGGATAGTACGCCTCCTTGTGGACATCCTTTAGTTGCCTTTACGGTAACCATATCACCTAATAAACTACTTTTAATGACACGTTCCTGTAGCATAGTGGTAATCCATTTATCAATTGTCGCCTCTATGCCATGATTTTGTGCTGAGGTTCTTATTGAAGCGAAGGTTGTTCGATCGAACGCCCCTTCAATATCCAAAAATGCTCCAGCACAGATTTCTTTGGTCTCCAATGCATGTTCTGCCCGGTTGACCACATAGTGCAGGGCCGTGTCCGTAGACTTACCCGGTTGGTACGCGCATTGCATGTCATGGAGCGGTCGTCTGCTTAGTGGGCCATCTCTTATATACCTGTCTATCGTCTTCTCCAAAGTCTTCAAGAAGAATGAAGTAAGACTGATAGGGCGATAGGATTTGGCATCTTCATAGCTCTCCTTTCCTGGTTTGGGAATGAAGATTACTTTTGCCTGTTTCCAGGCTGATGGGACATGCCCAAAGGCTAGGCATGCTCTGTACAATCTGCACAAGTGAGGTATAAGAATACCTTTTCCCTCCTGTAGTAAGATGGGGTATGGGATGGTATATCGTCAGGTCCTGGTGATTTATACGGACTGAAACTATCAATTGCCCATCGTACCTTGTCTGCGTCAACTACTGTCTTTGCTGTACGCCAGTCGTCTTTGGAAGTTTTTGTAATTTGTTCTTCAATGGTGATGACATAATCAGTCATATTTTGTATCTCCACTGAGTCCGGGAAATGCATTCTTAGCATATGCGTAAGAGTTTCCTTCCCAGTTACAGTGAGCTTACCTTGGTCATTCCGGATAGATGTAAGTGGATTAACCTTTGCAGAGCTCATTGCTTTAATAATAATAATAATAATAAATACACTTTATTGTACACCAAAAGTTACATGTAAATTTACTGAGCCTCATACCCTCTGGAAGGCTATTGATGCTAATGCAATGAGATCTCCATGATCTCCGCTTCGCCTTGCGCACTTCCTTACTATAGTGCGTAAGAGCTTCGGCATATACCGTAAAGTCATTATTTGACTTCGCCCAGTTGAAAACGTCGCGTCTCCTACCTTAGATTCTCAAGGGCAGGTGACCACCACGGTTCCTTTTGCGTCGCCACCTCTTTCTCCGGGCAGTTCTTGATCCAGCTGGTCTTAACTGCCTGGGTAATTTTGTCAGACTCAAACTCGATATCTATAACTGAGTTGAGTCGCTGCGTAGGATCCCCGAGGTGTTCCTTAAGGTCTCTCCTGAATGATTCCCAATCGGTTCTCCTTGGGTTCCTCCTTCGTACCTTGCCATAATTATTGGAAGCAGGTGTAGTTGTGGTCAGATAGACTGACCTCTTCCGACACATGCCAATTACGGATCGCTTTACTCGCTCTATTGGATGCAAGCGTTATGTCAATGACCTCCGCCCTGCGTCTATTTACAAAGGTTGGTCTATTGCCTTTATTTAAAATTTGTAAGGGTGAGCTTACCAGAAAGTCCAATAGTGCTTCCCCTCTTTTGTAGTTGTCTGTGCTACCCCAGGCAACGTGGTGAGCGTTCGCGTCGCATCCTATGCTGAGGTCGTCGTGAGCTCAATTGTTAACCAGGTCTTGCAGCAGTGCTGATACCGGGTCCTCATTCTCATAGGGTAGGTAAGCAGAAGATAGAATAGTATCTTTACTGCCCCCTCCCGTTAACCCCTTAATCCTCACAGTAGTGAGGTCTCTGGAGCAGAAGTCATATAGAGGCATTGCCATTATGCCATTCCTGACAAAGACACAGGTCCTCATATTATTTGTAGGGCATCTATAGAGAAGCTGTCCTCCACGAACGTTTAGACCTCTGATGACGCCTTTGTACAGATAAGGTTCCTGTATGAGAGCGACATCATATTTATCCATATTAAGCGACCGGCAGAGTACTGCCCTAGCCGCCTTGCTGTGATGTAGATTAATTTGTATACATCATAGATAACCCATTGGTGAGGCAACACCAATGGCCTGATCACACCTGCCTCTCCTTTCAACGGGTCCAGGCTTGCTTCTGCGCGTTTGCGCTGTACTGGTTGTGGCCCTTCCCAACAGCGTCGGCGGTGTCCTGAAACCGGGCTCTGACGAGCCTTCTCCAGTGACTGCTTCGCCAGCCGAAGTCAGGGCCAAACTTTTATTTGCCAGCTCAGTTTCCCCACCTTGAGCCCCTCGGGTCAGAGTTCCGGTCCCATTCCTGTTCCCAGGCACTACCGACACACCCGGTCCCGCAGTAGCTCCACCGGCCGGCAAGTTATTGGTTGTGGCCCTTCCCAGCAGCATCGCTGTCCTGAAACCAGGCTCTGACGAGCCTTCTCCAGTGACTGCACCGCCAGCCGAAGTCAGGGCCAAACCTTTACTCGCCAGCTGAGTTTTGCCACCTTGAGCCCATCGGGTCAGATTTCCGGTCCCATTCCTGTTCCCTGTCACTACCGATACACCAGGTCCCGCAGTAGTTCCACCGGCCGTCATATTCCTAGAGCAACCATTGGAAGGGCTACCCCCGTCATCCCCAGGGACAGTGCGCGGTTTCTTGTGCGAAAGGGGCCTATTTCCAGTAGTTCTACATTTTGTTCTACATGTATGTAATGCATGTATGTATGTAAATTCCTAGTGGTTCTACACGATGACGTATTAGAAAATTGGAAATTTATTAGTGAGCAGAATACTTTTATTTTGCTCTCGTGGGGGAAACCTTCGATAGGTTCATCTGGTGGTAATCAACCAGGGTATATCGGATTAGTGTCCACTAAAACTTTCGCGGCTTTTGCATCGGCACCTGAGAGACCATTATTCATGAGGCTTCCTCATGTCCTTTGCTACCCTGGTACTTCTGGTATAAATTGAAGGTCACACTTGGATATCAAACACTAGGCCTCACTTATGTGGTAAAACCTCCTAATTACCTCTCCTGCTCTAGTAGTAGGTACTTCTGGTATATACGAACCACAGGTACAAACTGATAACTAGGTACAACTTGATATCACAAAAGAGATGAAGCCTATTATGCCCTCTGTTTCTGGTACAATAAAGTGGTTGAGGTCGCGGGTAAAATTCTCTTCGATCGATTTCCTGAAATCTTTTCATTTTCGCTTTTGAGATAAAACTTCTGAGATTTATCTAGTATTACATTCGCGAGTCCACACAATAGACGCGACCGTAAAAAAATATGGATAAGATACCATGTAACAGGTAAAGTGGACGTCTTTCGTCTGCTGATGATGATGACTTCCTATATCCGATTGTTACCACTGGTGACAATTGGGATTTCATTTTCCCATTCACCACTAGCGACAAATGGTAATTTTTTTCCCGTTTGTCACCAGTGGGGACGTTGCCAGTGGTGACGACTTGGAATAATCGGAAAATTAAGTATGCGCGACGAATTTAATCAAAAGGAAAAACAGCCGCCGCCGCAAAACTTCAAGGTTCCTCGTGTCGAAGTCCCCAAATTAGATCGTAACATTATCTTTATTTCCGTTGTAGCTTTTGATTAAAATACAACTTTTGGACGGATTATTCTTCCTTTCAAAGCATAAACATCGAGTTTCGATTAGCTATTGTATCTTTTTTTTGTTTTTAAATGAAAGCCGATTTTATTTAATAGATTTCGGAGATTTACGTGCTTTTAACCCTCAAAGTTTAATTCTCTGGATTAATAGATCCATTATTAACAGACCAGTATGGTTGTGTACCAATCAGTTCAGTAACAGCTGTGCTTGCAGATTTGGGTAAAATATGTCTAATTATTCCACCCAGTAAGCACGAAACATGTTGCTTCATTAAAATCGGAAGCGTATTAAAAACTGAATACTTTATAGTATACAATTCGTTCTTCGTCTACACTATGAATATGCTATAAGGAACAGCTAAAATTAATGTTACTAAACAAATAAAATAAATAATATCTACCTTTTTGTAATTGGTTTTATTTCGAGAGCTTACAATGTTATTATGTAGCATTGTGTATTTTCAGCTCGAGATAAGACGCGGAGTCTTCGTCTCGTGGGATGTGGTTAGACCTAGTTTACCGGCAATGGCTACGACCAACTCGAGACGTAATGATCTGTGAATTGTATCTAATTTGCTATGTTACCGCTGGGAAATTAACTCGATTTACTTGGTAAAGTGTCCTAAGTGAATTGGAGGCTACAAGCCTTGTATTTTTATTGGCATTAGGTATTCGTACTCCTATAGAAATACGACTTGACATTTTTTTTATAATCATTACCTATGAAGAGTCACTGTGCTGGCGCCGCCGGTGTCCAGTCCCTCAAAAATAAAGGACGAAGAGACTCTCCTTCGTCTTTTTTTAAAATTCAAGTGAGTGACTCAAGATATTCAAGCAAGCCGTTCGCCTGACGATAACCGATAAGCTTGTCTATAGACACACCACAAGGGATAGATGAACCCAGTTTCACCAGCTACAGTGCACAACGAATCACAGCAATGTACTAGGTACTAGGCAGCAAAATATTTAACTAACACTGCGGGGTTCCTGCCGGGACAGGACGATTTCTCGCACAAGAGTCCTTGCAGTAAACCTTGGCATAGCAATAATACTTCTGAATGCTCCTATTGCACATTGCTTTTGGAGTCTATAGTCACAAACGTTATTTAACTGAGTTCAGTGGAATGCCTACTACCGATATACGTTCCAAGGTGGCGTAGGTATGTATACTATTTGAGCTTTAGGTACGCCGTTTCCCAAGATTTAGTGAAATCTCCCTACTGTACGGCTTTTTAACTGGTTCTACATAATATAGAGTTTAAACTAGTCTACATACGAACGGCCAAATATTCGCTCCATTTAAAAGTAAATAAACTTTAGAATAGAATAGAATGTGGATTATGAGCAGTTAAGCAATAAGCGTCCGACTACATTTACAGACATAGACCTTATCAGCCCTGTGAACTTGCTGTTATCTCCGGATAGTCACAGTCAAAGCACAAGTAATGTACTATATATCACAGTACCGCCTGAGTTTTATTTCATCTCCGTCAGTCAGACTCTATTTACTGGCGCATTCAACTGACCGGTAATAGCGCCCTCTAGTGTATCCTGTCGTAAGTGTGTCCCTGTGATCAACGCCCTCCGTCGCGAGTGCTTTCTGTTCTACGGTAGGGTTGGTTGCTTAAAAATTGCCATCATTGAAAATTGGACTGTTAGCTTAGTTTTAATTAAAGCTATTTTAACGAATGGTACTCAATCGAAGATTATAAAATTATTTTATACTATCTATCACTGTTTGATTTTTTTTTTTTCATTCACATGAAGCTTCGACAACGCACAGGCTACTGTAAGTCAATGGCCCGTGCGGTAATCTAGAAACCAATGTAAATTCCTTTGATTATAATAGCTGAATAGAATGGAATGGAATGGAATGGAATGGAATGGAATGGAATGGAATGGAATGGAATGGAATGGAATGGAATGGAATGGAATGGAATGGAATGGAATGGAATGGAATGGAATGGAATGGAATGGAATGGAATGGAATGGAATGGAATGGAATGGAATGGAATGGAATGGAATGGAATGGAATGGAATGGAATGGAATGGAATGGAATGGAATGGAATGGAATGGAATGGAATGGAATGGAATGGAATGGAATGGAATGGAATGGAATGGAATGGAATGGAATGGAATGGAATGGAATGGAATGGAATGGAATGGAATGGAATGGAATGGAATGGAATGGAATGGAATGGAATGGAATGGAATGGCATGGAATGGAATGGAATGGAATGGAATGGAATGGAATGGAATGGAATGGAATGGAATGGAATGGAATGGAATGGAATGGAATGGAATGGAATGGAATGGAATGGAATGGAATGGAATGGAATGGAATGGAATTATATGGAATAGAATGGAATACAATGGAATATAGATTATATGGAATAGAATGGAATACAATGGAATATAGATTATATGGAATAGAATGGAATACAATGGAATACAATGAAATACAATGAAATACAATGAAATACAAAAAAAAATACAATAAAATAAAATGGCGTGTCCCTTATCATCAGGTGAACGTCTTATTTGCCTCATGACCTAATAAACCTAATAATACATCTAAGTAAGTAATTACCTATAAAAAAGTAATTAATTTATCAAAAAATAAATTAAAATTATTTTAATTGATTTATTTACAGTTCAAGTGATACTAAACAACCAAGTATACCAATTTGATGTTTTGGTGTACCTGAGTGGTGCCGATTCCAATTAGATCAAAATAGTCGGCATCTAAAAGATAAGATGTCGATTAAACGTTTGAACATCGAACGTTCTATCTAGACGTATACAGGGCGTCCCACGGCGATGCCACACGGAGGGAAAGTACCTTAAATATTAAAGATAGGATATTTTACTGAAAGAAGACATCGTTTTATTTTTAATAATAAGTAGAACTGCATTCACAGATTTTTTAAAAATCGCCTACCTCAACCGGGAATCGAACCCGCCAAATGTGATTGAAAAATTACATGTATTTTATAATAGCGTTTGAAAGGGCTACTCATAAGCATTATTTTTTCCTAAATAACCTAGCATATTAAATGAAACTAAGATCATAAAATTTTACATTTTATTTAAAAAAAAAATTAATTTATCAAATGCTCAAAGTGTGATCCGTTCTGTTGTATACAAATTCTCACTCTTTTAATAAAAAAAAAAAAAAAATCTGTGAATGCAGTTCTACTTATTATTAAAAATAAAACGATGTCTTCTTTCAGTAAAATATCCTATCTTTAATATTTAAGGTACTTTCCCTCCGTGTGGCATCGCCGTGGGACACCCTGTATATAATCAAAGGTAAATTCAAACTAATTTTAAATTCCATCCATCAAGTGGCGCTGTCGTATGTCTGTTTGTCCCATGGATGAATTCATCCATGGTTTGTCCAAAGAATTTGCATATATTGTCTTGTTTTATCTGGTTCGGCCTGATCATGGGCTTACCCACAATGGGTCAGGATGAGGCAGTTGCCCCACCCTCCGCCACACTTGAAGCTAAAAATGTAGGTACAAGTAGTAATATTTTTTTTACATTTTATTCAGATTTCTTTCCTTATTGCAATAAGGAAAGAAAGGTTAGTTAACAAAAAACACTTTTAAAATCTGTTCACGAACGACATTCCTCGTTGGAACAGAGTCCTGAGGCGGATGCCACCACTTTCTACTATTCCCATAGAAATATATTATATTGACGTGTACTCTTCAAGTCGCAGTCAACATCCTGGGCGAATGGTTTTGTAAGTGGCGCATAGAGGTGAACCCGGGAAAGAGTGCAGCAGTAGGGATTGCAATCCGGAAAAACGGATCCGGTAATCCAGCGAATCCGGCATCATTAAACGTTTACCGGATCCGGTACCAGTATACCGCATCCGGCGATAGCAATTTTAGGCAAAATCATAGCGCTGTTGCATGAAAATAGGTAGGTACTTTATTCAATGCATGCATACCAGTATTATGATTACTGTGATCTAATCTGCTGCGTATCCAACTCGGATGGGCAACGTTCGGAAAACTACGCGACACCTTTTCAGCAGTAAAAAAAAGGGAGTTGAATGAATGAACCATTTTTTAGACTGTATGTAAGTACTTATTTGTTTTTAACTAATAAAGAAGTATAAAGTCCAACGATAAACTGGACCAATCATGGTCGAATCGTAAACATCATCATTCATTGCATCGCTTTAGGGATAAAATAAAACTCAAAACTGAATACTAGTCGATTAGATAGTAGTGCTATGTAGATTTAGGATAGTGCCATCTACCAAGGAAATAATACAATTCCAAATTACTAGGCTTTTTGAAGTCTGTTCTAAAGACAAGGACAATCTTGCTTCTAAACGAGGTTTCTAAAAAATAAACCTAGATGGCACTGTAGTAAGTAATAAAAGATAGAAGTGAAAACAGATTTTTTTAAGTCTATCAGCATTACTAGATGGCGCTTTTATAACTAAACTTGGCGATTGGCATTTCGTCGTTTGTGTAAAAAAAATAACGAGATATTTTTTTTTCTATAAAAGATCAATAAATAAGTAATGTAATATGTTTTATTATTTTTTCATTCTTGTGAGATTTACAGCTAACCAGCCATTGCTGTTTTTTAATTTAGGATGAACATAAAAAATCTATATTGTCTGTGATCTGAAGGGATACAGAAAAAGTAAAAGTGTCACTCACTATGGATTTATATTATTTGTGTCGGTGTCGGATAGAAATACCTACGTTCAGAGCTACACCGGTGAACAATTTATTTCAATTATCATGAGTAAGCTGAGTCGAGACGCTGTGTGTAATAGCTCTCTATAGAAAAGCATATAAACATTAATATTCGATAAATAAAAGTTTCATACGAGTGTTGTGTATCGAATAATGGTTTGGGAAGAAACGACAGTGACGTCTCTATTCAGCCTTGGTTAATATGGTTACGAGAAAAAGTGTATTTTGAAAATATACCAAGTGTTTTCTTGTAATAAACGCCCGTTAGGAGTTCCTTAACTGTGCGGTGATTCCAATCGACGTTTTAGTGCTCGTATATCGGTGTTATGTCGGGCGGTAGGAGCATTGACAAGGAGCGCAAGTCTCCCAGGGAAAGTGGCGAAGATTCCGAAGATGAGAGCGAGATTCTGGAGGAGAGCCCCTGCGGAAGATGGCTAAAACGCCGCGAAGAGGTACGTACCTTACGAGTTTCTAGTTTCCATGCTAACGTGGTTGTATTGCAGGACTCTTGAAACAAAGATTTTCGTCAGCTGATGCACAAGGTTAGCCGATATTATTCAAGACGCAGTTATTTTATGATTCATTAGCGCATGTTTATGTTTTAATTATTATGTTTTTAAAACATCAAGAAATCATTGTCTCCTAAAAACCTCTTGTGATACAGTGAATTAAAAACATGATTAGAGTGATACCTAAATGATTAAGCATGTCTATCAAAACATGTGTATAAGCTAAGGTTAAAATATAATACAGTGCTTGCTTGTCATTCAAGCAAGCAAGAATTTGTGTACATGGTAGGCACATAAATGTATTATCTGCATTCATACCTACTTCATTATTGAATACATAATATATTCAATAATACTCTAATTATATAAATAATTACTGATGACTGACTGATTAGTGTTACCAATGGACTATCACTTTAATTAATAATGATTAAACAGTACCTATTGGGAATATGTACCTGTACTGTGTACCAATACAAAATGAATTACATTGTTCCAGTTTTGTTTATTGAAAATGATTTGGTTGTTAGTTAGAATCTTTTGAATGAGTGTCTTGTAATTGGAAGTGCTTCGCTCATATAAAATATGGCACAATATAACATAATAGTTATATCCAAAGTACAATGGTGTCTTCAAACAGTAACTTATTTGGAAATATAAAATTAAAATGTATCATTCTGTATTATGTGAATAAGTAAAAAATATAGTTATGACAAATTTTACTTATCTCAACATCAGAATCTGCCACAGCCAAAAAGAAGGTTCACATTGTTATATTGAGAACTTTGTCCATCCGTGGTCTTTCTTTAGTACAAATTATTACTTATCTAAGTTTCCTCAGTTTAAACTTCATAAAATAACACAATAATGTAAGAGTGATGAGTTCTATGAATACATTATGGTATTTTATATTCTTAGACATGTTTACTGGACCATTATATCATGAGAGTGGTTCAACATGGGACATACTAATATGGGGTGTTCATCACTTGCACCCGCATGCACCTCAGATTTTCAGTAGCACCAATAATAGGCTATATCTTTCTTTGTGAAAACCCTGTGATAAGGGAATACACCTAATGCAAGGTTGCACATTATTGTAATTATTAAGGTTTATTTGTTATTTATTTCATTTAACTTTTTTATATGTTGCTTAAGATCTTGAATTGCTATATCCTTGAGTATGTTCAAAAAATTCAAAATTGAAAATTTTTATTTCAAATAGTATTAACGCTAGCACTTTTGACCGGTAAATTTTTTAAAAGCTACCACCGGATCGCAACGCAGCCTCAACTGAGAAGATCCGGCAAGAAACTTAGTGGGCTTGTCATTTTTTCACATTTTTTTTTTAAACAAAGTTTGTCTTTTTACAATTAGATAAGCACCAGCGACAGTGTGTCCTGCCGACAGTGTGTCCTGCCGTTCAAAATATCAAATAAAATAAAAAAACGACGATAATACAACAAACTAAAATGCCAAAGGGATAGTAGTCGGACCAGTCCCCCCAAAGCAGCACCCACGCACGAGTTGACTCGAGCAACAGCCATCACTCCATGTCCCATGTTTAACCAGTCAGCCCATATAATAAAGCAGATGTTGTAAAAGCAGGATGCTGCCCTATAAACCTAGTCAACCTACATCACTGTAAGTCCCAAATGAGGTATAAAATGATTCATTAACATCTTAATACCAATGTGCTTCACTACAGTTTTGTAACAATTATCAGTCTAATGTGCATTCCATTTTGCAACTAGCTCACATGAAATTTTGCAAGGTAACATATATATTGGCAAATCAAAAATTATCATGAACTGGAGTAACATACATACTTTAAATAGAACTTATGATATATCTTTTAAATGATTCATCATCAGCCGGAATATCTCCACTGCTGAATAAAGGCCTCCCCGTTAGATGGCTACTTTGAATAAAGTATTTGCATCCACTGGTTGCCCATCACTTTCACAATGTCATCGATCCACCTAGAGGGAGGCCTGCCCATGCTATGTCTTCCTCTTCATGATTGCCACTCAAGAACCTTTCTTCCCCATAGTTATCGAGTTGCTTTAAAGAATTAGTAATTTTTAATATGTCAAGAGGTCTAAAAAACTAGCGATGTAAAATCAGCGGAAAAAAAAAAAAAAACACCGGAATTTGTTGCTTTTTTGTTGCTAATTAGTTGCTAAAAAATTATTTTTTTTGCTCCAACCGATCGCAAAAAATCTCCAATAACGCTAACTTTTCATTAAGATAGCGTGGAAGTCATTGGATGTGGAATGATCGATCAAGCGAATAGGGGTCAATTTGTTGCTAATTTGTTGCTGAAAGATGCTAACGAAAAATATTAAAAAAAATAAAAATTGATATTTTTTTTTAATTATGCCAAAAAAAATTATTTCCTCGCCAGCTTAACTCTCGACTTTTCCGTGGAAAAACTATCGTGAAAATTTGTTGCTGCTCATACTGCAGCTAGTCTGAGTACAGAGAGTCAGCAACAAAATAGAAAACGAAAGTTGGATTAGTTTGGAAATCGGTTTACAAAAAAAGCGGCCACGCCAGTTTAACTCTTGGGTTTTCTGTGGAAAAACTATCGTGATAATTTGTTGCTGCTCATACTGCAGCTAGTCTGAGTACAGAGAGACAACAACAAAATAGAAAACGAAAGTTGGATAAGTTTGAAGATCGGTTTACAAAAAAAAACCGGCCACGCCAGTTTAACTCTTGAGTTTTCCGTGGAAAAACCATAGTGAAAATTTGTTGCTGCTCATGCTGCAACTAGTCTGAGTACAGAGAGTCAGCAACAAAATAGAAAACGAAAGTTGGATTAGTTTGGAGATCGGTTTACAAAAACAATGGCCACGCCAGTTTAACTCCTGAGTTTTCTGTGGAAAAACTATCGTGAAAATTTGTAGCTGCTCATGCTGCAGCTAGTCTTAGTACACAGAGTCAGCAACAAAATAGAAAACGAAAGTTGGATTAGTTTGGAGATCGGTTTACAAAAAAACCTGCCACGCCAGTTTAACTCTTGAGTTTTCCATGGAAAAACTATAGTGAAAATTTGTTGCTGCTCATGCTGCAACGTTTTTGTAAACCGATCTCCAAACTAATCCAACTTTCGTTTTCTATTTTGTTGCTGACTCTCTGTAGTCAGACTAGTTGCAGCATGAGCAGCAATAAATTTTCACTATAGTTTTTCCACAGAAAACCCAAGAGTTAAACTGGCCTGGCCATTGTTTTTGTAAACCGATCTCCAAACTAATCCAACTTCAGTTTTCTATTTTGTTGCTGACTCTCTGTATTCAGACTAGCTGCAGTATGAGCAGCAACAAATTTTCACGATAGTTTTTCCACAGAAAACCCAAGAGTTAAACTGGCGTGGCCATTGTTTTTATAAACCGATCTCCAAACTAATCCAACTTTCGTTTTCTATTTTGTTGCTGACTCTCTGTATTCAGACTAGCTGCAGTATGCGCAGCAACAAATTTTGACGATAGTTTTTCCACAGAAAACCCAAGAGTTAAACTGGCGTGGCCATTGTTTTTGTAAACCGATCTCCAAACTCATCCAACTTTCGTTTTCTGTTTTGTTGCTGACTCTCTGTACTCAGACTAGTTGCAGCATGAGCAGCAATAAATTTTCACTATAGTTTTTCCACGGAAAACTCAAGAGTTAAACTGGCGTGGCAGGTTTTTTTGTAAACCGATCTCCAAACTAATCCAACTTTCGTTTTCTATTTTGTTGCTGACTCTCTGTACTCAGACTAGCTGCAGCATGAGCAGCAACAAATTTTGACTATAGTTTTTCCACGGAAAACTCAAGAGTTAAACTGGCGTGGCCGGTTTTTTTGGAAACCGATCTTCAAACTAATCCAACTTTCGTTTTCTATTTTGTTGCTGACTCTCTGTACTCAGACTAGCTGCAGTATGAGCAGCAACAAATTATCACGATAGTTTTTCCACAGAAAACCCAAGAGTTAAACTGGCGTGGCCGGTTTTTTTGTAAACCGATCTTCAAACTAATCCAACTTTCGTTTTCTATTTTGTTGCTGACTCTCTGTACTCAGACTAGCTGCAGTATGAGCAGCAACAAATTATCACGATAGTTTTTCCACAGAAAACCCAAGAGTTAAACTGGCGTGGCCGGTTTTTTTGTAAACCGATTTCCAAACTAATCCAACTTTCGTTTTCTATTTTGTTGCTGACTCTCTGTACTCAGACTAGTTGCAGCATGAGCAGCAACAAATTTTCACTATGGTTTTTCCACGGAAAACTCAAGAGTTAAACTGGCGTGGCCGGTTTTTTTTTGTAAACCGATCTTCAAACTTATCCAACTTTCGTTTTCTATTTTGTTGTTGTCTCTCTGTACTCAGACTAGCTGCAGTATGAGCAGCAACAAATTATCACGATAGTTTTTCCACAGAAAACCCAAGAGTTAAACTGGCGTGGCCGGTTTTTTTGTAAACCGATTTCCAAACTAATCCAACTTTCGTTTTCTATTTTGTTGCTGACTCTCTGTACTCAGACTAGCTGCAGTATGAGCAGCAACAAATTTTCACGATAGTTTTTCCACGGAAAAGTCGAGAGTTAAGCTGGCGAGGAAATAATTTTTTTTGGCATAATTAAAAAAAAATATCAATTTTTATTTTTTTTAATATTTTTCCTTAGCATCTTTCAGCAACAAATTAGCAACAAATTGACTCCTATTCGCTTGATCGATCATTCCACATCCAATGACTTCCACGCTATCTTAATGAAAAGTTAGCGTTATTGGAGATTTTTTGCGATCAGTTGGAGCAAAAAAAATATTTTTTTAGCAACTAATTAGCAACAAAAAAGCAACAAATTCCGGTGTTTTTATTTTTTTTTTCCGCTGATTTTACATCGCTTGTTTTTTAGACCTTATGTCAAGAAAGTTATAACATTTCTGTCCTATTTTAAGGAAAAAAGATGTATATTGATGCTTTATTATTATACGTAATTACTAGGTTTGATGATTATTTTTGGCTTTTTAGTGCAGCATGTACAAAACCTTTTGTTAGCTTTTAAACTATCAATTTGCTAATCTTTTTTATTGATTGATTATTTATTATTTTCTGATATCTCAGTGATGTTGAAGTATTTGATAATTAAATAATCTGGGCAATAAACCCGTCAGTAATAATAATAATATTCTGGGACAATTCACACACGGTTATCTGATCCCAAACTACCTACAGCCTGTACTATGGAAACCAGACAACTGATACTAATACTTATATACTTTATTTTTGTAAATACATACTTATATAGATATAACACCCAGACACTTGGTGGGAATCGAACCCACAACCTGTTGGGTAGCAGACACGGTCACAAACCACTACACCAACGGGCCCGTCAAAGTAAGCCTAGTAGTATTGTAAATCGCTTTCAATGTTAAAACAGTATTAAATTTAGCATACAGTTTGCTTCTCAATTCAGTATTTCAATATTTGATGTGGAAGTACATGAATAATTGATAGGTTCAATATAAATCAAAATATTAGAAACTTACATAATCTTTTTTATATTATTTTCTATTATTTAATAAGTTTATCTATCCTCGTATCGTTATATTCAAATTATGAACTTAAAACCAGTCAAACTTTATTCATATGCCTCTTTAAAAAAAATAAACATATTTGTGAAGGTCTCCTGAAAAAAAGGATGCTCTAAAATAAGTTTTTTCTTTTATAAAACACCAGTTATTCATTCTTTTACCTACTAAAGAGATTGCAAATCGATTTTTTAAGCCCATCTTACTAGTAGGCCGTGACAAATCTAGTGGGCCACAGTACATTCGTGTTTGGTTTTGCAGTGGTATGAATGTGCATGGGAGAGGTGCTTCAAAACTTAGTTTCAAACAATTTCATAATAATTGAATTTGTAGCTTAGAAACTAGTACCTACACAGTTAAACATAATAATTTAATTAATTTACTAATGAATGACATACCTTGCTCATATCTTATATATTTGCACCAAGTTTAAACATGACTATTGACAATTAATGATGATGAATTCATGCATGCAGTAACCTAGTTTGATTTGCTTTCTTTAGCCATCTGTGGTCTTTTGGACCTTTGTCTTTTACACCCCAACAATAACCACAGAATGGCCAATTTAGATTCAAATGTAAAATTGTAAAGGTGTAGATAACGGTAACTTTGTAAAGTATTTGCGTATGGTCTAGCTTTTATCTTCTTGTGTACGTTTTATGGTTCTGTACCCAAAAATTAAGAAGAGCACTCATTGCAACAACATTATGCATCTGTCTCACCAACATATTTTAGCAACTACTAATATTATTGATTTAAAACTTGGAATAGTTTTAAATATTGCTTTATTTTCTTTTCAGTTCATTTAGTAGTTGAAATAGTGTTAAAATTTCAAAGTGAGACTATCAAAAGGGTTTTATTTGCACATAACAACACAGATTTTATTTTATGTGTGTAGTTTTTAAAAAAAATGACATATATAAATGTGATTATAATCCCTTTGATTAAAGAACCAGCTACAGCTAATAAAATTTATACTTACATGCAAATTTTGCCAGAAAAATAAAGCTACATTCCTAAATCAAATGACAAAAAATTGCCGGTCAAAACCTCTACAAACAATCTTCATGTTAGTCGAATAGTAAAATAACTTTAATACGACCAAAGAAAGTTCGGAACCCTCGGGGCCCGAGTCCGACTCGCACTTGACTGGTGTTTTTTGTAGTTCAGACAAATAATTAAACCTCAGTTACTTAGGTTCGCCGGTACTTTCGCCGGGCGGCGCGCCGGTCAACGACCGTACGGTTGCGATTTGGCTATTGCGCAACACCTGTAATAACTGTCGCTTTCTATGCCTGGGGCTGACTTGCAATGGGGTAGTAGCTATAGAAATATTATTTTAATTAATTCATTCAATTACCCGACTCAGCGTCATTGTGACATTTGATACAAATACTTACTGACTAGGTGGCAGATCCCTTATGCAAGGACGGTACTTGTGGTGTCAGATATTTTGCCGCAAAGCAGCAGTGTTGCTCAGGGGCGTAGCTACCGCCGTATCAGCCGTGTCAATAATACGGGGCCTCCGGGGTCCAGAGACCCCGATCCCGTGTAAGCAAGAATTCGTAAGACGTTATTCACAACCAATCTTACAACTCTAAGGCTGGCCTCTTCATTTGGGCCCCTAACAAATTTGATACAGGGCCTGTCAAGGCAACCTACGCCACTGACATTGCAGTGGACCTATCGGTGTGTAGGGCCGGAAATTACCGAGCTCAAGAGATATAACGAGTAATATCTTTGTGATAAGCATCAGTCAGTGTAACGCAACTGCCAATGTGCTGGCGTGTCTCTTACATAAGACGAACATCCTGCTAATCTCGTCAGTAGTCACTAAATCGTAAAAAACTGCAAAATTGTCAGACAATTTTGACATGAAAGCGTCAGCTTTCATGTTTAAATCAATATAATAGCCGAGCCGACCTAATCACGCATTAAGTTTAACTTTTGTCCTTGGTTACCAATTTCCCCAAGCTAACAAATTCCTTTAGCAAAAAAATAAAAAAATAAAAATCTATAATCTTGAGTACCGTGTGTTTCCTAATACTATTCACGAATTAACATGACGTGGGATTCAAAACCGTCGGTGATCCTTACCTCTTATCTTGACCGTAACCTCACGGAAGACCGCAGGCAAAAATTGCCACAATAACGGCGTAAGACTACAAGTGTTCTACGAGGAACCGGTGATTGAGCGACTAAAGGACATCCGCTTCGTCCATTGTATATGTACTATCGCGGACACGAACCAGTGTACCAGTTTTCAATCAAAATCGTTTGAACAACGTTACGTGCGCTTACCCCACCCGCGGGTATGTTGTGCCGGCTCGTGCGTGCACAGAACACATAAACCCTAAAGGGCGTGCATGCGATTGTCGTCCTAAGGCGCAGGCCAGACACAATCGGCGCGGCGCGCATCGGGTGCGCTACCGGCACGCATCGGGCGCGCCCGTGGCACGCTCACGACGGGACAGTGTATCGGTGGTATTCAAGTTTTTAATTTTGATCCTACAAGGGTGCGCGCCTGCGGCACGCCTTCGGTGCGCCTGCGGCGCAACCGTGGCGTGCCGTCTCAACTCGACGCCTTTCCAATGTTCTTTCATACAAAATGTAGAAGAAGGACGTGGTGCAAAACAGATAGAAGAGGTGCGCTTATGGCACGCCCGCGCCCGCGCCGCTTGTGTCTGGCCTGCGCCTAAAGGTGGTACACCGTTCGTGACAATATGTGCCATTAACAATTTAGTATGCTTACCATCGATAACTACTTCATCACTTACCATCAGATGTACGAAATAAGTATATCGATTGACTCTACTCATCGATTATTCTCAAATATCAATATCGACTATTTGCACGTCTTGGTTGCTTAGGCAAATTTCTGCAAATGCATATTTAATAGGCTTTTGACGTCACTGTTTGGGCACTTGTGATTTACGAACCAAACGTTTTCCTGCTCGACAGTCTCGCTCTGAGAACGTGTTATGTGTTCTTTTCCCTTTTGCTTTTGTTTGTTTTGCTATTTTAGTAATAATGAGATAGAAAATAACAGCGGCCCTTTAAGGGGGTAACATGCGCCAATGACCTTGAGAATCTGGCCGCTCCGTCCGAGAGTTGTCATCGTAGAGGGCGCTACCAGCAAATATGAATATTACATTTTAAAAATCATAGACTAAAAATATGCAGATGTGTCGAATGTCCGTTATAGAATGAAATGATGCAGTTTAATAACTATACCTAACCCACTGTTTTATATCTTGATTTATACCTTGGCGTGCCACCTAATTACAATCTGACAACCCAACCACTTACAATGGTAACGTAGTTAACGTGTTGCATCAGGATACGGATTATTGCATTTCATATTCCAAACTTCTTTCATATTCAAAATCTGTATTCTACGCAAATAAATGATTCTTATTCTTATTCATATCAAAGTTTCAGTCCGTCTATTATAGAATGGTCAATGCCTGACTAGTGAGACTTATACATACTTCTATTCTATTGTTGGTGGTTATTAGGTCCGGTTACAACCGGAACGCACTTCGACCCAGCTGAATACATTGTGCCTGCCATTCGGAATCCATATACATTCGTACTACTTATAACTTACAATCACAGCGGATTTTTGTGTGTCTGAAGTTAGGGTTGACGAACCATTGCGCAAGTACAGTTGTCAGTTCTGAATACATAAACATAAAAATAGCTACTGTGTAGCGTCTTGCCGTGATTACTGTAAGCGTACTTGAAATGAAACTATGCACAAAGTTCTAAGGTTTCTATTCTGCAAGTCAAAACGAAAGCGTTTAACAGTGCCTTCAAAATATAGTTTTTTTCTTAAAAAGGGACCTTTTTAACATATTTCCTAAATTAGTTCCAAATTCTCTAACCAATAAACATCCATCTGATGTTTGAGCTTTTTGATCCCTGGAAAAATGAACTGAAACCAAATTGATGATTGATTGCGATGTTCGAGTATGACAAAGAGAGTGATTTAAGGTGTTGCAATGCATGCCAGTAGCCCTGATGAGATGCTAGCGGTATTATTAAAGAAGCGTGTAACTGTAATGTTTCCTATTCTAGCGGCACAAGTACCCGAATCTTGGAAGCTTGCTAGCTTCCAACCTTACTCAAGACCAGATACCCAACGTCGACCCAAGTCGTGCAGACCCAAAAATCATAAATTATTTTTATTAAGACAATTAGTTCCGTGATAAGAATAATAGCGCACACATCCATCTCCTCCTGTTGGGTGTCCGTAAAAGGCGACTAAGGAAAAACAAGAAGACGAGCAGCAGCGTCTTTTTATTGGATTACCTACCACCTATCTGCGATCACCAACCGCCTGCCAGACGTGGGGATTATGGCAACCCCTCCCCTCTAAGGGAGAGAGCGCCTTTTTTCAACAGTGGACGTTTCGGCTGCTGATGATGATGATGAGTTCCGTGATCGACTCCGTTAATGGTCACCGAACTGAAACTATGATAAGATACTTAACTTTTCCATAATTAAGTACAGGTAAAAACGACCCAGACCCAAGACAAACAGATTATGTTCACGCACATGAATGTTTGTCCTGTGTGGGAATCGACCCCAAGACCTTAAGGTCAGCGGCCAGGGTAGCAAACTACAATATCAACGGACCTGTGTTGTTATTCAATAAACGTGGCTGCCAAAGGAATCCGTAGCACTGTTTGTTTGAACGCACGAATTCAGTAATAGTCTTTTTTAGTGTAACGTCATTTTATATACTATCACGGACACGAACGCTATACTATTTTTTAATCAGAATAGTTTTTGATTGAAAACTGGTATGGCGTTCGTGTCCGCGATCCGGGCGACGACGACATTCCGGGCGCTTACCCCGCCCGCATGTATTTTGGGCTGGCACGTGCAAGCGATTGTCGTCCTAAAGGTGATACATCGTTCGTGACCGCGAAAGTACGTAACGTAACTTCATCTTGAGTTCTGTACCCATCGCGGGGTTTGAACTACGCGGAACATTTGACATTTTATTTTATTTATTCTTTAGCACACTTAAATATGTACAAGGCAGTCTACCTTTGGATGATGTAGAGGGTAATAGTGGTAGGTGCATAGGTAATGTAAAATTTAAATAGATATTTAATTTACATTGATTGTAATAAGCAATCTGGTTTTAGAGTAACTAACATTTTAACGCGGTGGTATTTTTTCTCGTGCCTGCCAACAACACCAACAGTTTATTGTTACGCAACTTAGTTAAGTAACAAGGTATTACCTGATAGTAATCGAAGCACCCACCCATAGAAAAGTCTCTTCCTGTCCCTGTCATCCAAAACTATAATTATAGCCTTTTGGTCCGATAGTTTTTTGCCAGCTACAGTGACCTTCTACTTATGTTACATAGCGGAAGAAATCTAAGATTAAAGTGGCGCCACCTAGATAGAACACGAGTACCCTTCCAACTTAACCATCCAGATGTCTCAAAAGACGAGCAACTGTCCAATGCAACTGTCCGTAAGTAAGCGTGTCGCTCACCACCAAGCCAACCACCCAGGTACTCGACTCGTTGCTAAGTTGCAAAAACCAACATGATAGTAATAATAACACCGTTCATGTTTTGACAAAAAAAAACATAATGTAAAGGATATCGTAATATATGTCATTTTGTCGACCTACACAGTATTAAATACGATTTCAATTAGTAAGATCATATATGACTCTGATACGCTTTAAAAGTTAGGCATAATACTTGGCAACGATACTTTCGCATATTCTATGATGAACCAAAAATATGGTATTACTATAAAAATATCTTTAATTAAATATAGAAGTATAGAATTCATTTGAAATGATTTATAATGTTATAATTATACCATATGTAACATATCTTAATTGAAAACATGTTCAAAATCATTTCAATTAAATTCGTCTTGTCAAAAAAAATTCGAGCACGTCCACCCTCCATAACAGTCCACGAAAGACTGGTGGAAGGTGATCGCGGGGGCGCTGCAAGGGGAAATGCATCTCGTACGTGGTTTTTCTATAATTTCTTGTAAAACATGAATGAAATTAAGAAATGTAATCAATACAAATTGTAGAATAGGTTATTATGCTTTTTATAGTCCAAGTTTGACGTCTATCCGATGAACGGATATTGAACGCTAACACAATTCATATCCAACGTAGTACATTTTTTAAATACATATTGCTTGAAAACATTATATGTAATCCAATATCTAATCAATAAAACTGTTTGCTGAAGATCTGAGGTATAAGTACATATAATTTTCATAGCCAATGCAATAGCGGATTGATCCATCGAACTCTTTAAACTAAGGCTATTTTTGCAATTTTACCGTTGTTACCCCCTTAACGCCTAGACTTAGACAACAGACTTTCTTTCTCTTTTGTGAACCTAATCTGCTTCCACTCTCTTATTTTATGAAGCCTCAAAATAAAGCAACTTCTGGTTACAAAAAGAGAAGGAAAAAATTACAGATATTTAGCAACATGTCATGTTTGAAATATCTTAAAAGAAAATAAAATAAATATTATTCCTTTCTTATTAAATATCGCCGTGTTAAGGAGCCATCGTTCGTCCTTTTTGCTACTGGCACATTCGGTAGATAGATAGATAACTCTTTATTGTACACCACACTGCGAAAAACATTAAAAAAAAAACAATATTCTAAATATTAAAGTAAACAGCGGTACCTCAGACACAGGATCCTTCTTCTTGCATAGCAGCGAACTACCATCTTACAAACAAGAGCTGTGCGCTGCCATTCAAGACAGCATCGCTGCTTACCATCAAGTGGGATTACGGTAAAGCGTTAGCTTATGTTCACTAAAACAAAACGAAAATTTGAGGAATTTACCCTCGTATGATAATGGCGTTCTGAAGTAGAAATAAATAGTGTTAGACGAAATAATAGATGAAGACGAAGTGGGTGGCATTTGTGGATAAATGCGCGTGTAAAAATACAACACGCTTTGTTTGTTTTGTTTGTTTGTCCGTCGACGAGAATTTTAATTTAGAGATACCACGAGCCTTGTAAGTCCAGCGCCATTGAACCACGACATATTATAATTCCAAGGTATAAACAAGAACACTAGGATATACCCGTTTTATTGACTCATTGAACTTGTCAAAGATACAGTAATTTGTCCCGTAATATCTTCTGAGTCCTATATTCCTATATTCATATAATTTTAGCCTTAAACTATCTCCAATGTTCAAGAAATGTGAAGCTGCAACTCAGAACATTAGTTCTATACCAATAAAACATTATTCTCGTTTGCAATACGTCGCATTGCAGGTCGTCTGTCATATAACAACACGCATAAAATTCTACAGAGAGTCGTCATGTTTTCGCGGTTTGCACAGCGCGTCTGAGGCAAAAGCTCACTTGCCTTAATAAATCTCCATCGAGATGTAACGAGCCGACATGTAGACTTTGCGTATGCTATTTCCGTGTCGACCTCGGTGACGCAAAGGTCGACCGATGTCCAGCTTTCATCAATTGTTAAATTGGTGACCTAGACGTGTTCAATGTCACACCCACAGCTTTTATTAGACATCAAGACACTTCAGGCAGAGCAATAAATATTCGCATTTGCATCGTATCGAAGTTATTCTTTTAGTTTCAATATGGGTTAACGTTGCGTCGTGTGATCGCTGCGTTTTGAGGCTGCGTTCCTTCCTTTCACTAAATTTACCTCTCGCTGAAATTATGATCTACATCTAGGAGATGGGTAATAGAGTGACAGGACTAGTTATTTCAGAATTAATTACTAGTTACAAGTAGGTATTAGTAAGCTATGATTAGTGCTTGTCAACTTCGCGACGTACTTGTAGACTCAGGACTTTGATGTTGCTTATAATATAATTGCGTATTAATTAAACAAACTTCGCGTGTATCTAACTCTAGAGTATCACAGATTAATAAGTGGTATTGCATACTTAACTCATGACCACTCACGACAATCTTCCTTGTGGCTAAAATACGTACCTTTTGATTGAAGAAGTATCTGCTGAAATAGTCAAAAAATATTATACCCTTGAAATTAAACTACTTTTACGGATTTTATCGCGGTTTATTTATTGATTTTACTATCCCGACGTTTCGAATGCTTTGCAGCACCCATGGTCACGGGAGGACTGAGATGTTGAACGTCCTTATGTCACAATTATGCCGGTGTACCCTCAGGTCTTCTTAGTTATTATTGTTGGTCCGATCTACGCAGTAAGAGCTTACAGTATCTTGAGGCCGTGCAGTGTTTTGATTGATATTGGATTTAATTATATTTATCACAGGATCCCAAGCCGGTGGTAACACCCAACCATCTTCTCTATTGAAATTAGGATGTTTTTTGATTTCAATAGCCTCACGAATCATTCTAGGCAGTAATCGGTGTTCTTTTGCGAGGATTTGTGGTTTATCAAATCTAATATAATGGCGGGTGCGATCCTGAACGTGTTCACATACTGCAGACTTCGTAGTGTTACCACCGGCTTGGGATCCTGTGATAAATATAATTAAATCCAATATCAATCAAAACACTGCACGGCCTCAAGATATTGTAGGCTCTTACTGCGTAGATAGGACCAACAATAATAACTAAGAAGACCTGAGGGTACACCGGCATAATTGTGACATAAGGACGTTCAACATCTCAGTCCTCCCGTGACCATGGGTGCTGCAAAGCATTCGAAACGTCGGGATAGTAAAATCAATAAATAAACCGCGATAAAATCCGTAAAAGTAGTTTAATTTCAATGTGTAATATTCGCGTAAGTAAAAGACAACATTAATATTATACCCTGTTTTTCTTTAGAAGATCAAAAATTTAACACTAAATGTATGAACGCAGGCGTGATGGCTGACCGGTGGCCAGCCATAGACAATTGGTAGGGTTGAATGTCTTATTCGAGTCCACTGGCCCTATATATCCATCTACAAACGCTTTAAATAAGTGCACTTTTATTAAAGTAGTTATCTTTGTGTCGATACAACGTGCGTCCAATTTCTATCCTTTCTAACGCTCTAACCTTTAAAAGACTGTCAATGCGGAACAGATTGATTCATTCATCATATTAAATTATCTTACATTTTTTGCCTTATATTTTTATACACACCCGGCTGTAACATTGCCAACGTTAGCAATCTTATTGCGACGTAGTAAAGATTATATTTTAATGCACGACAGTACATATGGCTTGCGATGGTTAACACACTTTCATCGGTGGGTCATCGACCAACTTTGAAGTCCATGGTGTCTTTTTTTCATTACTTTTTTGTTCGAAAGTGAAAATTATTCGACATGTAGCAAGAGAGTTATTTGCATATAGCGTTTTTGCTGCCTTAGTGAAAGCTCATTACGTGCTATGGATGTCCTGTACCACCTTGTGAATGTTACTGTACTGATACACTGACATATTTCACCATGGAAAATGGAAATTTAATATCCTACGTTTACACTGTTTGTGAATATAGTCACGGGCTCAATAATCATAAAAGAAATCACTCAAAGCGCTTATCTCCGAATCAACACGGATTTATGTTTCCGAATGTTTTGCAAATACCTTCAGCATTACTTTTTTCCAGATGAAAAGGTCTTACCATACATACTTTACTGCTTAGAAGAATTACCGAAAAAACATGTTAATGCTGCTTTTGATTCGGACGCTTGGAATGCGTCACGACACGAGTTGTTCATGAATATTGTTATTCGACGACAACCTACACCGGTTTTTTGGAATTGCCATGAATGAAATGGGACTGCTCCCTCCCCGGTGTAAATCCCTAAGGGCGACGTCATCCGGCACAATCTGTTGTTATAATAGCTATAAGTTTATTCGGTTCCGAACATCGATATACTATAAACACATGTTGGTATAGTATAACGATGGTTCCGAACTCGTATTTATGGCTTCTTCGTTTTGTTGTACCTATTTAATTTTGAATGGATGTTTTTTCACATTCGTTTGGTTCCAATGTAGTTGAAGACATTATCTTGTCGTAACGCGAATGCATTCGACACGATGATTAAAAAATATTCTGGTGGTTAGGGGTCGTGTGATTGAGTTTCTAGTCCTGAACAGTAACTTTACACTGTGGCTCACGAGCTAAACGCTCAATGCAAATTCGCTCTGCGTTTTATTTGTCGATAGTTAAATTAAAACACGTTATGTAATTCTTAGGAGTGTTGCTTGTAGCAAACAGTAGCCATATTTTCGTGGCCCAGTAGGACAAAAATTAATTAAAGTACGTGGAATGCATGTTTATTCAACTTAAACAAACTAGTGTCATGTCAGAGACACCATTTGCATCGATGCTCTCAGCCATCAGTCCGGCAAACAACTGGCCCATAGGATGCGTTCCACACTATCACTGTGTGTCATAATACCCATTTGATGTGTCCAAGACGTGCATCTCTCTTACTCACAAATATTTCAGAAATGTTGCACAACATCTCAACATAAACAGTTTACATACGTGGCTAATTTAGATCTGTCGGATTCTCAATATGATACTAGCCCTGTGGAATCTGCGCTATTAGCGGTA
This sequence comes from Furcula furcula, assembly GCA_911728495.1. Classification (NCBI taxonomy): domain Eukaryota; kingdom Metazoa; phylum Arthropoda; class Insecta; order Lepidoptera; family Notodontidae; genus Furcula; species Furcula furcula. Next base: position 28,617,871 of record OU452247.1, on the reverse strand, counting down.
GTGGGTGCTCATTAAAACCTACCGACACAGAACCAGTCGTACATGCGTGTTTATATTCGTCTTCGTCGGAATACGCACATCCTGTCTCTTCTTCATAATATACTATTTAATTCTTTTTCTCCGCGTTACCTAAAGGAACGTTTTGTTTTTCTCGGCAATGATTCCCACTGTTTGAGGTCATCAGAAAATTTCAGTCTTATGTTTCACCCTTCTCATAATAGTTCGTTTTACGATAAGTCATTCACAGTAGAAGCTGTTCGTCTGTGGAATGCCTTACCGGTCACTATTAGACATGGACCATCTCTGCCTATCTTTAAAGATCGTTTGAAAGCATTTTATTTGTCCCTATGAATTTTATATTGATATTAGCCTGCTGCATTTATTTATTTATTATTGTTGGTTATTTATATTTGATTCTATCAACTAGTTATCATATACATACTGTTAAATAGTTATAATATGACATAGAGCTGCAATTTGGGCATTGCATGGCATTTCTGACTTTTAGCTCCATACTAATATGGGCATGGTCCTTTATTAAATGTGTTACCTACCTATTTTATCTACGTAATCCTTCACTCACCATTCGCTTAGTCACAATCTCGCTAGCTAGGGTTTCCAAGCTTTCAATCAATATTATTTTACATATCTGTGACAGTTCAATTTTACATATAAATATGTATGTATTTCGGTAGTTCGAGGTTATAAAATTTTTATATCATCAGCATCAGCAGCAGCAACCGAAACACGTCCACTACTGGACAAAGGCCTCCCCCTTACAAGGGAGGTGTTTTATACACTTATTAAAAAAAACTGCTTAGCTCTTATATTTTTCAAACAAAATCTAATAATTTGGTATGCAGGTGTATGTGTCATGCCATGCATCATGATTTCGAATTTTATCTTATCGATCGATTAGATACAATACAATCAAAATCTCAATAAACTTTACGTCAATTAGATAGTTGACCGATTTTTCACGCCTCTGACGTCATGTCTGGAGTTTCAAACCATTTACCTGATTTACGTGACTTGTTTAGTTGTTTATCTGCTGCATTTTCCTTGCTTCCATCAATTACAATTTTTGTTATATGTACACATTTACGTGTTTATTCCATGCAAGACACGTTTAACGATTATGTCAAACGTGTATGAAAAAGAAAGAAAACAAATCCACTTCTCAAGCATTCATTCTCCTCAAGTAATTCGTTCCGTAAGTGTCATTCTTCAGTCAAAACTTGCTCTGACATTTACAGAGGTCGGTTATATACAGCTTGTCACGTTATGAAAAATAGTAGCTATTGTTCCAAAATTGTTGCGACACCATCCTAAATGCCAGCAAGTATCTAGTATAAAATATTACAACCGACACCGTGAATACACTGACAGAAAATATTGATGATTTTGCTGAAGATTCCAGAACAAAATCGTGCTATATTACTTATGTATTATGTATGATAAATAACGAACATTTTATTAACTTTATGGAATGCGTTGGAATAAAATAAATAAATAAACATTTATTTCAAGCCACAGAGCTCATAAAACTTTGTCATTTGATTCATTCATTCTAAACTCAAGAGTCAAGAAAAGACACTGGTTTAAATGGGCTGGCTGCGTGAAGGCTATGATAAAGATGATGATCAAATAAAATACAAATATCTTCTGTCTTGCTTATCTATCTAGTGTTGTATTATGAGAAAGCCGTTTCATGCGTCACAAAATTAAATAATTATGTAGTTTTTACCACGAAAGCCTACAAGTAATCGCTCTTTGCCTATTATTATAACATCTAGTGATGGGGTTAGCCGCGAGGCCAGACGTTTGGTAGACGAGAGAAAGGCGATGACTCAGTGGCCCGGAGATTGCGGTGCAATGATCTCTCCTCGGTACAGGTTACGTGATTACAATCAATGTGCACTAGCTAATGGAACTATAGAACTAGGATTTACTTTAAACTTTTCAGATACTTTCCCAAGATCAGGTACAAACGACCTATTTCTATTCGTAGCATAACTAAAACTTTTGACATTAAGGCATTGGTAATATCAGTTTCAAAATGTTGGGACACGCTGCTTATTTAAAGAGTTTCCCCGTTAAGTTCACGTAACTTGTTTCAGCCTCTGAGCCATTAATGTGTTTGAGTTAATCTTCTTACGTGGCGTGGTGTAAGGTCAAAGTTCTAGTGAAAGTAACTTCACTTAGAGTGCCCTATTAAGACTTAATGATGGTAAGATTTAACGCCGTCAATCTTTAGGAAGGTGATTTATTAAACTTGATACTTATTGCATTTAATTTTAATACTTCATGGAGGTTTGGTGGTAGCTAAGAAACCATTGTTCTTTTTGTTGGCGATAAACGATTCCTCTGAAACGGGGAATTGTGTTCCTTCTGTTAAAAAGCAAGTGCACCCCAATCCACGGTGGCTTTACCACTTATCGTTAGGTAAGATTGCAGTCAAGTACTATTTATTTTGTGTAAAAAATCTTCTTAATTTAATTTGAACCACATTTAAAAGTAAAATGAAACTGATGGAGTAGACCATACATTTCAAATTTCGAGTTGCAGACTTAATTCGATTAAGATTTCGTGATGTAAAAAGTAATGAATATATCTTGTAAAGGGTTAAAAAGTAATAAATATATCTTGTATACGGTTAACTTCAATGAATTAATGAGTTAAATTTGCAAGTTATCGCAACATAACACTGGAATGGAACAGGCTTTTAGCCCGATCTGGGCTCTCGCGTACATGTATAAGTTGTCTGCGGCATTGAATGTGGCCAATGGGCCGTGACTGTATCGCAGCCGTTTGCCGGATCTAAACGATCTAACATTCCAGGCTACCTAACAAGAATAGCTCAAGTATTTAACAATTGCTGAATACTATGTGTATGTTATTTCTTTGAGGTTTTTAGATGTTATTTCGAATAAACATTATTCCTACTCCATCAATCCTATTACTATTTTTAAACAATCCCATCCCTTTAAACAATACAATTTTAAACCCATCCATAACCCATCGTTAAAATAAATGAGTAAGTAGGTATGTCATACTTGAGAATGTGACGCTAACATGATGCCGACATGACACGTTGTTTAAATGTTTTATGTAGGTAATACGTTTAAAATAATGTTACTTGGAAGTTAAAAATTATATTACAATAAATATAATGAACTTTAAATAATCTAAATGTAATCAAAATTGATTACAGCCTTACAGCACTAATCCGTCGCGAGCATATTGTGTTGTCTGTTAGGATCAAAACCGTACAACCATTGTACAACTGTACAAATCGAACTGTAGCTGAAGATCAAAAGAATTGCTAAAGTCGCTGAAAACCCTGTCACTGTTCTGAGTGGGAGTAATTGCACAACAAACATGGCGGTTACAAAGCGGCGCGTCGTAACGTGAGAGGGTTGCATTACAGATCAAGTTGAAGGCAACTATAAATCGTCGGCTGGCGACTGGCGAGCCAGCTGCCAGCCGACCAATTGCAGCGTGGGTCGCGAATACATTGCTCGTTGGACGCCCCGTGTGTGGTGCCGGGTTGTCGTTTATCGAACATTATATCAACTTTCAAGTGTTAATTCATCTCTTATTATCATTTATACAATAGTGTTAAGACATACAGGGCTTTCTCGTGATGGTCCAACGAGCCGAGCGCCTGTAGACAATTGGATTTTACTGCCACTTTTCACCAGGCATTAGATATTAAACGGTGAACGATCAGTAAGCAAAATCAGGCAATGTCAGCCCTTAGATAGGTGACCGTTTAGTTGAATTTGTGCTTTGGAGGGTACGTAAAAGTCTGTCCCGGTTGTTGACATCTGTAGCAGCACTGACTGAAGTCATTAAGCCAAGTGAGAGGCCAAGAGCAGCTTGAATAACTGACACCAGTTTGGCCACTATAACCAGCGTCAAAAAAAAAAGTTCTCTTCACACTGCAACGTAGCTATGATTACATACTGCAAGAAATATAAATTATAAGTGTTGGGGAACTAATCAATATTCTAATAGCTATTGATGTATGGATGAAGTTATACCTGAAAAAGTAATGTAACTGTATATATTACATAGTGGTACCTACTTTAATGAAAAATTATTCAGAAATTTATATTGTTCTGTAAATAAAGGCTACGGTAAATCTCACAAATTTCATATCATTGTACTCCAAATGAATGGATGTTATAAACAAGTATGATGTGTTACTCGCTCTGTGTACCCCGAACACCGTTCACTGAATATTATTCTGACACCCTGAGAGATATCTCCAAGACAGGAATAATTTATGTCTTAATTAAAATGTCACGCTTAAGACGTTACTCTAACGTCCAGAAATGCCATGTATGTATAAGGTATAACTAGTGGCTTAATATACCTTGCTTTTATTATATTTAAGTCCGCTAGGCATATCCGAATATAATCAGTATTTAAATTCACTGAAATACGATACGAACTGAATAAAAAAATTGTGTAATTTTACTTGAATGTTATCTTTACATAAATGTAGAAGTATACGTTTACATACAAGTAGCGTCACCATTCCTTGGAATCATACACATGTCTATCAAACACTGATTAGGCTTTTTTAGACACAGATCTTGTCTTGTCACATTTTTTTCTATACCATATCTTATTAGCCTAAACTGTTCCACTGCTAGGGTATATGCCTGCCTTCCCTTCCTTTCCTCCATTTTCCGTTCTGCGTGAATTTCGTGTTCATATTCACTCAAAACCACCCACCTCACCACCGTAAGCAAATTAATATGAAAATCTTTCTTAAAAATTATGGTACTAAGCTTAAACCAGGTTTCAGTTACCTCTTGATTCGCTTGGGCACTGCTAGGATGTCTACCATAGTGACTATCTGTGTGTAATTTATTATTTTTGATAGTAGTTGTCGTTGGTGTTATTATCGGGAGCGAATGGAAATGGCGCACCCACGTTCGGCTTTGAGCCTCATTGTATACAACGAAAGCTATCTTAGTCGTAGGATCCGGTCGGATTTTCTTTATTGTAATTTATCGACATTGCTCTTTGGGGCTGGCACCGACGGACAGATTTATGATTATAATTTTGCTATTTAGTTGCAAAATAGGTGGGCTGACTTCGTAAACATATATTTATTGGCTATGTTATTAAACTAAACCTCAATGATAAATAACGTCTTCTACTTTTTCAACAACAAAAGTATCTTGAACATTTAATTTATAAACAGAAAATACTTGTTTAAAATATGTACACATACAACAGTGTTCATAATTTACAGTTTATTAACGCTGTGCAATACAAATACAATTCCTAGAATCTCAGAAGACCGTAGTGGCATTATGAAGTATTTCAAACTCTTAAACATGACACATCGCTGCTACAAGTTATTGCCAACGCCCACAATATCACTCGTCGCATAACCACAGTTAAAATATTTTATACTGTGGCATAACCCTTCCTACATAAGTCTTAATGAGCGAAATTTGCACACACTGTATCCTAATTAAGCATACTCCGCTTGATTTGTTGCCGCAGTTTATTTAAACCAAGTTATTTATACCGTACCACTATCGCGCGACATCGCGACTCCCTTCCCCGCTATATAATACTACCTTTTAAAGAAACACGAGATAAACAACCTCAAGACTCCGTCGTTTCCACTACCATTATACGCGAAAATACAAATTGTTAGAAAAATAGCGTTACTAAAATTATCATCTTCACAAACTCGTTCTAGTAGTCCGTGAGAATGTCCGAGATTGCAGTTGTGAAGAAGATTTTAAAATTATCCATGGCATTGTAAACCTACGTTCACACTAGTGATTATACGAAACTAATTTTGATAGTATCCCTGATAACATCTTCACCATTGGCATTGCAGTCCAAAACGAAGCTTATAAATAGAGTAGTTATTTTAAACACTATATATTTCCAAATCCCTGTCTACTATATAATGCAACGTGCATAATTTGTAACGACTTCAAGGAAATATGAACAGATTTATAAATGTCTAAAAGCATGATCATCAAGCCTGTTGACCTCGTTGCTCTTGTAGAATAAATAGCGTTCTGTCCAACATTATTGCTAATTGGACACGCGACTTGACTTCGAAAAAGTGCCGGCGATCGACAAATGGTGCCTTAAAGGCAAAGGATGCTCCGTGTAGATGCTGCTCATCAAGCAATTTCCGTAATTGCTTGATGAGCAGCATACACGGAGCATCCTTTATACAAATGTATTTTAGTGACGAACTTGAACTGACGTCCGCTATATCCTTATTGTAATGAATAACCTTTTAGATTCGACCGTGAAACCTTACACCGTTACCCGTCCGGACTTAGGTTATGTAAGTAGGTAACCCAAACCTTAATATTTTGTTTTCGAATCAGCCTTATACTATTGCTTCAAAAGTAAAAATAATTTGTTAATGATATGGAATTTTCTTAACCCTTACTGACTAATTGTTGTCTTAAGTATAGGAGCCATTAAGCAGTCATCGCCCACCGCGATAGACGCGCAAAGAATTCTAAGTTGTTTAGGTGTTTAATGTGTCGATACCTCATGATTCATCGGTAAATAAGCACCTAGCTGTTAGGACACCCATTGTTACTTCTTGATAGGAATAATAAGTTCGACAGATAGGTTTCATTCAATATTCGAGAATATTTGGATTGATTTTGTCAGTTCCATGAAGAGTATTTGTTGCTTGGTTCCAAAATAACCAAGTAATACGGATTATACCTAGTCTAAAATTGTGTAAACATAAAAAATAGATAGATAGATAATACTTTATTATCTTTAAATAGTTTTAAGTGTTCCCACAGTAGGTACCTTTATTTTTGTTTTAGCATTTAATACGTCTTAAAAATCTCTATGTCGTCCCCAAAAGTCAATAAAATCAGTAACTTTCCCGATTCGATTATCGCTATCATTTTCTCTACCTTCGTGACTCATAAATATGTGGTATTGGGAGGTTTTATGATGTCGTTCATTACTAACATACCAGAATCCACTACAGAATAATAATGTACTATAAATTAGCCACAATGGATATTATATGATGGGCTTAACGCTGATTGGTCAGATTGTTATTTATCAAAAGTTTCCAGGTCGCAATCACTGTTCGAAGGTGGGGGCATAATCATGATTCACCAGCCGCCGTCCCTGAGCGCTGCGTGTAGAGTCTACAGTCTACACTGTAGACGATGCGTAGTGAGTGGGTGATTCATGCGTATTAACTGTATTGTTTATGGGTTACCGACTTGTCAATGCAATGCCGACACGTGCTTTAATGGAAATCTGTTGTCTGTTGGCTATACTGTTAAATTCAAGAAAGCATAAAGCCACAATCCAATATGGTTTCTGTTGTAAGTTAAGTCTGAGGTACTTTTCTCAATTGTAATGACGCTTGTACCCGAAACAATGATTGCTTATCGCCATCAGTTATCTACAAACAGCTGCATTGTTCTTACAGAGGTTTGGTTCGACACACGTTAGATTGTTATGCATACTTTCACTTATTACAATGCGACAACTTTTGTACTTACAACGGTAGGTACTTTTATTTTCTCTTTTCGTATACCGTGATCAATGTCTGGTGTGACGTTCGCGCGGACATCAATTTTTTATTTCCTAGAAAGATAAACAGTCCGATGCGTACGAACGGAAACGCATCCTAAATAAACAGCTCGAATTGCAACACAAATTGAGATATGATTCAGTCTACGCATGGCGAGTGTGTAGAATATTAATCGCATTTAGCGGAAAGAGGATTGTGGCAAACGATAAACCCTGAGTTGTTCCTCAGTTTGTTTTAGTCTTCTTCTTTTCTTGTCAACATGTTTACCACGGGATTAACATGTCGCAATAGAAATATTGGTTAATCAGGAACATGTTTAATTGCTTGTTGTCCATTGTGTATAGGTAGAATATATTATTTCGTCATTCGAGGAGGCTCCTTCCACGCATTCCGGCGTTATAGTATAAGCAAGCGTGATGTAATTTTTACTTGAATAGATACTGAATTAAAATACACATATTTCTATGAGGTTTTCAATAACGTTACGAATGTAAATAAACACAATGTCTATATTTCCCCGCACAAGCATAGTATTACGTATGGCGTCGCTGCTCATACTGTAAAGTAGACGTAGATACTACACATTGGCCTTATTTATGCTGCGGTCTTTACTTTGCGGGTTTGTATAACTTAAGCGGTATAGTAAGTAAAGTACTATAAGTAGTACTGGGCGCTCCATCTATACGTATTCTTATAAGGCCCCGGAACTCAAGCGACGTTGAGAGTTGTTAACAATACATGTAATCTGTCCACCTCCATATCAAGTTCTATAAAAACTACGACCACATCTTGCACCTTTTTGCTCATGCTCATACACATACACACATCAAAAGTGTCTAGGGATCAAGCATTTTTGGGCAAAAAATGGGCAGAAGAACAATGGCGTTTCGTGTGCTTTTCTGATGAGTCTCGTTTTGGTATGAGACCGGATACAAGACGTATACGACACTGGAGAACCCCTGGACGCCAACAGCGATTAAAATCCTGCCAGGAAGTCCATCCTTATAGTGGTGGAACCATCATGGTATGGGCGGGTATTTGGATCGGCGGAAGAACTGAGTTGATTTGGATCAGAGGCAACCTCAACGCTCAAATTTATGCTGAGACGATTGTATCAGACGTCATCGTTCCTCTACAAGTGCAAATCGGTCCCTTATTTCAGTTAATGCATGATAATGCACGACCGCACACCGCAAGAGTTGTAAGACAGACTCTCGCCGCAGCTAACATCAATGTCCTGCCCTGGCCTGCTCAGTCGCCAGACTTGAACCCGATTGAGCATGCATGGGATATGCTACAGAGAAGAGCTCTGCCGAATATGGAGGGTATCCAGTCGCAAGAAGACCTTTTTTTGTTGTTGCAACGAACATGGGCGGCCATTCCACAGCGTGATTTGGATGAACTCATTTTGAGTATGCCAAACCGATGTTCTTGTGTTGTTAGTGTTCGCGGTAGAAACACGGATTATTAATTGTTTAAGTTACCCAATAAAATTTTAAAGAAAACTGTTATTTCAGTCTTTTTTTCGAACTTTTGTGTTAGTGGTTCAAATGTCAAAAATCCCTTTATTAGGAAAATGGCAAATTTCTTTATTAATGCAAAGGTGACTTGGTTTATCGTTACTGTGACAAACGAAAACACTTTATTTGATGAATCCTTAAAGAAAATTTTAATTAATATCAATCAGGAGAAAAGTTATTGCAAAAATATATGTTGATCCCTAGACACTTTTGATGTGTGTATATTAAATATGAAGTGTTTTTATACGCGCTCGCACAAAAAGTTCACGGCGCCCGGCGCCATTCGGCACATTACTCGGAAGAATTTACCTAACATCGCAGTCATTGACTTGAGTCATTCATTAATCATAATCATTGATTGAGTGGTTGCTTAGCCATGTTTATTAACCATTCCATAGTCAAGGTGTAGGGAGTTTTCCTCTACACTCACATCAATAAACTAAATTACTTGAGTAATAAACGTTCTTGGAGAAGACTGGCGGGTGCCAATTAAGTATGGTAACAAAACTTTATGATTGTTAACTACGAAACGTTTGATGCCTCTTGAAATATCTAGTACCATTTTAAGTATCAGCGGATTCTCGAGGTTTCGAAGTATATTCAAATAAATCGCAATCGCGTAGATCCTTACTATTCACAAAATGTTGAGTCATAGCACTTGAGAACATTTTACTTGAATTTTTTAACGTGTTTAAACTCGATCACTCATCAGCATCTCGTCACGATGCTTTCTCTGTAAAGTATTCCCCACTATTCGTCATTTATTTAAAGTGAAATACACTGTGGGAAATAAAAAATGATCAGGCACCTTTTCCAGCGCCATTTATATTTGTACTGTGGTTTTCGAACACTAGCGCCTCCACCTGTTGTCTTATTTTAAAACCATCCACGATAGTAGAAAGAACGAAAAGTCTTGTAGAACCCGAGCATTATAAACAGAGTCTGGGATCGCACTTATTTTTAAAGTTGCTTATTATGTAGGTACTAGTGAGTCCATCGTAAAATGTATTTTTATGGCATGATGATTTTCTTCCTGCATTCGTAAATCGTTTAAGTCTATGGTTTCATGTTCATATATTAATGAATAGACTTCCAGCATCTATTAATCAATTTGACATCCATTTGTACTGCACCGTAGCTGTTGAATAATTCATTAAATATACAATCAGCAGAATGCCAGGGTTCGTAAGCTTGAAGCAATAAGTGGTAACGACCTCTGGGTTTTCATCAAATCTGTAACTCTCCAAATTATGTAGGTCACGATATAAAGTTCAAGTTTATTATTGCACGATAATTAACAATGTTTTTAAAGTTTATCTATGCGTAATAAATAATGCTCGCGTATATAGTTTTACTATTGCACGCGTAGGTAAACACTTCGAGTTGTCGGCTTTCTTTAAATGTATTTTAACACTATTTTTGCCTTTGAGGTATGTAGTACGATAGTACTTGTTAGCTCAATGGTAGGTGCTATTTTTTTTTATTGAGCCTAGTAAATAATTTCGACAATCTACCAAAACTATACAAACAATTTACTGTTCCATACTTGTCGCGTTTAGCAATTCCAGAACCCTGTAGGCCTTAATCCTTATCCGTCACGTCTCATCTAATAACCAATATGGATCAGGGATCGACGTCGACGGCACAGCATCCCCCGCTCCCCTAGCATTGTCCCAGCTGATAGTGACAAATGACGGTCTCATGGTGTAGGGGCGCGTCCGCGTCCTGCCTGCGCCGCGCCGCGCCGCCGGTGGTACGTGACTCGGCGCACGGTGCTCCTGCTACGCAGTTTTTTCTATTAGAATCGTCTGGTGGCTTTCAAAGCTGCGAGTCTAAAAAGACCACTTTCGGTGAATCATAATATGAATCCGTTGTTTAATTTTTATTCGTATGGCAGCGATAACGCCAAATATGCTAATAAATAAATAGAGTATGTTTCATCTAAAATATGTGTATCTATTTTACGAAAATTACAGGAATTGTGAATGATCTGCTGGGAATGCAGAATACAAATTCATTTTAGGTGAAATCCTTAATGTGGCCTTTTCAGGCCCGCTGAACTGTTTTGATAGTTAAGAATTCACAAAATGCAAATGCTGTAAATTTATTTAATGTTTTTTCTCTACTGAAGGTATTTTTGTAATAACTTTACATTGTAGGAATTGGCTGGATATTGGAATTTGCGGAAAAGTAATTTTGAAATTTTAAATACGTACATATGTGATTTATTTCTTAGAAGAAAACTAATTACTGAAGTTATAACGTTCAACTTTCTAGGCATTAGCTTGTGTGCTAAAGCGGTTTAACTTTGTCTTGGCGGTTTATGACGGCTCTAAGAAAGATATTAGTGGTTTTACGCGGGAATGCTTATAATTTTGCGGTATTCAGCAGATTGGTTCTAGTGATATGAAGGGAGTTACAATGTTTCCAACGAATATTTGAACCTCAAGAATAATTAAATTAAGGATTAAGTAAAATTAAAAAAACAACGTCGTCGTCGGTGCAGTTATATCTATACCTATCACTTTCCTCATTACGACATGTACGTAGTTGTTGTGTAATAATAATAAATATTTCTCACTCTCTTTGTGGCTAATATGTTCGATATACATACATTAAATTTATTCCGATCTTCTAACAGTTTTCCTTGTTCTGTTACTGAAACCTAGGTTTATGTTGTTAAGCTTATGTGTAGGTACAGCTTTGCTACGTCCTTTGAGTTAAACGTAGGCGGTGTCAGTCGGGTTTTATGTGATTCAATGAAGTGCAATAACGTTTTTGTTTACATAACGACTGTTATTACTTATTCGATGTCTTGAGTTCAATTCCCAGGTCGTTAAAAATGTCATTGAGTGTTTCTGTTGTAGCATCCGGAATCATCATCTTTATTTTATAGGACCTGACAAATCGTAGGCGTATTCCAAATCTTTGCATTCGTCATTCTTTGAGGTTATACAGAATGTAAAAAAACACGTGTCCGATCCGTGAGGGTATTATTCAGTGTATCAATACAAACACATGTATATAACTCATTTGTTAATTATCTCAATTTGATTTTTCTAATTTGTACCAAAAATACAAATTCAGATTCGTTTTTCTGGAACAAAGTAGGCAAAAAAATGTGAGATATTCAACAAATAAGTTTTATACATGTGTTTGTATTGATACACTGAATAAGACCCTCAAGGATCGGACACGTGTTTTTTTACATTCTGTAGAAAGCTTTTACAGGAGAATGTAATTTAAAACATTTATCCACTTACTAATTATAATCCCACCCACAGCCGCCGCCGCCGCCGCCGCGCCGGCGTCGTTCCCAGCCGAGCTGGATTACCAGCTTGCAGTTAGCTTAAGCCGATTACTAGTAGCCGTATAATGAGCGATTGCGTTACCGCCCGCAACTATGCGGCATTACACTATAAACTTGATAAACAATAATTCGTCATCCTCAGTTGCTAGACTGCTACAAATCACGTTCTAGCCAGCATTTCCAAGTATAATTTTAGTTTAGGGTAATTTTTTTACTCATTTATGTTTTACGAATAATTTTAAATTAAGTTCCAATTTTAAATTCAACGTAGGTACAACGTTGCGACAAGTATAATGTAATCTTCGGAGTCAGTGGACGTTCGGGATGTGGGCATTAGGACGTCCATTGAGTATGGCGGCGACTCCGAGGAGTACGGCGGCGGGGTTGCGACCCCCGTCCCCGTGAGCACTGTGACTGGTTCCCGGTGACAATGCGGCCGCGGGTGTTTTAGTGGGTAAGAATCCCACATACCCTGGTCGAGCCCCACAGCTCCCTTTTAAAGGTTTCCCCCGGCAAAAAAAGTTATTTAAACGAAACTTTGGTGTAATTGGTATAATTGACGGACTATGGACTGATTTTCGAACTCCACGACAAAGCGCGTATTTTGTGTATGAAACGTAATTTTTTTTTTAAACTGGGTCCTTTGATTAATTCTAGATCAGGAATCTTTTCATCCTCAGGCTTGCTGTTAGCCGATAATACTCTGTTTTATTTTAAACTTTTTAAGATGTTTTCCTGCGGTTGTATATCTAAGTTGTTATTTTTTACAGATGTTAACATAAATCCATGTTTGTTTATTTGTGTACTCTTCATTGGATTGACGTCACAGTCGGTGACACTTGCGCATGTACACGCTGACGCAGCAACCAGCAGTAACGACTGTGTGTGTGGTGCTCGGTCACGTGGTCACGTGGTCACGTGGGACCAGTGTCAGTTTCATCGGGTTTCGATTGAACAAGATTGAACTTTGCTCTCATATTGTTGTTCCATAATTGGTTCCATACGTCAGATTTACAAGCAATGTGAATAAAGATTGATTCGATTTCAAAATTATTCATTGTAAGCGGAATAAGGTAGTGTCTAATATAATAATTATGTCAGCAATGTTGTGGTACTATTTTCTACTTTTTTTACTATTTTATTGTTATTAGTTTTCTTTTTAATTCACTCAGATAACCAATTCCTTTGTTTAGAGCGGGCGTTTCTCAGTGGTAATTCATTTTCATTAATTTATCTCCTTATTCTTACTCATTAACTCCTCTCTTTTATCATCTCTTATTAAATTGCCATAATATCTCTTCGTTGCTACCGTGTGTAGTATTTTAGCTGTTTTCCCCACTCACGCAGTACTTCCTAATGGTTTTGCTTCATGACTAGCTTATTTAGTTTGCAGCTCTTCATAAACTTCCTGACTTATCTCTAGCCTTCATATTCATTGTCCAGGTCTTGTACTTATGTACATGTATATAAAGAGGCGTACAGCAATCGATGCAAAGCACCCACATTTCACCAAGATAATGTGCCATTTAGTGAGGTGGGAAGAAATAGAGATAATGATTCATGGGAAATCAATACTGTACTTTATTTACCTAGGCCATTTTACATCTTGACACTCTAGTTTATTATAATGTAGTACGTACGATTCTCTCAATTTACACGAGGTGTAGTTTCTACCACTCAATGTACTCAGTCAGAGTAGGTACACCTCTGCGGGCATTAACCCGTGTACGGTAATTACGTCACGCAACTCTTACATAAACGGAGAATGTATTACGATAACAATATTTCTGATTATAACTATTATGTAAATGATTGTGATAAGCGATGTACTTTATACGTTTTGATTCGGTATCGTTGACTTTTGACACGTCTTGATTCGGTATACTGATATTGTTTTAGTATAGGTTTCTTATATATCAGCACTTGCATAATAAAATGCATGATATTGTTAAAGTATATTAATATTGAGTTGAAATAAGACTTAATATACTTATATTATTTTAATTGTGTTAATTTATAAACCTCACTCTTGATAACCTGATCAGTTCTTGGATTCCTCTCCAGACCTAGGATGTTAGTTTATTAAGGCTTATTTTTTGAAAATTATTATTTTATTTAATCATAGTAAAACAAAACAAAATTACAAAAGGTTTGAAATAAATTAGCAGCGAAACCATTATTATTATTGGCATATGTCAATGAGAGTTTTGCACCTAAATGTAACATAAGACACACAATATAGAGAATATATCTAGGAAGACAACAGAAATACAAAAGAAAAATATAAATATTACAGATAGTTCTGTCAAAGATGTTCTTGCCTCAATTTTTCTAGTGAACTAGTCCAGTTATTTTACCTAGTTATTAACGGCAAACTCAGTGTAATGATTTGTTCGTTCTGAGAAGCAAGTGATATTTGAAACGATTGCGAAATGAATATGAAGTGTGCGGCCGTGTGGGCGGATTCTCCGAAGCACTCTGCCCGCTGACAGCGCCCCGGCATCTAACACAAAAAAACTGCAAATGTAGTACACATCGGACATGATTCACTGATCAGATCAATAAAAGTTTGTTTATACACTTATTATATGCAATATCCTGGTTATCGATAATGTTGATTGACAATAGAAATCTTCGTGATTGGATCTACCTTGCAGCTTTCTTAATGAAAGATAACATGTTCATGTGCTACGTTTGCTTTTCACTGTAGTTTGTGACATGGCTTGATAGAAATAAGTAATGGAAGATTCTTTCTTTAAATTAATGTGATCACACTATAATATTGAAGACTCGTAATTTCATCATCGAGATAGAGTCTGTTTATTTAGGCAAGCTAAGTCAACAAAAAAGTAAGTCGCTATTTTGCACAGTAAGCAAAAGTAAGTGAGTAAAGTTGTAGAAAAAGATAAGCTTGTTACACCTCTATGTGTCGAGCTTCAAATCGTTATGGTATGTTCAGGCGACAGCGACACGCGACGTGACACTCGAACCTTTGCCTTAGCTTAGACAAATAGTAATCAGTTTGCTGTCAATCAAACTAAACTTGGCGAATAAGAAAGTCTAATAACATTCACTTTTCAGTTTTCTTATTAGTATGTAATTTAATAAGAAGCGACGCGCTTACCCTTTTTGGGGGGCGGTCTACTCGCGTCCGTAGGAATTACTTGACTTCTGAATTCCCTACACGTGTCCCCTGGGTAGTGCTAAACGAGTAGCGACTCTGGTGGTAGGCCAAATCATCGGCTGCCGGCTTTTTAGTTACCACCCATCAGACTAAGCCATGCCGCCAAACGATTCGTCGTGTTCCGGCATGTTGTCTGATGAAGCCGCATGGAGGATGGGTCTGAACAATTGCTTTGCGATGGATACCGGGTACGATGCGTCAGTTTTTTGTTGTGTCGGATGCTTGGTCTCGGAGGGTAGCGGGATCCGAAGCACGGTGCTCCGCTGGCCGACCGCAGATAGTTGGGGGCCCAAGTAGTGTGCTAGCCATACATGAAAGGCTGCCCCGCCAACTGTGAAAAATCCCAGGGTGGCTTCATCGTGCCGGTTGGCGACCGGACGAGAGGACCCGATGGCGATCTCTGGGGGGGTTCGGGCGTCCCCGCAGTCTCCGGTTCAAGCCTCCAGTGGTGCAATAAGACTGACCGTATTGTTGGGTTAACATTGCAAAGTCTCGTCAACTGCCATCCTCCATCCATACTATTCACCTCTTTAAAATATGAATCGGACACGCAAGAAAAGTAAGTTTGTACAGCGGATGCACGTCCTCTCACTGCAAGTGCACCTCACTAATATTCGAGGTCTGCACTCAAATCTCAATGCAGTCCACCACCACCTTGAGACTGAAAAGCCGCACTTGCTTTTCTTGACGGAAACGCAGATTAGATGTCCATCAGATGCGGCGTACCTCGACTACCCAGGGTATTCATTAGAGCATAATTTCCACCAGCGCGCCGGAGTCTGTGTGTACGTCCGCAATGACATCTGCTGCCAGCGTCTCCGTCAACTCGAGGACCCCACATTCTCTACAATGTGGATGTTAGTAGACACTGGTATAGATAAAATTGTCTATACCTGTGTCTATAGATCACATAGCGGTGACCTGGAGACAACTCGCCTTTTTGACCACCTTAGTGAGGCCGCTGATGAGGCCCTGCATCGGTACCCTGATGCGCAGCTGGTCACTCTGGGGGACTTTAATGCCTGTCACCAGGACTGGCTGTTCCCATACCAGAGGACTGACCATGCTGGGAGAGAAGCGCGGAACTTTGCGCTGTCGCTAGGGCTTTCCCAGCTGGTAAAGCAAGCGACTAGGGTACCTGATGTTGTTGGTCATACAGCCAATTGTCTAGACCTTCTGCTGACAACTGATCCAGACAGGTATGATGTAATAGTTTCCTCACCTTTAGGAACCTCGGATCATTTTCTGGTGAAATCTGTATCGACCTTTTCTCCACCTGACTGCGATATTCGTGGTGTGCGGCGATTGTGGCGATACAAGTCAGCAGATTGGGATGAGATGCGGCATTTCTTTGCATCTTATCCTTGGCGGCAGGTCTGCTTCTCTTCCGAAGATCCGTCGAGTTGCGCGGATGCTATAACCGACGTGGTACATCAAGGAATGGAATATTTTATCCCTTTCGCTGATGTACCTGTCGGTGGCAAAGCTCGCCCATGGTTCAACGCTGAATGTGCTCAAGCTGAAAAGAGCAAACATTCGGCGTATCTTTCCTGGGTTGAAGCTCGTGACCGCAAAGCTCCGGATATTAGCAATAAGAAGAGAGCCTTTAACCAAGCCGCTAAGTTCTACAAGAAGGCGTTAAAGAAGGCTCGTTTTGGCCAGGTCAACCACATTGGCTCAAAGCTCGCTGCCCAGCCATCTGGTAGTAGAGCTTTCTGGTCTCTTGCCAAATCAGTCGAAACGAACTTCTGTTGGCCTTCACTGCCTCCGCTAGTAAAGCCTGATGGAACTCTAGCTCATACGGCAGGAGAGAAAGCAGGTTTATTTGCATCTCTCTTTGCCAATAATTCGCGTTTAGACACTGGCAATGCTATTCCACCACAACTGCCTCATTGCGGTTCGTCAATGGCGGAAGTCCGCATTACAAATAAGGAGGTAATGAGAGCACTGTGTCGTCTAGATGTGAATAAAGCTAGTGGTCCTGACGGTATTCCAGCAATAGTACTTAAGGCATGTGCACCCGAGTTGTCTCCGGTATTGACACGTTTGTACCGTCTCTCATTTAAGACTGGGATAGTGCCCAAGTCCTGGAAGCTCGCTAACGTGCAACCCGTGCCCAAAAAGGGCAGTCGTGCCGATCCAGCCAACTATCGGCCGATTTCAATAACCTCCATACTCTGTAAGACTATGGAGCGTATATTGAACTCGCGCCTCATGGCATACCTAGAACAGAATGATCTCCTCAACGACCGACAGTACGGATTTCGCCGAAATCGGTCGACGGGAGACCTTCTAGTGTATGTCACTCACTTATGGGGCGAGGCCCTCGAGAAAAATGGGGAAGCGCTCGCTGTTTCCCTGGATGTCTCGAAGGCCTTCGACAGGGTCTGGCACGCTAGCCTTTTAAACAAGCTGCCAGCGTACGGCATATCCCCTGGACTGATCGGCTGGATAAAGGACTTCCTGAGTGAACGGTCTCTCCGAGTGGTTGTTGACGGTTGCACATCGGAGCCGTTGACGACTAATGCCGGAGTTCCTCAGGGGTCCGTTCTCTCCGCAACTCTCTTCCTGCTGCATATTAACGATCTGCTGTTGCCCGGTATCTATGGGTATGCAGATGACAGCACTATTGTGGAGAGATATATGCCGAGTGCTCGGGCCAGTAAGGATGTTATCCAGTCTGAAAGAGTAGCCATGGTGGAGCGCGCGAATCTCACACTTCAGGCAGTCTCCGAACGGGGTGATGCCAATCTTGTGAGATTCAATGCCACCAAAACTCAAGCGTGTCTATTCACCGCGAAAAGGAGTCCGTTCACCTTGGCTCCTACTTTTCAGAATGTATCCTTGGAATACACGGACCGCCTTCAGTTGTTGGGAGTTGAAATTTCCTCAAACCTCAACTTTGGGCGGTTCATTGAGTCCAAAGCCAAGGTAGCTGCAAGGAAGCTAGGTGTCCTTTCAAAGGTCCGCCGGTACTTCACACCGGAGCAACTTTTGATGCTATATAAAGCACAAGTCCGGTCGTGTGTGGAGTACTGTAGTCACATATGGGCTGGTGCTGCTAAATGTCATCTTGCAGCTTTGGACTCAGTGGAGAGGCGTGCTAAGAGGCTTATTGGTGACGCAGAGTTAGTAGCGGCCAATTTACAAAGCCTAGAGCACAGGCGCAGAGTAGCCAGCCTCTCGGTGTTCTACAGGATGCATTTTGGAGAGTGTGCACAGGAATTGCATGACTTGATTCCACCATCTCCCTTTCATCATCGGACGACGAGACGCACGGCACGTACACACCCTTATGTGGTGAAAGTGCCTTCAGTCCGGTCTAAGCGGTTTGCTTCTTCATTTATAATAAGGACAGCTAAGGACTGGAACAGTTTGCCTGCGTCGGTTTTCCCGCCCGATTATAATGTGGGTGTCTTTAAGACTAGAGTGAATAGGCTTTTAATAAGCTAGTGTGTTTTGCCATCCTCGATTGCGTCGCCGCTTTCCATCGGGTGGGACTGCAGTCAAGCACTAGCATATAAGTGTTAAAAAAAAAAAAAAAAAAAAAATGATATTATAAATGTTTTGGTCACCTGAGACATGAAGCTGTGAATTCTCTTAGGCCAAGTAATTTCTCCAGCTTCAGTGATATACCAAAACATTGTTTTATTGCCATAAAAACCACCTCAGCGTCAGATATTCTGTCGAATATCTGACGCTGAGATGGTCCCTGTCTGGACGGTCCCTTGCAAATGAGGCCATCTACGTAATAACATATTAGATAGAATTTAGAACAATGAATATTCAACGGCCGGCGGTTAGGCTTATGTCTTTTAAATTATGCATGGAGCTACTTAGCTGCTTTAGAACCAAATTCCAAATATTCTGTACCACTTTGTGGTGTTGCTCCATCACGTCAGTAAACCATTTATTTCATTGAAAGCGGAGCAACAATGACTGTGTGGCGTCTATTCGTGGAGAATTGATTTTTAATGGCTTATTTTGTGGTTTGGGAACATAATAATTATCACCGAACTGACAGTGCACTTTTTCGGTAATTGAAGTCCAGTTTGGAACTGGAAAGCGCTATACTTAGCTAGGACAAGCGATAAGCATGGGGCGAAAGTGTTGTGAGGTAAAACTTGAAGCTGATCGGAATGGAAACTCATTGTAGATGGCCGCTGTACCGGGTGGTACCGGTTGGTATAGCGGTCATCTCACCTTGGGTACATAGGAAATGAAGATGCTTAGTTTAGGTACTTGATTTCTGCACCAGCATGTGAGGGAAGTAGTATTTAGTGTGTACTCAGAACGATTGGCATATCGCATCGTTGATGATGGAAAAAATTTGGAGAGCGCGTTCCCTAAGCCTTTGCTTAATAATGGTACGTCTCCATGCAAGTTGGTATATAGTTATTATATTTTGATGTGGTCGTGTGTACTTTACTGTGTACGTAAGTCTTTATTTAAGCGAAGACGAACATGTTCTTAAGGATCTTCAGGGTGCCCCGTATGGTTTACAATTGCTGCGTAAGTTCAAAACAGAATGTTATTATGAATTCAATTTTTTTCATATGTTTCTGACTTCGTCTATATACGATTGCATCTCACAAACAATCGCATCAGTCACGCAATATGTAAATTAGCGTCATATGTCGAATTTTTAGCACAAACGTTCGTCTTATATGATAATTTCCTTCTGAGTTTCTAAACAAGCCATTTTTTGAGTTAACACAAGGAAGTTTCTTTAGCGACTATTTCTTATTCAGATAAGAAAATCGCGAGGCTTTTCCAAAACCATTGGACATTATAACCGCTAATGTATTTACCTACTAAATAGCTGCTTATGGTAAAATGTAGGCAACAAATCAGGCACTTAAGCGATGCGCACAGTCGTTGTTGTGTTGTAACATAATATTATGTTACAATTGGCAGTCGCACAAGTGCGTGCAACGTACCGCGGTCGGCTGGTCGGATCGGGTAGTGATAGCCGATACGATGTCCGACACTGCGCTTAGACTTATGTATGAGACATAATGTGGGTACGTGTGTAAGGTTGTTTAATTGAGGCGTATGTGCGAAGCGTAAGCTAAAGTTTCGGTATTACAGCATACTACCTTTACTACCTTTTGACGAGTCTGCAAGAATCCCACGTGTCATCCCACGGGCGAAAAATTTCTCATCGTTTTTGTAAATTGCCTTTTTCCTTTTAACCCCCGATCCAAAAGGTAGGAGTGTATTAACATTAAATTCGATGCCTAATTTTGTCTATGCCAAGCGAATGATTCTGGAGGGCTCAGTACATTGAGATATAGATCTCAATGGCTCAGAAATCCATCGATTGACGAAATGATAAAGTTTGCCTGACGCGCCCTTTGGAGATCTTCCTGATTGACCAATACTCCACCACGAGGTGCGACGTGAATAACCCCGTAGTATTCATGTCCACACGCAAGTAAAACAATTACTGGAAGGAATGCGGTTTTTTCATAGTTATAACCATAGTTCTTAGCCATGTTTGACGGAAATCTGTTCTGCCATTCGTAGTCGTTTTCTCGTGTCGGGTTTTATTAAAAAAAAAAAAAAACATTTGGAATTTCAATCTGCTCAAGTAAATTAATTTTACAGATCTTGAATTGTGAGAGTCATGCTATAATTTGATTTCCGATTCATAGTAGCAACTGATTGATGCGAACTATTTGTAATGGATTTTCACGATAAATCACCCGGTGCAACGATTCGCACGGTATTATATGGAGGACAGCAGACATTGAAAGGGCGTTTGTTTGGGAGTGGCCCAACACAACTACACAAGGTCGTACATTGGCCCTTTATTTAGGTCAAACAAATCTTCGGAAAGGTAGATACTACTGTTACGTAGCCGTCGATCACGTTGCCAGACAGAATTTTCATACAAGCTCTGTGAGGTTTTGGAATATTTAAGGTTTTCTTGCTTGTATTGTACTCTCTAGGGGAGTTTACGGAGCGCATTCAGGATTTGAATATTTGAGTAACATTGGAATAGAAAAATGTTCCCCTGGCTCCGGTCACGGCGGTCAATCTTTTTTTTACAAGATTAGTCATCTACGTAGGAGATATTATAATGCACAAGTGCTTATGCAGACACAGGTGTACTGTCTCTTTCTTTACTCTCACGATCCAATGGAACAGACGACCGGGGAGAAGTCAGGCGCAGGACCGACTCTTACATGCCCATCCGACGCATGGATAATCTTACTTTTCAAACAATTAAGTAGGTGATCGGTTTACCATAAAGGACAAAGTTGTTGCTCACCGCGGGATTTGAACCGTCGACCTTGGCTTTACAAAGCGAGTAGTTTTCCGTTGCACCCCGAAGATTACAACAAGAATATAGGTATATAACTATATTCTTGTCTCACCACACTAGGTCTAGGCGTCACTCAATCTCATCCGCGTCATTCAACTTCTGCACACATTTTAAGTGTTCAATAATTCATAGGTAGTAATAATATTTGCGAGATTTATTGACCACTTTCCTCCCGGTCGTTATCAACGTGTGCCAGTTACCATTGCAACCAGGCGTGAATTACATACATACTTGCTATACTTAATCTCCCGCCGCTCCCGTAGCCTCCGTGGCGCAGTGGGAAACCTTGCTTTGCAAACCGGAGGTCGCGGATTCGAATGCCGCTGACTACAACTTTTAGTTGTTCCTTACTGGCTAGGACAATGCAGGCCGATCACCTGATTATAAAGTAAGATGATCCATGCGTCGGATGGGCATGTAAAATGTCGGTCCTACGCCTAACCTCTATCCGGTCGTGTCGGTCTTCCGCCCCATCGGATTGTGAGAGGTTAAAGGAAGAGAGAGTGCTATTGTTTCTACGCAAGCGCTTGTGCACTATGATATCTCCGTAGATGGCTGATCTTGTTAAAGATTCGCTGTGGTCGTATCGGCCAGGAGGACATTATTTTTTTATTATACTTAATCTACTCTACCTCTGTAGCGCAGCTTGCTTTGCGACCCGGAGAAGTCCGTCCTGCACCTGACTTTTCCCGGTCGTACTCATGCGGGCTTTCCACCTCATCTGATTGACAGAGTAAAGGAAGAGAGAGCTATAGAGGGAGGGCGACTCCGAAATGGCAACTGAAGGATCATAGTTTATCCATGTTCTGTCGACACAGTGTTTCCCCTGACACGGCGTTTCCCATGTTTTTAATTAACTACTTATCTTCCATACATACACTGGTGCACGACCACTCACTATCAATTGGAATCACGGTCAAGCACTAGCTTATATCTGGCAATTCTGGCATTATTCTTGAATCATCATCATCACCAGCCGGAAGACCCTCCCCTCCGAATAGGCCTCCCCTTCGAACTCTGCAATAAAGAATGGGCTATTTGCATTCACCGGTTACCTGCGACGCGCACAATGTCGTCTGTCCCCCTAGTGGGAGGCCTGCCTACGCTGCGTCTTCCGGTTCGTGGTCGCCACTCGAGAATCTTTCTTTCCCATCGGTTATCGGTTCTTCGAGCGATGTGGCCTACCCATTGCCACTTCAACTTGCAGATTCTGAGCCCTATGTCAGTGACATTAGTATTTCAGCGAATCTCCTAATTCTGGAGTTTATAGCGCAAAGAAACTCCGAGTATAGCTCTCTCCATAACTTGTTGTGTAACTGAGCATCTGTTAGCCAGCATCAATATTCTTGAATAGTCTATCCTATCCACAATTTCCGTCGCAGTTAGCCCATAATTACATATTATTATACTTACGATACATACAAGTTTAATAGCTACCAACAAGTTTTTATACTTACTTAGATATAATGTTTATTCAATACTCGCGTGCATAGTTCGCGGCACCACTATCTACGCGCGCGTCTAATTAACCAATCAATTAGCATATTGAATTAATAATTATTATCTAGGTGCGTTATCGAGCGACGTCTATGTGGCGCCACGTTGTGGGGAGCGAGTGCGAGCGGTCCCATGAGCGAAGCGACAACACGTTGTTTAATTTTGTTATACTTACAGCTTAACTTTTTAAGCAGTGCGCATATTTTTTCGTCGGTAACCGGTGGTGTAAGACAATTAGCTATTTGCTTAGCTAATTGTCTTACATTGTGGCGTTCCAAGGAGGCCTATGTTCAGCAGTGGACGTCTTCCGGCCGATGATGATGATTATGATGAACGCAGTGCGGGCTTAGCGGATATACAGGCAGTCTAAGCGGCCGCTCCTGGGCTGGAAAAATAATACACTACACAACAGCTATGGTCATAAATTAGAATAAATGTTACGTTAAAATTTAAAGTTAATTTACATTTCATGTTATCTGATTCACCTTATGATTTTGTTCTACTTTATTTGTGACATGGCTACAATCTCATATCGCGTATTTTTACCCAAACGTTACCATTCCATTCTTCCTGTGGTAATTAATGGTGGATGTTGTAGAAATGTACGCATTGTTCTGTACCTATTACTAATTGTTTTCAATCTATCAGGATAAATTTGACATCCTTAATATCGATTCTACGTCTTCTGTTACCCAAGCAGGCGTTACAAATCTACGCACGCGAGGACTTGTTGAATTGCGAGCAATATTTTATTCAGGAGTATGTTCATGCACATTCAGTTTACCTCCAAGCTTTACTGGCGGCGGCACACACATTATACATTTACGTATAATGCAACCTTCGTCTATAATAATATAGAGGCAGTTCGTAGACTTGTGGAAGTAAATACACGCGCCGATCGTTTTTATTTGTTTTGCCATATTTGCACAGCGGTCGTATTTGTCGTGATATGTGACGTGCAAAAATAAATTCGTTGCGTTAACTAACATAATTAAAAATTACGATATTATTAAAGAAAGCAAATAGCTTTGTAAAAGATTTTGTTTTCAGACATTATCGGCAAAACTTGTTTATCGACGCGGTTTAATGCTGCTTGGCACGTGATGCTGTAGTTACTGTCTTACCAGCAAACACGCCACACAGACAACGAGGTTGATGCCTAAAAATAAAATTTAACAAAAGTAGGCCTTCATGGTTTCATTGTGTGCCATGAATTTAATCAAAATCATGATCCTACAACTAAAATTTACATATATAATTACTTTTTACTATTTTCAACAAAGTTCAGATTTCGCAAGTGTGGTTACTAATCTCGTAATCGTGCCGTCCTGGATTTGATACCCAGGTTCTTTTTTTGCGTTGTTTCCCTCATTACTGATCGTAGGCTTGGTTTTTCTGTTAAAGAATTCCTGTAAATAGCAGCCCTCACTTTTAAACTAAGTATAATCAGAGAAAGGCAAAATGCTGCAAATAAAATTATAACATCCTAGTCTGCCTCTAATGCATTGACATCACTTACCTACACACTGGCCAAATGTTGGCAACAAGTTGGCAATAAACTCCAACAAAGTTGCACGACTTATTATAAACAATGAAATGTACAGATTTTGCAAGAAACTTTATTCTTTGTGGACAACTTTACGACTCCAAAAGAATGCCAGAACAGTCGTGATGTTGGTTTCCTGTGCCGTATACATTTTTCTTCACTCACATTTGGATGCTATGGAAGACCGACACTACCAGAGGAGCCAGACCGACTTTTTACATGCCCATCCCAGGCCTGGAGTGGTTTCCCGATGATTGAGGCTACAAAACATATCTAAGTAAATATCGTGTGAACAGCCTAAATAATCGTATGGATATAGACTACAGTGACGTGGTAGTACACTTACGGCAGGTAGGCAAAAAATGTAAATCACCAAAATGAGCGTAAAAAATATGCCCTTTCGAAAATGATGATTTTGGCGTATTTGAAATAAAAGATTTCATTTTCATTTCTATAATGTTTTAATTGGTTCTCCTACATAGCCATAGCATAAACTGATAATAAAGACATAGTTTCCTTCTAAAAACTAAAGGTGCATAATATTTAAGTCTTTTTGCTTGTATAGAATGATCGCCACAAGGACTACGCGAATAATACCTAACAAATACACATAATATTGAAAACGACCAATAAAACGTACATGGCTTTATTTAAAGTTAACTCAGTTACACAAACAATAACGTTCAAAAATAAGTATAGAGTAAAAGTTTATAGAAATTACTACACACCTACGCAGACTAGAGCTACGCTCTCAGTAAAAAGATTAGCCAGACTATCAGCGGACAATCTTCGATGAGATCGTCGGACACGCTAGTATCAGTGATCTGTTCTATTACTTTACGTATTTTTATGCCTACTATGGGCCATAACAAAAACAATCGCTAATATTTGTTAATGGTAATGCCAAATGCAAGTTTGGAATACAAACACCGTGCCTGTCGCGGCGCCAACGCACCGCGTCGTTGTCGCGTCGGTCGCCCACCTTACGTAGAAGGATGTTTATGATTTATCACAAGCTTTACGCGGAAGTATAATATTAGACTAGTTAGGCAGATGATTTGCAAATTACTTCAATCGCTCTACCAGGTAAATCCAACCCTTCTTAGGGTTGGATTTACCAGCCTAGGTAAATCTTTTTCTCTTTTAATTGTATCCATTGCCGTTGAACGTGGTAGAGCGATTGAAGTAATTTGCAAATCATCTGCATAACTAGTCTAATATTATACTTCCGCGTAAAGCTTGTGATAAATCATAAACATCCTTCTACGTAAGGTGGGCGACCGACGCGACAACAGAACTCAACATCTGATCTATCGTCGGCAGCATATTTTGGAAAAAAAATGTAGTCTTTCCATATCATCGCTATGCTACGGGATTAAAGGATTCTAATATTAGCAAATAAACAATCAACATAACATTCAAACACCAAATAAACTAACCATTACTCATACGCGTCGCAACCATTTCTCAAAATGAATCATAAAACAGTCATATTGTAACTCGTTTTACTTTAATATCGCTGAGTCAAAGGTGGTCCGACTAGGGATTCTATATTGAGACGATACTAGTTTTATTACCCGACTTCAAAAAAGGAGGAGGTTCTCAATTCGTCTGTATATATATATATTTTTTTTTTCTATGTATGTTCGCGCATAACTCTGGCAATTATGAACCGATTTGAAAAAATCTTTTTTCCATCGATTCTTTAATCCGTTAATTGGGTCCCATAAAAAATTATTGCTTAATAATAAGTAGTTCCTGAAAAAACAAGAATGTTGACTGCGCAGGAAAGCCTATATAGATGACGTTATGTCGCTTTTTAAGGACAAAAATGGTCATAACTCTGGCAAATATTTATCAATTTCAATATTTTTTTTTTATTCTAAAGAAGAAACCACTGTAATGAACCTGTATGAATTTTATCACAACCGGATAAGAACTTCCAGGAGGACCATGAATGATGTGGAGGAATTTATCTGGTAAAAACCATAAAACTGATGTTCTCCTTTACATTTCTGTGACAAATATGAACCGATTTCGATGATTCTTTTTTTATTCGAGAGAGTAAACTACTATGATGATTCCATGCAAATTTCATTACGATCGGATAAATTGTTTCTGAGTTTCTGAAGAAACATGAATTATGTAAAAGTATGTAGACGATAATGTGAAATCATAGTCATAACCTACCTAGATCATTTTACCGTCCTCAATGGTTCAATCTTTATGTATGAAAATATCACTAAAAAGTATAAAATAAAATATTTAAAAAAAAAATTTTACCGACTTCAATAACACTTTGAAGAAGAAGTTGGTGTTAGCGTACCTGCTGTGTATAGTTGGTGCCAAATATACACAGCAGGTACGCTAACACCAACTTCTTTAATATTTAAATTATTTTTAACCGACTTCAAAAAAGGAGGAGGTTCTCAATTCGTCTGTATATATATATTTTTTTTTTTATGTATGTTCGCGCATAACTCTGTCAATTATGAACCGATTTGAAAAAATCTTTCTTCCATCCATTCTTCAATCCATTGATTGGGTCCCATAAAAAAATTATTGCGTAGTAATAAGTAGTTCCTGGAAAAACAAGAATGGTGACTGCGCACTGAGAGCTGCAGGAAAGCCTATATCGATGACGTTATGTCGCTTTTTAAGGACAAAAATGGTCATAACTCTGGCAAATATTTACCAATTTCAATGATTCTTTTTTTATTCGAAAGTAGAAACCACTGTATTAAATCTGTATGAATTTTATTACAACCGGATAAGAACTTCCTGGAGGACCATGAACGATGTGGAGGAATTTATCTGGTAAAAACCATAAAACTGATGTTCTCCATTACATTGTTCTGACAATTATGAACCGATTGCGATGATTCTTTTTTTATTCGAGAGAGTAAACTGCTATGATGATTCCATGCAAATTTCATTCCGACCGGATATTTTTTTCTGAAGAAACATGAATTATGTAAAACTATGTAGACGATAATGTGATCATAACCTACCTAGATAATTTTACGGTTTTCGATGGTTCAATCTTTATATATGAAAATATCACTAAAAAGTTTAAAATAAAATCTTTTTAAAAAAAATTGAACCGACTTCAATATCACTGAAAAGTATAAAATAATTTAAATATTATTGAAGTTGGTGCCAAATATACACAGCCGGTAAGCTAACACCAACTTCAATAATATTTAAATTATTTTATACTTTTCAGTGATATTGAAGTCGGTTCAATTTTTTTTTAAAAAGATTTTATATACTTTTTAGTTTTATTGAAGTCGGTTCAATTTTTTTTTTAAATATTTTTAGAACGTCGTTTTTGACTAAGCGAGAAAAAGATAAGTGGACTTAAAATCGATTTGAAACATTTTCATACCTAGCTAGCTTCATAGGGCCTGTTTTTAGTCTAGTAAAGATTTGCGTTTTAAGTTATTACAGTTGTTTCTGATAAACACTTATAAATCTTATCGTATTCTCCGCAGTGCACCCATAATACACTCAATTCAGTATTGATATACTCGAGTCAAGACAATTTTCTGAATGCTTTAAGTACAACATAGTTAATTTTACTACAGCCGACTATATAACAAGGGATGTTCTATTTCGGGACGCTACGTCATCTGGGACTGGAAGCAAACAGGGATGCTTGTCGCAAATTGAATCATAAGTGAGTCAACACAACGCTTGGTGTTGTTTTGCTTTCTTCGTCGTTAGTATGACTGTCCATACATTAATGTAACTCGATCACTATTTACACTTTATGGACATCCATTAACGATAAAATTTACCCATTCCTTTTTGATTTGTGTTCCTAATGTGTATATTTTTTCGTCGTAGTTCTAAAATTCTTCGGTATTCTGTTATTATGTGAAGAAATATAATACACGTATTCAAAGTAAAATATTCCATATCTATTAAACCTAATTAAACATTCGCAAACTTATTCCATTCCCGGTTTATCATTCCTGTGATCGAACTATCAATCAATCCACGATCTTCTTTTTTCGGACACATTACTAAAGCAAGTGATATATTCGCACCCGAGAACATTACTCATCCTAGTCTTTTTGTTACGACTTTTGAAGTGGCTTAACTATTTCTAAATGCAGCGTCTCGTCTCTCCTCACGTACATAAAGTTCCATGTATCGACACTCAGGATCGTCGTATATCACGTAGGATATGGATCGCGAGTAGGGCTACCCACGTTTCGATGCTATCACGACTTCTGGAAAGTCATACAAATAACTATTGCGTCTTATGAAATCGTAGTTGCTTTGTAAATAGTATGTAAACATACAATTAGCGTTATAGTTATAAACACGAAGGTAAGTTATTTAGATATTGTTTCAGCAACATCTAACCAGAGACTGAAATGTAATGTAATGTGTCATTTAACCGGCAAATCGCTTCTCGATATTATTTCTTATAGCGTCGCTGCTTTAACCGTTAAGCATTTCTCTTGAATATTTTCAATGTATAAACCCTATGTTCCTCATGCCTGTCCGTATCTTGTTGCATTTTGCTATCGACAACTCGAACTAAACTGGTGCGTTTTCATCCTTGTGCTGTCATTAAATATACTTAATATATTCTCTCCTACGAACATGAAGGGTTCCAATTTGTAAATCCTCTGCGGTTTGTGCGTTGAAGACAAACAATAATGGTTAGTTAGTTTGGAGTTAAGTTATGACATGACTGATTTGTTGGTACAGAAATAGCTTTATTATTTCGCCTTTACGTTACGTCATTTTTGTTCTATATTAAAGCGTAAATAAGGACACTACATTTTTTTTATATGTATGTACTTACTAAAAAGTCACCACCTTGGAGATGGAAGACATATTCGGTTTCAGACTATTGAGCTATGTTGGGATTTGTAAATGATGTCGTGTGAAATCTAACGTTGCTGAGACACAGCGGTCATCTACCTTGACCTCTAGAAAAATGGTACTGAATAGAAAATTTCCATATCAGAATCAGAAATCATTTATTTGCATTTAATACAGGTTCATAAGATATAGGTACAATATAAGTAAGAGCTATACCGTATTCTACCTAGCAAGGCATGCAAACATGTACAGGTTATTTTTTTTATTATTTCCTTGTTAATTTAGTACTACATTATTATACATCATGTCAAATTTAATTTACAATTATTAATATATTATTAAGTTATTTCACATTACTATTTTATCATTTAAAAATTCACCTACTGTATAATACGCCTTAGTCAAAAGTAGGTCTCTAACCTTTTTCCTAAAAAGATCTATGTTCTCGACCTCAAGTATACTGTTCGGCAGTTTGTTATAGAGTCTGGGGCCCATACAAAAAAAACTTTTACTGTACATTGTCGTTTTGTGTGAGGGTACCCCAATTTTATGTCTGTATATAATACTACGGTAGCCAGAAAAATCATGTAGATTACCTTTTATGAAACAAATTGCTTCAAATATATGTATACAGACATGGAAACGATAAGATTTTTAAGTTTACAAAATATGGTTTACAGGTGTCCGTTTGTTTTAGTTTGCATACAGTTTCAATAAGCTCGTCCAGTGATTTGTCTCTCACTACTTGTTTAACACTATATATCCTAAAAAGTATTGAACGAATAGTTGGTGTCAGTTATTTAGATCTGGTACTTTGCATTAAGGTTGTCAAAATTAATTAATTTCTGATATGGACGTTTAAGAATAACATAAAATACCTACACTCAATTAAGTAGCTGCGGTTTCTATTTCTCAGATAAATGTAAAAACTTCCACTAAGTCTGTGGAATCGGTGATCCACGTGTCGTGTAGTGTTGTTCAAGAAGTTTTTCAGGTGGGACTGCAGTCAAGCACTGGCTTATAGGGAGTAAAAAAAAAAAAGTAGTTTATTTAACTGAAATAAGAAAAACCTGTTTATGTTACATTGTTAGGGCGATCCTTAAGTCAATCATAAAACATCCAGTAGCTCTTGTCTAAACATGAAGTTATTAAAAATAAGTTTCAATTTTAACGATTTGCTTTCAATAATTACATACTTCAATCACTATCTACACTATAGATCTGATGTTTATATTTATTACAAGATTAATCGTGTTTAGTCATTGCTGTAAATAAGCTAGTCTAGATAGCCTTTCGATATCTTTGATGAAAATCACTATTAACACCCTACGTAAAGTGCTCTACAAAAAAGCCTTCCGAAGTTCTAACCGAAAACTGACCCGCAGTGGCTTTAACGTGTGGTCAAGTAGCATTATATAGCCGCAAGGCTAGTGATGTAGGTACCTACGACTCGCTGTCGGTGAAACTATTTCTATACGCACATTTAAATATGAATTGCACCGACGACGTCGTAATATTACATGAACAGTAATTGCTTCCTCGACGTCCCAAACATCAAAGGATAAAACGGTGCGGGCGTTTTCGCTAATTTGCTGATGGACCAACTTTATTTTGCCGTCGGTGAAACTTTGAAGACGAATTTGCCCGACATCAAAGTTGAATTCTGTGCAGACAGTAGTAAAAGTTGAGTTCTAAAGGTGCAGATGGTCTGTCTGTTGCATATGCAACCGATGTATCGACGCCATCCGACGCCTGGAGACGTGCCAAGAGTATTGTCGCGAATACAGCGCCAGAGCCGACGGGTCGACGACACTTCTTAACACCAGAACACCAGCAAAATTCTTATGAAAAGCCTAGAAAATTCTAGATCTACAAACGCCGAATAGTAAAATTTTGGAAATAAACAATAAATTCACAACACACAATTCGGCACCTACCACAAAATATTTCTGCACTACCCTAAGGTAGACTATTAGAAAATGCCTAAGGCATTAAGTTCGCCTTGTACTATAAGTGCACAAAGTTAAATAAATAAATAAATAAATAAATTCAACTACGCAATTCCATTTTTGATTGAAATAAGAAAACCACGCTCTAAGTCAATCTGAAGGGTTGACGGAAATGCGAAAGAGAAACTAAATAATCGATATGAGCCTATAAGCGTACCGGCAACAGAAGAAATTTAAACAAGCTCTTTGTTGAAAAGAGTACACTCTGAATAAACTCGGCGAAGTTTGTGCCATGGAAGTATCGTCAATGGAAATTCTCAATCGTTATGTCTTTGCAAATGAACGTCACGGTCCTAATTTAAAACGAGCTTCGCTACGGTGACTCGAGCACCATTAAACGACGTGATGACGCCTGCGAGTCGTCACACCATTACGTATTATCTTCGTTTTATTAATAAATCGGTTATTTCTAATCGTTGCCGTATCTAATAATTGTGGGCGTAGTGTGGCTTATAGGGTTGTCTGCCCGTTACGTCACGAGTGACGCAAGCATGCGCGATATATGTATACACGCAGGAATAGATGTGCACTTGACATTGAATCTGTGTGTGCCTCTTTCTGGGGTTGATCAATCGCCGCAGTCATTTGGAGGTCAATGTCGTGACCTTCACTGGTATAATATTGAACACGATAGGAATTTCGTTCGGCACGTCGCATGTCGAACGGTTTTGTCATTTCTATGTAACGATTATAGGTAATATTTTCTTCTTCAATTTTTTGTGCTCTACAGTCTCTTACATAGATGGTCCAGAGATCGATGCCGATATGATCACGATACAGAAGAATGTGCAGTTAGCCTTTTCCAAATTCTCTAAAAGTTCTATATTAAACTGAATTTATATTGCTGTCCTATTGTTAAACGATTTGTATGTCAGTTTCACTGGCAGATGTGTGAGTTTCTGTGTTCCACACACTGGTACATACTAATTATATTGTCACACAATGTGTTTTTGAGATAAGTGCGAATACTTGGAACGCGTCGACGATACAGTAATATTGATTAACTTAATATCGCATACAGACTTGCTTGTTAGCACTCGAAACAAGTTCACAAAATCTATACGTGAAAACTGTAGCCTGCGTCGCCAATAATTTGACTTTTTATCTATTAAAAACTTCAACATAAAGACGGAATCAATGAAGTAAGAATAGATATTAGTTTAAAATTATATCGCAATAAACTTCCTTAATTAGCTGTTCACAGTAGGTAAATATCGTTTTTACATTTATCTCTAGATATGTTTAAACAAATTAGTAATAGTAAGTCTACAGAATCTAGACATATTATTACGTAAAAAGTCATTTAATTTATAGTCCCAGTAATCATTAATTCGAATTTCCTAAACTCGTATTCTGTAGAGATGTGTAGTTGATTAGTTTCTATTGTTGAAGTGTTTACGTGGAACGATTAATTATCAAGAAGTCCATTATTTTATAGCCCTTTTGTTATTTCAAGATATTTAGTTTCTAGGCCGTTAATTGCGAAATAACGTTGAACAATTCTTTTTTATTAGTCACTAGTCGTCTAGTTTATACTAATGTAATGCTTTAGAATATTCTATGGTTGTATTGCGTGTTGTTAATTATGAAAACCAATGTTTTGGTACCTACTTGACCACTTTCTTGTTGCTGATTATTTGAACGCTATCAACATGGTAAGTGAACGCTTAACCCGACTCATAAATCTGGCATCGTGAATCGTGATAAGCCTGTTTCGTTCGATTATTTATTCAATATTTTTATCCAATTTGTTGAATTCGAAATTGTACTCTACTTCTCATTCGGTGTCATTCGATATGATGCGAAGACGCCACTGGCAGAGCTCTATTCATTACAGACAACATACTTAATTCAACACTTACGCATGATTGAATCAAGTTATCCATTGAAATACGAACCGCATTCTTATCCAATGTGAGATGGTCTTGCCAAGCAATATTATTGAAAGTATGCTTCAATGAGCCTATTCACTACGCAATGTGGCTGACTGTCAACAAAGTTAATATAAAATCAATCAAACCGTATGTAGAGGTTTTTATATTGATACATAAGGAGTCAAATCGATTGCCGCATTTACGTTTCGCAACAAGGTTCACAAAGATGTAATAATTTCACGTTCAACCGTTATCGTCGATCAGTCACGGACGAGTGTCGTGTCGACGTTGGTAAACATAGAATCTCCCGATGCACACTTGACGGCGAGACGTAAACAGATCGGGAGAGGCAATTGATATCACTTGCAGCCCGCCTCACAGTTCTTTTGATAGCGAGGCATAACAATGCCTACCAACCACACGAATACGACACTCGTAAGCCAACAGTCTTATAGGATTTTCCTCAGGAATCTGTAGAGTGCAGTAGAGTGTTGGAAAAATTAGACAACCATCGATCAAAAAATTAAAATATTTGGTCATGACGCCATTGTATACATATGGCATCATGACCAAATATTTGTTTCTTTACAAGATCATAATTGGAACAATAAATCTATTAACATGGGAGTGATGTCTGATCGGTGGCCAGCCAAAGACAATTGGTATTGGTATTCACCCATCACCATCACCATCATCATACAGTCAGCCATCACTCTTGTATTCATACATTTACTGTTCCATTTTTGATATTGTAAAGAAAAACAGAGTATAAAATGACCCTATGGTGATTCCGCTTGAGTGGTTAAACTAGCATAGCGTTTGTTATTTTATCACTGTTCTTGTTAGCGCTACTTCCGATTACCTTAAGGTGAAATTGTATTCAAGCACTACCTTATTTGAATTGATTATATCTACATAATATATTTGATAGCAATTAACACAGTTCTCTGAATCGCCGATACATACAACAATCATTATGTATGACGTGTAGTTTTAGATCGATTACGGTCGAGTATTATTAAACTGTCCATAATAAGCAAGAAAACGCCAGAATAAACATTTTTAATCTCCCCACAAACTTAATAATACTCCCCTGTCCTGATTTAACAAAACATTCGTGATAACTTCATAATAAACACGTCATTAAATTGTCCAAAGAGGCGCGTTAATATGGGCCCATAATTTCGGGTCCGATAGACAATCCAATTAGGTTTTTGTTAGTCGCGCACACGTTGCCCACTGCGCCGCGAAACGAATCCAATTAGTTGAGAGCTTGTCTGTCTATGAGCTGTTCAGTTTTATTGATGCGGCGGCGAAGACCACGCCTGTACTTCGCATTTTGCACCCAATCTTCCCCATGCTTCGAAGTTAATAAACTTAGGCGAGCGTGATACTAAATTTTTACACTGTAGCGGATAAGTTAAAAGGAATGGGTCTTAAATCTCGATGTGTGTTATCTCTAAGTAAAAGAACTACATTTTAAAATAAGCAGTACCTGGATAAAATATAATTTTAATAGTATACTAATAGTTCGATGATTCTAAATCTACGTGTCGTGGTGGTCATTAGTTTTGACAATACGTCAGATACTTTTTATGCAGGGACAAGGTCGCTAATGAGTTGAGTACCATTATTTATTAATATCATTATCATATCTTCATGTGTGCATGTAGCTAGACCATATTGGCAATAAACCATGACACGGTTTGCACTGCTAAAGTCAACTAATAAAATTTGCTGCGCTCGCGCCGCGTCGTCGCGCAAATATTGGCCATATCGCGTGGTACGTTTGCTGTTCTTTGTGATCACAGGCCAGCATTAGATTAAAGGGTAAACATTTTAAACACAATTAACAAGGCATAAAATGTATAAGTCCATAAAGGCCTTGTCTAACTATTGTTTACCAAGCATGGCCGTTTAACGACCAATCGAAATGGAACCGCCTAATACCACCAACGTTGCTTGCCTTGCGTGTTGATCCGGCGTATCATGCTGAACCTATTTATAATGTGCTTGATATTATTATTAGTTGGTTGGATAGGTAAATCTGATTAGAGTTGGAAATCGAGGTTGTGTTATTTCGTTTCAAAAGGAATTCTGGTAACTCGTCTTGTGACCCTGCCAACGGGAAAGGCGAACAAAACTCAGTGTCAGTTCCTTATAACTCTTAGAAGTTACTTTCAAGTTCTCAATGTAGATGTTCTCCGGCATGCATTTACCGTGCGTACCTGCTCTCAGAGATCTTGACTTAGGCACTGCAGACAACAATATCTCAGTTTGAGTGTGACCTGGTGCTAGAAGTGATGCGTACTGTTCTAAATACATGAAGTATGTAGAGGAGCACACCTCTACATACTTCATGTATTTAGAACAGATATTATATATTAGTATATAATAAAGAACACTAAAGACACAGTGGGTTATCGGTTCGCGTAAATGTAATAAACGTTATCATGGAGTTCGTTCACTCGGCACGGGCTATGCTACAACATACATAATGCTTATAGAAACGCGCACATACATTCTGCGGGATATAAAACTCTATACACCTAACCTCTCTATAACCTATAGAACTCTATACACTCCAATCTTAGCTGATTGTGCGTCTCTTTTTACTCGTAGTGTAGAGTGTGATGCACAGTGCTAACACTTAGGGGGCGTTCATTAATCACGTGAGGCTCGAAACGGGGGGGGGGGTCCGAAAAAATCACGAAACATCACCAGGAGGGGGGGGGTATAATAAGACATCACGTGTATTTATTTTTAGTTGAATTTTCTAAACCAAACAGGGCAAGTGGCCTTGACTCACCGTTGCCGGCCACTTCCCCTTCAACATTTAATCAGTTACATATATTTAAAGATAATATTCCGAAAATTTCAATATACACACATCAAAAGTGTCTAGGGATCAAGCATTTTTGGGCAAAAAAATGGGCAGAAGAACAATGGCGTTTCGTGTGCTTTTCTGATGAGTCTCGTTTTGGTATGAGACCGGATACAAGACGTATACGACACTGGAGAACCCCTGGACGCCAACAGCGATTAAAATCCTGCCAGGAAGTCCATCCTTATAGTGGTGGAACCATCATGGTATGGGCGGGTATTTGGATCGGCGGAAGAACTGAGTTGATTTGGATCAGAGGCAACCTCAACGCTCAAATTTATGCTGAGACGATTGTTTCAGACGTCATCGTTCCTCTACAAGTGCAAATCGGTCCCTTATTTCAGTTAATGCATGATAATGCACGACCGCACACCGCAAGAGTTGTAAGACAGACTCTCGCCGCAGCTAACATCAATGTCCTGCCCTGGCCTGCTCAGTCGCCAGACTTGAACCCGATTGAGCATGCATGGGATATGCTACAGAGAAGAGCTCTGCCGAATATGGAGGGTATCCAGTCGCAAGAAGACCTTTTTTTGTTGTTGCAACGAACATGGGCGGCCATTCCACAGCGTGATTTGGATGAACTCATTTTGAGTATGCCAAACCGATGTTCTTGTGTTGTTAGTGTTCGCGGTAGAAACACGGATTATTAATTGTTTAAGTTACCCAATAAAATTTTAAAGAAAACTGTTATTTCAGTCTTTTTTTCGAACTTTTGTGTTAGTGGTTCAAATGTCAAAAATCTCTTTATTAGGAAAATGGCAAATTTCTTTATTAATGCAAAGGTGACTTGGTTTATCGTTACTGTGACAAACGAAAACACTTTATTTGATGAATCCTTAAAGAAAATTTTAATTAATATCAATCAGGAGAAAAGTTATTGCAAAAATATATGTTGATCCCTAGACACTTTTGATGTGTGTAGTTTGTACAAAAAAAATACACGTGATTTTGGGTAGGGGGGGGGGGTGTAGTTTAAAACCTCACCACACATCACCAAGAGGGGGGGAGGGCTTAATAAGTTGCTAAAAAAAACATCACGTGATTAATGGACGACCCCTTAGCTATCGTACCTATCGGGTAACGCGTCCTGCCACAAGACTTCGAACTTGATGAGCCCTATATTATTCGAGTTAAGGGGGTAACATGCGCCAATGACCTTGAGAATCTGGCCGCTCCGGCCGAGAGTTGTCATCGTAGAGGCCGCTACCAGCAAATATGAATATTACATTTGAAAAATCATAGACTAAAAATATGCAGACGTGTCGAATGGAGTTTTGTTAATTTTGCCTATTCCGTTATAGAATGAAATGATGTAGTTTAATAACGGTAACCCACTGTTTTATATCTTGATTTATACCTTGGCGTGCCACCTAATTACAATCTGACAACCCAACCACTTACAGTGGTAACGTAGTTGACGTGTGGCATCAGGATACGGATTATTGCATTTCATATTCCAAACTTCATATCAAAGGTTCAGTCCGTCTATTATAGAATGGCCAATGCCTAACTAGTGAGACTTATACATACTTCTGTTCTATTGTTGGTGGTTAATAGGTCTGGTTACAACCGAAACGCACTTCGACCCAGCTGAATACATTGTGCCTGCCATTCGGAATCCATATACATTCGTACTACTTATAACTTACAGTCACAGCGGATTTTTGTGTGTCTGAAGTTAGGGTTGACGAACCATTGCGCAAGTACAGTTGCGAGTTCTTAATACATAAACATAAAAATATCTACTGCGCAGCGTCTTGCCGTGACTACTGTTAGCGTACTTGAAATGAAACTATGCACAAAGTTCTAAGGTTTCTGTTCTGCACGTCAAAACGAAAGCGTTTAACAGAGCCTTCAAAATATAGTTTTTTTTAAAAGGGACCTTTTAACATATTTCCTAAATTAGTTCCAAATTCTCTAACCAATAAACATCCATTTGATAGTTGAGCTTTTTGATTCCTGGAAAAATGAACTGAAAACAAATTGATGATTGATTGCGATGTTCGAGTATGACAAAGAGAGGGCTCTGATGAGATGCTAGTGGTATTATTAAAGAAGCGTGTAATGTTTCCTATTCTAATGCCTATATTATCTTTAAGAGGGGCACAAGTACCCGAATCTTGGAAGCTTCGTCGACCCAAGTCGTGCAGACCCAAAAATCATTAATTATTTTTATTGTGACAATTAGTTCCATGATAAGAATAATAGCACCCATCCATCTCCTCCCGTTGGGTGTCCGTAAAAGGCGAAAAACAAGAAGACGAGCAGCAGCGTCTTTTTATTGGATTACCTACCACCTATCTGCGATCCCCAACCGCCTGCCAGGCGTGGGGATTATGGCGACCCCTCCCCTCTAAGGGAGAGAGGGCCTTTTTTCAACAGTGGACGTTTCGGCTGCTAATGATGATGTAGATGAGTTCCGTGATCGACTCCGTAATGGCCATCGAACTGAAACTATGATAAGATACTTAACTTTTTCCATAATTAAGTACAGGTAAAAACGACCCAGACCCAAGACAAACAGATTATGGTCATGCACATGAATGTTTGTCCTGTGTGGGAATCGACCCCAAGATCTTAAGGTCAGCGGCCAGGGTAGCAAACTACAAAATCAACGGACCTGTGTTGTTATTCAATATACGTGGCTGCCAAAGGAATCCGTAGCTCTGTTTGTTTGAACGCACGAATTCAGTGATAGTCTTTTTAGTGTAAGTTTCAGTTTCAAATGTTAATAGTTTGAACGACGTTCCGGGCGCTTACCTCACCTGCATGTATTTTGGGCCGGCACGTGGAAGCGATTGTCGTCCTAAAGGTGATAGACCGTTCGTGACCGCGAGAGTACGTAACGTAACTTCATCTTGAGTTCTGTACCCATCGCGGGGTTTGAACTACGTGGAGAATTTGACATTTTATTTAATTTATTCTTTAGCACACTTAAATATGTACAAGGCAGACTTAATGCCTTAGGCATTCTCTGCCAGTCTACCTTTGGATGATGCAGAGGGTAATAGTGGTAGGTGCATAGGTATGGTTTTAGAGTAACTAACAACACCATCAGTTTATTGTTACGCAACTTAGTTAAGTAACAAGGTATTACCTGATAGTAATCGAAGCACCCACCCATAGAAAAGTCTTTTCCTGTCCCTGTCATCCAAAACTATAATTATAGCCTTTTGGTCCGATAGTTATTTTGCCAGCTACAGTGACCTTCTACTTATGTTACATAGCGGAAGAAATCTAAGATTAAAGTGGCGCCCCTTAGATAGCACACGAGTACCCTTCCAACTTAACCATCCAGATGTCTCAAAAGACGAGCAACTGTCCAATGCAACTGTCCGTAGGTAAGCGTGTTGCTCACCACCAAGCCAACCACCCAGGTACTCGACTCGTTGCTAAGTTGCAAAAACCAACATGATAGTAATAATAACACCGTTAATGTTTTGACAAAAAAATCATAATGTAAAGGATATCATAATGTATGTCATTTTGTCGACCCACACAGTATTAAATACGATTTCAATTAATAAGATCATATATGACTCTGATACGCTTTAACAGTTAGGCATAATACTCGGCGACGGTACTTTCGCATACTCTA
Organism: Furcula furcula; assembly: GCA_911728495.1. Lineage (NCBI taxonomy): Eukaryota > Metazoa > Arthropoda > Insecta > Lepidoptera > Notodontidae > Furcula > Furcula furcula. Next base: position 28,577,700 of record OU452247.1, on the reverse strand, counting down.
TGATGAACCAAAAATATGGTATTACTATAAAAATGTCTTTAATTAAATATAGAGGTATAGATTTCATTTGAAATGATTTATAATGTTATAATTATACCATATGTAACATATCTTAATTAAAAATATGTTCAAAATCATTTAAAATAAATTCGTCTTGTCAAAAAAAAATCGAGCACGTCCATCCTCCATAACAGTCCACGAAAGACTGATGAAAGGCGATCGCGGGGGCGCTGCAAGGGGAAATGCATCGCGTACTTGGTTTTTCTATAATTTATTGTAAAACATGAATGAAATTAAGAAATGTAATCAATACGAATTGTAGAATAGGTTATTATGCTTTTTATAGTCCAAGTTTGACGTCTATCCGATAAACGGATATTGAACGCTAACACAATTCATATCCAACGTAGTACATTTTTTAAATACATATTGCTTGAAAACGTTATATTTAATCCAATATCTAATCAATAAAACTATTTGCTGAAGATCTGAGGTATAAGTACATATAATTTTCATAGCTAATGCAATAGCGGATTGATCCATCGAACTCTTTAAACAAAGGCTATTTTTGCAATTTTACCGTTGTTACCCCCTTAATAATGCAATCAAGTTAATAATAACAATGATTGTTAAGTTTCAGTCTTTTATATCATAATGGATCGTTAAGAAACAAATTAATGCTTGCTGGACAATTTTATTCCATAAAAATGCGTACTACGCCTTGTTTATGTTTAGTATGTTAGTCGCAAGCGCATTATCTTGTCCGTCTATATGCGTCCGATCACCATAAAAAGCTCATTGTGTGCATATAAGTCACGTTGATATTAATAGCCGTACCTTGTCACCGAGGTTCGTCTATAATAAGCCATAAGTATTCCATTTATCTCAGTGAGATCTAATTAATAATTATACAGATGTGTGACATAGTTACGTGTAGCAATTTGCTTGCAATATTATTTTAAGGCAAGAACTAAACTATGCTATTTTTACTACATACTTTGAGAATTTTCCTTGAGAGACCTTAGGTCTCTTAGGCATAGGTCATCATCAGGTGGTCTTCTTATACACGTACCTATATATTAGAAACACGTATTAACGCTGCGCTAATATTTCGGGTTCAAATCGTTGCCACATTGTATTCCAAGCAAGACCGATAGCCACCACCGCATTGTGTTATTTACCTAATACTTACTAAAAACAATTTTCTGTAGACTTTTTTGCTATACTCCGCTTCATCAGACCGCTTTTATGTGCAGCTTACTTATTTTTAGTACTAACAGAAACCGAACCGTACAATTTCTTTGCGATTATTGAATAACCGGGTGCGCGCAATAAACGTAAATACCATACCAATGCAGTAGTAAAGATAAAAAGAAACCTCACCATAATATAATAATATATTACATCGCATTCCAATTCGCGAAGGCTTCGACCACACCTCGCGATTACGAGTCGTCTGCGAGATGTCTCAGAGCGATGGGTGTACACACGGCGACACCTCAGCCTATCTAGACCGTTTGGACTATTGATAAGAAGTAAAACGTTGTGATTCGTGCGAGAGGGTGCGATATGTTGTTATTCAGACCTACACGGCGCGTGCGGTACACGGCCTGCGCTTGCCGGCCGACGGCATGTCCAGTTCCTTTACAACAATTATCTGTGTTGTATGTAACGTAGTTATCGTTATATAGGATGTGGAACTTGATGTATGCCGTGTGTACCAATCGTGGTAAAATCTGAAGCTCGAATTATACAGTGCACTTTCGCGCGTCGCGACGGTCTCGCCGCGCCGCGCCCACTCGCGCACTTATCCCCGGTAACGAGCGGTTTCGACCAGTGCCAGAGCTTTCTTAGTACGATTTATTACAACGTCTGTACGCGGACTAAATTGACGGGCCATCAAACTAACCAGTACCAACTAAACAGATTATCGTTTGCGAAAGTTTGTCTTGGTATTCCAGAAGTCGAATAGAGAATTTAAGATTATGTACTAGGTGGTAGGTAGGTCTTTGTGGAAGAGAATGTTCAGGTACCACAGTATGTAAGCATTTCTGTTTTCTATCATTATTGATCTCTTAATTAATTTTGTTCCGTGGTCTTTGACACGACAGTGACCACACGACTAATAAATTGTCATCTGCGTAGGTCGTCTGTGTACCGGTGTCTCTTTCTACCAGATGATGTCTCTCTCTAGGAGGTTCTTATTAGATCTTTTTTTTTCTTGGACTCAAAATATTCTTATATAGACCGTCATAGAGTAATTTTTTAAATAATTTAATGCAGACAGTATTCCAGGTATGTAAGACATTTTGCAAATTCCTTACCCACCGCATGAAAATAACGCCATCTATTGGCGTCATTGGAATGTGATGTTCTGTAAGATGCATGTTCATCGGGTATCGTCTCAGTTCTCATTTTGAGTTGCATTTTCCGCAGTGCACGTAGTCGTTTATCCGTATTTAGCTTTACGTTTAACTGCGCATTGTACGTTTACAATAGTGGGAATACTGCGACCTTCTTATTTCATGTCAACATTTGTCGTTCAATATAAAAACATCGCACTTATGTCATTTGTATTAAGTTATGTTAATCACATAGAAGCCGATTCAATCCGTATAAATCAAAGATTTATAATTCAATTATATGCTCCATAAAATTTCTACTCCTTAGTGATAATGTGGCATTTATTTATAAAAATATGACGTAAATTTTACATAATAAATTAAAATCCCGCCACGCAAAGACGTCAATCGTGCGATCTATAAATAAACAACCGGGTTGAAATGTCATTCCTACCCAAGTTAATATTGACCATAGTAAGTACGAAAACGAAATGAACGTCTCGCTTTTACTAATAGTAAAGCTGCCACTCTAGGAGATTAATCTGACGGCGGTCGAAGCGTGATCGCGCTTATGCGATTCGCGTGTTAAGATGGTGCAGATCGGAATCATCGACCGTTGAGAGCTTAAATAATTATAAAACAGCCTTACAGTTCATAGATCTTCTCCATCAAAAAGATTGCTCGGTAGAGATCATTATTAGTTATAAGGCATTGATTGTGACATCTAACTCGACTGAAATTTCCTATTTTTTGGCCGACTGCCCCAGAAGAAGTGCTATGTTTTTTTGTTTTTTATAATGGTGGAGCCATAAAGCATCTGTCTGATTCTATTTACTATGTAATTGCGGCTGCTGCTTACAAATCCTGACTTGTGTCCATATGACGTCAAGATAACGTAGTAGGTATTCCACATACAAAATGACGTTTCGGTCTTGAAAACTACCTCACACTAGTCACACTCCACACCGAACTGATAAAATTTGCTTTCCGTGCTAAAACTGCAGATTGTGGGACGGCTAGGCCGAAGGTAGGTAGGTACTTATTTGACCTATATATATTTGTTTGTTAGTATTATAAATAGCCTTTTTCCTGAATCAGTAAGTGTAAACACGTTTTGCCATCTATTGTAAATGCGATGATTACATCTAAATCATCGATGGTATTGAGTTATTCTAAGCCATATTTCCAAACTGTTAAGTTTGAGAATAATACTTGTACGCGGACCACCAGTTTAATAAAAATTGTTACTTTTTATCCTTTGATTCAATAATGTTCTATGACGTGATACAATATTATTATAGAACAATGTGACAAAAGAGGTTCAATTGAATGATTGTCCCTCCATTGTCGCAGACGGAAGTAGCTCCTGTGTGCGGACACCGATCGCCAATCAGCTACATTGCTTACAGTTGCTCTGCAAATTGAGTGATTGCGTTTTACAACGTAGGCACCTAACTTTAAAGTACTTGTTAAATTAAATACGCCTCTATTCTCAAATAAGTCGCCATAAAAAACGTGTAGTTACGCGAAAATCTGGAAAATCTGTCTCATTTGCGGAAGTTGTGTTTTCGATGTTGTTTATGTGATGTGTAATTTTAGTATCAGCGATTTGCAATTTTGATATCTCCTTCGTATACAGTGAGTCACTGAATCGCGAAACAGCACCACTGATGCAAAAACGCTAAAGCGCGTGATCGACGCATTGAGTGGCTATAAACGCTAGCAACAGTATCGATGTAGTTCCAAAGTCGCTGGTGGCCGATCCTGGTATAAAAGTATCGTAAGAGCTGTGGTACTTACTGGGATAATACTTAATCAGAAATAGAACTTATGTCTACATCCCAGTCATCAGGCTATATTGCTAAGTAAACTTTTGGTTGTCATCATCATCACCAGCCGGAAGACGTCCACTGCTGAACATAGGCCTCCCCCTTGGAACGCCACAATGAACGACAATTGGCGACTTGCATCCACCTGTTACCTGCGACGCGCACAATGTCGTCTGTCCACCTAGTGGGAGGCCTACCTACGCTGCGTCTTCCGGTTCGTGGTCGCCACTCAAGAACCTTCCCCAACGGTTATCGGTTCTTCGAGCGATGTGGCCTGCCCATTGCCACTTCAACTTGCAGATTCTGAGAGCTATGTCGTTGGCTCTTCGGCGAATCTCCTCATTGCGGATTCTATCGCGCAAAGAAACTCCGAGCATAGCTCTCTCCATAGCTCGCTGTGTGACTCTGAGCTTCTCCAAAAACTAAACTTTTGGTTGTATGCGACACCAATCTGCAATCCAGCCGAGGTCGATAATTGACAAACTATTTCAAAGCTCATGATCGAATTAAGAAAAAGATTTTCATAATTATTATACCCACAGAACAAATAAATTAATTATACCTCTAGCTTAATCCTCTGTCACTTCTCATTGTTTCATCGCTGTCACTATTTAATTTAACTAACAGATTATGTTTGTTGATTCCAGGTTGAGCAACGCGATGTGCCGGGCATCGACTGCGCCAACCTCGCGATGGACACCGAGGAAGGTGTCGAGGTGGTGTGGAACGAGGTCCAGTTCTCAGAGCGCAAGAAGTTCAAAGCGCAGGAGGACAAGATACAGACGGTCTTCGACAACCTCACCAAGCTCGAGCACCCCAACATCGTCAAGTTCCATCGATATTGGACCGACACACACAATGATAAACCTAGGGTGAGTGAGAAAACAATCTTACGGCTTTGTTACTAGCTCATCTTCCATAGCCACTTCCACTGTTTACATTCTACTGAGTGCCACATTTGGGCATGGTACGGACAGTAACGCCGGTTTTTTGACAGATGCTAACGGGGAACTGATACGAATCAATATGTTTACATGATTGAAAAAGTATATTTCTGTACTTGGGGTTTGGAAGTATAGTGTTTGTAGATTCTGGTTTAGGAAGTGTTAAGAGATATGTTGTATTAGGGATTCTCTGGGCGGGTACGTGGCTAATAATTATTGTGTGTATGGAAACAGTGCTAGTGGTGCTAGGCGCGAAGTGCTATCAAGGCGGTAAAGCCAGCTTTTTTGTGTTTTGTGAGTGAGCAAGACAACAAGACGTGCGTTAATAGGTCCTGTGGCTAATAAGTTCCCAAGCAACAGCTTTTTCCGCTCGCCCGCTGCCCGTCCTCGCTGCTCTTACTGTATTCGCTAAATTACCGTAATGTAACATCAACCAAGTCTAATGGAAGATGTTTGTTTCCCCAGGTAATATTCATAACGGAATATATGTCATGTGGCTCACTGAAACAGTTCCTGAAGCGTACCAAGAGGAATGTGAAGCGGCTACCACTGCAGGCGTGGAAACGATGGTGCACACAGATCCTATCAGCGCTCAGGTATGTAGCACTTACTGGTCCCTTCATAATTCATCAAAAGCTCCTGCTTTACAAAAGGATATCATAATTTCTGGAGAATTTAAGAACCTATCCTTTTGGAGGATAGGTTCTATTGTGGTCAACTTTGAAGTTTATCACCGATATCATTATTTAAGAGGTATTATTTGTAGTATGTCTAATGGCCAACCTAGTGTCAGAGTTGTTCAAACTGCCCTTGGGCCTCTGACGTGGCTTAAACACTGCTGTTTGAATGACAACAAGCCGCTGACCGAGTTTTTAAATGTTCTCCGAAGCACAGTGACGCTCAGTTGAATGCCACCAAACGTCCACCAATCTGAGCAGTTAATGAGGAGGACGATAAGGCCTGAACAGTTAAATATTATACACTTAGTTAAGGTATTATTTAACAGTTATCTACACGGCTGCGTGCCGCCCATCGTCCACGGGAACCTCACATGCGACACCATCTTCATCCAGCACAACGGCCTCGTGAAGATCGGCTCCGTGGCGCCGGACGCCATAAACCACCACGTCAAGACTTGCCGCGAGAACATGAAAAATATGCACTTTATTGCACCGGAATACGGATGTGAGTACACACACCAGTCTACTCGCTATATAGAAAAGGGACCACACAGTTTCCTCTGCTACGATCACTCCGATTCTTGCTTTTTCTTCGAATTCCCAAGTTACGCGTTTAGGAAAAAGCAGGATACGCGCCCAAGGATCTTAGCAGCGGAAACTCTGTTGTCCACTGCGTGTATTTATTTCATGTTTCTTTCCCCGTATCAGCATCACAAATGGTGACACCAGCGATGGATATCTACTCATTCGGAATGTGCGCTCTGGAGACCGCCGCACTTGAGATTCAGGGCAATGGAGACTCTGGCAGCCACGTCACGGAGGAGCACATCATACGAACCGTCGAATCGTTGGAGGAATCCAGGCAGAAGGACTTCATATACAGGTACTTTCCTCGAGATGGGTATCCACCAATGCGGAGTGAGGAAGTCGAGCCGAGGTGCGCGTATATCAAAGCGTAGTCCTCACTCATTATGCTTCTGTAATCATTGCATTATTAAACATGTCTTCAAAATAACTTGCTCCGTTTCACTCAACGGAGTAACTTATTTTGGCATTAGCTTTGATGGGCCAAAACGATTTCGTCTCTCCATTCCGTTTCCTCGCTCCAATTTGATCGACGGAAAGGCTTACAGGTCAATATAGGTAAGTCGCTTTTATTGTATGGGTAACACTGTCCTGTGTTTGTCACGAGGGGAGCCGTGTAGGAACTGACCGCCTGTGTATGTGTCTGCCTGCAGGTGTATCAATACGGACCCGACGAAAAGGCCCACGGCGCGGGAGCTCCTGTTCCATCCGTTACTCTTCGAAGTCCACTCGCTGAAGTTACTAGCAGCCCACACACTTGTTAACACCACTGGTGAGTGTTCATATTATTTACTAGGTACTCTTTTTTTAAGTTACAAATCTGCTACTATTCATAGATTTTTTTGGACGCTCCTAAAACGTCTGCTAAGGTGTCCCGATGTTACACAAATGGTGTTTCTGAAATTATAAGTACAAGGCTCCTATTACCTTTAGAATGCAGTATTTTTGTTCCAAACTCCTGATGTACCTGAATAAGTAGCCACACGCCACGGGACTTCAATGGGCAAACTGAACTGATCCTTACATAGGGTGCGACTTGAAGGTTCTGTTTTGAGCTCTCGTTTAGAATGTATAATGCGTCTCTATCCTTGAAGAGCAGCTACGCTGATTTGTACATACATAAAAGTCGAATTCCCCGCGGGGTTTGCCTCAATTTTCCCGGAGATTTATATTGAGTTAGAATTTGTAACTTTAAAGATTAAACGTGTCGAATGCTACGCCTTGAGAACGATGTTTGAGTGCCATTTAATTTTGTGTCCATTTGAGAAAGAATTTTGTTTGTTATCTGTGTCGTGTCTGTACAAATACCGGCCGGTCCAGAAGTTGGTGGAATTAGCAAACATTCAATTTGCTCTTATTTGTATAAAATTATCGATCTCATGCTATCCAATATTAACATAACTGAACTGTAAATACTCTTAACAATGTTCTTAGTAAAGCGTTTCTAAAATACATTTAATATAGAAAAATAATAGTTAATGAAACTGTTGTAGAATATGGGTAAAATAAGAGTTTGTGCTAGTAATAGTAACACGTTTTAATACCTAATTATATGCAGTTTCATACACTACTTTATCTAAACTCATGTAATAGGCAAACTACAATACAAACAGATAATATTTTGGCGCTCAATTAATTCAAATAACTTCTATGCACATGCGTACAACTGCATTCCACCCATAGAGTTTATATATTAAGAATAGAGTACGCGTTTGTCTATGGTCCCCTTAAACAAAGCGTAGGCAGATTTTCTTCTAAGAGGCGGGTGAATTGAACTATTTAATGTTATATTATAAGAGTTATATTGACATGTAAGTGATAAATAGTGATGGGTTTAATCTGTCACAAGCTCAAATGTCGATAAATACAGCTGACAGTATAGTAGATATTGTCGTCTACCTGATATTGATGTATTTTGATCTTCTTACTCGTGACTACGTGTTCTTACTTGAATTAACCATTCTATAGTACTTGTACTGATTCATACTGACTACGGACTGGTCCGACTACTATCCCTTTGGCCTTTTAGTTTGTTGTATTTTCGTCGTATTTTTTATTTTATTTGACCTTTTGAACGGCAGGACACACTATCGCTAATGCTGATCTAATTGTAACAAGACACACAATGGTGTCCTGCCCGAAACGACAAATATTATATACGAACCAAGTCCAACCATGGAGTCGGGTCCAGGGGTAGGAATTTATTCCAAGGACTGCAATGTCAGTCATCAGTATTCTAAGCGGAAACAATATGCTATAATTGCCAGCATTCAAAAAATGCTAAGGAGAAATGTCAAAGGAAACACCATTTGCATTCTCAGTGACAGACAGGCAGCTTTGAAGGCATTCAACTCATTCAGAATTATCTCCAAATTAGTCAAAGAAGTTGTCGAACGCTAGTAATGAAGGAATGGAGGGAAGCGATAGGCCTAAACCACTCCAAAACTTTCGGCAGCACAAGAGTGGACTGTGGGCTTTAATTACTAAACCTAAACAGATCACAAATTATGTCCGTAATGGGTCATTTTGGTAGCAACGAGCACCTACACAGAATGAGACTACGTTTAGAGAGCAGATTATGTGTAGATGACAAGTATATATTTTTTTTTAAAACCTCCGACAAGGGTCATTCATTTTAAGAATTCGTTCAACTTTCCTGCGCAATTATCAGACCCTGATCACTATCCCTGTCTACTAGTTAGTACACAGACCACTCGTCAAGATTTAAAATTTGGTAGGTCCTAAATTTGAAGGAGCAGAGTTTCTGTTACCACCTTCCTGCTTGCTCCCATCACCATCATATCTGAATCTGATCATCATTTTTCTACCTACTAATCGTAGCAACCTATCCAACGAGTCCAAATTCGGTGGGTCTAAGTTTTTTGGTGCATAGATCCTGTGACCAAGTTTCTGATCCATCATCAGACCCTGATCACGATTTTTCTAGTAACTATCTACTCGTCGAGGTCTACCCAACGAGCCTAAACTTGGTGGATCTACGTTTATTGGTGCGGAGAACCCGTGACCACCTTTTTTCTGCTCCATCATCAGACCCTGGTGAAGGTTACCATTTTCTTTAGTGTCATCGGGCATACATGTGTTCTAAATTTCAGATCTTTCAGACTAATAGAAGTAATGAAAATGTCCATTGTTTACGAAATATCCCGAGTTCGACTCGGAAAAGAGCTGACGGTCTTCAAACGACTGAACTGATTTTCATGAAACATCGCTAAGAACCATTTTGATTAATAATAATAATAAAACTAAATTCAAAGACAACAATTTGATTAAACCAGCTTTCAAATAAATATAAAACACATACAGATCCGTCCACTTGTTTGAGTGCTGCGATGCCACAGACATACAGATAGACATACACCCGTCAAATATATAAAACCCCTCGTTTTTGGTCGGGGGTTAAAAAAGAGTGAATGTTACACATACTGTGTGACTGCGACGCTCTTGTTAGACGTAGATTGATATAGGATGGGCTACTCCCAGATCATCTGGGAGTAGCCCATCCTATACCAGATGATTATGTACAGCTCCAAGCTGGCGCAATTGTGGCGTGTACCTTAAGGAACTCTTCGGTCCGGTGGTTACAGGGCCCATTTAATAGCCACCAAAAATAGAATAAATACCAGCCTTTGTTTATGTCTCACTGCTGGGCACGGGCCTCCCTTCAAGATGAAGGGGCTTAGGCCATAGTCCACCACGCTGGCCAAGTGCGGGTTGGCGGACTAAAACTAAAAATAGAATAGAGGAACCAAAAATATAGTATAGTGCACAAGTGCTTGCGCAAATATACTATTCTATTATCGGCTATATATTGGGCGCGGCAGTCACCGGAACGCACTTCGAGCCTCCTGGACGAATTGTGCAAGCCTTAGCCCTTTACTCCGTAGTGAGGGTCTCGAAAAGTTCCCGAAGTTACTTCACGATTGCGTTAATTTGAGTGGTACATAATCATCTGATGTAGGTAAGATATTCTATTTCCAGATGATCTACCTTACCAGAGAATCAATGTTCAGAAACTGCGATCGCGGTTACACAATCATTGATTCTTTTCACATTCACAAAAGATGCAATATGTATCTGCACTATTCAGCATGTGAGTTCACCAAGTGTGCCTTATTTGTTGTTTGATTTGTTAAAGTTAGTAATTTTACCCCACAGTCAACTGTGCTAGAAAAGTATTTGGAGTGAATTATACCTCCTGTTTCACTCCATTCTTTTATTTGTTTTAACGTAGAGTGAGCATATAGCGGTGATATGCTCCGTAAGGAACTCCTACAAATGGTTCAAAGCCTGCTAGATGTGTTTTTGAGCTGACCCTCGCTGATTCACCAGCCATTTTATTTCCCTTGACGCCTTTCTGTCCGGGGACCCAAATAATATTGACCGTGTTGTGTCTTCCTAATTTATTTAGGCCTATGATACGTTTTTTTCTAGCTCAGGGCTCAGAGCCAACCTGAAGGAGTTATAGAATGTAAATGTTTTGTTATTAGACATTTCTTTTAACAATTTCTTGAATGCTGGCAATTTTCGCATAATAGAATAGAATACTCTTTATTTGCACACCAAAGTAAAACATACAATACATAAAAATACATAAAATATAATACATACAAAGTAATATGTTTCCGTTTGGAATACAAATGAACGAAGTCGCATACTTTGGACTAGGATCAATCAGGAGTTACTGACTTTTAACATGCCTATCTGACGTATGGTTTGTCTGAGTTTTTAGATAATTAGGTGACCGAGGTATTGTTCTATCATTAAGAAACAACTATACAATGTTGTAGCTGCCTGTAAGATTCGAATTTCTGACCTTTGGTTTGCAAATCAAACGGTGTCTGCGTGTTCGATTACTTTCTAAGTTCGCTCGAAAGCTAGCAACGTGCATTTTGGAACGAAGTTCCATAAGGGACGATGCGGAGGGGTACCCTAGCCGGGAAAAAACGTCCGTAACGTGACCATCCGATCATTATTCACAAATATTATATCTTATTTTAGTTACCACTAGCTGACCCACGCAGCTCCGCCCGCGCTGTGTTTACATTAACTAAACTTTCAATAATATACATTCGCATAGAATACAAAACCTTCTTTTTTTAAAGTCGGTTAAAAACTTGGACCCACTTTGTACTTGCCCTCCGAAGCACGGAGACGTTTAGTTCAAATGGCGTTAAACGGTCACCCATCTATTTAATGACCTTACCTAACGTTGCTTAACCTGATCGATTTCCAAACATTGTTAACAACTGTCTATGAGTGTTCCCTTACAAATATTTATTATAATTATAATGAAAAATTGTTAAAATTGGAGCAAGCGTATAACCAAGTACACATTTTGACTTTAATCCCCTCTCCCAAGGGAACCGTGCCAAATGTCAGGATAAAAAGTATCCTATGTCCTACCTCGGAGTATTAACTCAAATCATGCCAAGTTTCGTTTCAATCCATCCAGTAGTTTCGGCGTGATGCTCAGCCGAGATACAGACAGACAGACAGACAGACAAAAATTAAAAAAAAAAAACATTTTTGGCTTTAGTATCGGTTATAGAATGCCCTCCAAACATAATTTTCAAAATATCTTCAATGTACAGAATTGGACCTGTTACAGTTTTATTATAAGTATAGATAAAACTTAAATTTCTATGATCGAACATAATTAGTCTTTATTATTATTGGAACGAAGTTGTGTGTGTGGTGTGCCGGTTTGTTTAGTGTGTGTGTTTGTATTATATTTTTTTTATTTTTTTTTCTAAGTTCTTTTTGTATTTTTTTTTAAATTTAAAAAGAGTTTTTTTTTTTAATGACGGAATGACTGCGTCACGTGAGCGCTTTCATAAGGTTAACAAATTTAACGCTTAACGTTTAACGCGTTATATCACACTTATACTTTGTCCATTTTATTATTGGCTTTTTGACAGCTCGACGTATGACGTTTAGAGGAACGTGAACATAGTTCTTTGTTATATTATGCATGAGGCCCTCGAAATAAAATGAATGAAATTTAATATAAACAAGACGAAAGTAATGAAAACATATTACACCTTATTTATACATTAGCATTTTTTTTCTATCGATTATTTGTAATCTGTGGCACAATCGTAATAATCGTTATGTGTGGCAAGTCACTAAAGTGCGGTACGCGTCCAAGAAGTACAATATTATTTCTGTGACTTTGTAACTTTAACAATACGAAACTTCATGGGCGTCAGCTGTTAAAAAACCAATAATAAAATGGACAGAGTATAAAAAGTTTCACTTCAAAAAATGTATAGCCGAATAATTATTTTTTTATATCTCGAATAGAACTTAAAATTAATAGTTTTATATTATGGAACTTCGTTCCTATTCGGTGTCCCACGACACCGCACGGATTTTTTTTCCTATAATCAAAGACTACATTCGTGTGCATAGTGCGTGCGGCAATCTGGCTTCGGAAATGCTGGATGGCCGCGCGCGTAACATATCGGTTGCTGAATTTGATATTATGATGTCTGCTTGTCGTTGTTCAGCGAACATATCAGAGACGATAACGGACGAGGTGGCGGGCGGAGCGAGCGGCGAGGCGCTCGCGTGGTGCGTAAAAAGCGGCGAGCGAAGAGAGGTCAACGCGAAGGACCTACAGCCTCACGCCGAGAAACTAGAAAAATTCGTCGAGGACGTCAAGTCAGTATCATAGTTAGCACTCAGATTAAAGTTTTTTAACTTTTTATTCAGTTTTAGAATGTCCGTTATGAAAATGTAGGGACTTCATACTCAGTGAGGCCGAATTGAATGTTTAATTTTAAGATGTTTCGTGTCGTAGTATAGTTTCTGCGATGTTTCTTTCGCTATATTTTGTTAGAATTGTGTGATCGAGGGGCGTAGTTTTAAAACGATTTGCCGTGACCGCGAGGCGCGTGTGTAACGTTCTCGGTGGTGCGGCAGGAACGGCATCTACCCGCTGACGGCGTACGGGCGCGGCGGCGGCGGCGGGCGCGCCGCGTCGCCGGCCGAGCGCGGCGGCGAGCCGGCGCCCGGCCGCCCCGCGGACCCGGAGCCGCGCGACACGGAGACGCGGCGCGTCGTCAACATGATGTGCAGCCTCAAGCCGCACCCGCACCCGCACCCCGACGCGCCGCCCGCCGACCTGCTCGTGCGTACTCCACTGTGCATTGTACAATATACACACTTTACATTCTACACTACATACTGTACATCGTACACTGCATGCTGTACATCGTACACTACACATCGTATACTATACTGTACAATGTAGATTACGTACTGTATGCTGTGTGTATATAGTACTTTTTTGCCAATCGGTGTTTTATCAAGGGTTTAAATTTATTCATAAGAATATCTCTGATAACCTCGACCCACATCGTACACTGCGCACTACAAATTGTACACCGCAGACCGTATATGAATATGTAAAATTGCGTTCTCGAGTCCGTGGGGCCTTGTGATAAATAAAACTGTATCATTCTTATGTTATAAGTGATTACAATACAACGTATTCATGTATAGTTTGTACACAGATGACGATCCTGCTGCGCATGGACGACAAGATGAACCGGCAGCTGACGTGCGCCGTCTCGCGCCGCGACACCGCCGCCGCGCTCGCGCACGACCTCGTGCAGCTCGGCTTCATACACGAGGTGATATACCCACTGTGCACACGCACTATACACGAAGTGATATACCTACTGTGCACACGCACTATACACGAGGTGATATACCCACTGTGCACACGCACTATACACGAGGTGATATACCCACTGTGCACACGCACTATACACGAAGTGATATACCTACTGTGCACACGCACTATACACGAGGTGATATACCCACTGTGCACACGCACTATACACGAGGTGATATACCCACTGTGCACACGCACTATACACGAGGTGATATACCCGCTGTGCACACGCACTATACACGAGGTGATATACCCACTGTGCACACGCACTATACACGAGGTGCACTATACAGATCCTCGAAGACGGATTTTTTAGACAATAGAAAACAAATATATTGTAATGACATATCTCTTCGCTGAGTCACATGAAGATATTAAAGTGAGATTTGATAATCAATTTAGAGTATGTTCTTGAGGCAATGTGGGATTTCTTATAATAGAAGGACTATTAATACGCAATATAATGAAATATCCCTTAGTAATATAGTCGAAGTTTGGCTAAAGGATAACGGCCCATTACCAACACTTGAATATTTATTTAAAGATTGTTTTGCTCAAGGAACCTACAACCTCGCGTCTATAGGCTGCGGTGACTGCTTACCATCAGGCGGGCCGCACGCTTGCTTGCCACCTTGGTTGTATAAAAAAAAAAAAAAAACCTGTTTTTCTTTTTTTGTTCAAAATTATCTAGTTCAATTCCTGGCTAGAAATATTGATTAACAAAAATCTAAAGATGCAGTTTTAGTGTTACGTCAATATGACGTATCAGTATTTTCGCTATTATATTATAATTTACTAGCTGACCCGCGCAGCTCCGCCCACGCTTTTATTATATTTTGTTCCCCTTTTCTCTCTCCACCCTTGATTTATTTCTCTTTCCATCTCTCCCTTATAAGAAAAATCTAATTCTATACTCTCTCTCTCCTCTCTCTTTCCCCCTCCCGCTTCGTTCCCCGTCACACTCCCCCTCTTACTCTCCCGCTGTCCCCTCTCTTAACCCCCTCCCCCTTTCTCTTCTCCCACCCTGCTCTCCCTCACTCCCCCTTTCTCTTCTCCCATCTTGCTCCCCTCACTCCTCCCTTGTACCCCCTTAATCCCCCTCTCTCTCACCCCATCACCCCCTCCTCGAATCCCCTCTCCCTCTCTCTCCTCTCTTGCACCCTCCTCTCGTTCTACATATCCTCGCCAATCATGCTATCTGGGATTCTTAACCACTTAAACCCCTGTGGCTGTCGCATCGCCACATAAGACGCCTGGGACCTCCAGTGGGATCTGCACCAAATACCCCTCAGTGCGCATTATAGCCCCCGGAAACCTGGCACCGTGATCACGGGGACGGGGCTCGCAACCCCGTCACCGTCCTCCTCGGAGTCACCGCCATCACCCATCTATGTAATGACCTTGCCTAACGTTGCTTAACTTAGCGGCATGAAATATACTTTACGACCTATACTCAGATCTACCCGATATGCACACAAAATTTCATACAAATCGGTTCACCCATCTATGTAATGACCTTGACTTATGTTGCTTAACCTTAACCTAGCGGTATGAACAACGCACAGACATTTTTTCATTGGTGTAAATATTAGTGAAGTTTACGTTATATTGAAGAAGGGACAAATTCATGCTAACAACAATTTATTAATAGTTAATTTTATTATTTCTCATAAAAAATAAAGGATAAATTTTTTTTATTGTGGGTTATCCCTAGAGATAAACATATATGGCCTACCATCCCGGGCTTTTTTGTAGACCTTGTTAAGGCGTACAATACTGTAGTACATTATTTTGATCCATCTCGTAGGGTTCAGCCAGCGTTTGCAATGTAAGCGCAAAAAAATGTGTTTATTTAAGACATCACATTAGAAACCTCTAAAATTATCAGTGTTTCTCTACTATATAATGCATTTATTATACATATAAACCTTCCTCTTGAATTACTCTATCTATTAAGAAACACCGCATTAAAATCCGTTGCGTAGTTTTAAAGATTTAAGCATACATAGGGACAGACAGACAGCGGGAGCGACTTTGTTTTATAATATGTATAGATACTCATTGTGATCGTCCAAGCATTAAATCGACGATGATACGTTAATGTCGTCAGGCCGACCGCGACAAGATCTGCCGGCTCATGGAGGACTCGCTGCGCAGCAGCTTCGGCGGCTGCGCGGCCTCCGCCGCGTCCCCCTGCCCCCCCTCCGCCGCGTCCCCTCCGCGCGCCCCGCAGCACGTGGCCAGCTAGTGCGCGCGGCGCCGCCACACGTCGCCACCCCACGCTCACATGAATCACCGTGATGCAGGATGTGACGCCCCGTCTGTGTGAATCCATAGTTGGACGCTTATTTTATTTCGACGACAAAAATTGTCACGGCGAACGATTCGAGTGACCATCGATAGATTGTTCGACAGAGTTCATCGAAAGGTGGAAAACGGACCGTCACCCGTTGCTGTACGTTTGGATACGCACGTTCTTGATGTTAGCGATGCGATCGTTTATGTGTATGCGAGTGGGTGCGTTTCCGTTACTGTACTCGCCGTCGCTTATGTTTTACCTTTTCTATTTTAACATCTCTGTATCGTAGTCGCCTGCCTGTCTATTCGCCGTCTAGAAACTTGATACGATATATGACAGCGGTCCTAAACCTAAAACGTCACCCGGTGGAACGCCTGAGCTAATTTGAACTTTCTTGCAGAGAGATAAGTTTAGTACTTTTGATAACATAATCTATAGTCTTGTCGACCACTGTCAGTTGATCATTAACGAGAAGCGAACCCCAAAATATACATCGTACGCAAGATTCCCCTATCAGGGCTAATCGAACGCTCTTTATAAAACCACGAGCCTGATAGCGAATGACTTGCGGCACATCATTATTATTGTCGTTTTCATCATAACCTTCCGAAGCACTTAGCTTTTACTGATATTTAACAAGATTTTATAGTCAACTAGATGCGGGACCGATTTTGAGCTTAACAGTTATCGGGCTCTTCGTGCGATCGTGAAGTTAGGTTAGGATCAACATCGCTCCCCGCGGGTAGTCTATAGATTAGTTTTAAACGAATATTTATATTTAGGAATGGATCTTATGATGAGCTTTTGTATTGCGGTAAATATGTATTTTTGCATAAGTATGCTACCGATCGAATGTGTTCCGTGATGTCAGGAAACCTGTTACTCAATCTAGTTTATTGACGGCGTAACATCAAATACCATTATTGAAATCAGTTACACAGTAGTAGTCAGATATATTGGAGATATGATTTTGAATCGTAACTTTGAATTTTTTTTACCGTTTTAAGTAATACCTTTTGGCCTGACCAGTATCCACACAAAAGACACCTACATGTGTTTAAAATGTTAAAACTTGATTTAAAATGTATAAACATCTACATAACAAGTCTATAGTTGTTATCACAAATGAAATAAAAATTCTTAAAAATATATAAATTTAGCTATTAATTTATTAATTACAATGTCGTAATGAGCTTGATCGTCAGTGAGCAAGTAGGTGGTGTATATTATGTTATATGGGTCCTGTACAGTTAGTAGGGTAGGGTACCTTGAAATATTGCATTTCACCTCCCAAAAAAAACCTAATTACTAGTCGAGTGTGAATCTAAAACCGATCAACCGAATCGTATATTTTTAATTGATGCGCTTTCTTGAAGGAAATTGTAAAAAGGGCACTTCACTTTAAGACGAAATGTAAAATTTGTAAAGGGATAATGATTCGGAATGATTAATAATTTAGTTCAAGTATTGAACATCGAGTATGCTTTAGTGATGTAGAAATTTGTATGAATGTGTAAATGTTATAAATTATATTTAAAAGGAAAAAATATTTAAATTAATGGCCTCTACTCACTACCCCGGGTAATACCATGACCGCGCTGTGACTGTATAGGTACGAAAAAAAAATGATAGAACAGTATCAACAACTAATAATACCCTTACACCTTATAGGTGTACGGCGCCCGTACTGTACCTACTTATATTAGTTGCCACCTAAAACGTTCGTATGGGTATGGTTTAGTTCGGGGTAATGGGCAGACGGCCTAAACATTTACTTTTAATTATATGTATAGTGAGGCTTCCTCTTAGAGCTTTATGGATGTGGTTATAAATAAGTATACGGAAATTTGAACATACTCACTATGATGATAAGGATGAAATTTGTGCTGCACTCGCGTCGATTGTTGCATTACTTTCATACCGACCGATGACTTGGTGGAGAATATGGTTTAATTCACTACTTACATGTTACTGCTTTTGAGCCGAGTTTAAATCTGACTTCGGGGTCGACAGGATGGATTTGTTTTTATATTTACTTATTATTATAACATTACAATACATTACATTACAGTCCCCGATGCGTCTGCGTCGCACGAGGCCGACCCCGTAGCCAGCGCACTGAATGCATGGCAACAGTCAATTGTAAATTCTTGTGATTTTTTATAAATATATTCATGAATAACTTTTTGTGGAAGCATTATTACTGATGTTAAAAGAAAATCTGGCGGTAACATCCCTGACATTAATTTTGTACTCATATAATTTTTGATCAGTTTTCTTTATCACAATATGTTTCCATCTTTTTGAATGCCTATCTCAATTATAAAATATCCCTATATCACTTGCCATCCCATTTTTTACTATCTTTAATGGATTTAACGAACCATTTGTCACCAGTACTATGTTTTCCGCACAGGGTTAACAAGAAAATAAACTTTGCATTTATATACATTTTATTTTACATGGAAAGCAGTTAGAGTCAAACACTTGGCTTATATATACGTAACGCTATAGAGGTGCTAGTGTGTATGTACTATATTGTATTGTTACATGTATTGCCAGACTACAGAGATATGAATTTCCCTAAATGAATTCCATCTGCAGTACGTACCAGTTGCATTCATTATATTAAACATGGCCACCTTGTTCCTAGTTATTTTCGCTATTAAACGCGTTTTGGTGCTGTATCACAGTTTAGGGAGAATTGATTTTGATTTTTTAATTTTTACACTTGTGTGCGATGAAATGGTATTTCAAATTTATCAACCAATTATATTTGATAATAATTCAAATTGTAGACAGTTTTCACTATACCACGTTATAAATTCCTATTCCTCCTATATCATCCGATTTAGGTACGTTACATATTACCCCATGCCGAGTATTGACATTGTTTTTAAGTGGTGCCAAATACAAGAGGTGCCAACGATTCGTTTACATAATAACCTCAACAGACCTCTTAACTTCGTACGGTTTATAATCCTCAGACAATAGCATGGATAATTCCAGCTATGGTATTTGATGTTTTTTGATATCGTATGGGGGGGGGGCTATACATGTGCAGCATTTGGTTCTTTATAAAATGCACAAAACAGAACATTATTTTATAATCACAGGTCAGTCTAAGAAAAATGTCTGACTCTCTTCCGTTTTTTCTGTAGGTTACTAGCAAAATTGAAACGTGCATTAGTGGCTAATATATCAAAATAAAACTATATAATTGACTAATAGTGCCCTCCCCTCTAGGCTGGCACCCCGCGCCTTTCAAATCTAATCCCCTCACTGTTTAAGTAATGCACAGCGTCAACTGTTCGGTTACAAAGCGCAGTCACCACGTGGTAATGTCGGAGATAGTGTGCGTGGTCCTAGATCTAAATCTAGTAAGTAGTAATAGTATTATTTGTCTATGTATAAGCACCCTCTTACAGGCCTAATTCTGCAAACAACCGCATTCTGTTAGTAAGCGTAGATCCTACCTCGTACTGTCAATATGCCACTGGCTTGTTTCTCGTGTAAATTTAATCGTTATGACGATCGTATTCGTATTTATTGTGAACATAAAACTTTTGGTCATTTTTAACAGTTACAAAACGATGTATTTTTTTAAATCTTCGTTATAGAATCAAAGCTAGATAAAATCAAGTCAGTAACGAGACTCGCCATTTATTTGAAATACATTTACTAGGACCATTTATATTTAATCTCCGTGTTGCGTGAGCGTCGAGCAGCTAGGAGTATGGTAGCGCAGTAGTGTAGAGTAGTGTAAACGAAAGACTGGCTAATGTAACGAGTTAGGGACGACGAACGGCGGGAAACGCACCGCGCGCGCTGTCTCTGCCTTTCAAATTTAGAACGTTTTACATTAAATTTATAGTCATAGACAATTCCGATTACATAATATGTAATGCCAGCTTTGCAAGAGCCGGCTAAATAATTCCATAATAAAATTTAAAATAAGGCCAGAAATATCCCTGAGTATGTAAATGTCTATAGAGAAAATATTAGAAGAAATTGAAATGTTTAGCAAATTAATTCGTCGTTTAAAAATGTGATGGGCTGTATAGATCAATTCCATTGCCTTATTTTAAATAAATAAATGGCTTCGTAATAATGTAATGGACGGATAGAGACAGAGCGCGGCAAGCGGTGTCGGGAGGCAGGTATGTAGCTAGTAATGTGGCGTTCTTGTAAATATTCGCTTTTAGTATATAACTATACTTATAAAATGATTATTATTGTATCTGATTTTAATGTACCTATATACCACAACCTGTAAGTATTTGAAAGCTGTCACTGTTTAATAATTAGCTTTTATTTATTTTTGTAACGAATTTTGTTATTTCTTATTTAATTTGTTCCACCATTTTTTTATTTGCATTGTGTCTTTTTACTGAAAATAATTGGTATTGCTAGCTAAACGACTGAATATACTCTTAATAATCTACCGGCACAACTCATCCAAGATTGCCCGTATATCAGCATTAATATAATTATTTACCGACCGACCGGCATTGTTAATTTAATGTTGCATTAACCTTAACATGATGTTACCTATATTTTTCGCAAATGTTCACTTCCGACGTTCCTATGTATTTCACTTAGTATTATTGTTTTATGTCAAATCAGTACCAGACCGTATAATTCTGATAGTCTCAACTCCCAAATATATTTCCGCAACGTTATACGGGCACTTTGAATCCGGATTATTTATGAAAATATATGTCTCGGGACTTATTTATTTTATTTTATATTTATGTACACACAATAACGTTAAAGGAAACATATTATTTTATTTCTGTATCGCATAAAACGTATATGATTTTGACCTACCTATAACTATAAAGACTTTTTATATTATACACTTGCTTTGCTGTGGTAAAAGAAAGCAGATCGTTGTGGGTCGGATATTGAGAGACTGAACAAGCAACAATGTTAAGTGAAATACTTACTTTTATTTTTTATTGAAAATTATTAACTTTATTTCACAAAAAAAGTTCTCTTATATTTTTTTACAGAAATGGACACATTAACAAATGTATTTATAATTACATTAACATTTTTGTTATTATATAATTATTCAATCAGTGTTCTGGTTTCGTTTATCCAAAGAGTAGAATGTGTTCATTTATGGGAAATTTCTCTTTTTAAAATTTTATTTGCGTTTTATATGAGATTGTAATAATTATTATTTATTTATTGGATCCAGAATTGCATTTCCCACTCGGTGTCGTTTCGCTCCTCCTGCCAGCATTGAGAGTAACAGAATTTGATTTAGCTATAGTTTCTACGTTTATTATTATTATTATAATAATACCTATTATGATTATGCTCAAAGTGACGTATAAACCATAACAAATGATCGAACGATCGAGTGATGTTTGCATACTATTCTAAAATAAAGAATGTCAATAAAAGTGTATTTTAAAAAAGTAATACTTTGTTTTAATATAAACCCTATTGTACACTGCCACAGGACATCCGAGACTAATATATAGTAACATTAACACTTCTTCTATTCTATTCTTGGTGGCTATAAATTTGGGCCCGGTATCCCCGGAACGCACTTCGACCCAGTTGGATCCATTGTGCATGCCCTAGCCCTTACTCTGTTGCTGGCGTATCGAAGAGCTCCCTCAGGTACGCAACGATCGCGCCAGCTTGGAGCTGTACATAATCATTTGGTGTAGGATAGGCTACTCCCAGATGATGCAACCTACGTCTCGCAAGAGCGTCGCAGCTACACAATATGTGTCGCATTGACTCTTTTTCATCTTCGCAGAATCTGCAAATGTCACTAGTACTTAGCCTCATTCTGTGTAGATGCTCGTTGGTGCCAAAATATCCCGTGAGTGAACCCTTTTACTTACGCGAATATTACACATTGAAATCAAACTACTTTTACGGATTTTATCGCGGTTTATTTTTTGATTTTACTATCCCGACGTTTCGAATGCTTTGCAGCACCCATGGTAACGGGAGGACTGAGATGTTGAACGTCCTTATGTCACAATTATGCCGGTGTACCCCTGTGTACCCTCAGGTCTTCTTAGTTATTATTGTTGGTCCGATCTACGCAGTAAGAGCTTACAGTATCTTGAGGCCGTGCAGTGTTTTGATTGATATTGGATTTAATTATATTTATCACAGGATCCCAAGCCGGTGGTAACACCCAACCATCTTCTCTATTGAAATTAGGATGTTTTTTTATTTCAATAGCCTCATGAATCATCCTAGTTAGGAATCTGTGTTCTTTTGCGAGGTTTTGTGGTTTATCAAATCTGATATAATGGTGGGTGCGTTCCTAAACGTGTTCACATACTGCAGACTTCGTACAGCGTCGGTGTTTCACATCAGAACACACGCGTTAAAGAACACATAGGTGTTCTTTAAAGCGAGTTTTTATTGCAGGCTTTGTTTGCCCAATGTAGGAGAGCCCACAGTCACAATCGAGTTTATAAACACACCACACACACACACACACATCGAGGTTAACACTTCTTTAAAATAACTCTTGTAAACAGGGCTGTTGTAGGAGCTCCGAATTACCAAGTGTTAGGTACAGATATTCTATTTCACGAAGTCCGTTTGGCTCTGGTTGTAGTAGTGACGTGTAGTGATAGGCGCGCTAGTGTGTGTAAACGTAGGTAGCGTTAGGAAAAAAATCTGACACGCATAATATATTTATTTAATAAATTATATAGACAATTTAAGTAAATAATATTTAGCTATTAGAATGATAAGTTGCAGAGAAAAGAAACAACAGTTGAAAGTAAATAATATTTTTATTTATTACAGAGAAGAAACAAAAAAATCAGCACTTAATCACTATCAAATTCAATTTCTGATTCGCTTTCGTCAGAATCGTTCCCTAAGTTAATTATGAACTCAATATCCAGGTCGACGTATTTTAAGTATTCTTTTTCAATTTTTTCAACATGAGCACAGGTTTTTTGCCATGTTTCACTGGTTACTCTATCCAAGCTTTCAAAGATCAGTCTTTCCATGTTCGTCATGTTTTGTTCGATATTCTTTGATGCGATATAATTTTTTACAATACCCCAAATATTTTCAATAGCATTTAATTCTGGGTGATAGGGGGGAAGACGTATTACATCAAAACCCTTGCTCTTAATAAAATCATCAATTTTATACGTTATGTGTTCATCTTTGTGTTTTTTTATAATATCGTACAATTCCAATTTAAGGAGAGATTGCTCAAATGCTATACCTTTATCCCTGAGCCATTGCTGCATGTCTGCTTTCTTTGTAGCCGACGTCGGTAGTTTTTCAGTCCGTGTGTTGTGATATGAAGCATTGTCTAAGACAATGACAGAGCGTGGGGATAAATTGGGTAAAAGTTTTTCGTTTAGCCATTTAACATAATTATCGTAGCTCATATTAGAATGGTAATCGCCAGCTGTTGAGTTGGCTTTATAAATCAATGAAGCATTTTCAATAAATCCATCCTTTGTACCCCCATGCACTAATATAAAGCGAGTGCCTGTGCTAATTTTTTTTAAGAATGGTGTACTCTCTTTCTTTTGTGCCCAGGTGTTGTTTCGCACGTGTGTTGAAAGGACATAACTTTCATCGGTGTACACAATTGGGCGACCTTGACTGCGATATTCTGACATCTTCTTCAAAAATTTTAAACGCCACATTTGTATATCATGACGCTCCGTCAAAACTTTACGGTTATTCTCTGTTTTACGCCACTTGTAACCTAACTTCAGTAACAATTGACGAACAGTTTCGATACAACCATCAAAACCAATTTTTTCATTTAATACAGTTTTTAACTTAGCCAACGTTGGAATTTCTTTATGGATGACATGGAAATTTTGTATAGTACTGCGAACAACATCGGCTGTAAAATTATCTATTTCTATCTTACTATTCCGCTTTCTTCTCTTCTTCATAGGAGAAGTGAAATTTGATGAGCAGGATGGCAATTCCTTCTCTTCTTTTAATATCCGTTGAACAGTTTTCATAGAAACACCTGTAGCCTCAGCTGTACGCCTTGTAATATCTCGTAAATGAGACAAATCACAGTTAGGTTCCGCAACTGATTTTGTGAATTCATACTCTTCTCGCAGGAAATGATAAACGCTAGCTATCATGCTTCGACCCTAGAACAAAACCAAATCGAAATACCTATTTAAGTAACAAATTTCATAATATTAGATAGATAAACTCTTAATAGCACACAAAAAGTAGTAACAATAGTTAAAAAAAATGTTACCTCACTGTGGACAACTTTTCTGCGTTTACTTGCCATGCTGACGTTACTCTTTGAATTTTTTTAGCGCGGAAACAAAACACTAGTGACTCTGACCGCGTCGCGATCGTGACTGAGCGCTCCCGAGGTTACGCACACTAAAACAGTGTGCACGTACAGACCTTACAACAGTCATAGTCAAACGGACTTCGTGAAATAGAATATCTGTACCAAGGTAGGTACCACCGCAGTGTCAGATATTCTGCCGCCAAGCAACAGTGTGTAAACATTGCTGTGTTCCGGTGTGAAAAGCACAGTAGTTGGAGAAATTGGCCGAGCTCACAGGAGACTTCATAGCTAATGTCTCGGACGCTACCATCAGGTGAACCTCTTGCTTGTTTCATCACTACCTGCTGGTCCCAATATCCTATCGATCCCTAACTATAAGTTATAAAATCTTTTTAAAAAAAAAATTGAACCGACTTCAATATCACTGAAAAGTATAAAATAATTTAAATTTTATTGAAGTTGGTGCCAAATATACACAGCCGGTAAGCTAACACCAACTTCAATAATATTTAAATTATCTTATACTTTTCAGTGATATTGAAGTCGGTTCAATTTTTTTTTTTAAAAAGATTTTATTTTATTCCCAGATAAATTCCTCCACATCGTTCATGTTCCTCCAGGAAGTTCTTATCCGGTTGTAATAAAATTCATACAGATTTAATACAGTGGTTTCTTCTTTCGAATAAAAAAAGAATCATTGAAATTGGTAAATATTTGCCAGAGTTATGACCATTTTTGTCCTTAAAAAGCGACATAAAGTCATCGATATAGGCTTTCCTGCAGCTCTCAGTGCGCAGTCACCATTCTTGTTTTTTCAGGAACTACTTATTACTACGGAATAATTTTTTTATGGGACCCAATCAATGGATTTAAGAATGGATGGAAGAAAGATTTTTTCAAATCGGTTCATAATTGACAGTTATGCGTGAACATACATAAAAAAAATATATATATATATACAGACGAATTGAGAACCTCCTCCTTTTTTGAAGTCGGTTAAAAATCATCGATATCCCGCGATAAACCTCCGAAATGGAGCGAAAACTAAAACCTTGACAGACTGTGATTTGAACAACCAACAGTAAGCTGCAAAGAGGATATAACAGAGGTAAGCTGTTGTTATTATTCAAACGGAAATATGTCATTATGCTTATAGTAAGGTATCGATAGGATATTGGGACCGGAAGTAAGTTGTTAAAAAACAATCGCATGGGGGATAAAGGACTCCGCCCAGTAGACCGGTAGAATATTTTTTAATAATAATAACTGTAAGAATATTATTATTAACAGGGACAATCCACCCAAGGTCATCTGATCCCAAACTAGGCAAAGTCAGCGTCTTAACTCATACCCCGATGGCCATGACGACCCATCGCGTACTGTAAATATAACGCCTGACCCGTGAACTGAGGCGGTTCTCGTAAATAATCGAAGTTCAAGTTAACACAATTTATCCATAAATTATTATTGCAAGGAGGAAGAAGGCATAATTAAAACAAATTTTCAATTAAATTGTACGTATATTTATGACACACTCACAATAACAACGATTAATTATATTGAAGTGATAAATTGGTAAACCAAGCAGTGTTTTAGTGATTATTAAAATACAGGGTATGTAGGGAAACCGCATCCTTACCTACCTACAGCAGTAGGGTGTAAACTGGTGTACATTATTATCTTATTATATCATAACCTAAGACGCCAAGCGTGGGGATTATGGCAACCCCTCTCTTCTTAGGGAGAGGCCTTTGTTCAGCAGTAACTGTGCACGTCGTTCGGCTGTTAATGATATTTGGAACTACTAGCTATGATTCTAATTGGAAGCTATTTTTTCTCTACACCATGGTATAAAGTAAACACCTCGGTAGGTGAGTCTGCGTAGATGCGGTGGGTGAGATGTTACAATATTATAGAGACTTGAAACTCGTAACGTTTAGGTAGATTGTGACCCTAGAATCAATATAGGCTAGGCAACATAGGATCTAAGAAGAAGTCACAGACAATATAACTGATTTCAAGAATATTTTAGGTACTGTTGCATACTTAGACAAATATTTCGCTTAAAATATCCCATCCTCGTGGGAAAATGTTTACGGCATAATCTGAGATCTAACAAAAAGTTTAACACACTAGTGCCTGTCATATTATTATAGTAAACTACTTATTTACACAAGTATTAAACCTAGAGTTTACTAAGCTATAAAGACTTAGATAGTTGCAGTTAAAATATACGTATAGCTACACATACATATGTGTATTATATGTAAAGATGCTCTATCACATTTTTATGCACAATTTTAATAGATTTGGTTAATCGTAAAGATCTTTCAAACAGCAAGCAATCTTTGACAAATTTGCAATTTATTACATATTATCTAAAGGTTTTACAATTAAAAGTACCTATGTAAGTAGTTATAATTTGTTGTAAATAATGAAAACCTTATAAATATATAGCACATTGTAACTAAGAACTAAACGATTTAGAAAAAAGATTTTTGATTACATATTGTAAGTACCTACCTACGCATTTTAAGTACCAAGTACTTTCTTCTAACTCAGGGGTAAAAAAAATTCTTCAATCGACTTGCTCATTTGATCTGAGTTTCCTAAATGAACAATCTCTAATCCAGTTTTCTATAGCAAAAGTGTAATATTTTAGGAATGTGGTGGGTTATAAATTGTAACTAATTCCGTTAACTCTACATTTCACAAACAATATTTAGTACAGAATACAGCTTCCAAGTGTGGGTATTACACAGGGTGTTTATAAACACACACCTGCTGAGGACGAAAGGGCATAACATTATTAACTAAAAAATTGAATAAAATAACAAATGTCTAACCGCTTCTACGCGAAATAATGGCGATTATTAGTGATAACGCGGAAATTTAAACGGTTATAAATTTAAAACAGGTAAGTACTTTTTTTAAAACTCTTTTGTGAGTGCTTCCTTGTGCCCCGTTTACATGGACACCTGCATTTTAGGTACCTTCTTCCGTCTGACAGACTAGTGCTAATGCATTTATTTGCTGACTATCCTATTTCATAGGTGTGTATTCCTGTATCGAAACGATGCCGTGATTTGCTTGTGATCTATTTCTTCTTTTTCTTCTTGTTCAGGTATAAAATAATGCAGTTCGTAGTCTGGGGACAGATCCACTATGAGCTTTTCGCAATTGGGTTCACAAGGTTTCGGATTGGTCAAGTAGCCACCAAGTCTCATGTTAGCCGTTTCATACTGTCTTCTCAGATACGCGCTAGAGGAAGCCGGCACGTTACTACTATCAAGTACGTTGTTGTGCACGACACTGCTGTTATACAATATGGGAAAATCAACTTTAAACCTATCGCTATTCTGATTAAAATTATCGACAAATCTGTTTATTAAATCTTTACGGAATTGTACGTCATCCTCATAGTCCTCTTCGGAAATCTTCACATCTTTCTCTGTGAGCTTCGCCATTTCGTTGACAGTGACCCCCTGTATGGGCGCCTCAGTATAGTGGAAATCTACGTTTCTGTCATTGTCGCTGTCTTTCGCCGCTTCGTTAATGAAGTCCTTGTAATGTTTTATTACGTAAGAAGCTCTATTGAAATTCCTTTCGTTGACGTTATATCCATCGTGTGGTTCGGTGACGCGAATATGATATGGCAAGAAGATTTTTTTATCCACACTTTCAGGATTGTACATCGGTGTGAATGCTGGCTTTAAAGTTATCCTGTTTGGTTCGGTTTCAGTGCGCGTGGGTGACACTGTGCCGTACGAGATTGGTAGTACGTTCTTTGGACTATCCTTGTTTACGTACAAGTTTAATTTGCTCTGAAAATCAGTATCATAATCTCCCACGTTTACTTTTTGCGTTACTTTCTTAGTGGGTGGGAAGTATTGTACTGTTGCCATTCTGTGAGACAAATTATTAGTTAGGGGCGTAGTATATGGCATTGGAGTTGCCTGCTTTTCTTTAACTGTGCTTGGTTTTGTAAATTTCTTTAAATCAATTTTAGTGACTTTCAAATAATCTGCGTCGTATTCATCCGTAGTATCATAATACTCGGCCATATTAAACATTTTTTTTGGTTTAGGTGTACTTAAAAGAGACGGATCTTTAAAGATGTCTATTTTTTCTTTCTTTATAGAATTTACTGACAAATCGGGTTCAAGAGAAGTTACGCCTTGAAGTTCAGGAGATGTTAATGGCCCCAGAGAATCCAAGAACGACGTCGTCGTTAATATTGTTTCATTTGTCGAAGCATTTGTGTTTTCACCGGAATCATAATCAGTATAGACTATTTCTCCAAACGTGTTCGTCTTCTTTTTCTTGGATTTTCGCACTTCAGCAATTTTTTCCAATCGTACCCTCAAATCCGGCACTTCACCCTTATGATCTTTCTCCAATGTGCTGTTGAGCTCAATCTCTGTTTTATTCTTCAATACTTCAGTGAAAGATTTCGATGCATTTTTCGGTTTGAAGACTATGCCTAATGAGCTGATGCTTTCATTTCTCCAACTGTTATCGTCTGGATCTCTAACGAATTGTTTCGGTGGTTGGACGTCTATCTTTTTTAAAGGTTTGTAGTTGGGGCTGACTGCGTATAGAGAAGCATTTATTTTCTTGTCTGGTGACTGGCTGATTATGGGTTTGACGCTAAGCATGTCATCGGTCGATACGATATTAGTTGCCGTGGAGTTTTGTTTATTTCTTACATCATCAAGAAACTTAACTCCATCATCGACGATACGTTTTGAATTTTCTTCCATGTCGCTTAGTGTTTGTTCTCTCAACAATTCCTCCTTCATCGCATCTTCTGCCTAAAAACATATTTATGGAACCATTATTACACCTGTCTATACCAATAGAGAGTGGCAAAAAAACCCTGTCCGATCACGGAGGGCATTCTTCTGTATATCAATACAATCATATGTATGTAACTCATTTGTTGAATAATAATACTATTTTTAATTTGTACGTACTTAAATACGATCGGAATTGTAGTGCTGGTGCAAACTAGGAACATAAATAGATATTCAACAAATGAGTTACAGAGATTTTTAACATACGGACAGGGTTTTTTAACACCTTGTATGAGTTTATAGTTTTTAAATATCAGTTCTTGGGAGACAATGAAAACACAACTAATTAATTAACACTGCAGACCTGGGGGGGCACGAGTTGTCTAGAACAAAAACTTACTTACTGCTGTTACTGCTGGTTAAGACAACGCAGGCCGATCATAAAACAAAATAGATAGAGTAGTTAAGTACTCTTTGATATAAGTACACCAGAAATACACGTAAAAAAATACATAACTTTAATGCTGTAAAAATGGCAGTCTTGTCGCTAAAAGCAATTTCTTCCAGACAATCAATATAGAAGAACCTGGCGCATAATAGATATGGGCCGTTAACGGTGCACGTATTTATTAGAATAATTAGCATATTATTATACGTTATATTTGATCATCTGATTTTCTCTAAAGTAAGATGATCGATGCGTCGGATGGCTGTGCTAAGACTCAAATCTGTCTTGCACCTAAACTCTCACTGGTCATGTCGGTCTTCCATCGGTAAAGGAAAGTAAGAGAGCTTAATCCCCTCGTGTTCGCGGGGAAAGCCTTCGATAGGTTCCCGGGACTTGTGGGGGTCAGCCGGGGTAGTTACGTGTATGTGGGATTCTTTCCTACTAAAACCCCCGTGGCGGTCGCATTGGAGAGAGGGACTTGGGCTCTCCGGTGGGATCTGCACCAAGAATACCTCAGTGCCTTACTTTTGAGCCCGCCACTGGGAGGCGCATCGTAGACCTCTGGGAACCAGACACGGTGCTCACGGGAACAGGGGTCGTAACTCCACCCCCGTCTTCCTTGGAGTCGCCGCCATACTCAATGGGCCCACACCCCAAATATCCAGCGACCCCGAAATTTGCCCCATATTTAGTGCCCCGGTCTCAGGGCTGAAGCTTTAAAGCGTAACTGGACAATATGACAAGCGTAAATGGACTGGTAACGCCGGGTGTGGGCCCATTGAGTATTCCTCAGAGATTAAAGCAACCGTGGCTGGGTTGATCTGGAGAACATGATTATTTACGTACTTAATGAAAGTAGTATTCTATTTATATTGACCTTAAAAAATACTTACCAGTTGGCTTTGTGATTCTACAACGCTGGCGTTCTTGTTTTCTAAATGATCGCCATCATTTGATTCAGGATCGTATGTTGACCCAACCATTTCTGTATAACTAGTATTACCATTTTCCAGTTTACCTGAAGGAGGTTCGACAGTGGACACTGTTGAAGTACCGGTATTGTCTAAGTATCCGCCGCGTTTGGAGGACACAATATCCAGTTTCTCAGTCGGAATTTTAGTGGTCATCATTAGTGTTGTCTTCAGTGGTTCTAAGTTTAAAGTACTTATGTAGCCCTCCGTTACGTCATTCGATTCCTCGCGAATCGTGGGTAACGTGCTACCATCCACAGACGTATTAAATCTACCTCTAAGATCTTCTAATGATGATAGTGGCGTCATGTCTATCATATTGTCTAGAGTAACCCAGGTTTGCGCTGTTTCAGCTTTCACCATAATATCATTTTCAGATACTTGCAAAATATTTTCAGTTGTAGTTCCGCGTTTTCTGTCAATGGTTGTGTATTTTTTCCGAGTTGGAATCGTCGTGTATGTACTACTTGTTTCGTTAATATTAGAGTATGTCACGTCACCTTGTGTCGTCGTTAATGATTCGGATGTACCTGTATTTGTTGATTCTAGGTTGGAGGTTGATAGGTCAGATTCACTTTCTGTTGTTAAAAAAGTAGAAGTATTCACATCATTTAATGTAGAATATAAATCTGTGTTCACATCTGTACTTGCTGAAGTATCTATACTAGTTTCAAACGCCGTAGACGATTCCGTAAATGTCATAGTTTCTGTTAACAATGAATCTTGTGCCAATTTCTCATTTATTCTATTTTCAAGAAAATCTGGAAAATTATTTTCTGGAAATTCGGTTGCTAATATGATTCTGGATAAAGTCACATTGCTAGTTACAGATGTACTCGGATAAGTTACATTTTCCGTGTTATTAATCTTTATTTCAGATTTTTCTTTCATAATCGGAAGTATCGTTACATTATTTAATTCTTGATATGTTTGTTTATTCACATCTTTATTTTTATCTGCCTTTGGACTATTTTCTTTTCCCGTCTTTCTCGGAATACTTGAATTCGTAGCCGTATCGTTATTTGAGGTTAATTGTAATAAATTCCAACTATTGTGTAGATTAACATTTGTATTACTAATAGCAATAACGGCTGTATCCAATTCACCTTTATTATGGCTAACATCAGTCGCTTTAGCATCTTCTTTTCCTGTATCGTACTTCACCTCTAATAATGAACTTTCTTCCCCTATAAGATCTGTTATCGAGTCCGACGTTGTATGCCTTCCACGTATCGTAAAACCACATACCGGCGTTTGGGTTACAGCTATTACGATTGCCAAGGAAATCGCGAATGACCTGTAACGGATAAAATTAGTTGTTAGCGTGTTTCGTAAGATATTTGAATATACTTAATATGCAATGCGCGTAACGACGCATCCTCGTTCGTCGTGTGGTGTATTAATTAATTAATCGCAAGGTACTAATTACAGCTTTGGCTTGTGATGAATACAAGTGATGATTATTTATAATCAAATAGTAATTGATAGCGTACATTCTTATAAACGGTAACCTATAAATCACGCCTTAGAAAGGGGATAGTGTGATGTTGTCGTATTCAGTTAGTTTAGTCGGCAAACAGCATATCGAGAAGCTACTGAAGCGTTAGCTTGTGCGTGATTGCGTATCTGAAGTGGCCGCCTGGCCGGTACCACCAGCGCGCTGACAATGGTTGTGTTATCAAACAAGCCCACCTGCTTCCAGCTGTCGTTTTACTCAATAAATTGTCTCATTTGTTTAAATAATATTCTCACATGTGACTCGATTGTATTTCGACTGTTATGAGTGATTGCACTGCATGACTTGAATTATATTGTTTTAATTATTACACGATGTCGACCGAAAACATTGGATTGTGCATCAATAGGAAGTATATGCAACTATACCCTAATATTCTTTACAAGAGCAAAATCGAAACATTAAATGTATGAAGACAGAAGTGATGGATGACCGGTGGCCAGCCAAAGACTATTGTCATAATAAACTCTACCACAATGAACTCTTGTCTGTGAGGGCCACCGGTAAGCCATCACTCCTGTGTTCATACATTTATTGTTCCGATTGTGGTCTTGTAAAGAAAAACAGGGTAGGTATACTACACAATGTGTGTTGGTGCCTTAGAGAATTAAACCAAAATTCTCTAAGGTTGGTGGCCATTAGCCGAGCGCCATTGCGTCGTCTGTGCATGCTGTCTAATACAACTTCCTCTAACACTAATCTACTCATTTTTAATGTAGGTAAGTATATATCAAATCGAACATCGATACCTAGTTAGTAAGATGACATAGATATTACCTTAATGGAGCTATGTGCCTTTGCTATTTCCAGTTAATAACATAAAGTACCTACTAGTAATAATATAAATCCATCTAAGTATAGAAAATTAGAAACTAGTTACCCGGTGACAAAGGGAAATCAAGAAGTCGGGCAGCAGCGTCTTTCTATTGGATTACCTTCTGCAATCCCCAAGACGCCTGCCAAACGTGGGGATCATGGCAACTCCTCCCTTCTAAGGGGAGGCCTTTGGACAGTAGCGGACGTCTTTCGTTCGATAGAAACTATAATAGTTATTATTTAGAGTTCTGAATCCGTTTTCCGAAATGCCTAATATGGCTATCTCTATTTTTGGGGCGGTCCTAGAAACGTTGTCCGTTAGCCGGAGACCATCTTGTACTCAATGGACTTTCTGATGGTGTTCATACCGTAAACATACTACTACAGGTACAATAAATAAAATTGAAGTGTTCATGCCGTGTGTAATTATATGACGACCTGGTTTGAGCGGAGGCATACTTCACCTAACTTCTGTTTTAAGTAAGTACAAGGTTTTCCGGAACGCATGGTTGGTTTTCCAGGACGACTGTTGGATGGAGTGTGTGTGTGTACCTACATAAATAGGAACCTATGATTTCATGACTAGTAAAACGAGGAGATTAAGTAATAATAACAACATTTAGTTACCTACCTTTGTCTTCGCCCCTTAATTAATTAAGTATGAAAAGCTGTAAGCACCTTAGTAGGTTCAGGGTAAATGTTACACTACTAACTAATACCTAATACTTTGGAAACTTATACTTGTATGTAAAATAGTTACGTCCTTAAACCGTCGAAGCATGAACCTGGATTGCTGTGCTATAATTGATTTTGGTATTAAGAAACCTGTTGCTATGTAATAATTATTGATTAATTTTTTGTAAGTACATATTTAGTTTTTTACATGCAACTGCAAAACTGTTATAAATGATTAGATTGTGAAACTATTGAGC
Source organism: Furcula furcula (assembly GCA_911728495.1). Classification (NCBI taxonomy): domain Eukaryota; kingdom Metazoa; phylum Arthropoda; class Insecta; order Lepidoptera; family Notodontidae; genus Furcula; species Furcula furcula. The sequence continues at coordinate 28,543,553 of OU452247.1, read as the reverse complement.
GTAGAAGGGTGTCTATACTATGGATGAGTTCACAAAATAAAAATCTATGGTAACCAATTATACATATACGTACTCTATCTATCTACATAGATCACTGATAGTGACCTAATAGATTTCTATCGCGAAACTGCCTGGTCAAACAAAATACTATCTATATAATAATTAGAACCCTAATGAAATGGTAAGATTTGTTTTTTGAATACGGTTATCAAAACCGTACCGTACCTACCTCTACAGCAGGGATATAGTGGTTGTGTTCCTCACTAGACGTCAAAAGCTAGCTCCCTACCTCTTAACGCCGCCGTAGATCTGCATCATAATACCTATATCTGAAAGACTGCATCGGTTTTCCCTTGCGACCAAGTCCACATAATATTGTTCATGAAACTCATTCGGAAATGATGTTCTATTAATATCAAAGTTAATGCTAACTGCATTAACTTTGATGTCTCGTGTAGTTCAGTCAGGCTGAAAAAGTGTGCCAAATACTTGTACGGCACTGGCTCCGCGAATCGCATGCTCCGGCTTCACACGTAAGTCGCAAGTTACATCGACTCATCGAACAGGGTTATGCAAGCTGTTCCGCCGATTGTTACTTAATTATACTGTTTAATAGTGTACAGTGACCAATTGTACGCTTCCCTTTGAATAAATATAAACAGGGAAGCGTGGACGTGCCTTGCGGAGGTTGCGGGCTGGGCCGTATGATATATTGATAGCCGGCTTCCGATTACAGAATAATTATACATTTTTATAAATAATATCTTGATAGATTGATAACACTTGATTGTATACTTTTTTTAAATACAAGTTAAAATAATAATAGCACCAATTCAATAAGTGAAAGAAACAATATTACAATTGGCGGCCTTTTATTTAACACTGATCTCTATTCGATAACCTTAGGGTGAAGATCTATAAATTTATGCCGTTTGTTTTTTCGCAATTATTACATATGTTTCTAGTCCAAAATATGCCCTATGTGCAGGGCTAGGGACAGTTATGAAATGGGAGAGGGTGCCAATAAAATAGAGGGATTTTTGATACGGTGGTAGTACCTACCTACCTGGTGAGTCCTTTGCACAACAGACCTACCACTTAATAAATGTTCTTTTCGAATATTCTGGTCTTTTCTAACTTACCTAGCGACGTTTTCCTTTATCATCGAGAAATTCCTCGATCTAAATGAAGACCTACTTGACAAACTTGAGCGACTTCAAAATTTCTGCATTAGATTTATATTTGGTTTACGCAAATATGATCACATTTCTATTTTTCGTAAAAAGCTCGAGTGGTTACCTATTCGCCTTCGCCGGAACTCACATATTCTTCATCTTCTCTATAATATTCTTTTTAATCCTATTACACCCCCATATCTTAAAGCTCGTTTCAAATTCCTTCATGAGACACATTCACGGGATCTAAGATCGTCAGAAAACCTTGAATTAGCTATGCCCTTACATTCAACAAATTTTTATGGCAAATCATTTTCAGCACAGGCAGTACGTTTATGGAATACCTTACCTGTAACGATAAGGCAATCTAAATCTATATACATTTTTAAAAATCGTTTAAAAGCACATTACCTCACTTTGTAGCTCATTGTTATTTTGCTGGCCTTTATTTTGATTTCCAGGGGGGTTCTAACAAGGATCGAACCCACGACCTTTTGCTCCATTGTATCTCTTAGCTATAAGACTATATTAATTATAGTCTACTGGCTATCATCCCTACCATATCATATCATGTACCTATTGCATGTACGAGAGGATAAATTGTTGTTTCTAAATGTATGATACAGAACACCTTTTGTACATAATTGAGCAATAAAATATATTCTATTCTATTCTATCCAATCGTATTCGTTATTATACAAAATTGATTGAAGTAATGATACTTAACGAGTCCAAGGTACCTACTGCTACTAGTTTTGACCTACCAGGAAATTATACCCTACAAGCAGCTGAACTGAGTAGTCAAAAACGACTGAACAATGCGGCTGATAACAATGCGGCTGATAACAACGTGGCTGTATTTCAAATAATATTGTAGCGCGGCTTGGCGGGTGCACTAAACATAGATAACACATTTCGATTAAACCAGCTTTTGAATATAAAAGCATTCGAATCCGTCTATTCGTTCGGGAGCTATGATGCCACAGAAACACAGGCATTAAAATTAATACTATAAATTGAAGTTGATTAGATTAGTTGTCTTTTACTTACGCGAATATTACACATTGAAATTAAACTACTTTTACGGATTTTATCGCGGTTTATTTATTGATTTTACTATCCCGACGTTTCGAATACTTTGCAGCACCCATGGTCACGGGAGGACTGAGATGTTGAACGTCCTTATGTCACAATTATGCCGGTGTACCCTCAGGTCTTCTTAGTTATTATTGTTGGTCCGATCTACGCAGTAAGAGCTTACAGTATCTTGAGGCCGTGCAGTTTTTTGATTGATATTGGATTTAATTATATTTATCACAGGATCCCAAGCCGGTGGTAACACCCAACCATCTTCTCTATTGAAATTAGGATGTTTTTTGATTTCAATAGCCTCACGAATCATCCTAGGCAGGAATCGGTGTTCTTTTGCGAGGATTTGTGGTTTATCAAATCTAATATAATGGTCACCTGTCAAGTGCCATATACCTCTACAAGATGCAGGAGTTTATAAACTCGATTGTGACTGTGGGCTCTCCTACATTGGGCAAACAAAGCGTGCAATAAAAACTCGCGTTAAAGAACATAGCTGATGTGAAACACCGACGCTGTACGAAGTCTGCAGTATGTGAACAAGTTCAGGATCGTACCCACCATTATATTAGATTTGATAAACCACAAATCCTCGCAAAAGAACACCGATTCCTGCCTAGGATGATTCGTGAGGCTATTGAAATCAAAAAACATCCTAATTTCAATAGAGAAGATGGTTGGGTGTTACCACCGGCTTGGGATCCTGTGATAAATATAATTAAATCCAATATCAATCAAAAAACTGCACGGCCTCAAGATACTGTAAGCTCTTACTGCGTAGATCGGACCAACAATAATAACTAAGAAGACCTGAGGGTACACCGGCATAATTGTGACATAAGGACGTTCAACATCTCAGTCCTCCCGTGACCATGGGTGCTGCAAAGTATTCGAAACGTCGGGATAGTAAAATCAATAAATAAACCGCGATAAAATCCGTAAAAGTAGTTTAATTTCAATGTTGATTAGACTAGCTGATATTAGATCTTTTCATTTAGCATAGGCTTTAAAATATGGATACTGTAGGTAACTAATTGATCAGTATTATTGCGTAAACTCAACGAGCCATGGAGAGAGCTATGCTCGGAGTTTCTTTGCGCGACAGAATCCGAAATGTGGAGATTCGCCGAAGGACTAAGGTCACCGACATAGCTCTCAGAATCTGCAAGTTGAAGTGGCAATGGGCAGGCCACATCGCTCGAAGAACCGATAACCGTTGGGGAAGAAAGGTTCTCGAGTGGCGACCACGAACCGGAAGACGCAGCGTTGGCAGGCCTCCCACTAGGTGGACAGACGACATTGTGCGCGTCGCAGGTAACCGGTGGATGCAAATAGCCAATTGTCGTTCATTGTGGCGTTCTAAGGGGGAGGCCTATGTTCAGCAGTGGACGTCTTCCGGCTGATGATGATGATTGCGTAAACTAAATTTTCGTCTGATCCATTCCATTCATGTGGATCAGATTTATAAGGGCATAGTTATTATTTGTTAATTCATTGCACTGTACGTACTCAACAATGGTTTAATGTAATTTATCGACATTATTCAATGCAATTATCTTGTTCCTGTCTATTTAATTCTTGTATTATACAAATACGACTTGCCCGTCTTGCGATATATCATAAAATCTAGTTCGTTGTGCAATGCATACATACCTATGTACCTACTGTCTATCAATTATATACTTACATACAATGCGTTTTATGTTTGGTTACGCTTTCACCCTTCTGGGGAATAGAGTGCACTGAATCTGTCGTGGGCTCGTGGTTTATCGAATTGTGCACGATACGTGTGCATTAACGAATCCATCGCGTGTTTATTAGTTGAAGGTCACTACAATGTAACTTTCTATCCGAAAGTAGTATAGGGAACTGTAATAATTTGATCATAAGTTGTCACAACAACATAATTGTCATATTCTCCAGGTGAGTAGGCAGAGAAAACCGACCACAACAATATTCTATACTGGGACTCTACCCCACTTTTCCCGTTCCTCTATCGTTAGGGAAACCTATGTACTATATCTGTCATTGTGTGAATATGTACATTATAATTGAGTTCTCAAATTAATAAACCTTCCAAGCTAAAGTTCCTCAAAAATGGACGAGTATACAAAGTAATATAACATTTGATACGATACGTCTACGACCGTAGCGTCAAAGTAAAGGGTTGGTCTCGAAGGGTCGTAGGTGGCAGGGTTTGCAATAATAAACTTGTAACCACTAATGGTGGTTGTAAACTAATGTTTCTAATCAAAGTTCTTTTTATTGTATCGAGTATTATACCATTCAGATAAATTTTTCAAGTGGACATGGATGGCCAAATCCGAAACTTTATGGAACAGTGAAAAATACCGAAAAATTTACGGGCCCGATTTTGATGAAAACTAAAACTGCATCATTCGATTTTTGAATAATTAATATTCCTAGCCAGGAATGGAACACGTTTATTGAAAAAAACATCAGCGTGTATTATTAAACCATCCGATAGTGTCAGTAATAGAGATTGGATTCTGAGACGCCATATGGGATACTACAGGAGAGAGCTCATTTTTAAAAGCCATCCTGTATAATATATTTAATACTTTTTGATTTACTTGATTTTACTTTTATCTGGTATAACATGAAAGGTATCATATTTTTTACAAAGGGGTGAGCAGAAAATGACTGAGTACAAACGCGTTCTACAGCTAGATCCTTAGGTCTCCTGAGAGGGGAGAGTTCCCACTGTCGGGCACTAGCAATGATATATCATTGGGCACTAGTAAAAGCTACTCTATAAGCAATAGGTAGTAAGACAGAAAAATCAAGACGGAAAAATCCTGTAGGTACCAATGTCAATACGACCGCCAATACACCAGTTTCCCGATTTGGGACTCGTACCAGATCCTCGCGACCAAATCTCTAGAACTTGCGACCTCTAAAGCTAAGGCAGGTCTACATAAAATCATCTGTATAAAATTGGGAACTTTTCGCTGCTAACTGTTCTTTTACAAATTCCTACCTATAACTATTGTGTTATATTTTTTTGGTACGCTTGTTAAAGTGACTATTAAAATAATTGTTACGTTTTGCGTCAGCCGCTACGTGCTCCAGATTTTGGTTGGATTGAAATGCTTAGGTACCTGCCAGTGCGGCAACACCGGCGGCTACCCATCACGTCGCACAAAACACCGAAGCACCTACCTCGACCACCCTTACCACTTATGATAATACTATCACGAGAAAAAGCGCGCGTGTCTCCGCGAACCCACCTGGTGGTCGCGCAGGGAGGCGCGCGCGCACGCCGCAGTGACCGATCCATAACTGGCTGGTGCCAAGTGCCGCAGTGCCGCTTCACCGGCCGCCGGATCGTACTCCTATAACAGCGCACTTCCTCCCATTGAGCAATACTGTAAACAACGTCTTCTACTCTTTCCGAATTGATTTCCACCGGTTCCGGAATACAGCCTTCGGTTTCACATAAATTACACATAATTTAAATCACCGACGCAAAAAGGAGTGTTTGAACTATTGGTTTGTCTGTCTATATTAGGCATTGTAGCTCCAAAAAGAATAGACAGATTTTAATGGGGTTTTTTTATTCGAAATCTGATTTAATAATAATACCAGCCCTTGTTAATGTCCCACTGCTGGGCACGGGCCTCCCTTCAAGACGAAGGGGCCTAGGCCATAGTCCACCACGCTGGCTAAGTGCGGATTGGCGGACTTCACACGTCATTCGAAAGCTAGTTAGGCTTTCTCAGGTATGCAGGTTTCTTCACGATGTTTTCCTTCACCGAAAGCTAGTAACAATCGTACAAAGAAGATTCGCACATGATTAATTAAAGAAATCAGAGGTGCGAGCCGGGGTTCGAACCTGCGCACCTTGTTTCCAAGGCAAGCGCTCGCCCACTGAGCTGTTACAGCTTGTACAGATTTAAATTAATTGAATGAAAATCCATGAATTTGACTTCTTGTCACGGAGGTAATTAACATACGCTAAGTACTCGATCGCCCCTTCGGAGTAGCTGGACGTTTGGACTCTAGCTAGACGTCCATTGAGTACTGCATCGGAGTACAGCGGCTACGACGGTTGCGGGGTTACGACCCCCGTCTCCGGGAGCACCATGTAAGGTTTCCGGAGGGCTATAACGCGCCCTCCGGCGGCGGGCTAAAAGGCAAGGCACTGAGGGGTTCGTGATGCAGATTTAATACTTTATGCACATTGGTACATAGGCGGACTTAATGCCTTAGGCATTTTCTGCCAGTCCGCCTTAGGGTGGTCCAGGAAAGTTACAAAGGTAGGTGCAATAAAAAGAAAAGAATACATAGATTGAAATACAACAAAAAAAAACTGTTTCAAAATGAACAGGTACAAAATTAGATCGGTGCGAGGGCATTGGAGGAGAAGGTTGCTAGAAGAGCGAAGGCATTTATTGTGATAAGAGGATAAATATTGGAAATGTGAAGACAAGTAAGTAGGAGAAGTAGAATTAAGTAAATAGTAAAGAGTGGTTAACGCTCTCAAGACTCTACGCCCTACGCTGTCGGATTGGGGGGTAACATGCGCCAATGACCTTGAGAATCTGGCCGCTCCGGCCGAGAGTTGTCATCGTAGAGGGCGCTACCAGCAAATATGAATATTACATTTGAAAAATCATAGACTAAAAATATGCAGATGTGTCGAATGGAGTTTTGTTAATTTTGCCTATTCCGTTATAGAATTAAATGACGCAGTTTAATAACGGTAACCCACTGTTTTATATCTTGATGTATACCTTGGCGTGCCACCTAATTACAATCTGACAACCCAACCACATTCAATGAATGGTAACGTAGTTAACGTGTTGCATCAGGATACGGATTATTGCATTTCATATTCCAAACTTCATATCAAAGGTTCAGTCCGTCTATTATAGAATGGCCAATGCCTGACTAGTGAGACTTATACATACTTCTATTCTATTGTTGGTGGTTATTAGGTCCGGTTACAACCGGAACGCACTTCGACCCAGCTGAATACATTGTGCCTGCCATTCGGAATCCATATACATTCGTACTACTTATAACTTACAGTCACAGTCACAGCGGATTTTTGTGTGTCTGAAGTTAGGGTTGACGAACCATTGCGCAAGTACAGTTGTGAGTTCTGAATACATAAACATAAAAATAGCTACTGCGCAACGTCTTGCCGTGACTACTGTAAGCGTACTTGAAATGAAACTATGCACAAAGTTCTAGGGTTTCTGTTCTGCACGTCAAAACGAAAGCGTTTAACAGAGCCTTCAAAATATAGTTTCTTTTTAAAAGGGACCTTTTTAACATATTTCCTAAATTAGTTCCAAATTCTCTAACCAATAAACATCCATCTGATAGATGAGCTTTTTGATTCCTGGAAAAATGAACTGAAAGCAAATTGATGATTGATTGCGATGTTCGAGTATGACAAAGAGAGTGACTTAAGATGCTGCAATGCATACTAGTGGCCCTGATGAGATGCTAGCGGTATTATTAAAGAAGCGTGTAATTATAATGTTTCCTATTCTAATGCGTATATTATCTTTAAGAGGGGCACAAGTACTTCTTGGAAGCTTGCTAGCTTCCAACCTTACTCAAGACCAGATACTCAACGTCGACCCAAGTCGTGCAGACCCAAAAATCATAAATTATTTTTATTGTGACAATTAGTTCCATGATAAGAATAATAGCACCCATCCATGTCCTCCCGTTGGGTGTCCGTAAAAGGCGACTAAGGAAAAACAAGAAGACGAGCAGCAGCGTCTTTTTATTGGATTACCTACCACCTATCTGCGATCCCCAACCGCCTGCCAGGCGTGGGGATTATGGCAACCCCTCCCCTCTAAGGGAGAGAGGGCCTTTTTTCAACAGTGGGCGTTTCGGCTGCTGATGATGATGTAGATGAGTTCCGTGATCGACTCCGTAATGGCCATCGAACTGAAACTATGATAAGATACTTAACTTTTTCCATAATTAAGTACAGGTAAAAACGACCCAGACCCAAGACAAACAGATTATGGTCATGCACATGAATGTTTGTCCTGTGTGGGAATCGACCCCAAGATCTTAAGGTCAGCGGCCAGGGTAGCAAACTACAATATCAACGGACCTGTGTTGTTATTCAATATACGTGGCTGCCAAAGGAATCCGTAGCACTGTTTGTTTGAACGCACGAATTCAGTAATAGTCTTTTTAGTGTAGTGTGTAGTGTAGTTTCAGTTTTCAAATATTAATAGTTTGAACGACGTTCCGGGCGCTTACCCCACCTGCATGTATTTTGGGCCGGCACGTGGAAGCGATTGTCGTCCTAAAGGTGATAGACCGTTCGTGACCGCGAGAGTACGTAACGTAACTTCATCTTGAGTTCTGTACCCATCGCGGGGTTTGAACTACGTGGAGCATTTGACATTTTATTTTATTTATTCTTTAGCACACTTAAATATGTACAAGGCGGACTTAATGCCTTAGGCATTCTCTGCCAGTCTACCTTTGGATGATGCAGAGGGTAATAGTGGTAGGTGCATAGGTAATGTAAAATTTAAATAGATATTTAATTTTATTTATTTTATTTTATTTACATTGATTCTAATAAGCAATCTGGTTTTAGAGTAACTAATATTTTAACGCGGTGGTATTTTTTCTCGTGCCTGCCAACAACACCATCAGTTTATTGTTACTTAAGTAACAAGGTATTACCTGATAGTAATCGAAGCACCCACCCATAGAAAAGTCTCTTCCTGTCCCTGTCATCCAAAACTATAATTATAGCCTTTTGGTTCGATAGTTATTTTGCCAGCTACAGTGACCTTCTACTTATGTTACATAGCGGAAGACATCTAAGATTAAAGTGGCGCCACTTAGATAGCACACGAGTACCCTTCCAACTTAACCATCCAGATGTCTCAAAAGACGAACAACTGTCCAATGCAACTGTCCGTAGGTAAGCGTGTCGCTCACCACCAAGCCAACCACCTAGGTACTGGACTCGTTGCTACATTGCAAAAACCAACATGATAGTAATAATAACACCGTTAATGTTTTGACAAAAAAATCATAATGTAAAGGATATCATAATGTATGTCATTTTGTCGACCCACACAGTATTAAACACGATTTCAATTAATAAGATCATATATGACTCTGATACGCTTTAATAGTTAGGCATAATACTCGGCGACGATACTTTCGCATACTCTATGATGAACCAAAAATATGGTATTACTATAAAAATATCTTTAATTAAATATAGAAGTATAGATTTCATTTGAAATGATTTATAATGTTATAATTATACCATATGTAACATATCTTAATTAAAAATATGTTCAAAATAATTTAAATTAAATTCGTCTTGTCAAAAAAAAATCGAGCACGTCCACCCTCCATAACAGTCCACGAAAGACTGATGAACGGCGATCGCGGGGGCGCTGCAAGGGGAAATGCATCGCGTACTTGGTTTTCCTATAATTTCTTGTAAAACATGAATGAAATTAAGAAATGTAATCAATACAAATTGTAGAATAGGTTATTATGCTTTTTATAGTCCAAGTTTGACGTCTATCCGATGAACGGATATTGAACGCTAACACAATTCATATCCAACGTAGTACATTTTTTAAATACATATTGCTTGAAAACGTTATATTTAATCCAATATCTAATCAATAAAACTATTTGCTGAAGATCTGAGGTATAAGTACATATAATTTTCATAGCTAATGCAATAGCGGATTGATCCATCGAACTCTTTAAAGAAAGGCTATTTTTGCAATTTTACCGTTGTTACCCCCTTAAGCTCTGCTGTGCTGTGTACTCGGACACGTGATCATATTTGCGTAAATTGTGAACGAATCGAATGCAGTTATTAAGAAGCCAGTCGAGTTTATTGAGGAGATCTGCATTCAGGTCATAGTAACACACCGCAGAATAGTCAATTAGTGGAAAAATTAAGGAGTATACAAGCATTGTTTTTGTTAAAGTTGGAAGAAAGTTCTTTAAACGCAGAAGATACCGTAAAGACCCAGTAACTTTTTGACTTACGTAAGCTACTTAATCTTGCCAACGAAGGGTACTATCTATAATTAAATAAGCCAAGGTCTTATGTATCGGTATCAGTTGCCTGCATGGTTACCATAGTATATTCCCTGCCTAGTTTGGGATCAGATGACCGTGTGTGTATTGCCCCTTATCTCTAAGTAAGATTACCTAGTAGGTAGGTATAAGACAATTATGAAATTTTTGTATGAATAAAATGACTTTACTACAAATAAAAACCGCCTTAAGTATAAAGTCTGAAATAATTCCTGAGGATTATTTGATTTAACATCTACACAGTTGAGCGTGGACTATAACCTATGTAAATACATCTAATATCAAAGTTGGCGCTAAAATGGAAAACAATTAGGTAAGTACCTACTTACTCTTCCAGTATGTACGTCTTATTGCTGAAGGTTAAACGCAAGTATTGGCACCTCGTGTAAGGCGAAGCGTAAATCATGATGGATGTCGTTCACGATTCGACTGTAAAGTAGTGAAGATACTGTAGGATAATTAATTTATAAAAGCACAAAAAGCCATGCTGCGAACAAAATGGTCAAAAAACATATTAAACTTTACATAAAACATATACTTACACATGTAAGTACATATATATGTACATTATTATTAAATACAGTCCGTACCTGAGAAGAACAGTGAAAATCTCATTGGAATAGTACGTAATCTCTTCAAAGAGATTAATATCTCAGCAGGTGAGTCAGATATACGATCTGTCAGGAGAATAGCTAAAATGAACAAGGACTCTGTCCGGCCCCGAGGAATACTAGTCACCTTACCGTCTGAGAGAATACGGGACAATATACTATCTGCCTTCAAACGATACAATAAAGAGAACAGGACGAATCAACTTGATTCTGTACACCTTGGTATTACTGGTGACAAAAATTTTATATATGTAACAGAACATTTATCGCCTGAAACCAAACAATTACATGCCTTGGCTAGAAGCACTGCAAAAAAGTTAGGCTATCAGTATGTCTGGGTCAAATATGGCCGTATTTATATGAGAAAAGATGATAACTCACATGCATTTTGTGTTAAGAACTCAAGCATTCTAGATAAGCTTAAATAATGATTGCCGTTTGTTTTATTTTATTTTTCTTTTTGTATTTTTAGTATTTTTTTTTTTTTTTCTGTGCCTTTTGATTTTATTATGTAGTACTCTTTACTTTTCTATTATGGATTTTTATTACCAAAATGTAAACAGGATAAGAACAAAATTAACCGATATTTATATGAACACATTGAACTGTAATTTTGATGTTATTTGTCTTACAGAAACAAATCTGAATTCCACTGTATTGGATTCAGAACTATTCGCTCCACAATTTAATGTATTTCGGAGAGACCGTCATGACTCTTGTATTACCAAATCAGACGGTGGTGGTGTTTTGATAGCTGTTAATAACACATATAATGTAATAAGACAGGTGACCTGGGAGAGCTCTGTGGAAGATATATGGATCACTTTTTTGCCTGACAACTACTCGCTTCCGAAGCTTCATGTTTGCTTATGTTACTTGCCGCCAGACCTGCCTCGAGCACTCTTGCAGTCTTTTTATGATAATGTCTGTATGAATGTATCACGGTGTAAGGGTAACGACACATTCTTGATTATTGGTGACTTCAATACCCCTCATCTCCTGTGGTGTAATAAACCCAACACTAATTGTGTGGTCCCCGGTTTGTCATCTGATATAAAAGCCAACCTTCTTGTAAACTGTCTTAACCTTTGCAATTTATATCAATATAATTTAAATTACAATAAGAATAATAGACTTCTAGACCTTATCTTATCTACTTCAAACGACGTGCTGGTTTCTGTTACTGAACCAATATCTCGCCTTGACTTGCATCACCCTGCGTTAAAGATAGAATTGCAACAGGTGAAAATTGATAGGACATTGAAGAGCGCGAGGTCAAAGCGATTCAACTTTCGTAAGTGTAATTATCCCAATTTAAAACAGGACCTTAGACTTATTGATTGGTCAATTTTATCCTCTTGCCCAGACGTAGATGAAGCCACTAGTAAATTTTACAACATTATCTATGATCTTATAGGTAAGCATACCCCGTTATTAACTAATACAGACAAAAAACACCCATCTTGGTACACACCAGTCTTAAAAAAAAGTCTAAAAGAGAAAAATAAATATCATAGCCGTTTTAAAAAATACAACAATCCTAGAGATTATGATACTTTCGCGCTTTTACGTACCAGATGCAAAATACTTACAAAAGATGCATATTCTGCTTATATTAGGTCAATCGAAGAAAATGTGTCTGATAACATGAAAGCGTTTTGGAGTTTCGTGAATACTAAAAGATGTAGTTCTGGTATACCTCAAACAATGATTTTGGATTCGGAGACCTCTTGTGACACACAAGGTATTTGTGAGCTTTTTTCCAGATATTTTAGTTCAGTTTTTGAGAAGCCGCCCGCTGACAATACAAACGTAGATGTATCTAATCCTACTACCTCTTATAATTGTACACTTTCTAGCATCAAACTTTCCGAGAACTTTGTATTAAGTAAGTTAAAACAACTTGACCATAACAAGGGCGCTGGGCCAGACGGAATCCCTGCCTCATTTCTTAAAAGGTGTGCTGATGAGCTATACCAGCCTCTGACTGTATTGTTTAACAAATCTCTTGAAATTGGAATTTTTCCAGAGTCTTGGAAAGTCGCTAACATAGTACCTGTTCATAAGTCCGGTAGTAAAACTGACTGTGAAAATTACAGACCAATAAGTATACTGTCATGTATCGCTAAGCTGTTTGAGTCTGCGGTGTACGACTATTTTTATCATCAAATAATACCATCGATCTCCCATAAACAACACGGCTTTGTTAAAAATAAATCAACAGTCACCAATTTATTAGAATTTAAAAATTATCTCTGCGAGGTCTTTGCCTCAGGTGGACAAGTTGACGTCGTCTATACGGACTTTAAAAAGGCATTCGATAAAGTTAACCATGCATTGTTATGTAAAAAATTAGGCAACTCTGGTATTCACGGGAACTTGCTTCGATGGGTGCAGTCATACCTACAGAACAGAAGTCAATTGGTTACTCTTAAAGGATTTAAATCTTCACCTGTTGTAGTAGAATCTGGCGTTCCACAAGGATCACATCTGGGCCCATTATTCTTTATCGTTTACATCAACGATCTCATCACTAAATTGTCTAGCCGCTGCCTACTATTTGCAGACGATCTAAAGTTATTCAGAGAAATAAAGCACACTACTGACTGTGTCGAAATTCAAAGAGATATAGATAATATTTCTGATTGGTGCCAAAAGAATTTCATGTACTTAAATGTAAAAAAATGTTTTGCAATCACGTTTACTAACAAACGATATCACATCACACATAGTTACACATTAGATGGAGAAATTCTAGACAGGAAGCTTATCGCAAAAGATTTAGGCGTAATCTTTGATCAGAAACTCACGTTCCGAGACCATTACTCATATATCATCAATAAAGCTTTACAGCTCCTGGGCTTTATAACTAGATCTACCAAAGGTTTTAAGAATCCACAAAGTTTCCTTATCATATATTATAGTTTAGTTAGGAGCATTCTAGAGTATGCAAGTGTCGTTTGGTCCCCCTGCTATTCTGTTCATTCTGAAAATATTGAAAGCGTCCAAAGGAAGTGTCTTAAAATCCTGAGTTATCGATGTGGTATCGGTCGAACTCTTTCAGGCTACAATGAAAGATTAGCGAAGTTCAACGTACATCCTCTATATATTCGTCGCAAGGAACAAGACTTGTTATATCTTCATAAATTGATACACAGTGCACTAGACTCACCATATTTGTTAAACTTACTAAACCTTAACACTAAACGCAGTTACAGAATCCCTGATCAAACTTTTCACTTGCGTATCTACAAAAATAACACGTCCTTCTATAACCCAGTTTCAAGAATGTGTCGTCTTTACAATGAGTTGTCCATGAAATTTCATAGTTTGGATATATTTAATCCCCGCATCAACATTCTTAAAAACTCATTTAGATTCATATTTAAGCCCTCCCATATCACTACGTAATTCCTGTACTAGTAATACAAAAAAATATTGTTACTACACTGATTAATAATCGCTCTCCGTTGGTACCTATTTCTCGTTATCATTATTTCAAACAATAATTTTAAGTTGCGTTCTTTATTTAAACATATTACCTCTATGTGTCGGCATCATAAGGATTTCAATCTAGAAAAAAACTGTATTAAGTAGTAATAAGTATATTGTTGATTGTTATCTGTTTTGTTGACCAAATAAATAAATAAAATAAAATTATTGTACATTTCAACTCCTCTAGCTAGAATATGACCTTGCATTTAGTAACTACTAAGACAAATCGAACGACATATTAAAAGTCAAAAACCATCGAGCTGTTTAGGTTGTAGGCCGTGCCCAAGAAATAGACATACGTACATACATACTCTCGAAAAACATAGCCCTTTTTCTGGGACATTCGGGCAAAAACGGTTCGTTTATTCAAATAGGTTATAAATGACATGTGATCAAAGAGTATTGTAATCTTAGATTGTAATTTATAGAAACCATAGATTTAGAAATCTAAATCTATGGTTTCTGCAGTTTATACTCTTTGGGTATACCCAAAGAGTTAACTATCAATACCCGTACTAGACCACCTGAAATTTCCAAAACGAGTTCCGAGAAAGGTGTCACTGAAAAACAGCGCTGGGACACTTATTCGTTGAGTGCAGCAGCATGCGCGCAATTCCTGTAGGTTATGTATGGACCGGATTTAGGTATATGTAAATACAATATATTTTTAATTTCAATATTTTTTGCTCAGTATGTTGTTTTCTTCACAAATCATGTCGTTTGGAATAAGAAAATTCAATTTTTATTTTCCATATTTTGGCATATTTCAAAGATAACTCCATATTTTTACGAAAATGAATATATTTCTGTGAAAAGGGTAGGTTATTATTATTGGATTATTAGGGTTATGGGCCGAAATGAAACGAGGGAATTTAGATATTAATTAACTGATCAATATTTTATTATTGATTTTAAATGCAAGGAAGGTTGTACGTCTGAGACTTGTCAACGCACAGTAAGAATACTCAGATACGACTGAGATACGACTGACAGGGAACACGCCCAGATCAAACAATTAAATACAAACAAAGATGACGGTACTTCCGTAAGATTAATTTTTGCATGTCAAATTCAAATATGCCAACACGCCCCCTCAAAAATTAATCATCAATTATACAAACATATTCAGTATGTTTTTAGGTAATCAGAACATATAAGACTTCCTTGCATTGCTCTGGGGAAATACATTATGGTCCAACATTTGTTGCATGGATTAGGAAAACCCAGGAAAACCTAATCAGACCATTTAACAAAAAAATATAAGCATATCACATTTACAAAACATAATAATATCATTATCAATAACACTTTTACATTTCCCGCAAAAGCTTTCTTTTTATAAATGATATTTACAATATGTTTTTATCTCGTTTACAATATTAAATTCGCAACTTTAATGTTTTTATTATGATCTAACATAATTTCAAAAACATTATGACTCCGGTACTTCAGCACCCTTTTCAATGAGATGTGTTTAAATTAAAATGAATACAACACATAATATACATTAACACACATTGGACAAATTGTAACTATTTGACATGGGGCATATTTAATGCAAGAGGCATTCAAGTACAGGTTTACAATAGTAAGAACCTTTACCATAGCAAGAACCTTTACCGTTTGTAGGCCAGACGTTGGTTTTATTTACGGTTAATTACATGTGTTTAAGACATTTAAATACACAAATCTATATTACTCAATACAATAGTATCGATAGAAGTGCTGTGGAACATGGTGTCACGTGAGCGGGCACTTTTACCCTAGACAGCACGCCACCACAACACCTGCACGATACTTTATCAAAATATGTCAATATCTGCATTATATGTGCTGCACGCATTATCATCACTTCTTCATTACAGATTTAGTGATCAAATAGTGAACCTTTACCATATTTAGTGAACCTTTTTGTAATTATTCATTGTTCAATTATTATTAGCGCATAGAATCACTAAATAATAGACTTAAAACACCTCAAATATTTTAAATGTACTGGTCAGTTATCAAAAAAATATAAATACACCAATTGACTGATGGCTTTTTACACACTTTTTTATTCAAGTGCTTTTTCAAACAGCTAAAACATTCAGCCGCTGCTGAACCTTGCAACACCCTATTTTACAAGTGCTTTTTCCAACAGTTTAAGCAAACATTTAGTTACCTGCTGAGGCCGTACAGGTTTTAACTTAATTACCTGCTTAAGACCGTACAGGTTTTATTCAATTTACAAATTGAATTTTATCTTTCCATGTTATACGATTATAAACTATAACCGTTTATGTCAGAATTAACAAAACAAATAATTGAATACTAGCAACTTTTGTAACAGGTTTTATTTGAGTCTGTTAAATTTTCAGACCTTTTTTTTACTATTTGAATCCATTTACAGTCTAATCATTTTGTGCTCTGACCTTGGTATAAAAAGTCTATGTTTTTATTAGCGAGAGAATTTAATTCACCCGTGCGCTTCCACAGAGTTCGACTGAACTCACCTTTTTTTATTCAATGAATTAGGTATTTGACAGAAAATAATTTGATTGAACAAACATGAAACAATCATTATCTGCATTATATGAAAACCAATATAAAATGCACACAAGACAATGTAATATTTATATTAATACTTATGCAAGACATCTATGTATTACAATTCACTATACATTTTGCTACAAATATAGAAACATCCTGTGACACCCATCACTCCTTTTATGTTAAATAAAATTACCATCTGTGTTTCATGGTGAAAACTAAATATCAGAATGTACATTCACTCTGTTTGCTTTTAGATTCTAAAATATTATTGTTAACTTTGCGAATTTTACAAGAACACACTTGCTCAACAGATTTAAACACATCTGATTTCGGACAGTCAGAGTTCAGAGACTAAATTGACACTGACTTCAGCATATCAGTTTCGTCATGAGAATTTCTAATATTCCCTTCAAGCCTAGACATTATTGACACTGACTTCAACATATCAGTTTTGTCATGAGAATTTATAATATTCCCTTCAGCCTAGACATTATTGACACTGACTTCAACATATCAGTTTTGTCATGAGAATTTCCAATATTCCCTTCAGGCCGAGACTTTATTGACACTGACTTCAGCTGACATCAGCATATCAGTTTTGTCATGAGAATTTCCAATATTCCCTTCAGGCACAACAGCAGGCCTGGACTTCACAAAGTCAGTCTCGTCCACAATAACCTCTGACTACAACAAACTTTTTGCATTCCGAATTCCAAACTTTATACCCGTTTGGTTTATGCCCCACAAGTAGGTATGCCACGTACCGTGACGCTAATTATTAGATTTAAATTTATCTGATTTAAAAAAAAAACAGATTTTCGAAACTTTGTTAATACCCCTTTAGATAACCTATCGTATCAGTTTTAGTACGAGAATTTCAAATATTCTCTTCATGTTTTAGTAAAGCCTATTACAGGGAGTTTCGTCAGCAATATTTTTTTATTTTATTTTTACTAATAAAATTATTCGCATTAATAGGATTCCAAACTTTATAACAGCTTGGTTCAGACACAAGTATACGATTCCATGATTTCGGATCATGTTTAGTTTTACTACCTTTATTTTACACATAAACCGTCGAGTCAAAACTACATTCGGGACTATTTGTTTACTACATTTCAAAAGCTGCTTGTAAGGATTTCAAAGTTTTAGTTGGTGACAAATTAGTCAAACAAACTAAACCTGACGACCAGAAAACGTTTTCCAATCAACCTCATCCTAAACCAGTAAGAGTATTTTTTTTTTTTTATGGTTCTAACTACTCGCTCAGAAACACCGTTCAATTGCAAATTGTCAGAACTCACGTAATAACTAATCCCTTTTGAACTAGTTTTTTTTTTTTTTATTTCGATAGATTAGATTCTCTACCGTTATCGCATTACACAGGACTCTTACCTTGTAGTCAATTCAACTTGTCAATAAATAGTTAAGTAACACATTTAGTAGTATTGATTGAAGTAAAAAATAATTTGTATAATCAATAGTTGAAGGAGTACTATAATAGGTTCACAGTGTTCCGTATGCACAACAATTACGGAGTAATATTATTCTATGCTTTATGAACCACAATCGATTCATACACACATAGTCAGTTTTTACTGTACCAATTTAATATGTCTTACATTGTATTACATTTTTATTTACTGATGTGGCTTAACCACCGATAGCATAAAATGTATTTATTATCTTATTATCAATATGGCAACATTTGGAAGATTACCTCGTCTTCCATTCAACACGAGTTACATAAGCCACAAATTCTATAAAAAATAATAAATTTACTGACTTACGTGTGACTGACTATGGTCAGTTTAGTTTACCTTCCATTCATTATAAGTCTAGTCCCTCGTTTGTCGAAAATGTAGCCCAAATTTGCATTGTACCTTTTTCTTGTAACATTATAAAAAGTGCCATTTCAGCTGTAGAATGTTCTCACTGAAATAAATTTAAATTGATATTAATAAAGGTGAACTTGAACCGATTTCACTTTCCTGTTAAAATGTTAAATCTTAGGTAGATGTACACCTCACATATAGCCACTATAAATATAAAAATAAAATATAACTATAAAAAGCTATTTAAAAGGAAGTACTCATTAGCTTTGACAATTTTTAACTTTATTTCTGCTAAGTTAGGGTAATCATTTCTCAGAGGTACCCTCCACCAAAATATCAGATTTATTAATTTTTCGGAAGTGAGGTAGGTATTGCGAAAAATAAAATTTATTACTGATCAATATTAACTCAAATTCCTCAATAGGGAATCTAATGAGAAAATACAGATCAAAATATAGTAACAAATCAGAAATCAATCTGTAATAATCGCCATGTGAACCCGGTAGACAAGATAGATGGTAGATCGTTTAAAGGATCAGCCGTGTACGTGGTGAACACTATACCCTGCACAAGTGCTCAAGTGCCCCGCGCAGGCACACGCGCACTCCTCTACTTATTCACTCCCACAATCCGATGAGACCGAACACAGACACGATCAGGGAGAGGTCAGGCGCAAGACAGACCCTTCACATACCCATCCGACGCATGAATTATTCTACTTGTTCAGACAAGTAATCGGCCTGCACATTTCTAGCCAGTAATTAACCATAAACACAAATTGTTGGTCCCCGTGGGATCCAAATCTGAGACCTGCAAAGCAAGCGGTTTCCCGCTGCGCCACTAACAAAGAATAGAACACTTTATAATAAACAAGGTACTTAGCTTTCATTGTTCCGTAGTCACTCCAAATCAGTAAACACATCTGTCGATTAGGATTGTTGTCTTTACACCGTTGGCTCTAAAACTCAATCCTCACAATAGAGTACTAGTATTTTAAAAATACGCAGTCATCAAAACACGTACACTGGGCCCATAACCTATTGGATTATTAGGGTTATGGGCCGAAATGAAACGAGGGAATTTAGATATTAATTAACTGATCAATATTTTATTATTGATTTTAAATGCAAGGAAGGTTGTACGTCTGAGACTTGTCAACGCACAGTAAGAATACTCAGATACGACTGAGATACGACTGACAGGGAACACGCCCAGATCAAACAATTAAATACAAACAAAGATGACGGTACTTCCGTAAGATTAATTTTTGCATGTCAAATTCAAATATGCCAACAATTATACCATTAGCATACAAATTAAAAAATAATAATACCTTATAAAAAAATAATACTGACTTAAAAATTATATAATATTATGAGATTATTAATTAAAAAAGAGAAATTAGTTTATTTTACATAATTTAATAATTTAAATAATTAGCTAAATTCGATTTTTATTTTGGTATGGACCCCTTCCGAGTAAATGTCTCCTCCAAAGAAAGCCACTTTTCTCTATCTTTTGCAATAGTTGCCCAGTTTGTTCCCGCAGTTTCTACAATCTCGTCTCTCCACCTAGCGTATGGCCGGCCTCTCTGACTCTATGTCCTTGTGGTCCTTTCTACTGTGTTGTAACCATTGTTTGTTGTCCACCTGTTGTCATTATTTCTAGCGATGTGACCGGCCCATTTCCACTTTAAGCGACGTGAAAAGACCAATGCATCGGTAAAGTTTGTTTTGTTACGTAAATCAGTATTTCTTACTTTGTCACTCGGTCTTATACCCATACAGGATCTTTCCATTGCTCTCTGTGCAGACTTGATTTTGTTTTTTGTTTTGTGGTCAAACGTCCAAGTTTGGCAACCATAAGTATACACTTACGATAAACGAAATTAAATAAATAAAAAAAATGTTCATACGGGGTAGGAACAATTTGCGGATGAGCAAAATATTTATTGTTCTGTAAACGTGTCACATCGCAGTCACGGGTCGTTACAGTAAGCTTTAGGCGCTGAATTTATTGTACTTTCCCCGTATTCACCATATAAATACACCTTTAAAAAATCACTGTCGCGAATAGCGGTCCGTCAGATTCGAAACCGCGACCTCCGGTTTGCAAAGCAAGCGGTTTCCCACTGCGCCACTGAGGCTACAACAGAAAGCCAGTTACATTCTGCGATGTTGAAAGATTATTCAGCCAGTACAAAGCCTTATTTTGACCAAACAGAACGACCTTGAATTTTCATCCATCCATTCGATAGGAAGCTACGATGCCACACACCGACAGAGAGACATACTTTTTTGCATTGAGGGTTACAAAACATGAGATCCATATACTGCAACAACACAAATACTGAAAAGAACTGCCATATACCTGAAACTTATGGTTTTTTAAATACATATAAATCCGGTCCCTAGTTATGTAGTATATTGTACCCTCTATGTACCCGTAATGCATGTGCAGTGCTTAAAGAAATAAATTTATATAATTTCATTTCATATACATAGAGGCACGGAAAGTAATTTCTATACTGCTATTTATTTCAACAGTGTCACCTAGCGGGAAGTAGACGAAACATGTACCACAAAATTTAGCTATTACCCAACAGGTGACGCTTTTTAACTATTTTTTTTTTTCGAGGTTATGAATTAGGCATATACAAAGGCATTTGAGCCAGTCCGTTTATTCCATACAATCCATCCCAAATAAGCTTGAAGGCGATTACAAGTTCGTTTGCGGCTCAATAACTACATAACACATACATTGGTGCCGATTCTGTTGTCACCACTACACTAAACTAGACTAAATTTTAGTTTAGTGGTGTCAAACAATGATTAAGTGCTTAATTTGATTTCGACAGCTACTAAATTGAGTTGATAGTGAGGTTTTCATTGGTCAAATCATGTTAGTTGAAAACAATTCTCTTGTTCATCTGATTACACTAAACTAAACTAAAATAATTCTCCGGCTACGATACTTATATTAATTTTAATATTAATTTTATTTTAATACATTTAAATATTAAAATAAATATGAATATAAATAATAAAATAAATATTAAAATATTAAATATTTTTTATTAATAAATAAAATTAAATGTTAAAATAAAATAAATATGAATAAATATTAATAGTTATTAAAAAAATATAAATAATAAAATAAAAAATAATAAATAAAAAAAAATATTAACAAATATTAAAATAAAATAAATATTAAAATAAATATTAATAAATATTAGAATAAATATGAATATAAATACTAAAATAAATATGAATAAATAAAAAAATATTAAATAAATATTAAAATAAATATTGAAATAAATATTAAAATAAATATTAAAAAAAAAAAATAATAATAATAATATTTTTTTTTTATATTTATTTCAATATTTATTTTAATATATTTTTTTTTTTTAATATTTATTTTTTTAATATTTTTTTATTTATTAATATTTATTTTATTTTAATAATTGTTAATATATTTTTTTTATTTATTATTATTGCTATTTTTTTTTAATAAGTATTAATATTTATTTTATTTTAACATTTTATTTTAATTATTAATAAAAAATATTTGATATTTTAATATTTATTTTATTATTTATATTAACCCATTAACGCCCTCTGTACTCGCGCGGGTACAGCAACAAAATGCATGATTTAGTTATATTTATTTGTGGATTGTATAAAAGTAATTACATATATAGTAACTAAATGGTATAACTAGTGTATGAAAAAAATAAGTTTGGCTGCGGCGCGAAAACAAATGTAATTTTTTTTTGTGACAAATTGTGATTGAGGCCCAAGGTCTTTAGGTAAAATGAAAAAAAATATTTTTACTATAAAATAAATAGTAATTTGATATTTTCATTATTAAAAACTATTGTACATCTATATAGAAACATATGATACCATTTTAGTAACAATTACTTTCAGTAAGCCCATATCAGAGTCCATTTATGTCACTGTACCCGGATGGGTACAATGGGCACTTATGGACTAATATTTTCAGACATTTTGATAATTTTACAAGGGCGTCTTTACAAGCCAAAATTGCTTTTCAGGATTAGAAAAAGCCCTCAAAAATAATAATAATCATCATCTTCATCAGCTGTAAGACCACTGCTGAACATAGATAAAACCCCCCCCCCCCCCCCCCCCTCTTACCAATTGCCAATTGGCGTCTTAGAGGAGCTGGAGAGATCATGATGCGCTAACCCCTCTGCCAAATTTTGGTCATATGGTCAGGTCATTCTTTATTTGTGTGCGTAACTTTTTGAATGTGTTGCGAGTTTATTATAGTGTGGTTATGCGTAAAATTGTATCTGTGTGTGTTTACTTCGCCTCCCGCACCCCGCAAAAGTGCCACGAAAAATTTGTTCGGGGAATCGACGCGATACTAGCTCCATTCTAATTACTCTGAGATTGGCGTACATCCACCGGTTGCAACTCGCACAATATCATCGATTCACCCAGTAAGAGATCTGCCTACGCTGCATCTTCCGGTTCGTGGTCGCCATGCGAGAATTCTTCTTCGCCATTTGTTATCGATTCTGTGAGCGCTAGGGCTTACCCACCCATTGCCATTACAAATTGCAGATTCTGAGAGCTATACTGATGACTGATTCTTTGGCGAATATATTGATTTTATGGCGTAATGAAACTCTGAACATTGCTCTCTCTATAGCCCTTCGTGAGACTTTAGACCTTCTCTGAAAGACTAGCAGTCGGGAACCACGTCTTATTGGCACTGGTGACAACACACTTTATTTGAAGTCCCTTATCTTTAGGCTTTACGGTATTTTGAGCGAGAAGATACCACGTAATTTGCCTATCCGAGTTGAATTCTTAGGAAGAATTCTTTATCGACGTTGGACTGAAATCCGAAACTGGACAGTCTCTCCAATTGGTGGACTTTAGACGCCTTTATCTTATTCATGTTCATTTGCTGAGCATAGTATTGAGGTCCTCCAGCGACTCTGCTAGTGGCTGTATCATTTTAGTCCAAGAGCTCACACGTCCAATGCATTCGTGATCAACTTCGAAAAGATAACGTCAGTCTGCCTCAATTATGATGGGGGGTGGGGGGAGGTAGATATGGGGAATGTTGCCGAAGCATTGGGGATAGCAGTATACGTGAAGATAGATATTTCAACAGAAGACATTGCTGTCCGTGTTCTGGTTCTACTTTTGTCGCCTCCTACGTCACCCAACGGAAGAACCTTGGAGGTTGCAATTTTTACCTATACTTGCCCAAAACCCAAGGGAGTATCTCATGCTGGTCACAATCCCTAGCGCAATAACAATTATTAGTTGCAATGTGTTATTCCTTACAATCGCGTTGGTTGGTGTTGCGAACTTTGCAGGAAAATTCTATGTGTTGAACTACTTTGCTTTAGGCAATTATATTCTTAGGAGTGACGTTTCGACGTTCGCACTAGTTGGAACCTTGTCCACTTTTTTTGTAAACATAAAAAAAATTACCGATCCAATTGTGTTGACAAGTGTATAATTCAGTGATCGTTATCATTCTACGCGTCATACAGTGTAGTGAGTGCGGGGTTTTGCTCCAAAGTGCTAAAAAACAATCAGCAATAAAATCTAATTACTAATTTGAAGTTAAGATCTCAATTACCTACCCTCTTGCGGGTGCAGTGACAGCCAAGACTTGTTGCAACAGCTACCGCTGCTAGCGACATCCGTGGGCGGGACGTCAGTCATAACTTATTTGTGCGACACTTATGTAAAGATACTTATTAACACAAACGTTCAGCGCCATCTCGTGTCAATAAGTTATTTTACTAGGCACACTGCAACGGCTTGTCCTGTAGCTGCCGCTACTGCCATCTACTGTATATCAACGGAACGTTGTGGGTTGAATCAATAACAACAATGCCTTTAGCAAAGTGCGGTGGCTGCGGAAAATTCTTGTCGCTAACAGATGCCGCTAAATGCAATAAATGTGGTGGAATGTACCATCGGGTCTGTGTGGGGTTTCCAGTTAAGGGCCCTATGCCTTCCAACTGGCATTGCCCTGAATGCCGTAAGAACGTTCGTCGGGACAACAAGGCTGATACTCCTGTTAGAGGCAATATATTAGTTTCACAGGCCGAGGAGCTGATGTCTGTTCCGCTGACACCGACAGCAGTGCTTCCAACGTCGGAGACGTCTTCGCCCGGCTCATCTGTGCCGTTCACCGTGTTGTCAACACAATCGTCGGCACTAGAGAGGGATGTGACGCCGTCGCCGTCCACCGTTGTTGTTGTCGATGACAGCGAGAATACAATTCCTCAGCGGTCTACTCTGGACTCACCAGTGGATGTCGGCTCTGCGCTTAAAATGATTATGGAGGAGCTGCGATCTTTAAGATATGAGGTTTTGGAATTAAGGAAAGAGCTGAGGGAGTCTAAAGAGTCGTGTAATAATCGGATGGAAGGACTGGAGATTAGATTGGAGGCTTTGGAGAATCGACATGCTACCCTACCAACTGATAGAGGAGCTGTGGAGGGGGTAATAGAACAATTAAAGCGGGATTTGAATGATAGAGACCAGGAGCTCATGGCGAATGATGTAGTCATCGCCAATATGCCTGAATCGCAATCAGAAAGTTCAGGGCACTTGATAAAGTTGATTGCCACAAAGTTGGGGGTTACTGTGGAGGAACGCGACATCGTAAGTGCGGAAAGAGTTGGTGGAAGACACATTAAAGCCACGAGCCCAGCTACTTCTACTGAACCCCGACCACGTGCTATCATGGTACGTTTGGCGCGCCGTGATGTGCGCGATGCCCTTTTGGACAGCGCCCGCGTGCGACGAGGACTTACTACAGAAGATATAGGACTATCTGGCCCGGCCCGTCGGTTTTATATTAATGAAAGGCTGACTAAAACTAATCAGCAGTTGTTTCGGAAAACCAGGGCTGCTGCCGACATGCATGGCTGGCGTTTCGTCTGGACGAAGCGAGGTCGTATTCTGGTTCGTAGTAAGCCTGGTGAACTTGCTCGTCGGATTACATCTGAAGAAGACATCCTACAAATTATTGGACCATTTGCCACAGTATAAATTATTACATAGGAGATCCAAAATAGATGTATTAGTTTTTAGTTGCATGAATAGTTATAAGGTCGGAAAATTGGTGCGTCGTAAATGCCAGAGAAAGAAACAATGTAGTATGGAATGTAGGTGCAAGTTTTATTGTTCAGATATCATATTTGATTATATCTCTACTATAATAAATTCTATTCTATGTACATTTAAAACAGTATTATGCAGTAGCGAAGTACATAAGACAAACACACCGCCGCATTATCTAATATCAAAAAGAAAACTTTTTATTTATATATACACAAATTTATACAAAATATTTATACAATTTTATACAGATTTACAATTACTATTTACAAATGATTAGAGATAAGAATATTAAGTTGGGTTTATTTAATGCAGGATCATTAGGTACACACCATGATGAATTTTTGATAGCTATGTCACGCCATTCTGTAGATATAATGGCAATAAATGAAACGTGGTTGCGGCATGGAGAGGAGGGACGTGCACCCAGTGTTCCAGGGTACAAACTGAAACACATACCGCGACCTACAAATATAAAGGGGGGAAGAGGAGGAGGAGTAGCTTTCTACATTAAAGCAGGAGTTAAAGCCCGTGTAATATCTCACCCTGAACATCCTTGCATTGAGCAAATGTGGTTAATTTTAAATAGTAATGGGAAAAAGCTTTTGATAGGTACAGCTTATAGACCACCGTGGTTTGATTTGTCTACTTTTCTAGGTGGAATAACGGATAGCATTAGTGCACTATCTCCTTATGACTATATAGTACTGTTGGGTGATTTTAACGTTAACTTATTAGATACCAATAATGTAAAAATCAAGGATATTACTGATTTTCTTAACTACACTGCTATGAATCAGATAGTGCAGACCCCGACACACTTTACGGGAGATACTAGCACACTTATAGATATTATTTGTACTGATATGAGAGTTCGGAATGTACTTGTGAATCATGTTAGTGAGCTCGGCAACCACTCGTTCATTACATGTGATACCGTAATTAAGAAAGAGAAGCCTAGGCCGAAACTAGTTATATATCGACCTTTGAAGGAGATTCTTATGGAGTTTTTTGCAGCAGATCTCGATTCAATACCATGGCCAAGTATAGCATGTCTATCGGATGTCAATGATATGACCAACCAGTTAACCTCAGTTACTACACAATTATTTGACCTACACGCACCAACAAAGACCACAGTATTTAGAGATCATCCCACACCTTGGATTACTGATATCATACGACTTATGTTTAAATTACGTGACGATGCAAGAGAAAAGTTTCACAAGTTACAAAAAAATAGAAAAGAACAAAGTAAAATAGATGCTGCTAAAGATTATTATTTAGATTTAAAAAAACATGCTATATTAAGTCTCGAGCAAGAAAAAAAGGTATATTTCACTAAACATATCAATAATAATATACATGACCCGAAAATACTGTGGAAAAAATTAAAATCTGAGGTAGTCCCTAATCATGACGATGGTGTTATTCCAGCACACTTTGACAACCCTGATGAAATAAACAAGGCATTCCTCAATGTACCCGGTGAAAGTAACTTGAGTATATCACAACTAACATATTATGAGTTTCAACGGTTTGGTGAATCTCAATTTACACTACATAAAGTTAACCAGGAGGAAGTATATAAAATCTTGAAGAGTTTGAGTACAAATGCAAAGGGCGTCGATGGTCTTAATCTAGATATGCTTATGCTCACACTTCCTTCATCTCTTGAAACGATAACAGCAATAGTTAACCAGTCAATTGATACCCATACTTTTCCGGATGCGTGGAAGTGTGCTATTGTTCGCCCTATTCCCAAAAATAATAACCCAAGTACTGTCAAAGACCTTCGACCTGTAAGCATACTGCCCTGTTTATCCAAGGTTCTGGAGCGTGTTGTATACAATCAGATGTCTGACTACCTGGAGGAAAATGAGATCTTACCAGATCTCCAGTCTGGGTTTAGGAAGGGCCGTGGAACGGCAACAGCCCTTTCAGATGTGGTAGGTAATATTCTTGAAGCGAGGGACTTAGGAGAGGGGACACTGCTAGCACTTCTAGATTTTTCCCGTGCATTTGACTCAATTGACACATCTCTGTTACTTTCAAAGTTGGCATATTACGGCTTCGCACCAAATACCGTAAAATGGTTTGCTAGTTACTTAACGGGACGGTCACAATACGTTGAGATTCAGCAAGAGGATGGGTCATACTTATCGTCTCCTCCAAGACAGGTAATACGAGGAGTTCCCCAGGGATCTATTTTAGGGCCGCTTTTATATATTTTATACAGTGCAGATATCAGTAAGTCATTTAAATACTGCAGGTATCACATGTATGCAGACGACATTCAATTGTACATATCATGTAAACCTGCTGATACTTTGGAAGCAGTGCAAAAAATCAATGCAGATCTCCAAAGAGTGGTTGAATGGTCTGAGCAAAACTCGCTGGTTTTGAATCCAATAAAATCAAAGTTTATGGTACTAGGCAGTAGAAAAATGATTAGTAAGATGCTGCATTTTAAACCAGAAGTAGTTGTTATGGGTCAAAAAATAGATAGGGTAGACACAGCATGCAATTTGGGCCTAACAATGGACCCAGAATTGCGTTTTGAAAAACACATCAATAATTGTATGAGAAATTGTTTTTATAGATTAAAAATATTATACTCAATTAGACAATATTTAAGTATACCATTGCGAAAGCAACTAGTGGATAGCCTTATTTTGTCAAAATTGAACTATTGCGACACTGTCTATGGACCATGTCTGCTAGTAAGGTCGGAGAAGCTGATACAACGTATACAAAATGCCTGTATCAGGTTCTGTATAAACATTCCGCGAAGATCTCATGTTACTCCATTTGCAAATAATGACTGTATTTTAAAAATGGCAGCAAGGAGGAAGTTGCATATGGCTGGTTTGCTCTTTGGTGTAATAAATACAAAAAAGCCTCACTATTTATTTTCAAAATTGAAATGGAGAAAGGACTATTATAAATACCACATTCGTTCTGTTACTTATCTACTTTCCACTCCAAAACACAGGACCATGGCCTTTAGGGGAAGTTTTAGATTCGCAGCCACACAGTGTTGGAACAGCCTTTTACCACCAATACGGGGCCTGAAATCAAAGAAAACCTTTTTAACACATTTGAAGAAACATTTAATGGAAATTCAGCAGTCTACAACATAACTTTAAAAATATGATAATATTAATATTCTCACCTCATGGTTTATGGCTTCTGGTAATAACGGTTTATTATACATATTCACAAGTAGTGTGGATTGCCCTAAATGGTCAACTATTTCATATCCTTGATTTTCTTGCTTAAGTAGGTAATATAGCATCTGTAAAAAAAAAAAAGAATATGAAACGCAACCTAATTGTATGTGAACTTTTACTACAATACCTACTAAACAAATAGTAAACTTACCTACTAAGCTGCACATACTAAGTAATATATTTGTTTTGATATAGTTATTTATTTTCCAAATAGTGAGCAGGTTGGGCAACGCCCCTCACTGCACTGCATTGTGTTTCTACCTACATTTGTTTGGTATGCAAATAATGATGAATGAATTTGAAATATAATTGTATACTAACCTATTGTTCAACTGGGTAATTTTTCATAAGAAATATATGAATGGCTGTGGGTTCTCACTGGTGGGAATCGGGAACGTTGCTCGAGGGGTCACTGCTGAAAATCAGCGCTGCTGACATCAGGTCCACCCGGTGTTGCAGCATCAAGCTGAGCCATGACCTGTTTTTTTCCGCACATGCGACGCACCAATCCAGATTTGCTTATCTTTTTATTGACATTTTTGTTACTTTTTTAACTATTTTTTTATCTGCCTATGAGGTTATGTAGGTATATCAATTTGACCCCGGCTAATAATATGAGTTTTAGATTATTTGTGTTGTCGGATATGTGGGTACTTGGGGTGGATGTTTTATGTTAAAACTTCTTTGTTATACTTAGTTTTACTTCTTTTCATCACAAAGAGTATGTCACCACCAACCGCAGAACACATAATTATATACTTACCCACCCAAGAACAATATGGCATAGAGGTCAAAGACATAGTTTATCCACCACCACCTTCCACTTTTTATCCACAGACTACTTAAAGATTGCCTTCGACGAATCGTCGCGTCATCGAAGTCAGACGCACGCGCCGGCGATCGATAGATCGATCGAGTTGGTGATTCGGTGACATTCTCTTTGGACCTATAATATGTCAACAGCATCTATGTCAAATGGCTTAGGGGTCATAATGAATAATGACTAGTTACTAAGTTTCCTTTTTGTTTTATCTGTTTTTGATATTTATATATTATTTTCTGTTGCGTCGTGTTATGCGAAAAAAATAAAATTTATTTCTTTCTTCTTTCTCTTTCTTTCTTAATCCGCCCGTTGTACTCGTCCAGGTACACCCTTATAATTTCTGCGTTGGATACATTTTTAAAAATTTTTGCTCATATAGCTTTTATTTACTTTATAACGATACAATAAATATTATGAAAATATAATTTTTACAAGCAGTTTTATTTTGGGCGTTAATGGGTTAATATTTATTTTAATATTTATTCTAATATTTATTTTAATATTAATTTTAATATTTATTTCATTCTATTTTAGTCTATTCTAGGTGCCGATTCTGTTGTCACCACTACACTAAACTAGACTAAATTTTAGTTTAGTGGTGTCAAAAAATGATTGTCCTTAATTTGATTTCGACAGCTACTAAATTGAGTTGATAGTGAGGTTTTCATTGGTCCAATCATGTTAGTTGAAAACAATTCTCTTGTTCATCTGATTACACTAAACTAAACTAAAATAATTCTCCGGCTACGATACTTATATAAATATTAATATTAATTTTATTTTAATACATTTAAATATTAAAATAAATATGAATATAAATAATAAAATAAATATTAAAATATTAAATATTTTTTATTAATAAATAAAATAAAATGTTAAAATAAAATAAATCTATCTATATAAGGCAATAAATCAAATATTAGGCATAATCAAATATTTATCAATAATCTAATATTAGGCATAAATGACGTAAACTGTGCACAACAGAATAGCAAAATAGGTTTAAAACTAAATAGGCATGATGACTAATTATGAAAAAATACTCTATAATGTACTTATTGGTCTACTATTGCCGATAATAATCATATTTTTGTATTAAATTTACAATTAATAGCAATATTTTCAATTTTTAAAATAGAGTTCGAATTTCGTTCCAAAACGATGGCCGGTGCATGGCGCCATATTGTGACGTCACTACGGCGGTGTAAATCTTGGAGGAAGGAATCTGTGGTGTAAATAAACATCTTGTATGAAGGAAAAAGTCGAGATGACAGTTTGACAGTTGTTTATTTACACAGGATTGACGTCATTCACTCTGATCAGCGTTTATTACAAAATGGCGATTAGCTGTATTTAAGTAATTTATTTGCTTAAATATCATGAAAATCTCTCTATTATTATGAAAATGTGATGCATTTTTGGAATCAATGCAATCTGTTCTAATATTTAAAACCACAGATTTATTGGTATTGTGTTACAGTCATCATGCCTATTGAGTAACTAAAACCATTATATTCTATCAAACTATACCTAATTTAGTTTAATTCATGGATCACTGAATAGGAAAGACACGACTAAACTAAAATTTAGTCTAGTTTAGTCTAGTGTGTGACAACAGAATCGGCACCAGTGTCCATCACTCTATACAGATCACGAATTTATATTTACTTCGTACCCTACGGCTACATATGCGCGCGAATATTCGTGTCGCCCTGTCGCGATAAAACTTCGTCTTCGCCCAACGGCGAAGTCGCTGGCTACATTATCGTCCAAGCAAAAGCACGTGGTATTCGGGCGAATATTCGTCGGAATCAGTGTTGCCAGATGCATTGAGCGTTTTATAATCTGTATATAAATCTGTACCTGATTTATAATTAAATACACTTGTTAGATTTAGATATTGTAACTTTAATAACTTCCACATAACATAGGTACATTATGAGGATCCTTAATTGTCGCTCCGTCGCATAGAGCATACAATACCATAGACTACTCAACACCGAACACCTTCCCTTTAATTAAATTAGAACGAAATCAAATAAGTAGGTTACATACATATCTGATTAAAATAAATCAACATATCGAATCAACAAACAATAGTAGTGTCAGGATACAATAATTCTAATCAACTATTTTCACAAATCTAACACATCTCTAGGCTTAACAATTCTGCCAGATCTAGTCTGGTACAAACCTGTATTAGTATTAACGATACTGCCTAAACTATTTCTGTTTGGCAGCTCAGTAGGTGAAATACCACGAGAACAGCTAGGTAAATTGGCTTGACAGCTATCGTTATTTACTTCAATAAACTTGTCTCTAGGACTATGATTTACAATTGTTTGAGACTTTCTCATGTGATAAGTATTTCGTCTGACTGGTTTAATATTTCCACTTACTATGTAAGATCTTGGTTCCTTTGCTTTGTCTAACACTATACCCTTCTTCCAAATATTTTCTTTATCAATTTTGTGTACTATCTGTTCCCCTATCTTGAAATGTTGTTCTTTTCTTCTAGCTTTCCTATCATGAAAGTTTTTAGTTACAGTCTTTCTCATATTTAACAAAATGTCTATATTCTTCTCAACTTTAGGTTCCAAAGTCATACTGCTAGTAGGTAGATTAGTTCTTAATCGTCTGCTATGTAAAATTTGGGCTGGGGATACCTGTAAACCTGCTAAGGGGGTGTTATTATAATGTAAAAGCGAATCCCTATAATCAACACTCTCATCATAGGATTTCTTCAACAAAGTTTTTGCTATATGTACAGCCTTCTCCGCTAACCCATTACTCCTATGGTAATGTGGGCTGCTAGTTACAATTTGTATATCCTTAGATCTATAATATTGCTTACATTCATGTGATAGAAATGGATTATTATCAGCCACTATGGTTACTGGATAACCAAACCTAGTAAATACTTCTTGCATAGCCTTAATAATAGAATTGGAACTCTTATCTAATAGCGGAATCACTTCAAGCCAATGTGACAGGTAATCCACTACAACTAAATATGATTTACTAGCATACTCTAATATATCTGTCCCTACCTTACTGAATCTCAGTTTTGGTATTTTATGGCACAACATAGGTTCATAAAAATTCATAGGTCTAAATTTTTCACATGTTCTACATTTGGCAATGAAATTCTTAATACTTTCAGGCATACCTGACCAATAGAATAATTGTCTAGCTCTATTAATACTTTTGTTTACACCCGGGTGTCCTTGATGAATCAAATTTAAAACATAAGGTCTTAACAATTCTGGTACAATTATTTTAGAACCCACAAACACTAAACCAACCTCAACATAAATATCGTCTTTAAGTTTATAATAAGGTTTGCAGTCAATCGAAACCTTAGATTCTACAGGCCAACCATTTAAGTAATAATTTGAAATTTCTGTTAAAACTTTGTCCTTGCTAGTAGCTAAGCGAAATTCAATTTTCCTTTCCAAACTCATGGGCAAGTGTACTGAAACTGAATGTACCATTTCTAACATTTCTACATCCTTCTCTGTTACCTTCCTACAATTTCTTGATAACATATCTGCAAAATGTATAAACTTACCAGGAACATAAACAAGGTTTAATCTGTATTTTAATAATTTTAACCTTAAACGTCTTAATCTGGGTGAACCAATCTTACTGATCTGTTTAGACATAATAGGTAACAGAGGTTTATGGTCAGTTTGGACACATACTGAATTACAACCATATACATATTTATGAAATTTTTGTGTCCCATAATATATAGCTAATAGCTCTTTCTCCGTCTGACTGTAATTAATTTCTGCACTATTCATGCTTCTTGAGACACATGCCACTAATTTTAACACATTTTTATCACTTTTCTGAAACATACAGCAACCAATACCGTTCTTAGACGCATCACACTGCAGAATTATTTCTTTATCAGGGCAAAACGGAGTCAAAGCTGGTGCTTGTGAAATTTTATATTTTAAGGTGTTAAATAAATTTTCATGGTGCGGTAACCACTGAAACTCCACATCTTTTTTCAAAAGTTTACATAAAGGTGACATTATTTCTGCCATATCAGGTACATATCTCCTTACATAATTAAAAGAACCGATTAATCTTTGTAATTCTTCTTTGGAATTAGGTGACTTTAACTGTAACAAAGACTCTACTCTGTCACCATCAACTCTCATACCATCTTTATTGAAAATTTGACCAATATACTTAACTTCCTTTTGCTTGTACTGTAATTTATCTTTATTAAAAACTGCCCCTATTTCTCTTGCTCTTTTTAATAATTCACTTACTGCCTTATCATGTTCTAATTCGTTTTTCCCCATCACTAAAATATCATCGTACCAGCATATTACATTAGGTATAGAACCAAAGTAAAATTCCATCTGATCTTGGAAAACTTCAGGTGCATTTGTAATACCATAGGGTAGAACTAAATATCTGTACACTCCAAATGATGTGGCGAAGCAACACTTCCATGAAGCTTCCTCAGTAAGGGGACAATGATGGAACCCTTCTGACAAATCAAAAACTGAATATACTTCCATATCTTTTAACTTAGACGCTACTTCATCAATAGTTAACATATGTTTCGGTTTTCTTATAATGTATTTATTTAAATCTGTAGGATCTAGACACAATCTTAGCTGCTTATTTTGTTTCTCAATAATGACAATTCTATTAATACAAGCTTCTGAATGTATTTCCTCAACTTTTTTAATTGCACCTCGCTTAACTAACCTGTCTAACTCACACTTCAAGGGTACAGACAGTGCTAAAGGTACTTTTATAGGCGGATTACAGATAGGCTCATGAGGGACTGTTGGAATATTACATTTATTTGGAAACCCACCATGACCCTTAAAAACTTTAGAATTCTCTGATATTAGCATAGACTTCTTTTCCTCTACATTATCTAAAATTGACACTTTATGCACTCTTTTTAATAGGTTTAATTTAATGCAACCAGGTAATCCTAATAGCATATTATTGCTATCAACAATCATAAAATTTTCATAACATTCAACATTTTTATATTTACACCTTAAATTAATCATACCCAATGGTTTCACTTTCACGCCTTGAAAGCCTTCCAATTCAGTCTGAACTGAAGTTACCTGTAAATTAGTATTAAGATTTTTAAAAACTTTCCAGGGCATCACACTGACATCTGCCCCAGTGTCGAGACGACACTTCACACTGACATTTTCAATTGTTATATTCTCAGTCCACTGACCTTGGTTTACCATACCGCAGAATAGTGACTCTGGCGAAGAATCTCTATCATTTTCTTGGACATGATGTACTTTTCTCACTCGGCAAGACACTGCAAAATGATTTAATGTGCCACAATTACTGCACTTTTTCCCATAAGCAGGACATTGTCGTGTACCATGTTTTGTTTGGCACCGGGTACAGTGAAACAACCTTTCTGTCTTGGAACTCCTATTCACATTGTAATTTCTTGCCTTTACTCTATCAATTTCATATTTATCTTGGTTCATTATTTTCACTTGCTCCTTGCTTTGTTCTGCGCTTCTACAAAAATCTGTGGCTTTATTCAAGGTTAAATTTTCCTGACGTAGTAGCTGCTCCTGTAACCCTTTGTCCGAAATTCCGTGAACAATTTTATCTCTAAGTAGTTGGTCCTCAATAGTTTCCGTAGTACATTTATAATTACACATACTGATTAATCTCTTACAATCTGTGAAGAAATTATCAAATTTCTCATCTTGTTGCTGCTTTCGTTCATTAAATTTAAATCGTTCAAAGACTTCGTTGACCCTTGGTTTTACATATGTATTTATGGCATCTAATAATTTTTCATACGTAAAATCTTTTACACTGGAAATCGGAAGTGTCATTATAATTCTAGCAGACTCCACTCCCATCATATTTCTCAAAAGTGCTATTTTAACATTGTCTGCAGCTTTCTCTTGTCCAATTCCTATGAGATAATCTTCAAAACATTGTTTCCAGAGCGGCCACTCATCACCAGCATTATTCGCTCTCAGATCGAAATTTGGAAGCACTTTAACGTGGTTCTATAATCATGTTGAAAATATAACAAAAAAGGCCTTACGAGTCTTCAATATGTGCCGTTCTGCCTATGGCAAAACTTGGGGACTCAAACCAAAGGTAATATACTGGTTATATACTACAATGGTGAGGCCTATTCTCACATATGGCAGCGCCGTATGGTGGCCTAGGACTAAACTAAAGATCTGTAAAGATTCTCTCAGGAAGGTGCAAAGGGTAGTTTGCATGGCAATTACAGGTGCCTTCAAAACAACGCCTACACAGGCTCTTGAGTGGATACTGGAACTAACTCCACTTCACACTTATATACAAACAGAGGCAAGGAAGTCCCTATATAGACTTGCAAAAGCAGGAGTTTGGAATCGAATCGAGTCTAAAATGGAGTCAGGTACAGGGGCAGGAATTTATTCCAAGGACTGCAGGGTCAGTCAGAGCATGGGGCATTATGCATCGGTATTCCAAGCGGAAACCTATGCCATAATTGCCAGCATTAAAGAAATGCAAAGGAGAAATGTCAAAGGTAAAACCATTTACATTCTCAGTGACAGTCAGGCAGCTCTGAAGGCTCTAAACTCCTTCCGAGTTGTCTCCAAACTAGTTAAAGAAGGTGTCACAGGTTTAAATAACTTGGGAAGACACAACAGCGTCAGCCTTATCTGGGTACCTGGACACGAAGGCGTCGAGGGTAATGAGAAGGCAGACAGACTAGCGAGGGCCGGCTCACAGAGACATTTGGTTGGCCCCGAACCATTTGTAGGGATTCCGTATGGAACATATCACCAAGCATTATATGCACATGCTAGGAACGAACACATGAAGGAATGGAGGGCAGCGTCAGGCCTAAACCACTCCAAAGCGTTCTCTAGCACAAGGGTGGACTGTGGGGTTAAATTATTAAACCTAAGCAGATCACAAATAAGGCACCTAATAGGTGCACTCACGGGACATTTTGGTACCAATGAGCACCTTCACAGAATGAGGCTAAGTACTATTGATACTTGCAGATTTTGTAAAGGTGGCAAAGAGTCAATGCGACACATATTGTGTGGCTGCGACGCTCTTGCGAGACGTAGGTTGGGTCATCTGGGAGTAGCATATCCTACACCAGATGATTATGTACAGCTCCAGGCTGGTGCAATCGTTGCGTACCTGAGGGAACTCTTCGACACGCCAGCGACAGAGTAAGGGCTAGGGCATGCACAATGGATCCAACTGGGTCGAAGTGCGTTCCGGTGGTTTACCGGGCCCGATTCTTAGCCACCATCAATAGAATAGAATAGAACGTGGTTCTCCATTTTGTTTTTAATAATAAGGTTAATTTACCTGAAAGTCTAAAGAACGTCTCTAAGATTAAGAAATTTACGGCCATGAACATATTACTTTTGCAACGGCTGACTGCGCCATGATTTATAATTAAATACACTTGTTAGATTTAGATATTGTAACTTTAATAACTTCCACATAACATAGGTACATTATGAGGATCCTTAATTGTCGCTCCGTCACATAGAGCATACAATACCATAGACTACTCAACACCGAACAGTACCTACCTAGGTACTATGCGTTTCAATTAAGAATGTGGCCGCCATGATGATAGCGACTGCGGAACTTCACTCGTTTTTTACGATTTTTGTACCGGCAGCATAGTAAACACAAAATCAAAAATTCGCCCCGGTTTTGATTATTTATTGTAATGTCTTATTTTGCTAACTATTTTTGTTAAAACATCATTTTTAGTAATTATATATTTGAAATGGCAAGATGGCGGCCACATTCTTAGTTGAAACGCATAGTATGCCTTATTATCATGAAATCTGTATAAAATATGTATGGACAAAAGAGTTAAAATAAGTGAATTTGGTTAGGTAGGATTAAATAAAAAAAACCAGTCAATTGCAAGTTGGACTCGCGCATCCAGGGTTCCAGGGCATACCTTTGATTGGACGTATACTTAGTTATTTTACTATTCGTCTAATACCTCATAAACTAAACCGGAAAACTCAGTTTGATAGTCGAGGATAAAAAATAATAACGACGTTTGTATTAACTACTAGATGTCCCGCGCAGCTCTGCCCTCGTAATTTTCTAGTGTTTCTTTCGAACCTTCTCTTGACAATAACAAACACAAACAAAAAAATAATTTGCGAAATTGGTCTAGCCGTTCAGGCATATTGCCGTGACCAAAGGAAACAACAGGGGGACAACATTTAAGATTATTATAATTTACTACGGAATAAGAAATCTGATATATGGCAACGCTGCTGCAACTGCAAAGGCGAAGTGTAGCCATAGGGATGTGAGATTAATGGAAAAGAATCGATTAAATAAAAATCGATTTTTCTATATTAAAAATTAATCGATTTGCCAAAAATCGATTTTAATAAAAATAAATAATCGATTTCTGCGAAAACGATTTTTTTTTTGTATTACTAAAAGGTACATGCTAAATGCAAAAATCTGGATGTTATTCATCTATTTAAGAACATATCCATTTTCAAAAACAAGTTTTTAAATATTAGTATCAGTTTTATTTATAAATTAGATAGGCATTAGCCCGTGATACTAAATCAGGTCTACTCGTAATCGTACTGGCTAAAGTTGAATGTAAAACAAGAAATTGAGGTAAGCGCAGGTTTAGATTAACACGAAGTTTAATAACATAAATAGAAATTGGATTTAAATTAAATTATGTGTTTTGAGCAACTATTCAAATAAAACCCTGTTAATTATTGTTTAACCCTTAAACCGCCGTCAGGCAACATACCAATAGAAAAATCCATTGCGTATCAGGTACTTGGCGTTCTACGTGTTAACTACCGTATTCTGTTAAATTTCTGCTGAAGTTCATTAGATTCTGCTATAATTTTCTATTCTGCGACATAATTCTGCTAAAATAGCAGTATTCTGCTAAATCTGGTCACACTGCACTGAAACTACTTTACACGCATACATACAGATGGCGCCGTTTTTATATATTGAACTTATACGTATGAACTTAATTCGAGATTTTTCACCGAACGCATAGATGGCCCTGTTTATAAAATTGAAACTTACTGCAAGATTTTTTCATCGGTCGCATAGATACGAGCTGTTTCTAAAAATCGATTTAAACACGTAATTTATATAATCGATTTACTAAAAATCAATTAATATTATTATAAAAATCGACAATAAAAAATCGATTATTAGAAAATAATAATCGATTAAAATAAAAATCGATTATTTTTTAACATCCCTATAGCCAGTACGGCGAAGTTTGTCGCGACAAAATCCTTTGATGCGTGTCAATTTACCGACAACACCGCGAAGGCATTCGTGTTTGCCCGAATACCCGAATACATCGCGCTAGCACGAATTGTTTGGCCACACTTGTCGCGATAACGCGAATCTTCGCCGAAGCGCGCAGGTGTAGCCGAGAGGGTAAAAACATAAAGATGAATAGTTTTTGATTTTGTCCTTCAGGTATGTCAAATCTATGTGTCAACGTCAAATTATTCAAGTTTCTTACTGTTTCACACCACTGGTGCAAAATTAATTTGACCGTGGCGATTTTATGGTTTTATTTATATTGAAATACCATACCAATAAATTAAAAGCTATCTGTGTGGGAACTTATATATAGAAATATAAGAATGGTGCGGTGCAGTGTTAAAAACTGTAAAAGTGACAGTGAACGTAAAATCAAAGGAATATCGTTTCACAGGTAAACATGAATTATTATGGCTAATTTAGAGATTACATTAAGATATTAATATGTGTAAACGATTTCTTTGAATCTCAATGTTCTTACTAAATTAGTTACTATTCTACTAATCTTGTAAGTTTGATAAATTCTAGTTTTTCATCCATACATAACCTAAAAATCCTACAATTTTTAATTTATTTCTTGTTGACCGCCTTAAATCAGTGTTGTCAGAGCATAAAGCAGACTACCCTAAATTAGTGGTAAATCATTAACATTACACCATTCACGATTCTGCATGCAAGATGCAGCACAAAAGCCTGTTGCAGGAGTTTCTCCATGTACGGTGCGGACGGTACCTATGTACGTCTTACATAGCTAGCATCCGAGCTTAGACCTGCGTTACACTGTTCCGATAAACCGTCTCCCTCATGGCAACATGTAAGATGCTAACCATAACAATAGATCAGTGTTGGGTTGTTACCAGTCAAAATTTATATCATCATCAGCAGCTGACACACATCCACTGCTGAAGAAAGGCCTACCTTAGAAGGGAGGTGTTGCCATAAACCCCATGCTTGGTCTTGGGGATTGCAGTATAGGTGAATAGAAAGACGCTGCTGCCCGTCTTCTGGTTTTCCCTTAGTCGTCTTCTTCTTCTTCTTCTTCGTCGTACGGGCGTATCCACAACTCGACGACTAAGCGCCTATTTTGTGTTGAGGGTGGAGGTAGGCCGGTTCACTCCAGCCATCCCAGCTCCACCAGGAAGTCTCCCAGCCGCTTAACGTTGCCGAAGACCTCCCGGAGGCAACCTGGTGTGCCCAGGTGCGTCGCCCGGTAAGTTGCCACCCCACTGCAGTTCAGCAGCACGTGGGCAGCTGTTTCTTCCTCCTCCATGCATGCTCTGCACAGTGGACTGTCAGTGATACCTATATTAAACAGGTGTCTATTAAAGTTGCCATGACCCGTTAGTGCACCTGTTACCAGGCGAATCTTAGGTCTACTCAGCCGTATAATACCTTTGGAGAAGTACGGGTCGACCTGGGGTAGCACAAGTCTGGCCTGTCTACAGTCTCCAAGGTTTTCCCAGTATGATTGATGTTGTAGGCTCGTGCGTCGGCGCAAAGTGGCTTTGAACCAGTTCAATGGTAGAGGAATAATAGGTTCTGGTCCTACCGGGGTCGACTCTGAACCTTTCCTGGCTAGTTCGTCTGCCTCCTCGTTGCCTCGGGCACCGCTGTGTCCCCTGATCCACTGTAGGGTAAGTTGATTAGAGTTACCTACCTTGTTTAGGGTTGAGTGGCACTCTTGTATAAGACTAGAAGTTGTTGTATTGCTATTAAGAGCTTGAAGAACCGCCTTGCTGTCAGAGAGCACCCTTATATTGTACTCGCGAAGATCTCTTGTGAGAATTTGGCTGGCTGCGAGCAGAATACCCATGCACTCTGCTTGAAAAACAGTGTTATATTTACCCAGTGATGTATAGAGTTGTATGTTTAAGTCGTCCGAGAACACGCCAGCGCCTGTGCCCGACTTAGTTTTTGAGCCGTCAGTATAAATACACAGCTCCTCAGTATGGCCTGTGCCAGTGAATCCATCTAAGTGTATCCTGTATTTTTTGTCGAAAATGAAAATGGCCTTGACCCTGTCGCTCACTGCCTCCAGGAGTGGGGTCTCAATCCATGCCTCTTCCATGATACCACAATGTCTTACCTTGCCATGGTATAGCAGTTTAAGGTGTTTCAGCCTGACTATCGCTAGTGCTGCCTCTTGTTGTATAAACATATGTAATGGAGGGATGTTTAGCATGGCTTCCAGAGCGGCCGTGGGTGCCGTTCTCATCGCCCCTGTAATCGCCCTACATGCTAATCTCTGGAACGTCTGTAGACTTCCTATGCAGTTTGACTGTTAGTTCTTGTCCACCAGACCAGGGCTCCATAGGTAAGCAAGGGACGAATAACAGTCGTGTAGAGCCATAAGAGTATTTTCGGGGTTAAGCCCCACCTGCTGCCTACCATTCTACGGCATTGCCACAAAACAATCTCGGCAGTTTTAATCTTACTCTCCACATGACTGCTCCAGTTCAGTTTACTGTCTAGGATTACCCCCAGGTATTTAACATCCTTTGATAGACGTAATGTGGTTCCGAACAGCTTGGGTAAGTGGTAGTTACCTACCGTTCTTTTGTTGGTGAACATGACTAGTTCAGTCTTCGCTGGATTCACAGTCAGTTCTTGGTCCTTACACCACCTCTCAACCGTACGCAGTGCTGCTTGCATTATGTCGCAGACAATACTCGCCTGATTGCCCACAGTGAGTATGGCTATATCGTCAGCGTAGCCTATGGTATAAAAGTACCTGGCATTGAGTTCGCTGATAAGTTCATTGGCCACTAGGTTCCATAGCAGTGGTGAGAGGACTCCTCCTTGTGGGCAGCCCTTTACTGCCACTGCGTGGGAGCTGTCGTCGCCTTTAATAGTAATAGCTCTGTTGCCGAGCATGTTAATAATCCAGTCAATCAAGACATCATCGACATTGTGTCGCAACAAGGCTGCCTTGATACTCGTATAGTTGGTTTTGTCAAAGGCCCCTTCTATATCAATGAAGGTGCCTAAGCAGATTTGTTTGTCCTGGAGGGCTTTCTCTATCTTACTCGCCACTTGGTGTAGCGCTGAGTCCGTTGATTTCCCTGCACTATATGCATGCTGATGCTTGTGAATCGGAATGTTAATTAAGGCATCTCCGCGTAATTCCCAATCGCAGAGCCTTTCTAAGGTTTTCAGAAGAAATGAGGTCAGACTAATTGGCCTGAAGGATCTCGGATTAGTGTAGTCCGTTTTACCTGGTTTGGGTATGAATACCACTTCCACAAACCGCCACCGAATCGGAATGTATTGGTGTGCCAGGCAGGCCTGTAGTATCTGGGTTAGTATGTTGGTGACATATTCTCCTCCCCATTGTAGCAACGCGGGGAAGATTTCATCTGGACCTGCTGCCTTAAATGGTTGGAAACTGTTAATGGCCCAGTTCACCTTCTCCAAGGTGACTACGCTCTCAGCCACTTGCCAGCTTCTATCCGAGGCTTGTGTACCAAGTTCACCCCAGGTGTGGTTCGAGATGATTTGACAACCCGGAAAGTGTGTTTGTAGGAGTACACCGTTCGTCTCAACTTGACACGTAGTCATAGTGCCATCCTGTTTACGAAGGTTACCTGTCACGCATGGACCTTGTTTTGCTAGCAGCTTCCTAACTCTGTTGGCTTGTCTGTTCGAGGTGATACCATTGCTAAAGTTCCTCCACGATGTATTCCCTTAGTCGTATCTTATGGACACCCAACGGGAGCAGGTGCGAGGGTGCTATTCTTACCAGGTCACCCAGCCCGTCTGTAGTCTGTGTGTAGTTTATGGTCAAATAACTTTTAAAAACTAGTAACAAAATAACACTTATATGTTAAAATGGGCAAGAATCAACCATTCCACTGGAGCCAGACTGTCCAGTTTCCAAAAAAACAATTGCTAATGTGCGATGTTTGCTGCCAACTTCAGACACACAAACACCTGTTGTGACTACTGTTAAGTGTCTGGAACTTGATCTTGCTAGTGGAGCAGTTTAAACTTTGGTACATGCTAGTTACTCCCTCAACTTAACGCAAATGAATGAGATATTAGCTGTAACAATTCTGGGCTTTAAACAGCTACGGTCATGGTTAGCCCCTCATGCAAGAGACTCGTGAGAGAGAGTTTAGGTGGCTACTGCTGCACTCTCAGATATTCTGCTGTCAAGCAGCCAGTGGCGTGTAGTCCGTACAGGCAAAAATACTTTGCCTACCCTACGGCTCCTTTGAATGACTATAACTTAATGAATATTCTAAGAAATTTCCTTTTTTGTCTACCCTGGCATAAAAGTGTATGCACACCACTGCAAGCAGCAATTTGTAACTAAACAAATGAAGACCAGCAGAACAGTGCAGCGGTTTATGTATAATATGGCATGTAGGTTTCGACATCGGGCAAACATCCTTTTTGTCTTGTTACTAAGATATTAAAAAATACTATGAATTTTTCAGATTTCCTCCGGATGATGATGATATTTATAAGTTGTGGGTCGCAGCTACAAGAAGAGTTGGTTGGGTTCCCAAAAATTATTCACGAGTATGTAGCCGGCACTTTGTTATTGATAGTTTGGAAAAAAGCAATAACAAAACTTATCTTAACCCCACTGCTGTTCCAAATACGGTAGCAGTAGTACAGGTAACCTCAAACCAGACCTCAAATTTATGTATATTTTATAAATAACATAGAGAAATGCCGAGTAAGGTATTTGCTCAATGGTAAGCAACATGCCTGCTGATACACAGCTGCACTTCACTACCGCTCGTCACCTGAGACATTAGTTATTAAATCTCTTGAGCCTGGTAATTTCACCAAGTACAGTGCCCTTCAATTCGGAATACAACAGTGTAACACATTGATGCTTGATGGGAGAATATCTGACACTACAGTGGTGGTACCTATCCACCTGGGCACGCCCCCAAAAGCCTGCTAATTGTAATAAAAAGACACAATTGCCATTCCAGGGACTATTATTATTAGTAGGATATTATTATTATTAAAAACAGCAGTAGTGCTCGGAGCAAACTGCTGTAATCACGCATACAAACAAACATCACTACAGACTACAGCAGCTACTTGGTGTAGAAGCAAGGTTTGATGTAGATGACTTCTAATTGTATATGTAAACAATCCCAACTGAAAGCCGAAGGGTGTGATGCTATGCTAATCAGTGGTCTGGTTGTCATAATTCAGACTCTGCCTTGTTTGGGACCAGTGTGGTTTTTA
Organism: Furcula furcula; assembly: GCA_911728495.1. Taxonomy (NCBI): domain Eukaryota; kingdom Metazoa; phylum Arthropoda; class Insecta; order Lepidoptera; family Notodontidae; genus Furcula; species Furcula furcula. The sequence continues at coordinate 28,498,986 of OU452247.1, read as the reverse complement.
TTTATATTCTGGGACAATCAACACAGTCATTTGATCCCAAACTATGCAGGGTCTGGTCTACCTGTACTATAGTAAACAGACAACTGATTCAAATAGTTATATACTTTTTTTATAAATAGAATATTTGTATAGATAAATAACACCCAGGGACAAGGTGGAAAATTAACACAATCTATTGGGTAGCAGCCAGGGTGTCTAACCACTGGACCAACGGGCGCATTTTACCAACCAAACACTGTTGTATTAATTATGTTTCAGGTAAAAACAAAAAATAATATTGAAATTAAAGAAGAGTTCTCGCAAAGTGATGATGATTCCAAGCCTACCAGTCCTAATGTGGATACTAGCTCTGGTCTGTTGAATGTGAGTGTGTTATGATTAAATTAACTATAAAAACTGTAGACACATTATGAGAGACAATATGTTAATAATACCAGCCCTTGTTAATGTCACACTGTTGGGCACGGGCCTCTCCTCAAGATGAAGGCGCTTACGCCATAGTCCGCCACGCTGGCCAAGTGTTGGTTGGCGGACTTCACACGTCATTGGAAAGCTAGTTAGGCTTTCTCAGACATTGTTTTGTATGTTTAGTGCTTTTCTGCGATCATCTACTATAATCCATTGATGGAGCCCTGTACCTTTCGATACCGGGTCGAAGGTACGTTTTCTTCTCCCCATCCTCTACAGGCCGGAGTCCCCCAGGGCTCTGTGCTCTCTCCCCTTCTGTTTAGCCTGATCACGAACGATATTCCTCGTTTGATCAGAGTTTATTTATTTATTTATTTACAGTTTGGAAAAACAGCAAAAAAAGTAACAATAAAAATAACTTAAGCCTATGGTTTTCACAAATAGAATTTGAGCGTTTACAACTTAATATTAACTTAAACGTGTGAAACAATTCTGTATTTATGAATAAAAACTAAAAACTACGTACTGCGAACTTTATTATTCTAACGTTAAACATAGGTGTGACTGTTAAGGACGTTCCACGAGTTGAAAAGAGAAGAACTTATTAAATATGCAGTTTCGAAATTCAAGAGTTCAACTCGCCCTTTACGCGGATGACACCGCTCTCTATTATTCCCATAGGAACATGTCCTATTTGACGCGTGCTCTTCAAGCCGCAGTCCACTCCCTGGGCCATTTGCCCAGGGCGTTTCGTGCGTGGCGCATAGAGGTGAACCCGGAGAAGAGTGCCGCGGTGGTCTTCTCCCGGGGACCCGCCAATATGTTCTCCGCGCGGAGCCTTCGGCCCAGCAGACGACAGGTTCCAATATCCCTATTCAATCGCCCTATCCCTTGGACTATAGAGCGTCCAACCGTTTATTTTCTATTTAACAGCACCAATAGAACGTAACTGCGTCATGTTACACAAAAGTTATAGTGCCGTTCACGAGGAAAAGACGATTAGAGGGCCTTAGAGACCCAGAAATGTACGGCACCAAACTAAATTGGGCTACGGAAGTAAAATATCTTGGGGTAACTCTCGATAGTAAACTAACGTGGCGTGGTCATGTTGAAAACATAACAAAAAAGGCCTTACGTGTCTTCAATATGTGCCGTTCTGCGTATGGCAAAACTTGGGGACTCAAACCAAAGGTAATGTATTGGTTATATACTACGATGGTGAGGCCTATTCTCACATATGGCAGCGCTGTATGGTGGCCTAGGACCAAACTAAGGATCTGCAAGGATTCTCTTAGGAAGGTACAAAGAGTAGTTTGCATGGCAATTACAGGTTCACTTGATAAGTTAGAAGTTTTACCTAGAAGCCAACTTGGGCTTCTAAATGTCATTTTGATTTCATCTCTCTTAGCCTTAATGTGATTTCTCCAAATAACGGTACGATATAACCACTTATATCGTACCCTTATTTGGAGAAATCACATACTGACTCTCTTCCGCATACTGACTGGGGTATTTGACAGAGTCAGTATGCGGAAGAGAGTCATTCACCAGGGCTACGGGAGGGTAATTGCTCTGGCGGAGGGTGAATGTTACATGCGAGGACTTCGTGGCACTTGCTTTAATTCTCCACTTTTTTAACTAGCCATCTATTTTCTGCAATTGAGTTTGAAGGATTGCAGATGCTACCTCTGGTTTTGAGTCGCTCGCTAGAATGGCTGTATCATCAGCGTAAGTGGCTGTGGTAACTTGTTCTGTGTTGGGCAACTCTGCAGTGAACGAAGTATATAGATATGGGCCCAGGACGGACCCTCGTGGAACGCCAGCTTTACATTCGTAAAACTCAGACCGCACATCCTCTTCCTTGACTTAGAAAATTCGATCAGTCAAGTATGATTTCAGGATTTCAAAGTACCTACGAGTGTGGTAGGTAACTTTTTATTTTGCAGAGAAGCAGACAACTGATTCAAATACATACTCATATATTTTTTTATAAATAGAATAAATAAAACCCAGACACTAGATGGGAAATGAACACACAATGGTGGCGGGTCACCCCCTTCCCTCCAATATGGTTGAGGGGAGTGATGTCTGCTGCTCGAGTCAACTCGTGCGCGGGTGCTGCTTGGGGGGACTGGTCCGACTACTATCCCTTTGGCATTTTAGTTTGTTGTATTTTCGTCATATTTTTTATTTTATTTGATATTTTGAATGGCAGGACACACTGTCGCTGGTGCTGATCTAATTGTAAAAAGACAAACTTTGTTTTTAAAAAAAATGTGAAAAAATGACAAGCCCGCTGAGTTTCTTGCCGGATCTTCTCAGTTGAGGCCGCGTTGTGATCCGGTGGTAGCTTTTAAAAAAAAATGACCGTTCAAAAGTGCTAGCGTTAAGCCTATTTGAAATAAAAAATTTTGAATTTTTGAATATGTTGAGTAGCAGCCAGGGTGTCTAACCACTGCACCAACAGTCTCACAAACACTGTTGTATTAATTATCATGTTTTGACTCACGGGTTTACTGCCAGGATGATTAATAGTTTCATTCCGATATTTCGACGCTGTTGCAAAACATGATTGTTAATCGCCATGAAAGTTTAAAACAGTATTAATAATGTTTCAGGTAAAGACAGTAAATGAAATTAATGAAGATCTCTCGCAAAGTGACGATGATTCCATGCATACCAGTTCTAATGTGGATACTAGATCTGATCTGCTGAATGTGAGTGTGTTATGATTAAATTAATTATAAAAACTGTAGAGACATTATGAGAGATAATAAATATGTTAATAATAATAATAACAACCCGTGTTAAAGTCCCACTGTCGGGCACAGGCCTCCCCTCAAGATGAAGGGGCTTGAGCCATAGTCCACCACGCTGGCCAAGTGTGGGTTGGCAGAATTCACACGTCATTCGAAAGCTAGTTAGGCTTCCTCAGACATGTAGGTTTCCTCACGATGTTTTCTTTCACCGAAAACTAGTAACAATCGCACGAAGACTATACGCACATGATTAATGAAAGAAGCGCTCGCCCACTGAGCTGTTACAGCTCACAATATGGCATGAGCAGAGTACTATATATTATATACTACTATAATATATATTTTCTATTTTCTTCTTCTTCTATTCAACAATAAAATGTTACTTTTATTGAAGTGCACCATCAACAGCCCATTATGTTTCTCTCTCTCATTTTCTAGTTAGGTTTCCTGGAAGAGATTGCTTTTTAGCGATAAGGCCGCCTTTGTATATTGATATCATCAACGTATTGTTCAATTTACATGTAACTTTTGGTGTACAATAAAGTGTATTTATTATTATTACTAATGTGGAAAAAACAATCCGCTTATTATCTAGGTACCTACTGATATTTGATGATATACTTTTTTCAGCACGTTCAATCTGAATCAGACGATGATTCTCACCCAGCTTATGCTACTGAATATACAAATGCTGATTCGCCACATTCGGGAACCCTTTCTGCAACCTCTGCACCGGATCCTCTCATGGTGATGCAACACTTTTGATCTTGAATATTAGTAGCATGATTTATCTTACTTAAAATACTTATAAGATCATATATCTTAGCTTCAGGTAACGTCATTCCGAATAATATATTCTATGTAGTAATTCGCCAGATAACCAAAGTTGCCGACATAAATCAACGGGAGTAGAAGGCTGTATGTAGTGCCAGTGGGCTGGTCATATTTGCCGCAGAACCGATTATCGTTGGGGTAGACTGATTCTGGAGCCAGACCACTTACTGGAAAACGTAGCGTAGGAAGCTCTGTGACCAGGTGGGGTGACGATATACGCAAAGCATTAGGCAGAGGCTGGATGAGGCGAGCCGAAGATCGGGCTAAATAAACGTGCCTTGGGGAGACTGATGTAGGTTGATTATGATAATGATGAATGAATTTATAAAATAATGCTTATTAATCAACGGGTTCCATTCCTGGCTAGGAAAATAACTGTTTAAAAATCCATTGAGACAGTTTTATTTTTCATCCAAATCGGGCCGCTCGCTCCCTTGTTACTATAATAACCTGGCAAGATCTGAGTGGAGGTTAGGACAACTGCTCCACCCGGCCCTACTGTGGGTACGCACATGTCACTACTTTTTTTACATTTAACTCTTATTCCCTTCCTACATAGAAACTGAAGAATATACCTATGAATAATTGTTATGTTCTATTCTAATATTATTTACATTTATTTTAACATATTACCTATAGCAAATAGTGATAATAAATAAACTACTGTCATTATATTCTAATAATTATGTTTCAGGACACAGAAATAAATGATGACTTCGAAACCTGTGAAGCTGCCACTGCTGCGAGTCGAGTATTGCGTTCAACCACTAAACGTACACGTGTGAGTATTAGTAGAAAACTGACGTTTACGAGAGAATTCAACTGCAGCTTCAAACTGCTGGACATAGGCTTCCCCCAAGGCACGCCAGGTAGCCCGGGTTTAGGCTCTCTTCACCCAGTTCCTGCCAACCGCTCTGCGAATATCGTCGCCCCGCCTGGTCACAAGGCGTCCTACACTACGTCCTACACGATTCGCGGTCTCCACTCGAGAACCAGTTTACCCCAACGGTCATCGGTTCTGCGGCAAATATGACCAGCCCACTGCCATTTCAGCTGGCTAATCCACTGAGCTATATTGGTCACTTTGGTTCTCTGGCGAATCACTTCATTCCGTACTCGGTCCCGTAGAGGAACACTCATCATAGCTCTCTCCATAGCCCGCTGAGCGACCTGGAATCGGTGGACTAATCGTGCCCACGTCTCGGTTCCGTATGTTATCACGGGTAGGACTCACTGATTGAAGACTAGAGCTGATATTTATTTACCTAGAACTAATATTAATCTTCTTTTTCAGGAGGTGATGTCTAAAGCAAAAGATGACCGATCTCGTAGTGCTGCTACTACAAACGCCAAAGCCACGACTAATAAAACACAAAAAAATCCTAAGTCTAACCTATCCAAACAGCAATCTCCCTTGGTGATTAAACATTTATATTTGTTTGCTAGTAATATTGTCATCTATTCTTTTTAACCGACTTCAAAAAAGGAGGAGGTTCTCAATTCGTCTTGTATGTATGTTTACTAACGACAGTAGGGCTCATTCGACCAATCTCGTGTATATTTATCATTATAATTATTATATTTATAGGGGCCCATTGGTCTAGCGGATACCCTGGCCGCTAATAGGTCGTGGTTTCAATTCCCACCTTGCGTCTGGAGGTTATTTATCTATACATTTATGTATGTAAATTTAAAAAAAAATTACAGGGTTGATTTTTGAGACGGGACAGGAAGGGCAGGTACCATAACCATTATAGTTACAGGAAAAGGTTCCTAAGAGACCATCCATAACTTTTTGAGATATTCTGTACTACATTTACAGATTTTGATAGAAATGTGCAGTCAGCAAACAATGCTATAACACCCAAAAATTATGTTTTTACCTCCATCTATTCTATTTCATGCAGGGATCAAAAGACTCAAAAACTGTTCCCATACATTGAACGGAAAAACGATTAATGTTTCAAAACATAATTTTTAAATATCTGACTTCGACAAATATCTTAAGGTCATAAGTTTGCGTAGAGAAAATTCTAGATACTTAATTGCAATTTATGAACTTTTTATTCTTCTTTTACAAAAATATACCGTCCAGGTAGGTACCACCGCAGTGTCAGATATTCTGCCACCACGCAGCAGTGTGTAAGCATTGCTGTGTTCCGGCGTGAAGGGCACTGTAGCTGGTGAAATTACAGGACACAAAGACTTAATATCTAATGTCTTAAGGGTCGGCAACGACCTAGTAATTCTTCTGGTGTTGCTAGCGTCTATAGGTTGCGGCAACTGCTTACCATCAGGCGGGCCATGCGCTTGCTTGCCACCTATTAAGTAAGTATAAAAAAAAATGGCTTCCATCAATTATTGATCTAAAAAATGACTTGTCAAAATGGCTTGCCCGTCTCAAAAATCCACCCTGTATATAAGTATTTGTAACAGTTGTCTGGTAAACATAGTACAGGCTCTGCCTTGTTTGAGATTAGAATTAAATGACCGCGCGTGTAGATTGTGTCAGGATATTATTATAGTATATTGAGTGAACGACATTATAAAACCTTACTACGAGTTTGCTGGAATAGGCCCTAAGAAGATTATTTTATTTATTTTAGATTCAGGAGTTACAAATCAAATTAAAGAAAATTCAAGAGGTATCAGATAAGAGAAGGAAAAAAATCAAGGTTATTCGTCAAAGGGTTAATCGTTTATCAATAAAAGCCGTCGATTTAGAAAATGAAATTAAACAACTCAAAAGACGGAAACACTTGCAGTGCAATAAGAAATCTCAATTTATCGTTCAGGAACAAAAGCAGCCTCAAAAAAATTATAATCATTTCAACAATATAGTGTTGTACAGGGGACAGTGAAGTAATAACTATTACCAATAATTAATATGCGGTATATGCCCAGTGACAGATTCAAAGTTCTAGTTAAGGTAAATCGGGTACTTTGGCTACCGATCACATGAATTGCCTTACTAAACAGACTGCAGCCAATATATTGGACGTTGGTTGCGAATCTAATGTACCTACGACATTCAAAATAAAAATACATGGCTTAATTCTATCATCGAACGACGAGACGCACGGCACGTACGTAACGTGCCTTCAGTCCGGAATAAGCGATTAGCTTCTTCATTTATAACAGCTAAGGACTGGAACAGTTTGCCCGCGTCGGTTTTTCCCGCCCATTATGATGTGGGTGTCTTCAAGACTAGAGTGAATAGGCTTTTAATAGTGTGCTTTACCATCCTCAATTGCGTCGCCGCTTTCCATCAGGTGGCACTGCAGTCAAGCGCTTATAAGTAGTAAAAAAAAAAAGACACACATTAAACTACTTAGGACTAGGCCAGCCTTGGCGATCAAATTTTCGCCAAAACTTGTTACACATGTAATGAGTCAGTATAAATATTTTTAACCGACTTCATTGAAGGAAATATTCCTAAATTCTATGACAAAATGACTGAATGAGACTACATAGTTTATTTTTATAAATATATTTTGTATATTTGCTGAATCATTAGAAAGTAATGACAGTATTTTAACCGACTTCAAAAAAAGAGGATGTTAAGGTTCTCCATTCGATTGCATGTATGTATAAGTATATTTTTGTTATGTATGAAAGAATTTCCAAAGGCTTCTATGGCTTATATTTTTTCTCTTTGTATAAATGCTAAATAGCAAATTGTTTCTTATTTTTTCTAATAATTTATTTCGATGTATTAGTTATTTGGCCATAGTGAGACTGAACTAATTGCGCAGTGAACTCGTGATTACGGGTTTGTGTTGGTGATGTTATAAATCTTTGTATAAATATAATTCATTAAATAAATACACTAAAAGAAAGTACCTATGTATTTAGTTTTTTTTTTAAACAACCAAGCAATACTTTTCCCCCATGGTAATTGGCACGCTTGCCTATAGAAAGTTGGAACTATTCTTATCTATGGTTGGAATTCACAAACGCTCGTCACCCGAGACGTTAATAGTTATTAGGTCATGGTGGGTAATTTCACCAGCTACAGTGCCATGCACACCAGTTCACAGCTCGCTCACACTGTCGCTTAGCGGCAGAATATTTGACACTACGATGGTACTTACCTGGACTGGACGGTCTCTTGCTCAAGGGACCTGCTGCCTTTTTTTTGTTAAAGGGGAAGAAACCTTCAAATGGTACCCAGATTAGTAATGTCAAAGTCAGTCAATCAAATCAGCGCTCAGAGTAATTACTCTGAGAATCAGCGTGACCACTTTTGGTAGATTTCTACTTTTTCAGTAGATTAAATTAAGCTTAAATTGCTTTAATAGCTTATATAGATTGAGGGATTTCCCGTAAAGTATAGATACCACTTTACAGCCACATGCGAATATAACTCTGTCTGTTGTTTCCCTTCTTACAAACACAGCAAAATTCGTCAGAGCGGTGCCGGTGGTAGCTTAGGGTTAGGGGCATGTGTTAATGTAGGCAACCAATCTAAATGGAAAAAAATGTATTTTCCAACAAACTGTTTTGCAGTTTGGCGAGCTTTGTAAAATTTTTATTGCAATGTTTGTAGACATAAGTTAAAGAAATAAATAGAAGAAAAAGTACGGTTCATAAATAGGTTCAGTCGTTTTTGAGATGAATGCGAGCAAAAAATTGGGTGTCAACAACGTAAAAAGGCGCAAAGGCGCAGGCTGAGCTGTGCGGGTCAGCTAGTAATGCTAGTATATTAAATAAAAAAAGTTACTTCTAAGCAAAGTCAAGGAGGCAGGAGGAATGAAAAAAATGATATAGGTAGTAAGTACTTAGATACTTACCTAATTAACTTTGATTATATTGAATGGGTCGTTTATTGAATGAATGTGTGCGATTTTTTAATTTCTTTAAATTGTTAGCAGACCACACTGCGAATAATGAATGAATGCGTGTGAACTGTGATTTTAATAATAATTAGTGCGGCGCGTGCCGTATTCTTAAGTACGTTTTGGCAAGTGATAGTGAAAGTTTGGTTCGCATATTCGATATAAAATAATTGCATCCTTTTGTCATATGCTTGTTATTGTACTTAAAATAGATGCATAATAGGAGACGTACCTACGTCCTAAGGTAAACGCGCTCTTTAATTCGCATATAAACAAAAATCATTATTGTCATATTAGTAAATAGCATAACAATAGCATTTAGCATGCTAAGACTCATGAATTCGCATGCTTATGAAATTACGAAATCGCATTAATTGCCATCACTAAATAGCGTCAATCAGCATTAACTTAATTGAGCATCATCAATTGTTCCCATCGTTATTTGTTATAATATTACAAACTTCTTGTCACCATCGCTATCGAGGAGTTAGGGTGGATCTATATAATAAACCATTCCCACCCATACGCATAATACGCGCTTCGTCGTGAAGGTGCGAAAACCAGCCCAATATACCAATACATTCGATGCAAATCACTTTCGTTTTTTTTATTTTAACCTCATTCTGCGTATCATCTGCTAAAATTAATTTCACTCGTGAACGAGGTAGATGAAACAGATAGATTTAGTATTCTCGTGGTTGTAAATGCGACGGAACGCGCGCGTTGCCGCCCGCTGCATGATAGTATGAAGCGATGAATTCGCATTTCACAGAATTTCGCAACTACATTTAATTTGTGAAATACTAATTAAGCGTTAGCATGCTAACAATGAATGCGAATGCTAATTATTCCATCACTAATGCTATTGATAGGTTTGCTCTCTGATGAAAGGTAGGAATTTAGTAGATAATTAAAATTCAGTTAGTAGAATTTTACGCTATTTATAGTAGAATCGCAGAGAAAAAACTGGTCACGCTGAATCAAATTCATGGCCGAAAATCCAAATTGTGACAAATGTAGTGAAGATATGTGTAACTTAGAACATATTGTGCTCAAATGTCCAACTTATAATATGAACAGATTAATTTTAGTGACAGAACTAGACAAAGTGTCCAAAAACTCACAAGAAGTGCCAAATTGTTTGACTGAGTTATTACGCGACCCACAAATCTATTTACAAATACGTAAAAAATACAGTAGAACATTTATAAAAATATGAAATACAAATTGAACTGTATTAGAATAACTGAAAGGCTTAAAAAGGCTTGTACCCAGAGCCGTAAAAAAATAAATATTAAAAAAAAAACATGGCTTTGCTAGTCAAGTCAACTGTCAAGTTGTCAAATTCAAAACATTTAAAAACACAGATTAGATACTAGTAGCTAGCTACAGATGCGACAGCTACTTTTGGGCTGTGTTTGTCATTGTTCCGTTTTGGCGCTACAATCGCACTGTTTGACATTTGCCGGTTACACATACAAAGTAATATACGCATTGCGTATGTGTGTGTGTACTGTACGTAGAATGTTTATAGATATGTATATAAGTAGTGATTAGAAGAAACTATCGATATCGACTACTAGTGATGTTCCATTTTGACGATAGTCTCTTACATGGGACATAATTTTTAAATTTTGTTTGTAATGAAACGAACTTTACTGTGTCAGTGATTTATTTACTTAGGCATCGTTTTCTTAATCTAAATCTTTTATATTTATCAAGGGCCCGTTTTTGGGGCTCTCCCATTTTAGCTATATACTTAGCCTCCACATCACCTTTTAATATTTTATTTATTATATTGCACCAATTATGCACTTGTAATCGAATTAAAACTTGTATAAACAAATTCTTTACTTCATTATTATGTTTAGAGCACCCTAACCAAGAAAACCTCATTGTGCTCAATATTTTTCTCACCAAGTTGCTTTTGATATTATTTTTATAGCAATTATCATTTAAATAATTATGCACTAATTGAGCTACGTCCCTGTATAAGATTAAAAGTCTTTCAGTAGGATATGATAAATTATTATTTTTCAAAGTTTTGTATTCCCTAAATTGTATATAAGTGTGAACTTTTTCTACCGAGCTACTTGTGTACGTTTTCAAGCATGAGTTGCACCTTATGGACTTTGATATTTTTCTGCATATGTACCCAGCAGTGTAAGCTGAGCAATGCACTTTAATTTTTTCCATCACCACCTGATCGACTGTTAATTTTTCCCTTGGGTAATCTTGTGAAGAGGATGGAGGTGAACTTGTGTAATTTTCCTTATTTTCGTTATCAGTTTTAAAAAGAAAACCGACATCTAATATGGTTTCCCCATTATCCTCTTCACAATTTGAAAATTTTGAATGAGGACTAAGCACATTAGACAACATTAATGATTTGAATGCATATATAAATGTGTTTGCATCTGGATTAATATTTCTGTAATTGAGGGCCCTTATACGACCGTAAAATTTTTCAAGTGGATCTTGATTTATAAGCCTGGGATAAAAATAGTCCACACTATATTTGTCAAATAATAATTTAGATATTCTAATAAAACTTTCAACACTTGTAATCCAGCCTTGCAGGGATGGCACTCGTACGAGTCTAGGTTTTCCTGATTGTAGTGCAAGTTTACTACATTTGTCTAGAAAATGTATATTTTTAATCTTTTGAATAGCTTCTGCCCAGAATAAATGATGTGGTGTATTTTTCTTCACAGCTCGTCTTAGTTTCCCTCTTTTTGAACCACCAGGATAGCCATTGACACTATCAAACAAAGTGTCGAAAAATTCAACAACTTCTGCTGTTGTGCCCATGGTGTTTTCTGATTCATTATTCCGTAGATTATCTGAAAATGATATTGGGTATATTTATATTTATATCAACATCACATGATAATTTAATACTAGGTGCTATTATATTTATCATTAGGATGATGTAGTAGTACCTATATTCAGTCTATTTTCGTATTGAAATTATAAACATTTTTACAATTAACGTTAATCATTTAAAAACAAATTGTTGAAAGGCCAAATACCTAATTAATACTATGAAAATACAAATGCTCAGGATGTATGTTAGAAGATGCAGTAACTAGTTTATAACTATTTTTAATGCTAGTATTAAACAAGTACTCTGTACAAGTATTGTTTATGTTCCAAATAAATAGAATATAAATTATTTACCCTACTTTACTTAGGGTATTTATCTATACTTATAATAAAACTGTAATAGGTCCAATTCTGTACATTGAAGATATTTTGAAAATTATATTTGGAGGGCATTCTATAACCGATACTGAGGCCGAAAATGTAATTTTTTTAATTTTTGTCTGTCTGTCGGTCTGTCTGTCTGTCTGTATCACGGCTGCGCATCACGCCGAAACTACTGAATGGATTCAAATGAAACTTGGCATGATTTGAGATCTTACTACGAGGTAGGACATAGGATACTTTTTATCCCGTAATCTAGCACGGTTCTTTTGGGAGAGGGGATTAAAGTCAAAATGGGTACTTGGTTATACGCTTGGTCCGATTTTATAAATTTTTCTTCATAATTATAATAAATATTAGTAAGGGAACACTCATAGAGAGTCGTTATCAAGGTTTTGTAATCGATCGGGTTAAGCAACGTTAGGTAAGGTCATTAAATAGATGGGTGACCGTTTAACGCCATTTGAACAAAACGGGTCCGTGCTTCGGAGAGCAAGTAAAAAGTGGGTCCCAGTTTTTAACCGACTATAAAAAAGGAAGTTATGTATTCGATGCGAAGGTCTGTTATTAAAAGTTTAGTTAACGTAAAAATAGCGCAGGCGGAGCTGCGTGGGTCAGCTAGTTATTTAAATAAAGTTATATTTAAACATGATACTTTTAAAAACGCATACTCACTAAGTGCATTAGTGTATTTCAGCATTGCAGCAGTTCGGTTGCTTAGTACTTGAGCAGCAACACTGACTTTCATTTTTTTTACTTTCTTGGGATCTACATGGTGGGCTGTCAATTTCGGCAAGGCTCTTGTGTGCCCTAATTTACTATCAATATCATAAATATATTCAATATCTTTCCATTTTGCAGTGCTTCCATTCCAAATGATATCTTTGGTTAAAAAATTATTTCTTAACCCTTTCAGAAGATGTGGTGGGTCATAAAATAAACTTAAATCATGTCCAGCAATATTAATTGATCCATCTGAAAAAAAAAGTTTACTTAATACTGTTATTATAAAAAAGCTTTGTTCTAAAGTAATTAAAAACTCGGGGCCCGTTGGCTCGAATCGTATCAACAAAAAACCGCGCAAAAAAAATAGGCCCGCGCTCCAAAGGGTTAAAACCATAATTTACTAACCATCATGAACACCTTTTAGATTCCTTAAATGAATGGTATCTTCTCTAAATTGCCTCATTGCTGTACGAAATGTGGACCCTCGGTCACAAACAAGACCCAAGGGAATTAACCCAGTTAGAGCTACTTGTGATACTATTTGTTTTAATATATTTTGTAGCTCAGCTGATGAGACTGTGCCTTCACAGAAATAATATGCAATGCTCTGTCGCCAAGGAGAACATATTCCCCTAATCATAAAAACCAAAGCATGGTCGCAATAACGCATTTTTCTTTCTCCAGCTACGTCCACAAATCCGTGAATTTTTTCTTTCTTTTCATTAAAAGTTAAATGAGGAGTCAAAGCAACCTCATCAAATACTATAGTGCACAGTTTTTGTTGCACATCCCAATTTTTGCAACTGTGAGCAATATAGTCAAATATTTTATGATTTAATCCTGGTTCCATTGAAACCTTTTCAGATAAGCGCAGCAAAGTCCTCTTGTTAGGTAAGGCAAACATTTTTTCTAATAATTTATATCCTTTGGGACTTTGTTTCATGAGGAGCAATGCCATTAATTTTTCTTCAACAGTAAACCTTCTGGCCATTTTAGGTTTACCCACTTGTTTACACTGCATTAACAAAAATGTTTTTGCTTGTTTATTTAATAAACTAAATTGTCCAACAGTTCACTCTCATTTAATAGAGTTTGTGCTTCAGTTAGCCTTTGTGAGGCTGAGTCATGCAAACTATCTGCTGTTATATTTAAAACTTGTTTTATAAACTTCCTTTTCTTTGATCCAAGCCTCTTAATTGAGGGACCTGAAAAGAAATATAAACCTTGTTAAAGTCATAACACTCATTATAAAGATAAACACAAAACCAACATTAGGATAAGAAATAGGAGAGGTTGATCCTTTTGCTTTTCTTATTTTGGGAAAAAGAGCTGGTTTTTACTCAGTATCACTGATTAATTTTCTAAAATTGTATATAAGGCTACATTTATCACACCTACATAGTCTTCGTGGCGCAGCTGCAAACCAGAGATTCTGAATTAAAATTGTGTTGTTGTTCCTTACAGGCTATGACAAAGTAGGCCAACCAACTGATTGTCTGGAAAGTAAGATGATCTACGCATTGGATGGGCATATAAAGTCTGCCTGCACTTGATCTCTCCCCAGTGGTGTCGGTCTTCCATTCCATCGGATTGTGAGAGTAAAGGAACAGAGTGCACTTATGCATTATAATATCTCCAATATAGTTGACTGATCTTGTGAAATTTTTGCTGCCGTGGTTGTATAAGCCAGGAGGACATATTTTTTGTTATCATAACTACCTTTTTGCTCTTGAGATTGAGATTGTTCTGTTCTTTGCATGGTGTCAGGCATTATTTCTATATTAACCCCTATGCCTGAACATGAAGGCTGTTCCAATATTACATCTGAAACATATAATTATGGTATATTATTCTGAATTAATAGATGGGCCCATGGGGCTAGTGGTTAGACACCCTGGCTACTATCCACGCAATAGGTGATGGGTTCAATTCCTACCATGTGTCTGGGTGTTATTTATCTATATTTTATCACCTGCATGGGGAGACTGGTCCCACTACTATCGCTGATGCTGATCCAATTGTAACAACACAAACACTGTTTAAAAATGACAAGCCCACTGAGTTTCTTGCCGGATCATCTCAGTTGAGGCTGCGTTGTGATCCGGTGGTAGCTTTTAAAAGAAATTGACCATTCAAAAGTGCTAGCGTTAAGCATATTTACAATAAAAAAAATGAATTTGAGTGTGATGGGTTTTGTTACTTTGACTTGTCCTGTCATGACAAAATTCATAGGGAATCACTATAATGGTTTACTCATTCTAATAATAAAAACAAAATCTTCCATTATTTTTAGTTGGGTAAAATACACACCTGCCTCTGCAGTCACTAATGATGATTCTATAGCAATACTCTCATCTTGTTTTTTGGAGTAATTATGCTCCAAACGATTTGTTTCTAAAAAAAAATATACATATTAACATCAAGAAATACAATAACACAATTAGTACATAAGTGTATCAGTATTTTGTGCTGTTCACACATATGTTTACCTCTACCTGGCATAAGGCAGGCAATCATTTAGCCTAACTATTAGATATTATAGTAACCAATTAGGGATTTAATATACACACCAAACTTTAATATTGCTGGCTCAGGTCCAATAACATCCTCCTCATCTTGCTCTTTGGTGTAATTGTGTTCAATTTTGACATTCCATTCTGAAACATTGTATTTTTATTTTTAGAATACTTAAGCTAAAGAACCTGAATGATTTCTTTTTTTTTCTACTGGGACAATCCAAACACATTCATCAGATCCCAAACTAGGCAGAGTCAGTAAGTACTATGACAACCAACAAACTGATATAAATATTTATATAGATAAAGATAAGGTTTAGACACAAGGTGAGAATCGAACCCACAGCCTATTGGGTGGTGGCCGGTTGTCTAACTACTGGACAATGGTCCCATAAATTTCTTATGTATAATGTTCAGCTGCTCTGTTACAGAACGCTTATGAATGCTGTATGTTTCTATCAGCTGTACATGAACATTATACATAAGAACATAATGGGACTATTGTCTAGTATGTATTTACACTGGAGTTTGAAGATTATTGTAAATGTAAGTTATTTGTTACTACATATTTATTTATTTGTAGTTCAAACACATACACTTGCAATGGGAACGCTGATAGCTACTATAGTATTATAAGAATACTGTATTATATATTATAGTGTAGTATATTAGCGAGAAGCTGGACGGAGGCATAAAACCGAACCGCATAAAACCAGAGGAAGCAGGTTTAATTTCTGTAGGGAGCAACCAATTTGTTTTAGTTATTCCTTACTGGCTAGGGCCGATCCACTGATTGTCTGAAAAGTAAGATGATCCATACGTTGGATTGGCATATAAAATAGATCCTGCGCCTGCAGTTGGTCTTTTATCCCACCGAATTGTGAGTAAAGGACAAGAGTGCACCTGTGCCTGCACAAGCATTTGTGCAGTATAATATCTACTGCATAGATGTTTAATAATGTTAAAAAAATAGACCACGATGGTTTAATACGATCTGGGAAACATTAAGTATTCACAATAATATAGTGAAATAATAACTCACCTGATGTACTAAGAGGTGCACCGTGGGCTATTTCTTTACTGGTAAGCAGATAAGGGTAGGAAAACCGAAGTCTTCGGCCTTCACCGTCGAACTGATTACTATCAAAATGTTTTTCACACACACGTTTTCTTAGTAGCTGTTCTTTAGTAAGTCCAATGAGGAGGGAGTTTGTGGGCACTAGGTAAGATAGCCAAACATTGCGAAGCTTATCGTTCTTGGGTAAACAAAAAAGCCGGTGGCTTTTACTTGTTGCATTGCAACCACCAACGCAACATTTATATTGGGTTCCCATGACGAAAGTAACACTATCACCTGCACAATCGGTAAATAACGGAGGAGAATTTGCGTCTCAAGGATCTCAACTCGGCAAAATGCAAGGAAATTCACAAGAAACAAACAAAACGCTCAACTCGGCTATAACACAATGACAAGTCGATAAAGTATGGTATGGCGGACTCAGAGCCGGACCCACGTAGACAGAATATAATACAGACATATACCAAGCGTGCCGCCGATAAGGACAGAAAAATAAGTACATACTAAATTTAGAGTTGCCACGTAAGGGAAATTTTACCCTTTGTGCAAAGCAAATACGGAGGTCGTTGTAAATTATATTTTCTTTCCTAACCAAAAACCACTTTTTTGACACAACATTTACTTTTCTTACATTATATCGTCTTAATCTATGACAGTCTGCAAAAAGTACGAAAGTGATTGTTATAATAATGTCCTCCTAGCCGAAACGACCACAGCGTCCAATCTTTCACAAGATCAGCCATGTACGCAGGAGATATTATAGTGCACAAGTGCTTGCGTAGACACAAGTGCACTCTCTCTTCCTTTATATAATAGGTACCTCTCATAATCCGATGGGACGGAAGACCGACACGACTGGTGAGAAGTTAAGCGCAGGACCGACTTTTTACATGCCCATCCGACGTATGTGTGGCGTATCTCGGATCACGGTTTCGGAACGCCAAAGGGGCTGTCAAAAAGATGACAGCGCGCTAGTATCTATGGCAGAGACATGGTTTAATTATTACGATTAGGTACTCCACTGTATAGTGTAGTTGTTCTCTCTCAATTTGATTATAAGTGTTTATTACCAAAGCTCGGTGTTTTAATTTGACGGACAGGAGTCGGGCATACGTCCTATCGCAAATCCCGACACATGGATCATCTTACTTTAAAGACAATCAGGTCATCGGCCTGCATTGTCCTAGCCAGTAAGGAACAACTACTCAAATTTGTTGCCCATCGCAGGATTCGAACCCACGACGGAGGCTACAAAGTGAATGTACACTTAATATCATATATGCTGTAGCTAAGGTCTATTCCACATTGTTCACCTGGGTGATATCACGTGGTGATTAAAGTGGCTAAGAGCTGTAGATAATTATTAGCCTCATACAAAAAAGTTAAGAGATAAAAACAATAAAATGCTATTTCCCAGAGAGGTAGGCAAAAATTGGCTTTCTTATAACTTAATATAATACATACTATGGCCATTTACCGGATAAGTTTTAGTAAATTTCTCCAATATACAAATCTATAGTACTAGTATCTTGGGACAATCTACGCTTGACCAATGACCACCTGATCTCAATCTACGCAGATCCTTTAATAAGGTAACCAGATAAATGATTACAAATACTTGTAAACTGTATAAATACATATTTAAATAGATAAATAACACCCAGACAATTGTTCGGAATCGAACCCATGTCCTATTGGGCAGCGGCCAGGTCCCTCAGATCGTCGAACAGCCGTACATCGCCGCCGTCCGCAGCATGTAATGCTCGACCCACCCGACCCGATGTCCGTCCTCCTGGACCATGACACAACACCAACACCGACAACGATGTCAAGAGTCGTAAACACATCAACACACAGACACCGGTCTCGCCGGCGAGGCCGAAGGGATCCGTACGCATGCGACCTCGACATGCATCCCCTCGCTGAGTTTCTTGCCGGTTCTTCTCAGCGGGGGCGCGTTGTGAACCGGTGGTAAACTCATTTTCTCTAAGCGGCAGCCCAAGCTGAGGCCGTGCCTCCCTGAAGTGCCCTTGTGCTAGTCGCTACCCAAACCTTTCTGGCTGGAGCGCTTTAAGCGCTCGCCCTCTTGTCCGGTGAAACAGTACTATTCCTACAAAAAAAAAGTGATGATCAATAAAGCAAAGTGACTATCAAGCTTCAGTTGTCCACCAAACTTTGATGTCTACTGAAAGTGTGTTTGGTATTTATTGGTGATTCAAGTTAGGCAATACCAAATGAATCATTTGATAGTTATTTAATAGTCACTTTGCTTTATTGATCATCACTTTAGTTGTCAAACCAGATAGGTACATAATAGGGGGGCAAATGAAACAAACTATTCAACGTCGGTACTATTTATTTATAATTCAGACAAATTTACCAATAAATTGTAACCAACAACATACATACATATATTTAAACAACATGCATATAGTAAAAGCACGATTAAATGTACAATGACCATTGTATAAATAACGAATGAATACGTCCTGCGCAGCCTTGGACGAATTACTTGAGCGTTTACGTTATTTCTGAATATTTAAGCATTCGGGAATAACTTTTATCAACCTAATTAATTCTTTTTGTTGCTGCTATCCACAGTATACAAATATCCATATTTTCAGGAAATCATAAAAATAAATTCGGGAAATCTGAGAAATTCTTCGATGCACCCAGCATGTGGGATCGTGTATGATGCACTTAATAATAATTTACCACTTATTTATGGTAGTCTCTCTTTTATACACTGGCAACACTGATAATGGCGATCAATAAACTGAAAATTTTAGGTTATGGATGAAAAACAAGAATTTATCGATCTTACACGTAACATTCAAGTAAAATAGTAACTAATTTAAAGCAATAAGATCTTAATAAGTCGTTTACATGTATTAGTTTCTAAATGTAATCTCTAAATTGGCCATAATAATTCACGTTTACCTGTGAAACGATACTCCACTAATTTTACGTTCACTGTCACTTTTACAGCCTAGAATACTGCACTGCACGATTCTTATAGGATTTCCACAACACACAGTAATGTCACAGTTAGTTTTTTATTGAATTTTAAGTTATTTATTTAATATTAAAACCACGATAAAATTGTCACGGAGCAAAGTGGGAGCAAACGTCAAATTTGTTTCGCACCCACGGCGCGGAAAAATCGAACACATGCTGAGGGACAAAAAATCATATACACTGTTTCTTTCTATCACACGTAACCTACATAAACGCATTCTTTTCTTGGGTGAATGAGAAAGAAAGTGTCCAGCCCTCAGGACCGCGCTTGGCCACGTGACCAAAATGGCGTCCAAGATGGCTGTTCTTATTGCGACATTAGCGCCAAAACGGAACATTTGGAACTAATGCTGTCACTGGCCTGTTTAAAAACAAACCGAATCAAACGGACGTGTTTGTGGCTTGCTTAAGTTTTGTTTTTGATAGTTTGAAGGTTTGAGCATAAGTTTGAGAACTTCGGTTGAACTTCAATAATTAAGTTTGATTAGATTTATCATAAATTGGATTCGTGCAAGATTGTGGTTATTTAAATTTGTACCCTTTAGTGCTTATTTCCTTATTTCATAAAAATCATGACCGAATTTAAGACTCCCATCAAAAACAAAGCTGTAAATATAAATAGTGATAAAATCACTATCCCGCCTTCGCCTTTTCTCAACAGACTTGGATATGGTACAGGTATGTAATAAATTGGAAACTAATTTCTAATTAATTTATGTAGTAGAGTAAAATAAGTACTACAAAATACTATCATCAGTTGAGGCCAAGTTGAGGCTCTGTAGCCTGCACTACTTGATAAACCATTGGTTGGTTAGTATGCTACGGTCACTTCCCCTACTAACTGATTTGTAACAATTTAAAGAGCAGCATCTACAGAAACCAATGGCATACTCATGGCATAGGTACCACAAAAATTTACTCAAGCTTATGGCCTAAATTGTATACCTAAAATACATGTCTTTTTCTTATCAGGTGTATCTGTAATGCAATTAGTAAGATCACCACGAGCTGGCCAAATGAGGTCTCCGTGGGCTCTTAAAATGTTGAACAAGCGCGTGAAACCCAACAAGGTGTACTCCGAGCGTCTGAGAGCGGAGGCCGAACTGCTGCAGCGCATGTCTCACCCCAACATAGTTGGCTTCCGAGCATTCAGCAATACGAAGATCTTGTACTTGGGGATGGAAGCATGTGACGTGTCTCTGGGTGATATGATTGAAACAAGAATAGAAGATGGCTGTGAGCCTTTCACTCCTAAGCAGATTTTAAAAGTAAGCAAATACAATTAGTCTATGTCCATTGAATAACTTCAATTGAATACCTACTGTTTCTTAAGCTCTCAACGGCCGATGATTCTGATCTGCACCATGTTAACATGCAAACCGCATAAGCGCGATCACGCGTCGACCGCCAACGGATTAAGCTTGTAGGTACTAACCAAAACAAACATAATGTATCCAATAATTTGTTAGTTGACAAGCAACAATACAACTGATGTATATTGCTTACATCGAGACATTAATCAAGTCTCTTGAGTCCAGTATTTCCACTGGCTACAGTGCCAGTTTATCACAACTACTTTTTGACCAAATATCTGTGGTACTTATGTAGGTATATTTACTAAGTTAGAACAAACAATAGTTCTGAAGATTAGCTCATTTTACTTATTTCTTGTTCATCAAGTATGTAAAAGAATAAGAAGTATAGGTAGGTACCTACATATTATAAAAGCATATTATTTCAAGGTTGCATCAGACATAGCCAGTGCCCTGGACTACTTACATACTAAGATGCAAATCCTGCACGGTGACATGAAGTCGTACAACATCCTTGTAAATGGTGACTTCACAACTTGCAAGCTATGTGACTTTGGAGTCACATTGCCACTCGATGAAAATGGTGTATTAGACAAGCAAAAAGCTGGGAAGGCAGTCTATTTTGGTGAGTTCTTGTATAATAATAATACCAGCCCTTGTTTTTGCCCCACTGCTAGGCACGGGCAGTGGCGTGCACTGGGTTATATGACAGGGTACGCAAAAAGTGACTTCAACCTCATCAGCAGCCGAAACGTCCACTGCTGAGCAAAGGCCTCCCCCTTAGAAGGGAGGGGTTGCCATAATCCCCACGCTTGGCAGGCGGCTTGGGGATCACAGTAAAGGTGGTAGGTAATCCAATAAAAAGACGCTGCTGCCCCTCTTCTCGTTTTCCCTTTATCGCCTTTTACGGACACCCAACGGAAGGAGATGGGTGGGTGCTATTCTTACCCGGACACCCCACGGGGACCTAAATTGACATTAATGAATGATGTGAACACAAAACATTTGATGAGTACCTAATACTTATGTTTTTATTTCGAATAAATATATATTCTATTTCACTTCCACTACTAAGACGACACGTAGGAAGTACCTACGTTAAAATCACAGAACACTATTACTCAAGAGGTTAAAATCCATCCAGCCATTTAGGCCGCAGAGCGTCTTAAAGAACCAGACATACTACACAGTCAATAAAAACAATATTAAAGTAAAAAAACTTACAAATATGACTGCGAGTTACTCGTCTTGCTTGTACACATACATTAAGATGATTATAAATATGCCACCTCAAAATATCAAAAAATTAAATGATATTTAGATTCTATGTTTCCCGCTGGCTAACCGATTGTAAATATACTTTAAATCTAAATATTTTAGATTATTTATCGTGTCGAAAACGCGTGAATTTTTAATTTTTCTATACACACTTGGCCAGAACATCAATCACACGTTACCACTTCCATTTTCTACTAAGTAAGTTTTATAATTTGGAAACACAACACATACTGCACCGAAAACAATCGTTATCAATCGTATAATAAAAAAATCTATACTTATAATAAAACTGTAACAGGTCCAATTCTGTACATTGAAGATATTTTGAAAATTATATTCGGAGGGCATTCTATAACCGATACTGAGGCCGAAAATGTATTTTTTTTAATTTTTGTCTGTCTGTCTGTCTGTCTGTCTGTATCACGGCTGAGCATCACGCCGAAACTACTGAATGGATTCAAATGAAACTTGGCATGATTTGAGATCTTACTACGAGGTAGGACATAGGATACTTTTTATCCCGTAATCTAGCACGGTTCTTTTGGGAGAGGGGATTAAAGTCAAAATGGGTACTTGGTTATACGCTTGGTCCGATTTTATCATTTTTTCTTTATAATATAATAAATATTAGTAAGGGAACACTCATAGAGAGTTGTTATTAGGGTTCCCAACTCTCCCGGATTGCCCGGGAGACTCCGGTAATAATGGTTAACCTCCCGACCTCCCGGGGTGGAATAATTTCTCCGGTTTTTCTAAATATTATGTACGCATTCGTCGCTACCAGTGTAAACCTTTTCGTCTCGCCGTCGACGTTGTCGATTCCTTGGTTGAATTCAGCGGCTTCTCATGCCTCCTCTACATAATAGACAATTACCGGCGTGCACGACTGTGCAAACCCCCAGTGGATATAAGCTGGGTTGACTTCTTTACGAAATCGAAAGACAGAAGTCCCTGTCCTGAATTGAACAAAATGGTCAAGTTTGTTAAAAGTAGAGTTACAAATACTAACTAGTTTAAGGCGATGTCCTAACTAATCGCGATCACGCGATCATCGCGCGAACGAACGACGCGACCATCGCGCGATGAAATCTCAAACATATGGACGTCGAACGAGTGTCCTAACTGGCGGTCGCGCGACCGCCAGTCATCGCGCGATGGTCGCGTCGTTCGTTCGCGCGATGATCGCGTGATCGCGTTCTATTATGATACTCCCCTAAGTGTACATGTCTGTAAATAAACTGTAAATATTTTGTTTCAATAGATATTATTTTTAATACTAACAAACTTCGATTTTTTTTTGGAAAAGGTTTTATGATTTTGTGGTGAAAACCGACAAATATTAGATGCTGCTCGAATGGTACATTGAGATTTTCTTCACAACACCCCCCCCCCCCCCTCTACTCGATTTCATAAAATTCTCCCGGGTTAGTCCTTTCAAGAGTTGGTAACCCTAGTTGTTATCAAGGTTTTGTAATCGACCGGGTTAAGCAACGTTAGGTAAGGTCAATAAATAGATGGGTGACCGTTTAACGCCATTTGAACTAAACGGGTCCGTGCTTCGGAGAGCAAGTAAAAAGTGGGTCCCTGTTTTTAACCGACTATAAAAAAGGAGGTTATGTATTCAATGCGAATGTCTGTTATTAAAAGTTTAGTTAACGTAAAAATAGCGCAGGCGGAGCTGCGTGGGTCAGCTAGTATAGAATAAAAACCAACAAAAAATGGATGTCATTATGAAATCTTGAAGTTTGAACAAACTAGGTATTTTATAATTTGTAGTATTTTTCATTCATCGAGCACCCATTCTCGCATCCCGATCCCGATCCCGTTCGATGCATTGGGCTAAGATTGAGCTGCTATTGGTCAACATTTCTTTAGTCCTTCCTCCAAGGTCGTCATTGCTGCCGAGAGCACCCAAGCAGACCCGAGCACACCCGAGAGGCACTGTCTATTTTTGCATGGTGTGCGTGACATTTATACTGTTGGAATCGTCGGCGTGCCTACTGGTGTGTGTAAGTTTGTTAGAAAAAAAATTGTGAATGTGTGGGAATTTAAGAGTTTCGATCTTAAAATCTTAAAATTTTGATTAGCGGACCTCGCGGTTTGGCGCGCGGGAAATTTAAATCTCCGCGTACCTAGGAACTAGGAATAGTTTAATGCCCGTTTTTCGCGAGCTTTTGCTTATTTATAATGATGAAATAATTCAAAACAAAATGTTATTGAGCAGATAAATTATTTTTGTTATCATGTATTGTTCCGGAAATCACAGGGTAGGCAAACACTTTTTGCCTATATGGACTGCACGCCACTGGGCACGGGCCTCCCTTCAAGATGAGGGCCCCCCTCATCTTGAAGGGAGACCCGTCAACCCATAGTCCACCAAGCTGGCCAAGTGCAGGTTGGTGGACTTCACAAAACTTATGAAAATTATTTATGCTCATTAACTACCTATGTTAAAAAAAAATGGTTGAGGTTGTAGAAGTAAAATATACTACATTGTCCTTATAGGAACAGAAGCATGGAGTGCCCCAGAAGTGATACATGGTGGTGAGATCAGCAGTAGCACAGACATCTGGCCGCTCGGCCTCACGCTGTGGGAGATGATGGCGTTGATGCCGCCCCACTCGCAGGTGGAGGACGACACCATGGATGACAGTGTTCAGTGTCTTGACGACACTGACGAAAGCATGGGAGACTACTTCTCAGAAAGATATGGTACCATAATTTCATGAATCGAATGAATCTTAATTATAAAATAATATTACATAGTTTTTCTTTACAAAGTCAAAATCGTAGCAATAAATGTTTGAATACAAGAGTAATGGCTGACTGGAGGCCATCAAAATACAATTAGTAGGGTTAAGACTTATTGAATCCTACCAATTGTCTTTTTACCCCTGTATTCAAATATTTATTGCTACAATTTTGACTTTGTAAAGTCCCATCCCATGTGCTGATGCGACAGCCGTTTGGGGTTTTAGTGGGTAAGGATACACAAATTTTACCTGACTGATTTGTGTACAGTTTTATGTTATAATAAATTTAAATTCTTCTGTCAACAGGCACAAGGCCGCTCGTTCCGGCAAATATATCAGAAAAGGAATACGCTAATCCATTGACGCTGTTCTACTGTTGTACGGAGCCCCTCCCGGCCTCCAGGCCGCGCGCCGCCGCCCTCGCCCTGGCGGCCGCCGCGGGGGACCCGGCCTCGCCCTGAACGCTCCTTATTAGACCTGACATGCCACTGCCGGCTGTTAACTTGACCGAACCCATGTGACAGTATCCCTATGGCTTAATTACGCAGTGTTAAGTGTGAAAGACAGGTGTTAAGTGTCACTGTTCAGTGAAATCGACCTGAATGAACACACTGTGAAGTGATTGTGGGTTCTGTATAAAATTAAGATACAGTAACTACTTCTAAATATACATTTAAATTTATTTTAATCTAGCTTTAATTGAATTCCTATATTCTTAATGCTTCAAATGCATTTTAACATTAGAAGGTGACAGTAAGCCTGCAACATCATATTTTTTTTATGTTTACTAGAACACCACTGTACTGTGTCAATATTTTTCCAGCTTCTAGCTACCTTTCATATTGGGGCCAATGCAAAAGACAAATATGTGTGCACGATGGCTTACTTGTTCGGAAACTATGACTGTGTTTTTTTTTTGTTATTTATCTATTGTCTTCCTTATTTGAGCCTATATAACATTATATAAAATACTATCACTAGTTAAATTGGATATGAAAAATATATAAATAAAAAAGACATAGATGCATCTGAAAAGGAAACATCTGTAAATAAAAAACAAATTATATTTAAGAAAACAACTGTACTTATTGCGTTCAAAATAAAATAACAATAAACTTAAAACTAAACATATTTCAACATGGTATGCTTACACCAACTCAATTGTAAATCTTCAAACTAAGTTAAAATGAAATATTTTATCGTATTTCTAAAAACATGATTGATGATAATACAATGCTGAATGAGATTCCAAGACGAAACTACTTTAATTATGAAACAATTGAGCGTTTAAACTAACCAATAATAGTGATTATAAACACTTAAACCTAACAATACAACAGTTATTATTAGTAATCTAAAACCATTTCGATTCCAATTGCAACACTACCAAGTGCTTTCCCCCATGTAATGTAACATAAATAAAGGTGAAGGTTTATAGTTATAAAGAAAAAATACTTATTCATAGAAGCTTTTTAAGGCATTTCTTCCTATAGTATTTTAAATAAATTACCAGTTAATGTTTCGCGCTCTCTAAAATTGTGTGATTTTATATGAAAAATACATTTTGCTCTCATTTCTAAACTTAACCTAAGTTATATGTAATAAAATGGATTTGCGGTCATGTATCTGTTTTATGATTCCAAATAGTGGGTTAGTTAATGTATTTTCAGAGAAACGGATATATTTTTATGTACCTACTTAATTAGGAAAATACATAAAACTTTCGCATAACAGTTATACCTATACCTAGGTATATAAACTTAACTAGGTAAGTATAAGATATTAAGATTCTGTCATTTTATATTTGGGATAAAAAAATGTTACATGACCGCGATAAAATGTTGACTAGTGATAAAATGTTCGACATTACATTACGCTTATTTAATAAAATCAGCACCAATAAATAAAATTGTAAGTATATAATTCCTTACAAAAATTTCCGTAGTAACACCAGCAATACATAAAAATCAATAAAGTTAAGATTGTGTAGGTACAAAGGAAAAGTAATTGAATTTAATAAATACTAAGTTACTCTTTTAGTTCACGGCAGTATTAATTCTTAGCTTCGGTTACTTCGGGTCTGTACACCAATGTCAAATTGTCATTTTCAGTAAAATGTAATTTCTTAATTCCACTAATACAGTGGTGCGGTGCTG
The DNA here is from genome assembly GCA_911728495.1 of Furcula furcula. Lineage (NCBI taxonomy): Eukaryota > Metazoa > Arthropoda > Insecta > Lepidoptera > Notodontidae > Furcula > Furcula furcula. The sequence continues at coordinate 28,472,102 of OU452247.1, read as the reverse complement.
CCGTCCGTGCATTGTACTTAGTGCGTAGTTATGTATACATAAGTTATGTATGATGGCTCTGACATTAGTTTCCAGAGTAACTCACAAGTTCAGGAAACACTAGCATCTCTAATTATTATTGTCTTTATATGTATATTCATAATACATTAAATACTAAAAATACTACCATAGTATAATAAAGTATTGTAATACACTGTTGACAAGTCTATTATTTTGATCACAAATTATTCCAAAATCTTTGATCCTGAAAATAGTTTAGCTAAATGGAGCAATTTAAAAAAAAAACGGAATTTCAGTTAGGTAATGCATTTTTTTTATAACAATTAGAGGTAAGTACCTTAATATAAAATATTTTTTATCTGAAATCAAATTTATCTGTTATAAATAAACTGCTGTATATACTAGGTGTTCATGAAACGTGAGGTATCGTGTAAGGCTACGGGTAAAGCTAAGAATGGCTACTATTATACACATTATACAAAATAGTTATTTACTATGTAACTATAGTTAAAAATATCGAGAGATGTATTATCTGCTACAGATCTATTACCATTGAGATTATCCATAGTGAACATTTGTAATCCTGCTTTGTTGGGGGCATCAATGTTTATTTTGAAAATGGTAGAATTAACTTTTGAAACAGCATTAATATCTATGTAATATTATATTTGTTTGATAACAATAAATCAACCCAAGGATTGCAATGTTCTGAGATTATCGTATTATTATTACAAGTATGATTTGTTGCCGACAGGGGGTGCTTTGCAGTTGTGCTAAATCATAACTAGTGCATAACCAGTTTTATAAGTTAATTATTATTAACATGAAGGAACTGATGATCCGTAGATAATGTTAAGTACAGTCGAGGTCAATAATAATGTTACACTTTAGTACTTTGTCATAATAACAATTTTGCAAAAAGAACTTAACTCTTGTGGATTGCCCCAGGATATTTTTACTATATTTTTTCTATGGCAACAATGAATAAATTATCGTGACAAGGTACGAAAGTGGATACACATTAGTATTCTCGATTGTACATATAGTGTAGGTTCGCGGCCGGTGACCTCCGAGCAACAAATGTGAGCTACAAACTGCAGCTAAACACGATGTCCAAATATCAACAGAAAAGTGTGAGTAAGTATGACGTCACTGTCATATTTCACATTTTTGCATAGAGAATGACGTTTAAGTGTGTGAAACCGCGTGACACTTCACATCGACCCGTCGAGACCGCGAGTCGCGCTAGGCCTGCAGGACGGGACTCCGGCGGGGCCCGAACGAAGCGTCCAAAGCGACGGCCACCGGGAGGGTTTCGGCCCACATGACCGCGTAACTTTTGAATGTTTCCTTCCCGGCAACAAAAGAAACATCCTCCAGGTCGGCACGCGGGGCCTCGCGGCCTGCGGCGGTGTGGCATCACGTGCACGGCCGCTGGTCGGCGTCGAGCCGCCGCAGGTAGGCCACCACGTCGTGGCGGCGCGCGTGCGCGGCGGCCTGCGGCGGTGTGGCATCACGTGCACGGCCGCTGGTCGGCGTCGAGCCGCCGCAGGTAGGCCACCACGTCGTGGCGGCGCGCGTGCGCGGCGGCCTGCGGCGGTGTGGCATCACGTGCACGGCCGCTGGTCGGCGTCGAGCCGCCGCAGGTAGGCCACCACGTCGTGGCGGCGCGCGTGCGCGGCGGCCTGCGGCGGTGTGGCATCACGTGCACGGCCGCTGGTCGGCGTCGAGCCGCCGCAGGTAGGCCACCACGTCGTGGCGGCGCGCGTGCGCGGCGGCCTGCGGCGGTGTGGCATCACGTGCACGGCCGCTGGTCGGCGTCGAGCCGCCGCAGGTAGGCCACCACGTCGTGGCGGCGCGCGTGCGCGGCGGCCTGCGGCGGTGTGGCATCACGTGCACGGCCGCTGGTCGGCGTCGAGCCGCCGCAGGTAGGCCACCACGTCGTGGCGGCGCGCGTGCGCGGCGGCCTGCGGCGGTGTGGCATCACGTGCACGGCCGCTGGTCGGCGTCGAGCCGCCGCAGGTAGGCCACCACGTCGTGGCGGCGCGCGTGCGCGGCGGCCTGCGGCGGTGTGGCATCACGTGCACGGCCGCTGGTCGGCGTCGAGCCGCCGCAGGTAGGCCACCACGTCGTGGCGGCGCGCGTGCGCGGCGGCCTGCGGCGGTGTGGCATCACGTGCACGGCCGCTGGTCGGCGTCGAGCCGCCGCAGGTAGGCCACCACGTCGTGGCGGCGCGCGTGCGCGGCGGCCTGCGGCGGTGTGGCATCACGTGCACGGCCGCTGGTCGGCGTCGAGCCGCCGCAGGTAGGCCACCACGTCGTGGCGGCGCGCGTGCGCGGCGGCCTGCGGCGGTGTGGCATCACGTGCACGGCCGCTGGTCGGCGTCGAGCCGCCGCAGGTAGGCCACCACGTCGTGGCGGCGCGCGTGCGCGGCGGCCTGCGGCGGTGTGGCATCACGTGCACGGCCGCTGGTCGGCGTCGAGCCGCCGCAGGTAGGCCACCACGTCGTGGCGGCGCGCGTGCGCGGCGGCCTGTAGCGGCGTGAGGCCGGCGGCGCCGCGCAGGCGCCGGTCGCTGCGGCCCGCCAGCAGCCGCACGCACGCCAGCTGACCGAACATGGCCGCGCCGTGCAGCGCCGACTGACCGTTCTGCAAGGAGGGACGACGGCGGTCACGGGCGAACGAATAACTTGGACGGACGGAGCCGAAGACCTGTACAGTGCGCGTTTTCCGCGATTCGAACCATACAGTTGCTACGATAACACCTAAACTAGCCAATCTGTTACCAGCAATGCTATGTTATTTATTTGTACACTGTGGTAAAATATTGTATCTCTACCTTAAATTTACTTTTAACTAGTACTTAAATTCAAAAAATTGACAAGATAGGTTTAGGTTATTAGTTTTAATTCGACCCCAAAAAATTTGAAATTTGCAGATTGGTCAGTTGGATCGATGATATGACCGAACGGTCGGTGGGGGGCCACGGGTCGCTGAAGGGTCATGATCGTTCTGCACGGGGATACCGGGACGAACAACTTAATGACGGAAAAATCGAAATGTGGGGCTCGACCGGGGTATGTGGGATTCTTACCCACTAAAACCCCCGCGGCTGTCGCATCGGCACATGAGAGGGGGGACCCCAGGGCTCTCCGGTGGGATCTGCACCAGGGGCCCCTCAGTGCCTTGCCTTTGAGCCCGCCGCCGGGGGGCGCATTGTAGCCCCCCGGGAACCAGTCACGGTGCTCACGGGGACGGGGATCGCAACCCCGCCGCCATCCTCCTCGGAGTCGCCGCCGTACTCAATGGACGCTCAAAGGGCCCACACCCCGAGCGTCCAGCGACTCCGAAGAGGTCCCCGAGACCTGTGCCAACTGAGAGTTCTCGGTCATCACCAGTTCTAGTAGTTGGTAAAAAGAATGATGGTACTGTTTGGATTACATGAAACTTAATTCAGCTTATTATCTACCATATGTTTCGGAAATTCTTAACAAGAGGTGCTAGATGTCTCTCTCATCATCATCAGCAGCCAACAGACGTCCACTGCTGAACAATGGCCTCCCCCTTAGACGGGAGGGGGTTGCCATAATCCCCTCGCTTGGCAGGCGGTTTGGGGATCGCAGTATCTCTCTGTTCTCTGTTCTCGATTAGTCGCCTCTTCCGACACCCAACGTGACGCAATTCTAACCCGGCACCCCACGGATATCTCTCTAGCATAGACTTATTAAAAGCTTTTTGGCAAATCCCGATCAAAAAAGAGTACAGGGAAAAACCGCGTTCCATGTTCCAAGCCGTGGTACTTTTCAATTGAAGGTGACCGCCTTTGGTTTATTAAATGCACCTGCTACTCAACAATACCTCGAGAAAAAACTATTTGGTCCTGAAATTAACTTTAATGTAGGCTATCTTGATGATGTAATCAACAACAATATTACCTAATATGTATATTATCATGGATGAATGAACTAAATCCATGATATTATGTATGTATCTTAAAATTAAAATTAAATTTAAACCTTTGATAAAAAGCCGATTGTCGAAAAAGGCTTATTATAAAATCTCGGATTACCTAGAGGATAAAGCTGCGTGGGCTTGAACTGCCTGACTCATGCAAGCTTTGAATTTTAAGGCTTACAATTTGTAACACCATATAAAGTGTTGGATAACAGATGGCTGCTGCACTAGTCAATTAATTGATGACATCAATAATATGTTAAAGTGCTTTGTGTCTTGCCTGACGAGGCACTGCTTAACAGCAGAAGTTAAATGTTAGACGTGTGCCACTGTGATATTAGATTGGTCATGCTCGCCATCGAAAGGTCTTTGCTTGTGGCGGCTTCGTGTGGCGGGTCACCCCCTTCCCTCCAATATGGTTGAGGGGAGTGATGGCTGCTGCTCGAGTCAACTCGTGCGCGGGTGCTGCTTGGGGGGACTGGTCCGACTACTATCCCTTTGGCTTTTTAGTTTGTTGTACCTACTTTCGTCGTATTTTTTTTTTTTTTTTCCCTGTATTATTTGATCTTTTGAACGGCAAGACACACTGTCGCTCTGATCTAACTGTAACATGACACACTGTTTAAAAAAAAAAGTGATAAAATGACAAGCCCGCTGAGTTTCTTGCCGGATCTTCTCAGTTGAGGCCGCGTTGTGATCCGGTGGTAGCTTTTTAAAAAAAAAAAATATACATGACCTTTCAAAAGTGCTAGCGTTAAGCCTATTTGAAATAAACTATTTTTGACTTGACTTTGACTTTGATCTATATTTATGTTTGATAATACCTAATATGGACTAAAGTTTGAAATAAATTATTTGATTTGTAAACGCCTCAACACACCAAGCAAAAAACGCAGTTTGGAGAAACCAATGCTTATTTTAATCTAGCTAAAAATTTAATGAAGCTTTCTTTGCATTATGACTCGTTAGTAACTAATTTTATTATATTTCATTGATTTATACTTCAGATATAATTTAACAAGTAGTAGTACTTCCAATCTACTAGCGAGTTACGCACGTTTAGAGACGTAAAACTGTGTTTTTTTTTTACCACCAGTTACGTCACGGACGGTCCAGACAGCTCATTCTTTCTTTTTGCGCAGCGACGAGCGCACGCGCCTAAGCAAAAACAGTTTAGTGATATTAAGATATAAAAAATATTAATAAATGTGGGCAAAATCGTGATCGGCTGCGAGCCTATCGTGATAACATAAGTAGCTGCGAGCCACTTGTGATTATCGATGAATAAATTAGCAATTGTGTGTCTAAAAATACTTGGTATTATCCAAGTTACCCACATATTATTTGAATTATTATCTTCGAGTCAAATATATCTACAGTCAAGGATAAAATGACAACTGACAATAAAATGTCTTATATATAATCAAAACAAAATGTTTAAAAGTTAACAAAGTTGTGATTGACCGAGAGTCAATTACGACAGCATAATTAGCTGCGAGCTAATTATGAGTCATGGATTCATGATAAATTAATTCAGTTGATGCATCTAATTGATTATCTATAGGATGCAAGACAAGTTACAAGGTCCGTAGATTTCTGGTAAGTAAGACATAAATACTGGTAATATCCATAGGAAATACGGAAAACCTATCGATGCTAGTCATCACGGTGAAATGATTGGCTGCGAGCTAATCATTTTGGGCCAAGGCTTATAACAAATGAGGTAGGAAATGCGCGCAATCTCAAAAAGATATTCACGCACCTACCCACAATTCATTTTGTCTAAAATAATACCTACTAAATATAGGTTACACAATTTAATCTTTTTTCTGCTCAACTACCTACCACTTTTTATTTTTATTTTCATTCCGTGCATTTACACTCATAATATGATGAGCCCCGAGTCTGTTTGAACTACCAACGGGTCATCAACACGAAAGTGGCTCTGCCTAAGCGGTTTAACTATCACAAAGTGTGATTGTGTATCGCTACATCCTAGGTTCAATTCCCAGGTTGAGCAGTGTTATTAGGACTTTTTTCACGGGGGTTTCATAAGGAAATCCTCTGCTGGGTATCCAAAAGGCAACCCTCTGGTGGATCTTGGTTGAGAAGCGTGAAATGCCTACAAGGCAAGCCTATCCCATAACCACAAAAAAAACCTATACTTTGTAATATTATCGGCAGAATACAAATATATTGTATTCTTCTACTGGTCCCGTGTTGTAATACGGGACACATGACGTACGTTTCTATATAAAAGTATATGACATAAAGGTAAGTACCAAACCGAACCTAATGCAAAACAATTAAGTTGCATATTACATTGCCGACCTTGAACTTTTGCTGTGTAAAAATAAAAAAGTATTAATAAATACATGGCAATCTGGGTTGTGACAAAAGCACTACACCCTATACGCCAAGACTACGACAGGAAAAGGAGGCATGACTCTTTCCGTGTCAGTGTGAAAATCACAGGTATTCATGTCTTATTGGTCAGTCAGTAACATCTTCTGGGTCTAGTAGCCTAAGGTGCGCCCAGTGAGCATATGTATTGTTGTTATTTATTATACTCTAGTCGAGGTGGCTTTTGCTTTCACCCCAACATCATGATAATTGATAAACAAGTTCACAGATAAGGAATATAAATCAAAACTCCTGAATCATCAGCCCCTGCCACACCTTGTAGAAGAACTGGGCGGGACTTTCTCACCGCCCTGGAAAAGAGGGGGGGGGGGGGGTGAGATAAGGAAGGAAGGCCAACAGCAGCAGCGCCAAAGGATACCTGCTGGACTAACACGTACGCCTCATCATGTAAGGTACAACAAGCATTCTGAATTAGATTCTAAATGTTGGCCACATACATATGTGTATTACTTGTATAATTATATAAGTAACAAATTTCTCAGCCACGTTAACGTGGATATTGTGAAAAAGACTTTTCATGCTATCTTTGTTGAAAGAAGTAGGTAATTATGTGGATGCGTATATTGCAACATATACATAAACTTAGTATCGTTATTCCATTGGACACCTTTAATGAGAAAAAAATATTATATTTTTAGTAAAGTTCAAAGCAGATGATTTATAATGTATTTAATGTATTTTTATGGAAAACAGAAATGAATGAAATGAATTCAGTTCTTTACATTGCAACAAGAAAATAATATACTCAAACCGGAAGTCTAACCCTTTGCAGGTGCATTGTTAGATCATAGGTATATATTACAATTATAAAATATATTCGAGGCCAAACCCTAAGTTCAGCAAGGGATTCATTTAAGATCTGAAATTATTTTAAAATATTTATAGAACAGATTTAAAATCATTACCACAGATTTCAGAACTTTCTAACAATTTACTGATAGAAATGGACTATATACTTACGTTAATTAACACCAGTGTTTCATACCGACCATAAGATTCCCAGTCTGAAATTACCGGTACTAGTAACAACAATATTATAATGTAAAAATATATTATATTATAATTTGTATATAAATACAATGTATATAAATCTACCTTCTACGGTACCGAGAATAATATCCAAGATGAGAATAGAGGTTAAATAACCTATCAATCTTATCATAGAAAATATTTTTGAAAGTTTTGTGGCATAATCACATTGTTTTAAATTACAGTGTAAACACACACATACTCTCGTACGTTTGGCCTTAACGGTACTAGAATTTTATTAGAATTTTGTAATTTAATTTATTGTAACAGTTTTATTATTGCAATAGATAAAATAAGATACATCGAACTCATAATGACATACTTTCTTGCCGGTGGTAATAAACACCGTGCAATTCGGTTGTTGTAGAAAAATTATCATCTAACTCAGACTATACAGGTTCGGCCATATTCCTATGATGATGATGATGATTATCTTAATTATCTTGACATAATTATATGCATAGCGATAACAATTTAAGTTTATAAAATCAAAAACTAAAAATAAATAAAATTATTAGAATTAAATAAAAAAAATATAGATATACAAATTTAGAATATACACTTACAAAAAAAAGTGTAAAGATAAATTTAATTGAGGGCGGCTTGCCAGACTGCGTTTCTCATGATAAGTATTCCTCGAACGATTATTCTGATTGGAAACATCATTTTGGTCTTTAAATTTATGTTACAGAAAACTTAAGCCGCCCATAGCACCTTTAGTTTCATTACACCAAATTCACCTTGCTTGCCCATCAAAAACAAAGCAGGTATGTATATGCAGCATACATCCACTGACATACAATCCAGGGTAAGTTAATTTATTTTCATATCTTCGCCATTAATGTCAATGTCACGTCGAGGTAATACTACTGACTATACTACGGGAAATCATAATTCTTTTCCCAAATTTATAATATTGGCCATGGGCTACTTCTACACCAAACTAACCTGTAGACAACATGCATTCATTTGCCTTTCACGCGGTATACTTAATAATGACGTTCATCGATGAAAAATACCATAAAAAGTATAGTGTTCCGTCAAAACTATCGTATGTACATAATATGATATCGCCCTCTACATAAAATACAGATTTGTGACATGACGAAGACAGTGATATTGGATCATTATTTCTATTATGAAAATTTTATCGTATATTCTGCTCCCAGAATTAGAGGTATATAGAGTTCATGAGTATAAACTAAAACCTGCTTGTTTCGGACACGAGTATACATATATGCACTAATACTCGTGACCTGCAAACGATATTTAATCACGTTAGCTACGTGATCCCGAACGGGGTCCCGAATTTCGAATTAAATAAGTTTAGACAAGTTGTCTGACAAGTAACTGCAAGTTCAAATAATTATATACGGATAATAATAAATGTATGTAAATACCTAATATCCTAAGCACGCAAGAAGAAGTTGAGATTGTTATAACGAAAGTGTTAGAACATCGGCCCTTTGATATTTTAGCTCTATTTTAGTTCTTCTCTAACAAGCGAAATATACATTTTGTCTTTAACGACTATATCTTTGTAATAAAATATATATAAGGACAACTAACATGCTAAAGGTAACTAACGTGGATCACCCACAGCTTAACCAATCAGTCAGTAAATTAAATAAGGGATTTCTAAAAAACATAGATTAGAGTGTTTCTAAAATCACCTTGCGTGCATAACAAAAGTCACCTCACCCGCACGATTTGCGGGTCTTAACAGGTACCCACTCCTAATGTCGTAATTAGAAAAACCGTCAGCTGAACTAACTCATCCGTGGTTTTTGACCATTCTTCCTTTTATTATCTACCATTCCTATGTGGTGACTGAATGACTAAAGTACACAAATGATATACATATAATTATTACCTATTATAACGCCGTTTAAAAATCTACGGGAGTTTATGGTTATCAGTATAACTAATATTTTGCTTAGAAATAACAAACGATCTATACTATCGAAACAAAACCTTACTCTCTAAACATCTACTTGTTAAATTATATCTGAAGTATAAATCAATGAAATATAATAGATGATCAAACGAACTTCTTGAAGTGAAGTTCTATCATTATTATATGAGTTGATTTATACGAAGATATAAAGACCCGCCCACCCATGATTAAATCACATAACACATGTTCAGTTAATTTAACCCTAAAATAAGGTTTTGTTGATCCATAGGCATAAACATAATCTCTAAAGAATGAGCTGTTTGGACCGTCCGTGACGTAACTGGTGGTAAAAAAAAAACACAGTTTTACGTCTCTAAACGTGCGTAACTCGCTAGTAGATTGGAAGTACTACTACTTGTTAAATTATATCTTCGTATAAATCAACTCATATAATAATGATAGAACTTCACTTCAAGAAGTTCGTTTGATCATCTATTATAATTGAATCAGAAATAATTTGAAACATAATAACGCCACCTACTAGGGAAAAATACAACATTGACTACATCACCATCTATTCGTATAAAGCCAATATTTTATTTTAGGAAAGTGCTCGTAGATTTTTTTTAACAAATAGGTACCTACTTTTCTTCATAACTTACCGGGAGCAGGCCCAAATTTGGATTATATTTCAATAATTCTGCCACCACTGCTGCATGACCTTTGTGCGCGGCTTTAAATAGTGGAGTGGCGCCATCCTGAAACGGAAACGGATATGACTATATGATGACGTACGGGTTTTTATAGCTAACGATATCGATCATACTCTATTTCCTTCAGTATATTTCACTAATTTCTGGTGTAACTTTGATGGTCAGGCATTCTGTCGCAAAGCAGTAATGTGTAAACATTATTATTCTGATGGAATGGTCAAGAGATGGAATCAACGAGCGGCGCGCGCGTTGTTCTGTCTGTCTGTGTGTGTCCCCCGTGCTGGTGTCCGCAGTGCGCTGTGTGTGTGTCCCCCCGTGTCCCCGTACCTGCCGCAGCTGGTCTGGGTGGGCCCCGGCGGCCAGCAGAGCGCGCGCCAGGTGCTGGTGTCCGCAGTGCGCTGTGTGTGTGTCCCCCCGTGTCCCCGTACCTGCCGCAGCTGGTCGGGGTAGGCCCCGGCGACCAGCAGCGCGCGCACCACGTGCTGGTGTCCGCAGTGCGCTGTGTGTGTGTCCCCCCGTGTCCCCGTACCTGCCGCAGCTGGTCGGGGTGGGCCCCGGCGGCCAGCAGCGCGCGCGCCACGTGCTGGTGTCCGCAGTGCGCTGTGTGTGTGACCCCCCGTGTCCCCGTACCTGCCGCAGCTGGTCGGGGTGGGCCCCGGCGGCCAGCAGCGCGCGCGCCACGTGCTGGTGTCCGCAGTGCGCTGTGTGTGTCCCCCCCGTGTCCCCGTACCTGCTGCAGCTGGTCGGGGTGGGCCCCGGCGGCCAGCAGCGCGCGCGCCACGTGCTGGTGTCCGCAGTGCGCTGTGTGTGTGACCCCCCGTGTCCCCGTACCTGCCGCAGCTGGTCTGGGTGGGCCCCGGCGGCCAGCAGCGCGCGCGCCACGTGCTGGTGTCCGCAGTGCGCTGTGTGTGTGACCCCCCGTGTCCCCGTACCTGCCGCAGCTGGTCGGGGTGGGCCCCGGCGGCCAGCAGCGCGCGCGCCACGTGCTGGTGTCCGCAGTGCGCTGTGTGTGTGACCCCCCGTGTCCCCGTACCTGCCGCAGCTGGTCGGGGTGGGCCCCGGCGGCCAGCAGCGCGCGCGCCACGTGCTGGTGTCCGCAGTGCGCTGTGTGTGTGACCCCCCGTGTCCCTGTACCTGCCGCAGCTGGTCGGGGTGGGCCCCGGCGGCCAGCAGCGCGCGCGCCACGTGCTGGTGTCCGCAGTGCGCTGTGTGTGTGACCCCCCGTGTCCCCGTACCTGCCGCAGCTGGTCGGGGTGGGCCCCGGCGGCCAGCAGCGCGCGCGCCACGTGCTGGTGTCCGCAGTGCGCTGTGTGTGTGACCCCCCGTGTCCCCGTACCTGCCGCAGCTGGTCGGGGTGGGCCCCGGCGGCCAGCAGCGCGCGCGCCACGTGCTGGTGTCCGCAGTGCGCTGTGTGTGTGACCCCCCGTGTCCCCGTACCTGCTGCAGCTGGTCGGGGTGGGCCCCGGCGGCCAGCAGCGCGCGCGCCACGTGCTGGTGTCCGCAGTGCGCTGTGTGTGTGACCCCCCGTGTCCCCGTACCTGCCGCAGCTGGTCGGGGTGGGCCCCGGCGGCCAGCAGCGCGCGCGCCACGTGCTGGTGTCCGCAGTGCGCTGTGTGTGTGACCCCCCGTGTCCCTGTACCTGCCGCAGCTGGTCGGGGTGGGCCCCGGCGGCCAGCAGCGCGCGCGCCACGTGCTGGTGTCCGCAGTGCGCTGTGTGTGTGACCCCCCGTGTCCCCGTACCTGCTGCAGCTGGTCGGGGTGGGCCCCGGCGGCCAGCAGCGCGCGCGCCACGTGCTGGTGTCCGCAGTGCGCTGTGTGTGTGACCCCCCGTGTCCCCGTACCTGCCGCAGCTGGTCGGGGTGGGCCCCGGCGGCCAGCAGCGCGCGCGCCACGTGCTGGTGTCCGCAGTGCGCTGTGTGTGTGACCCCCCGTGTCCCCGTACCTGCCGCAGCTGGTCGGGGTGGGCCCCGGCGGCCAGCAGCGCGCGCGCCACGTGCTGGTGTCCGCAGTGCGCTGTGTGTGTGACCCCCCGTGTCCCCGTACCTGCCGCAGCTGGTCGGGGTGGGCCCCGGCGGCCAGCAGCGCGCGCGCCACGTGCTGGTGTCCGCACTGCGCGGCGATCCACAGCGGCGTGGCGCGGTCGGCGCGCGCCGCGTCCACTCGCGCCCCGGCCGCCAGCAGTGCGAGGCACACCTCCTCGTGGCCATTCTGCGCCGCTATGAACAGCGGCGTCGCTTTATCCTGACAAAATTTATAGCCCATTAAAGGAGCCCATCCGGCTAGGCCCCTTGGGCCCACAAAAAATATTTTTTGTGTCATGGTGATTTATTTTATAATTGTAGGAAAAGCATAATCCTTTTATGTTTCGCGAACGCTTTTATATTGATACCCTGATTTAATGGTAGTCTGTTATTATTAGTCCTAAATTGAGGTTATAAATGTCAAGAATTAACCAAATCAAATGTTCTTTTACAACAACAAAAGTAAAATAAATATTGCTTTGACACTTTGCCAGAAAAGTGAGCCCCAAACACAATTGTACCTGGATAGGTGGGGTGGCATTACCTTCATACAAGAGTTGACATCGGCGCCCCTCCGCAGTAGTTCCTCGACGACCGGCAGATGGCCGCACTGGCACGCCACGAACAACGGTGTGCCGCCGTCCTGTCGGCGTCAGCGCAAAGCAAGTCAATAAACGCGGACAACACGCTTTTTTGCATCATGTCAACGTTATTTTACGAAAGCGCTAGGACGATAATTATTATTTGCCAAATTTCTTCATAAAATTCAGTTTTTGGAGTATTTAATGATTTGCGTCAGCGGCAGCGTGGCAATCTCGCGATGCCCCCTTTTTATGAAAGCATCGAGAAATCCTTAGGTACGAGATACAATACATCCAACCCAAATTATCGGTCATAATTGTACCAGTCCGTTCAACTTCAAGTAGCACCCTCAGAAATGCAAAATCCATCAATCCTCACACCACATCGCATGAAGGGTGCCTGCTTTTCAGAAAAACCCGTGAAATATCTTGTATACTTCGCGAAGTCTATATTGGCTAGTCGTGACATGTAATATGCAGGTGTATGTATAACGTAGCTTACCATGCTGGGTGCGTCGATGGCCGCGCGCGCGTCCAGCAGTAGCCGGGCGATGTCCAGGAAGCCGCCCTGCGCCGCAAAGAACAGCGCACTGGTTCCTGTCTACCGGTCATAACATTGTCACTATTTAACACCATACAACTGAATTTTGAACTGAACAATATCTTTATATATATAATTATACTATACGTGTGTATGTCACTGAACTCCTCCTAAACGGCTGGACCGATGTTGATGAAATTGTTTGTGTGTGTTCAAGGGGATTCGAGAATGGTTTAGCAAGTGAGGGAGCGCGAGTGGAGCAGCGCGGGTTAGGTAGTCTAGTATATAAATCTATATAGTTTTCATTTGTCCTGTGGTCAATCAGGTACATCGATATACTATCTAAACAAGCTGTGACGGCCCGAAAAGTGGTCACGAAAATAGAGAGGCTGTCGCTTATTTCAAATTAGTACGAGCCGACAACAGGATGTATCGAAATTCCTTATTGCGCGTTTATAAACTGTCCAAATAATATAATACTTATCGTAATACTAAAATTGCAGATGGGGAAATATTTTTTCGTTTCGTTTTCTTATTACTACTAGTTTAAATAATAAATATAAGTAAGATATCATTATAATACGAAATAAAAATTATTTATTTGATATTTTCTCCGCTAGAGACTGACAAAATTAATGTTGCCGATAGGCGTGTCGCCACTGTCTATACGAAACTGTTAAACTACACGTCATTACCATAATAAAAAAGTTAGTTCTCATTTTTTGCCACCAGCACGGATAAGTTTGTAAGTCAGTACACACACAATGGAAACACACCTGTTTTGAACCTTATTTTATAGTGATTAAGATTTTCTTTTAAATGAGTACATTTTTATTTAAGTCAAAACAACAACTTTTTTTCGTATAATTTTGGCGGTTTTATTGATTTTTCTTTGTCTCCGATGTAAAGGTTTTATGTGCCAACATTACTGCATACAGAATTAGACTTTATTACTACATGTGAAGGCTGCTATTAGTCCGACGTTCCGAATTATTTAAAACTATTTTCTACAATTTCTAGCTACGTGTATAGTTGTGTAAGTAAATGTAACCGCGACCACATTTTCGATGTCATTTTGTTCGTGACAGCTAATCTAGTTGGTATAGTATATCGATGATCAGGTATTAAATTCGTAAAAAACTTTACTCACAGTGGTTACACAGAAAGATTGTCACATCACTATGCCTCCTGCTAGCCATCAGCCTAATATTAACTAAGCTGTCCTAATAAAGTATAAGTCATAAAGATAGAAACTCGAAGTCTGGGTAAGTCCATACCGTTCTGCAGCAGGCGGGGTCGGCGCCCTGCGCCAGTAACTCCCGCACGCACTCTGTGTGACCCATGGCTGCTGATAGAATCAGAGGCGTCGTGCCATCCTGTCGACAAACATCCACCATTACCTTTTTTACTCATTATAAGCTACTGCTTGACTGCAATCTCATCCTATGGAAAGCGGCGGGTGGTAAAGCACGGTAGCTTATTAAAAGCCTATTTACTCTAGCCTTGAAGACACCCATATCGGATTGGAAAACTGACGTAGGCAAACTATACCAGTCCTTGTAAATGATGAAGCCAATCGATTAGCTCGGACTGATGGCGTATTTACAACGTAAGGGGATGGTGGAATCAAGCCATGATATAACTCTAGGCTTTACTGCTGAATGATTAAGAAGATGTCGGATCGCGGTCGTTTACATCACCAGATTGGAAACTAATGGAGTAACTAGTGATTCTTTGTACGATTTTTTTCCACTTCGGAAAGAAGTGACTCATGAATATTTCCTCCTACGTCTCGGTAATGAGGGCGTGCTCACAGATGCAGGACGCTGACGGAACGTTTAACGAGTGCCAGTTGAATGAAGTGTCGTGTTCGTGATGAGCCCTCTAATGGTGATAGGAACTAAAGCATTTATTTTTAACGGTCGGCGTCGTTATGGGTGACGGAACGTGGTTATGAGTCACGATCGGGAAACATTTCTTTCATCGCGCAGTTGATACAGAATTCGCACTATTGCCATTTCATTGAATGACCTGCTAACACGCATTTAGGTATTATACTACACAGTTCTGCTTTAATAGTTTTTACTGTCTCTATAACTTCTTTAAATCACGCATTCAAAATATTTGATCAACCAATTCACCACTTATTAGCGCCCTAAATCCTATCAGCTTTCTTGTTAGAAGCGTTGATTCAGTTAGGAGAATAATGTATTGCATATATTATCGAAGTTGACTTAACCTCTGTTCAGTTGAATCCTCCGACTGGCTTTCGCCATCCATTTATACGATTACAATACTCGTCAATATATTTAACAAAACATTACGAAAACATAATGAAGGACACATTTCCCTACCGAAAAGGTACCGCTACACGGAGCCGGCCGTTTCCGGAGCGACATCGATGCTGCTCACGCATGTGTCACGTCGTTTACAATTATTAATTCGTAATTAATCGAAACGAAATAGTATACAATCACTAACCGACAATTACTAGCACGCAAGACGTTTCTCAAGTCAACCGGTTGTTACTTTGATAATTGATGTATCTATTATTGCGTGGGTTTGTGAGATTCTTCTATTGCTCATTTGTAGAACAATTCTTGAAATGTAAGTCTCGCCCTGACTCCGAAGAGGCATTCAGGCTCGAAGGACCATAATATGTAAAAGTTGGTGGTTGGTAATTGTGAATCAAAGGAATAGTTTGAGTACACGTATGGTTTATTCAATAATCTTATATTAAAATGTTATATGGTATGGTGAATTCTAACGCGCTTGCGGTGGTTGATTGTGTACTGAAAATTATATAAAATTAGAATGCGATAAGTGGTGACAAATGACTGACGGCTCAATATAGTGCAATACATGTACGTACACTGTACAGGCACTGTATTTCCCTCCGCTGTAATGACGGTTGGGATGAGTTTTGTAATTCCTAATCAGACGACAGACTCCTTGAACTAATAATCAAAGAGGACTAATAATCATTGTCCATGGAGGTACGAGTAGATGTTACTGCAATTTTAACATTGCTATGTTCCAGTGTGAATATAATGCGGTTGAAGAAATATCTGCGTTTTAAATAAAAAAACATTTTTTTAGATAACCGTAGAAGCGTCGCTTACTACAAGGCGAACGTCTTACTCGTATCGTCGCTTCTTCTTTACATATTATAAAACAAAGTAGCTCCCGCTGTTTGTGCACTAATAAGTTTTAAACTACGCCACGGATTTTATGCAGTTTTCAGCAATAGAAGAGTGATCCAAGAGGAAGGTTTATACGTAGATAGTATACATGCAAGTTGCGCAGAAAATCTAGTTATTATAAAACAAAGTCGCTCCCGCTGTTGATACGCTTAGATCATTTAAACTGCGCAACGGATTTTAATGCAGTTTTTAGCAATAGATAGAGTGATCCAAGAGGAAACTTTATTTAAAGTACCTATACATGCGTTGCGCAGAAAATAAGAAAATTACGCAGGCGGAGCTGCGCGGGACAGCTAGTGATTTTATAAAACATACATACAACGTCCGTCAGTGTCCAGCGTGTGCAGGCATAAGTCCTGTGGCTCATTATCACGCTTCGCTGAGCGTAGCCGTATCAATTAAATAAAGTTCATACAAGATATGGTAGTGTTTTTGCGCGGCCTGCTAATCGGCGGAATCTACGCCACGCTTGCGCTACAATCACGGCACGACTAAAGCCTCTTTGGAGTAAAGTATGCACAAACAATGTATAGAAATGGCAGGGTTCCCCACATTTTAAAAAGATTCCCCCTTACTCAAGACAGAATACCCTTAAAACTCCTAAAAAATATTTTCGTTGGAGTTGCTGCAACTGCTTAATCTGTGGAACATTTGAATCTATTTCTAAATTTAACTTTCAACATACGCTACATACTTTAAGAAAATATTATACCCCTACAGACTTACGCCCGGGGAGCTTACTAGGTCTAGTATTTAAAAGATTGCTCCAAGTGCCCACACCGTGCCGCTTTTTACGGGATACCTATTAATCCTATAATGTAGAGCCAAATTAATGATTTATTGATTGGTTAACACAGCAGGGATTTTCATGAGTGTTAGTATCTGATTGTATCTTTACATGTTGTTTCTAATCGGATAAGCACATTAACAGGGCCGTTTTGAGTGCCTCCGATGGCATTTGCACGATTACTGCTAATAGATGCTAACAACTTAGTATAAACACATTTGCTGCATACCTCTAACCGCGTATGAAAATATTACTAATTGTCCGCCGCTGCCTTACTTCTGGTAACCTTAGCTGTTAACTAATCCATTCGGGGGTTCAAAAGAAAACACAATAAGTATTTGCTAATTCATTCAAATTTAGAGTTACTTAAAGTATGACGTGCTACCAACTAGGCCTACTGATATTTCCGCAGTGTTTTTCTTAATTTTTAAGTCCGTTGTCATTTAGACAAAATATTTACTGTGTACAACTAAATGCACTATGTAGTGAAAACTCTGCAGTATCTTACTAGTGTCATGTCACGCACCAACATTATGTCGGTCAAACTCAATGTGCACATGGAATAGCGTAGGTTCACAGCTGCTGCGTAAGTTGCTGGGGACAGCAAATTCTCACAGCCATTATATTGTTGCGTAACATTCCAAGTGCCGAGGGAGCGCAACACGCCTCTGTTCATAATAAAACATGACGATGCAACCGCGCTGTTATGATTTCACGACCTTTGGATGGTATACGTTATAGGAGCGAGCGAGCGCGAAATGACTATGAAAACTAGGGAGTTTAAAAACAATGTTAAAAATCTTTTAACACGTTCTTATATTATTATGCAAATGGTGCAAACATTGCCGAATGTCGCTGAAATTAACAGATTTAAATACAAACACTATACATTAATTTACATACTCGTGAAATAATTTATGGATTTCATAGCACGTATGTTACTTTTGTTTGGACGTTATCGACGAATACGCAGTTAACAGAAGCCGTGGTCACGATAGGACGAAAATAGATTGAGGTAAAATGCTTAGTAAAGTTGGTTTTATTCCATTTCCTTATTACTATGTTTTAGTATAAATACATATTACATTTACAACTTGATTAACAGAAAAGCTGGTGCGTAGCGTAGGCAATTATCTTTGTCGTGTAATGCAAAAACAACTGCAAATGATCTAAATAACGCTTCCGCTTATCGTATAAGTCTTACCTATACAATTTTATCCACTATCAAAATGCCTAAAGTAATGGTAACACACGGCGCCCGCTACTCAGTTCAAATGTCACTAAACGGTCACCCATCTATTGACTGACCTTGCCTGACGTTGCTTAACCAACTGATCGTTTACCGAACAGGATTACACCTGGCTATGAGCGCCTCATGTAAGGATTTGATTGTTGCGTGGTGAGGTCCTGGTACTCACTCTGTCCCTGGAGTCGATGTGGACCTTCCCGGTGTCGAGCAGCTGCCGCAGCCGGTCGCAGTCTCCGCGCAGCGCCGCCAGGTGGAACTGCACGTCGGTGCGGGACTCTTTCTGTCAACAACACAACAGATTTACCGTTAAATGGATGTACATGAAATATTTTTAAAAAGACAAGTAGTATACGCCTGATGGGGATAGCTGTAGCACAAAATAAAGCTCTATATATTGCGGCTGTAGGTACTCCACTGCCGCTCCCCAATCCAAGAAATCTTGAAACCCGCGCTACTCGTAGGTAACTAAGTTGTAAAAAAAACAATTACTTATATTCCTCTGTTTAATTTCTTACGAAGCAGTCAGAATGTAGTTCAGTTGTAAATAAAGAAGATTGACCTCAATCAATACGAAGTCTCTTAGTAGTCTGTGCCTATCATTCCGTGGAATACCTACACTAACACAATGTTGTAGTAAAGTGTGAATGGGACATTCCATAAACATGGTGACACACATTAACGTCGCTCTTTAAATTATATTTTATTTTATTGCTTCAATTAACTATAGCGATATGAATAATTGTGTGTGCATGTCATCCATTATTAATATAATTATTATCTACGAACGGGCTGCCAAAACCAAATCGCGTGATTTGAGCAATTTGCATGTTGTGTTGTGTTCGCAGCGGCAAATGCTCAATAGAAATGCTTCGAGTTGAATCTTTGGATGTTTTAACTGTGAACCAGTTTTTTTAAACGGATCCATGCTAATAATTGGAACACTACGGACCCCAGGCATAAGGTCAGAGCCCCATCTCTGCATGGTTTAGTCAGACGTGTGAAAACCAAAAGGGATTCGTCCCTTTAGCTTTTGCCTTAGCCCTTACCAGCAGATGCTCAAGGACTTCCGTTTTAAAGTCGGTTCAAAAATAATAAAGCCATATCCTGCGTAAAAAAGATTTGTTTTTTACATAAAAAACGTCTAATAGGTAAGTATTGTATAAGTATGTACAATCACGGACATTCCCGGTGTACCACTGTTAGAGCTATAATCGCTTGCACGTGCGTCCAAACGCAGAGCTAGTTCCGCCTCGTTTTATGGCAGCGGGGCGTACCCGTAATGCCGCAATAAATGCCATTGTTATTATTGCATTTTGAAAGGCTTGCGCCGGCATCGCCGTGTTACCTGTATTCAATAAAATACAAGCCGAGAATCATGGTTGTGTAGTTAATTACTTATTAGATGAAAGTCGGTATACCATCGATAACCCTTTAGAATTGGCATGTATAAGTAGTTCCTGATAACAAGAAATTAATTAAAAACACATGATCTTTGAAAACATAAGTTTAGTTCTATTTGGATTGATTTGGAGACATCTTTATATATAACTAGCTGACCCAGCAAACGTTGTTTTGCCATATAAATAAAAATTTAGGGGTGGACTACCCCTAACATTTAGGGGGATGAAAAATAGATGTTGGCCGATTCTCATAGATACCGGATAAGCACAAAAAATTTCATCAAAATCGGTCAAGCCGTTTCGGAGGAGTATGGCAACGAAAACTGTGACACGAGAATTTTATATATTAGAAGAAGATAATTGAGCTTTTGCCTTATATCCAATTTATTTTATTGAAGCAAAGAATACTCTCTAAGATCCGGTTTACGGATAAATAATCTATAAATAAATGTGTTCCTATCAGGAAAAAAATAAATATTGTTATTTTATTAGTATTTAGATTTACAATGTGTTACTTAGCTTGGACGATAAAATCAAATTAAAAGTTTTAGAAAAAAAACAAAATGAACTAACTGGTTTCATTATAGCTTTGACCAAAACAAAAAATGAACCATAAAAAAATTTGACGGGCCTCTTGGTCTAGTGGTTAGACACCCTGGCCACTACCCAAAAGATCGTGGGTTCGATTCCCACCAACTGTCTGTGTGTTTTAACTATTTAAGTGTGTATTTACAAAAAAAGTGTATAAGTAAGTATTAGTATCAGTTAACTGGTCTGCCTAGTTTGGGATCGGATGTAAATTGTCGAAGAAAAAATACAACATTTAAAACTCCATCGCATTGCTTCAATCTATTGTTTCCATTTTTTTCACTGATACATCGTAGCTTCGAAACATTTTTTTTAATCGGTATTCTTTTGAATAGTAGGATTACCTGCGGCGGGTGTCTAATGCTTTTTAATGAAAAAAAAACTGTGCCTTAGAATAGTACTACAAATTTCGTCTTACATCGCTAATGACTGTTTGGTCTGGAGGTCTACGGCGATATTTGCAGTATAGAGCAAGTGCCATGGTTCGAACCCCACCGGCTGTATCGCTTTTTGTATAGTGTAAAATATTTTCAAAGAGCATTCGTCGACATAATAATATAGCAATTCATAGGTGGAATTGAAATATACTGTGATTATGTTAAATTAATAACAAAAAACTTTTTATAGGTATTCCATTCCACATCATTTATTATCACTGCCGCAGTATTCAGGTTTTTTTTTCAAGCATAGTGTGGTTATTATGATTTAATTACATGTTTCTATTTTACTGTTAAATAAAATAGAAAAATATAATTAAATCATATGAAATGTGGAATCGGAGGCGTTACACACTTCTGGTACCAAACTTGGCAGACCTTGAGTTATGAATACCCAGACAATTCCTTCAAATAGTTTTTTTCACATTTTTTAAATTATACCCAAGTATAAGACCAACTGCCGTACGCAAACGTCAATTATAGTTAATTGTGATTAAGTCATATTTTGTAAATGGATTATTTCGACTTTCGAAGCCAAATAACACTTAATATGCGGATAGTGAGTAGATAATATACCAATAATCTCGTAATTAATGCTAAAAGACAATCATAAGAGACTCGGAGAGACGAAATAAATAGATTACAAAAATTACTTAAATGCGATTAAAGTTAATTGAAGACTGTGAGTGCGGCAGAAAGACAAGTAAATACATTAATTAACATTCAGGTTATTTCTAAAGCTCTCATAGTCAATTGTAATAACTGTTCGGTAAACGACTCACTTGGTTAAGCAACGTCAGGCAAGGTCAGTCTTTAGATGGGTGATCATTCAGTGGCATTTGAACTAAGCGTCTCCATGCTTCTGAAGGCGCGTAAAAAGGCAGTTCCAGTTGTTATCATCTAGACTAGACAGCAGTCTAGCATCTAGCAGCAACTTAAACAATTGACATCAGGGTACAGGTTGGGTACTAACCATACGACAAAAAAAGGTTATTTCTATTGCACTGGTAAATTAATATACAACAAGCTAATAATTGAAGAAAAAACAATCTTATCTCAACACACTAAGACTTATTTTAAATATTTATGTTTTGGTCAAAGCAATTCTTAAAATTAAGGTATGGGAGCGAGCAAAACGTGTTCAATGTAATAGTTTTATTACCTATTGTTCTAAAATTCCTTATCTACTTTTCTTGGTTATCTTCCATATTAAAATTAAGCCATTATTAGCACATGATCTACTTATTTTAGTAAAACTCAATATTCAATTTACCTAATATAAAATCTTTTTTTTTTAAAATTGAACCGACTTCAATATCACTGAAAAGTATAAAATAATTTAAATATTATTGAAGTTGGTGTTAGCGTACCTGCTGTGTATATTTTATTTGGCACCAACTTCAATAATATTTAAATTATTTTATACTTTTCAGTGATATTGAAGTCTATTCAATTTTTTTTTAAAAAGATTTTATTTTAAACTTTTTAGTGATATTTTCATATATAAAGATTGAACCATCGAAAACCGTAAAATTATCTAGGTAGGTTATGATCACATTATCATCTACATAGTTTTACATAATTCATGTTTCTTCAGAAAAAAATATCCGGTCGTAATGAAATTTGCATGGAAACATCATAGTAGTTTACTCTCTCGAATAAAAAAAGAATCATCGAAATCGGTTCATAATTGTCAGAGCAATGTAATGGAGAACATCAGTTTTATGGTTTTTACCAGATAAATTCCTCCACATCGTTCATGGTCCTCCAGGAAGTTCTTATCCGGTTGTAATAAAATTCATACAGATTCAATACAGTGGTTTCTTCTTTCGAATAAAAAACGAATCATTGAAATTGGTAAATATTTGCCAGAGTTATGACCATTTTTGTCCGACCGAGCAAGTCCGAGCGACTAAAACGTCATCTATATAGGCTTTCTTGCAGCTCTCAGTGCGCAGTCACCATGCTTGTTTTTTTAGGAACTACTTATTACTAAGCAATAATTTTTTTATGGGACCCAATCAATGGATTGAAGAATGGATGGAAGAAAGATTTTTTCAAATCGGTTAATAATTGCCAGAGTTATGCGCGAACATACATAAACAAAAAAATATATATATATATACAGACGAATTGAGAACCTCCTCCTTTTTTGAAGTCGGTTAAAAAGAAAAAATATCAGTATAATAGATTCGAATTACGATGATTAGTTCAAGTTCATCAAAGTAAATATATTCATGTTATAAAAAAAATATTATGAATAGGTGAGTTTTATAGTAGGTAGGAATACAGACATAATACTATATAAAATTAAAAGAAGATATTATTATAGTAATAAGTCATACACATGCATTTTATAAAAAAATAATTTTAGTAGATTAACAAAATAAAAATATTCAAAAACTAGGAATAGTATAGTTTATATTTTATATATTCTAAGATATTTGTGTTATTTGCAGTCCTTGATTGTGAAGAAACAAACTTTGGTTTCTTTTATTTTGTATTAAAGGGTTTTTTAGCATCCATAAAAACATCTCACAAGTAAGTAGGCAGGCAGTCAACAGTCCGATGAAACAAAACACGAACCATAAAAATTCATTCAATTTTTAACCGACTTCAAAAAAGGAGGAGGTTCTCAATTCGTCTGTATATATATATATATTTTTTTTTTTATGTATGTTCGCGCATAACTCTGGCAATTATTAACCGATTTGAAAAAATCTTTCTTCCATCCATTCTTCAATCCATTGATTGGGTCCCATAAAAAAATTATTGCTTAGTAATAAGTAGTTCCTAAAAAAACAAGAATGGTGACTGCGCACTGAGAGTTGCAAGAAAGCCTATATAGATGACGTTTTAGTCGCTCGGACTCGCTCGGTTTGACAAAAATGGTCATAACTCTGGCAAATATTTACCAATTTCAATGATTCTTTTTTTATTCGAAAGAAGAAACCACTGTATTGAATCTATATGAATTTTATTACAACCGGATAAGAACTTCCTGGAGGACCATGAACGATGTGGAGGAATTTATCTGGTAAAAACCATAAAACTGATGTTCTCCATTACATTGCTCTGACAATTATGAACCGATTTCGATGATTCTTTTTTTATTCGAGAGAGTAAACTACTATGATGTTTCCATGCAAATTTCATTACGACCGGATATTATTTTCTGAAGAAACATGAATTATGTAAAACTATGTAGACGATAATGTGATCATAACCTACCTAGATAATTTTACGGTTTTCGATGGTTCAATCTTTATATATGAAAATATCACTAAAAAGATTAAAATAAAATCTTTTTAAAAAAAAATTGAACCGACTTCAATATCACTGAAAAGTATAAAATAATTTAAATATTATTGAAGTTGGTGCCAAATATACACAGCAGGTACGCTAACACCAACTTCAATAATATTTAAATTATTTTATACTTTTCAGTGATATTGAAGTCGGTTCAATTTTTTTTTAAAAAGATTTTATCATTCATAAAATTTACAATCGCGCAAACGGACTTGTTAATCACTAGCGAATAGTAAAACATCATTTTTTTAAATAATACAATTTCCCGTTCCTTTTACAATTGGCCTGAACCCACCCCAACCTGTCATTGGCCCAAACTACGTGTGGGCGGGGTTTTCCCGCTCTTACGCACTTAGCGCCGTTCAAAGAAATCTGTTTGCTAAATGGGCTACCGTTCGTGTCCGTGATAGTACATTTACGTTACCCTAATTAGTCACTAAAACTTATGCGGATATACATTGTTTAGTAAACCTACATCTTTACACCCACATTGTAGGACAATCTAATTAGCAATGAATTGAACAAATATTTTCCACATTTCGAATGAAGTCTGGTTTCCTTTGTATGCTAATGTTTTGCCAAATTGTTATTTAATCAGTCGCCACACACAGGAATGACTCACAGAGTTAGGATCTTGAACTTTTGCGTGTAAAAACCGCATTTGTATAATTATATACCTACCTATCGGATTAAGAGGTGGGTGAAATTTTGTATGGCGATATAACGGTTGCTCTCAAAATCGAAGAATACGTCGAATTCTAGAAGTTTCGGAAGCTATTTGACAACAAAGCTTGTAAGATGTTTTCATACGCGATTAGAACGGTGACTAATAATTATAGTAGTATTTTTACTTTCCTAACGTTTCTAATACATTTCTGCTTCTACATATGTATAATGTATTCAACGCGTCTGAATACTAAAATCATAATAAACTGCGATATTATCTATTTACCGTAGTATATTTGTATTACTGAAATGTTCTTACTTGCGTAAACATCACAGTTAATTATTGTAAACCAATGCTAAGACTTGTGTTGGGTTTGTGTGACTAGGAGGACGTTAACTGGTAGGGCGCGGATCGACGCGATCTTTGCAAGCTGTCAGGAATAATAATAATACTCTCCTCAGTTATAATGGTGAGCATTTTCGAAGGACCCTTGCAAAACTCGTTCACTGCAATAATTAATTAAACGTACCATCACGCCCAGTTATTAGCGGGGTAGGTAGTGAGAGTTTTATCCTTACACGACTCTTCTTTCGTTTCTCGAAATTTTACATTTTGTCTCGCGTATATTCGCCGGACTTGCTAGTCTTCACCATACGATAAAATACCATGATTATTCATAATTTAATATCCCTGTACGTGCTAATGTTCGTCTATCGTAAGTACATAGGTATTATAATCTGTTTAATAAATGTTTAACGTTAATGTGGAGAGCAATCTGCAGGTTCAAAACAGATCTAAGAGATCCCACTATTGTGACTTGTAAGTTAGGATGAGCCATCAATCTAATGTATCTATTATATCGATGGGAGCTCATCAATCGAAACACCAGGTTTCGTTTTATGACTGGTTTTGCTGAATTGCCTCGTGGCTTAAACTATCGCATCGTATTAATGGCAAGAATTATAAATAGGCCTAATGTTTCCCCTACAACAGATATTGAATCGGTGAACGGGCTCAAATTACGGTACACTCAGCGGTAACTCGCGTGCGTGGTAACCAACAGATAATTTTCTAAGGCTGTAAGAAACGGAATAAGCTGGATATAAATAACCTTTAACCACATTTTCCTTCTCTGTGTGTCTTTAAATGTCACGTGAGCATAAATAGACACATCATGTGAAATTGCTTTCGACATGGAGATTTATGACTTAGGAACATCGATGCTTAGCAACGACGCGACGTTGATAGGTGCCTATGAGAAAATTGAGTAAAGTAACTGCCTATACGATTAGATCCTAGATTTAACGTTCTATAGTTCCATTTTAGAGTTCCTTTGCCAAGCCTATTGTAAGACCACGGAATAATATAAAAGACTATAATGCGCCTGTGTGTCTGTCTGGTTACTTCTTATAACCTACGCAATGGGTTTTGACCATCAGTTAAAGAATTTAAACCAACATCAAGAAATACTATCTATTTTATTATGAAAAGCAGTTTAACGAAGACCTAGTCTAAACCTAGGTTCGTCGTTAAACTTTTTTTCATAATAACACGGTATAAGTTTAGTGTGTTAGTGTCGACGTACCTACTAGAAACTAGAGACGCCATATCAAACAAGCTTTGGATATATATTTTTTTTGAGTCAGCCACAGGAGCCAGGAGCGAATATACAAATTCCTTGCAGCTCGCACAGATTCAGTTGTCAAAATATAATCAGTACATGTTAATGTAATAGAATAATCTAGATAGAACTCCGGGACTTCGACGGGCCTGGTTGGTCTAGTGGTTAGTGACCCTGTCTGCTACCCAACAGGTCGTGGGTTCGATTCCCACCTAGTGTCTGGGTGTTTTATCTATATAAGTATGTATTTACAAAAAAAAAAGTATATATGTATTAGTATCAGTTGTCTGGTTTCCATAGTACAGGCTCTGCCTAGTTTGGGATCAGATGACCGTGTGTAAAGTGTCCCAGGATATTATTATTATATTATTATTACTTAAAAATATTGTTTACACAATTGATTTAGGATGGCGTCTCTAGTATGTTAGTACATAATACCCCAATGATTATACTAATAAACTTTTAATAGCTAATAAATATAATGATTTCTGATATTTACGCGAATACTACACATTGAAATGAAACTAATTTTACGGATTATATCGCGGTTTATTCTTGATTTTAATTACCCGACGTTTCGAATACTTTACAGCATTCATGGTCACGGGTGGACTGAGGTGGTAGCTGTCCAAATGTCATAGTTGTCTTAGGGTACCCTCAGGGCTACTAATTATTATTGTTAGTCCGATCTACGCAGAAAGAGCTTACAGTGTCTTGAGGTCTTGCAGTGGAATGCTTGTCTTTGGATTTGACTATATTTATCACGGGATCCCAAGCTGGTGGTAGCACCCAGCCATCTTCTCTATTGAAATTTGGATGCTTTTTAATTTCAATATCCTCTCGAATCATCCTTGGTAGGTAGCGCTGTTCTTTTGCGAGGATTTGTGGTTTGTCAAATCTAATATAATGGCGGGTGCGATCCTGAACATGTTCACAGACTGCAGACCTTCTATAGCGTCGATGTTTAACGTCAGCTATATGTTCTTTTACCCGGCTATATGCTATATTTCAGCTATATTCCCACCAAGTGTCTGGGTGTTATTTATCTATTTAAGTATGTATTTACAAAAAAAAATGTATATAAGTATTAGTATCAGTTGTCTGGTTTCCATAGTACAGGCTCTGCCTAGTTTGGGATCAGATGACCGTGTGTGGATTGTCCCAAGATATTATTTATTTATTTATTTATTTATATGTTTTTTCTTGACATGTTGAAGCTCGGCACCAAGATGTTCCTCGTCACAGATCCCGTGTGCTCTCTGAAACAAAGATTTTCTAACGGTAGCTAACTGTGTTGGGGGATGATGAGATTCACCGTTTATATATCTATCTGTATGGGTCTTTTTCCTATACACAGTATGACTCAAGGTGTTATTGGGATTACGGATTACTAAGACATCTAAGAATGCTAGAGACACAACACGTAGCAAAAGTTCTTTCACCACTAAGAGGGCAAACAGAGGCTCACACTAGGGATTCTTACCATTTTGTTAGTGAGATTAAAGATCTATGTCTTACTGACAATGAAACAATGGTTAGTTTTGATGTCCAGTCGTTATTTACATGCCTACCAGTAGAAGACTGCATCTCAATTGTAACAAGAAAGCTAGCAGAGAAAAACATACCAGTGGGATATGCAGAACTATTAAGACACTGCCTTACATCTGGCTACCTATTGTGGAAAGAGGAGTTTTACAAGCAAGTAGATGGTGTGACGATGGGCTCACCTGTATCTCCCATTGTTGCCGATATATTTATGGAGGACTTTGAGGAGACGGCCCTTAATACTTCACCTGTTAAGCCACGATTCTACAAGCGGTACGTAGACGATACTTTCACAATATTACCATCAGACAAAGTAACTGTTTTCCTAGATCACCTTAACTCCATAAACACTAAAATCCAATTTACAATGGAGTTGGAATCAAATAACTCTCTAGCATTCTTAGATGTCTTAGTAATCCGTAATCCCAATAACACCTTGAGTCATACTGTGTATAGGAAAAAGACCCATACAGATAGATATCTAAACGGTGAATCTCATCATCCCCCAACACAGTTAGCTACCGTTGGAAAATCTTTGTTTCAGAGAGCACACGGGATCTGTGACGAGGAACATCTTGGTGCCGAGCTTCAACATGTCAAGCAGGTCCTGCATGATAACAAGCTCCGAGTACCGCGCCGCCGTCACTGTGAACGTGTCAAGCCATCCACAGTCGAACGTATGCCTGCTGTATTGCCATATGTTAGAGGGGTAACAGACAAAATTGGCTATATCTTAAAGCGAGCTTCAATTAAAACATTATTCAAGCCACCAAAGAAGATTAGTCAGTTTTTACCATCAGTCAAGTGCCATATACCTCTACAAGATGCAGGAGTATACAAACTGGATTGTGACTGTGGGCTCTCATACATCGGGCAAACAAAACGATCAGTAAAAACCCGGGTAAAAGAACATATAGCTGACGTTAAACATCGACGCTATACAAAGTCTGCAGTCTGTGAACATGTTCAGGATCGCACCCGCCATTATATTAGATTTGACAAACCACAAATCCTCGCAAAAGAACAGCGCTACCTACCAAGGATGATTCGATAGGCTATTGAAATTAAAAAGCATCCAAATTTCAATAGAGAAGATGGCTGGGTGCTACCACCAGCTTGGGATCCCGTGATAAACATAGTCAAATCCAAAGACAAGCATTCCACTGCAAGACCTCAAGACACTGTAAGCTCTTTCTGCGTAGATCGGACTAACAATAATAATTAGAAGACCTGAGGGTACCCTAAGACAACTATGACATTTGGACAGCTACCACCTCAGTCCACCGTGACCATGAATGCTGTAAAGTATTCGAAACGTCGGGTAATTAAAATCAAGAATAAACCGCGATATAATCCGTAAAATTAGTTTCATTTCAATGAGCTAATAAATAAATTCCGATGAAAAAGAATCGAGATTAGAGAGAGAAGATTTTCTCAAAATTGTACTTACATGCATTCAACATCAAATAACTGTGATGATTGCAACTTTCTATCAATCTCTAAAATGGTTGGGTACTTGTATTGCACGAAAATTGCACGCGATCTCCACGGGCATGACTTGACGATGGTCAGATATGACGCACATTGTGAACATCAGAGATATTAAATTGTTATTATAGACAAATTACTTGCAATAAACGGACTACAAATAGTTATCAATTACCACCTTCAATTTTAGAGACCATTTGGTGAAAGTTCAGGAAGTAAGTCATCGATATGAACAACCACAAACCAAATAAAAACTGTTTACCTTATACGTTCTGTGGGAATCTAGACAATTTAACTTAGTAACAATATAGATAACATCCACACATCCAGTTCACAGACGCGACTCGATATCATTTTAAAACAACTGCGAATTCCAGACCACTACGAGACCACACTTTTTTAAACTAATCAATAATGCTAAAGCAATAAAATATTTAAAAAAAATGAACCGACTTTAATAACACTAAAAAGTATAAAATAATTTAAATATTAAAGAAGTTGGTGTTAGCGTACCTGCTGTGTATATTTGGCACCAACTTCAATAATATTTAAATTATTTTATACTTTTCAGTGATATTGAAGGCGGTTCAATTTTTTTTTAAAAAGATTTTATAAAAAGCGACATAAAGTCATCTATATAGGCTTTCCTGCAGCTTTCCTGCGCAGTCAACATTCTTGTTTTTTCAGGAAATACTTATTACTAAGCAATAATTTTTTTATGGGACCCAATTAACGGATTAAAGAATGGATGGAAGAAAGATTTTTTCAAATCGGTTCATAATTGCCAGAGTTACGCGCGAACATACATAGAAAAAAAAATACATATATACAGACGAATTGAGAACCTCCTCCTTTTTTGAAGTCGGTTAATAAAATAGTAAGCTATTCATTAATTATTATTCTATTTTCAAGGTGGACGTCTTCCAGCTTGGAAGGTGGACCTTACGTCGAAAATAGGGGGACGTGGGAGACAAACCAGCGCCACATCTTCCGGGTTCGTGGTCGCCACTCGAGAACCTTTCTTCCCCATCGTTCATCGCTTTTTCGAGCGATGTGGCCTAGTAAGATATTGCTTGACTGTAGTTTCACCTGATGGTAAACTATGAAGCGAAGTGGTGTTCCATAACGGGATGATATAAATTAATAAAACAAGGATCCTTCATCAGTAGCCTCGCGGGAGTAGCTACACTGACAGTTAAAAAGGACGAAGCGGAAGTCGGTCTTTTGAGGTCGTATGTATAAATAGCTAGAAGATAAGAGTCAGTTTAACCCTGATTTATCGGTCAGGGTGTGCCGCAACCGAGAGTACTCTGTCGTTTTGGATATAGCAGTAATATTTATCGCTGTAAGCGGCAGTAAATTTCTGTGTATTATGCAGACCTGCAGGCAAGGGCGCTCGCTAATGCACTTTATCGCATACGCTATTTCACAAGGGCCATTTTTAGGTCACGTATACGGTGTGCAAGAGGGCACAGACACACGACTACACGCAACAATTGCTAGAATAATACAACAGAGCAGAAAACGTGTGGTGCAAAATTCGTGGGTACGAATGACGATAGCGACTAAAGATTTGAATATTCAATAAACTTAAATGCAAGTAAGACTTTCGCTAACCAAACGTTGAGGATGGCTTAGTTTTATAAGTCACTAAAGCATATTTTTATCTAAATTGACTTCACCAGCAAACATTCCCCGTATGTATTTTTCTGTATGGGTTGGTCTAACTTATTTACCAATAAAATTATGCTAAGTTTCATTGACTTATTTATTTCCAAATTTTATTCCAAATGTTCAGCCATTCGTTTTAAATATATTTTTTTTTGCAATTCAAATGACCTATTATGTTGAAACTTCTATAGTCTAAGGTTGAAACAACGAAAATGGACTTAGTGACTTTAAGAACTAAGCCATCCTCTTTGACTTCATTATAAGTAATCTTTATTTAGGAACGAAGGTCTGAAACAACAGTCTTCTATAATAACTGAGTACAACTAAACGAGACAGGGCCATATCATCCAGCAGTCCAAACTATTGTCTCAAGCTGTCACTATGATTGATGGCGGCCATGGCATGCAATGCTTTCTATTTGTGAAGTCACCATAATGACGAACGCGCATCGTTAGCTAATGCAGGAAGCGAGCTGGAAGACCGAGTGTGTGGTTTACCTTACTTGTCACCGGAGCAAAAAAAAATGTTGATGAGTTTTTTGTTGCGTTCGAGTTTCATACCGGTTTGTGGCGAGTTTCTATAGTAGGGTAATAAGGGTAATGGGCTGGGAGGAGACGCAATTGTAAAAAATCTCTCTTGTATGGATTTTCATTCGGTTTTCACCAATAGAAAAAGTGATTCATGAGGAAGATTTAGATATACATTTATGTAATTTGTCTAGGTTTTGTGTTCATCATTATCATCATCACCAGCCGGGAGACGTCCACTGCTGAACATAGGCCTCCCCCTTGGAACGCCACAATGAACGACAATTGGCGATTTGCATCCACCGGTTACCTGCGACGCGCACAATGTCGTCTGTCCACCTGGTGGGACCCGGTTCCGGTTCGTAGTCGCCACTCGAGAACCTTTCTTCCCCAACGGTTATCGGTTCGGTACGGTTATGCTTTGTGTGAATTGGTTGAAATATAACGACAACAGCGAAGCTGCGCGGGTCAGCTAGTTCTTAATGAAGCACAATAGCAATAGGCTAGATAACAAAAAAAAATTTTTAGTCCGTCATTTAGATTATCAAATAATATTGGGCACGTATTTTGTCGATTAAACAAAAAATGACGAAGATATAGTGCTTTGAAATGTCGCGTGACGTCACGCCGGTATACAATTTTTACTGAGGCGTGACGTCAAAAGCCCCCAATCCCGAACTTAGACGCTCCATATCTTTAGCAATTTTTATTCATTTGTTAAAAAAAGAAAAATACATGTCAAATATTTTTTTATCGACTTCAAAAAAGGAGGAGGTTCTCAATTCGTCTGTATATATAATTTTTTTTATGTATGTTCGCGCATAACTCTGGCAATTATGAACCGATTTGAAAAAATCTTTCTTCCATCCAATCTTCAATCGATTGATTGGGTCCATCGATATACTATACCAACTAGATTTGCTGTCACGACCCGAAAAGTGGTCACGAAAATAAGAAAATAAGAGCTACGGAGACGGCTGTCGCTCAATTGTCTGCAATTATTATTGAACCTTATTTTATAGTATGTAAGTCATCTTTTTATATGAACATATTATTGTTTTGCGTGTACGTGTATAGTTGTGTAGGTATATGTAACCGCGACCACATTTTCGACGTCATTTTGTTCGTGACAGCTAATCTTGTTGGTATAGTATATCGATGATTGGGTCCCATAAAAAAATTATTGCTTAGTAATAAGTAGTTCCTGAAAAAACAAGAATGGTGACTGCGCACTGAGAGCTGCAAGAAAGCCTATATAGATGACGTTATGTCGCTTTTTAAAGACAAAAATGGTCATAAATCTGGCAAATATTTACCAATTTCAATGATTCTTTTTTTATTCGAAAGAAGAAACCACTGTATTGAATCTGTATGAATTTTATTACAACCGGATAAGAACTTCCTGGAGGACCATGGACGATGTGGAGGAATTTATCTGGTAAAAACCATAAAACTGATGTTCTCCATTACATTGCTCTGACAATTATGAACCGATTTCGATGATTCTTTTTTTTTATTCGAGAGAGTAAACTACTATGATGATTCCATGCAAATTTCATTACGACCGGATATTTTTTTCTGAAGAAACATGAATTACGTAAAACTATGTAGACGATAATGTGATCATAACCTACCTAGATAATTTTACGGTTTGCGATCTTTATATATGAAAATATCACTAAAAAGTTAAAAATAAAAGAGCTGGAATCTGCTGGAAGAGATTTCATATGAAATAAGCAGCACTTTTGTAAATTTTTTCCTATTAATTTTATGTAATTGTTTCCTTCTGTGTGCATAAATTGAAAAATAAATAATGAACCTTGCAAGGCAGGTTCTTTGAATGGGGTTGGAGATCGCTTTCTATATTGTTTGAAAATTGAAAACTAGAGATACCGCAGAGAGATGTATATCTCTGCCATTACAGAACCGAAAGTCATTGTCGCGGTATTTAGTATACCTACTTGTATATCTTGCATGAAAAGTAAACAAGAAATTTATTAAGTATATAGATAGGCAATATGCCTTAATAACTTTAATTATTTTTTTTCGATGCTCTAAACATCCTGCATGTAAATCAGCCTTGTCTTCGTGAAATAAACGAAGTATAATTGAGAATCAAACGAACTTACCTTGTGAAGTTTGATGTCTAATTATATGAGTTTATTGAACGAAGACAAGATACTCCCCCCCTCCCTCAATACTCCCGAAAAGTATCGAAAAAAATTGGCTCTAAAAGTAATGAAGATGGCGACTGGTTGCATGCCGTTGCCGGGAAATGAGTCAAAATAGTGAATTTTATTTTTAAAAATATGTATTTTTATCTTTAAATATGTGACTTGGGCAGCATAATATCTCGTCTGCTGCATGTAAATCAGCCTTGTCTTCGTTCAATAAACTCATATAATTAGACATCAAACTTCACAAGGTAAGTTCGTTTGATTCTCAATTATAATATCTCCCGCGTAGATGGCTTATCTTGTGAAAGATTGGTCACTGAGGTCTTATCAGCCAAGAAGTCGCTCTCTGGCGGCAAGGGAGGAATGATCGTTCGTCTCTTTTGCTGTGCGGTACAGGGTACAGCGACACTTCTATCTCAGTGGGTTATTTTTCTTCCGTATTAAATAGCTAGTGCGTTTTAAACCACTTGAGTTGCATGAGTAAAAAATTAATTAAACATTGTACAAACACGGAAGTATATAATACGTTCATAGTTTACAATAACAGAGAGAATTAAAATTACTAGAGCGTAACTAATAATATTATTGTACAGTTTATTGTACCGGCTCAAGGTACAGCGCGTGCGAGACGAATCTGGGGGTCTATTCTAGTATATCTCGATATTACGAAGTATTGAACAAACTACGAATAACGGTTCTACACTAGCCAGACTCTAAATGACAGCTGTTCTACTACCGTCAATAAACGACTGTCGATTGTTTCACAACTATTTAAAATTCCGGATTCGATATTTGAAAACCCTTCAGAAATCTGTCAGTTTTATGAAATAAAATCTTTGTGATTTCCATCAGATTCGAAAGAAATTATTAATGATTGAGTAGGTATATAGGTTTGACTAAATCAGAACCAGAAGTGGTGAATTAGAGTATGCCTCGTACCAACCAACAACCAACCAAGCTTCCGTTAAACCATGTTTAATGAATTTATAAACGTTCGTTGAATAAAACTGCAGACTCGATTATTCGCTGAAAATACGGATATTTATTGCGGCAGTTATTAAATAACAGGTATTAACATTCGATTAAGTTAAGTAGGTACTAACAGTACGCATACAATGGATGCATCGCATCAAACAATGCTAAATTCCTAATGCTCCGATGCGTGTCGTGCGGAGATTGTATTTTTTAATTGGTTTTATGCTACTGTGGACATTATTTGCAGTGTGTATAACAGAAATCGTGGAAATAAATAACATTACTCTATGGTACATAGGTATTACAACTATGGGCTCAACGGTAAGTCACTGAGGGGCTCCTGTGCCGATCACAACGGAGAGCCCGGTCTCATGTGCCGATGCGACAGCCGCGGTGGTTTTAGTGGGTAAGAATCCCACATATCCCGGTTGCCCCCACAGCTCCCGCGGATCATTTAAAGGTTCCCCCGCGAAAAAAATGTATTACAACTATGTAGCCAGAATAGCCAGAGTGTACAACTTACGTTTTGCGCTGACAGCGCGTATATTCAAGATATTTTGATTGAATCCATTGATATAATTATTGTATCAGTCAGTAACACATTGATTGCAATGATAAACAAACTAAAACTGTTTGTATCTCCCACTTCTACGTGTAATTATCCATATGAATAAATAGGGTTTTCGTTAATTAAAGCATTAGATTATATAATGATGAAGGTTCTCCAACAGAACCTTCATCATTATATAATCGGTAGGTAAAAAGGTAGCAATGTCGTAGAGAATACATCTCAACATGAATGTATGTGGAATCGCTTTAAAGAGTTTCAAAATCATACCTAAAGTCACTATGGTCTTTTTAGTCTTAGAAATTACTCTCAGGTTGCTGTTATGCATTCAGTCAGTCTACGAGTGTTTACAAATGTACTCATTAAAATAACTGCCAACAACAGCACTAGCTCGAGCGTCCTACAAATAGCCGCTTAGTTAGAGAACAATGGGTTCGCGATTTTGACATAACACGAACGAAATAGAGAGTTGTTTACGTCCGGACGTCACGTCGAACGACGGCTCGCAAAAAACGGTGCGCCTGCGCAGGTCACCGACGCTGGCGCCAGTACGGTCATGAGCAACTTGTTGCGAAACCATCGCTTTACAATATTAATTTATCGAAATGATTGATCGTAATCGTACCTTATGGTACGCGCTGAAACAGTAGTGGATGGTAAAAAGCATAGGTTCTTAACAAATCGTCTCCGATGAACGAAACATGATACTTTAGCTTCCAGTACAGTGAAGTTCATATCATATCATATTCTCAAAAGTTTCGTTATTTGACTATATTGCTCGGCTATTTTTAAAGCGTTTTCACTGGACACATTTTCTCCTATAACTTGTTGAAGCATTGTGTAGGTATGGTTGAAAAACTTAAAGAATGTTGTTTTGGTTATGTTTTAAGAAGTAAGTGACCTCTCATATGGTCAAAGCTATATTCGTGTTGTCCTTTATAGTTTCAGTTAAACGGTTGCTACTTTATTCAATACATAGAAGTTCTCACGTTGACATGTAGTCGTGTTGTTGTACAGTCCTAAGAATCCATGCAGTCCAGATTAGTATATTTCGATATTTTTTTTTACTTCTTATAATTTATAACTTCAACGTTATGTTGGTAGATCAAATTAACTCATAATTCCTTATATACGAGGAAATAAATCTAAAATAATGCGATCTAAATAACTATATATGATCTTGTTGAACATACGGAAGATAAATATCACGGAAACTATTCTCCCACAGTTGTGTAGAAATCTACCGATTAGTAATAAAACGACACACTTTGCGACTGCCACATAATGGAATTATCAGCGGATACGGCCTAACTTTACAATCAAGCTGCGATAATGTACGGCGAAGTTATGTGTGTGAACACCGATCATTACAACTTTAACATCACATATTCGACATGGCATGATACAATCCTCTACGCTTCTATGTTATTGACACCATTACGAATCGCATTAAAAAGCCTGAGAATGTGATTATTTTTTTCGCTATTTTAACAAGCGCACTGCTTGCCAGACTGAAATAAATAAATAAAATCTATACAAAGAAGCCACGTCTCTATTTGTGGCCTTTAAAGTAAAATGGCTGTACCGATCTAAATAGAGTCCATCATCGATGGAGTCCATGATAGGAAAGAATATGGGCTAATATTTGTCAAAACTAATTACGTGAAGGATGAAGTCGAAGATAACAGCTAGAATTCTATAAAATCCATAACTATGTTAAGACTTCGTCAAAAGTTGTTCTGTTAGGCTATAAAGCTCATTTCGTGCTTATCTAGAAGATAAGGTTAGTATAGCGTAGCGCAGTTGATCCGTAAGGAGCTATCGGTGTCAAATGGGGACTTTCTCCAGTTGACATCAGCTCGCGTGCAAATATGTTTATCTTGTATTAGACATCGTTAGAAAGTACGATTTGAAATGCAACTTTTTGTTTCCACTGCAATTATGGTGGCAGGCGCATTGTGCCTTATGAAGACGTTGCTGACTTGAACGCAATTGGTAAAGAATCTCTTTTGGATACTATTAAAGTTTCAGCTGTGTTTGTCATGGTTATTAGTTGGTCGACAGCAATAAACCGGCTGTTTGCTCATTCTAATATACAGATCTACACAAATCAATTAGTCCTGTTGTATTTCTTTAAATAACATAGCTAGCAACATATTATTACTTACTTCACCTAGATACTGAAATTAAAAAAAATCCCGACACAACATATATTTTTCTATTCAAACATTTCTGAGAACCATCATAATGAAACCAGTTTTTAAATTAAAAAAAAATACATTCAAAATCGAAAATTCAGAATTTTTTTTCGCAAATATTATTGGATTCAAATCTCAACTTACAACTCATATCGGCTTTGATGCAACAATGAGACGATAATGACATATCAGAATTGGGGTCAGAGGTTTGTGTGAGTCATCCTGCGAAAGCTGTATTGTCACAAGATGCCTCGAGGTTCGGAGTAATGCTCGCCACGCCACAGTGCAATCACAATGTGATACAATTTCGAAATTGTAAATGTCTGAATGATGTGGAAATTTGGTCGTATATAATATAGCCAGACATTCGTAGTGGAAATCGAGCTGTGATTTTTAAGATTAGCCTTTGAGAATATTTCTAAAATAATTATTCGTATAAATAATGTTCCAATCAAAACAAGAAAAAATAGCAGCCTAGTTTGCTAGTTAGATATCTCATAAATACTTCTACGCCCGTCACCAATTTCTCTTAACTAAATTCTAATTTTCAATACAGGTAATATTTTTTTTCTTAAAACTTTGCATGAATAACGGCATACTTCTACGTAATGTCACCCTTTACGCCCTAATTTTTAATTCATTTAATATATGCATTTCTTGCTAAACCCTGTGGACATCCAAAGGTATTGCTTAGTTCTCCTTTTGCCTCTCTACAAAATACATTTTCTTACCTGGCTGCACAAGATTAGTGAGCCCTTTGCTTCTTCGGTGTATTAAGGACATTGTTTATGGTTTGTTTTGAGCAACAAAAACAAACTGTAGAGGTCAATGTACCACACCGGCAAAGCCCATTTTTTTCATTCATCACCGACAATGCACTATGCCAGCATGAAGTTGCATAATGCCAGGTATATTTTCGTGTAACCCATTAGCGATGGTGCAATGGGTTCATGGAATGGAATCGGTTTTGTAACATCGACGGTAGGTGGTCTCGTTGATGGGAAATTAAAGCGTTGTTTGTGTTGTGACGGTCGAGATAATTAATCATGATAATGAACGAGATTGTTCGCTGCTGTTGCGTTACACTGACAAAATTGTGGCAAATTTGATAGCTGTAATGAATTTTGGTATTACATTTGGTATACAATTTGATAGCTGTAAGTGCCAAAATTCACCAAGTTGGGTGTGAATGTTTTATACAAGCAGATGGTCGAAGGCATTTGTAAAACAATTGAAACTTCTACACATTAATTTACTGTTGGACATATTTTGGATTTCATAAAAAAATAATATGCATCTAGATGCCATATAAATGTCACATCAGGATTGAAAATAGCAATTTTAAATTCTTGTG
This sequence comes from Furcula furcula, assembly GCA_911728495.1. Lineage (NCBI taxonomy): Eukaryota > Metazoa > Arthropoda > Insecta > Lepidoptera > Notodontidae > Furcula > Furcula furcula. The sequence goes on along the minus strand of OU452247.1, from coordinate 28,433,179 downwards.
TTCTGGTTATTATATTCGTTGTTTCATTAATTCTTAATCTCAGTGTATTGTAATTTTCTATTTCTCCAAGATTCCATTCATTTGGTAAATGTGCTGCACTCACATAAACTTAGAACCTGATTGTACTTAAGTACATTTTAGCAAATATGTAAAATGAGTTTTATTCCCTGAAGGATGTACAAAACTACGCAGTATACATACTACGTTGTACACTGGCTGACGTCTTGCCAATAGTAATTCATCTTATGCCGTAACAAGGACAACAAAGAAGCACATTATACGTATGTTATGCCTGAATTTACACAAGTGCATTAGCCATTGTAGGTAATAGAATATTTGTACAACTCATTTACCGCTCAACGATGACTGAACATAGAAGGTTTTGCAGAATTTTGTTAATGCAAAAAATATTGTCCGTCATGGCGCATTAGTTTAACCGTTGTGGTCTGAGAGAAGGCGGACGTGGAGACGGAACGAATGCTGCGACCTTGACAAGTACGTGTAATGCTGAACCTAGGTCTAGAACTCTAGACTTAGCTGACAATAACTGGATAGTAATTTTGGACAGATTTTATACAGTTCTTTATTAGACATATTTCAAACAAGACCGATGTCAATTAATCCCGCATCCGAGACCACGGCAAGTGGTGAGGACAGTGCTCTGAGAGCTTGAGAGGAGATGGAGTTTGACCGAAAAGCGCAGCGAAACATCTCCGGACAGGACAAAGTGGTCACGATCGCGTTGAGATATTGAAAAGAAGAAAAGAAAGATCCGGTGATAGAAAGTATAATATAAGATTATAGAATATAATAAATATCATGATAGGAATACAGAAATGTATAGAAGCTATTTAAATATCGAGTAAGTAACTCTCTCACATCGCTCGCTTAATTAATTTTATCAAAGAGTTAAAATTGATACGTGGTTTAAATAAAAAAAAAAACCACGGACATAGAGCAGAGTGAACGACTGACCTTGAGAATAATGAAATTCAAACCTAATTTCGTTACGGAGCATGAGCAAATCTAGAAATTACTTGGCTATTTAATGATATATTTATTCATTTCGTAGTTTTGGACTTCTTAAACATAATATGTATAAATCTAGTGGTAATAAAGATGTAAATCGTATTAATCGTAGTTTATGCACCAAGGGGATAAAGTAGTGTCTTATGTCGCGGGCGTTAAATTGAATCGCGAGCACAACGAAGGATTCTAGCAACTCCCGAGCGCAGCGAGGGAGTATAAAGTTAACTCCCGAGCGTAGCGAGGGAGTTAATACTAGAATCCTGAGTACAGCGAGGGATTTAAGCTCGCCCAAGACAAAGACACCTTTATCCCCGAGGAGAATACACTACTTTTCACACCTACTGCGAGGTAATAAAATACAAACATTGTTAGAAATTAAATAATAATAATATCTTGGGACAATCCACACACGGTCATCTGATCCCAAACTAGACAGAGCCTTTACTATGGAAACCAGACCACTGATATTACTAATTAAATAGTTAAATAACACCCAGACACTTGGTGGGAATTGAACCCACGACCCATCGAGTAGCGGCCATGGTGTCTAATCACTAGACCAACGAGATTGTTAATAATTTCAAAATAGTGATTTGCAGCGTTAACGCTTTAGCTACAATTTTTTTTTCTAGAACACTGGGTTCTGCTCATCGTGCCCGGTTAGATTTTCAAATATTTTTTCATACAGTTCTTTGCTTAGAGTAGTGTTATACCTGTGGTAAAAGTGTTGAGGAGTTTTCGTTTGACGTTCGAAATTCAAATCACATTATTACCCAAGGGAGTTTAGTACAACATTATTACCCGGCTAGACTATAGGGATATAATGAGGTACTTTATGTCATCTTTATATGACACATAATGTGACATTATAGAGCAGGTGGTGTGAAAAATTCAATATTATTGTCAGCATAATTTTTTGCATAGTACAAATATATAGGTAATTTTTTACTGGGCAAATGTATCTTCAGGGAAACCTACAACGGATATGATTATGTAGGTACAATGGAAAAAATTAAGCCCCTGGTAAGACTACTTACTATCTATATGGAAGGTAAATAAAATCTTTTTTTTTAAACATTGAACCGACTTCAATATCACTGAAAAGTATAAAATAATTTAAATATTATAGAAGTTGGTTTTGTTGGAATAAATATAAAGGATATGCTTGTTGGTGGAGAAACTGAATTTATTAAAGAATAACAAAAATAAGAATTGGTAAAAATACGAATAGTTAAAAAGCTGACAGAATAGACATCTGATTTCTTTTTTAAAATTGTCTTTAACTTTTTAAATATAAAACAACTATATAACTATATAGGTCGTATTACAACATGCTCCCTTAAAAAGTTAACAGAAATTAACATGCTCCCTTAATTCTAAGGTATATAAACCATAATAGAAACACTAAGACATACCCATATGCTTAATACATTTGTGATGTTTTGTTGGCCCTAAAGGCTTAGTTAAAACATCAGCAGGTAGTTTATCGGTGGGCATATACTTTAGTTCTACTGTCTTGTCACTAACCTTCTCACGAATGAAATGGTACTTTACGTCTATATGTTTTGTCCTGGTATGATGTACAGGATTCATGGCTAACTTTTGGGCACTCTGACTATCCGTGTACAATACAACATTAGGACACTTACTTGTAATATCGTATACCAATCGTTTCAAGTATATTGCATCCTTTACTGCCGAAGCTAAGGCCATGTATTCTGCTTCTGCTGAGGAAAGAGCTACCGTAGGCTGCTTTCTAGCTTCCCATGAAACAGGACCTGAGGCAAGCTCGAAAAAGAATCCAGTATATGACCGTCTGTCTGTGGAACAATTGGCCCAATCTGCATCTGAAAATCCTGTTATTGAATCAAGATTGCCCTTAGAATAAGTGATACCATAATCTTTGGTATGTTTTAAATATCTAAGACACCTTTTAGCCATATTCCAGTGAGATTCGTCATAGCATGAATTAAATTGGCTTAAATAGCTCACAGTATAGGCAATATCTGGACGAGTATTTACAGCCAAAAACATTAAACATCCAATCAATTCACGATAAGGAAACTCACTACACTCTCTTCCGCCATGTTCAAGATTTTTCTTGATGAGCGGGGTTGAGACATCTTTACAATCGATCATATTGAATTTCTTTAAAACTTTGTCAATATACGTACTTTGGCACAATTTTATTCCATTGTTATCACGATTAATATTTATTCCAGTGAAGAATTTTATTAAACCAAGATCTTTTATTGAGAAAAAATTCTCAATTTGACTTTTGAAATTGTCAAGCGTCTCTTGATCTTTGTAAAGAACGACGAGGTCGTCAACATAACATGCCAACACCAAAGAGTCTTTGTTCGAAAATCTTTTTATAAAAATACAGGGCTCTGTTGTTTGCTGAAAATCAAGATTAAGTAAAGTCTCCTTGAGCTTCGTATTCCACGCTCTTGGTGCCTGCTTTAAACCATATAGTGATCGTTTCAGCAGACAAACTCTTGATTCTTCCCCTTTCCGAACAAAACCTTTCGGCTGTGTCAAGTACACTTCTTCTGCTAAATCTCCATTTAAGAACGCTGTATCGACATCAATATGTCGCACATTATAGTCTTCTTGCACTGCAATTGCTAACAAGGTTCTCAAAGACGAATTACGTACAACTGGAGCAAATGTCTCGCTGTAATCAACACCTTCTTTTTGTCGAAATCCCTTTGCTACTAAACGTGCTTTATATTTGACTATGTTACCGTCTGCATCACGCTTTTGTTTGTAAACCCACTTGCATGGAATACAAGTTTTATTACTTGGTTTGTCTACCAAAATCCATGTGCCCTTTTTGAGAAGAGCATTGTACTCTTCTTTCATAGCTAATATCCAGTTATCTCTATCATCACAAGTGGTAGCATCATGATAACTATATGGATCATCACAATCATCATTTAAAAGAGTAGTATAAGAGAAGTAGTTTGGAGGTTTGCGAACTCGTGAAGGATATCGCCTTGAAGAATCATCATCTACCCTAGATTCATTTGAGGAATCTGGAGACAAATCAAACTGCTCACCTGATTGTTGATTATTATCGACAACATTGGCCTCTACACCTACTTCGTTCTCCTCTGAAGTATCATCAGCATCCACAAAAGAAGCATCCGAAATATCAACATTTATGTCACTACTCCCAGAAGTAGATGGTAAGTTTTCTTCTCTTCTAGCTCCTGATGAAGATGATGTCTGAGAAAATAATTTGACAATGTCAGAGTTCACAGTACATATTGGTGCACTTTTATTATCCTTTAATCCAGTAAAATTATTTTCAAAGAATGTTACGTCTCTCGACTTCAACAACCTTCTTGGACATGAGGCATTCCTAAACAAATAGTTTTGAGGATTATCTGAATATCCTACAAAAATTTGTTCCTCCGCTTTCATATCTAATTTGTTCCTTTGACCGGACGGAACATGAATCAGTGCTCTACATCCAAAGACTTTTAGGTGAGACAGATCAGGTTTTATGTTAAACCACATTTCATAAGGCGTCTTACCTGTGAGAGCTCGATGTGGTGAACGATTTTTTAAGTAAACACTCGTCTCTACTGCTTCTTGCCAATAGGCTTGTGGAAGAGAACAGTGTGACAATAGAGAGCGAGCTTTTTCTACTATACTACGGTTGCATCTCTCACTAACCCCATTCTGTTGAGGGCTGTAAGGTGCCGTGGTTTGCCAAATAATTCCCTGTGATTCTACAAAGTCTGTCATTTCTTTGTTGAGAAATTCTGTCCCATTGTCGGAACGCATACTCTTTATTTTTGTGCCAGTCTGTCTTTCTACAAATGATTGAAAAGCACAGAACTTCGTCTTAACGTCAGTCTTAGACGACATACAATATACAAATATAAATCTTGTATAATCATCAACAAAAATTATAAAATATTTATTACCTTTGAACGAAGTTGTTTGCAGAGGTCCACACACGTCTGTGTGGACAAGCTCCAAAAGTGATTTAGCCTTCACATACTTCAAACTTTTAAAAGGTTTTCTGGCTTGCTTACCCTCTATACAAGGTATGCACGGTTCTTTATCAACTACTGTGTACTCCACGCCGATAGCTTGACCTTTTCTAAGTAGGTCCATGCCAATTCTGCAAAGATGCCCTAACCTTTTATGCCAAAGCTGAAAGTTAGAACAGTCAGAGTGCACATACTTAGCTGAAGGAGTATTGGACATATTAACTTTACAATCTAAAGTATATACCCCATCACAAAGAGAACCCTTAGCTAATATTTCTTTAGTAAGAACTTCATCATTTTTCTTACGCGTATAATATATGATACAACCTTTTTCGTTAAAAACTACAGAATAACCTTTATCTACCATAACCTTAACTGATAGTAAATTACAACTCAGATGAGGAACATGGGCTACATTATCTATTTTATCTGCTAATGAGTCAGTTGAAATAGATACATCACCAACTCCTACAACAGCCACTTTCTGTCCGTTAGCCACAGTAATCATTCCACCTTGTACTGGTTGATAACTGCCGAACCACTCACGATGTGGAGTCATGTGTATAGTTGCACCGGAGTCTATAATCCATTTCCGATCTGTCAGTGATGGTGCTGAGAGAGCCATTCCCTCAATGGAAGCCTGTTCCACCATCTCAGTTACTTGGGAATCTGTGCTTTGAACCTCTAGGTTAGTTGTCACACTCAACGCCCCCTTCTTATCATTTTTCATTGTACATTTTGGGCTTTTGTGACCTGGTTGCTTACACTTATAACAGATTATAGGCCTTTTCTTTTTAGTAAATTGAGATTCCTTCGATCGCAGTGCAACCACCTCTTCTTGAGGGGTGTCTTTTGACAATTCGTTTAATAATCTAGTCTTGACCAGTTCACTACTAACAAGAATATTGGAATTCTCTAGGGCCATAATTAATGGTTCGTATTTTGAAGTCAATCCTCCGAGAATAATCGCCGCCAAAGAACTGTCATCGATTTTCTTTCCAATGTCATCGAGATCTTGTGCAGTACTGATAATAGCATTGATATATGATTCAATATCTTGAAAATCAGTCAAAGAATATTTATACAACTTACGCTCTAGTGAAAGTCGTCTCCCCATACCTCGATCTTCATAAGCTTTCTGCAGAGCAGTCCAAGCCTCTTTAGCAGTTTGTGCAGATCGTACATGCGAGATTGCACTTGCGTCAACAGTAAGGCAAATTTTTGATAATGCCTTCTGATCATTTCGTAATTGTATCTCTTTTGACGGCTTATCTGAATCATTGTATCCAACTATGGCTGTCCAACACTCCTCATGAATGAGTAGCATACGCATTTTGAACTTCCAAGTTGAATAACCATCTCGGTTTCTTAACATTTGTATTCCGTGAAAATTCATGTTGTTCCCCGCCATAGAGCTTCGTGCTGATAACGTGTTGGAATAAATATAAAGGATATGCTTGTTGGTGGAGAAACTGAATTTATTAAAGAATAACAAAAATAAGAATTGGTAAAAATACGAATAGTTAAAAAGCTGACAGAATAGACATCTGATTTCTTTTTTAAAATTGTCTTTAACTTTTTAAATATAAAACAACTATATAACTATATAGGTCGTATTACAACAGGTTTTAGCGTACCTGCTGTGTATATTTGGCACCAACTACAATAATATTTAAATTATTTTATACTTTTCAGTGATATTGAAGTCGGTTCAACTTTTTTTTTAAAAGAATTTATTTATACTTTTTAGTGATATTTTCATAAATAATGATTGAACCATCGAAGACGGTAAAATGATCTAGGTAGGTTATGACATCATTATGATTTCACATTATCGTCTACATAGTTTTACATAATTCATGTTTCTTCAGAAAAAAATATCCGGTCGTAATGAAATTTGCGTGGAATCATCATAGTAGTTTACTCTCTCGAATAAAAAAAAAAATCATCGAAATTGGTTTATATTTGTCAGAGTAATGTAATGGAGAACATCAGTTTTATGGTTTTTACCAGATAAATTCCCCCACATAGTTCATGGTCCTCCAGTAAGTTCTTAGCCGTTTGTGATAAAATTCATACAGATTCATTACAGTGGTTCAATCTTTCGAATAAAAAAAGAATCATTGAAATTGGTAAATATTTGCCAGAGTTATGACCATTTTTGTCCGTAAAAAGCAACATAAAGTCATCTATATAGGCATTCCTGCAGTTCTCCTGCGCAATCACCATTCTTGTTTTTTCAGGAACTACTTATTCGTAAGCAATAATTTTTATGGGACCCAATTAACGGATTAAAGAATGGATGGAAGAAAGATTTTTTCAAATCGGTTCATAATTGCCAGAGTTATGCGTATGCGCGAACATACATAGAAAAAAATATATATATACAGACGAATTGAGAACCTCCTCCTTTTTTTAAGTCGGTTAAAAATCATAACATATGACCTTGCAATGCATAAGTAAGTAGGTACATACATAATGCAGATGTAAATTAATCGCGGCGAATTTCAAACTGGGTCGTGCGTTTAGAAAGACCTTGACATTCAAACAATCTTGTTATATAATTAAGTCTTATGGTAAAATTTAAATAACATTAGGAATACTTCTGCTCAAAGTTTCTCGCAGACGCACAGAATATATAATAGTACTGCAGAGGGTGTTAAATCATAGGGTGGATGAGAAAGAAAGGCAGAGACAGGGAGACAGTGATATACAATTATAACGGAATATATACCCCAATTTCAACTCCTGAATTCTAAAATTCGAGATATGCTCACCTAATTCAGAATCCCTAAAATCCTTTAATGAATAAAATGTAAATTAATAGTGACAGGTTCCTATTCAAAGATGTTAAATTTGTAGGTATAGATATTTATATGATCAATAAATATTTTTTTTTATGTGGGAAGCTAATACGATCTCAAATTTTTTGCTGTTCTTTGAATTCTCTGTGAAACCGTGAATTCGAAAACAATGCTCCGAAACTGTTAAGTGAGTGAGACCTACTTTCTACAGCAATTTTAATGTTAAACCTTCACAGCTATCGATCTTGATATTCGTAAATCAGATAACAGTAATAATTCTTATGCAATCTAAAGTAATGATCTCCTTGAATACGGATCTTTAAACAATGGCGTAATTTCAACGAAATGCAATCACATAGCGAGAGGAGTTAGGTTGCGCAACGGTAGTTAATTGGCTGATTGTATTTATAGCCACTCATTCATTTCCTTTCAGTTTGCAAATTCAAGGCTTTCATCATCTTTGAATCATTAATATAGAACAGTACTTCAAAGATTTCGGCTGTGTTATTTGCTCTAGTTTTTACAGAATCACGTGAATCTTATCTTATACCTAGATTCTATTTTAAACAGTTAACAATATCGAGAGGGATATGCATAATAAAGATAATTTGAATTTATGGTGAATATAAATATAATATAAATATTACCTATATATTAGATAGTGTTGGTGTTGAAAATCAACATGAATCTGATGCCTAATACAAAATAAACATGTTTTATCTTTAATTTCTTAATGAGACCTAAATAGTTCTGCGAAGGGCTGTAATTTATTGTCATTAGGGTTGTTCTAGTTTTTGCAATGCAAGTGATTCTTTGATTTAGTGTATTTACACATTTGGCGATAAAACTTCTGTGTAATATTATCTTTCTCAATAAAAAAAGAAATGCAAATCAAGTAGCAAGAAATAGCCAAACCAAAAGCCTTGACATTCAAGCAATGCTAAGTAACGTTAGTTAACTGGCAACAGTGCCAAACGTGGCATGCCATATTTATATGGCATAGTGGCAAGGTCGTGCTGTGGCAAGTGGCAAGCGGCTGAAAAGACGTTTGCGCTAGAGGTAAATTCGTACATTTTCCTTTTATGAAAATACAATGACAAAATATTTGCTTTTATTCTCATTACAATAGTTGAAAGAAATTGAAAACTAGCTCCTCGAATAGCTAAAACTACTATCCAAAGTGACAAAAATAATGTATCTTTCAACGAATTTACTCTATGTGACGCGCGTTTTTGAATATTATTTTTCCTCAATACAAAACGGTGCATACTTGATCGTAATGGAAAGTGATAGCAGCTGTGCATTGAAGCACACAAAACTATTAGCGATACAAGGAAGGAATCCTCTTCTAGAGGTGTCGCTGTTCCAGCAGCCAAAGGGAAGAATTATTGTTATACAACTGCTAACACAGTGACTTCTCAAGGAAATATTGCTCACTGCAAGAACTTTACTAAAAACGTGTTTGTTTAACAATTTTAAATTGAACCAAATGTGACCACTTATCGTAACTCAAAAAGGAAGTATAAACGACAGGATATTTGGAAATAGCACAAAAAGCTTATAAGGAAATTGCCTAAACGCTTCCCGTTGTAAATGTGAAATATTTGACTGACAATTTGTAGGATTAAAATGAAAATTTGCTGTAAAATAAAATTGTACTTAAATTACGCACATCTAAAAGCTGAATAGGTCGTCTAAAATATAGAATTAACTGTATTTATATATGTATCTGTAATTACCTAATAAATTATTACGATTTTGAAAAAAATATTAGGCAAATGATCTCTGAGGATTTCATAAAAAATAATGTTAATAATTAAGATTTAATAAAGGAAGACTATCTTAATCAGTTATTTGATTGAAATATAATATTGCAACGATATAATACGATATAATCCAATACAGGTAGTTCTGTATAGATTAGTCACATTCATGCGATGAGTTTATTCAAGTTATTTGTTCATACTGTTGGCGCTCGTGGTGTCGTTGTCATTGACATAGTGCGTGATATAACCACACTGTAAATAAGTATTATGGACTGAGTCGGTTTACCTTGAGATTTAAAACTTGAACAGTTTTATTAGATTTTTCCAAGCTACGAGTGTCGATAACAATACCATTTTCTTTATCATTAGAATTGAAAGGGTGTAGACTACAGACGTAACACTTATTCAACCAAGTTGGCCAAGTGTGGGTATTAATAAAGACCATTTGAATAAATTCTAGGACATGCTTAGGTTTAATTCAAGGTGAAACAATGTTGTTAATGTTTGGTAGAACAAATAAGGCATTGAAGGAAAATTGAGAAAAAAAACTGACTAATAAAATATCCATAATAGTACCTTTGTTCCACGATGATTCACTGACGATAAATCATTCTGAACGTGCCTCAAAAAATGTAAAATTTAAAATACACAACGCAATTAGGGCTTACTTTCAAAATCCATTCGCTCACAAAGACGACAAATGACAAGACTGAAGCAAGGTTATTAGTCACGAAATGCTGAATAAAGTTACAAACATAATAATCATTAAGGTAACACAAATCGCAAGGCATAATGCCCTTGAAGAAACTCTGGAAAATAACATGTAATTAAAGAAGTTTTGTTCTTTAATTACATGTCATTTTCCAGAGTTTTTTGTAACAAAAGTAATGATCAGTTCTTTTTTTTATGAGCAATTAACAGCATGAAGAAATTCTTTTAAAGTCCTATGTTCCTACAATATAAGCATTAGGTAGGTAAATTCAGTTATTTATTATCCGTATTGAACGTATGGGAATTCCACCAAATGGCACACGGGCTAAGTTCATGAAACCGTAAAAGGGTAGACGGGTCGATAGCACGCAGCAGACGGGTTTTCATTCAGGTTATGGCATGGGCAGGTGCACAGTACAACATACTAACAATACTTATCTTTGTACGTGTAGGCTATTTACAGTCTCGAACCCGCCATGTTCGCGTCTTGCAAGAGTGCATTTCGATGTTAGCTGGATGTTGTTCGTCACGTTCACGTGAATGTGAAAAAGGTCTTTTTATTCGAGCTATGGGTGTTTAATTTATTGCTTAACATACGAAGTTCTTTTACTAAAATTCTGAAAATGAGCGAGCCGTTGATGGTCTCACCTTGCCTTCATGTGGTGGTACTAAATCGCAAGGAAGGTATAATAAAAACACGTAACTCGTGTATTGTGATATGGCTGTACACCGCAAGGCCTCAGAGAAAACCACATGTACGACAGATGGACTTGGGTACAGGGTCAAGTGTAAAGAGAGCAGCATCCGCAATGACGATACGTATCAAATTATAATTTAAAGGACGCAGCGGGAAGCCGGAGCCGGAGGTCGTTGGATTAAATCTTGTGGGCAACAACTTGGTGTAGTTGTGACTTACTGGTATAGACTGAACATCTGACTGTCTAAAAAATAAGATGATCCATGTGTCGAATGGGCATGTAAAAAACCAGCTCTGCGACTGGTGTCCATGGGCTTGTAGGTCTTCTTACTCATCGTATGGTGAGAGTAAAGGAGGAGAAGGTACTTGTGACTGCGCAAGATTTTTTGCACTAATATCTCTTGCGTAGTTGGCTGATCTTGACAAGTTTGGCCGAAACGGTCAGAAGTACATTATCATCATTTATTAACTCCTGACCCTAGTTGTACAAATCCTAGCTTGTAATGCTACAAATCATTAAAATACCCTTGAAAATTCGTCGTATACGAGTTTTAGTAGATAATATCTCAATGTATACGAAATGGAACTTGACATACTTGTCTTGGATGAAAAATGATTGAACACTGGAAAAATCCTTTACACGGGCATTCCATTCATTATACGTCTGTTAAATTAACATATTTATAATAACATAACCTTGAGGTCATACAGTGATGTGGCCGGTTGGAAATAACACGTTATCTGTTACAACGAGATTATTATCTCGTATGTTGTTTATACATCACAGTGCAGCATACCATGTGTGTGCCGATGGAAATATGCGATTGTTCTCTGGAATTTATGTTCAAGCTTTGTATAATACTTAGTCACTTAAACTTCAGGTAGGAAAGGATTTTTATTAGTCCCTACTTATAGATGAGTTTATGGAAATCTGTGCAATATACTTACCAGCTTAGATTGTTTGATTATTAAAAAAAAACATGTTATAGATATTAAAAATAAACTTTTGTAATATGTATCTAAGTATACAATCGTTTTGCCGGACTAACGTTTGCCATCACAAGTTGACATAAATATTTCGGAAGTTCGCAGTCTATACTTATAATAAAACTGTAACAGGTCCAATTCTGTACATTGAAGATATTTTGAAAATTATATTTGGAGGGCATTCTATAACCGATACTGAGGCCGAAAATGTATTTTTTTTAATTTTTGTCTGTCTGTCTGTCTGTCTGTCTGTCTGTCTGTCTGTCTGTATCTCGGCTGAGCATCACGCCTAAACTACTGGATGGATTGAAACGAAACTTGGCATGATTTGAGATCTTACTACGAGGTAGGACATAGGATACTTTTTATCCCGTAATCTAGCACGGTTCTTTTGGGAGAGAGGATTAAAGTCAAAATGGGTACTTGGTTATACGCTTGGTCCGATTTTATCATTTTTTCTTTATAATTATAATAAATATTTGTAAGGGAACATTCATAGACAGTTGTTAACAATTTTTGGAAATCGATCAGGTTAAGCAACGTTAGCTAAGGTCATTAAATAGATGGGTGACCGTTTAACCCCATTTGAATTAAACGTTTCCGTGCTTTGGAGGGCAAGTACAAAGTGGGTCCAAGTTTTTAACCGACTTTAAAAAAGGAGGTTTTGTATTCTATGCGAATGTATATTATTGAAAGTTTAGTAAACGTAAACATAGCGCGGGCGGAGCTGCGTGGGTCAGCTAGTCTTACATATAGCTATAGAATCGTTTACACTATTTCATATAAGACAATCAATCTAAGCGTATTAAATACTAAAAATGCTTATAAAATTAAGATAAGACATAAACCGTTTGATCTGGTAGCTAATAAAATAAATCACAAATAAAATGAATTATTTGATAAGCTCGATGATATCGAAGAAAACATTATAATATTGACGTAACTACTCAGAATTGTAAACGAAACCAGTAACTTGTTTAACGTAATTTTAATCTGCAAATTAAATTCTAAAGCAGTCCTATTCTACGCAATGTAAACCATCCTATGGCCTGCAGTAATACAGAAGATACTCATCTAGAACAACCTCCACAACTGGGTCACTGGTATGTGAACCAGTTGAAAAGATATTAGCAATCAAATGTGTGACTTCATGGGCCGGTCACGGCTAAATATAGCCGTAGTACGTTTGTCAAATAAACCAGTGTTTATGTCTGAGGGGGATTACTGGTAATCGGCTTATGTAGATCTATTTGTTGGACAAATAGCTTTGCTTGTGCCACTGAATTTACATGCAAATAGATGCATAACGTCAAGTGGGTGATGGAGTAGATTCAGACATGAAAACGATTGAAATACTTCAGATTTAGTGAAAGAAATTATTAGTTGATATTAGTTACAATTACAAAATATGTAATGAATGATTATGAATATGTTATTAACTAGTATTTCAGGATTTTGTAGGCTGTAGTCAGCATTCATCATTCAGACATAATTGCAAGGCTAAATATAAATATCATCACCCTGTTGTTACTACCCTTCATTTTTTAATCCTGTCAGTCTTTTACGTATAAACACGAATCCTTTGATTGTAGGATTGGTCTTGGTCGAGTTGACAAGTTGCAACTTATAAAGGTCAATAAATAGATTATGACATTCAATGTAACATGAGCTATGAAATTTGCAGATGCTACAACTTTTTTAGACGGCCCAGGAGTGAGTACTACCATTCTGGAATTCAAGAATCTGTATTATACTTGATAATATACTGAAAATACAGAATAATGAAATTTTTATTTGTAGCGTCTGGTGTAAAGAAGGTCAGCATTCTGATATGGTTACAAGGTCGAAAACAACATCTTAGGACCGTTGTCCTGATTTGTGAATAATTTACATTGCCTGATGTTTTACTGCTCATACATGGTAATCAAAGTCGAGAGGACGCTAATAATACTCTGTCTATTCGATATTTTCTTAAAATTTTTCTGTTTCTAGACCCATACCATTTCCAACTCCTAACAATAAAGCACTATTTACAGTATTTGCAATGCATAAAATGAAATTAGCAATTCACTATACAGCCTATTAACGAGTTTGCCAATCCGATCCAAATGATCGCTTACTACGAGTATTAGTTGGTAAGTAAACGGTTGCGCAACCCAGCTCTGGGAATAGACGACCGGTTTGTGCTGCTAGGATTCTAGAGCTGCCAATCGATCTGTGATCAGGTCACACTCAACGTACATAGTTCTTAAAAACATTATGTAGAATTCAATAGGTACCTAATGTCCGTCTATACAGTTAAGAGTTATTAGAAGAATGGATAAATATCTCAAAACCAAGCGTAGTTTGAGGGAGTAAATGGAGAAACTAACCTGTCTCATGGTACATATATAGATAGACAATTCTTTATTGCGCACAAACAAACAGATACAAAAAGAATAAGACACAAATTAATAAAAAATGCAACAATGGGCGGCCTTATCGCTAAAAGCGATCTCTTCCAGGCAACCTTTGGATGGAGAGGAAAATAAAGAAGTTACAAAGAGCAGAGGGTGCGCGCACTCGACATGAATAGGTAACATTAACACAAAGACACATAAAAACACATATGTTGTAAACTATTATAATATATATTCATATGAGTATAATATATAAACATACATCAAATAATACTATTATAAACATACATAAATCAGTACGTACTAATATAACAAGAAAATTACACAAATACCGATTAACTTATTCCGCCAAATAAAACTTCTTCACTAGATCTTTGAAAATTGGCAGTGACGAAGCACGCCTTATAGAAACGGGCAAGGAATTCCACAGGCGAACCGCCTGCACCGTGAAGGATTTGTCATAGAATCAACTGCTATGTAAGGGCATCGTAAGACAAAGGTTTTCCGAGGACCTAAGACTATAGGTGCTAGAATTCGACAAATAATCGAAACGTTCCATAAGATAAGAGGGGGTGGACGGGTTAAACAATATATTATAGAGAAGAGATAAAATGTGAAGATTATATATTTAATTAACAGTAGGTAGAGTACTCGAGGCTATCGTCTTTTACGTCTTTCTTATAACTAAGTCATATAAAAATACGTACGAAATATCAACTATAATTATCAACCATCTTTTAAAGGAATAAATAAGATTCAAAGTTTTAAGAGTCCGTCACTTGCAATGTTTATCTGGGTTTAAGTAATTCAGTTTCCACTCGTTAACGAGTCGATGAAACCAAGGCGTTAAACTCTCTAACTCCGCGGAAGACTATCTAATTAGGGACAGTGCTACCAACAGCATAACAACTTTAATTAGAGATAATGCCGGTGAGTTAGCTGCCAATTAGAACCAGCTCAGCTTCCTACCGCACATTGTACAAGTAGTCCACGGGGTCCATGAACTGTGATTAGTGATAAAATTGCACAGATAACAGCTAAGTTTCTGCAGAACCATTTCTTATACCCTGTTTTACAAGTGAATGAATCGTGTGAAGCAATATTAACCCGAACTAGGTTAATACTTGAAAAATTATATGCGCATTATGAATGCATTATGACACGTGTTATATGCCAAAGTAATTTTGTATCAACTTATCAAGACTGAACCGATCTCCGGCTACTACAAGGAAGTAGTAGGTACCTGTTTTTCTAAAACTAGATTTTTTATTAATTTGTAATTTTAGACAAATTAATAAAAAATCTACGCTACCGAAAAAACGTTATCACAAATAACCATTCCGTTTTATCTTATGTATGAGTTTTTACTATGTATTTGCAACAGGAAAAACATCTGCGATCTACCTAATTTATAGTACTGAAATTATACTGTAACTAATGAATAGCGCCTTTACACTTGTTGTAAGTGACAATAATATAATAATATATGACAATAATTTTAGGCATATATCATGACATCTTTAACTTAAACGTTACTTGTGTGATTTCTCTCAATCGTATACCTATATTATTCTTTTGAAATCACTTATAAACTCTTACATTAACATTTTCTTTTGTTTTCCTCTTCTTTCGTTTAGAAAGCTTCTTTTTTAACCAAACATGCCTCCAAAATATTAAATTTTGGAGCATTTGCTGTTTAAAAATCTTTTTAATCCGTTTGCTGGTTAATGCTTTCTATAACATTAACAGCCATCCATCAATCAGTATACGGATCACAAGATCAATCACTCGTTGCATCAAGTGCAAAGTACAGACTCGGCCTGCGTTTGAGAGGTTCTGAAGTTTATCGGTTCACACTCCATAAAGATGTCGGCGTACGGACTATCCCATAAAATAGTGAAATGGGCTCGTATAAAATAAGTGCTAAACCCCATGGAACGTACAGAAAATAACTAAGCCTCGGGAAAGTACGGATTTGAATTCTTCACATAGAAAAAGTTAAACTTACAAGATAAAAATCGGCGTAAAAAAGAATAATTTCTTTACCATGCTCATCGGCAGAAAATGTTCAAAATGGCTATGTAAAAATAATGTAAACAGCAGGTGTAGCACGGAACTTGGCAGATTGGTGTGAGTATGACGTAGTATTTCACATTTTTGTATACAAAATGACGTTTCGGTGTTGAAAACTATGTAAGAATCCACTCGGATCTGTGAAGGAAAACTTGCAAGTCTGATAATTAACCATGCCTATCATTGAAAACGTTGTTTTGCTTCACGAACCTAATTTCAAGGAAATTATTTATCTTTAATTTTATTTAAAGGTAGTCCACCAGCTTAAAAACGTCAGACGTCAGACTTGCAGGCGAAAGATTATATTTATGGGTAGGTAATTAAACTAGAAACCTGCAGGAACGATATCAGAAAAAACACTTATCACTTTTACGGGCATACCGGTGATAAAATCGTATAATTAGCGTGGTTTGAACATTAAGCCCACATAACCACAGCTATTACATAAAGATACTGAAACTATATACTTACTACATACAGTTTATTTTTCCAGAAATAAATTGATTCAGATGGTGACGAACCGATTTTATCATTAGTACTACATCGTCCCTCGTTACTTGAGCCATTACGTAGTTTATACTAATTAATTTATCCTACTACCTATAGAGATAAATCAATGTTTATATTCTGTTTTTGGCCAGAATGAGCAGTCAGTTTCTTGCGCAACCTATGTACCTGACTATGTGCCTGATATATTCCTCTACGGGTTTGTTACTTACTAACGTGGGTATCGAATATTTTTCAACCCACAATTCATTATATTCGGTGTATACTGTATACACAATAATAACCGCATATAAATACATCGCGTCTCTTCTTGTGTTCCATGTAAGCCCACACGCCTCGACGGGTTCAGTCAGACAGTTATTTCAATGAAATAAATCCAGTCTTATTTATAGCGTCTAGACCTAAATCCAGACAAACTGGTAGGTGAAGAACGGCAAAACGTCAGACATGCAGGCGGAAGATTATATTTAGCAGAGACTGTAGGTGTCGAAGCTGTGGACGAAAGAATATTATGAACAGTGAATTTTCCTTTTGATCATAGATTTGGGATTTTCTTACTAAGTTTTGGTAGAGTTTAGTTTTAAAATATTGTATTAAACTTAGTCTTGATTTTTTTTATCCGGGAGTGATAAATGGGAAATAAACACTTTTCTTGTAGATTCTTACTAATTACTCTTTTAAGTTTAAGGCAACGTAGGTATCCTTGACTTACACGAAATAATACGTATCCTTTTAGAAGTTTTCTTTTCCTAGCGATATGAATGCCATGATCACTGAATGCCATGAGTTAAAAATATATATTATTAGTAAAACAGTGGGTGATGAAAATAATAAGCAAGATCTTCAAGGGCTATTTGTCTAGCTAAGTACCACCCAATTCGAGCCAGGTTCACCCACTTCATCATATTTGTATTATAGACGGAAAATGTCGACGTCAATTAGGTACGTACCTGAAGGCGTAAAATTACGAATATTACCAACGACACCCCATATTCGTGGTTCAGTGACTCGATGGTACCGGCCCGACTGGTTCCGGCGAGCCCTGCCGTTGGCGCGCTAAATATGGACCTGATGCAGGGTTAACAGATCTATCTTTAAAATAACACAACACTTGTGTATACCTACTGACCTCCTTGCTTTCAATATAGGTCGAAATATAGCCGTAGCTAATACAGACCACCACATCTAGAATAATGGGATAATCTCAGCTGTATTGTAACGGAGAATTTTATAACCTGTTCTGCGGTTGTAACAGTTTAACATTGCAACAACCTGCCATTTGCAGATTACTCCACTTGGATCATTGAGACTTGGATCGACACTTGTGGACCGCATTTAGGTGCATCTCATGCACCCCCAATTATTTCCTCTATTCATTACTATGTTGGAGACCAGTCTTCTTTAACGTAATGAGTTGTAAAGTTACTACATTATTATAGCTATTTAGTCTTAGTTCAATAGCTATCATTGAGCATTGACCTATCACGAAAAGAGAATTGCGTGGTCAGTGTGCCACTGTGATCTTAGATCGGTCATGCTCGCCATCGAAAAGTTTTTGACTGTGGCGGCTTCGTGTGGCGGGTCATCCCCTTCCCTCCAATATGGTTGAGGGGAGTGATGGCTGCTGCTCGAGTCAAATCGTGCGCGGGTGCTGCTTGGGGGGACTGGTCCGACTACTATCCCTTTGGCTTTTTAGTTTGTTGTACTTTCGTCGTATTTTATTATTTTTTTCTGTCTTATTTGATCCTTTGAACGGCAAGACACACTGTCGCTCTGGTCTAATATTAAAAGACACACTGTTTAAAAAAAAAGTGATAAAATGATAAGCCCGCTGAGTTTCTTGCCGGATCTTCTCAGTTGAGGCCGCGTTGTGATCCGGTGGTAGCTTTTCTTTTAAAAAAAAATACATGACCTTTCAAAAGTGCTAGCGCTAAGCCTATTTGAAACAAACTATTTTTGAGTTTGAGTGGTCACTAATGGAAACTTTCAATTTATAACTTTCTTTTAATTATCCAGGTAAGAATAGCACACTCCCATATTCTTCCGTTGGGACTCCCAACGTAAGAGGCGACTAAGGGAAAATAAGAAGACGGGCAGCAGCGTCTTTCTATTGATTACCAACCACATAAGTATACTGCGATCCCGAAGACGTCTGCCAAGCGTAGGGATTATGGCAATTCCTCCCTTCTAAGGGGTAGGCCTTTGTTTATCAGTGGATGTGTTTCGGCTGATGAAGAAGGTAAATTTAGAATTTCAAGATTTGCAAACCATTACATTTTCCACTTCTATTAAATTAGTACTTAGTGACAACCATGGCTTACCCTCTCACTCGCGACTGCTGTGTCTCTGTAACCGGTATGAATAAAATAGTAGGCGGTGGCATCGCACTGCAACCCAGGTAATGACGAATTCAAAGGGTGTTGGTTGATTGCTATGGTCTGGGCTTATGCACTCAGTCTAAAATGAAAGTGGCGGAAGTAGTCCCAGTCAAACACATGTACCGTGTTAAAAGTTAAATAGGGCAGGTTGTTGTATTTAAAGCTTGCATCGATTCACCATAGTTGCGCCAGACTGAAGCTTTTAAGTTCTCCTTGACCATGATATTATCGACCTATGGAACCATTGCGTCTCATCAATGTAGCTACTAGCTAGCCTAAATTATGATAATTACGAACGGAAATGGTATGTTTAATACATTCGTATTGAGTTCATTTGTGGTTCTAACGAACTTGAGCCCATGTGTCCTTGAGGTTTAAAAGGCAGAAACGCTTCGTCAAAAGGGACTGCAGTGCCCCTTAGGAATTGATTCATCATTGCAATGTTGACTTTGTAACCTTTTTATCGTCTTTTTACTATTTGGGTATTAATATTTTCGGTAATTTTATTAACCGACTTAAAAAAAAGGAGGAGGTTCTCAATTCGACTGTATTTTTTTTTGTGATAGCTGTTTCGTATTAACCGGACTTTGTTATTGTGCACAGTTAACCACTGACATAATATAAGTACTTAGGTAGGTTCCTAGGTAAATACGTGAAAAAAGAAATTTTAACGTGTAAATACCATACAAAACATATTATTAGTACATCATAATAGTAGGTACATTAATAGAAGGTAGGATACAGAGGTGATGCCTGTTCTTTTAAAGCAACCCAAATTGGGAAGTAGCTCGTACCTCAGTCCTCAGTTTGTTGCCGTATTGTACCGTAAAGAAGATTGCAACCCAATGGGTAATGTCACCATCAAGCGGGTGATGTTTCTGGAACGAGTGGATTGAATAGCTGTGTCAGTGGCCGAAGAACCATCGTTCGATCATTTTGCTCCTAGTAAAACGATACCTAAGGTCTTACCTACCTACTTCTTATACAGGGTGGTGTGTTTCTTTCTATACAAGGCTGCAACACAACCTAACTGTTTTTTGCTGTCCGGGGGATAAAGGGGGCTTTAAAAGGTGCCCAGTCTCCATAGGGGCTGGTTGGAGGCTATGTAGGATTTTACCCACTAAAACCCCCCCTTAGACGCTATGGAGGGGTACGCTAGTCCTCCAGCACCGGATGCTCACCAGAACACGTCCGAGGGGAGCACCACTTACCTACCGTGTTTTTCTAGATACCTACATAATTTAATATCCCTAAATAGGGAATCTGCCTACAATAAATTAATCTGAATGTAGGTACCTATACGTAAATATTTTATCGCACTGTAACGTGTAAAATAAAAATGTTCCATGTTTTGGTTCCTAGCACTGATCTACATTTAGGTGGTTGGTACACAATACAAAAATTAACACGCAGATTTTGTAAAGAAAAATACGTCATGGAGTATGACCCCTGATAAAAGGTCAAAAGGGTAGGCTTCCCACGCAAATTCAAAAGCAGTATATCTCGGGGAGGTAATCAATAATCACATCACTCACCTTCAAAGACATTATTGATACTAATCGATTTTCAGCTCACTACACATGGACACAAACGACATTACTGTGAAATATTTATTAATATAAAACACTGTTTATTGCAAAAATACAAGACGCACATTTCACGTCAAATAGTATACGTACGCAAGTTACATGAAAAAAAGCAACACTAAAAACTGTAAGTTATTTATGTGATAATTTTGTAGAGCTTCCCGTGTAACAGACCGAATTTATTTTTGACAAAATGTAGCTGCAAACAAAAAAGCGACGTCAGCTTCGCCTCGACGTAAATCTCCGTTTAATTTTTTCCCTCGCTCGCTCGCTCGCTCTATCTAACCTCCCAGTGCTGCCAAACGCACAGAGCGTTGCGCGACTTGCACGTCCATTGCGTGCGTAGACAGAATATAATACAGACATATACCAAGCGTGCCGCCGATAAGGACAGAAAAATAAGTACATACTAAATTTAGAGTTGCCACGTAAGGGAAATTTTACCCTTTGTGCAAAGCAAATACGGAGGTCGTTGTAAATTATATTTTCTTTCCTAACCAAAAACCACTTTTTTGACACAACATTTACTTTTCTTACATTATATCGTCTTAATCTATGACAGTCTGCAAAAAGTACGAAAGTGATTGTTATAATAATGTCCTCCTAGCCGAAACGACCACAGCGGCCAATCTTTCACAAGATCAGCCATGTACGCAGGAGATATTATAGTGCACAAGTGCTTGCGTAGACACAAGTGCACTCTCTCTTCCTTTATATAATAGGTACCTCTCATAATCCGATGGGACGGAAGACCGACACGACTGGGGAGAAGTTAAGCGCAGAACCGACTTTTTACATGCCCATCCGACGCATGTGTGGCGTATCTCGGATCACGGTTTCGGAACGCCAAAGGGGCTGTCAAAAAGATGACAGCGCGCTAGTATCTATGGCAGAGACATGTTTTAATTATTACGATTACTCCACTGTATTATAAGTTGTTCTCTCTCAATTTGATTATAAGTGTTTATTACCAAAGCTCGGCGTTTTAATTTGACGGACAGGAGTCGGGCATACGTCCTATCGCAAATCCCGACACATGGATCATCTTACTTTACAGACAATCAGGTCATCGGCCTGCATTGTCCTAGCCAGTAAGGAACAACTACTCAAATTTGTTGCCCTTCGCAGGATTCGAACCCACGACGCAGGCTACAAAGTGAATGTACACTTAATATCATATATGCTGTAGCTAAGGTCTATTCCACATTGTTCACCTGGGTGATATCACGTGGTGATTAAAGTGGCTAAGAGCTGTAGATAATTATTAGCCTCATACAAAAAAGTTAAGAGATTAAAATAATAATATGCTATTTCCCAGAGAGGTAGGCAGAAATTGGCTTTCTTATAACTTAATATAATACATACTATTGCCATTTACCGGGTAAGTTTTAGTAAATTTCTCCAATATACAAATCTATAGTACTAGTATCTTGGGACAATCTACGCTTGACCAATGACCACCTGATCTCAATCTACGCAGATCCTTTAGTAAGGTAACCAGATAAATGATTACAAATACTTGTAAACTGTATAAATACATATTTAAATAGATAAATAACACCCAGACAATTGTTCGGAATCCTTCGGAATCGAACCCATGTCCTATTGGGCAGCGGCCAGGTCCCTCAGATCGTCGAACAGCCGTACATCGCCGCCGTCCGCGGCATGTACTGCTCGACCCACCCGACCCGATGTCCGTCCTCCTGGACCATGACACAACACCAACACCGACAACGATGTCAAGAGTCGTAAACACATCAACACACAGACACCGGCCTCGCTGAGTTTCTTGCCGGTTCTTCTCAGCGGGGGCGCGTTGTGAACCGGTGGTAAACTCATTTTCTCTAAGCGGCAGCCCAAGCCGAGGCCGTGCTTCCCTGAGGTGCCCTTGTGCTAGTCGCTACCCAAACCTTTCTGGCTGGAGCGCTTTAAGCGCTCGTCCTCTTGTCCGGTGAAACAGTACTATTCCTACAAAAAAAAAAGTGATGATCAATAAAGCAAAGTGACTATCAAGCTTCAGTTGTCCACCAAACTTTGATGTCTACTGAAAGTGTGTTTGGTATGTATTGGTGATTCAAGTTAGGCAATGCCAAATGAATCATTTGATAGTTATCTAATAGTCACTTTGCTTTATTGATCATCACTTTAGTTGTCAAACGAGATAGGTACATAATAGGGGGGCAAATGAAACAAACTATTCAACGTCGGTACTATTTATTTATAATTCAGACAAATTTACCAATAAATTTTAACCAACAACATACATACATATATTTAAACAACATGCATATAGTAAAAGCACGATTAAATGTACAATGACCATTGTGCCTATAAATAACGAATGAATACGTCCTGCGCAGCCTTGGACGAATTACTTGAGCGCTTACGTTATTTCTGAATATTTAAGCATTCGGGAATAACTTTTAGCAACCTAATTAATTCTTTTTGTTTCTGCTATCCACAGTATACAAATATCCATATTTTCAGGAAATCATAAAAATAAATTCGGGAAATCTGAGAAATTTTTCGATGCACCCAGCATGTGGGATCGTGTATGATGCACTTAATAATAATTTACCACTTATTTATGGTAGTCTCTCTTTTATACACTGGCAACACTGATAATGGCGATCAATAAACTGAAAATTTTAGGTTATGGATGAAAAACAAGAATTTATCGATCTTACACGTAACTTTCAAGTAAAATAGTAACTAATTTAGAGCAATAAGATCTAAATAAGTCGTTTACATGTATTAGTTTCTAAATGTAATCTCTAAATTGGCCATAATAATTCACGTTTACCTGTGAAACGATACTCCACAAATTTTACGTTCACTGTCACTTTTACAGCCTATAATACTGCATTGCACGATTCTTATAGGATTTCCACAACACACAGTAATGTCACAGTTAGTTTTTTATTGAATTTTAAGTTATTTATTTAATATTAAAACCACGATAATATTGTCACGGAGCAAAGTGGGAGCAAACGTCAAATTTGTTTCGCACCCACGGCGCGGAATAATCGAACACATGCTGAGGGACAAAAAATCATATACACTGTTTCTTTCTATCACACGTAACCTACATAAACGCATTCTTTTCTTGCGTGAATGAGAAAGAAAGTGTCCAGCCCTCTATTGTTTTCTTCCTCTAAGATTGCGTGCGTTTTGCCTGACAGCGATTGTGCAGGATTGCCAACCGTTTGAGAAGTTTCTCCCCAAACTCAAATCAACATACCCCTAAAAATATTTTCTTCATCTCAACTGTGCAGCATTGGAGCCGACAGACTCCAACAGACAGACGGTAAACACATGGTAAGAACTAATAGTAGTGTATTTGTTTATTTGTTCCAATATTAAATTCCTGATTTTGGTCTACTGGACTTCTATATACTTGGTCTAAGTAAGCAGGTATATGAATTCACTCGATAATGTAAACTGAAATGTCCAAAACGAGCTCTGAGAGAGGCGTCACTGAAAAACAGCGCTGGGACACTTTG
Organism: Furcula furcula; assembly: GCA_911728495.1. Taxonomy (NCBI): domain Eukaryota; kingdom Metazoa; phylum Arthropoda; class Insecta; order Lepidoptera; family Notodontidae; genus Furcula; species Furcula furcula. Next base: position 28,408,732 of record OU452247.1, on the reverse strand, counting down.
TGTCTTAGCATTATGTTGAGTGACGCCTTTTTCGTTGAGTGCGGCAGCATGCCTCCAATTCCTGTAGGTTAAGTATGTTGTACCTACTTAAAGCATGTGCAGTGCTTAACGAAATAAATTTATTTCATTTAATTTCAACTAATTATTAAAGAAAGGCACGTTTTAAGGAGCAATAAGTAACATTATTCCAGAATATTGCGACCAGTCAAATATAAGTATTTAAGTACCACATACATATCTTACACACAGTACATCAGTTTTTTTTTAAATTCATTTCATGGGTAATGAATATGTTTTAAATATTTACAATACCCCTAAAAACACCCCAAAATATATCCCATTTTATCCCCCTACAAATCTAGGGGTAACCCCCGAGTTGGTAACCCAGTATGTGACAGCCCGTAACAGCCCTATTTAGAAGGCGCTTACTTACTGCCAAACCTACAAACGCCAATTATAGTTAATTATCATTAATGTATTTCTTGAACACGGATTATTTCGACATTCGAAGCCAACAATACTTAATACGCTTATAGTGAATAAAGAAATCAATTATCTTGTTCTAAACTCGAAATAAATAGGTAAGTAGATTTTTAAAAATGGCTTGATCAGGATTAACGCTAATAGACGTTTGAGGATGCGGCAGTTAGTGTAAGAACATATAAGTATATTTTCTCTTATCTTCTACATTTCCATTATCCGCACTAGTCCAATGAATCTTCGATTTGTTCAAAACTAACAATAAAAGTAAATGATAAATATCAAAAATATTATAAACACTTTACATCCTAATTTGATTTATTATCCATTAAATGCGTTTTTACGGCTTGTATAGCGGTCTTCACGTCGTATCTATGACTGTGTGCAGTGACGAGATGAACCCGGAGTTCTGTTGCTGTGTTCGTGTTGTAAGGGCATAACCGGCAATGGTAGAGAAATAAACCAGGATGACGACCACTGCGAAGCACGTGTTTGCGCAGGTTTTCCTGTAAAAGATATTCAGTACGAAATCAGGAAATATTTATTATCAATTTATCCCGCTAGAGGCGCCACCGTATTTTAAGACAAATTATCAATTTATCAATGTATTTTCTAACTAGCATGTAAGTGACTTGGTGTTAAACTGTAAGCTTACATTGTTTAAAATTAATAAATAATAATAATAATAAGATTATTCTTACTGTAAATTTCAGATAAACAGTACTGTATTATAACAGTATTATTGTTTATTTTGATAAAGTATTGTGCTTTTAATTCTGTTTATTTTATATCTGCTGGTACCCTAGCTTATTGATAGCCCTATTATAATATGTGTACACTAACGCCATCTGTTGTCCAATAGCATTATTGTTCAATTGTACAAAAAACGTAAAAACGTAAAAACGTTAAAATGCTGAAAATAATTAACATTAACTTTCGTAAATTTTATATCGTTATTTTAAATCATCACTAACCAGACTTCCGCATGTGAATTGACAATGCGGGCATGCGTAGGGCTTCTTCCCTTCGTGGCACAGCATGTGCCTTTTCATGTGACTGGCCTGGTCAGTCTTGAAAGAGCAAAGATGACATTCGTGATGCTTTACTCGTTCCCCATGGGTTCTGCGATGTCTGAAAAAAAATTTGCTTACTATCACCACCTCAAGTGCGTGCAAAAAAGTTTTATAATCGCTCACAGTGCCATCTATATTTTTATAACTTCACTAAGTCAAGTACGATAATTTTAAATTTAGATTATGGTATCATGTATAGCTAGTTTATTTCTCAATCAACCAATAGAGGGCACTGAAGCTATATTTTGAGTTTCAAAGTTAACAAGCAAATTTTTCTTTGTAACAATTAAAATCGAAGGGATTAGTTTGCAGCTGTGTTTCAGTTTTGTTTTAAACTAAATTTTATCAAATCAACATACCTGGCAAGCTGGCTGGGATTTTTAGCGACATAATTGCATTGCTCATGAGGACATTGCCGCATATTTGCGTTGCAAGTTGAATTAATCACATGACGGCTAAGTGTGGCTCTGAAATTATAAATTGACTAATCAGAATATTTTGGTTCTGTACTGGCTATGTAATATGTATATACACTATTATTGGTGTTCTTTGAGTTCGCATTCATTTAGAAAAATACCTACATATCAAAATGCTGACAAGTAATTTAACAGCTATGGATAATAACTATACAATTAATCATGTGTAACATTTTTGTAATCAGACTGAGATTCATCATCATCATCATCATCATCATCAGCCGGAAGACGTCCACTGCTGAACATGCCTCCCCCTTAGAACGCCACAATGAACGACAATTGGCTATTTGCATCCACCGGTTACCTGCGACGCGCACGATGTCGTCTGTCCACCAAGTGGGAGCCCTGCCAACGCTGCGTCTTCCGGTTCGTGGTCGCCACTCGAGAACCTTTCTTCCCCAACGGTTATCGGTTCTTCGAGCGATGTGGCCTGCCCATTGCCACTTCAACTTGCAGATTCTGAGAGCTATGTCGGTGACCTTGGTTCTTTGGCGAATCACCACATTTCGGATTCTGTCGCGCAAAGAAACTCCGAGCATAGCTCTCTCCATGGCTCGTTGTGTGGCTCTGAACTTCTCTAAAAGGCCAGCCGTTAGAGACCACGTCTCAGTACCATATGTCATCACTGGCAACACACACTGGTTAAAAACCTTCGTCTTCAGGCACTGCGGTATTTCGGACGAGAAGATATCGCGTAGTTTCCCGAACGCTGCCCATCCGAGTTAGATTCTTCGGGCGACCTCTTTGTCGAAGTTGGACCGACCTAACTGGATAGTTTGTCCTAGGTATACGTAGTGGTCAACAACTTCGAGTGTATCGTTCCCAACAACTACCGGTACGGGTGCAACATGGACATTAGACATGATCTTCGTCTTGTCCATGTTCATTTTAAGACCCACCTGTTGGGAAACGCTACTGAGGTCGCTGAGCATCGTATTGAGGTCCTCCAGCGACTCTGCCATAATGACTATATCATCGGCAAAACGAAGGTGAGTGATGTATTCACCATTGATGTTGATGCCGAATCCGTACCAGTCCAAGAGCTTGAAAACGTCCTCCAATGCATTTGAGAACAGTTTCGGAGAAATAACGTCTCCCTGTCTCACACCTCGCTGCAATGGGATTGGTTTCGTGCTCTCGTCCTGTAGTCGGATCGACATGGTGGCGTTGCTGTACAAACACTTCAACACTTCGATGTACCTATAGTCAATGTGGCACCGCTGGAGGGACTGCAATACTGCCCAGGTCTCGATTGAATCGAAGGCTTTTTCGTAGTCCACAAACGCTAGACATAATGGCCGATTATACTCCTTGGTCTTCTGTATAATCTGGCGGAGCGTATGTATGTGTTCTACGGTGCTAAAGCCTTTTCGGAACCCGGCTTGTTCGGGAGGCTGGAAGTCATCAAACCTGCGTTCGAGACGGTTCGTAATGACTCTCGAAAACAGCTTGTATACATGGCTCAGGAGTGAGATGGGTCTATAATTCTTCAGTAAAGTGTTATCACCTTTTTTGAAGAAAAGAACCACCACACTCCTGTGCCATGCTTCTGGCGTAGTACCCTCGAGTAAGACGGAATTAAATAACTTCTGGAGGACTAAAAGTACCGGTTTTCCACCCGCTCTCAGAAGTTCTGTTGTGATTCCGTCTTCACCCGGCGCCTTGTTGTTCTTAAGCTGTTTGAGAGCCATTCTAATCTCGTACAGGCTGATGTCTGGGATGTCCTCAGTGTAGTGTCGGGTTAGTTTGGCTCTGGTGTCCTGAGCTGTTCTGGCAATGGGATCCCGTGTTGAGGTGTATAACTGTCCGTAAAATCTCTCAAGCTCTCTCAATATCTCCGGTTTCGATGAGATGACACTACCGTCATCGATCTTCAGCTTTGTCATTTGGCTACGCCCAATAGACGAATTCTTTGCGAACACTTTAGAGCCTTGGTTCCGCTCAATTGCGTCCTTAATACATGCTGTATTATAGGAACGCAAGTCGTGTCGCACGGATTTCGAGATTCGTCTATTGGGTTTGGCATAACCCGACATATCAGCTGAAGATTGCAGTCTCATCTCAGTCCGGTTTTCCATTAGCTTAATGGTTGTATTGGAGAGCTTTTGAGGCTTTGTACGGCGTGGGGTCTTAAAGAACTTGGACCCCACTGCGTGGACAGTTTGCACCAACCCATTGTTTATCTCGTCCGCAGTTTCGCATTCGGCGAGGCACTGGAAGCGATTATGCAGTTCGAGTTGAAAGTCTTCGGGGTTTCGGATTTGGGCGGTTCCCGGACGGAGCGTGGACTTCATCAGACGGGACCTCTCAAGCTTGACGTTGATATTCAATGTGCCTCTAACAATGCGGTGATCGCTACCGGTTTTCACCCTGCCGATCACGGAGACATCATCGAATATATGCTTCTTGGTCGTCATGATGAAGTCAATCTCATTTTTGGTTGAACCATCGGGGCTTATCCACGTCCACTTCCTGGATGGTCGCTTCTTGAAGAAGGAGTTCATCGCAAAGAGTCCCTCCTTCTCCATGAAGTCGACCAGCCGCTGGCCCCTTTGGTTCCGCTGCCCGTACCCATATGACCCCACTCTCAACTCATCGCCATTCCGTGTGCCCACCTTCGCGTTGAAGACTGAGATTATAGTACAAAAATCACACGACATCACCTACAACGACTTTAGGGTAAGTAAGTCTTTAAGAGGTCGCTAGTGACGCCTTACAAAAATTGTAGCTGATATTATTATAGGCGATGCGGTAACAGCTCAGTGGGCGAGCGCTTGCCTTGAAAACAAGGTGCGCAGGTTCGAACTCCGGCTCGCACCTCTGATTTATTTAATGAATTATGTGCGAACCGTCTTTGTGCGATTGTTACTAGCTTTCGGTGAAGGAAAACATCGTGAGGAAACCTGCATGTCTGAGAAAGCCTAACTAGCTTTCGAATGACGTGTGAACTCCGCCAACCCACACTTGGTCAGTGTGGTGGACTATGGCCATCTTGAGGGGAGGCCCGTGCCCAACAGTGGGACATAAAAACAAGGGCTGGTATTATTTATTAATAAAGACTATATAGATCCATTTATACAGCAGAATGTACAAATGTTTGATTTTATTTAACATTATTAAAACAGTTACGAAGGTATATTGTCAGGAGGACATATAATCCGCCTATCAATTCTCATCACAAGACTGCGCGTTAACTCTAGCGGCGGCATTCAGAAGTAATCGCACCATCGGCCATCACTGGCTAGCGCTGGCCACGAATTCCTTTCCTTCCAATACACGCGGATAGTAGGAATGTGAGGCCATCACGTCTGCTCTATTTATGATACCCTGGTATAACAGGAGTATATATACAGTTTAAGCGTAAGAGCGAACAGACTGTGTACATTGTGAGCAGTTAAGTTCCATGCCTACAACGCTTTCCGTCAATCCGTCCGTTATTGTTTGTATCATTTATAACTATGTATGTATATAACATAAAATACAGGATTTTTCCATTATCATTTTAGTCTTTTACTTCGTCATCACCAGCCGGAATCCTGGAACCCCCCTGGCTCCCCCTTGGAACGCCACAATAAACTAGCTATTTGCATCTACACTGGTTGCTTGCGATGCGTACAATTTCGTCATTCTACCTAGTGGGAGGTCTGCCTACGCTGCGACTTCCGGTTCGTGGTCGCGCCACTCGAGATTATTTCTTCCCCATCGGTTATCGGTTCTTCAAGCGATGAACCGACTACTTCGTCATTGTTGTATATTATAGCACACGCTTATCTACGCATTTCGAACTAAGCCAAATCTGCTCTCCAAAATATAGCAGTAGTAGGTACTCGTAGTAGGGATAGGGCACACGAGAACACCTGCTCAATATTGCAGCAGTCCAACTGGGAATGTCCTATCCTTTATCTAACCATATAGAAAAACGCAGCAGGCAGAATAAGGCCAACTTCTATTGACGTTGGTTTCCTGCTGTGAGTGTAATGTTAAAAGTGCTCGTTGAGAAACCGCTATGCGGGGTGGCTGAGCAACCATCGTTAGTCGTTTTGTTTGTGGCACAGCAATATCTCTCACACAGTGTAGTTAGTGGAGCTTATTAATTTGTGCCTGCATCACTACCGTCAGACGGGATCCCAGACCAGCACTAGTTTAAGTTAGAGAAGTCCAGCGCACTACGCAAGTACTAGGTGGTAGGTAGTTCTCTTGTACAAGGAACGGTTCAGTTTATACCACCGCTGTGTCAGATGTTTTGCCGCCAAGCCCAGTTCCGATGTAGGTAACTAGTAAAATTACCACGCTCCAGTGATTAAATAACTAATGTACCGGATGTCGAGTTGTCTATGGGCAGGCGAGTCGCTTACCATCAGGTGAACGTATTGCTTGTCTCGTCACCAATTTAATTTAAAAAAGTACATTTTAGATTTATGTAACTATAAAAAATGTGTTTTGTTTTCATATTACTTATACCTAAGTACCTACTTGTCTAATTTTAAGGTATGTTGCATATTCGTACATCTCGACTCAAAATCGTGTCCATATAACAAAGAACTGGGTTAAAATACAACCACGATTATCTACGATAGGTGCATGCCATCGATGATCGGTGGTGCACGCACGAAACCCGATTCCGTGAGATAGGTACTTGGGCACATGTTCTGAAATGTCGCTAGCGAAGGGTAAGATCGAGAGGGAGAAATACTAGGGTATAGCCATACCAAGTTCAAAAAGTTAGTGAACGAATTTTGAAGTGAAGTATGGTACCACAAACAGCCGAGAATCGACAACTTTACCTCGACTGAAATGGCGACTCTCAGTAGCCACGACGACCAACAATGCGGACAGACAAAGAAGGACAATCTCAGTGATCTATATAAAACACCATGCCTTCGTCAGTGTCATTCGAAAAACATTCACCTAATTATCTCTTTAGTTACCATAACTCCAGTTATTGAAGTTCCAGTTAAACATTGTTAGACTATGCATTTGTCACGCAAATTGGTAGCATCTAGGGGCCGACCACTAACTCCACCGCATTACAGACAAATGCATTTATGCAAGTCCGCGGCGCAATAACGTCTAAGATATGGCGCAAGTTGGATCATCAGTGAACTTGCACGCCACCAATGGCTCTGCAGCCACCATCGTCTGGATACGTTCAAACTTGGCTTAATGACTCGCTGAGCTGATTCATGCGGTCTGTTGATAACTGTGACACAGTCTTGGCGCTACTATAGTTACTTGATTTTTTACACAAACTTTATAATAATAATAATGGCCGATACAATCAATCTTTCACAAGATTAGCCATCTACGCGGAAGATACTATGGTGTACAAGTGAACTATCTCTTTCTTTACTCTGCAAATGGCTGGGACAAAATACCTGCATGACCGGGGAGATAAGAGGTAGGCGCAAGACCGACTTTATACACGCCCATCCGCCGCACGGATCATCTTACTTTCCAGAAAATCAGTTCTAGTTGGGACAATGCAGGCCGATCGCCAGATACACGAAGTTCTTGCTCCCCGCAGGATTTGAAACTGCGACCTCCAGTCTGCAAAGCAAGCGGTATCCCGCCGCGCCACGAAGGCTAATCTATTATTGGCCTTAAACGCAATCACTGCTAAGCTAATGGGAAGTCACATAGATGTGGATGGAAACGCAGGACATTATTAAAACATAGGGTAAACACCGTGTATCGGAGGTATTGCTATGCCAACAGCATAAAGGTTGAACTCTGGCCCCTCAACCGCCAGATTCCTGATACTACATCAACTTGAATAGGTACTGTACATGATGTTGACCAAAATCTGCCTTTTCTCCGACGTATCAAAAAAGAGTGAGTGAGAATTAAGCCAACAATGTTTCTCCTTGGAGTTTCGACAGCTGAAATGAAATTCAGTAAATCCTCGTTAGCTTTAATGAATCCAGCACAGTTCAGTCGTCAATCCTTCGTGACTGATCCCACTTATTTATAGAGTGACACAAGACGCATAAATTGCGAGGCGGCGAGCTCGCCTGTCAAAGCAAATAAACTCAAGACGATTTAGCGTCATCATAAGAGCGACAGATCAAAATGCAAATCCCTTAAACGTAACGCGGACACGTGCTAACAATAAAGTTCGTATGTTCGCTATCTCTCTCTGTCTCTAATATTTTGATCCAGCAATCTCGAAATACTTTGCATCCGGGCACGAATTTATTACCGCGGTGGTATAAAAATGTCATCGTTGGCAACACCGCGGGCGGGAATGCGGTGCGCGCGCGCATAATCAAAGCGCTCGTGTCAAATTATGAATGTATCCCGATATTTGTGAAGGAGTTGTGTGACGTGTGACATGTAACGCATCCGCTATTGCAGCGAATTGATGTCGGCGAATGCCGCGCTGCGCGTGCGGCTGATGCGACGGTTATTTCGGTAGTATGCATTAACTTTTCACTTCCGACATGAACTTTGATTACTTATTGCGCCTGTTTAAGTTTTATGGTATGCATACTCATCATCATCAGCCGTAAGACGTCCACTGCTGGACAAATTCAACTTCCTTAGAAGGGGCTTCAATTATCTCCACGCTTGGCAGGCGTCTTGGATTGCAGTATAGGTAAGTAGTCGTAGTAGAAAGAAGCTGCCGCTGTTTTTTTTTCCCTTAGTCGCCTCTTACCGACACCCAACGAGAGGAGACGTGATTTTTGTACACATCAACTTTTTTAAATAAAATCATAGAAGAAGGCCTTATATTGTGGGATTAAGCTTAATTAAATGACGAATTTACGCCAAATTAGATTCAAAGCAGAAAAATATGCGTGCGTGGAGTCCCTCCACGCGGAAGGAGTGAAACTTCATTCTCGTTCTGTCTCTTTCTACAGTCAGTCAGTCAGTTAGTCGGTTGGTCGGTCGGTCGGTCGGTCGGTCCCTCACTCACTCACTCACACACACTCACACACAAACTCACACACACTCACACAACACACACACACACACTTACACACACACCCACTCACCCACCCACTCACCCACTTACCCACTCACTCACTCACTCACCCACTCACTCACACACTCACCTACTCACCCACTCACCCACTCACCCACACACCCATTCACCTACTCACCCACTCACCCACCCGCTCACCCACTCACCCACTCACTCACTCACTCACCCACTCACCCACTCACCCACTCACCCACTCGCCCACTCGCCCACTCGCCCACTCACCGACTCGCCCATTCGCCCACACACCCACTCACCCACCGACTCACCCACTCACCCACTCACTCACTCACCCACTCACTCACTCACTGACGGCGTCACATGAGCGCTTTCATAATCTTAACAATTTTAACGCATAACGGTTAACGCTTAACGATTAACACTTAACGTTTAACACCTAACGTTTAGCGCTTAACGTCTAACGCTTAACGTCTGACGCGTTAAGTGATAACATTTTTGGAAGTCGCATAAGAAGTTTCACTTCAATAAATATAAAGCTCTCAAACCGACCTATAACGCATATTGTATACTCACTTGGTACTAAATCTCTTCTTACACTTCTCACATTCCCACTCTTCAATTCTCTCCACGATTGTCGACAATTTCGGCATCCTTGCAACTTCAGCTCCATGTTCATTCTTTGAATGGTTTGCAAGACTCGTTTGTCGTGTAAAATTAGCACCACAAGTTGTGCAAATAAACGGCCTCTCGAAAGTGTGCTGCCTTAGATGTTGACGTAATGATGGCTTCTTGAAACTTTTAGGACACAACGGACAGTCATATTTTAGAACTGTTTTCTCATTATCTCCAATTTGAGTAGTTAACTTTTTGGGTGACATATGTAAGACTTCATGGAAGAAGCACTCCGCTTGAGAATCAGTGGTAAAAAGGCATTGGCTGCAGCTCCAGAAAATGGAAGTGTTCATGTTTTGTGTAGTATCGAATATGCATGCATTGTTTCTAATATGACGGGTCACTTCCTGGGAGAAGATGAAGGACATGCCACATTTGGGACACCTGGAAATAAGTTTATATTTTAAGAGAGGAACGCAAACACTATATTTTGAAGAACTTATATTAGCATGGCCAATATAAGTTCTTCAAAATACTTCATTTTTGGCCTTTTGGATAAGCTCAGAGTCACACAACGAGCTATGGAGAGAGCTATGCTCGGAGTTTCTTTGCGCGACAGAATCCGAAATGACGAGATTCGCCGAAGAACCAAGGTCACCGACATAGCTCTTAAAATCTGTAAGTTGAAGTGGCAATGGGCAGGCCACATCGCTCGGCGAACCGATAACCGCTGGGGAAGAAAGGTTCTCGAGTGGCGACCACGAACCGGAAGACGCAGCGTAGGTAGGCCTCCCACTAGGTGGACAGACGACATTGTGCGCGTCGCAGGAAACCGGTGGATGCAAATAGCCAATTGTCGGTCATTGTGGCGTTCGAAGGGGGAGGCCTATGTTCAGCAGTGGACGTCTTCCGGCTGGTGATGATGATGATGATGATATTAGCATAGAAAGAAGCATTACCATTTTTTATACTTTTAATATACAAAAGAGCTATTTTGAATACTTACTTCTTTCTAATATCTGGATGAACTCGACGTATATGTTCTTTCAATAATAAAATATTTCTTAAGGTCACATTTTCTGTGCAATATGGACACTTTTTGGCTAAATCCTTTGTAGGGACACCGTGCTCCTTTAAATTTTCTTTTCTTCTGATCCTGTGTTCAGATGTTTGCCGATGGCGCTTCGCTTCTTCTGAAGAGTTAAAAGCAATGGAGCAAACAAGGCAGAGATATGCTCTCTGTTTGTGTTTTGCTTTCAAATGTGCAGCTAAAGTGAGAGATGACTTAAACTTCGCTTTACAATGCTGGCAGTTATGAAGTTCTTGATAACTATCTGTAGCTGTGTGCGTCAATGGGTGTCCTGTACTTTGACAATGTCGTTTTACTTCGACATTATATCGAAACTCTTTACTACAAGCTTCGCATTTCAACACTGTTCGTTTTCTGATGATAATCGGCATAGATCTATTGATAACAGCGACTACTTCGCTGTGGTCTGAACTAGATATGTGTTGCAGCATATCTTGAGAAGTTTCACAGTCAAATTTACAAAACGAACACCAAAATCTACCTTCGATGGACGACATTTTTTGTTCGTGCTCTTCAGAAAACCAATGCTGCATGAAACTGGATAACCAGTTGGTGTAAAATTTACAAGGGCTACATTGGAACGGGGATTGATGTACAATTGCATCCATATTGTCCAAGATAAGTTGTTGGTAGGCGGTTGTATTTGTATCCGTTGCTTTTCTGAAGTGGTAATGAGAAATAAGGTGTTTTCCCATTAAATGCTGCCTTACTCGAGACTTGCAACCAGAACAATGTACGAAAATAGGCTTTCTTTTCCTTTTTTTCTTTTCTATTTTGATGTTCAACTGACAAACAGCCTTTTTTGGCTTTTTCTTATCAACTTGGGAGTAAACCTCCTCATTAAGGAATCTTGACGGTCGTGTCATACGTTTTTCTACAGTCTTCATGGGTTCCAAATGTCCGGAAAACTCCAGTTCGTGTTCTGGAAGAACTTTCTTTAAATGTAAACTTGATCTCAGATGTTTGTCATAAATAGCTCTCGATCCTAGCCTTCTGTTACACGGCCCACACCAATATTGGACTGCTCCTTTTGTTTGTATCGTGGTTTGCATTATTTGGGTTTTTTCATTGGCCCCTGGGATCCATTTACCTTTTGTATGACCCGGAGGTGGTGCATCATAATCTTCATCACGTGTGTCGGGAATTATTGGCTTCCATTTTCCACCAGTAAGTTCTTGTTCATCTCTCATATCCCAGTCTTCGTGTTCCGGAGAGGCGGGGCGCCATTTGCCTCCAGTGTAATTTGGAGGTGGTTTCCATTTGCCCTCGCTAGCATGGTCTTCATCATCCTCATCCTCCGATTCTTCAGACTCGTCACTTTCTTCATCACCTTTATAGTCATAATTAATGCTATACGAAGATGTCGGTACGAGTATTTCTTTCTTAACAGATCCACTGATGCTTGCAACAGCGTTAATAAGCTTTGTTTGATTATCTTCATTACTTCCTATTCTCAAACTATGACCACCAATCCAATCTTCTCCTCTTAAATTTGTTTCTAATGGACTCATTCTGGGGATATCCCTGGAGGTAGATGGAACAACTAAAGAGCTCTTACTTACTAGGCTATTTTTTGAAATGGGAATTGGTGGTGTGAGTCTGGAAAGTGAGCTAGTCTTTTTGACACTGCTCTGCAACTCCAGGGATTGGAAGAACACATCTGCCCCAAGACTGTATGAAGGTTCTAAAGGGTCTATGGTCGGTAGTTCCGGTTTTGGGACGTCTTTTAATTTTCCACATCTTTGCTTGCGATGTTTCACATAGTTGTCCAAGCCGATTATGGTGGTGTTGCATTTGATGCAGAGATGGTTGTCATCATCATCGTCATCCCGTGGTGAAAGCATCTGGAAATATAAATAAAAAGAGTACTGAATACTCAGTTTGCATGTCTATCTATAACGTAAAGCGTAAAAAAACATTTGATTAATAATAATAATATCTTGGGACAATCCACACACGGTCATCTGATCCCAAACTAGGCAGCGCCTGTACTATGGAAACCAGACAACTGATACCAATACTTACATACATTTTTTTTGTAAGCACATATTTAAATAGATAAATAACACCCAGACACTTGGTGGGGATCGAACCCACGACCCATCGGTTATCCGACAGGGTGTCTAACCTCTAGACCAACGGGCCCGTCAATTACTTTAATTTAAATGGTGGCATCCAACTATGACTAGACACAATCAAATGATTGAGTAATTTTTGAACATATTAATACATGCAATGTAGCAAAATAAAAGTTTATTAATAATATGTATGTAGAGTCTATTAATAGTTTGTACTGTATCTGGTTAGTCACCTTTCATATAGCTAGACTGCTTGCAAGATATGTCTAAAGACGGAATGCAGTCGACTCCTGTTCTACCCGTAGTTCTAAATGTACGATTCTAAATGTTCATAATAGATTCCTAGTCATTTCCATCCATTTAATAACTAGGTGAAAATTTTAAGCAAGTTTGTTGCATATAACAGTAGAAATAGTTTGGCGACATCGTAGTGGGGTGTCCGCGATGAATCGCGTGGTATATGGACATTAGCTATGACGTCTGACAACTACCGACCTAATAAATATTGCGCTACCATTTTAAATTAAACTGCAAATTATATTTTCGTCATGATCTATTAATGAAAGTTCGCTAATAAACAAGTTTCTGTCGCATAGGAATCTCTTTGAATAATCCTTTTGAGTTATCAAAGTATTTTCATTGTTTCCAGGATGCAGTAAATCAATGTAGCTTAGCTACCATACTAATTACTTATTTTTAGGTTACGTACTCCGTTATTCTGTTAAGAATGGGTTAATGGGTAAGAATCCCACTTACCCTGGTCGAGCCCCACAGTTCCCGGGGACCTTTTGAAGGTTTCCACTGAGGAAAAAAAGGACTTATGGTGACAATGCTTAAGTTTTTTCAAATCAAAACTAAGTAGCAAATGACACTAAGCGTGACTTCAAAGGAGTTGTTCCAGAAATGTATGGAGGCTGGGCCAACACCATGTACACTATAAGTATATATAACTATGCAATATACTAACTGTTTTGTAATGTTCTCTTTTTTTAATATTGCTTCGTTTTATTGTACATTTAAGATATCTTGGTCAAGGAGAGCAACACCAAAGAGAATATAATACTACTGAGGCAACACCACACAATAATATGATGGATCGGAAATACGTAACTAAAATGTCATTTTGACAACTGACTATACCTGCGATTGAACTTGTTGTGAAATAAAATCAATACACTCAATACAGTAAAGTCCCGGGTCAAGAAAGAAACAGTCAATGAATGTCCGTAAACATAAATAATCACTAAAAACTCCGAAATACATTATGTACTCCACGCGTTAACAATCTATTGCGAAACGTCACCTATAGCATTAACTGTCAAGTAGTAAACCAACGTCAAACGCAACTGTCATGGCTGCCCTAAAAACAGGGTGGACATACTAAATAACTCCATAAGTAATCATTTATGTACAATTGTACTCTGCTTCAAATTAATTTATAAGTATCTTTATGAAACTCTCCTATGTTTTTCCTATTTTTCCATGTAGTGTACATAGTGTTGGCCCAAAATGGAACATCTCCTTTGCAGCGCGGTGCAGCGCTGCAGACGCTCTGCCTTGTAAATCCGTATAAATAAAAAACGAACGTAGCAGTTTTTTAAGTAAAACTTCTTTACGGACGCATGACTAGGGGAGTAAGCTGGTGAATGTGTGACGAGAACGTTATGAAAAGTGTGATCTGGCGAGGCGAACAGAAGTCAGTTCAGAAGTTTTACTTCAGTCGTGTGGTCTAAAGCACACTCGTTTTATGATTTATATGGATTTCCAAAGCCGCGCTGCAAATTTGATGTCATCCTAAGATATTCACTCATTAATTTATGGTGTTTTATTTTGTTGAACTTAATGGCAGGCTCATTAACAGCCATACATCGTGCAAAGGGTAACGTTAGCCGAAAACACTGTGGTAGCCTAGTAGCTGCTGGCCAGGCGCCAACCAAACATTATGGTGGTTACTGCCGGAAACAGAGACTAAATCAAAACTTCTTTTGGTCTTCACTAAGAGTGTTTCAAGGGAGTTACGAGTTTGAAATGAATATTATTATTATAACCCATGATCCCGGGTAAGAATGGCACCTTCCCAACTCCTCCCGTCGGGTGTCCCTAAGAGGCGACTAAAGGGAAAATAAGAAGACGGGCAGCAGCGTCTTTCTATTCGATTCATCAGCAGCCGAAACATGTCCATTGCTGAACCTCCTTCTTAGAAGGAAGTTGACAACTTCCCTCAGTTGTCTCTTACGGACACCCAACGGGAGGAGATGGGAGGGTGTTATTCTTACCCGGACACCCCACGGCCTTTCTATTACATTATCTACCACCTACTGCGATCCCCAAGACGCCTGCCAAGCGTGGAGATTATGGCATCCCCTCCCTTCCACAGACTGTCAATAATATTGTCAATATTCTACAACCCACCCGAGTTACCTGTGCACCTCGCTGGAACGCGACGTCATAGCGCCAGGTGCATAGTTAAGTTGCACGGGTTATAGAATATTGACAATATTTTACCGTGTTCGGCTAGCCTTACGCCACAGAAAAGAAACCCTTGTTTGATAACCCGTTGTGTATCGCAAAAATAATACCATTACATGTTATATGAGTGAAAAAAGTGATTAGATATGATTATGGTCGCACACGGTGGGGTGACAAGGCGTTGTGTTTCGAAGGACGAGTCCTGAGGTGTGAATCAACCGTTCATTAATTATTTGGCACACACCTGTCGGATCACAAATAGAACGCATCTACTATTGTTACCGTAGCCTCGAGGATAATTCGACTCTGCTTGTCAGCAAATACTAAAACAGAATTGGAAGTCCGATAGGAAACATTACTATTTGAATAAAAAAAAGGTATTAACGGATTGATTCAATCCATCAATCCAAGTGTGATATGCAATAATATTTTACTATGCTTGAACAAGTGCCCATAGGTTCCTAATTACCTGAGACTTCATAAATCTATCTGTATGATTTCAATTCCACAATATTAGACACATCAGATTTTTATGACAATTAGTTTTTTTTATTTTGTAGAAACTGTAAGAATTCAGTTTCCAATTAGAATTTCCCAACTCAAAAAACGTCATCTCGATCCCATCTAGTGCGGTTGACCGCAATACCGCATTCGAGGACAAGCAGTAGTGGTATGCAGTGACACGCGTCAATCGCTCCTCGCGCCGCCTGACACCATTGTGGCTGACAAACAGCTGACAGCTGACAGGTGACAAATGGCCGCCGCCGCCGCGTCACCGGCGCGTCGTTAACGTCATTACTGTCATTACGGACTCGTTCGTGGAACTTTTTAATTATTACACGACTCAACTCGTGTCTTTCATTGCTTGCGGGTTTTGGGGTATTGTTGATTTGTTTACCGATTTCTATTGAAAATTGTTCACTGACATTGGTGTGACTGATTGATACACGCAATGGATATATCTTTGTGTGTGGTAATGAATTTAACATTTAATAGAATAAGCATCATTTGTCAGGGGGCCGTCACCTCGTGGTGTTCAACTAATAAGAAATATTTTCTTTTGCTAAAAAAGTTGCCTGAAAAGTAAGATGATGACGTCAGGTGCGGAAGGGTGCAGTCATACGCTTGATCCATCTCAGGCCGTACGTATCGGTCGTCCGGAGATAGTAAGAAATAATAGAAATGTGTATCTGAGTTTGCACACTTGCCTTGTATGTAACATTTCCTACATAGTTGGCTTGTTAAAGATGGCCTACTGTGGCCTTATCAAAGAGGAGGACATTATCATTATTAGAAGCATCCAGAGTAATACCTAAATATCCGAAAAACAAAATTAAGATTTGTTCTTAAATCGTAAACTTGTATCGTAAACGGCAGTGACTTCTTTCCATATATTTTACATAAACTAAATTTATTGGTAACCAGCAATTTGCACGAGTTTTGATAGGAACTACGATATTCAACTTTTTCAGCCGCTATTGTAAAAGTGTTTTTCTATTTTTGTTTTGTACAAATTAAAACCAAAGGTAAAACCATTCTATAACCTGCCGTGCATGAGACAATCATTGCATTTCAGCTAATGCTGAAATGTGCCAAAAGTGTGACAAAATGCCTCGCATCAAGACCTTTTCGTATCAATTACGTCCTCTGAATGAAGCTAACATACTGAAGATTGGAAAACGCAATTATTTCAACAGAGAAGTTTGTATTTGGTAATTTATACCTGACAGTTGTAAATGATTGGTAAAAAAAAGAAACAATTTCGGTGAACCAATCCGAAACATCAAGAAATATCGTTGGTATAAAACATTCTATATTCGGATTTACCCTCCAATATTTCAGTCGGCACACGCGACCCATCACTCTTGGACTCGATCCATCCGTCAAGTATCAAACCTCACATGCAACGAGTATCAGTGTGTGTAGCACGAGTCTAGACTGTACGTGCATACATGATGAAAATGCGCTAGTATGAGTGCATCGTGGTAGTGTGCGGACGTCCGTCAGTCACGCGTCCGCGGAGGCGTGGACCTAGCTAAGCTGGGTTCCACTTATGACCAAATAATATACTAATATATATTTTATAAGTCATTCTTTAAACCGTAACGCGTAACAGTAAATTAGATAGTTAAAAATTGACATCAATTGTCGCTCTTAATTATTCGGAATTGTGGCGAACTCCTACACGATTTAGCATTTCCTGGGATTCACCGAATGTTAAACCTTGGTGTTTTGACTGGTAACCACTGTGGATCCCGGCTTCAGTGAGTTTGGTAGTTTTAGTCCCAATAAAAAAAAAGGTAATGTCCCTGCAGTGCAAGTGTTTCCATTAATCCTCGACATGAAGGCCGGTCACATACCACACAAACCAAGTGCAGCTAGTATGGTGGATATAAGACCGACACACCGATCAAAGCAGGTATGCTTAAATTTCATCAAGAAGTTTTCCTATACTTTGAAATCACATTGGTACTGCCAACGCTTGGATAAAGTCTGAATCCGCGTACACCATTACATCAGATTGTAGGACGACAAATAAGATATTTTCTTTGTTGCATTAATAAGGTGTGTGTTCACAGGTTCCAAGTGGCTCGTATTCGCGACGTCGTCAAAGGCTGTCGCCCGAATAACGACGTCGCCATCGATCCAGCTGCGCGCTGCCCCCCCGGCCCGCTAACCCTCGCCGCACCCCCGCTGCACCCCGCCTGTCACCTTCCACGTGCAACAATCGGACGGTTTTCAGCTTTGCGACGAGTACAGCATTGTATGACGAGTGTCAAATGTATATCATATTAGATCTTTACGAAGCAAAAATGGTAGAACCGAAGGATACCAACGGATTGTATACGAATTGTATTGTTCTGTCTCAAAGAGTCAGAAGTTTCAGAAACTGGCATGTCAAATGAACTGGAATAGTTTAGGCAGTAGGTACAGCTTGTGCATACTTAGATCTAAGAAGGATCGAATATTGTGAAGCCTCTTCAAGAATGTTTAAGATATTATTTTTGTGCATACACAAGTGAATGGTTCAGCTAGCACAAAAAGGAAACGAGACAGAAACAATGGAAGAGAACAACTGAAGGGTATACTCAATTTAACTTGTTATAAGTTTTTTGGGTGTAATCAATATGTTGCATACTGTTCATCACCTCAGAAATCAGTCTTCTAAAGTCTCCATACTTATAATGCACTTTACACCGGAATGTGGCTATGTTCAAACACTTTGCCATATGACATAATATTTGAATTACGGTGGTTCATACTTGGATCGTCATAAGGTACCAGCTGGTGTACATTTTTTGGTGTGGGGGACATCTTCTGAACGTGCCCGGGACCTGTAAGGAACAGCCAGAGTATGTGGGATTCTTACCCAATACCCAATAAAAAGCCCTGCAGCTGTCTCATCGGCATATGATAAGGGGAACCTGGGCTGGGTGGAATCTGTATCAGGTGCCCCTCAGCGTTTTGCCTTTGATCCTGCCGCCAGGGGACTCATTAAAGCCCCGGGCACCAAAATGGTGTTCGCGGCGACGGGGGTCACATCCCTGTCGCCGTCGTCCTCAGAGTCACTGCCGTACTCAATGGACGTCTAGGGCCCCCACCCTAAACGTCCAACGACTCCGAAGACATATAACAGTGCTTAACTCAACACTACTAATATATAGTACAAAATTTTAACTAAGATTTCTGCTCTCAATTAATAAGCAGTCACCTAATCGACAAATAACTCGCAACAAGTTCAATCGTATGTGCATTTGCATTCCTAGGGCTGTGAATTTTTCCATAGAGCCCACATAAATCAACCGGCCCGCCCTAGTCTAATGGGAATTATAATTGATTCCCTCCCAGTATAGCTCGTTTTTGTGATAGTAACGTCAGATTTAAATTTGTTGGCCGTAGAACCTCTAGCATGTATTGAAGATCTACTGCGGGTCTGATTAAATCGAAACGTTAATTTTCATCGTCTTTACATTGCAAGTGCTTTTAGGAAACCACATGAAAATTGGGGACTTTGAGAAAATTTCCGAGTGCCAACTTTGTAGAAAAGATTTTATAGATCTGAACGAAATCACTCTGGGATTTAGAGTATACCACTTAATCAATTAAAATCGACGCAAATTTGCCAACTAATCAATCTTGCGCAGTCCGTTAAGTTGGCCGCGCGTCCCGGCTCGCCGGACAATGTATGCGGCCCAGGGGAGCGGCTCTTCATTAGCCACGGAAGGCTCGCTCATGAGATGACACCGATACTGTTTTAACTTAAAATTTTAGGGGATGATAAATCTATGTATCGGTAACTTTGCCTCGTTCAGTTGGGCAAGTAGGTATTTCTAATAGATCATTCATAGAGGCTAAAGGTGTTCATGACTTCTGTGACTTATTTTCTACGTAGTAAACCGCTTGTGTGAAACCTCCGAGCGTCCAAGAAACCACACCGTCGAGTATGCTAACTGTACACTACTGGCTGTGTTCAGGCGTGGGTTGGGGCAGTGGTGGTCATCGCCATGGTTCAGCTGGGAACCAGTGCTTGCTTTACAAACCGTGTGTAGTTGTTCCTTACTGGTTAGGACAATACAGACTTTGAAAATTAATATATTCCGTGCGTCGGATAGCCATATAAAAGTCCGTCCTGCGCCTGACCTCTCCTCGATCGTCTCAATCTTCCGTCCCGTCGAAATTTGTGAGTAACGGAAGAGTGCACTTGTGCACTAAAATATCTTTATTATTATGTTCAGGCGTGAAGGGCACAAGATACTTAATGGCTATGGGCGACAAGTAGCAGTGCAGTCTACGCCTTTATGGGCAGAGTATGTATTCTGTGGCAGAGCCGGGGCAGAGTGACACTAATCACTCAGTGAACATCTTGCTTGATCTGTGAATTATTTGCATTCAAAGAATAAATTTATGGCAATCATATTTGTAAGTCGATCAATATGTTACCAGACCGTCTCGCGGCCAGCGTGGCTCTGCAGAACAAGCAAATGGACGCCATAATTCAGTGAAGCTCAACTTCTATATACCACATACACAATAGGTTCAGAGGTGCCTATCCGTCATTGGTTTACCATACAGCAGTCATTAGTCTACGTCACAGTCGTACTCCGAGAGCGGAACGTCCGCGCATGGAGTCATTACGCGGGCCAATCAGCGCTCGGCGCGCGCGCACCCCGCCGCGTTCTTTATAACACGCATGCGCGGGGAATATATCACGCGTCAAGGCTCAAAAGGGTTTTTTACAAACGTATCTCGTATTCGTCATCGTTATAGACCCGTCGGAGGCTGGCTCGCGTGGCGTCCAATAAATAATAACATGTGAAAAGGAATTATTTATTAAAGCTTCGTGTCAGTAGGATAACTCCTTTTTTTTAACGTCGTCTTCGATTCTTGACACGGATTTGTGGAAATGTATGCGTCCGTTTACTCTTGTGCTGACCTGCAGTTGTCCGATTGAAGAAATACGTCTTAAGTTCGAAGAGACAAGGTCCGTTTTCGTCGGGAAAAGTGTCAGTTTTGTATTTCTCTTTACGCGTGTAAGGATTCATAATAATATTATTCATATAGGAGTAATAAAGAGATGTCGTTGTATAGATACGTGGTATGCATCCATAAATGTTGGTTCAAATGAATTATTGCACTTAATGCGAGATTATCAAGAGGCTGCTGGGGCTTCGGTGCGTGCAAAACATTGTTATTGAATTACAATCGTACAAGACATCGATTATGTAGATGTATGTATTAAAATGCCAAATCGATAAACGAATTATATTTCCATTCACTTTTGTGTTAATTGATGTAGGTACATTTATCACACCCGGCGATAGATCTTTTGCATCTTCGAACAGTTAGATATCAGTCTTTAACTCCTTCTCCTCCTCCATTACGTCGATATAGGAGAGCACAGTCTATTTTCATACGGTGAAAATGGTGTGAGAAAATTTAACTAATCACGCCACTCTACCTTGTTTATTCCTATAGCATTGCGGTGTATTCATCTTTCTCGTAACATTAGCGTATTGATGTGAACTAAAGACAATCGAACTTGTACCGTACTAGCCTAACTTTGAATCGTGACCTATGCCACAGACGCGTTTGACACGTTAATGGAAATTAGTCACTTCGTGCGTGACGGACGTCGCCGCAGGAGCCTTTAGCGGGGCTCGGAAGCAGTAAGTAGTATTTTATTATGTATTAATATCCTAAGACCAAAGACTTTTAACTGGGACTAGACCGCCCTTATCGAGCAAAATATATATCAAAACCTTGATACACGTGCAATAGGTCAGAAGAATCGTGCATACAACAAATAGTTTTTTTATGAAAATATTCTAACCTACCAACAAAATAACTGGATAAGAGAGTACAGTTTACTTTTATATGCCTGAGACACTTCACATACGGTCACGGTCATCTTCGGTCTAGTAGGGTCTCCCGTACATTTTACGCGCTCGTGTGAAAACTGACAGTTTGATCGAGTTCGTCAAAACCCGTACTAAGTCACCTGATCCCAAACTACATACTTAGGGAAAGACAGTTCAATGTTTGTCAGTGTGTACTCCACACAAATAATTCGCTACTGTACTTTTGTACTGTCTAAAGTAATTCATACAGGCTGCTACACAAACATGCTTCGCGGAGTCGAGACCTGCCATCGGCATAATCAAACCAAACTCAAAGTTTAAAACACGTAATCAAACAATGTCTATTGTTATTGACTCCGTGCCCGTGAGCGATGGCAATTGAAAGTGCACCGCTATCGGGCGTCCGCCGTCGCGCATAAATCATGGTGGCACAATAAACTCGACGATTTCAATTAAACATAAATCTCCAGTGACGGCCCGCTAATGGAGCTGATACGTCTACGTGTTTCTTGTGTTTGTATGTACGTAATTACTGTTTACAAAGTAATCAATAGCGTTCGGCAAGACATTTTTTAAAGTGCTCCTTTTTGCAGGTGAGCATGGTCACCCTAATTTTTATGAGTACGTTGCATAAAATTTCTAAACTGCATACAAATAAATATAAGTAGTTATCTACCTATGATATCTCGTTAGTAATCACATTCCTCTAAATTAAGAAAAAAGTACTTAGGTACTGCAAAATAAACAAAAAACCATCTATTTATGGAACATAACAATTTACTTATGTACAAGACTTACTAAATATTATCTAATAAAAAAAAAAAATCTTACGAAGTTACTTCGGAGTCGCTGGACGCTCGGGGTGTGGGCCCCTTGAGCGTCCATTGAGTACGGCGGCGACTCCGAGGAGGACGGCGGCGGGGTTGCGACCCCCGTCCCCGTGAGCACCGTGACAGGTTCTCCTTGTGCCGATGCGACAGCCGCGGGGGTTTTAGTGGGTAAGAATCCCACATACCCCGGTCGAGCCCCACAGCTCCCGGGGATCTTTCGAAGATTTCCCCCGCGTCAAAAAAAAAAAAAAAAGAAAAAAAAAGGAGTACGAAGTTAATACCAAGCTATCAAATTATAAATAAAACGTTTTCTGCTTTCGAAAAACAATACCAACAGACCATTTATGCGTTTCTCTTGTAAAGAAAGTCAAGTATTGATTTTTTTATAGTATGTAGTAAACAAAATATTAAATTGAATTTTTTCTAAAAATTATTTAGGAAATTTTAACAAAATAAAAAAAGAGCAAAAAGTGATTCTAGCAGAGCGTGGTTTCGATCCACGGACCTCTGGGTTATGGGCCCAGCACGCTTCCACTGCGCCACTCTGCTCTGTATTGAACAAAACGAAATTAGTCTTCTATTCATACGTTTACCTTGCCAACACACATTGATCTTTTAAATTGGTGCCAACAGGAGGACTAAGAAATAGGTAGAATGTTTAATAAGTATGATTATTACATCATTTTAATATTTTTTTTATAGTATAATGTTATCTACCTATTATTCAAGTTTATTGATATGTAATTATCAGGCTAATTCTCAAGTCAGGAAGATGGCCTTACTAAATAAAAAAAAAACCTATTGACCTAATTGAAGTCTGTATTCCTCCGAGTTTCCACCTAATACCGTCTTGTCCCGACACCAACTCAATAAAAAGCCAAGTGATATTGTTCAGAGGCGGGAGCTGACGTGCTTATTAACGGGAAAATTGAAAATTGACTGAACAACATGATTGGCAAGGGAATTATTAGCAGGATGCAATTTTGCCATCGCCGAGCTCTTGTTTGCGTTTTTAAAAAAGAAAATATTCGTGTGACGTTAATCCATCATTTTCAGGGCGAGAGACGCCATCGCCAATGTGAGGTAACCACGCGGAATGCATTCTGGAGTTTACCTCTATTTATTTAGTTAGATTATAAATACATAATTTTACAAATAAATACGAAGTACCTAAATAAGTAAATCGAATAATTTTGTATAAATAGTTTTAACTACTGATGATAGATGGCGTTAGTAGTTTTAGATTCGTTCCTAAAGTATTAGGAAAATATAAAATATAACGTAGGCCTGGTAGGTATGTGCACTCTTGTATTGGAATGATATTAGCCACTATCGATATATGGATTATAGAAATAGATAGGACGTAGATTAAACTAAGTTACAATGTATTGTTGTACTAAATAATATTTAAGAGTTATAGGTTTCTAGTTTTATTTACACCACAGCACAGAATAGAAGATTAAGTTTTACTTATTTTCATACTAATTTATCAACTCAATCGATTTTTAATAAACTGGTTAGTCTTATACGATTTTAATCAAGTACCGTTGGCTGTAGCGCCGGCAGCGCCCCTAGCGGCGCGCGGCGAGACGCAGCTGCGCTCTCCCCTATTATACGTTTATTATTGTCGCATGTTATTTCCAATATTTTTCGCCATCTCATTACTCGGGCCGTATTGACGGCGCTAATCCGTCGGGAGAAGACGCGCCTTAATGGAGGTGATCATGTGTCCTAACGCGTAACGTATTGAAATATGACGTATTGGGTGTACCTTCGGGGATTCGGCGTTAATAAACGAAAAAAAAAACACACGGCTCGATTATGGAACGCTCCCCGGACGGGCACGCATCGCAATAATTCTCTCTCGTGTGACGGCCCAATGATAAATCAAGGCGACTGTGAGAAGAAATGCCAATAAATATCGCGCCGAAATCCAATAATTACGAGGCAATGAGCCGGCCGGCCACAAATCAACGGACGGACGGACGGACGAGCGCATACTAATGTCTTATCCTAACATCAGATTAAAAACATCAATACTTGTCAATAGAGGTCGCCTCCCACGTAATTATAGCCAACAATATCCCGGGGAGGCTGAGACCGAAAAGGATTAACATATATCAAGGTGGAATAATTGAAGGAATCGATTAAATGAAGAGTATTAATTGCTGATGCGCTCGCGCAGGCCGAGATCCCATCGCGCGCCGCTTTGATACGTTCGCTTGTAATGTAATATTAGCCGACTGGCCGTCCGTCTTTTATGGACCGCAATATATAAATAAGGTATCGCATAGGCAACGCAACTCGCCACCGAACCATTCTGAAACAACACCGCGATTAACACTGTTAATTTACCAATTTAAAAACCGAACAAACAAATGTATGTAAATTGCGCAACTCTATGTAAAAGCCGACGATAACCTTGCAAACTTGTATGAACGTTTAATTATTATAAACTAGACCTTATGCGTCGCGCGGTAAGGGTGTGGGTGTAGCAAGTCAGCCGTTGGCGAATTGAAGTGAACTCGAAACAAGCACGTTCAGAAACTGCTTACACGAATTAGCGCATCAAAACGGGCGCAGGGGGCGAAATTAGAAAACTCGCCCCCTCGCCCCGCGGTCCCTTCCCCGCGGCCGTTCCGCACGTCATAAACTGACAATTTACGATAACGCCGGGATTAGCCTGTTTGTCTGTTATGCATCCGAGTACGAAACTGAGCGGGTGGAGTTACAATGTGGACGCGTGAAACGGAACGGCTCACGGCAGGGCTCTGCTTCCCGTCCGGCGCGGACGGGCAGATGAAATTGTTTTACATTTGCATGTACACGACACGCGTCTTCATAACAGGTATGTACGGGGCCAGAATGCTGCCGCGTTCCTTTTCCCGTTCCATCACTTTGGCTACGTCACTCATAACCGGGAATGGACACATAAAAAGAATACTTTGTGTTCTTGTTTTTCTGATGGTGAACGCATTGACAATATATATATAAAAAAAAACAAATAAAGCATTGAGTAGGAAATTTGAAAATGTTCCATTTAAAAAACAAGTTAGCTAATAGTGATGGGCAATAACTCGCGATGTATGCAATTAACTTAAGTATTAATCGATATACTAACAATAATCGAATAACATTTCGATTCGCTTAAGTAGTAGTAGTAATAAACGGCTTGAAACCTGAGTTCCAATTAGATTGACTTTAAACACGAAAAGATATAAATAAAAGTTTTATTGCGATTGATGCATAATATAGAAGACGTTAGCTACGGGTGTTATTATACCTTACGTGTAAGCTATTATTTTAAGTACTTATCCACGCCAGTAAGAGCTTAAATCAGAGATGCATTTGTCTTCTTTCGATTGTCCAATAAATCATGATACTAATATATTTTAAATAACATTAATTTCTTAAAAAGTTAATGTGTCAATCTTGTCACTTGGTAGGTACCTATAGACAACAATACAAAATCTATATTAAGGGATGAGTTAATGGCTCATTTACAGATATAAGTATAGGTAGTACTAAATATTTCAGGAACGTTTCATAATGATCGTAAAATATCACTTACCTACTCTTAAGGGTCAGTGTAACCTTAAACAACATTGTAACAAGATAATAACGATTAATAATAATTAACGCCATTATTTGCATAAGTTTTCTTTGTATATCTGTAAACGTTAGCTGTGGTCATTTTTAATTAAATACAATATTATGTTTCCGTTCGAAGCAGCATCGGCCCACGGGCGGCGGCCGTTTTATTAGAAAATTAATTTATTGGCGTTAAGTCGTTAGCTTTGTCCTTACCTACTCGTAAAACCACTGTTATGCATGTATATCGTCCATTAAATGTTACGGAGACCATGTTTAGTATTAGTTCGGGACATAACAAATAACTACCACCATTATCTAATGTTGGTTAGTGGCAATGAGACGCCTGTGCCTGCTAGTACTTATTATCGATATTTAATTAAAATACATCTTCATCATCAGCCGGAAGACGTCCACTGCTGAATATTGGTTTTGTCATAGTCCTCACGCTTGGCAGGCTGCTTAGGGATCGCGGTATACGTGTAGTTGGACTTGGATATCACACAGAAAACGCTGCTACCCGTATTATGGTTATCCCTTAGTAGCCTAGTACGATACCTAACGGGAAGAGATGGGTGGATGGCATTTTTACCCGAACATCCCACGGGAAAAACACAATTAATTTAAAAAAAAATACAAATGATACGTAATTATAGCTAATAAAGTATGTGTTGGTTCAGATGATATATTTTCCCCTCTGTATTTGCATACTTAAATATAAAATGTTACTATAAAAAAAAAACTGCCATTGTAAAAATTGCATGAACCAGTTTCAAACAATGTTTATCCCTTTATTTTAGCATCGGAAAGCCTATCCCGCTGGCCTATTTACATTCAGCCGCTAAAGCAAAGTCCAAGAGGGCAACCCAGTTCAAGCGGGTGGTGTGGTCTCCCTACTGCTAATTTCTTAAAGGGCGACTCGCGACCGCACACCCTGAGTAATTGTCGTGCTAAAAGAAAACCCAGCAAATCTCCACGATTAGCATAAAAACCATCTAAACAGGCGAGTGGAAGTCGTCGCCTTCCTTCCGCAATATTTGTGAAAAAATTACACATTTCCTGCCCACATTTTGTCTCTACACTCCGGTCTCTGAGCGAGCGCCTGCGACTGTAAAAAAGTAACTAATGTTATTTGCACTGCCCAGCAAAATAAAATTGTAATTAATGAAGATATTTTTTTTTAATTGTCGCTCGAGAACTAGCCAACTCTTCAATGAGCAACATAGTCGCAATGTTCGGTACGAATAATTCCGGTACCGCAAACCTCTCATCTAGACATCTGTTCCGATTCCCAATAAAAGTAGACGGCAGCCGAAACATAGAATTTTATCACTGCTGTGTCCATCATAAAGCATCCCTTGGTCGCAGGCCGGGCGGCGGGGGATGGGAACAGAGGGGCGCATAAAAGTTTACAGGCATTCGGCTAATAAATCGTGTCAAATAAATAAGTGTTGAGTCGGTTGGCGGCATATTGATTCGTCATGTGCCGCCTTAGAGCGGCGCGGGGGACGGGGCTGGGTGGCCATAAAGGTGCGTAATGGCCGCCGTAGGAAGACAGCGCAGTGGCGCGCATCGATTAGCGCCCGCCGCCGCGTCAGCCGCCGACGCAACGCGCCTCACTAGCACTCCGCTGGCCACCGACAGGGGCCATCACCAGCGTACCTAATTTAAAATTTGGTGGCAGTTCAGAACTGGTAATTAAAAAGAGAACTGAACTTACTAGTGTCGGGAGCATGGGAGCGTTATCGCCGCATACTTAAAAGTATAGCAACATAAATTTCTTGTTACGATGCTAGATGGCGCTACTAGTTTCATGAAAAGTTTTAACATTATTTCAGATATTGTAATAAGCATTATCGCGGTTTATTTCTTTTTACACATTACTTTCTAAGTATTTTTTTCCAATACAACCAAAGAATCAAAAGTAATTAGGTAAAATATTTGAAGAACCTAAAAAATATTTAGGACTGAAAAACTGTTGAATGAAAACTGTTAAATGTTGACATTTATTGGTTTAGGTAACATTCAGGTCTGAAAATTTACAATATTTACATCTTTTGAGACAGCAGCCAAAACGCTATAACTAGAGGTTGCCAAAGCTTTGTAAAGAGTCACTGTACTGGCGATTTTTACTGGCGCATAGCGTAGCTATACCTCTGACCCAGAGTCTTCTTCCTTGTGTTTTTGATAAATTGGTATCCACGACGGCACAGGTATGTAGGAGTGAGAATATAAGAATAAGCTTTAAACGATTAATTCAGAGACTGGGCCTGTTGTGGTTTTAGCAATGTTAGGTTCCTTCTTTGACAGTAATTCTGCCAATGTCTCAAACATTAATAGAATTGTTTTTTTTTAATATATGTAACTAAGTAATCGAATTCTGAAATATAAAGTACTGAGAATTAGCACGGAGCCGTCTCGCTGAACCAGTCTGCTTGTGACCACGGCTGGTGCAACCCGGCCGAAACGTCAAGCTAAAATATAAGGTAAATCGCGTTAATTCCCGATAAAAATAAAGTTTAACAATGGAACGCGAAAGTCTAAAAGTATATACTGAGAATTAGGTAATTAATCATCTTATACTTAATTAATCGCTTCAGTCGACTCGTGAACGATCCGGGAATTGAACCGACCTGGCTTATACTGCTTTCGGACGTTGATTAAAATCTCACTACATCCACACAAAGCCTTTCTTTGATATATGTATAAATCTTATGAAACCGTCTGCCCCATCCCGACGAATGAACGATATGCGCAAGGGAATATAACCCTTGCGTACAATGAGAGTGAGTGCTAATTAGTGTGAATAAAAACACATGCCTACCTACCACCTGTCAAGTGATATATTGACTTTAAATAACATATCTTATTTATGTTGTATCGGACACAAAATGGTATAAAAAAGGGTTTTATTATAAATAATCGCGGCGGTTCGTAGTGGGTGTATAACTAAATTTGTACACGGCCTTGTATTACAAGTTATTGTTTGTATGTGTGTCCGACCGCTGTCGATAAATTGAAGGAGATAGTGGTTTTTGCTGTTTCATGGGTCAATTATTCGCTTTGTAAAGGTAAAAGAGAATGCAAGTGCAAGGGGAAAAGTACACCTGTGTCCCTCTAAAAATTTGCATACCTCTTAATTAAGTCAGTTCCTCTATGTTATCAACCAAATGGCTACCTAATATTATTAAGATATCACTGATATTTTGAATACAAAAAGTAACTGTTATTTCAAATCTTATAACGTCACTATCATTTTTTTTTTCTTTACCGACTTAAGTAATTAATAGTGTAACAAAATACTGTATGTATATGACCAGCAGGCTTAGCACGATGTGCCAATCTTGACATACGAGTGTGAGTATGACGTCACGATGACGTATATTTCACATTTTTGTATAGAGAATGACGTTTCGGTGTCGATAACTACGTCATACTACCACTCTACACCAATCTGTCAAGATTGCAAGTCGTGCTAGGCCTGTAGGAAGCTTATTTGGCACGCAAATTATTTAATTTACAAAATAAATTTGAATTACATATTTGGTCATCAAATTTAGTTTTTGAAGTGAAACTTCTTATGCGTCTTCCAAAAATGTTATCATTTAACGCGTTAGACGTTATGCGTTAGATGTTAAGCGTTAACTTTGTTAAGGTTATGAAAGCGCTCATGTGACGCCGTCAGTGAGTGAGTGGGCGAGTTGGCGAGTGGGCGAGTGGGCGAGTGAGCGAGTTGGCGAGTGGGCGAGTTGGCGAGTTGGCGAGTGGGCGAGTGGGCGAGTTGGCGAGTGGGCTAGTGGGCGAGTGGGCGAGTTGGCAAGTGGGCGAGTGGGCGAGTTGGCGAGTTGTCGAGTGGGCGAGTGGGCGAGTTGGCGAGTGGGCGAGTTGGCGAGTGGGCGAGTTGGCGAGTGGGCGAGTGGGTGAGTGAGTGGGTGAGTGGGTGAGTGAGTGGGTGAGTGAGTGAGTGAGTGAGTGAGTGAGTGAGTGAGTGAGTGAGTGAGTGAGTGAGGGAGTGAGTGAGTGAGTGAGGGAGTGAGTGAGTGAGTGAGTGAGTGAGGGAGTGAGTGAGTGAGTGAGTGAGTGAGTGAGTGAGTGAGGGAGTGAGTGAGTGAGTGAGGGAGTGAGTGAGTGATTGAGTGAGTGAGTGAGTGAGTGAGTGAGTGTGCGAGTGCGAGTGCGAGTGCGAATGCGAGTGCGAGTGCGAGTGCGAGTGCGAGTGCGAGTGCGAGTTCGAGTGTGTGTATGTGTGTGAGAGAGAGTGAGTGAGTGACTGAGTGAGTGAGTGAGGGACCGACCGATCGACTGACTGACTGTAAAAAGAGACAGAGCGAGAATGAAGTTTCACTTCTACCGCGCGGAGGGACTCCCCGCACGCACATTTTTTTTTATTTACTTACTTATATAACCCTAGATAGATTTAAATAATTTCAGGATATAACCGAAAGCGACCAACACACAGGCCGACCATAATAACAAAAGCATAACCCACTTGTGTCTGCCAATAATATGAATTTAAATCACGCAGCACACAATCCCGTCAATACATTAACGAGAACCTTTTTGGGCGCAAACCGCGGGAGCATTAAAAACGAACATAATTCAACACAGATCGAGTTTCCAGCATCCCCGAGTCTATGACACACTCGCTAAATCTCACGGAAGGCGGTCTCGGCGACCATAAATTTTTATTTCGTAAATAAAAATAATAAAAATAAATAAAAGCCGTTCCGTGTGCGACCGGAAACATTTGTCCCGGGGACGTCACGGATAATCCCCGGGACACTTGATTTATTATTAATTAGCTTAATATACATAATTCTAAATTGCGTTTGCTTTTTTTAACGGCCCGTATTATTGTGCCGGTGTCGTTTCGCTAATTAATTCCAATTGATGAATTTGTTTTGTTGCACGACTTTTTAATTGTTTTGCACTGCTGTATTTATACAGATATTATCAGCAGCAGAGCAGCAGAAGCTCTATATTAATAGAGGAGAAAAAAAGAAAAACACTCCATTTGTTTAATCCATCAAGTAGGTACTTACTTACTCTATTTTTTAAATTAAATTTTGGATTATCCACAATCCTGCATATCAAGGTGTATGTTAAGTCATTGCAGGACGATGTTGTACTTACGGCTTCGCTTCCCGCGTAGGGCATCCTGCAATGCTTTGCATTGATTACAGTGAATGGCACCGTATAAATACGTTAGTGCGTTTTTTTTTTGTGTAATACTATGTAGTGTAATTATCTAATTACACTATTATTGTTCTATAGTCTAGGTAAGTACCTATATAAAATGTAAGAGCTTACTAAAAATGTAACTGCCGAACCTACAAACGTCAATTAAAGTTAATAATGATTAATTCATTTTTTGTAATCGGATTATTTCAACACTCGCTGCCCGTTATTACTATTATTATTATTGATAGTGAGTAGATATAATAATTATTTCTTGTTCTGTAATCGAAATTAATCATACACGACTCCGACAGCCGAAATTGGGGTTTGTGAGTGCGGCAGTAAGTGCAACTAGTAAAAGCTTGTTAGTGAATTAAAATCACAGAAAATAGGGCATTAAAATATTAATATTCAGAGCAAAATGCAACCGCCAAAATCTGTTTTTTTTTAAGTACAGAGTGGTGTTCTATTTTTAAATAATGCATGAATGTAAGTTTTTGTTCACTGTTGCGTCACAGTTGCGCCTATTATGCAAACTGCTCGTAAATCTGTCGAGTACAGACAGACGTAATCTGTCTATTATGACGAGTGATGCATTACTATCATTGTCTGACGGCGATCGTAAATTTTATTTTTGTTTCTTACCAAAAGTGTCTGTGGAAGAAAGTCTGAATCAGTTAAGAGCAATAAATCTTTTACAGTTATACTAGATTATTTGTGTGTGTAGCTCCTTTTTTTGTTTTTAGATGCATATTCTTGGAGAACCCTTTTTATTCTAGTTACGATACACTGACTCTGTGGTAAAGGGACAATAACGGAATAATTGAATTTTTAACGCTCAATGGATAGACACCGTGCATACCGTGAGGTTAATAATATGGAGTATTGCATTGCATACAATATTTTCTATTCCCTTGCTCTATATTATTTTCTTATACTTACTTTATTCAAAGCTCAAAAATATCTTTGAGGTTATGTCGAGTAAAAATACGTGTACAATCATTCATAATTTTCGCCATAGAAATGTAATCCATCAAAATGAATAAAACTTCATGAAAAAACTAGGTACAGTCACCAGCTATCTCATTTGCAATAAATAAAAATATAAATTCAATCGGACGCGGGATTTAAAAGAATTCGGAAAAAATGGAATGTTTTAATTTTCGTGTGAGGGGTGGGGGGCTCTACAAGGGGAACGGGTCGAAGAGGGGTGTGTTGCGTACGCGTAACATCCACGCACGCCATAAATCTGTCAAGACATGGCCCCCAACAACGCCTTGGACGGTCCGCAAGGCATCGATTTTTTTAATTTGGTAATATTTATCAAGATGTTGGAATTATCTTTTGACAAGTACATTGTTCAAGTTTGCGTGACAGCTTCATCTTGTTAATAAACCATTTTTTAAAAAGGAATAATCCTATTATCAGTAGTAAAATTTACTTAGATAAATTCTATTAATATATGATAAACTAGCGACCCGCCCCGGCTTCGCACGGGTGTAATTGAGAAAAAAAGAAGTGAATAATTTAAAGCTACTGCCTTTGATTATAGAATTTCTTGGAATTATTTATCAGTTTGTAGCTGACTTTTCGTAACGCAATATGAACAAATTTTGTATAGAAGTGACGCGTGAAAGGGCTACGTATAGCTGCCTGTCCATGGGCAAAGTACTCATCGCTTAGGTTTAAGCCTGCAACGTTGAATCTCTGAGCTTGTGATTTGTTCATTGTATTTATAATTTTAGAAACTGCAGACGTGTACGGGTGCACAATTTGGGTGGATTAAGGACACCATTTCTTTGAAACCAATTTATGGAAGCAATACGGGCTTCCTTGTTCGGTTTCATAGTTAAGACGTAAACACTAAAACTCCCGTGGCTATCACATCGGCACAGGTGTCCCTGACTGACTGACTCGGACTGACTGAATCCGAGTCAGTCCCGGTCAGTCCCGGTCAGTCCCATCAGTCCCGGTCAGTCCCGGCCAGTCCCGGTCAGTCCCGCTCAGTCCCGCTCAGTCCCGCTCAGTCCCGCTCAGTCCCGGTCAGTCCCGGTCAGTCCCGCTCAATCCCGCTCAGTCCCGGTCCGTCCCGGTCTGTCCCGCTCAGTCCCGGTCTGTCCCGGTCAGTCCCGCTCAGTCCCGCTCAGTCCCGCCCAGTCCCACTCAGTCCCGCTCAGTCCCGCTCAGTCCCGGTCAGTCCCACTCATTCCCGGTCAGTCCCGCTCAGTCCCGGTCAGTCCCGCTCAATCCCGCTCAGTCCCGGTCCGTCCCGGTCTGTCCCGCTCAGACCCGGTCTGTCCCGGTCCGTCCCGCTCAGTCCCACTCAGTCCCGCTCAGTCCCGGTCAGTCCCGCTCAGTCCCGGTCAGTCCCGCTCAGTCCCGCTCAGTCCCGGTCAGTCCCACTCATTCCCGGTCAGTCCCGCTCAGTCCCGGTCAGTCCCGGTCTGTCCCGCTCAGTCCCGGTCAGTCCCAGTCAGTCCCGCTCAGTCCCTCTCAGTCCCACTCAGTCCTGGTCAGTCCCGCCCAGTCCCGCTGTGTCTCGGTCAGTCCCGCTCAGTCTCGCTCAGTCCCGCTCAGTCCCGCTCAGTCCCGGTCAGTCCCGCTCAGTCCCGCTCAGTCCCGCTCAGTCCCGGTCAGTCCCGCTCAGTCCCGGTCAGTCCCGCTCAGTCCCGCTCAGTCTCGCTCAGTCCCGCTCAGTCCCGGTCAGTCCCGCTCAGTCCCGCTCAGTCCCGGTCAGTCCCACTCAGTCCCGCTCAGTCCCGCTCAGTCCCGGTCAGTCCCGCTCAGTCCCGCTCAGTCCCGGTCAGTCCCACTCATTCCCGGTCAGTCCCGCTCAGTCCCGGTCAGTCCCGGTCTGTCCCGGTCTGTCCCGCTCAGTCCCGGTCAGTCCCAGTCAGTCCCGCTCAGTCCCTCTCAGTCCCACTCAGTCCTGGTCAGTCCCGCCCAGTCCCGCCGTGTCTCGGTCAGTCCCGCTCAGTCTCGCTCAGTCCCGCTCAGTCCCGCTCAGTCCCGCTCAGT
Source organism: Furcula furcula (assembly GCA_911728495.1). Classification (NCBI taxonomy): domain Eukaryota; kingdom Metazoa; phylum Arthropoda; class Insecta; order Lepidoptera; family Notodontidae; genus Furcula; species Furcula furcula. The sequence continues at coordinate 28,374,535 of OU452247.1, read as the reverse complement.
CCCGGTCAGTCCCGCTCAGTCCCGGTCAGTCCCGCTCTGTCCCGCTCAGTCCCGCTCAGTCCCGGTCAGTCCCACTCAGTCCCGCTCAACAACACCAGCCAACCTATAGAAAAAACCCTGACTGACAGACAGACAATAATTCCAATAAAGTTTTGGCTTTTTTTATATCATACGTACAATATGTGCATGCATATCTATATCCTACCCAAACAGACATTTTGAAAATATATTTTCATTATTTTATTTTTATTTTGTTATATTTGGGAAACAAACAAATGATCCCGAGTCCCGCTCAGTCCCGCTCAGTCCCGCTCAGTCCCGGTCAGTCCCGCTCAGTCCCGGTCAGTCCCGCTCAGTCCCGCTCAGTCTCGCTCAGTCCCGCTCAGTCCCGGTCAGTCCCGCTCAGTCCCGCTCATTCCCGGTCAGTCCCGCTCAGTCCCGCTCAGTCCCGGTCAGTCCCGCTCAGTGCCGCTCAGTCCCGGTCAGTCCCACTCATTCCCGGTCAGTCCCGCTCAGTCCCGGTCAGTCCCGGTCTGTCCCGCTCAGTCCCGGTCAGTCCCAGTCAGTCCCGCTCAGTCCCTCTCAGTCCCACTCAGTCCTGGTCAGTCCCGCTCAGTCCCTCTCAGTCCCACTCAGTCCTGGTCAGTCTCGGTCAGTCCCACTCAGTCCCGCTCAACAACACCAGCCAACCTATAGAAAAAACCCTGACTGACAGACAGACAATAATTCCAATAAAGTTTTGGCTTTTTTTATATCATACGTACAATATGTGCATGCATATCTATATCCTACCCAAACAGACATTTTGAAAATATATTTTCATTATTTTATTTTTATTTTGTTATATTTGGGAAACAAACAAATGATACCACTTATTACTAAATATAAGATCCAATAGTACATAAAAATCAATTCAGTTTCCACTAATAACTAAATCATAACATTAGAGAGAAGTTAACTACGTATGCATGATTAAATTTTTTTTAAAATCATTAAATATAAAAAATATATTAGAGATAAAAAGTGCCGGAGCCAATATGAGTTAAATATTTAAAACATCGAATCTTAATATAAATAAAAAAAAATCAAAAACAAAGTTTAATAATACAAAAAAAAATGCCGCTCAGGGGTAGCGAACCCGGACAGTCCGTACTTAGAGGACGCTTCCGTAACCACTTGGCCAAGGAACTTCTATTTTATCTTTCGAATTACCGTATCTTATTCTTGTTATATATTTGTACCGCCATCGGTTGATTAATAATACTCCTTTTTTACCCTGTTAAGGGATAAATTTATAAAAATATGATATACAAATTCAATAAATTTTCTTAACGAATGTCTGTGCAAAATTTCAAGTTAATAGGACCAAGGAATCGCGTTCTCCCATACAAACTTTGCCCCCCTGTTTCACCCCCTTAGAGGTTGAATTTCGCAAAAACCCGTCTTAGTGAGCACCTACGTCCTAAAAGGAACCCCCATGCAAAATTTGAGACTCCTAGCACTTATAGTTTCTGAGATTTCGTGATGAGTGGGTTTTTGTCTACTCTTTTATATAATAAGATATGACATAGTAGCAGCAAGTATATTGGTATATAAGAGAACCTATGCTATTAATAGAGTACATACCTAAGTAAATTATCTATTTTATGACATGACATGTCTATAAAATCAAAATAAAGTTTAATTTATTAATTTCGTTACTTAAGTTTACACGATTATTGACTTGAAACTAAATTTATATTTTTAACTTGGTAATATTTATTAACATGTTTGAATTATCTTTTGACAAGTACATTGTTCATGTATGCGTGACAGCTTTTTTTAAGAGGAATAATCTCATTATCATTAGTAAAGTTTACTAAAATACATTAGGTAAGTATATTCATTCATGATAATTAAGACATGGTAGCAGTAAGTATGTGGGTATACTTATAGGAGTACCTATGCTCGTAATAGAGTAAATTACATGTCTTGACTTGTCTGTAAAATCAAAATTAAGTTTAATTTAATGTTGTCTTTTACTTACGCGAATATTACACATTGAAATTAAACTACTTTAGATAGTAAAATCAATAAATAAACCGCGATAAAATCCGTAAAAGTAGTTTAATTTTAAGTTTAATTTATTAATTTCGTTCATTAAGATTACACGATTATTGACTTGAAACCTAATTAATAGTTTTAATAGTCTGTTTTTGCAAACTCTACGTAGAGCTCGCAGGAGTGCATCAACATGGTAGCTACTACGTACCCAAGACGCTTCATAGCTCATAATGAATGACTGTATGTATTGATGATATTTCTTATTATTAGACTATAATAATCAACATTATTACGTAATTATTTGATTAATATTTTTATATTTAGAGGTACGAAATCGGACGTGTCATACAAACATGTGTAGAAGTAGCAGTGTTTGCGGAATAATAATACCAGCCCTTGTTTATGTCCCACTGCTGGGCACGGGCCTCCCCTCAAGATGAGGTGGCTTAGGCCATAGTCCACCACGCTGGCCAAGTATATGTGAATATTACACATTTACGCGTCGTATACACAACCTCCTTTTTTGAAGTCGGTTAACAATCGAATTGATAATCTCCTTGATTTAAGAAATAGTTAAAAGTTTTGTTATCGATTGTACCTAGTTTTAAAATCATTAACTGATAATAAATGTTCCTAATTTACACTGTGTAAGGTAGGTACTTAGTAGGTAAGTACCTAAGTATACATACACTTATTAAATAAGAGTTTCAATTTGTAAAAAAAATAAGTAAAACAGTAAATAAAAGGGTTAAAAATATAATATTGCCAATCCGGAACCCCTATTTTACTTCAAACCCAGTGGGGGGAACGTACGATGTTCATAAAATAAACAACGCTATTTATTATCTAAAATTTTCGACAATACTGAACTAACCTTCAATTATCGCAAGTGACATATTAAGTTTAGTGCTAGTGTGGCAGTTAGCAAACTCCGCCCACAGTGACCACGCCATCTATCGCCATTCGCGACAAATTATGCATGTCACTAACATTTTTAGGTTATGTGTTAAACATTTTAGGAAAATTCTATAGTTTCCCCTAACAGAGTCACTTTGGATGATTAATAACAAATAACAATTTCAGCTGTATCGTTTGATCACTTTTTTAGGTAACAACCTTCACATTAAGTTTGACATAAACACCTAAAAGTACAGACGCTATATTATGAACAAAACCACAATCCTTTATAACACAAATTCTGGTTCATTTGCCTTAAATATTATTGAAATCAATCGATAGTATAGAAAACGTTTAAAAATTATTATAAATTGACTTACCAAGGTTCTTTTGACGTTAAGACTTGGAAAACAAACGGCAGAAATGTTTTGTGACTCAGCTCAATTCGCGGACAGCAGGCCGAGAGTTGCGCTCCGAAGTTAGCCGAATATATTCGAGGCCCGTCGGGCCCGTCCCTAGTCGGAACGCCCCCGGTGTTTGACGGACAGCCAGCAGGGCTGACAATCCTGCAGACGCGCCATCCGCGCGCAAAGTACACAACGCGTGGCGCGAAAATCAAATCGCGTTTGAAACGGAATGAACGAAAAGTTATTAGGCTGTATGAGTATACAATAATGGATGCATTGGTCTCATAAAAAAAAATTAACTCAATTTATTTAAAAACAAGATGGCTATCATTTAGCCGTGCTTTAAAAACAAAATCTAACAAAACAATGAAAGATTTTACCAAAGTGTAGACCAGTGAACAAAGATCTTATTTACATGGTTAAATTTCGATATTTTTATTGTGACGAATGATTCGTTCAGTGATATTTTTGGACATAAATTATTGAAAATAAAAGTCGGATCACAGGTCTATAACCGGTTGCCGGCGATTTAAATCGAGCAGGTAAGTCGGACAATGGCCATCGAGCCACAATTCGCTTAATTAAACAAGACAAAAAAACCTGCATGCAAATTTTTCCGAACAACGATGCTCAGGTTTGTTTTAGTTATTTCTTTTGCTGTTGAAGTCACACAGTCACAAGTATATAAGTAACTAGTTCAATTACCTTTAAAATTTGAATTACGCTTGTAGCTTTGTTTGTAGCATTTATTTTAGTAATGTTCGATGGGAATATTTAGCTTGAACACACAAATTCACAACAATTTGGATTCACAAATTTGTGTAAGTTTATTTTATTTATTTACTTACATATACTTATTAAAGAGTTATTACAATAATTAACATCGTAGAAATACCTAATGCTTTCGTTAGAATAAGTATTCAGTTGAAAGACTTGAAAGAGTAAAGTTTGTCCTATTTGTTAAGAGATGGCGCTAGTAGCCTCAAAAGAAAAGTTTTACTGCCGCACTCAAACTTCGATTACTGTTAATTATCATTAATCCGATAGTAGTAGTGAATAGAGGAATCGATTATATGTATTCAATAAAAAACAATACGTATTAAGTGGTTCCGAGAGTGAAAATAATTCGATTACAAACAAAATTAATTAAAATTAACGCTAATGAACGTTTGTGAGTGTGACATATAGTATTTATCAAACCAAGTACGAAATAGTTCGTTCTAATTCAGGGATATCGGCGTTTTTATTCACCGGACGGTATTCACTTAGCCTTGAAGAAATCAACAACTTAATTCCTAAACATCCTTTTTTGATCTTAAAACATAGCGTTAGATACACATACAATTACAGCGTACCTATTTAGTTTTTACTAGTCTTTTTGGTACCCTACCCCTCCCGGAACGTGATCTAGCGAACATCCGGCCAGAGTCTCTCTCCAGAGAGACTCTGGACAGTCCGTTCTGAGTGCCCAGAGCCTCTCTACAGCATTGATAAAGATCACCAGCGAGGTTTTAGTGGGTAAAAATCTCACATGACCCGGCCTCCGTCACTTGGGAGATCGGGTACCTTTAAAACACCCGAAAAAAAGAAAGTACGAACGTATCCTTATATGCGGCGCGGAAGTGTAGAGAAATTATTTTACTCAGTGTCAATAAATTATACTTAAATACTAAAGTAAAATAAGTTTAATACTTTGTGTTGTGTAGATAAAAATATTTCCGATAAACTCAACAAATAAACGGTTGCTGGAAGAGAACTCACGTTTTTGAGTTAAGCTCGCCCTTTGTGACACCTTTGTCTTTTGTTAAGTGTTTTTGTACTGGTTTCTGTTTTTAAGTGTACCCAATAAAGTATAATAATAAATTGCATTATAAAATACAAAAAGAAAAAATACAAAAATCTTTATTAATCGCAAAACACATTTTACATTATAGTTTACCAAGTTGGTCCCAAACTAGGCATGGCCTGTATCTTGGGCATCACGTACGTTCCATGATTGCATTACCTTTTTTTATTTTTTTTTAAATTAATTATCATCCTACTAGGTAAGGAATACCAGGTAAGGAATAGGAAACTAGGTTTTTCCTACTAGGTAAGGTACTTCGATGTTGTATTTTAGCTAAGGAACGTTAAGTGGGTTATCACTTCACTTTCGCATTTAGCCGCAAATCTAGAAATGGGATCTGCTGACAACTAACTGATAACTTCAGCTGGTCTCATCTGTTGCTGGGAGAACTTCTTAGTTCTGAAACTAGCCCTAGCCTTAGTTCCAAATTTTATGGTACTGATACCAGTTGGTAAAATTCATAATTAGTTGTTTGTTTAATTGTCATTATCGAAATTTTAAAATTGGCAAAGTGTGATTCACTTTATGATTTGCAAAGTCGAAACTATGAAATTTTAAAACGTAAGCCTTAGCGACCACAAAACCCTTTTGATGATTTTATTTAAATAAGACTACCTACTACTTTTCTTCTAATTCTATGTTTGCGTTACTTCCGTATGATTTCTGTGGATTTCTTTATATAAACAGCAGTGAAACCATGAAGTTTATCTCGTACGTCGATGACATCACGTCGCCTCATCCGCCTTATTTATTAATAAAAACATTCACCACCCAAATTAGATTGGCTTCGTCAGGGAAAAGTGTGGCTCAACATCTCGCAAACACCTCTCATCTTAAAGGGAAGATTGAAGCGAAGAAGCGGGGTTATGGCCTCTTGCAATCTAACTTTGGCTCGTTGTCGCCCCGTTAGTGTTGCCAGCACGGAGGAAATTCTACTATTCCGGTATAAATAGTAGGTGTGCCGGCACGGGTCATCAGAAAGTTTTAATGAATTGGCATGAGCTGTGTTTTGTTTTTCTACATTTGGGAGTTAGTCCGGGGTCATTGCATATTTTATTTTAGGAAGATATGTGCGAGATTCCGTTCGTAACTCCTGAAAAAATTGATTAGTACATATAAATACAGTCTTTATTACGGCGAGATATATTTTTGTAAACATTGCATAAAGCTTACTAAGGGTCATAGGATTTATACATTTGGCATCAACGATCAGCAATTTTGTAACTGACGACCGACCGCATTTTGATATGTGGTCATCGCTGTGTTCGATCGTTGGATAAAAATCACTCTTATTAGCGACTAAATCGTTCATCGCTTAAAAGAACCATCCTGGATTAACAAGCTTTTCTTCCCATTAAAATCTGAATGCAAGTAAATACGATACGGACATAGGCATCAAACTCACCAAGTTTTCATCGAATTAATGGTAAAAGATTGCAAAAGATAACTTACAATCATCAGCCGGAAGACGTCCATTGCTGAACATAGGCAAATTGGCAACTTACAAATTGACAACTTACAAATTGGCAACATATTGCACTCCACCAATAGTTTTATAGACCATCAAAAGCCTTAGGACTAGTGCCTACTGCCTACATGCTAGTAGCACCATACAAACATATTTTTTATAGCGTGAGCAAAAATGTCAGATGCCAATCTACATCAATGCATGCTACAGTTACTTCATTCTGTCCCGATAACACGACGAATTTACGACAATGCTCTACAATTGTGAGTCAAAAGTATGTAAGTAGAGTATGACGCGACCTTGGTGTCTTGGTACCACCTAGTGGAGAGCTTTGAACCTTCAAGACGACACGTCATTGGAAGCCGGCAATTAGTAGGTCGATATAATGAAATGATAAGTTTAAATTTGTAAGTGATGAAGTAAAAACTGTTACTTTAAGGTCTCCCACACATAACTGCGAATTCGCATCGCATCGCAAATATCTGCGTGAAATAAATTAATTTTCGATACAAAAATTCATTTGTATCTCACAGATATTTGCGATGCGATGCGAATTCGCAGTTATGTGTGGGAGCCCTAAGTACTATAATGAGGTAATAAGCATGTATTGAAAAGAAATTAGCTTATCATCATGTCAACTACCTTACGTGTGTGGAGTATATAGAAAATTAATAAAGATCTGAAGAAGGCTCTCACAGGCCACAGAAGCTCAGAAAATTAGGTTTTGTTAAAAAATTGAGCAGAGCGGCTGGTGAAGTGCCTTCACCTTTCAGATATAATAATAATAAACCCTCCCCAAACCGCACCCTCTTTCTTCCTGCTAGCGGAGTGAGTCCTCTGTCACAGGATCCCACTAGTACTCTTCACCATTCATGAATCCATGACGACTTCACCGCTTACCGTCTGGTAACATTGTCAAATCTAGCTCCTATTCGATTGGCGCACTTAGAACGCACTTAGGCCCAGTTGGATCTGTCGTGTTTACCCTAGTCTTTACTCTTCTTCTTCTTTTCGTGTCGACATGATAATATCAAATTTCAATAAGAATAAGAAGCTACATCCACCGCTCTTTGGTTTGCCTGGAGCAAATCCTCCCCAGTGCAGGTAGTTGGATATGCGGGGCAGACGGGAAGATGCGCCATGGTCTGTTGGGCTACACCACACTTGCAGCTGATATTGGTGCTACTTGTGTACCCCCATACATTTAGGTTGTACTTGCATCGACCAACCTGGGATCGCAACCTATTTAAAATTTTCCAAGTAGGCCATGGCTCCTTGAAACCTGGTGGCAGATCTTCTAAAGGGGGAACATAAAGCTGTTGAGGGTACTTTCCATCCAGATTTTTTGCCTTATATTTATTGGGTTTCCATTGAGGGGCTGTACACACTTGAGAAAACCATGGCGACTTATTAATCGGGGTGATGCAGAGTGGTGATTATATAGTGGGTGCCTAGAATCAGTCACGTGTTTCCTCCTCTCTATATCACTCGCAACTTCTCTTCGAAAGCTTGGCGGAGCTACACCGGCAAGTGGGTATATAAAAATTATGGGTGTCGGTCTTAAACAACCTGTAATAATTCGGCAGGTGTCATTGAGAGCCACATCCACCTCTTTAGTATGAGCAGACCGAGCCCACACTGGACACGCATACTCGCCAGCAGAGAAACAGAGAGCCAGCCTTGATGTACGCAATACGTTGGGGTTTGCCCCTTATTTACTCTATTGCTGACTTATCGAAGAATTCCTTATGGTACGCCGCGATTGCGACAGATTGGAGCTGTGCATAATCATCTGATTTAGGATAGGCTACGCCCAGATCATTCAATCGACGGCTTGCATGAGCGTCGTAGCGACACATTAACTCCTTAACAGAATCTACAAGTATCTACAGTACATATCCTCATTCTGTGCTCTTTGTGTACCAAAATGGCCCGTGAGTGCACCCACTAGGTGCCTAATTTGTGATCTTTTTAGATTTAATCCATAGTCCAAATCTAGTTTATTTAAAAACAAAATATTCTGCATAATTCATATAGTTTCACATTGCATTGTTTCAAGTTGGATTATTTTGTCCTTAGTATCTAGACATCAGATTTCCACATTGATTGATTTGTTGATTGACAGTATCACAGTGAGATACGATGTGCGAGAGATAAGCGACAGGTCGACGTTTAGACTGGCCTTATCTAAATAAATATCAACTGCATGTCGGAAATAACATCTTCTAAATATTATCCATTAAACATTGACCAGTGTGGCGTACGTGTATTCTTAGAGGAATTGATTTTATTAATTTAAGCTAATGCTAGACCGTACTTGATGATGAGCGGTGACTGGTACAGACATGGGAAGGTATTTCAACTTAACAAAATTATTATGAACCGCCATTCGCTAAATGTGAAAAAATCATTCTATCTGGATTTCGAAAGACACGTTTTATAATGTTCTAGAAACAGGCGAACCTTGATGGGCCGAATCTTCTTTTTATGTTCTGCCTGCCACTTTCTGTAAAAACAAGATCAAAACGTTCCAGAGGTAAGGCGGCGTGCAACATGTACTCATCATCCCCTCAATGATGATGAGCATGGAAAGCTTGTTATCAAGAAAACTTCAAGTAAAACTCCAGCCCTCAAAAATGTACATACAACTAAAAAAAAAAATACTCAACGTAGCAATCTCTTACTTTTTGAAACCCTCTGAATGTTTTGTCCCCTGAAAAATATGTTTATCTGTAGGTACCGTTCCCTACGCCATTTAGTGCCAACATAAAGCTGAAACTTAACAGGTAACGTGTGTGTTATTTCTAATTAGCCCTTGTACTTAGAGCCCTTTAACCGGCTTTACACGCGTTTGCGCCCGTTTCGCCCTATTACCGGCCTATTAAATGCCCTTTGAGGGGCCACTCAGTTTGTCTTTAATGCGATACCTATTTGTCTATGTATTAGATTATATTATACCTAAGATATACCGTAAATTCTTTGGAAAAAAGTTATTTATTCCCTTCTTTATACATGTAATTTGCTTTAAGGAATCCCTGCTAAAACATGGTAAAACTGGTTGTTGATGCGAATACTACCATTTCGATACCCCGTCGTTCATATTACACCCAACCAAAAAAACATAATAGTATCCAACCAAGTAACCCATAGTGTTGATCAAAGGTAGATCCGCTAAACAGCAAAGCCAATATAATGATCATCATAATCATCACCAGCCGGAAGACGTCCACTGCTGAACATAGGCCTCCCCCTTAGAACGCCACAATTAACATCAATTGGCTATTTGCATCCACAGGCTTCCTGCGACGTGCACATTGTTGTCAGTCCACCTAGTGGGAGGCATGCTTACGCTGAGTCTTCCGTTTCGTGGTTGCTACTCGATTACCTGTTTTTTTTATCGGTTATCGGTTTTTCGAGGGATGTGGCCTGTCCATTGCACCTCAACTTGCAGATTCTGAGCGCTATGCCGGTGATCTTGGATCTTCGGCGAATCTCCTCATTACGGATTCTATCGCGCAAAGAAACTTCGAGCATAGCTGTCTCTATAGCTCGTTATATCATTCTGAGCTTCTCTAAAACGCCAGCAGTTAGGGCCCGCGTCTCAGTATCACTGGCAACAGGCTCTGGTTAAAAACCTTCGTCTTCAGGCGCTGCAATATTCTGGACGAGCAGATATCAATGAGCAATGGGAGTTGGTAAATCACGCCAAGATACTATTCCTAAAAACTTAGACATTAATCATCTTAATCAACATTTTTCAGCTTCGTCTAATTTTGATAATGCTACTAAATTAAGAACGTTAAATTATCTTTCATCAATTCCATCTCCCGATTACTCTCCATTTGTCTTCTGTCAATTTTCTGATTGTGACGTTAAACAGAGTGTAGAATCAATTACATCTAACGCAGTTGGTAGTGATTCTATTAGCCGTAATATTATTCTTCCTATCCTTGCTGAAATCCTTCCCATTATTACTCACATCCTAAATTATTCAATTTCCACAGGCCAATTTCCATCTTGTTGGAAAGAAGCCCTAATAACACCCTTACCCAAAAAGCCTCATCCCATATCCTATTCCGAATATCGTCCTATATCGATTTTACCTTTCCTATCCAAAGTTCTTGAGCGTCTCGTCCATAATCAGTTGCGGAATTTCCTGATCAAGAACTCTCTCCTTAATACTTTTCAGTCTGGTTTCCGCCCTGGTCATAGTACCGTTGCCGCTCTTGTAAATATTACGGATGATATTAGATCAGCCATGGATAACGGTAACTTAACCATCCTTACTCTTTTAGACTTTAGTAATGCGTTTAATACCGTTGACTTTGATGTCCTACTTGGTGTTCTAAGCTCTCTTAACGTATCTCCAGCAGTGATTGACTGGTTTCGTAATTACCTGTTTGGCCGTCGACAGCGTATTCGCATTGAGGACTCTTACTCTTCTTGGTGCAGTACTACTGTTGGTGTACCTCAGGGTGGCGTGCTTTCTCCTTTACTCTTCGCTATTTTTATTAATTCTATCTCTAATCGACTACGTTCATCCTACCACCTTTATGCGGATGATCTCCAAATATACACTCATATGCCTTTGGATAAGATGTCGGAGGCTATTGATACCACCAATACGGATCTTATGGAAATTAGTGAATGGAGTAAAGCTAATGGTTTAACTGTGAATCCGTCAAAGACTCAAGTCATTATTGTTGGCAGTTCTAGGATGACATCGCGTATTCAATGGGCACAACTTCCTGCAGTAGTATTTGATGGCACCACAATTCCAGTAAGCAAAAAAGTAAAAAACTTAGGCATTTACATTGACATGAATTTAACCTGGGGCCCACAACTTCAGGAGGTCAGTCGCAAACTTTTTGCATCTGCAGGCTCGTTGAGAAGATTACGTAACTTTCTACCTATTCCTACTAAAATTGCGCTTGTGCAATCACTTTTACTTCCTTTACTTGATTATGCTGATGCCAGCTATCTTGATCTTACTGAAGACCAGTTGAACAAACTCGAGCGGCTTCAAAATTTTTGCATACGATTCATATTTGGTCTCCGTAAATATGATCATGTCTCCGAATTTCGTGCAAAGCTCGGGTGGTTGCCAATTCGACTTCGCCGGAATACACATATTTTATCGCTTTTATACAGTATTCTATTCAATCCCATAACTCCTTCATATCTTAAAGGTCGTTTTGAATTCTTGCATTTAACACATTCTAGGTGCTTGAGGTCATCAGAGAATTTAGAGTTGCAAATACCAGTGCATTCTACAAGCTATTTTGACAAATCCTTTTCAGTTCAGGCTGCCCGCCTGTGGAATGCTCTGCCTGTTCCTATTAGACGTGCTCAGACTCTGTTATCATTTAAACAGATGGTAAAATCGCACTATTCTTCAACTACAAATTAGACATAATTGTTACCTTGTTCTACGATTTATTACACATAATATATATATATATATATATATATATAATATAATGTACTAGAATAATTATACATATTACATATAAGTATAGTATTGAGTTTATGTATAGTATTTGTGTGTCCTATGTATATGTTTGTAGTACACCACCAGCTGCCCATTTATTCTGATTGTGTTTCTCCTGCAAAATGGTTGTCTGGAAGAAATTGCTTATAGCGATAAGGCCGCCATTTGTACATTTTATGTTTTAGTTCTAAGTTTATATTGTAAATATCTTCTTGGTGTACAATAAAGAGTATTCTATTCTATTCTATTCTATATCGCGTAGTTTCCCGAAATCCGAGTTGGATTCTTCGGGCGACCTCTTTGTTGAAGTTGGACCGACCTCACTGGATTTGGTCCCCTGTATTGTGACGTTAGCAGTAGACGTCTCTCGGCTGATGATAACGATTCTACGCTATCAAGATTTGCAAGCCATACCAAGCCATAGGTAAGGCTGATGTACGTGTTTAGCCTTTTGGACGTATAAGTATGTTTCATTAATATTTGCAATACTACTGCAGCTCGTATTGTATTGTAATATAAATGGTTATTCAATGAAATCGAATACCCGTTGCGTAGTATTTAAACGATTAATTTGCCTCTAAACATAAGCGACATATGCAAATAATAATGTTTTATGAGATAAAACACACACTTATCGTTTACAGCTGTAACTAAATATAAAATAAATTTCTTCAATTTCAGCATTATCGGGGTGTATTAAGGGCCACTTTATTTTAATGACCAAGGCATTGTGGCAGATTTAATCGATCCTCCCCGGACCAATGCAGACCCCGCGTCCGCTCCCGATGACAGATAGCGACGAAATGCGTTTAAAATTTTAAAATTGGAATGTTGGCATGCGTGCGCACGCGCATCGCTGGCTGAAATTCCATAATGAGCAGGTGATCACCGTATCGCGACTCAACGCGTCTACTTAGTGTCCGTCTACCCGAGAAATAATGTTGAGCAAAATAATTAGCGGTTTATATTTGTTAGTTCCATCAACAGGGAGTCGCTTATATAGAATTTTTTATGTAAATAAGTTCTCGCGTGCTTAATTAACGTGCTTAATGTTATATTATTACACTTAATAACCCTTTACGTTGGTCGGGTGCGTTGTGTCGAACAACTTTATTTGGCTCTAAATTATATTTTTATAAAGTCCGTGCATAATTTCATGTAAGTACTTAATGCATTAATTCAAAACATTATATAGATCATATTTAGGCTGAAATTTTTATTATTTGTGCGATAACGATTATATCGTATTTAATGATATTTCTTGAAATATTTATGTAACACAACGCGCTACATTTGTTGTACATTTTACAAATCCAAACCTAAACAAACCGAAGAGGTTTAACCAAGTAACTATACGAGTAAATATGATAAATTAATATCATTAATGCCCACCTTCGTACTTAGGTACTATATGTCTATCCGCGTATGTGATGTATCATTCAATTAGTCGTTAGGATTAGCCTGTGATGATTCGCCTATATCAGCATATTTACGTGTAATAACATCTCCTAGTTAACTTCCATCAAAAAACTCTACATGCTGCTCTGTCTGCTAACTAGTAGCAATTCTTTGAGATGGATTCCGTACAGACTCTCGCTAGCATCAAAGGCAAGATACTAAGCCATCATTTGCTCATTAAAATCTTGCTTAACTCCATATTTTTAACAGTTAATTACACACAGAAATGGCCGCAGTATAGACAAGGCTGGCCGATCGTCTCACAGTATTAGCGTATGTGGACACAAAACAAAAACAGACAGGCAAAAAAAAACGAGGCAAAAAATGTCTGCCGCCGCGCTATCTGCAGCTCGCGATCCGGTCTCAAATAATGGAGTAGGAAAAGCCATGGAGTCTACTTAGCTCTATTTTTTTCAATTATATCTAAATGGTTTGATAATATTTTGCTTATACTGTAAAATGACGTAAAGTATAATTATATACTTTTATACATTATTATCTTAATGTTATTTTTAGTAGGTATATTATCAACGTCATTGTTTGTATTGTATTAAAGTTAAGTTAATAGTTTCAATGAAAATAATATTAAAGATGGATTGAACGTATGAAGTACGCATGAAAGATTTACTTTTTATTTTATTTTTTAATAATCTAGTAGTCACCATAATCATCATCAGCAGCCGAAACACGTCCACTACTGAACAAAAGGCCTCCCCCTTAGAAGGGAGAGGTTGCCATAATCCCCACGCTTGGCAAGCGTCTTGGGGATCGCAGTATAGGCTGCTGCCCGTCTTCTTGTTTTCTCTTAGTCGCCTCTTACGAACACCCAACGAGAAGAGATTGGAGGGTGCTATTCTTACCCGGACACCCCACGGGCTAATCCAATAGTGCAGTTATATATGTAGAAAGTTTCATTCATTCCCAACAACGATTAATATACTGGTAGTTACATACATCATACATTATAACCATAGTTAGTTCATAATATCTGTAATGTAGTGTATTAAGTATCTGTTGTGAGTCTAATAATATCACTTGTTTTTAATCTTTTTTAATTTATTCAATTTTGTTGTATTAAATATATGCTCTATAATTAATACTGGCAATTGAAACTCTACAAGTTTGAATTACAATTTTATATTTTAAAATATGAATTGTATTAATGTCACTCAAAAATAAATATTAAAACACGAAGCACGCGTTTCTCCTAATTTACAACAAATCGTTATCAGCACGAGGTAAAAGGTAAAACTGTGCTTATTAATAGTGTTTACGAATAAAAATATATACATTTTTGAGTCGGGACATTAAAATTAATAAAAGAAAATGTCAAGGGGTGATTCACATTCCGAACGATGTTTGTCTTCGTCGCCGCTGCCATCACTTCTTTT
The DNA here is from genome assembly GCA_911728495.1 of Furcula furcula. Taxonomy (NCBI): domain Eukaryota; kingdom Metazoa; phylum Arthropoda; class Insecta; order Lepidoptera; family Notodontidae; genus Furcula; species Furcula furcula. The sequence continues at coordinate 28,359,534 of OU452247.1, read as the reverse complement.
ACGTAGTAAGGAAGGTTATACAACGTGGAAGTTTAAAATGAGGAACTACCTCATCCACGAAGATCTATGGTGTGCAATTGATGGTTACGAAGATGGAGATGCGACGTCCATACAAGTAAAAGCCAGAAATGATAAAAAGGCACTGGCCAAGATCTGTTTGACGGTAGATGGACCTGTGATAACCCATATTAGAAATTCAAAAACCGCAGCTGAAGCTTGGAAAGCTTTACAGGATGCTTACGAAGATAAAGGTATGAGTAGAAGATTATCACTCGAAAGAAAGCTATATAGACTCTCGTTATGTAGTTTTCAAGACATTGAGGCGTATGTCAATGTTGTCCTTAGTACGGCACAAGATTTAGCTGAAATAGGCAAAATAATTGATGATGCCTCAATTGCTGCCATTTTATTAGGAGGACTCACTCCAAAATTTGAGCCCCTGATAATGGCATTAGAGAGCAGCAATATAGAAGTGAGCACCGATTTAGTTAAAAGGAAGCTGTTGAATGAGATGTCTAAATTAGAGTCTGCAACGGATACAACGTTTAAAGCGACGAGTAGATTGAGAAAGTATCGTGTTAAGAAGAAGAAAGAAGTTGTTTGCTACGACTGCAATAAACCTGGACACAAACGGCCGGACTGTCCTATACGTAATAAGGAAAAGAAAGGCATTAGTTCATCTGAGGATACCACTTTGCTTACCGCTCTTGGCGTATCTTCGTCTTCGGATAAGTGGTTTATTGATTCTGGCGCATCTAAACACATGACTCCAAGAAAAGATTGGTTTAAGAACCTACAACCATTAGAAAGTTCAGTTACTATCGCTAACGGTGAGAAAATCGACTGTGGAGGTGTTGGAGATATATCTATTAGTACTTCTTCTGAGGTGAATACTATTACAGATGTTGCTTTTGTACCTAATCTTAATTGTAATTTACTTTCTGTTCAGAAAATTGTAAATAAAGGTTTTGTAGTACTTTTTGATAAAAGTGGCTGTAATTTTTATAAATGTAATGATTTTTCTGTTAAAGGTGATGTGATTCTGCATGGTTCTGCTAGCGGAGGGCTGTACACCCTTGATTGTACAACTAATTCTCTCCGAAATGTTGCGTACGATGTGCACTCTGACTCGTCAAACAGGTACCAATTATGGCACAAACGGTTAGGTCACTTATGTCGTATAGGTATGAACACGCTAAAGAATTCTCACGTAGGTATCGACTATCCAGAAGTCGATAAGTCTAGCTGCGTTGCCTGTGTTGAAGGCAAGCAAGCAAGGAAACCTTTCAAGAAAATTACATACAAAAAAGCTACTACACAACTTGAATTGATTCACTCTGATTTATGCGGACCAATGTCTGAAACGTCATTCCAAGGTAACAAATATATTTTAGTTTTCATTGATGATTACTCACGGATGATTTACCCTTACTTCATTGCTTCTAAGGCCGAAGTCAAAGAAGCATTTTGTGTTTTTCAAGCATTCGTTGAAAGGCAAACTGGTGCTCAAATTAAAAAATTAAGAACCGACTGTGGCAAAGAGTATGTAAATAAGGATTTTTCAGATTATTTATCATCTAAAGGAGTGATACATGAAACTACCGTTGGTTACAGTCCTCAGCAGAATGGTGTTGCAGAGCGAACTAATCGCTCTATCGTGGAGAAAGCGCGCTCAATGCTAGCTGAGAGTTCACTGTCTAAGGCGTATTGGGAAGATGTTTTCAAGGTAGCAGTTTATTTGAAGAACAGGTCTCCGCATCGTGCTCTAAATAATAAAACACCATTTGAGAAATGGAACGGTCACAAAGCTGACTTGAGCCATTTACGTGTGTTTGGATGTAGAGCACTTATACAAGTTCCGGCATGTCAACGAAAAAAGTTGGATATGAAAGCTAAGGAGGTAATATTTGTAGGATATTCAGATGATCCCAAAAGCTACTACTTTAGGGAATCTTCAAATCCAAGGCGTTTGCAGAAATCCAGAGATGTGACTTTTTTCGAAGATCGTTTTACACAATTAAAAGGTGATGAAAGTGAGTTCCAGCCTGAGAGACCTGAACCTATTGTTTTATTTGAAACTGGTATCGAGAAGCTTGAGGATTCATTAAATCATCAAGAAAATAGGTCTCTATGCAGTGACGATGAAAATGATTTTAATTCAGCAGAAGAATCTGCAAGTCCTCAGCGGTTAGGCTCAGCTGAGAATCAGCATGAATCTTTAAGTCCTGAGCGGTTAGGGTTAGCTGAGAATCAGCATGTAAGTAGATACCCTAACAGGATTCGTTTAAAACCGGACTTCTATGCTTCTATGATATGCAGTGATAATAATTTAGAGCCAAGTAGCTATCGTGAAGCAGTAAGTGTGGAAGATGCTGATAAATGGCGTTTAGCAATGACTGACGAGCACAACTCGTTACTGAAATTGAAGACATGGAAGCTTGTTGATCGTCCTATAGATAAGAAGATTATACCCTGTAAGTGGGTCTATAAGTTAAAAACTGATGCTGACGGTAATATTTTGAAGTATAAGGCAAGACTAGTGGCCAAAGGTTTCAAGCAGGTAGAAGGTATTGACTACAATGAAACATTTGCCCCGGTTATTCGTCATTCTTCACTCCGCACATTGTTTGCTTTAGCTGCTGAGATGGACCTAAAGATGCGACATTTGGACGTCGATACCGCTTTTCTTAACGGTGATCTTGAGGAAGAGGTATACATGCAGCAACCAGAAGGATTTGTCATAAAAGGACAAGAAAATAAGGTCTGTCTGCTGCAAAAATCTTTATATGGGCTCAAACAAGCACCGCGTGCATGGAATGAGATGTTGGATAAAACATTGTTGAAATTAGGTTTTAATAAAACTCCGTCGGAACCATGCGTATATAAGAAACTTTTTGGTAAAGACTTAGTGATTTTGGCAGTGTACGTCGATGACCTAATTGTCTTTTATAAAGATGATACGACATTTGACATTGTCAAGTCAAATCTGAAAAAAATCTTTTCGATTAAGGATCTTGGAGAATTGCAATTCTACTTAGGATTAAACATTAGTAAAAAGAATGGTGAAATACAGGTTAGTCAAAAGACGTTCATATTAAACCTATTGAAAAAATTTGGTATGGACAAATGTAAACCCGTGAACACACCATCGAGTCTAAAAGAACTAGCGGTTGGTACTGGAGAGGACGAGTATCCTTATCAATGTTTGATAGGATCCCTTATGTATCTAGCAGTCAACAGTCGACCTGATATTGCATATGTAACAAGCTATTTAAGTCAGTTCAATACGAAATTCAGTAAAGAACATTGGTTAGCAGCAAAAAGAGTGTTGCAGTATTTGAAAAGTACTCTCGAATTTGCTCTTACTTACAGAAAGACTGGAAAATGGCTTCATTCCTATGTTGATGCGAATTGGGCAGGACGACAGTGCAACTTGGATAGATTGTCTTATACGGGATATTATTTTGTATTTGGAGGAGGTCCAGTTGCCTGGCAATCCAAAAAACAGAAGACCGTAGCGTTGTCGTCTACCGAAGCGGAATACATGGCGCTTACTGCTGCAGCTAAGGAAGCCTGCTACTTAAAACGTTTTTTGGAAGAACTGTGTGGTAAGTCTGGTACTGTTGTGGTTTATAATGACAGTCAGAGTGCACAGAGTTTAGTTCAAAATCCTATTCATCATGAAAGGACGAAACATATTGATACTAAATACCACTTTATTCGAGAAAAAGTGTCTGACGGAACTATTGAAATAAGATATATCCGTTCAGATACAATGTTTGCGGATGTACTTACTAAACCTTTAGGACGTGTGGCACATCAACGGTGTACAGTCGGTTTAGGTTTTGTTTAGGTATTTTATTTTATAGTGGTATTGTGGTATATGTTCTTTGTTCTTTTCTATTCGTTTTTCTTATAGAGTTTTAATTGAGGGCGGATGTTGTATTAAATATATGCTCTATAATTAATACTGGCAATTGAAACTCTACAAGTTTGAATTACAATTTTATATTTTAAAATATGAATTGTATTAATGTCACTCAAAAATAAATATTAAAACACGAAGCACGCGTTTCTCCTAATTTACAACAAATTTAATAAGCCTACTAATGTTAAGACTGAAAAATGGCAATCTCCTTACTTAGTTAAACCTACGTTACAACTAATGTGGCCCCGTGTAGCCATAAATTGCATGTTTTGAGTGTTACCTTTTGTAAACATAATAATATGTGATAATATAACTAAAATTATAAAATGCAAGGCGACTCTATTGCTCAGTTGTGCGGTCAGGTCGGGCCGGTACAGCACCCAGCGTCCGCGGCCGCGTAAATCAGCATCAACACACTGTCGCCCCCTCGTTTTGTTCTCATTCACTTAAGGCTCGCACCCGACGGCCGACCTCATCCCCTTCCCCCCGCTGAGGGCCTGTCGTCGGCCTGCCACCTCCGTGCCTTTGCAGCACCACGATTTTGATGCGAGATACCAGTGGATTCTGAACTGGACAGTGTTCATTATCAAGAAAATGTATTTCTTTTTTTATGACTAAGATTACACGTATGATAAATTATCTGTATCTAATACATAGATATGCAAGCCTCAAATCCAGATTTTTGGCTACTTGTAAGTAGCTGTCAATTTAATACTTTATTTGACAGGCCTGTTGGTCTAGCGGTCAGACACCCTGACTGCTATTCGATGGGTCGTGGGTTCGATTCCCACCAAGTGTCTGGATGTTATTTATCTATCTATGTATGTATTTACAAAAGGTAGGGTTGAATATATTCGACCCTACTGGTGGCCCTATTTGGCCTGCCACTGGTAAGCCACCACGCCTGCGTAAAGAAAAACATACATATTTTACACAGTAGTCAATATTTTGTTATTTGGCATCAATTTGGTATTAAGTAGGTACTTAAGGTATCTTCTTTTGATCTGAGTTAAAAAACCAACCACTGAAATGCACAAGCTCAATCCGAAAAAGGCGTCAGGAACATCGAAATGGCGGCAACAGCACTCGCTACTCGTTCAAATTCTGCGTCCAAACAAGCTCTGAAGTTGTCATCCACCATCCGCGTCATGGAAGCGTCCTGTCGCGATGCCACCGCGACATGCCCGTATCGCCTCACTGTCAATCTCTTCATAATATAAATTTAGAACACCACCATACCACTGTAGGGCTGGCAAATAAAAATGCCGGCTGAATTCTGATGACTATTTAAATATCGAAGCTAAAAAGTACCTAAATGCAGTTTTTTTTGTCGTATGGTTAGTGGCCAACCTGAGGTTAGAGTTATTCAAGCCAATTAGGCTCAATTCACACCAAGATGTCAGCGGCCGGCAGCGCACTTTCAGTGTGAAAGAATTTTAAACTTTATCTACAATACGTAAAAGACCAGTATCGCTTTCTAGCTGCCATTTGGGTATGAATTGAGCCTTAGGCCTCTGACTTGGCTTAACGGCAGCTGTCTAGGTGACAACAACCGGGACCGAGTTTTTTACGTGCCCTCTGAAGCTCGGACACGTTTGGCTCACACAACAAATGTTTGGGTACAAATGTCACTAAACAGTCTTCCATCTAAGGCTCACTACAAATGCCACTAAACGGTGACCCATTCTGAGACTGACCTTACTTGATGTTGCTTTACCAAATATTCATTTTTTTTTTTGGGACCGATAGATGCTGTTGGCCGCAGATGGCCATTACAGCTTCACCGGACAATAGGAGGCGAGCGCTTAAAGCGCTCTAGCCTTAACGGCAGAAGTAGAACTATTCATTCACCAAACAGTGATTACAACAAGCTATGAGCACCTCAGTTACAGAGACATAGACAGACGATTAAACTGAGTGAACATAGTTAGTTTATTAGTATCATCATAATCACCAGCCGGAAGACGTCCACTGCTAAACATAGGCCTCCAACTTCGAAGGCCACAATGAACGACAATTGGCTATTTGCATCCACCGGTTACCTGCGACGCGCACAATGTCGTCTGTACATCTAGTAGGACGCCTGCTTACGCTACGTCTTCCGGTTCGTGGTCGCCACTCGAGAACCTTTCTTTCCCATCGGTTATCAGTTCTTCGAGCCATGTAGCCTGCCCGTTGGCACTTCATCTTGCAGATTCCGAGAGCTATGTCGGTGACTTTAGTTCTTCGGCGAATCTCCTTATTCCGGATTTTATCGCGCAAAGAAACTCCAAGCATAGAAATCTCCATAGCTCGTTGTGTGTTATTAGTATGAAGGTGAATAATTAAAGCTTATTATTAACTATACATTATGCTGAGGAGTTGGCATACGCGCACAAAGTATGTGTGTTGAGGTTGATATTATGACTCTTGGGAGTTTATACAAATGTGTATACTTAATTCATTTGTCAGGGATGTAAAATACTTTAGGCTAAGTAAACGAATTGTAAAGAAGTTTTGAAAATACTGCCCTACATTTTGTTACTAAAAATAATTCATAATAAAGCGATAACGTTATTTTTTTAACCGACTTCAAAAAAGGAGGAGGTTCTCAATTCGTCTGTATATATATATTTTTTTATTTTTTTTTATGTATGTTCGCGCATAACTCTGGCAATTATTAACCGATTTGAAAAAATCTTTCTTCCATCCATTCTTCAATCCATTGATTGGGTCCCATAAAAAAATTATTGCTTAGTAATAAGTAGTTTCTAAAAAAACAAGAATGGTGACTGCGCACTGAGAGCTGCAAGAAAGCCTATATAGATGACGTTTTAGTCGCTCGGACTCGCTCGGTTGGACAAAAATGGCCATAACTCTGGCAAATATTTACCAATTTCAATTATTCTTTTTTTATTCGAAAGAAGAAACCACTGTATTGAATCCATATGAATTTTATTACAACCGGATAAGAACTTCCTGGAGGACCATGAACGATGTGGAGTAATTTATCTCGTAAAAACCATAAAACTGATGTTCTCCATTACATTGCTCTGACAATTATGAACCGATTTCGATGATTCTTTTTTTATTCGAGAGAGTAAACTACTGTGATGTTTCCATGCAAATTTCATTACGACCGGATTGTTTTTTCTGAAGAAACATGAATTATGTAAAACTATGTAAACGATAATGTGATCATAACCTAGATAATTTTACGGTTTTCGATGGTTCAATCTTTATATATGAAAATATCACTAAAAAGTTTAAAATAAAATCTTTTAAAAAAAAATTGAACCGACTTCAATATCACTGAAAAGTATAAAATAATTTAAAAATTATTGAAGTTGGTGCCAAATATACACAGCAGGTACGCTAACACCAATTTCAATAATATTTAAATTATTTTATACTTTTCAGTGATATTGAAGTCGGTTCAATTTTTTTTTTAAAAGATTTTTTTATGATTTAATACATTAATTAAACCACCAACAGGCAACCCTACGGCGCCGGCGCTCGGCCCGTCAGCTGATTTTGAAGGCACGGCTGTCAAAACTGACAAGCGCGCGAATTGACGCATGTCGATAACGGCCGTCGATCGAACGGTTTTGAATTCTAAAATACCGATACTATTTTGTTTTGCGTATTCATATTTCATTTGCATTTGTATTTTTGCTGAAATTTATGCAAAAGTCAAATTCATGTCATTCGCTTTATTTATGTCTAGTATTTTTCTACACATTTAACTTAATATAATCAAGGCGTTCACCTTACGGTCGTCTGCATGTAGAGAGTTACATTGCACTGCTGCTCGTTACATCATAACGTATGTTATTAGGTATCTCGAGCAAAATAATCTTTGCTATAATTTACGATATGTCGATTGTAGTTGAAATTATTGTGGATGTGTCAATAATTGATAAAATTAAAGTAAATTACTATCATTGAAATAAAATAAAACTACTGTAAAACACATAGTTTGCACTGCTGCATTTAGTATCTCTTAGTAGCCGGTGGTTGCAGCAAAATATTTAACACAACGGTGCGGTGGTGTCGACTGGTGCCTAGCTGTAAAATAAGATACAGGATATCCTGATGAACTACCATCATTAAACACACTTCTAGCTTTTATGTATGGGCCGTTACATTTTGCAGTAATACAAATACTTACGTAGACGTTAATGATATATTTCTACTGTACTATGTCTATGTTTTATCGCAATTATATACCTATGTAACCTTTGACATACCTATACTATATACCTGTATAACCTTTAAAATTCTTTATCTTTTAGTATTTAATCATCATTAAGTATTCATTACCGTAATATGTGCGGTGCCTAGTCTAGTATATTAGTAAAGAGTATGAATGAAGTAGGCAACCGCATTATTGGTATAAGTATGCATAGACCCAAAAAAGGGACTATTTATGGTTTTGGTAAAAATTAAAGGCCATGTTTGGCTGATGAGCTTAAGTGCACTGCAACTGTTATTAGCTGTGTATGTTTTGAAAGGCCTGTTGGTCAAGTGGCTTCGATTCCCACCAAATGTCTGGGTGTTATCTATACATATTATAAAACAAAGTCGCTCTCGCTGTCTGTCTGTCCCTATGTATGCTTAAATCTTTTAAACTACGCAACGGATTTTGATGCGGTTTTTATTAATAGATAGAGTGTTTCTTAAGGAAGGTTTATATGTATAATACACGCATAATGTAGTAGAGAAACACTGATAATTTTTGAGGTTTCTAATGTGATGTCGTAAATAAGCACATTTTTTTGCGCTTACATTGCAAACGCTGGCTGAACCCTACGAGATAGATCAAAATAATGTACTACAGTATTGTACATATTAACAAGGTCTACAAAAAAGTTCGTGATGGTATATGTTTATCTCTTAGAGATAACCCACGATAACCATTTTTTATCCTTTACTTTTTATGACAAATAATAAATTGTTGTTAGCATGAATTTGTCCCTTCTTCAATATAACATAAACTTTACTAATATATACACGAATGACAAAAAAGCTGTGAATGTTGTTCATACCGCTAGGTTAAGGTTAAGCAACATAAGGCTAGGTCACTAAATAGATGGGTGAATCGATTTGTATGAAATTTTGTGTACATATCGGGTAGGTCTGAGAATAAAATCGTTAAGTATATTTCATGCCGCTAGGTTTAGGAACGTTAGCCAAGCAAGGTTATTACATAGATAGGTGACGGGCGGCGGCGACTCCGAGGAGGACGGTGACGGGGTTGCAAGCCCCGTCCCTGTGATCATGGTGCCAGGTTCCCGGGGGCTATAATGCGCACTGAGGGGTATTTGGTGCATATCCCACTGGAGGGCCCAGGTCTCCCCTCATATATGGCGATGCGACAGCCGCAGGGGTTTAAGTGGGTAAGAATCCCAGATACCAGATACCATGATTAACGAGGATATTTATATTAGAACGAGAGGAGGGTGCAAGAGAGGAAAGAGAGGGAGAGGTGATTCGAGGAGAGAGTGATAGGGTGAGGGATAGGGGGATTAAGGTAGAACAAGGGGAGAGTGAGGGGGAGCAAGGTGGTAGAAGAGAGAGGGGGACGGGGTTCAGAGAGGGGACAACGGGGAGAGGAAGACGGGGACTGTGACGGGGACCGAAGCGGGAAAGGGGAAAGAGAAAAGAGAGAATTAGAATTAGATTTTTCTTATAAGTGAGAGAGAGATGGAGAGAGAAATAAATCAAGGGAGGGGGGAGAAAAGTGGAGCAAATTGTAATAAAAGCGCGGGCGGAGCTGCGCGGGTCAGCTAGTTTATCTATATAAGAATGTATTTACGAAAAAAGTTTTTTTTCAATTTATTTCCATAATAGGTATACAAAATAGGTTAGACATACGTAATAAACTAGCCAAACTTTACAGTTTGATGGCGAGACACGCTCTGGTTTATACTAGCTACTTAACCTACCTTATCTTAACATGCAATATGGTGAGTACATGCTTTAAAAATTAAACATTGTTATGAAAAAGTTACTGATTCATATAAACTGTCCTATAAAATGTGTGCAATAAAGAATTTATCTATCTATCGTCTTTTAACAGAAAATAACTATTACTATCATTTGTCTGGTATAGTACAGGTTAGTCCCAAGATATTATTATTATTATGTAGGCAGGCTTGTTGCTTGCCATCCTTGTATAAACTTGCTTGTTTTAAATAAAAAAATACTTGTTTTCATTAATGTTATATATTTAAGAACCTTCTTTTTTGCAGTCTCTTAATTAACTACAAATGTAAGTAGGCTAATGAGAGAGTCATTAAATAGCAGCTGTTAAGTTTTATACTAATTTTAATGATCCCTGTAACATAGAACAGTATACTATCGTCAAATCGCAAAAATACATTATTTTTATTGCTGGCAATAATTAATAGAGCTGAAAGGTCACATCGTCTGTTAACGCAATTTACATACCTAGTCTTCGTTCGCATTAAGCACTTTAAAAATGTTTACAGTTTACTGTCCGGGGCTGAGCTGGAAATTGAAAATAAAACGGTTTTATAGCGCAAGAAACATTGACACTGGCAACACTGTTGTTGAGTATAGTCATGACTCTATGTTCTACAATATTTTTTATGGTTTTTTGGCGCATTTCAACATTGGTGTAATATTTTGTTACTCGTGGGGTGTCGGGTTAAGAATAGCACCTTCCCATCGCCTCCCGTTGGGTGTCCTTAAGAAACGACTAAGGAAAAACAAGAAGACTGGCAGCAGCGTCTTTCTATTGGATTACCTGTACTGTGATTCTCAAGATCCCTGCCAAGCGTGGGGATTATGGCAAGCCCTGCCTTCTAAGGAGGAGGCCTTTTTCAGCAGTGGACGTCTTTTGGCTGTTTTTTCTCTTAGTCTCTCTTACGGACACCCTACGGGAGGAGATGGGAGGGTGCTTTTCTTAACTGGACAACCCACGGGTAAATGCTACACTTACAGTGATGTGAAATAACACTACCTTCAAGGCGTTGTGTTTAGTCGGGTATCCACTCGTGTGTCACCTACCACTCCACCTATACATACACGGTTAATGAAATGTAAACGATTTAAATAATTTTGCAATAATTTGAAAAATTAGCTAACGCTTCCGCTTCCATCGTAAAAGGTGTTACACAATAAATTGACGATAATAATTCATTGAAAGAATACAATACCAGACCTAAACTGGATAGACAGGTGCTAACTATTATGTAGCTAATAGAAAATGTATTTTTACTAATGATATAGCAGATGGCTGTGTTGTACATGCACTAATCATATTAGCAGTTAGTACCTATTAAACTAATGACGATGTTTTATCGGTGTTTGCGATCAAATAATTGGATCTAAAGATAATTATCCTAGATGCAAATTAATTGAGGAATTTTTTTCAATTTATAGACTTAATAGCATAAACTTGATTAGCATTCTGTATTTTTCTATAATTAACATTACTTACTATGTTGCGTGATCGGAAATACATAAGAAACAGCTGACGATGTATTAAAGATGATCGCGTGGAATGATTACAGGGTAATCCCATCTCTCATTCCTTCTCGTCAGCTAGGATCTACAGTGTTCACCAGTAAAGACACTGAGGTTTGACCTTCAGCTAGTCCCCGAGAAACACTTAATTGTCTGAACACGCAACTTTAATTAGAAAAGTAAATAGGAGTTAGAAAAATACACAAACATACAGGGTATTATGGATTAACAGTAACGGTACAATTAGAATCAAAACGAAGTCAATTCAATAAAATAAAAAAAAATCTCAGCTAATTCTAGTACCGACAATAAGAATAAAACGTTAAATACCTTGCATGAATGAATTAAATGAATTAGATATGGGTCATGCACTGTGCAGGTATTCTGCACAGTGCATGACCCATATCTAATTCATATGTTCGCCGTGTAGCTTCTGCACCGATTGATTGTTTAAATATTCTTGCAAAACCATCGATATAATTATAATAGTGCTGGTTTATAAAAACTGTCTAACTAACTGACTTTCGTCTTTCTAACATATACGGCAAGCGTTAAAATATTGTATCATGATGATCATTACTGATTGTCATATTTCTTTCGGAAAATTTTATTCGTCCATGACATTTAGTAAAGGGCGATTCTTCGAGATCAAGTGTTTTTGACTAATTGGTCTGGCCCAATTTTTTTTTGCATTTGTTACAAAATATACTATTAACTGGTCTAGGTCGTGACATGTAATAATATAATATTGAAGGCCCTGGTTTACTCGTACTAGTTTATGATTTAGAGATTGCTGATGAATTGAACGGCCACATGAATGATGATAAAGGCAGATAAATAAGATTTTGGTGATATATTAATTAGAACCATGCAAATAAATGAGATTTTCATGTTATTTTCAATCAGTTTTATTATGAAAATAAAAAAAAATTATAGTCTACGTTTACAGGTTTCTGGCTGTAATTAACTTAATACATTACATTTGTAAGGAAATAATAACATATTATTGTACTTAATTTTCATTAGGCACTTCAATCATGAGATCAAAAAAGCTTACTTTAACATTTAGTATGTATGTATATAAAAATAAAAACATAAGAATATTGTAATTACATTTGAAGTTAAACTTTATTTTAATCGGGAATTAACGCGATTAAAATAAAGTTTAACAATGGAACTCGAAAGTCTAAAAGTATACATTTGAAGTTAATTTTCACTAGGAACTTAAATCATGAGATCGCGAAGTCCTACCTATCTATTTTTTTTTAACATTGAAATCCTGATCATTATGTTGTCTTTTACTTACGCGAATATTGCACATTGAAATCAAACTACTTTTACGGATTTTATCGCGGTTTATCTCCTCATCTTTACTTAGGTTTATATTGCATGCTTGTATTGTATCCTTCCTTTTTAATAATTTTTAATCCGTCAAGAATACCTTTTTATTAACCTTGGGTGTTATATTTTCTATTCTATTTTTGCTTGATAAAATCACCACATTTTTGTGTATCGTCTTGTCAATGTTCGTTTTGGCCTGTGTTTATACTTAAGTAAGGATGTTATCCAGTCTGAAAGAGTAGCCATGGTGGAGCAAGGCTCACACTTCAGGTAGTCTCCGAATGAGGTGAGCGCGAAAAGGAGTCCATACACTTTCGCTCCTACTTTTCAGAATGTAACCTTGGAATACACCGACCGCCTTCAGTTGTTGCTAGTTGAAATGTCCTCAAACCTCAACTTCGAGCGAGTTGATTGAGATCGAGGCTTGTGCAAGGAAGCTAGGTATCCTTGCAAAGGTCCGCCAGTAATTTACTGGCTGGTGCTGCAAAATGCCATCTTGCAGCTTTGGACTCGTGCTTAGAGGCTAATTGGTGACGCTGTGTTGGTAGAGGCCAATTTACAAAGCCTAGAGCACAGGCGTAGCCTGCCTCCCGGTATTCTACAGGATACGTTTTAGAGATGTGCGTAGGAATTGCATGACTTGATTCCACCATCTCCCTTCCATCATGGGACGATGAGACGCACGACACGTACACACCTTTTTGTGTGTCTTCAATCTGGACTAAGCGATTTGCTTCTTCTTTTATAATAAGGACAGTTAAAGACTTCTTCATTTATAATAAGGAAGTTTTGCTATTCAAGACTAGAGTGAAAAGGGGTTTAATAAGCTAATGTGCTTTACCATTCTTGATTGCGTCATCGCTTTTCATCAGGGGGGGACTGCAGTCAAGCACTAGCATATGATTAATGAATAAAAAGGTCAGTTGATCAATCATTCCTCTGTTGGGACATACTACGGATACTAATTCAAGATGATGGTCCTGGTATAGGGGACGTCAGTTTTCTGTTTGAAAACATGCTTTTCAAGGTAATGCATTACGCATATTGTCTTTTAAATCTATCAAGTTAGTGTTTGTGGAGGGGTATTTTGTGCCAGAAGGGCTACTGTTTTTTCTTGCTTCTTTCTTATATAATATGACTTCTAATTCTTTCTCCATCGTTTTGTCTGTAACTTTTGTTATCTAGCCGTGATTTCATTAATTGATAGTTGTTTTTTCTCCTCCTTTCTACGTATGTAGTTTATTCCGATGTTCTCTTGTCTTTATTTTCATAACTTATGATCATTCTTTGGTCTTTCGTCCCTTTTTTAACTGCAAGTTTCTTTTTTTAAAGCTCGTTGTTACTTGTTTGCTTTTTCGGTTTTACCATTTCAAAACACAAATCTGTTAAGAGAAAGTGACAGCTATCAGCTAGATAACTGCCTCGTTAGAATCGTCTTCACTTCATTCCTTGACACAAAATATATTTTAATAATTTTCAAGATATTTAGTGGGTACAAGTTGTTAATTTGTAAGGCTTAACCACTTACCATTTGAATGTATCCTAAAATTCTAAATAATAGACCAATTAAAATGTAAATATTATTCTGTACCTATTCGAATTTTGTGTCTAACTTTAGTAAACCTAATACATCTGACCCGTTCAAATTCATCTGATCTTATGAGCCAGATAAATTCAGATAAATTAGGGTCCCATAAATGAGGATTTTGTAAAAAATCGAATCTAGTTTCTTTATTTATAAACGCACAACTTGAAAGAAGTAATTAACGGTGATAAAAAGTCCAATAAACACTATGTTTCAGTTACTTAAGTTCGTGCACTATGTTCATAAACGAAAACAAACGAATTATGCTACTTACCTTACAAAAGCCAGATGACGCGTTTTTATCGCACTTTTTCACTAAAATACGCACTGACGCGAGCAACATGTATAATGAGTCGACGCAGTCGGGTACGACCAATCAAGACTTGACGTAATAAAATGTAATATTTTAAGACTACGTTTACTACCAGCCAGACGAATTATAACTTTAGTCGTGGACAGGTAGAATATTTACAATGAAAATATCAAGAACCAATATCTGGATATCGATACAACTTACTAAATTTAGTCTATTATTTTTATTTATTGCAGAAAATAGTGTAGTCCAACAAAAAACGGCGTTTGGACGCGCCATATTAATAAGATTTTGATGTTATCTGGAAACATAAATTACATTTAATTAAATTAATATCAATTAATAATACAAGGCCTCGATAAACAGTAAAATTTTACATTAAACCTGAAAAGGAAGTTCGATTTGGACAATATTTTGATATGTTCTTCGGTAAAAGTCATGTCAAAACTGCGTTTCGAAGAATCACCCTAAAGTACTTACTATTTTATTCATGACTACATCTATACTTCCTTCATCGGTTAAACGACCCATGTAAATTAGTTCACTGGTATCAATGTCGACCATCTAGTATTTTTCAATGATAAGATTTCGTGGTACGAAACTCATAGCGACCATTTCAATATTCGGTTATACATCAGATATTTTTGAGTCAATTTACAATATTCATTTGAATTACCAGTACTCATTTTTCGATTTTATATTTATACTGAACTGTCGAAGCCTATGTAAAGGCACAATTTGTGAAACTAAACTTTAACTTCATCAAAATTCAGTTTTAATTTCATCAACTTCTAAAAAAAGGTTGTTGCTAATTCACCTGAATTTTTGCCGCATTATTTTCGGTGTTTCTTGACGGATTCGAATAATTTCATTTATATTTGATTTTATTATATCTCGGAGAGGCCTTGTATGCTGATAAAAAAGTATATTAGATACAGCGAGGAATTGCTGAACGAGGGACAGAGGTAGGTTTGAGTGTTTTAAAAATAATAATTGCCTTTAGTCAACTAAATGTCATCATACCCTGTCAACTAATGTGAAACATCCACACTAGTTGACTATAGTGATATAAACGAAGAAGTTACTTATTAAAAACTATGAAAGGGATGTTTCAAATACAATTTAAGAAGGTCAATGTTAGTGCTAATTATTTTTGTTTTTAGAGTAAGTAAGCCTGTCAGGCCTCGTTTACGGAAACGCGGGGCGTCGCGCGTCGCGTGTGGCGTGGCGTCTCGCGGCGCGTCGGACGTTTTTATTGTTTACGTAGCGGCGGCGCGTGAAGCGGCGCGTATCATCGCACGCGTAAACACAAACTTATAGCAATATATGATGCTGTTTATAGAGACGCGGGGCGGGAAGAGTGGCGGCGCCCGCCGCTGCGCCCGCGGCGGGCACCGCCGCGTGCAACGGGGATTCAACTCACTATTTAACATACAATTTCCTTCTAAAAAAAAATCGATCATATCATACTCCATTGCGATGGTGACTACGTCTGTGTTGCATGATTACCAAATAGACTGGCAGAAGGTTCCGCTACAGGCATCGCTTCATCGAGAATCGCCGCTGCGTGCGCCACCGCGATGAACGCCGCGTGAGACGCGGCGATGCCATCCGCGGGCGCCGCCGTAAAACACGCTCCATTTCAAGAAAACGCGTGTAAAATCGCTTCTCCGTAAACACACTCATACAACGCCCTACATTTGAATTTAGTGCGGGCCGCGCCGCCGCACGCGACGCGCGACGCCCCGCGTCTCCGTAAATGAGGCCTAAGGAAGAATTAGAAAAATAAAAGTAAAAGAAAGATAAGAATTTTACCCTATTACAATTATTGCCATTGTACACTAGGATCTACGATAGGGATATTCCAAATACAATTTTAGAAGGTCAGTGTTGGTGCTTACAATACGAAATTATTTTTTGTTTTTAGGGTAAGCCTGTGTCTATATTAGGAAGAATTTGAAAAATAAAAGTAAAAGAAAGATAAGAAATTACCCGATGACAATTATTGCCATTGTACACTTGGATGATTAGTAACATAATAATGTAATTCTAATTATGTGTGCAATGAGGTTTATAAAGCATGTTTTACTCAAATTTACGGCCGACTACACATCGTCTGTCAGTCAGACTGCAGAGCCTCGCCCGTAAATCATGACGTTTTTGTTGCGCCTGCGCACGCAAATCAGTAGGCAAAGAATAAGATGTTTTTAATGCCTATACTTTAAAAATTCCGTGATGCAGTTACAATATTTCAACAAGGAATAAGTATTTTGGAATTAAAGATATTCGTTTAAAGCTATATTTTCAAAGTGGATGATAACGCCACATTCAGAAGGAATAATGTTGTCTACGGGGGCGATGGTTTATTTGAAAAAAGTAAAACTAAATTACAATCTAAAATAAAAATCCTACATCAGTCACATAAAAAGTGATGTAGGATGTTTGAACTAAGACATATGTAGGATAAAGGTTGAAAATTTAATTCTTATACTCAACTAGCTGACCCACGCAGCTCCGCCTGCGCTATTTTTACATTAACTAAACTTTTAATAACAGACATTTGCATCGAATACATAACCTCCTTTTTTATAGTCGGTTAAAAACTGAGACCCACTTTTTACTTGCTCTCCGAAGCACGGACCCGTTTAGTTCAAATGGCGTTAAACGGTCACCCATCTATTTAATGACCTTACCTAACGTTGCTTAACCCGATCGATTCCAAACCTTGATAACAACTCTCTATGAGTGTTCCCTTACTTATATTTATTATATTATCAAGAAAAATTTATAAAATCGGACCAAGCGTATAACCAAGACCCATTTTGACTTTAATCCCCTCTCCCAAAAGAATCGTGCTAGATTACGGGATAAAAAGTATCCTATGTCCTACCTCGTAGTAAGATCTCAAATCATGCCAAATTTCATTTGAATCCATTCAGTAGTTTCGGCGTGATGCTCAGCCGTGATACAGACAGACAGACAGACAGACAGACAAAAATTTAAAAAATTACATTTTCGGCCTCAGTATCGGTTATAGAATGCCCTCCAAATATAATTTTCAAAATATCTTCAATGTACAGAATTGGACCTGTTACAGTTTTATTATAAGTATAGATATAGATGTAAAAATAAGAAGGTCTGGTTTGTATTTAGGTGTTCAAATCTTTTGTAATATATAGCATTTCATTTATTTATTACTATCTTTATCCAAGGCATCAGTAACTGACTATACACCTGCAGTTAGGTACGATAAAATTAAATAATAACTATTGCCATGACACAAAGATTTGGTTGGACTGACTATTGGGCTTTCAATAGTACTATTAGGTACAGGCAGGATGGTATTTCCACCTTACTTTCTCGATAGAAAGTGACAGAGCTATAAACTACGTATATTGATGTCTGTATCTCATGTCAAGTAAGGTGATAATAATACTGCTAATAGAGGTAGTGGTAGGGCCCTGTTCTCTTAATTGGAAGTATTAGTGTTACGTTGCCCTTATGATCGTCACTAAAGAACTCTAAATCGTAGTTTTTATATACATATATATCCACAAACAAGCTTGCGGACTCTTTGACGTGGCGTTATGCCTCTCACGTAAGCGAGGGTGAGCATTGCTGCACTATTAGCATATTAATTATCGAATCTCGACAAGACGGGTGCGGCGTACCGGCTCGCGTGACTACGCCGCTCGGTACGCCCGCGTTTTGTAACTGTTCGGGCTAATACCTGAGTTGCCATCTAAACATGACTGGCTTCCAGATTCTAATAACTTCGATTAATAATGAATATGTAATTATTCATTTAGAATTTTGTGCAGAGTAATATAAAGATTACGAATGGCGTAATAGTATAGATATGATTGTGTGTAAACACACACAAATACCGGAGGATTACACACACAAGTAAACACTTGGTTACTGGTTTTTATTCCTCATTTCAGTGTGTGACGTGAATGGCGAATTCATTACTCACCTTCGCTTTTCCGATGATATAGTCATTATGGCTGAGTCGCTGGAGGACCTAAATACGATGCTCAGCGACCTCAGTTTCCCAGCAGGTGGGTCTTAAGATGAACGTGGACAAGACGAAAATTATGTCTAATGGACCATATTGCCTCCGTACCGGTAGTTGTTGGGAACGATACACTCGAAGTTGTTACCACTATGAATACCTCGGTTCAACTTCGTCAAAAAGGTCGCATGAAGAATTCATCTTGGATGGGCAGCGTTCGGGAAACTACGCAATAACTTCTCGTCCGAAATACCGCAGTGCCTGAAGACGAAGGTTTTTTACCAGCTTGTGTTGACAGTAATGACATATGGTACTGAGACGTGGTCCTTAACTGCTGGCCTTTTAGAGAAGTTCAGTGTCACACAACGAGCAATGGAGAGAGCTATGCTCGGAGTTTCTTTGCGCAACAGAATCCGAAATGTGGAGTTTCGCCGAAGAACTAAGGTCACCGAAATAGCTCTCAGAATCTGCAAGTTGAAGTGGCAATGGGCAGGCCACATCGCTCGAAGAACCGATAACCGATGGGGAAGAAAGGTTCTTGAGTGACGACCACAAACCAGAAGATGCAGCGTAGGCAGGCCTCCCACTAGGTGGACAGACGACATTGTGTGCGTCGCAGGTAAACGGTGGATGCAAGCAGCCAATAGTCGTTCATCGTGGCGTTCTAAGGAGGAGGCCTATGTTCAGCAGTGGACGTCTTCCGGCTGATGATGATGACACTGAATGTTTTTAGTTGAAAAATATACAGATAACCATATCTGTACTAAACAAAAATAATAAGACAGTTATAGTAGTAAGACTAGAAGTACAACTATCTAGTAGTATATTCCACAACATTTGGCTAAAGGATCGTTGTTTCTGGGGTCAATGAAAGCAAGTTAAGTGACCTTCGGTTACTTGAAGTTCGTTAGTAGGTACTGAGGTGACGTGCTGTCAGTCACTTGTCCATTAACGAATACGCATCGTTATCATCCTTCCCAATTAAAACTAATGCAATGATACAATTTAATTTAAGTAACTAATGTACAATAGAGTAAGCCATAGAATATTAATGAAATATTATTATCTCTAATTCGTGTAATAAAATCAAACTCTGGTTTCGCTCATAACAGATGTTGTTTTGTATAACTAATTGTATCTTTTATAATTGTTTCCGATTTTCAGATTAATTAAAAAAAATATTCACTTCACCCGCATATCAATCACTGTACATAAATAAAATAATTACGTTTACAACTGCACAGTGAATTAAAAATGGCAAAATGCGCGCGAATACGATCTCACAGATAAAATAAGAAGGTGCGCCGACACAGGAACAACAAAACTGTGGCGGTAAGTAGCGGCTGTAATCTGTGTACGGCCGTTCGGCGTCTAATAAATTAGATTGTGGTCATAAACATGCGGCGTCGAAGCTAACCTCGTCATCTGATACCGCTTACATTGCTCAGTAGGTGCGCGTTGTCACGCCGTATACGAAAATATCGTCTATAAAAACTAAATGACTAAGTACTCACTTCAATAGTCATTGCATTTTGCTGCAAGTGTTCGTTTGTAAAGCCAAATATTGCAAAATAATATAACATCTATTCAATACACAGTATTCGGTTAGGGCATCTTAGCAGCATGTACAGACATTTTATATTATGTTAGTTCGTGTAACTATGACGTGTTACAATGGACCCGTATTTGTGGGATTGGCTGATTTTAGCGATCAATGCTTTAAACAGTAGTGTTTGTGGCTTCTGATCTATGACTTGTATCTTAATGGCGCATCGCAAATATGCATGTTGTAGTGTAACGCCAATAATAATGCAAGGCATATTAATCCAAATTAATATTTTACATTAAAATTATGAGCAGTGCTACTTTTGTTAACTCTTTTCCTCAGAAACTTATTGATAAGTTTATTCTGAAATGATTATTATTTGACTTTACTTCGTCTTCACCATTTATGTTTTCACACAGAATTTCATATAGTCGTTTGAAATTCTTAGAAATGATGAACGGGAATCCCTTCCCGTTAGACATCATTTCTAAGGACTCCCGCCCAAAGAAAATATATTACATAACGTGTCGTGATAACAATGGAGCCATCCGTACAGGCATCGACAGGCTGCTCTTAGTAGCCATGGCTGCGGACGGCGGCACATTCGCGGTGAGCTTGTGACGTTGATCTATAACAGATCAGAGTCCAGGATCCGCCGCATGCTCAGGGTCGGCGAACCGGGATGGAACGGACCGTGAGCCATGGTCCGGTAATTGTCATGATAAGTATATTTAAAAGATGACTTATAGCAAACACGGTTATGGAACTCGTTTTTGTATCGTTCGTTTTTAGTGCGATATGTATTTTAAGAAAAGACTGATCTATAAAATAATTGAATTAAAACAGTCGTGGTATTAAACATTCCAATCAGTCTTATCGCATTTTTTTAAAATAACCATTACACACGATATTCACATTTTATCGCAAAAGCAATCAGAACTGAATAATACAGTTTCTACATATCTCATTGGGCATTATCGTTCCAGCGCAAGTGCATAACGTTAGCCAATTAAGTGGGGTATAATTACAGCGCGCGCGCAGGAGGCTAGCCGCCTCGCCGCCTCGCCGTCAATAAGTTATAGATGTTGTCCGCCTGATCGATCCAGTCCCAGCCTCAGATAACCTCTTTACAAATTATGATTGATACTGTAATTGTGGATTCGTTGTTAGACTTAGAATTAACTGGCAAGGGTTGCTTCTGAAAAGCAAAATAACTGCGTTAAAGCTAAGAGCAAAATATTCCTTTAAGTTCGGTTCAGGACATTCTTATTTTTAACCAACTTCAAAAAAGGAGGAGGTTCACAATTCGTCTGTATATATATATATTTTTTTTTTATGTATGTTCGCGCATAACTCTGTCAATTATGAACCGATTTGAAAAAATCTTTCTTCCATCCATTCTTCAATCCATTGAATGGGTCCCATAAAAAAAATATTGCGTAGTAATAAGTAGTTCCTGAAAAACAAGAATGGTGACTGCGCACTGAGAGCTGCAGGAAAGCCTATATAGATGACTTTATGGTGCTTTTTAAGGACAAAAATGGTCATAACTCTGGTAAATATTTACCAATTTCAATGATTCTTTTTTTATTCGAAAGAAGAAACCACTGTAATGAACCTGTATGAATTTTATCACAACCGGATAACAACTTCCTGGAGGACCATGAATGATATGGAGGAATTTATCTGGTAAAAACCATAAAACTGATGTTCTTCTCCTTTACATTTCTCTGACAAATATGAACGGATTTCGATGATTCTTTTTTTATTCGAGAGAGTAAACTACTATGATGATTACATGCAAATTTCATTACGATCGGATAAATTGTTTCTGAGTTTCTGAAGAAACATGAATTATGTAAAAGTATGTAATGTGAAATTATAATGATGTCATAACCTACCTAGATAATTTTACCGTCTTCGATGGTTCAATCTTTATGTATGAAAATATCACTAAAAAGTATAAAATAAAATATTTAAAAAAAAAATTGAACCGACTTCAATAACAATAAAAAGTATAAAATAATTTAAATATTATTGAAGTTGGTGCCAAATATACACAGCAGCTACGCTAACACCAACTTCTTTAATATTTAAATTATTTTATACTTTTTATTGTTATTGAAGTCGGTTCAATTTTTTTTTTTAAATTTTTTATTCACCAATCCACACGACATAACTTCGTATCCCTTTGTACCACATTCGCGAAATTTGCACATCATCTTGCATTTATCTCACACACCTCCTAACCGTTACCGGCACTCGCCGGAACAATTTTCCTTTCATACTTCATCTTTTGTTCAATTTTCATACAACACTTTTAGTTTTTCTTAGATTTTCCGAAAAAATTTTTCTAACAGTTGTCTGCCGCGCTCGGTTTCGTGATCTACGTCTCAAGCCACGTCTTTTGACGTGTCACACGCCCCGATCCGGCGATCTTTCCTTTCAATAATTCAACTTTTTCATTATTTTCATACCACATTTTTAGTTTTTCTTAGTTTTTCCGAATATTTTCTTCAATCCGTTGTCTGCCGCGCACGGTGTCGTGATCTACGTCTCAAGCCGCGTCTTTTGACGTATCACACGCCCTGATCCGGCGATTTTTTGGCTATTTTTCGTGATTTTTCATTCCATACCCAGTTACCGAGGTGATGTGGTGAATCGATTTTTAACCGACTTCAAAAAAGGAGGAGGTTCTCAATTCGTCTGTATATTTTTTTTTTTTTTTTATGTATGTTCGCGCATAACTCTGTCAATTATGAACCGATTTGAAAAAATCTTTCTTCCATCCATTGAATGGGTCCCATAAAAAAATTATTGCGTATTAATAAGTAGTTCCTGAAAAACAAGAATGGTGACTGCGCACTGAGAGCTGCAGGAAAGCCTATATAGATGACTTTATGGTGCTTTTTAAGGACAAAAATGGTCATAACTCTGGTAAATATTTACCAATTTCAATGATTCTTTTTTTATTCGAAAGAAGAAACCACTGTAATGAACCTGTATGAATTTTATCACAACCGGATAACAACTTCCTGGAGGACCATGAATGATATGGAGGAATTTATCTGGTAAAAACCATAAAACTGATGTTCTCCTTTACATTTCTCTGACAAATATGAACGGATTTCGATGATTCTTTTTTTATTCGAGAGAGTAAACTACTATGATGATTACATGCAAATTTCATTACGATCGGATAAATTGTTTCTGAGTTTCTGAAGAAACATGAATTATGTAAAAGTATGTAGAAGATAATGTGAAATTATAATGATGTCATAACCTACCTAGATAATTTTACCGTCTTCGATGGTTCAATCTTTATGTATGAAAATATCACTAAAAAGTATAAAATAAAATATTAAAAAAAAAAATTGAACCGACTTCAATAACAATAAAAAGTATAAAATAATTTAAATATTATTGAAGTTGGTGCCAAATATACACAGCAGCTACGCTAACACCAACTTCTTTAATATTTAAATTATTTTATACTTTTTATTGTTATTGAAGTCGGTTCAATTTTTAAAAAAAATATTTTATATCCTTAAGTATAGCAATGCATTACACCCATCTTAAACTATAAAATTAACCTCGCGTTACGTGTAGAGTTGTATATTATTTATATACTTTCCATAATATGTATACAAACTAAAAAAATAAATATAAATTAAATCATAGGAAAATCCAGCTCGGATAATTTTACACATTATGGTCACCTGATCGCAAAGCTTGGACTGTAATAGCCAGACACAACTGATAGACATTTTTGTATTCCACAAGCGTTAACGCTAATAGAAAGTATGAAAATGTATGAGAAAATTCAAAATTCAAAAATTCAAATTTTTTTATTTCAAATAGGCTTAACGCTAGCACTTTTGAACGGTCATTTTTTTTTAAAAGCTACCACCGGATCACAACGCGGCCTCAACTGAGAAGATCCGGCAAGAAACTCAGCGGGCTTGTCATTTTTAAACATTTTTTTTAAAACAAAGTTTGTCTTTTTACAATTAGATCAGCACCAGCGACAGTGTGTCCTGCCGTTCAAAATATCAAATAAAATAAAAAATACGACGAAAATACAACAAACTAAAATGCCAAAGGGATAGTAGTCGGACTAGTCCCCCCAAGCAGCACCCGCGCACGAGTTGACTCGAGCAGCAGCCATCACTCCCCTCAACCATATTGGAGAGAAGGGGGTGACCCGCCACACGAAGCCGCCACAAGCAAAGACTTTTCGATGGCGAGCATGACCGATCCAAAATCACAGTGGCACACGTTAAACATTTACCTTCTGCTGTTAAGCAGTGCCTCGTCAGGCAAGACACAAAGCACTTTAACATATTACCAACTTTTGTCACAAGTCGTCTAAGTTAGATACACACCAAGAATAATTTACAAGCTCAAGTGAATTGCCTTCAGAACGTAAATAAAGTAATAATCAATTTTGCTGCTAGACTACAAAAGAAAAAAAATAAAATAAAAAAGGATAAAAGGACAGCGGCCGGACCAAGCAGCACCCGCGCACGAGTTGACTTGAGCAGCAGCCATCACTCCCCTCAACCATATTAGAGGGAAGGGGGTGACCCGCCACACAAAGCCGCCACAAGCAGAGACTTTTCGATGGCGAGCATGACCGAACCAAAATCCCAGTAGCCTTGCGTCTTGAAATAAAAAATAAAATATATTAAAAAAATACGAGTATATAAGACATCATCCAGCAAAACACTTTTCACTATGACATTTGCTGTATTCAGTCTTAAAATTAAAATTAGTATTCTAAAACTATTTGAGCAGTTCATTCCCAGGCTGTTTTGTCTTCCAAGAATAACTTACAAAATAGAAAAATCATGTGCCCAGTTACAGGTAAAAGAATGCGTTAGATTTTCTTTTCTTCTTGTTAGCAAATGAAAAAATAGAACCGTTATTTAGCGATTGTATCTTGTATAGGCCCTCTTGGTGTCTAACCACTAATGTCAACAATAAATGCCAACATGTTAGATTCAAGACTAATGTCAACTAATATAGTTTTAAAAAAAATACATCAGATAAGGTGTGGTGCTTACATATTTTTCAGAATATCCCAATGATTTCAAATGATACTAATACAAGACTTGACGTTATAGAAACTTCAAAGCTGCCGCTAATGCTCATGACCTTTGGTTTTTCCACCTTGCACCAGCTGCCTAGACCACCAGCCAGGATAGATAGATAATTATGTGACATTACCATGTGTAACATAATTTTAAAGGATATTTTTCTTGTCAAGATATGCACAGTGTTAAGTTACCTTTTTTCTAAATGGGCGTGACGATATAAGTCAGAAGTATACCTAATGGTAAGCGTTGCAGTATACCTATTGACAGCTGCAGTGCACTGCCGCTTGTCATCCGTGAGATTAGTAAGCCCGCAAACAGCTACAGTGCCCTTCAAACTGGAACACAGGAATTTTTACCTACATCTCTGAATAATCCCTTACAAACGACCTACGTGCGTCTTGCTGGACTCGTCGCTAGGTTGATTAAAAAAAATATTATTATACGAAGGTACGTATTTCAATGATTTCGCATCGGTATTTTTTTTAAAACGTTTTATTTATAACCCAAAAACTACGTAATATAAACCATTATAAAAATCTGTTTTGAAATGTGCAAATAAAGCCATTTCATACAATACCCTACTCATATGATATAGTTGTCTCATTTTGAAAATTTGACGCCTTGATAAGGATGTTGCAATGAGGTTTAGTACCTAAGTAAGATTTAAAACTATTCTAAGTTTCAAATCGATAGCATCAGTGGTTCCTGAAATATATATAGGTGTGATAGATACACAGACAGACTAAGTCGCACCATAAGGGTTCCTTTTTTACCTTTTAGGTATGTAACTCTAAAAACGAATGATAGAGTGGTACCACCTGGTGGTAAGGTTCACGCTACACAACATGTTACTATGATATTACTAATTATTACGTATCACATTTTTTTTACCGAAGGGGTATCAGCTGAGATGTAGGTATTACTAAATCATACACGTTTCGCCAGTTAGGTTCATTTATAGTTCACTCAGATTACATCACCTCTTTTCTCTATCTTCATTAAAATCTGGAATCCTCCTCTTATCGACCTCTTTATCTTCTTATTCTTAACCACTTACCAGCTTAGCTTAGCTGGCTTTCGAGCATTCTATTTCTTGTTCACACACAGCGGTCTGTGTTCATGTTATATAGGTTTTATAATTAAAATTCCTTAATTAATTACCAGTTAAACGTGCAAATTGTAAATTATGATCAAGTGATTGTGGTTATCAGTGTTACAATCAACAGTACATCAAACCGTCGTGTGGAATATTCAGTTTATTAATTATTTACCTCACAATGTCCAATCACCCATTGTATTACAAAAATTAGTAGGTGACGTATTATTACTGTGCGAAAAAAAATGACAAACACACAATTTACCAATCATCATCATCACCAGCCGGAAGACGTCCACTGCTGAACATAGGCCTCCCCCTTGGAGCGACACAATGAACGACAATTGGTGATTTGCATCCACCGGTTACCTGCGACGCGCACAATGTCGTCTGTTCACCTAGTGGGAGGCCTACCTACGCTGCGTCTTCCGGTTCGTGGTCGCCACTCGAGAACCTTTCTTCCCCAACGGTTATCGGTTCTTCGAGCGATGTGGCCTGCCCATTGCCACTTCAACTTGGTTCTTCGGCGAATCTCCTCATTGCGGATTCTGTCGCGCAAAGAAACGCCGAGCATAGCTCTCCATGGCTCGTTGTGTGACTCTGAGCTTCTCCAAAAGGCCAGCTGTTAAAGACCACGTCTCAGTACCATATGTCATCACTGGCAACACACACTGGTTAAAAACCTTTGTCTTCAGGCACTGCGGAATTTCAGATGAGAAGATGTCACGTAGTTTCCCGAACGCTGCCCATCCGAGTTGGATTCTTCCGGCGACCTCTTTGTCGAAGTTGGACCGACCTAACTGGACAATCTGCCCAAGGTAAGCATAGTGGTCAACAACTTCGAGTGTATCGTTCCCAACGACTACCGGTACGGGTGCAACATGGACATTAGACATGATCTTCGTATTGTCCATGTTCATTTTAAGACCCACCTGTTGGGAAACGCTACTGAGGTCGCTGAGCATCGTATTGAGGTCCTCCAGCGACTCTGCCATAATGACTAAATCGTCGGCAAAACGAAGGTGAGTGATGTATTCGCCATTGATGTTGATGCCGAATCCGTTCCAGTCCAAGTGCTTAAAAACGTCCTCCAATGCGTTTGAGAACAGTTTCGGAGAAATAACGTCTCCCTGTCTCACACCTCTCTGCAATGGGATCGGTTTCGTGCTCTCGTCCTGTAGTCGGATCGACATGGTGGCGTTGCTGTACAAACACTTCAACACTTCGATGTACCTATAGTCAATATGGCACCGCTGGAGGGATGCAATACCGCCCAAGTCTCGATTGAATCAAAGGCTTTCTCGTAGTCCACAAACGCTAGACATAATGGCCGATTATACTCCTCGGTCTTCTGTATAATCTGGCGGAGCGTATGTATGTGGTCTACGGTGCGAAAGCCTTTTCGAAACCCGGCTTGTTAGGGAGGCTGGAAGTCATCAAACCTGCGTTCGAGACGGTTCGTAATGACTCTCGAAAACAGCTTGTATACATGGCTCAGGAGTGAGATAGGTCTATAATTCTTCAATAAGTACCTGTAATTACCAATATGTATCAATATGTATGAGACAAAAGTATAAGAAAATACATATATGCATGTCCTGTGGATATTGAAACAACATCTACTGTTAGTTAGACCCAAAAATATCAATTTTACAGTCTTCACTAGTGATTGAAGATAATTTGACATTAGGTGATTCCCGCGTAGACGATTGCCCAACGATTGCCAACACACACACACACACGCACACACACAAATAATTATTATTTGATAAACATGCCTAATTGTTATGAGATCTCCAATCAAATTCGTATTAAGTCTTTCAGTCTTTCACTGAGTACATTATACATGCCAAAACCAATAAGTAATCCTTCTGCTGGTGCAGTCGGATAACGAAAGCATAAAAATTAAGTTGATTAAAAAATTTTGCTCTACATAGTGAAACTATATGTTGTTTCTCAGACATATATAATGGAAACATTGTTGGATGTGCTGTTATGGGAATATTTTATGATAACGTTTTACTAATGCCGACCCCTTGTGCACGAGACATTTGAAGTAAGCTCAACTATCGTATTGTCAGATATGCTGTCAGAAAGCATCAGTATTATAGCTTGCTGCTAGCTTTACGGCAGCATTGTTGATTGTTTATACAATAATGTGTGGACTGTAACTGGAGATATTATTGGGCTACGAGTGACGATTAGGAAGCCATCAATAAACTAATTATGAATGTAAAAGATGCAAAACATGCACCTGGCACTGGGTTCTCTATGTCTATCCCGCTGGAGACAATGCGTAGTCAGGTTATGGTAGGAAATTAAAGTATACCTCCTCCATACATTACGTGATCGTAATACACAGTGTCTTGTAGATTGATGGACGAAGACGCTTCCGTGTAAATGTGACTCATTAGAGACACTCCTGCGCAGGTGTCACCTTTTGCAGGAGCCCACTATTAACCCGCAACCATTGTTGATGGACATTGTACAGTCGCCTTTTGCAGTCGGTAAAATTGTCACTTTTAATTGACAAACGTGAATTTAATAAGGCCTTTAATAAGCACATTCGCTTATTCAGTGGCACTGTATAAAAGAGTGTGAAGTTTTATATTTTACTTAACTATTATATGTTTGAAAACACATTGTATTCTGTCGGTGTGTACGAATAAAGGTGACTTTAGTTTGTTTCGACTGTGTTTTAATAAGTAACCGTTTGTGTATTTTTTTTAAATATAATTGACGTTTACGTGATACATAATTATTTTTGATAAACAAGAGGCTTAATGATGACTGAATTCACGTTATGAACTAAAGGAATACCTATGGCTGTAATAAATGGAACCACACCACTCTACCATCGACGCCGCAGCGCAGATATTCTGCGGTAAAGCACTGCAAGGATTGCGTACCAAATGTTAAGATTGTGAAGCAATGAATTTTTTGTATTTTTTTATGCATGTGTAGTATAATTTTAGTTAAACGTGTCTTATTACCTATAATTTTGAAGATTATAAATAAATCTTACATTGTGGTAACTTATTCTTGTTGATTATTTAAAAAGGCATCTATCCCCCATCTAATGCATATATATTTCTAAGAAATTTCAAAGTGTGGCATGGATCCATACAGGTAGGCATCTATCCCCAAAAAATTGTCTGGCAAGAACTAAATTTTTCTAAAACTAGTAAGTACTATTTAATTATAATAATTTTTCATCATTAGCAGCCGATAGACGTCCACTGCGGCACAAAGGCCTCCCCCTTAGATGGGAGGGGTTGTCATAGTCCCGTGGGGACTATGACAACCCCTCCCTTCTAAGATCCACAAACCGTCGCCCAAGCGTGGGCTTGGGCGACGGTTTGGGGACGGTTCGGTTCGCAGTATAGGTGGAAGACAAATCCAAAAGAAAGACGCTGCTGCCCGTCTTCCTGTTCTCGCTTAGTCGCCTCTTATGACACCCAACGAGAGGAGATGGAGGATGCATTTCTAATCCGGCACCCCACGGCTAGTAGCTAGCTAGGCTTTCTCAGACATATACATAGTAACAATCGCACAAAGACGATTAACCCATGAAATTAGAGGTGCCAGCCGGGGTTCAAACCTGCGCACCGTGTTTCCAAGGCAAGCGTTCACCCACTGAGCTGTTACCGCATAACAGGGATAGTTTATGTCAATATATTTGGATTTAAAATACTGAAGATTTTTTGAAATCGATCTTTCCCGATTTTTATAATAACAATGAACTACTAAATAATAAGTTACCTATATCTCACCTACCGAAACTGTTATTAGTGTACTACATCAGAGCCTCCCCTGATCCCATCCCATCAAGCGCCTGACCTATTTCCACGTACAGTTTAAACAGCAACTTGCTCCATCGCTCGTGTATCGGAAAACAATACGGGGGCGTCGTGTCTTTAGTTATGGCCGCGCTGTGGCGCAACCCTGGCCTCCATTGCTGTTACAGACATTTACGTGGAAACTTCTACACGCAGACCTTTTATGTTATAATAGATGTAAGTGATCGCGGAGTAATCGTGTCGTTGTTGCATTTGAATGTTTCATAGTGGTTGAACGGCGTCTGTACAATCTATCTATCTATACTTATAATAAAACTGTAACAGGTCCAATTCTGTACATTGAAGATATTTTGAAAATTATATTTGGAGGGCATTCTATAACCGATACTGAGGCCGAAAATGTATTTTTTTTAATTTTTGTCTGTCTGTCTGTCTGTCTGTCTGTCTGTCTGTCTGTCTGTCTGTCTGTATCACGGCTGAGCATCACGCCGAAACTACTGAATGGATTCAAATGAAACTTGGCATGATTTGAGCTCTTACTACGAGGTAGGACATAGGATACTTTTTATCCCGTAATCTAGCACGGTTTTTTTGGGAGAGGGGATTAAAGTCAAAATGGGTACTTGGTTATACGCTTTTTCCGATTTTATCAATTTTTCTTTATAATATAATAAATATTAGTAAGGGATCGCTCATAAAGAGTTGTTATCAAGGTTTTGTAATCGATCGGGTTAAGCAACGTTAGGTAAGGTCATTAAATAGATGGGTGACCGTTTAACGCCATTTGAACTAAACGGGTCCGTGCTTCGGAGAGCAAGTAAAAAGTGGGTCCCAGTTTTTAACCGACTATAAAAAAGGAGGTTATGTATTCGATGCGAATGTCTGTTATTAAAAGTTTAGTTAACGTAAAAATAGCGCAGGCGGAGCTGCGTGGGTCAGCTAGTAATTACATAAATCTATATGTAAAACAATAAATAGCTAAAACGGCTTGACCGATTTGAATCATTTTTTGTTTTGTTTTGGTCGCTCAAATCCAGGTGTGGTTTAGAGGAAAAAGAAATGAGGGAAAATGTATAAAAAGCAATTGAAAAACTAATGCACGCGGCTAGGTCTAAATAAATATATTGTAGTATATATAGTGTATGTGTGTATAGTGTAGTTTTAATAAAGCTGTTATATTGCTCCTTATAACAAAAGCGTATTATAGTACTAAGGAATATTTGGAAGACAAAATTTGACTAACCTATTTGAAATTAATAATTGATCTTTTAAACATTGTTATGACTCAGTAACATAGTAGATACATATTGACATTTTATTCATCATTGATTATAAATTTGGAAATAATAATTAATTACATTATAATCTTTTGTTAATTATTATGTACCATTTCTCAAGCGAATAATAAAACTATGACTATATGACTATGACTGTTAGGTGGACTCTTTTAACATTAAAAGTCTAAAGATTTGTTTGCAAATTACTTTTTTACCCTTAACTATTTTTGAGAAAGTGTGGGATCGACACTTACCGTTTCACCATAAAGAAAGTAGAGAATTTTTAGTTATAGCTTCGTATTTGTACGTATGTAACACGTACCAGCAACTAATACAACAATCAACACAATTATAGACCAGAAGACTCAATCAGATGGGAAAAAAGTAATTTCAGTTAGCGTTATTCAGTAGTAAAAGAATAACAGCTTAATTATCCATCATGTTCAACACCCCGACTCCCGCACGAATCACACTACTATTTTTACGTCACTTGCTTTGACAGCTCTTCACAAAAGACCATTAACCGCGCGTATTCCCACACGTAAACACCGAAACAACGTATCCATTGCCGATCAACACATAACTTTACCTCGAGTTGTAATTAAAAAGTATCAATGCACAGCCATGATAAGTTTGATTTACAAGTTGGCGTAGTTTTTATGGTAGCAAGCGAGGTGGGTGATTGACGGCAAAATGATAGCTTCCACGGAGTATGGTCTCGGTTGAGCGGCGGAGCGTCCGTCAATGTCGGCCGCGTCCGGGTGCGGGGACTATCTCACGGTGCTAGTCTGATGGACTGCTGAACTCTACTAGAGGTTATGAGGGAATGAACGAAAGGATTGAAAGGGTTTTGTTACGTAACAGGTCGCTTAGCTTGGTGGCTCCGCTTTGAAAGTGGATATTTTTGGATTAAGTATGTTCAATAGGACTAGCTAGAGTGATCGTGAGTTGAGCTCAATCTACGTAAAAAAGGGAGACATAAGAGGATTTTGCCCTTTTTTTAATAGGAATTAAATTATTTTTGTATTAATATTAAATTGAAGAATTGACTGCTTCGGTCTAGTAATTTTGATCGGTTGGTCGTAAATTGCGCCTGCTAATACCGAGGTATTAAGTTCAAATCTTAGCCACTGCAAAATGTTATTCCGTGAGTATGTTAGTAAAATCACATCATAATTAGAAATAATATCCGGTAAATGGTATGACCTCATCAAGTCTGGTTTTCTAACCAGAAAACAGTAAGACTTTCGGGCACTTGAGGAGGAAAGGTATGGTGCTGCGTCATGGTAATGATTAAGAATCAGCACGTTCAAATTTTTTTTCTAGAATATATTTAAGTAAACATTCTTACAACACGACTATCCGTGGGGTGTACGGGTAAGAATAGCACCTCCCATCTCCTCCCGTTGGGTGTTCATAAAATGCGACTAAGGAAAAACAAGAAGACGGGCAGCAGCGTCTTTCTATTGGATTACCTACCACCTATAATGTGATCCTCAAGACGCCTGCTAAGCGTAGGGATTATGACAATCCCTACTTTCTAAGGAGGAGGCCTTATTTCAGCTCTAGACGTCTTTTGGCTGCTGATGATGATGATGATACATTCTTAAGAGTTGGTTCTGTAATCATATTACATCCGGTTAAATGTAACCCTAAAACTTGCATGCCCAAAACCATCAAAGCAAACATTCCCAACAAATTGTATACCATAAAATACGCCAAGAAGCTCCCATTGCACCTTCCTCCCACTACTTTAGAGTCCTGTCACTCATGTTTTCGCATACGCCAACAAATTTGGCTGGCTCATCTGCATACAGCTGTAAAGTGTGAGACGGATTTGAACCCGCGATCGCTGTACGGCCCGAGGCGCGGGTGCAAACCAATAAATAAGGGTCGTCTAGATCTGTGAATAAACATGAACGTTTTGTACACTGGTTGCCGTGGGATATTACCTACACGGGTTTCTGATGAGCGTAAAAAGCCGTGGTAAAAGTTTGTTAAACTCGGTCAAGAACGACCAAAAACACTGACGGAAGTATATATTTTTCATGGTGTATTCAATGGGTTTTTTAAAATAATTAATTAATAAACGTATCTTGACTGTCCTAATGACATAGAATGTTAATTGGTGTTGACAATACTACGATTGGAGGTGACGGTATAATATGAACTCACATAGAATAGAAATACGTAAGACATTATGCAAATTCTTTGCTACACCCTATTCATTATCCCAAAAAATAAAAGGTAAACAAAGAAATCAACAATTTTCAAACTGTGCTTCGAAATATTCTGATTTCGCAGAACACTGGTTATAAAATAATAACTTTAGATAAATTTTAATGCAAAGCAATTAAATTTCTGGCAAATACAATGAAAAAACAAACACGCTACTTCAACAACATAACCTTAAGTTGTTTACCTTTTATTTTTTAGGAAATTGAATATATGTATATAGATACTTACGTGAATAAATAACCATCAGTCGTCACGACAGAAGTGAACACTTTCTTGGCTACACATAATCCGTATCTGTACTACTCAGTGCAGACACGAATTGTGTGTAGCCAAGAAGTTACATACATACGTTACATACCCATGTATCGTCACAGCGTGACGGTCACGCGAGTTCAGTAATTTTCCCTATTCCAACCTGAGATTCCAACAGGGCCCAAAGTGCCTAATAAGCTTTCATTTCCAAAAACATAAACGAATAACGATCAGCTTAATAAAATGATATTCATAACAAACTTACCTATCATTATATATTGCCTGTAAGTCTTCCTAACAATAAATAAATAATTAAGTCTGTAATACATCTTTAGATACTTACAGTTATATAAGTATATAATTTATAGTTATATCGAGTGTTATATTATAACATATTCATGACACAATTCACGAAGATACGATATCAAAAAACCGAGGGATCCGATACGTTTACTAAACAAAAAATTAAGCTATACCCAATTTCTCGGCCGGCATTGTATCAGCTCGTTGCTGGAAGACAGGCCTCACTCAATATCGGATATTGTTCTCGAAAATGAGTATTTATGTCATCGTTTGTATAAAATGTGCGCCGATGCGGGCTGAAAGCGTTTCTGCCGCGATCGCTCCGTTTCGCCTCGCTTTGTTTATTGAACAAACTTTAAGAATATTTCTTCGCTTTTTTGTTTTCTCTGTTGGTAATTCCGGCTTTTCTTATTCGATTCATGTGTTCCTGTGGAAAATGAAAGTGTATCAACTCGTTTATCAGTTGCGTATATACCACATACCTGTTTTATGTTTTCCCGCGTGATGGTGTTTATCTTGTAAACTCTGGTATTTTTATAAAGTACGAAAACTTTTACTTGCGTGGTAATAATAAAAGCTTTTGTAGATCATTGGTAGATTTTTTTAATATAATCGAGGTCAATTTCACAAAAGTAAAACTGATTATTGATACACTCATTTACCTATATACCATATAAGAATGTAAATGTATTTATATAATGTTCTCTCATCACCTTTTTAACCCTGTAGAAGTGTAAACACTGTTGGGGGTCTATTGAAATTAAAATTCCATGTTTGATCACGCAGCCCATTAAGACGGCAGAAGAAAAATGGCGATAAACCATAAAATTAACGCGCGGCCCGCTCGGCGCCCCATGGACAGACATTCCTTTTGTTTTAAACATTTAACAGTAGCTATTAAGTGACCTCTGTGGCCCTCGGCCCACGCTAAATTTCTAGTCGCGAGTCTCGAGTTCGTGGTCAAATTATTATTTATATTAATAGCTCGTAGCTTTCTTTGGCGACCGTACTTACCACAATTTCTTCTGAAAATATGAGGTTGCGAATTTGAAGACTCATTTTAAAGGTTTATAGATATTAAAATAGTCTACCCAATTGACCGGACCACACCAAGTCCGCGTTGTAAATGTATCTAGACTTTTGCAAGTAGCGGAGTGTCTAGAGCCAAATCGTCGATGAAGGTCACTGAGAAAGTTGTAGTGAATAAAAACCCCACATAACCCAGAGCCATATATAGACCAGAGGCCTATATAAGATGCAATAGCGATTCTATTTCTTTATTCGCTAACGCTGTCTATTCCTTATAAATTGATCACGTGATATTTCTGTTTTGTGTAATTGTCACACATTTTTATACTTCCTATTAGCGTACTACCTACCGTACCTTTTGAAGGTTTTCTCCCTAATACCAAAACCATCAATAATAACAATAGACGTACCACCGTCACTAGTACCAGTTTTAGATATACTCGTCTCTTATCCGTGTATCTTTGATAAGCTAGTGTTCTTTTCACACCAGCCGACCCAGTCGTTTGTCTCTCATTACAACTACTACATATTATTAATTCACATACACAGGACGTTGGCTAGTGATGCCCTAGATCCGTTTGGCTCAGTTCCTCGAAGGTCACCGATCCGTATTCGAAGAAGAACGGGCGTCACGTCATCACGGTTTCCCCAATAACGTGTTGAATAGAAAACAAAACCTATCACATTATGCAGCTACACGCGGACCGTCATAAAATCACAAATAGCACGCGGTATGATTAACACGCGGTTTGTGGCGCAAGTGATGAGATTGTAGCTGGATGGGCGACGCTGTAGACTATCGACAGATTCTTTTTTTTCTTAAATTTCGAACATCCTTGGCCCAAAAATCTCTAGCAACATTTGGAGTATTATTTTTTTTTAACTAAAAAGTAACGTAATCGCATGCACACCAAAATAGATAGAGATGATACAACGTACAGGTTTTACTGTAAAGAACGCAAATTTTTATTTTACTGTACTGTGATCTCACCTGACCGGTGATACAGTCAGGCGCGGATCCAATCCTCAAAAAAGGCTGTGATCACAGTCACCAAAAAATCGGCTAAGTGCGAGTCGGACTACGGACTCGCTTACGATCTATACATTGCATATTTATTTACAAAGGATACGTTTACTCTGGTATAGCGGAATTGTTTTAATATTCTCTTTTTTTCTACAGTTTATCAAACCGTTGCGGTATTTCAACCATCATTAGAATTGTGGGCTTGCCCACCGTACTCATATCTACACCTGAATACAGCCACCGGTAGCCAGTTTATAATCAAACCCAAAGAAATGGACTCCGTACTGTGCGCCGGCTGCAAAAGTGACGAGTGATTTTCCTTCAGAAACCAGCACAGATACTTAAATAAAATTCAATATTTAAATAAATGAAACTTATCTAATATCGGGCTAGCAGCTTTTTCTACCAACGTATAAGCTTGGCCATACAAAGAGGAAACGCCGCCAGATTTTTAGGTACCCTTCCCTCCCAGTGCGGCGACAAGCAAGGTAGAGCAAGGTTTTTCGCTTAGTTTAAGTTTATTTGTAAATAAACTGTAAATACTTAGTTATTATGTAAATAACGATTATATTTCTCATTAGATTAAATATTATAATATCTTTAAAATCGCTACATCTTTCAACTCGTGCATCTCACCGCAAGCATACCTACTGCTGCGAACAAAGATGGCGGATTTACATAAAAACTGTTTAATCGTAACTCCGGCCCGGCTATCGCGATCTGAACATATTACCATTTATTAATCCAATAAGGGACTGAGTCGATCAATTTATCTACATTACTGCGCCGGCGCAGGTAAGGGCAACGACACACAAACACGGTGACAGGGAAAGCGTTATGCCACTCCACTGTGCAATAAAATAATCAATTTAAACATTAAAATCTTGAAGTTAGATATAGGGCAGGTCGCTATGACCTTGCCGTAATGGTAACCGCTGAGACTGGATTTGAATGATGACTATTATACTACTGTTTTAGATTCTAATGGGACCTACTAAAGGTGGCGGAAAGCCATTGTAATTCGTGGTGAAAATATTTGGGAGAGATCTTTATCTAAATAATATCATCACAACTCTACATGTGACAGGCAAGGTACGAGTCTTTAGACTCGTCTTGGTTCTTGCCCGTCTTGGAGTCTTTGCCCGTCACGATCGTGTTTAGATACTTTTGTTTATATTATTGAACTCGGTCCTAGATATAACACAACATACCTTTAAGTGATGTAATTGTCTGTTGAGGTGCTAACTTGAGAAAATTATTGGTGTCCGTTGGACTTAGAGTGGCGTTGATTCGATATTCAGCTTTTGTGGTTGAGTTGAATACCAATCATGATTTTATGGGTACAGCATGTGTAATAACATAATAGTTTTTAGTAATTATAGTGTTCTCAAAAAATAAGGTTCCGTATCTATGTTCAACCCTAACATAGAGATGGCGTGACTCTATTCAAAAGTAGGGACTAAGAAAGCCCTATAGGTATAAATGAAAACACTACATGAATCCACTGAGTTTTTTGGTAATTAATTCGCCAAATAATATGTCAAAGTTTTTTTTCGAAATGGATTCTTTCAATCAACTAATTAAAGATTAGGTATTCCTTAACACTCTTAATATTCATTTCTCTTTTCAAGATAAGAATAGTGAAGACATCGATTACATAGCCCATAGCACTTAGTCCAATCACCCTACAATATGAAGTCCATAATACAGTCATCAATACTCAGCGTGGGTAGTCCGATCGCTGGCCACTTCGCATAAAAATTACATCAGCTTGTAGAGCAAAAACAACTTTATACCAGCGCGCCTTACAAGTCAAATAACTTTGCTGTTCTGACACCTCAATCAAATTGCGGTAGTGTTGAGTTACAATTTAGATAATAGTTTAAATGTCTATTATTATTAAACAAATATATATGTGAGTATTTTATATTAAGTGCATAGAAATGTGAAGTTTACTTAAAATAAAATTAGGTGCAAGTTGCACCTAATTTTATTTTATTCTTTTCGCTTAAACTGTATTTTTTTCTTATGATGTAAAATGAAGAATATTTGTATTGTATTGTATGTTAGGTATATCACTTATATGAGCAACTAACATGTATGGCAATGATATAACGCGATCTTCAAGCCTCGTTGTATTGTTGCAGTGACTTCGGTCGCGTCTGCTCTTTAATCGGCGTAGGAAAACTTGCTTCATTAATTCCTTTACACCATTACCACTTACCGTTTACCTTTGGAGGGATTGGGGGTTTTAATATATCACCGGCGGCGGGCTCAAAGACAAGACACTGAGGGGTACCCGGTCCCTCGTTACATGTATGGGAGTTTAGTGGGTAAGAATCCCACATATCCTAGTCAACACAGGGTCCTGGGGTACAAAAATTGGTGGGATTGTCGTTAAACACTAACTTATACATATCTCAATAAAAAAGTCCAAATGCGTGGTCACGATCTATACGGGCTCGATTCCTACTTACACCCTTAAAAATGGTAATAAACAAAACCGACACGTAACGCGTGTGCCCTTGACATTGACCTCGGCGCCCTGCGCCATTCACAGGCGAAGTGAATGGCCGCTGTGTTCAGCGCTGTTGGCTTGTTTTCAAGCCATCGCAGGCAGGCAGGTGAGCAGTACTACGAGCGAGTACGAGGCTTTAAACAAGACTGCATTTGTTATTGGCGTTGTGCAGAAAGAACCTCGTAGGACGTTCATTAACTGGGTATGCTGCTTAATACAACGTTCCAGGCTTCTATTGACCTACTTCTAGTGAAATGTGGCAGCTGTCTCTACGTAAAAAAATACTTACATAATTATTCTACTGCCCTTCTTCCGACTTCTAACATATATTTTTTTCGTAAATTGATGAGGCTCTTGTCTAGCGCCCTTTCTTTTTTAACTAGTAGTAGTAGCTACCTATGATATGGGAGCATGCAGTATCCTCGAGATTGTAGCAGCATTGCATATTAGCTAAATAGTTTAAACTCTAGATCCACGCTCTTGACGGATCTAGTTCACTTAACGAAGAGAGAAAGAATGTGGGTGGTGGCTTAAAAGGCCAGAGTTGTCATTCTACAATACGAAACGCTGGAGAATCGAAAATAAATATAAAGGAACAACATAACTCTCGTCACGTGAATTAGCGAAGTGATATGTCATTATTATTTTATTATACTTTATTGGGACAAAAAACAATTACATGTTAAAACTTACAAACAAATCGCACTTACATAACTATTAAACATGTAATCCACAGCAAAGTCCACAGATTATTATAAAAAGATTACAAGGAAAATCGTGCGTCTAAGGTAATATTAAGAAAAATAATAAATTTTGAGTTTGTGTGTTCCAGCAATGTGTTCAGGGATTATTAGAATCAATCATATTAAGTCTATTAACAGCCAAATTCTTAAATTGTGACTCTGAAACTGCAAAAATGTCGATGTCAATGAAGTGTGTGTTATATGTTTCTAAAAGTCGACGAATGGGTACTCTTTCACCAGCGTTAGTCCTGCACTTTGGCGTATAGAACAGCCGCGGTACACGGGCCTTACGCTGCACTGTTGTTCTTGGTATGACGTAACATAAGCTATTGTTAAGATCTATACAATCGAATTTATTATTACAAATGCCATGAAGCATAGTGGTCATAAGCAATATGCGTCTAGATTTTAGGCTTAGTAACTTATACCTTTCCAGTAATTGTACATATGGAATTCTTGTATGAAAACATCTGTAATGTGCACTACGTAAGAATTTTTTCTGGACCATCTCGAGTCTTTTGCTGTATTTGTCATAAAAGGGACTCCATATCGCAACTGCAAATTCCAGCTGTGATCGAATTAACGCCTTGTAGAGGTATAAAAAAGTAGCTGGACGCTTAAAATCTACGGAAGAACGCATGACGAAACCATACATCTTAAACGCTTTATTAATAATACCTTCAATATGAATGTCAAGATGTAATTTTGAGTCCAGCATCACACCCAGATCCCTAACACAATGAACCTTACTCAAAGTAAAATTGTCTAAACAGTAATCGTAATTAATAGTATTTTTATTTTTTGTGAATGATATAGTGTGACATTTAGGTAAACTGAGGTGAAGATTATTATCGATGCAGTATTGGTAAAGTCTGTTCAGGTCTTCTTGAAGCTGTATGCAATCCTCAATATTTCTGCACGACTTGTAAATTTTGATATCATCGGCATACATTAAAAAGTGAGAATTCAAAAAGCAAGATTTAATATCATTAATGAACAAGACAAAGAGAAGGGGTCCTAAAATGGATCCTTGTGGAACCCCGGATGAAACAACCGCTGAATCAGACTCAAAACCATTGATGACAACTTTTTGCGTCCTGTTAGAAATATAAGATGCTAGCCACCGTAGAAGATTGCCGCGGATACCATTAAAAGCTATCTTATCTAGTAATAATTTGTGATCCACCTTGTCAAACGCTTTCTGAAAGTCTGTGTACACAGCATCAACTTGTACATGAAGGTCATTCCCATACATTTGTAAATAAATTCATAGGTGCCGAGATGGGAATAAACCTGTTTTCTATTCTATAACGTTCCGTATTGTAGAATGAAAACTTGGCAAAATTGAATTAATTTCATGAACATCGGTAGCGATATCAAAGAATATTAAAATATGTTACTAATTATAGGATGGAAATATTCACAAAAAGTATCTACTTAACATACATACGTTGCAACTGAACCTTAAAAAATATAGTAATCATTAATTTATCTAAAAAAAAAGCTTAGAATGATCGCGTTCAAACAATTCCCTGCATAATTATAATGTTGGCTAGTCAGCCGTGTTTCCGTCTCGCGAACTTGTACTTATGTCATAAATAAACATGAATAAATGATTACTTGAGCAATTTTCTACATTGAATACATGGTGTCAGGTAGGATTTTTTTAAATCTTAATTTCTTTATCGTACTACGTGCAATAATTAATAACAGAAACGCAGACAAGAAAAAGAAATTTTCATAGTAAAGTAAGGTATTAAACGTATTTTAATTTCACTCTACATACTTACCTTCATATTTACTAACTAAACTACTTTTACGGATTTTATCGCACATAAGGACGTTCAACATCTCAGTCCTCCCGTGACCATGGGTGCTGCAAAGCATTCGAAACGTCGGGATAGTAAAATCAATAAATAAACCGCGATAAAATCCGCAAAAGTAGTTTAATTTCAATGTGTAATATTCGCGTAAGTAAAAGACAACATTATTTACTAACTGTTACACATTACAACTGTTGTACAGACAGGTCAGTCAATAGTATGATATAGGTGGTATAAATAATGTTTTACTATAGAAATCATCGATATAATATATGAACTAGATAAACATTCACGAACAAAATGCCATCTAAAATCTGGTCGCGGAGGTTGCAAACTTATCTGTGCTGGTGGCGGAAACGTGAACTAACAGGATTATTATGACAACGACGTGTAGTTTGACAGTTTCATATAGACAGTAGCGACACTCCTATCGGCAAAAATAATTTTGTCAGGCTGTGGCTTGTAATGAAATAGCGACACAAGGGTGCTATTTCTGCCTACCACTTTCTGGACCGTGACACCAAATCTAGTTTAAATATTATATCGATGATAGAAAGTCGTAAAAAATTACTATTTTATTTTAATCTGTGGCAATACTCAAATGTTTCAAGGAGGTTATTCAATTTACCTATATGAACTACATCTTACAATACCGGTATTTCTGATCTCGTGCTGCTATTCCATC
Source organism: Furcula furcula (assembly GCA_911728495.1). Classification (NCBI taxonomy): domain Eukaryota; kingdom Metazoa; phylum Arthropoda; class Insecta; order Lepidoptera; family Notodontidae; genus Furcula; species Furcula furcula. Next base: position 28,317,446 of record OU452247.1, on the reverse strand, counting down.
ATCTATAACATAAACATACATTAAAAAACTCTACTTAGAAAATTTAATTACTTGTATATATCAAAGTGTAAAATACTAAATCTATGGTATTTACTAATAATGTATAACACGTTAACTGAGACACGATGTATCCTCCAGCCAACCAGTTAATGCAATTGAATGCAATAAACTTTATAATTTCTAGAGCGACTATGACCGCGGATATGTCCAGTTGAGCTCAACTTCTGAAAGGAAACAGCACCTACGTCGGAAGGGTGGCGCGTTGCATGCAACCCTGTTTTAATTACCCCTGCTTACCCTCACCCCTCCCCGATACCCCCTTAACTCCTCTTAGTCATGGCCGAGATAATAAATATGGTCTTCGCACGCACTCATACACCGACCCGAATGTAATTGACGGTTTTTGTTGCGCGGTTCTCAAAGTTTTTGAAGTTATGCAAATTCGAAAGGTTTAGCATAATTTTATTTTTGTTTCATGTTAATTTTATTTCATGTGAATTTTATAGATTCGTTTGTATAGATAATTAGAATTTTATTTATCTAATATTTATAAACGAATTTTAAAACACGTGCGGAATGTTTTAGCGTATTTTTAAATTGCGATTTAGCTTATTATTTATAATTTAAATTTTAAATTATGATTTAAAATTTAAATTATGCTCAGTGATCGCCCGCCGACCGATCGCAGAGCGACAACATTGGTGAGCTTGACAAGCAATATTTATTGAAATAATATTCTGAATTTTGTACGCCATGTGCAGCACTTTGGGAACCGGTGTCCATTAATAAGAGGGCATCGGATCCCTATGATAAACGAGCCGACAGTATGAGCCGCGTGATCGTGATGCTTCACTAGTTAGCTCCGTGTGTCCGTCCATAGCCTTACATTTAAAATGATTCTCATGAACATTCATTCATGATTTCATTATTGGTCACAAAATCATATTGATTATCTATGTCCTTCGAAGTCGCTGAACGTTTGGGATGGGGGTCCAATACGTCCATCTAGTACGGTGGTGACTCCGAGGAGGACGGCAGTGGGATTGCGACCCTTGTCCCCGTGAGCACCGTGACAAGCTCCCCGGGGGCTACAATGAGCCATCCGGTGACCGCGGGCCCAAAGGCAAGGCACTGATGGTATGTACCTAATGCAGATCCCACCAGATAACCCAGGTCCGTCACATATACCAATGCGACAGGTGCATGGGTTTCTTGGGTAAAAATCCCACACAGCCCGGTTGATCCCCCACCGGGTCCCGAGGAAGGTTAGAAGATTTCCTCCACGAGAGCAAAATAAGGTACCTACCAAGTATAAATTAACAATCTGACCATAACTTCCCACCGAGCGTCCTATACCAAATAGTCAATTTTCGTGATTATTGTTTTTTAAGTCGTCCTCAAAGGACGATAACCCAATTTGCGTGCAGCTCACGCGAGCATTGCGAGAAAAACGGTGCGCACGCGCAGGCGGACATGTAATTTACCGCCATAAAGCCAACACCGCGTGATGACAGATCCATCATGGCGGCAAGCGAAAATTACCGATTTTACGACCCAAAATTACATATAAGCGGCATGTATGTATATTGTGATAGATAACGTATTTTTGCGGTATTTTGGTTTTAATGACTGTGGTAATAAGAGCTGATGCTTATTATATTGGTGGTAAAATACGTGCAGGTGTTGTCAGACGGTTGACCAATTTGATTTGATTGACGGATCGTTATGTTTCTCTATTTCTGCGTCTGGTTGTCAGATTGCTGTATTGATTATTACCAGCCCTTGTTTTTGTCCCAGTGTTGGGCACGGGCCCTCAAGATCAAAGGGCTTAGGCCATAGTCCACCACGCTGGCCAAGTGCGGGCTTACGGACTTTACACGTCATTCGAAAGCTAGTTAGGCTTTCTCAGACATGCAGGTTTCCTAACGATGTTTTTCTTCACCGAAAGCTAATCATGTGCGAATCGATTGTAACAATGGCAAAAAGACGATTCGCACATGATTAGTTAAAGAAATCAGAGGTGCGAGCCGGGGCTCAAACCTGCGCACCTTGTTTCCAAGGCAAGCGCTCGTCCACTGAGTTGTTACTGCTGTATTGATTACAAGTGTCGGATTAGTGTTTGTTTTGTTTGTTTGAGTTTGGGAATCTACGACGTAATCGAGGATGGTAAAGCACACTAGCTTATTAAAAGCCTATTCACTCTAGTCTTGAAGACACCCACATAATAATCGGGCGGGAAAACCGACGCAGGCAAACTGTTCCATTCCTTAGCTGTCCTTATTATAAAAGAAGAAGCAAACCGCTTGGTCCGGACCGAAGGCACGTTTACCACATAGGGGTGAGTATGTGCCGTGCGTCTCGTCGTCCGATGATGGAAAGGGGATGGTGGAATCCTGCGCACACTCTCCAAAATGCATCCTGTAGAATACTGAGAGGCTGGCTACTCTGCGCCTGTGCACTAGGCTTTGTAAATTGGCCGCTACTAACTCTGCGTCACCAATAAACCTCTTAGCACGCCTCTCCACTGAGTCTAAAGCTGCAAGATGGCATTTTGCAGCACAGCCCATATGTGACAACAGTACTCTACACACGACCGGACTTTATATAGCATCAAAAGCTGCCACGGTGTGAAATACCGGCGGACCTTTGCAAGGACATCTAGCTTCCTTGCAGCTACCTTGGCTTTGGACTCAATGAACCGCCCAAAGTTGAGGTTTGAGGAAATTTCAACTCCCAACAATTGAACGGCAGGACGGCAGGACACACTGTCGCTGGTGCTGATCTAATTGTAAAAAGACAAACTTTGCTTGAAAAAAAAAAATGTGAAAAAATGACAAGCCCGCTGAGTTTCTTGCCGGATCTTCTCAGTTGAGGCCGCGTTGTGATCCGGTGGTAGCTTTTAAAAAAAAAAAATGACCGTTCAAAAGTGCTAGCGATAAGCCTATTTGAAATAAAAATTTTGAATTTTGAATTTTTTGAATTTTAATAAAAAGTCTATAAATGTTTGTACACACATCAAAAGTGTCTAGGGATCAAGCATTTTTGGGCAAAAAAATGGGCAGAAGAACAATGGCGTTTCGTGTGCTTTTCTGATGAGTCTCGTTTTGGTATGAGACCGGATACAAGACGTATACGACACTGGAGAACCCCTGGACGCCAACAGCGATTAAAATCCTGCCAGGAAGTCCATCCTTATAGTGGTGGAACCATCATGGTATGGGCGGGTATTTGGATCGGCGGAAGAACTGAGTTGATTTGGATCAGAGGCAACCTCAACGCTCAAATTTATGCTGAGACGATTGTATCAGACGTCATCGTTCCTCTACAAGTGCAAATCGGTCCCTTATTTCAGTTAATGCATGATAATGCACGACCGCACACCGCAAGAGTTGTAAGACAGACTCTCGCCGCAGCTAACATCAATGTCCTGCCCTGGCCTGCTCAGTCGCCAGACTTGAACCCGATTGAGCATGCATGGGATATGCTACAGAGAAGAGCTCTGCCGAATATGGAGGGTATCCAGTCGCAAGAAGACCTTTTTTTGTTGTTGCAACGAACATGGGCGGCCATTCCACAGCGTGATTTGGATGAACTCATTTTGAGTATGCCAAACCGATGTTCTTGTGTTGTTAGTGTTCGCGGTAGAAACACGGATTATTAATTGTTTAAGTTACCCAATAAAATTTTAAAGAAAACTGTTATTTCAGTCTTTTTTTCGAACTTTTGTGTTAGTGGTTCAAATGTCAAAAATCCCTTTATTAGGAAAATGGCAAATTTCTTTATTAATGCAAAGGTGACTTGGTTTATCGTTACTGTGACAAACGAAAACACTTTATTTGATGAATCCTTAAAGAAAATTTTAATTAATATCAATCAGGAGAAAAGTTATTGCAAAAATATATGTTGATCCCTAGACACTTTTGATGTGTGTATTATACTTATACCATCCAGCGTTAACGATTTGGATCAGGCGCGGTTGCTAACTGTCTCTGCGAAGGAGTCCGGTCACTGGCTGCAGGCTATGCCATCGTCTCATATTGGTACCTTATTGACCAATACCACACTTAGTCTTGCAGTTTGTTTGCGGGTGGGTGCCAGGACCAACCTTCGTCATCGTTGTCGCTGTGGGGAGTACGTAGATAAATATGGTCACCACGGGCTGTCTTGCTCGCGTAGCGCTGGCCGTATGCCACGCCATGCCGCCCTTAATGATATTATTCGCAGGGGACTTGTCACTGCCGGTGTCCCTGCCGTACTGGAACCAGTCGGCATTACACGAGATGACGGCAAGAGGCCTGATGGTGTCACTTTAATACCTTGGCAACATGGAAAGCCGCTGGTGTGGGATGCGACATGTGTCGACACACTTGCTGCGTCCCACACCCCGGCAACTTTCAGGGCGGCTGGAGGGGCTGCGGTGACCGCTAGTGTTGCAAAGCGACGCAAGTATGCAGCTCTAGATTCGAGCTATATATTTGCGCCCTTTGCGGTGGAGACCATGGGGCCTTGGTCTCATGAGACGCACGCTTTGGTGAAAGAAATTTCATCCAAACTTATCGAAGTCTCGGGAGACCCAAAGGAGTAATGCCGCCAGTCTTTTAGGTACCCTTCCCTCCCAGTGCGGCGACAATTTCGAGGAAGTTTTTTACCTAGTTTAAGTGTACATGTTTGTAAATAAACTGTAAATATTTTGTTTCAATAAGTATTGTTAATTATTTATACTTATATAAATATATATTATTATAGTTTAAAACATATGTGTTTTGTGTCTTTGCGTTAATGTTACCTATGTATAGGTACAAAGTGCGCGCACCCTCTGCTCTTTGTAACTTCTTTATTTTCCTCTCCATCCAAAGGTTGCCTGGAAGAGATCGCTTTTAGCGATAAAGCCGCCCATTGTTCCATGTCTTATAATTTGTATCTTATTCTTCTAGTATCTGTTTGTTTGTGTGCAATAAAGAATTGTCTATCTATACATAGGCGGACTTAATGCCTTAGGCATCCACCAGTCTGCCTTTGGATGATGCAGAAGATCATAGAGCATCTGAGACATTCGTTATAAAGTCTCTAGACTAGAGCATCAGAGACATTCGTTATGAAGTCTCTAGATTAGAGCATCTGAGACATTTATTATGAAGTCTCTAGACTAGAGCATCTGAGACCTTCGTTATAAAGTCTCTAGATTAAAGCATCTGAGACATTTATTATGAAGTCTCTAGATTAGAGTATCTGAGACATTCATTACAAAGTTGAATTAGAGCATTTTGATACATTTATTTTAAAGAATATATCATTATAATCATCATCGACATCTTCATCATCATCGTCCAGTAACTTGTACTGGTGACACTAGTGATTTAAAAATAAGTGTTATAGATGTTCTAATGTACATAATGACCCTACAATTAATGTCTCAGAACCATTTTATGCTGCAGCGTTGCAATATAATATGTTCTGTACTTACCTATGGCACTGCGGTGGTACTTTCCTGGATGGTATCTTGCATTAAGTAAGTAAGCTTACTACACGATGCTGTTCTCATGTACTAGTAGTTCTGTTTGGGTAAAAGACGTGAACCCTTTGTTTTTAGAAGAAGTACTTAGGCATTAATGGCTTAAATTTATTTTATAGAATAGAACACTCTTTATTTGCACACTAAAGTTAAACACATAGAAAACTTAGAAAATAACTTAAATTAGGTACAAATGGCGGGGGATGCGGCGTGGGGAGCGCTGGCCGCCTTCTGCGAGGCTGTCATGTCCCAGAAAGAGGCCGCTGAGCGGGAACGCGAACGCGCTGATCCCGCTCGGCGACGAAGGCGCAGGCCGCGTCAAGCGGCCGCCCAACGTCTCGCTCCCCAGCCCTGAGCCCGGGGCTATAAACAATGGGCAACCTTCGGAGTCGCTGGACGCTCGGGGTGTGGGACCTTTGAGCGTCCATTGAGTACGGCGGCGACTCCGAGGAGGTACAAACGGCGGTCTAATTGCTAATTGCGATTTCTTCCAGACAACCAAAATACATACTTCACTATTTTATACATACTTCTATTCGTTTAGCTAATGAATGGTTTAAACTGGAACTAAGTATTCAGCCCAATTAAGGGCAGAAGTTATAAAAAATCCGTCTTATTGAAAGTGTTTCGCCTAAGAATTGCCAAATTTAACAAAGAGTAAGTAGTTGTAGGGTAGGTTAGAGTATCATTTATGTATTTAGTATTTTCGTTATTTTATCTACTATACGTACATTATGTAAAAGGAGGTAGAAAATACAAAAGTATGGTATTTTATTAGTAGTTCCAGTAACGGTACATTGTGCATATGTTACCACCGAAGATAGAGTCCGGTTAGTTTATAAAGACGTAACACACAGTATATTATGTTTTTATTTACGTTTTATTACTAAGTAGGCGTGCGGTCGTTCGCTTGCTTTAGTTTACTGGGAATAGTTTTGATAGTAACTTGATTTTAAATATTTTGGTTCTGACTAAGATGATTTTATGAAGCGATACAATTGTTGACGATAGTGTGCATTTGCTTATTAAAAGCACAGGGTGTCAATCGTTGCACTGTGCTACTAGAAAAAAATACCTATAGCCTGATTTGCATTAGGTCTAACGGAACACTGAAAAATTCTATGGGTATTGTATTTGAACACAGGAAAGATTTGTGGGTATGGGTGGGTATGTGACTAAAATTCACGAGAAACACCACGCACTGCAACTACGCATCCTTATGTTGTTAATGTCCGTTTTGTGCGGACTAAGGTATTTGCTTCCTCATTCATAATTCGTGCAGCTAAGGACTGAAATAGTTTTCCTGCGTTGGTTTTCCCATCCGATTATAATGTGGCTGTCTTCAAGGCAAGAGTCAATAGGCTTTTAATAGGCTAGTGTACTTTGGCATCATCGATCGAAATGAAACAAATAATTATGATATATATAAATAGTCTATAATACACACATCAAAAGTGTCTAGGGATCAACATATATTTTTGCAATAACTTTTCTCCTGATTGATATTAATTAAAATTTTCTTTAAGGATTCATCAAATAAAGTGTTTTCGTTTGTCACAGTAACGATAAACCAAGTCACCTTTGCATTAATAAAGAAATTTGCCATTTTCCTAATAAAGGGATTTTTGACATTTGAACCACTAACACAAAAGTTCGAAAAAAAGACTGAAATAACAGTTTTCTTTAAAATTTTATTGGGTAACTTAAACAATTAATAATCCGTGTTTCTACCGCGAACACTAACAACACAAGAACATCGGTTTGGCATACTCAAAATGAGTTCATCCAAATCACGCTGTGGAATGGCCGCCCATGTTCGTTGCAACAACAAAAAAAGGTCTTCTTGCGACTGGATACCCTCCATATTCGGCAGAGCTCTTCTCTGTAGCATATCCCATGCATGCTCAATCGGGTTCAAGTCTGGCGACTGAGCAGGCCAGGGCAGGACATTGATGTTAGCTGCGGCGAGAGTCTGTCTTACAACTCTTGCGGTGTGCGGTCGTGCATTATCATGCATTAACTGAAATAAGGGACCGATTTGCACTTGTAGAGGAACGATGACGTCTGATACAATCGTCTCAGCATAAATTTGAGCGTTGAGGTTGCCTCTGATCCAAATCAACTCAGTTCTTCCGCCGATCCAAATACCCGCCCATACCATGATGGTTCCACCACTATAAGGATGGACTTCCTGGCAGGATTTTAATCGCTGTTGGCGTCCAGGGGTTCTCCAGTGTCGTATACGTCTTGTATCCGGTCTCATACCAAAACGAGACTCATCAGAAAAGCACACGAAACGCCATTGTTCTTCTGCCCAATTTCTGTGTTCAAGAGCCCATTGACATCGAATCCTACGATTGTGCATTGCTATAGGTGGTACCCGTAGCGGTCTTCGGGAATGAAGGTTCACTTCATGCAAGCGGTTTCTGACTGTTTGGTCGCTAATTAAGTTCCCTGAAGAGTGATGAAGCCTCACGGCTAACATCATGGCAGTTATTGTTGGAGCTCTTCGAGTTAAGATTTGAATATATCGGTCTTGTCTCCGTGTGGTGCAGCGATACCGTCCTCCATGGCGCTCAGCCACGGTACCAGTGCTTCGGTAACGTGTCCAAAGTCGACTGATAACACTCTGACTTGTATTCAGAGCTAAAGCCACAGTACGTTGCCGGGAACCAGCTTCTATCATTCCCACGGCTCTGAGCATTTCTTCCCTGCTTAAATGACGTCGCCGCTCCATAATAACGTTGGTTTTAATCAGTAGTAGGGAAACAGTAGCACTAATAATGTCTTCAATGCGTTGTATGTTTTTATAGGGAAAATATTGACAGCTGATTTTCATCTTTTACTCGAATTTGATTCACAGTTCCTGATTCAAATTATGAAATGCACCAAAAAGGATCCATATAAATTTATAAAATCATAAATTTATTACAAAGCCACATCTCAATCTCAAGAAATCCGCTTAAAAATGCTTGATCCCTAGACACTTTTGATGTGTGTATATAGGTATAAATAGTGATATATATAATGCATGTGTGAAAAGATGTTGCATTATGTGTGTGTGCATAAAGATGACATAAGGTAGCTCATTATATTATCCCTATAGTCTAGCCTGGTAATAATGTTGTAGGTACTAAACTCCCTTGAGTAATAATATGATTTGAATTTCGAATGTCAACCGAAAATTCCTCAACACTTACCACAGGTATAATACTACTCTAACTGCCGAACCTTCAAACGCCAATTATAGTTAATCATCGTTAATCAATTTTTTGAAATCGGATTATTTCGACACTCGAAGTCAATTAATACTTAATACTCAAATCGAAAATAATCATAAACGGCTCCGACAGTCGAAATAAATAGATTTTAAAAAGTGACTTAATTAGAATTAAAGTTATTTGCGTTTGTGAGTGCGGCAGTAAGACCTGCACGGGAGAAAACATTTGTAAATTGAACTGGGCGTGACCAACAGAACCAGTGTTCTATAAAATAAAAAAAATAGATGTTAACGCGTTAACTCTACAAATCACTACGCTGATATTATTGACAGTCTCGTTGGTCTAGTGGTTAGACACCCTGGCCGCTACCCGATGGGTCGTGGGTTCAATTTCTGTGGTGTTATTTAACTATTTAATTAATTTCAGTTGTCTGGTTTCCATAGTACAGGCTCTGCCTTGTTTGGAATCAGATGACCGTGTGTGGATTGTCCCAAGATATTGTTATTATTTTAATTCTAGCAATATTTGTATTTTATTACCTCGCAGTAGGTATGAAAAGTAGTATATTCTCCTCGGGGATAAAGGTGTCTTTGTCTTGGGTGAGCTTAAATCCCTCGCTGTACTCAGGATTCTAGTATTAACTTCCTCGCTATGGTCGGGAGTTAACTCTATACTCCCTCGCTGCGCTCGGGAGTTGCTTGAATCCATCGTTATGCTCGCGATTCAATTTAACGCCCGCGACATAAGACACTACTTTATCCCCTTGGTGCATAAACTACTATTAACGCACCACACTTATTAACATTACACATCAAAAAGGTAATATTAAAAAATAAAAACAGAAAAAAAGATTTACGGCCGGTCGTTGCCTTGTCGCCTTAACCCTAAAATGCCATCGGACGATTAAGTCGCAATCAAACCGGACAGACGTCAGGTATCAACATAAACTCGGGTACATTACGTCCTGGGTCGGATTCTTTTAAACTTATCTTTTGATATTAAAATTTATGATGATAATCATCGGGGTATACCTATTTAGCGGGTTGACTACGCGCTGGCTACAGGTCCCCCGCCCGTACTATTCGGCGCAGAATATGATAGAGCCGATTGAAACCCTAATGGGCCCTAGTGTGTGTGTGTGTGTGTGTGAGTGTGTGTGTGTGTGAGTGTGTGTGTGTGTGTGAGTGTGTGTGTGTGAGTGACTTACACACGGTGTACATACACTTTTAACTTATAGATTTTCAGTGTCGTCATAGCTCTGCTATAACATTCTTTTTTGTATTGACTTACGATCTATTCCGTAGGTAAACTTATTTTTATTTAATTAACGACTTAGTGGTTACTAAGGTATCGATAGCGCCGTCTAGAAAATGCTATTTTTGCTGGAATTGGGTACATACTGCGTATTTGTGGCGTTTATTAGATAGAAGTATTGGATCGTATTTTATTGAGGAATGCCTACGCAAAGTAATTTGTAGAACATACAGCTGCCTGACAGTCAAAACCGAGATATCTTCATAGTTTTTCTGCATACAGCTCTCTGTGCTCTCTCAAGTCAAGGCAGTTTTAAACGTACCTACTCCCCAAGCAGTTATGCAGTATGTCAACAAAGACTGTACAACAGAAAAGTAAATGGACATTAGTAACTCTACATCAACAGCGTCTCTCAATTTTAAAAAAGGATATATGTGTTTGCGTATGCGCGATTCCATCATATCTATATGGTCATGCCAGCTTAAGATACAATTTGAACACCTAGATATTTTATCTTAGTAACGTGGTTTATGGCAGTACCCCAGTAATGGAAAGGAACAGTTATGAGCCTTAATCACTAAACGTTGAGAAGCGGTACATGGTGAAAATGCCATACTATTTGTTTGTCTTAGAAATATTAAGCGTTAGTAAATTCATAGATAGCCAATAGCATAACAGTATTAAGTGCTTCTTCGGCTAATTGGCATGCAGTTTCCCAATTTTCACCATGTACGAGAAATGCTGTATCATCGGTATAAGTTAAAATGTTACAGTTGGGTATTTTTTAAGCTGGCAGAGGCTGTTTACATATACATATATTAAAAACAGCTTCGGTCCCAATACACAACCCTGAGGAGCTCCCTGATCAAGGGTTGCATCAGAACTAACAAATTCGTTAATCTTTACATACTGAGTCCGGAGTTATTTAAACTAAGCTTTATAGTCTAGATTGCTAAGTTTTTATAATTTTCAATCACGATTATGGTTGTTTCCTAACACATCTTGATGCAGTGCAAAACTTATAAAAATACTCTAAAATAAAAACCCAACGGTGTCGGAAATTTTAATTTCAAGAAATTCTGATAAAATTTTGATTCTCTTGTCATATTATTCGAACATAAAACTGGAAATGACCACGTTTTTTTACTTAATAAGTGAACTTATACCGCGAACAAATCGGAGTTTACGATTTCAATCACAAAGTTACGCACATTTCAGTTTTTTAGATATTTAATTTTGGACATTATTAAGGTTTTATTTATGGATAATGGATTAAAACGGTGTCATGTAAAAGTATTAGTAAACTGTGTGGGGATAATGGACATTTTTTGTTGCATCTTATGAACAACGTAACGTAGACTTACGTTTGGATTGGTGCAATTTCTGTAATTCTAGGTAGGTAGATTTGACATGTTAACTATTTCTTGGCGAAATAAGTGGTTCTAATATCCAGTATAGTTAAAATTTTAACGAAATATTAAGAATTATATCAGGCCTTTCTTACGTAGAGCTATTATGGCCATCTCCAAATCGTCTCAGTCTGGGATAGATGGATGGAACTTATCACTCCTGGATGGAACTTGATATACCTACCTACTTACCTACTATTTTGAATTTTACCTATTTTCTTGAGTTACTTATTTGGAGAACTTTAAATGGTCATAATCCGTTTTACACGTACCTATTACATTAAATTAAGTCCGTTGTCTTTTTAACTGGCCATCTCTACCATAGATACGACTCCCGCACTTACCTACTTAATAGCAAAAAATTCACACACATTCTTAGTTGCTAAGTATTTACTAAGACTTGGAGTGTAATTTAAGTAAACCTTTCAGTTACGTTATCTTTTTTCCGCTAGGTACTGAAAATAATATTAATTATTAATGAGTAAGTCTACATATATACCACATGTTTAATTCAATCTAAAAATAAAATCTATTAAATTACACCTATTTATATTACTTTTTTATGAATGGCTATAGTGTAACATACTAAATTCAACCAAAAAATTAAGGCAGGCATTTATTAATTAGGTACCTAGGTATTTAGGTAATTAAAATATAAATACCTATTACATAACATCAATTTATTACTTGTTTACTTGAATCATGTAGGTAACTAAAGTTACTCCATTATATTTTAACTCGTCGCTCATTTAAATACATAAACATAATTAACTCATTTATCTGAAAAAAAAAGACATTTTATGATTTTTTATTTTGTTTTATCTTACATGCTAGCTATATATTTTTATTAAAACAATCGTCATTAAAATTTAAAAGCAAAATAATAATATAATAAAAATTAGATAATAATGTCACATAGACGTAGGTAAAACATATTTGCAATGAGTGACTTGTGCCGCGCGCCGCGGTGAGGTAAAAAGGCGGCGCGGTGCGGTGGGCGGGGGGCGGGGCCTAGTCGCCGCCCGCCGTGCGAGTGAGACGGCGACACTGCACGCGCGGCCGCCTGCACGCCGCCACTGCCGCTGCAAGGTCACGTCAGCCGGCCCGCCGACCGCGACCCGCCGCGGCCCGCGCGCCCGCTTTTTTGCAATGTTTTGACAACTTGCGCTGATGCCGATGCAATGATTACTGACAGTACACTAACTTGTTTTTTGTCTTTTAATAATTAAAATTGAGTAATTATTTATAGAACACCGTTGGACATGCTTCTTAAAAGAAAGTAAGTAACTTTTAAGAATAGATAGTAAAGAAACAAAAATATTATCAGAGGAAATTTAATTAGAAGGTAGAACTTAATATGTACCTAATTATGGGTTATTCTATTGAAATAATCAAAATAAAATTACTTACTTATTTTTAAAACCTAATTACTTATGTCAACCAATATTTTACTAATTAAAGGCATAAGTGTCAATGCTTAAATAATAAAGGACTTAAAAAACACCAAAACAATAATTATTGTATATTTAGTATAGCATGCAAAAACCGTTTGCATGTTATCACCGTAGGACGTTTGATTGAGTGTGTAGTTCTGATGCGTGCCACGCGGCGCTAGCGTCGGTGGATTCCGCGCCGCGCGTCATTCCGGCCGCGGCGCGCGACGTTACCGCACCGCGACCCGCGCTCGCTCCCGCTCGCGTACACACGATACACGCGCAAGTCGACCACAATTGACATGTTCACGTGTTGTGCCAAAAAAAGTGCCCCGTCAACTCAGTGCCAGTTATTTGTGTGAAGTGAACAAGTACCCAGTGCGACCACGAGCCGTATTTGCTCGTCCGAGACACCGTCGCGGCCCATCTGTACAAATACGGTTGATTTGTTTAAGTTCACTATTGATGGATTCGAAATAAGTTCAACGGCATCGTACATGGTGTTTGATGTGCTGAGGAATTCGTTTTACGTATTTACAAAACAAATAGAAGTTTAGAAAACAATGGTCGTATGAGAGGGTCTCGGGTGGCATTGCTTGCTTAGGTGCTCGTTGTGACAGGTGGAGTCGTGTTCTCGTTGTCTGTCAAATAAGAATATTCATTGGAAAACTAAGGTGAGCATACTTTGAGCGTACGTGTCAAATGATATACTAACACCGGTTGTTTTAAGCTTTTATCGCTTTTTAACATATTTTTAAGTAGTTTCATACTGTATTTAATGTGCATATTTAAATATTATTTGTGTAAATAAACTATTTTATGACGTGCTATTAAGTTTGACAATGCGTGGTGGGCACTGAAAACTTTGGAACGGCCGCTGAATTCAGTGAGAATGCGGCGACGGCCCGCGACGGTACTGTGTGCTCGATGAGATGAAATAAAAAAGAAAACCCAAATACATAGATATGAAACGAGTCTTTATTTGTTAAAGATATAAGAAAAAAAAATTGTTTGGTGAGAAAATTAGTTAATTTATTACACAGAACTAAATTAAATGGAAAAATAATATAATATCTGCCTTATTTATTATTTTATATGTAGGTATATAAGTTATACATGATGTTCCTTGTAGGTATGTAGATGTTAGATTGGAAATTAAATATCATTCAATACATACATACCTTCATAAAATGTAATAGATATCAATACTAAGCGACGTTAAGTATATATACTTACTATTTAACAGACTGTAAGTGCGGCTGTTTGAAGATTTATATTTCGCGTCCAATATTATAACCACAACATTATAATCATAACAATATTATAATCATAAAATTACCGATATTCATATTTTAGTGCTATCTTAAAATAAGAAAAAAATCCGGTTGCCTTATTAATTAAATAAACATTGGATTTCTTTTATTTTGACTCATAACATAATAATAAAAATAAACTACAAAAATGTAAGTCATGATGTAAGTCAAAATGTAACTTATGTCACTCTTACACTATTGTGACAAACACAGTATAATAACATATTGCAATCTGGATTGTTAAATAAATAAAATACCTATCTTTTGTTCATTTATATCTAAATAAAATTAAGCTAATTCATAATTAAACATATATGGCTCTTCGTTAAGCAACTAATTTACAGCCAGTTTTCTTTCAAAAATCTAATTGGCACTAGTCTCTATGACATTTCTATACTGCCAACATAATGAAAAAGTATCTATTAATAAATCCTTTGCATTTTACATTTATTCAACCTGGTAAGGTAATTAGTAGTGTACTTTATTTTTGCATCGACCATCGGCATCCCTTTCCCTGTCCGCCATCTTTATTTTTGTAAAGCAATGCACACAGTCGTCATTTTTAAAAAGTCGAGTGGCGCGCTCCCTGAACGTCTGCAACGCGTCTATGGCGAGGCGGGGGTGCGGGGCGGGCGGTGCGGCGGGGGGCGGGGCATCGCTAGACAGGGACAAAGCGGCATAAACATTGTGTACATACGGAACATTAAAATTCTTAAAATATGCGGTGGAAATGTTACATAATATTTTTGTTCTTAAGTGACTATTCAATTATAATCAATTTTGTTTTCTATTAATATTTTAATAACAAATAAAAAATGTCATTAAGTATTAATCACATTTTTGTTTGGATCTGTAATACTAATACTTATAATTATTAGGTATAAGGTACTTTCCAAATATTAGATATACACACATCAAAAGTGTCTAGGGATCAAGCATTTTTGGGTAAAAAAATGGGCAGAAGAACAATGGCGTTTCGTGTGCTTTTCTGATGAGTCTCGTTTTGGTATGAGACCGGATACAAGACGTATACGACACTGGAGAACCCCTGGACGCCAACAGCGATTAAAATCCTGCCAGGAAGTCCATCCTTATAGTGGTGGAACCATCATGGTATGGGCGGGTATTTGGATCGGCGGAAGAACTGAGTTGATTTGGATCAGAGGCAACCTCAACGCTCAAATTTATGCTGAGACGATTGTATCAGACGTCATCGTTCCTCTACAAGTGCAAATCGGTCCCTTATTTCAGTTAATGCATGATAATGCACGACCGCACACCGCAAGAGTTGTAAGACAGACTCTCGCCGCAGCTAACATCAATGTCCTGCCCTGGCCTGCTCAGTCGCCAGACTTGAACCCGATTGAGCATGCATGGGATATGCTACAGAGAAGAGCTCTGCCGAATATGGAGGGTATCCAGTCGCAAGAAGACCTTTTTTTGTTGTTGCAACGAACATGGGCGGCCATTCCACAGCGTGATTTGGATGAACTCATTTTGAGTATGCCAAACCGATGTTCTTGTGTTGTTAGTGTTCGCGGTAGAAACACGGATTATTAATTGTTTAAGTTACCCAATAAAATTTTAAAGAAAACTGTTATTTCAGTCTTTTTTTCGAACTTTTGTGTTAGTGGTTCAAATGTCAAAAATCCCTTTATTAGGAAAATGGCAAATTTCTTTATTAATGCAAAGGTGACTTGGTTTATCGTTACTGTGACAAACGAAAACACTTTATTTGATGAATCCTTAAAGAAAATTTTAATTAATATCAATCAGGAGAAAAGTTATTGCAAAAAATCTTTTTAAAAAAAAATTGAACCGACTTCAATATCACTGAAAAGTATAAAATAATTTAAATATTATTGAAGTTGGTGTTAGCGTACCTGCTGTGTATATTTGGCACCAACTTCAATAATATTTAAATTATTTTATACTTTTCAGTGATATTGAAGTCGGTTCAATTTTTTTTTAAAAAGATTTTATTTTAAACTTTTTAGTGATATTTTCATATATAAAGATTGAACCATCGAAAACCGTAAAATTATCTAGGTAGGTTATGATCACATTATCGTCTACATAGTTTTACATAATTCATATTTCTTCAGAAAAAAATATCCGGTCGTAATGAAATTTGCATGGAAACATCATAGTAGTTTACTCTCTCGAATAAAAAAAGAATCATCGAAATCGGTTCATAATTGTCAGAGAAATGTAATGGAGAACATCAGTTTTATGGTTTTTACCAGATAAATTCCTCCACATCGTTCATGGTCCTCCAGGAAGTTCTTATCCGGTTGTAATAAAATTCATACAGATTCAATACAGTGGTTTCTTCTTTCGAATAAAAAAAGAATCATTGAAATTGGTAAATATTTGCCAGAGTTATGACCATTTTTGTCCGACCGAGCGAGGCCGAGCGACTAAAACGTCATCTATATAGGCTTTCTTGCAGGTCTCAGTGCGCAGTCACCATTCTTGTTTTTTCAGGAACTACTTATTACTAAGCAATAATTTTTTTATGGGACCCAATTAACGGATTAAAGAATGGATGGAAGAAAGATTTTTTCAAATCGGTTCATAATTGCCAGAGTTATGCGCGAACATACATAAAAAAAAAAAAAAAAAAAAAATATATACAGACGAATTGAGAACCTCCTCCTTTTTTGAAGTCGGTTAAAAATATATGTTGATCCCTAGACACTTTTGATGTGTGTATTTCGAAGAAGGATATTTTATCCATAAATTACATAAAGGAATTAAGTAATGTTGCATTAAAAATCATGAATAATTTACCTACATAAATATGATTTGAACAAAAATAATATTTGTTTTTGTTCTCTTTTTATTAATTAATTTTATTATATGCACACTAAAATGAGTAATATTTACCTACCTATTTAAATTCAAATGCAGGTGGCAAAACATTTGTATAAATATCGTTAGGTATATATCATAGACTCTGTATATAAGCAATACAAATTTACAAACATAGGTATTAGTACCTAAAGGTACCTTTACTAAATGCAGTAAATATTATCAGGTAGGAACTGTACCCAGTTCATTAACAACTAGATAAGTATGCGGATAAACTACCTACTTAGTTATTATGTATTGGCGAAGCCTATCTAGATTTTCTTTAATTTCTGGGTAACTAGGTTAGATATTGCTATTTTTTTTTCTTTATAATTTAATATTAAGCTAGTGCTTGGCTGCAGTCCCACCTGATGGAAAGCGGCCACGCAGTCGAGGATTGTAAAGCACACTAGCTTGTTAAAAATATTCACCCAGCCTTGAAGGCATCCAGATTATAATCGGGCGGAGAAAACCGACGCAGGCAAACTATTCCAGTCCTTAGCTGTCGAGTTTAAATGAATATCTATTAAATAAGCGGATAGGTATACAATAAATAAAAATAAATAAATAAATAAGTAGTTAAGTACCTACATGTCAGCATATGGCCGTCACCCCAAAAACTCCAGACGTCTTAGGACTTCAAATCACAAACAAGGAGGCAGTTTTCCAAGCAACAGGGTCTCTACCTAGGTTGTTGGCGACCGAAGAGGTCACACGGTCAGTTTCTAAAAACTGGCCATTGGATTTATGCACATTCACATATGGAACAATACATGTCACTTTTTGTAAAACTTATCTTTGATATATAACACCTAATGTCTGAAAATGTTATAATTTTAATTATTTAATATACTCAATAAGAAGCATTTGCCTGCCTTTTGATTTACCGTGCTCTCAGGCGACCAGCCACCGTAAGCCACATAGGTATTTCGTGAGATTTTTAAATATAAAAAAAGCTGCATCTTGCACAATCCTAAAATTTAATCAGAGTGTGGGCCAGCCCCAACAGTATCCTATCGCTAACTGCAAGTAGACTAGACTGTTCTTATGTGAATCACTGCTGCAAAATTTCTCATGGTATATTGCAGCGGTGATTCACGTATGCAAATATTATGTGTGTATATTATTGTTAATATTAGTCATAATCTTAAAAGTTTATATTTTTTTTATTTACCTACCTATTTATAATGAGTCTCTGGTACTTGAGTAAATAAATATTCTATTCTATTCTATTTTTAATCTACATATATTTTTTTTATTCAGCTGAGTAACGAGACAACAGCTTTAAGGGCTAGGTGATTAGTGTGAAACAAAGTCACATCAGACAGATGCTTAATCTGATCTACACGATAGATTTAGATGAGTTCTTGACCATAGTTTACTTCTCTAGGGAATACCTTCTTAGAGCTTTAAAAAGAGCGAACAAAGCCATAGCGGCTAGCTAGTACTGAATTAAAGAAAATATATATATTTTTTCACACCACCTGCTCGATAATTATGCATTATTGGTCATATAAACCTCATTATATCCCTATAGTCTAGCCGGTTAATGTTGTACTAAACTCCCTTGGGTAATAATGTGTTTGAATTTCGAACGTCAAACGAAAATTCCTCAACACTTTTACCACAGATATAATACTACTCTTAGCAGAGACCTGCACGAAAAGAAAACATTTGAAAATCGAATCGGGCGCGACGAGTTCTAGAAAAGAAAAAAAAAATTGATGTTAACGCGTTAACCAGGCCGTCGACACTGCCTAGAAACCGATATTTGTATGGAGTTATGAACGTACTTATTAGAAATAATGGAACTAATTAGGTAGGCAATATAAAGTTACCAAATTAAAATGACTGCTAATACGTATTGGCTTCAACTGTATGAAGTTCTATTTTAATTTGGACGTATTATATTATAATACGAATTTGTTATTTTTTTTGTTGTCTAACCTGTGGATGTAACTTGACATTTGAAAATTTTATTCTGGTTTGAATTTTGGCGGCTAATAAGTTATTATATTATTTACATTTATTTAAGCCTTAATGGGCGTTGTGTTAATATTATGGGTGGTAAATCGTTAAGAAAATGTGAAATATGTGGTGTTAGGCGAGTCACAAAAAGGTTTTCTGAGATATTTTTGGCCAAATTTCCACATGACCCGGCAAGGTAAAATTTTATGATAAATTAATATAAAAATGTAAATATTTCTTGTGGTGTAGCAGTTACATTACTTTTGTATCCTATTTAGTAGTCGATCGCAAGTTTTGTAATGGAATTATGAATTTATTCATAAAACTTAGTTGTTGAACAAAATAAATAGTGATGTACATATTACATACTGATAAGTTCATAAATATCGATATTTTTACCTGACTAGCCCAGAAGGAGGGCTATATTTTTCGAGTGTGTGTATGTATGTTTTTATTTGTAGTTGTTTTTTGTGCTTTTATAATATTATGCTTTTTTTCTTCAGATGGGTGAAGTTAATTGGAAATGAAGACTTGTTGTATTTATCCATACAAAGATATAGCACAACGTGTTATCAGGATTAAGAATAACTAATACAGCATATAAATAAGCATATCTAGTATAACGACTCCATTGTGAATCGAATTTTGAGATTAATGATCGTAAAGCATTCAAAAATCATAAATATTTCTTTATTTTATTTGTAAAAATGGCTTAATTTTATTTTGAAAACATAGTTATTGTACATAGGTAACTTTGCGTGAGTTAAACTTAACAATAAACACACCCGTATATTGTGTTTTCATTTTCATCGATATCGATAGACAAACATACTAAGGGGTGGCAAGCCCTAGTGGTATACAATATTCAAAAAAAAAATGGCAGGTTGGCCAACTGGTAGCCATTAAATTTTATGTTTGTTAAGTTAGGGAAAGTACGTTCATGATTCGATTCAGGGGCTTGTATGGGAGTGCCGACTCTTATACGTAGTGTTAAATCCTCTTTGGCGTTAACCCTACAAATCACTACGCTGATAATATTGACAGTCTCGTTGGTCTAGTGGTTAGACACCTGGTTAGCAGCCAGGCCTGGCTGCTACCCGATGGGTTCAATTCCCACCAAGTGTCTGGGTGTTATTTAACTATTTAATTATTATCGTCTGTATCTCATAACTAATAGTTGTCTGGTTTCCATAGTACAGGCTCTGCCTAGTTTGGAATCAGATGACCGTGTGTGGATTGTCCCAAGATATTATTATTATTTTAATTTTAGCAATATTTGTATTTTATTACCTTGCAGTAGGTGTGAAAAGTAGTAAGTATATTCTCCTCGGGGATAAAGGTATCTTTATCTTGGGCGAGCTTAAATCCCTCACTGTACTCAGGATTCTAGTATTAACTCTATACTCCTTCGCTGCGCTTGGGAGTTGCTAGAATCCTTCGTTATGCTCGCGATTCAATTTAACACCCGCGCACTACTTTATCCCCTTGGTGCATTAACTACTATTTCACTACATCCTATACGAGTATTTATGGAATATACTGCTTCCTACTGCTTCGTATAAATTCATGGGTTATCGTTCATGGGTATCGATGGTAAGACAGGCTATGTTTATTAAGCCGAAATATCTACTTTTTTATATTACCAAGGTAGCAAGTAAGCACGCGGCCCACCTGATAGTAAGCAGTCACCGCAGCCTATAGACGCTAGCAACACCAGTAGAATCTTTAGCCCGCCCGTTGCTGACCGTTGAGACATTAGATATGATTCAAATTCAAAATTATTTATTTGAAATAGGCTTAACGTATTTGAACGGCCAAATTGAAAAATAAAGCTACCACCGGATCACAACGCGGCCTCAACTAAGAAGATCCGGCAAGAAACTCAGCGGGGTCTCTTTTGTCCAGTAATTTCACCAGCTACATTGCCCTTCACACCGCAACACGGCAATGTTTACACACTGAAGAAGAAGAAGAAGAAATAATTTATTTCAAAAACTGTACATATAGGCAATGAAACAAGGTAAGTACTAATATTAATCATAATTTTGAACGCTGCCATGTACAGTTTTGAAAAAGGTCCAGCTCAGCATATGCTGCAGATAAATGTATCTACCGCGCTGATTTTCAGCTAGACCTAGATGACCCACAGATGAAACAACAAATAATTATATAAATATATTAAGTGTAAATAATAATAAAGTAATAAAATATATAATAAAGTAATTCAAAAATAAAAAACGTGAATATAGAAATATAGGCTACCTTATAATTGAGAGATAAAACCAAAAATAAATAAATGTATAATTATTTAATATTTAACAGGCCTGTTCCTATAGTGCTGCAGTCGTGGTTTCGATACCCACCAAGTGTCTTGGAGTTTTTTATTTGTAAAGTAACTGCTGCATGGCGGCAGGATAGGATGACACTGCGGTGACCTGGCGGTTCCTTGCACAAGGAACCAACCACCTAGTAAACTACGTACCTACTTAGCTACTTTTTGACCCACAGAATAATAATAATTAATAATAATTATTATTATTATTCAAACTCAAACTCAAAAATAGTTTATTTCAAATAGGCTTAACGCTAGCACTTTTGAAAGGTCATGTTTTTTTTTTAAAAAGAAGCTACCACCGGATCACAACGCGGCCTCAACTGAGAAGATCCGGCATCAAACTCAGCGGGCTTGTCATTTTGTTTGTGTTTTGACTTTTTTTAATACAGTGTGTCATGTTACAATTAGATCAGAGCGCCAGTGTGTCTTGCCGTTCAAAAGATCAAGTAAGACAGAAAAAAAAATACGACGAAAGTACAACAAACTAAAAAGCCAAAGGGATAGTAGTCGGACCAGTCCCCCCAAGCAGCACCCGCGCACGAGTTGACTCGAGCAGCAGCCATCACTCCTTATTCCATCCTTCCTTATTATGAAGGGGATAAGTAGTATGTGGCCACCGCGACTCTATACAGGCTTTAAAGGACTACGTATTGAAAACTTTTATATAAGATTTCTCATATTGTCCGTTACAACATTACAGAAACCATTTATATGGAAAATGACAAATGACTAACTTGTTAATTTTTGAGCATGTAATGAATATGTGCGGAATAATATTTCTTTTTCAAATTACATTGCTAATTTCAATCAAGCCGCCTGCTAAGCGTGGAGATTATGGCAACTGCTCCCTTCTAAGGGAAAGGCCTTAATTCAGCAGTGGACTTTTCGGCTGCTGATGATCGCTAATTTTGCACAAATAAGTAATTTATTGTTTTTAAATTGAAATTAGGCTTTATTATTATACCATTATGTTATCCTTATTTTATTTAAAAAAGCGTCATTTTTTTTGGAAATTCATGAAAAAACCTATGAAAAATTTCGACACTAGAATGTTTAGAATCATGTACTGGATCCTTGGTTTCGGTTTTCGGTACAATGTCCCTTACACCCCGTACAGTGTGTTGTATATAGACCTGTGTCATCAATACGCTGGCTCCTGCTACTGACAGTGATGCGAGATCATTGTGGACGCCATCTCCTTGTCATAATAGATTAGATGTAAAGGTGTTATACTAGGTGGTAGGTTCCTCGTGTAATATAACGTCTAGTTAGATGCTACATAGTGCCAGATAACTGAACCAGGAGCCCTTAAATGCTTTTTCTTTGAACCCCGGGAACCAGACACGGTGCTCACGGGCACGTGAGACGCAACTCTAAGTTGTGTTTGACTCCAGATAGAGCTATAGGTGTCAGGGTGACGAGCGGAAGTGTAACATACAACTAAGTATGTATGGACAGACTTGTCGCAGGCGTTTTGGTCGACAAGCCATGCACTCACAATTTTTTTTTAAAACATTCAATATATTAGACATATAAACTAAATAAATGTAAGTTACCTATCCAGGAAGTTGAAGTTTGGAAATAGTTACTGCAGATTGTATGAATGAACAAAAGCAATAATTATGTCACCATTTAAGGAACCTACCTAGGTTTAATTGTTTCCACATATTTATAAAATAACAGTTAAGTATCCAGTCTGACTGGTGTGTCGCTAATATCGTATGCATCTAATTAATATGCATTAATGCAGCTAAGCACAGGAAATATTAATAAAATAATAGGTGTATAACGTAACTTTAATAAATATTTATATAAGTATAAATTATATACTCATAGTACATGATGTTTTATGTGTAAGTTAAATGTAACGTCGCGGTTCGTGGTATAAAAAACGTTAATTATACAGGGTGTAAGGGACTACGTACTGAAAACTTTTTTATAAGATTTCTCATATTGTCCGTTACAACATTACAGAAACCATTTATATGGAAAATGACAAATGACTAACTTGTTAATTTTTGAGCATGATGTAATGAATAATATTTATTTTTCAAATTACATTGCTAATTTCAATCAAGCCGCCTGCCAAACGTGGAGATTATGGCAACCCTCCCTTCTAAGGGAGAGACCTTTGTTCAGCAGTGGACTTTTCGGCTGCTGATGATTGCTAATTTTGCACAAATAAGTAATTTATTGTTTTTAAATTGAAATTAGGCTTTATTATTATACCATTAATGATGTTATCCTAATTTTATTAAAAAGCGGCTTTTTTTTGGAAATTCATGCAAAAACCTATGAAAAATTTCGACACTAGAATGTTTAGAATCATGTACTGGATCCCTGGTATCGGTTTTCGGTACGATGCCCCCTTACACCCCGTATAACTTTACTTTTAAAATAACTACGTAAAACTGTTATTGGTTGGGCTGTTTGTTTTAGCAACTGTATACTTATATATACCTACTTAAATCTTAAATCCTGAAAATTAATTTAGAATATAACATGAAAATAGACTATATATAGGTAAACTTTATTTCGTGAAAAATAATAAGATGTTCATTATTTATGCAAAGTATTGCAAAGATATTTTAGTAATAGAATAAAACAATAGATGTTTGTTTTTTTTCTTATTATAATTGCGTCAGACATTATTTTATTATAAAATTAAACTCTAGTAGTTTTATTTTAATTTGAACATCAAAATTTTGGACGCGGACAAAAATTTATCGACGCCATATGACGCGACATCTGCTCCACAAGATATTATAATATTCCATAACTTTTTGACTGGTTTATGATAGTCGTGAATACATTATATTTATTGTTTATTTTCTTCTGGATCCGATGGAGATAAGATTGCTTTTATTTTGTTATTTGATGGCATCATGTTTAGTATTAGTAATCATTAATAATAACAAATTATGTGAAATTATTATATTGGGGAACAAAACAAATCGGAATTCTTTAAAACTATGTCTCATTAGGTAATTTAGCCTGTTGTAATATCATCTCAGGATCTTAATTTTTTTTTTATATTAGCCCTAAATCTCTATTTCTTTAATTGTATTGTTAACTGCTAAGTGAGGCCACAGCATTAATGCTGTTCCGAGAAGCTAAGTAGTTATGGGAGCCAGGAATATTGTCCATTTATAATATAATTTTTTATAGGGTTGGTTATAATTTGGACAAATGTAATATTTCGAGATTGACAGTTATACTATCCGTGTCGGACACCAGCAGTGCCAAATAATAAGTGCCAGATAGTCTGGCGCCAAGCAGCAGTATGTAAACATTGCTGTGTTCCGGTGTGAAGGGAACTGTAGCTGGTGAAATTACTGGACAAATGAGACCTCAATCTAAGGGTCTACTAGCTATTGATTCTACTGGTGTTGCTAGCATCCATAGGTTGCGGTGACTAAGGCTTACCAACAGGTGGGTAGGTGGGCTGCATGTATGTTTGCCACCTTGGTTGTATATAAAAAAAATTCAATAATTATACTTATAAACAATAGACCTTTACAGTTTTGCTTCATCAAATCTTACAATTATATCCTGATGATTTAAGTCTCATCAGGATATTATTGTAAGATTTGGTGTTGAGTGTAGTCTCATCAGGATATTATTGTAAGATTAGGTGATGAGTGTAGTCTCATCAGGATATTATTGTAAGATTAGGTGATGAGTGTAGTCTCATCAGGATATTATTGTAAGATTAGGTGATGAGTATAGTCTCATCAGGATGTTATTATAAAATTTGGTGAAGCAAAACTGTAAATGTCTATTGTTTATAAGTATTTATTGTGATTTATTGTTTTTTTATACGACCAAGGAAGCAGATTGATGATAGCCCGCCGTGGCCGCCGAATGAAAGTATATTGCACCTAAATTACTTACCTATGTATAGGCACACCGGCAGGGTTGCCAACAGTCGCAGGACCTACTTTTGAACTGACTTCAAATTGAGGTGGTTAGTCTCCGATCATTCAAAGACACCCGGAGCGATTTGAAAAAATTGACTGTTCAAAAGTGCTCCTACACCTATTTGAAATAAGTACTTAATTTAGTGATAAAATGTTGTATCCAAATTTGAAGTATAGATACTCAAAAGACTATGACTAACATATACAATAAATTAAAAAAATAACCGGCTGCAATAGACACCACAATAAAAAGCGCAAAATACCTAAAATATTATTGGAAGTGGTGCTAAATAAACACGGTACTTAATCTAACACCAGAAACGACTGTCTAGAAGAAGAAGAAAATTAAAAATTGAATGTCTATTGAATTTTTTATTTTATCTTGTATACACACCCAGACGATCCTCTGATCATGTTATTTTTCAGACAATCAGGCGATCAGACTGCATAGTCCTGACTAGGACGGAAGTACGATATATATTCATAATCATAGAAGTAACTCGGACGACATCTGGAATGTAGGTGGAAGTCAAATTAAAATGAAAAAGCAAATTTGCCTAGGTGTCGCCAATAAACAAATATTCTAACAAACATCCGTCCTCAGGCGATACGTGACTGATTTAATGACAGACGGGCAATTAGCAGGCAAGATGGCTGCCTGCGCAAGCGCAGCCATTGTCAATAACACAATAAATCATCGGCCATATTTATTTCGAACGGATAAGTAATATTTATTTTTATTCACGTTATTGGGCACTAGTTCCTCGGACTTGTTCCATTATTTATACATCGACAGTTTTTTTTTTATTAAAAACCTTTTTCGAATTGGTTCTGTCGTTAAAATTTATAGCTATGGTAGGTAGGCCCACTTCAATCAGCATCGAATAACTAAAGCACGATACACACATAAATTACATAGCACACGTCCCACGGTTTTGGAAATTCAATGTATTAATAGAATGAGTTTTATGTGGCTCGATACGATTATAAACAGAGACGAGACGTTTTCCGATACTTCAATAATTTATAACTGGCCATTTATATTATTTTTATGACGTATATCCACTAAATATGTGATTGAAATAAGATTTTATATTACTAATTAATTTTGTTACTAAGCTGTTAGTAACTCTTTCTTATGACGAAATGGTCGTAATATAGTATACTTAATTTCCTGTTTTTTGATAATTCATAAATTCGTTTCACGATTATGGATTTAACAATAATATTGAAACAATCTATTGATATTTGAATACGCTTTAAAATTCGAAATCAGTTTTGTTTTAATAATGTTGTCTGTTAATAAATACATGAGGATTATTATTAATTCAGCTTGGATGCAGCCGGTAACTCCAGCTCCAAATTGAAGTCATCCGAGCAGTCCTACTGGGGAAGTTCTTATAAAAGATTGTAACCAAATATTCTCGGGTGATGCCATTTGGCTACAATGAGGCTGGCGCAGAAGGACTAAAATTTTTATCCCATTTGCTACAGGCACAGCGATACCTCTGGATATATTATACAAAGGATCCATTTCCGATTGTTTCAGGTTTCAATCCAAAGCTTATCATCATTTACCATCTTAGTGTTAAAAAAAAGGAGAAATGACAAGCTCACTCAGTCTCTTACCGGATCTTTTCTGCCGTGGTAGCTTAAAAAATATACCGACCATTCGAAAGTGCCTGCGTTAAGGCTGTTTTCAGCTTTTATTTCATCAAATAAAAACGCGGTTAAGCGTTACGTTTTAATGTATGAAAAATGTCTATTTTTTATTTGTGTTTTTAAGAATTCCTATGTCACTTACACAGTTCCGTCTTTAATTAAATGTATATTTGACGGTTTGTATACTATCTTGTATATTGTATATATCTGGTATCAACTGTCAGCCATTTTACATTATGTAGCTTTGATTTTTATATTTTTCGCTCTTATTAGTTTATTCTTAAAACGCTGCACACATCTAATTGTTGTGGGAGTATATAAGTTTGCCATTTTTAGACTACTGTCCATAATTCAACAATTGCTATCTATCAACTCTACATTAGATCAAAGTCCTTCTGCAGTCGTACATAAAACAATTTATATTTTTAACAGACTTCAAAAGAGGAGGAGGTTCTCAATTTGCCTGTTTTTTTTCTGATAAACACAGAGTTTGATTTGCGATCCTACTTTATGGTAACCGGTGGTGCAGTCGGGGATGGTAAAGCATATTAGTTTAATAATCCCCGACCAAAAATGGAAGGTGCAATAAGTTTGACTTCTATGTTTGTGTGTAAGTTTTCCTCTAACTACTTACCAAAGGTACACAAGATGAGTCAAATGAACCGGCCCTGGTGAAATAATTGTAAAAACTAGTTAATATTATTTTTGGGACCCTGTATCTACAATGAAACTAAACTCTGTTGTAAATTGTTAATTTCCCTTGCATGCAGGTCATACCATGGAATACTGTATCAACTCCTAAAGATTGATTTGCTATATACCTATTTAAAAATATGAGATGGCAATGTTTGATATATACAACCGCAAATAAATCCATTTCCATGGACATTCTGTCATTTCATACTGAAATAACATGACTATGAAAACTAAAAATCAAAAAGACTTCTACTATATTACTATAGTAAACTACAATACTCGTATAGTATTTATTTATTTATACTCTTTATTGTACACACATAAATGAACATAAGAAAAGGAATTGAAGAAATTTGTACAAAGGGCGGCCTTATCGCTATCCACGATCTCTTCCTTGGGCAACCTTGGGATGGAAAAAAGATTGCATGGAATACAAAAAGTGGGGTAGTTAAATTGTGAGACAAAATAAACTAATAAAAAAATATGTATACTTATGATGTGTACCTACTTACATATAATATATATGAACATATAGAAATATATATATATAAATACATATTATATACATATATATAAACAAACGAAGAGAACTATTAGTATATGTATATTATATATATAAACTAGCTGACCCGCGCAGCTCTGCCCGTGCTTTTATTACATTTTGCTCCCCTTTTCTCCCTCCTTCCTTGATTTATTTCTCGCGCAATCTCTCTTTCTTATAAGAAAAATCTAATTCTATGCTTTATCTCTCCTCTCTCTTTTCCCCTCCCGCTTCGGTCCCCGTCACCCCCCCCCTCTTCCTCTCCACGTTGTCCCCTCTCTGAACCCTCTCCCCCTCTCTATTCTCCTCCCTTGCTCCATCTTAATCCCCCTATCCCTCACCCCACCACTCCCTCCTTGTATTCCCTCTCCCTCTCTCTCCTCTCTTTCACCCTCCTCTCGTTATATATATCAACGTCAATCATGGTATCCGGGATTCTTAACCACTTAAACCCCTGCGGCTGTCGCATCGCCACATAAGAGGGGGGGGGGGGACCTGGGCCCTCCAGTGGGATCTGCACCAAATACGAGGGGTATTTGGTGCAGATCCCACTGGAGTGGGCCCCCGAAAGCCCCTGGCAGCGTGATCACGAGAACGGGGCTCGCAACCCCGTCATAGTCCTCTTTGGAGTCGCTGCTGTCACCCATCTATGTAATGACCTTGCCTAACGTTGCTTAACCTAGCGTCATGAATATACTTTACGACCTATTCTCAGACCTACCCGATATGCACACACAAATTTCATACAAATCGTTTCACCCATCTATTTAATGACCTTGCCTTATGTTGCTTAACCTTAACCTAGCGGTATGAACAACGTTCACTTTTTTGTCATTGGTGTAAATATTAATGAAGTTTACGTTACATTGAAGAAAGGATAAATTCATGCTAACAACAATTTATTAATAGTTATTTCTCATAAAAAGTGAAACAAAAAAATGGTTATTGTGGGTTATCGCAGACTTATTTGTAGAACTTGTTAAGATCTACAATACTGTAGTACATGATTTTGATCTATCTCGTAGGATTCAGCCAGCGTCTACAATGTAAGCGCAAAAAAATGTGTTTTATTTACGACATCACATTAGAAACCTCAAAAATTATCTGTGTTTCTCTACTATATTAAACTTGTATTATACATATAAACCTACCTCTTGAATTACTCTATCTATTAAAAAAAACCGCATCAAAATCCGTTCCGTAGTTTTAAAGATCTAAGCATACATAGGGACAGACAGACAGCGGGAGCGACTTTGTTTTATAATATGTATAGATATGTAGATATAGATGAATTCTTATAAATATACTGATAGCACTCTGAAATCATAATAAAGGCCAGCAAAATAACAATGAGCTACAAAGTAAGGTAATGTGCTTTTAAAAGATTTTTAAAAATGTACTTAAATAGATTTAGATTGCCTTATCGTTACAGATAAGGTATTCCATAAACGTACTGCCTGTGCTGAAAATGATTTGCCATAAAAAATTGTTGAATGTAAGGGCATAGCTAATTCAAGCTTTTCTGACGATCTTAGATCCCGTGTATGCGTCTCATGAAGGAATTTGAAACGAGCTTTAAGATATGAGGATATATGATAGTACTTGTGGTTACCTAGTTACCTTTGACCTGCAAGGTAAGAGCATCATTATCATGCCAGTACATATCCGCCATACATATCTTTCGCCAGTAATATGAGATCCGATTTAGGGTTACCACTAATAAACTAGAAAATTTTATTTCTGTACTAACTGTACTGACTTGGTACAAAATATGCATCGATATAGGTTAGTACCTATTAGCGCTGGCAAAAGTATAATGAGTAAACAGTACCTAGTAAAAATATTGACACTGCCCAAACTGTTTTTTTTTTGCTAAATATAAGCCAGCGCTTAAATGCCCGGATGAAAATCGGTGACACAATCGGGGATGTTAAAGCATATTAGCCTCATTAAAGGCCTAGTCACTCTTGCCTTGAATACTCCCACATTACAATCGGACGGAAAAACCGACACAGAAAAAATGTTTCCGTCCATAGCTGCCCTTATTATAAATGAAGAAGCAGGTCCCGTAGTTCGGACTGAGGCCACATAAGGGTGAGTACCTGATGTGTGTCTCGTAGTCCGATGAGACGCAGAGCAGATACTCAAACTTAAGATCTCGCGGCCAGTAGTACACTTGCAACTATCAAGGCAGTAGGCGCCTACAAGGAAATGAATATAATAATAATAAACCCGAGCAGCTTGTGGCGAGCTGTTGGTGCGTAACGATACCACGGACCTCAGTGCTCCAGAGAGTCGGGGCCTCGGCGTGTCTTCGTCGGCCTAGTGGAAACCGAAGGCCCGCAGGACTCTCAGCTCTGGCTTGCCTTAATTGACCGTCCAGAGAGGAGCTGTAAGAGCTATATGCTCCAGGGGTGGAAGTGCTAACGGGTGCGAGTAACTACGGAGAAAGCGCAGCACACCTCTCGACACCCCTGAGGCACCCATACCGGGTTTGCACTCCGTCGTCTTCAGACGGCTGTATGGAGAGTCTAGTGGGTGGCAAGTCACCACTTGCCAAAATATAGTTAGTAGGTACACTAATTGTGGCAAGTGACCTCGGACTTTTACAATAGCCCAGTGTTCAGTCCAAAAAATGCTTACATAAAGTAATCAAGAAATCATTACATATGACGGGCCCGTTGGTCTAGTGGTCAGACACCCTGCCTGCTAACCGATGGGTCGTGGGTTCGATTCCCGCCAAGTGTCTGGGTGTTGTTTATCTATTTAAGTATGTATTTACAAAAAAAAAGTATATAAGTATTAGTATCAGTTATCTGGTTTCCATAGTACAGGCTCTGCCTAGTTTGGGATCGGATGACCGTGTTTGGATTGTCCCAAGATATTATATTATATTATTATTATATACTTACAATAGTCCCTACACCTGCCAAAGTCAACTGCTGTTTATAACTTATCTCCAGCAGTTGATTCTGGTCTGGTAGTTGTGTACAATTCCAACAGACCTCTATGTGTTGGATTCGTCCCCACGCAAGCCTTTTAAAAGTCCGGGTGTAAAAGCCCGTGAAAATAAAATAAAACTGAAAATAATAATAATATTCTGGGATATTCCACTCACGGTCATCTGATCCCACACTAGGCAGAGCCTGTACTATGGAAACCAGATAACTGATACTAATACTTATAGGGTAAATGTGGGATAGTTGCCCTAGGGGTATAGTTGCCTCGATTGTAATTTCTCTAGTTTGGCGGATGATCACATGTTATTTTATTTATTAATTTCGAGAGACTCTACAACTACCACTAAGTTGACAGTGTTGCATGTCTTTGTGAGATTGCATGGTAGGGCAAGGTGAAATCAAAGTTTTTGCGGGATATATGGCCTCTTTTTCAGTGGGGCATCTATCCTATAGATGCCCCAAAATTTAGATGTCCGCAAAATCCAATACTCTGGAAATACTGTCCGCTAATACTCTGGAAATATCAAAGATGATGGTTTTTCCTTTCATAAGTTTGAAGATAATAAATCAAAGTACCTACCCGTATTACAAATAAAGAATTTTGCTTTTTTCACTGAGAGATATAAAGTAATTTCAAAAAGTGTGGCAACTATCCCACTTTTACCCTATACTTTTTTAATACATACTTAAATAGATAAATAACACCCAGACACTTGGCGGGAATCGAACCAACGTTAGTTCTTTATAGGAGTAGCTTGTGCAGGCGCTTGCGGGATGCTCTGTATCGTCACTTCCGCTTTCAGTGCATCTCTGGCACTGGGACTTTAGAATGCTGTAACTTTATGTGTAATGGCGGTTTAAAAAAATCGTTACAAACACCCAAATATACCACAGACCGGTGCCAGGTCGTGTCCTGTCCGGTATCTTTTTATGCGCCCAAAAATGTCCGTCAGACATCAATTAACATAAATACGACATTAAACTTTAGTTAATTGACACATTTCAAGATTTATACGATATGTTACATAGAGGTGAAATCACTAGGAATTTTACTGAGAACTAAACCCGTTTTATTTGTTAATGACCGCTCATCAAATAGGTAGAGCTATAATTAATTATAATATCATCATGTGGGTGTTTTAACCTTAAATATATAAATTGATAACTTCCATAGGTCACATCTAAATCTATACAGGGACGTAGCGTAGAGAAGGTGATTTTTACCTATTGCCTTATTAAAGTAACTGACATCGTTCTAAGAACCGATAACCGTTGGGGAAGAAAGGTTCTCTAGTGGCAACCACGAACCGGAAGACACAGCGTAGGCAGGCCTCCCACTAGGTGAACCGACGATATTTTGCGCGTCGCAGGTAACCGGTGGATGCAAATAGCCAACAGTCGTTCATTTTGGCGTTCGAAGTAGGAGGCCTATGTTCAGCAATGGACATCTTCCGGCTGCGGATGATTATGATTCGACATAGCTATAGTAGTTAGTAAGTTCAAATGACTATGGGCAGGTCATATAGTCCGGAGAAATGACCGGTGGGGAAGCAAGGACTGGAAGACGCAATGTTGGACGGCTCCCACACTGCGTCTACACGTCTATAAAGATGGACAGACGACCTCGGCAAGGTGGCAGGGAGCCGTTGGATACAGACGACGAAACGTCGGTCGCAAAGGAAGTGGGGGGAGGCCTATGATCAACAGTGGAGGATAAGACCTCCACTGTTGAACTGATGACGGCTGACATGATGATGATAATAAATATTATTTTTACTACCAAGGTGGCAAGCAAGCGTGCGGCCCACCTGATGGTAAGCAGCTACCGCAGCCTATAGATGATAGCAACACCAGAAAAATCACTAGTGCTTTGCCGACCCTTAATACATTAGATATTAAGTCTTTGTCACCGGTAATTTCAGCAGCTACAGTGCCCTTCACGCCGGAACACAGAAATGCTTACACACTGCTGATTGACGGCAGAATATCTGACACTGCGGTAGTACCGACCTGGATCTACACTTGCAATCTACTATCTATTAGTAGTAGTTTTAATGAATGGTTTTAAAGTATAAATTATTCTATTAGGTATATCCTAATAGAATAATTATCAATATCAAACGGTATTACTAACGTAGGTACTATTAACAGGCAGTGGTCGAACACTAAGAAATTTTAAGTTTTAGTTCTGTGGTTGTGATATATCCTAATTTTGTATAGATTGGTTGGCATTACTTGCCAAAAAGGTGGGCCGTCATCACGGACCGTTGCACTACTACTTCTGTTACTAGTACTTTATTATAATTCAGTAAAAGATCATCTAAGACCATCAGAAAACGATGTCAGGACCTACTATAGTAAGAGCGTACCACACTATCCGATACGATAACGGACACCTATATGTATATCGGATCTGGCGATGGAGCGCAGAATGTGTGAAACACAACACAGGTCTCCATTTCGTAGCGGCACCCGACTCCCCGGTTGGAATTAAATATACAATATATATAACGGGTGTAAGGGACATCGTACCGAAAACTGATACCAGGGATCCAGAACATGATTCTGAATATCCTAGTGTTAAAATTTTTCATCGGCTTTTTCATGAATTTAAAAAAAAAAACACTTTTTTTAAATAAAATTAGTATAACATCATTATTGGTATAATAATAAAACCTAATTTTAATTTAAAAACAATTAATTAATTATTTGTGTTTATTTTTTTTTTTATTTATTTATTTATTATTTATGCACAAAAGCAGTGCATAGTCAATTAATTAATAGGCAATTAACTATTATTATTTTAGAAAATTAGCAATGTAATTTGAAAAATAAACATTATTCCGCATATATTCATTACATGCTCGAAAATTAATAAGTCAGTCCTTTGTCATTTACGATATAAATGGTTACTGTAATATTGTAACGGACATTATTTGACGTCTTATAAAAAAAAATCGGTACGATGTCCCTTACACCCTGTATATTATTTTTTGGTTGTTGGTATTAATACATACATACCTATTTCAATTTATTTAATTTTGTAGATAGCTTATTATCAGGGTTGCAAACGATAATTATCAGTATAAATTGATATCGATATAAATTGATAATCATCTTTGATAAAATATAATCGAGAATATTCAATTTGCTTCTCTTCAATTTGTCACATTAAACGACTATGTGTATCGTATCGGAACGCGCGCCACTTGACATCTATGCAATTAATTTCAGTAATTAGTACGTCGTTGATTAACTTTTCCTATTTTTGTTTACAAGTTTTATTTAAAAACATTTTATTTGCGAAGTTACACCCAAATTACACTTGAAGTTTGGAAGGAAGATATTGGTTTGAAAATGACTACAAACAATAGGATAATATGTAAGTAACAGTGGCGTGCACTGACTTTTTGATTAGGGTAGGCAAAAAAGCAAATTTCTTAGATCTCTAGAGTCGTAGGGTAACAGTCTTTTTGTTTGTACGTATTGACACTGTAACATAAGTAAGTCTATTTATTTGTACTTACTGATGTTTTTTTGAATAAATGAGCACTGCTATGCAATAATGAGTCAACAAAAATATAAATAATTCTGTGTTAACGCCATCTATCTCTTGTTATAGGCCTAGGCGACAAACTGCATTAAGATTTTTTTTTGTTAGATGGAGCTTTACTAACTTACTGAGCTGAATTACTGACATGGGCATTTTTTTAAACGTCGCCTGGGCCTATAACAAGAGATAGATGGCGTTAACACAGAATTATTTATATTTTTGTTGACTCATTATTGCATTATTGCTCAAATATTCCTAAATACACACATCAAAAGTGTCTAGGGATCAAGCATTTTTGGGCAAAAAAATGGGCAGAAGAACAATGGCGTTTCGTGTGCTTTTCTGATGAGTCTCGTTTTGGTATGAGACCGGATACAAGACGTATACGACACTGGAGAACCCCTGGACGCCAACAGCGATTAAAATCCTGCCAGGAAGTCCATCCTTATAGTGGTGGAACCATCATGGTATGGGCGGGTATTTGGATCGGCGGAAGAACTGAGTTGATTTGGATCAGAGGCAACCTCAACGCTCAAATTTATGCTGAGACGATTGTATCAGACGTCATCGTTCCTCTACAAGTGCAAATCGGTCCCTTATTTCAGTTAATGCATGATAATGCACGACCGCACACCGCAAGAGTTGTAAGACAGACTCTCGCCGCAGCTAACATCAATGTCCTGCCCTGGCCTGCTCAGTCGCCAGACTTGAACCCGATTGAGCATGCATGGGATATGCTACAGAGAAGAGCTCTGCCGAATATGGAGGGTATCCAGTCGCAAGAAGACGTTTTTTTGTTGTTGCAACGAACATGGGCGGCCATTCCACAGCGTGATTTGGATGAACTCATTTTGAGTATGCCAAACCGATGTTCTTGTGTTGTTAGTGTTCGCGGTAGAAACACGGATTATTAATTGTTTAAGTTACCCAATAAAATTTTAAAGAAAACTGTTATTTCAGTCTTTTTTTCGAACTTTTGTGTTAGTGGTTCAAATGTCAAAAATCCCTTTATTAGGAAAATGGCAAATTTCTTTATTAATGCAAAGGTGACTTGGTTTATCGTTACTGTGACAAACGAAAACACTTTATTTGATGAATCCTTAAAGAAAATTTTAATTAATATCAATCAGGAGAAAAGTTATTGCAAAAATATATGTTGATCCCTAGACACTTTTGATGTGTGTATATTCTATTTCACTCCCATAACTAAAACGAATCTTACGATTATGTAGGAAGTACCTAAGTATATTAAATTAAAATCCATGAAGCCATGGATTTTACTTTAATATGCCGCAGACCATGTTAAAAAAATAAACATACCTACTATCGAAAAATATAATAGCTAAATTATTATCTTTCGCAAAGTACGACCTACGTGCTCACACGTCCTCTTTTCTTTTTCGTTACTTATTATATACCTGCACCGCTTTATATTCTATTAAATAATTTAAAAACATTACAAAAAGAAACTTCGATTCTAAGAGGATACGAACTCGCGTCTCGTGATTCGCTTCCGAACGCCTAACAAAATGATCTGCCGCTGCAATATCTATGCGCGTCAAATTAGCATTCATGTCGTAACATAAATATCTATTGGGACTAAACTATATTGAAATGTCACTTTTGGTAGGCAGTGTCTCTCTGTGTCTCTGTCCTTTGTCTGTGTGCGTGATATTTCTTCTATTATACATGTCAGATTATTTATGGGTGCGTGTATCGGTGTGAGTCTGTGTGCAAGAAATCTGTTTGAATGTGTGCATATTGAGGCAACGCCGTATCGTGTCTTTGCGTGGCCCGCGCGCAAAATCTATCTTTACATTTATGAGTAGATAGGTATAGTACAGTGCATTTATGTTAAGTTCGTCGCGCATAGGTGATTGATTTCAAATATTTTGCGTGCTTTTCTTTATTTACAATGGTGAAATAATTGAAAACGAAATATTACTATGCACACTTTTTATTGATATGTCTGATTGGGAAAATCACAGGGTAGGCAAACACTTTTTGCCTATATGGACTGCACGCCACTGGTAAGTAACCATAAGGTACCTTAGAGTCACACTAATGGAACACTACAAAATCTATAACATTATCCAGCACCAATTTTTTTCATTGTTGTTTCTTAGTAAAAAAACAGCTTGCATAAACTCTATCATATGATACCAGTAACAAATAATAGTTTAGGTGTCATGCAAGTGCGAACATTATATGTGAAGATTGAAGCCTTTGTTATCAAGTCAGATGTAAAGTTTCCTTCGGACTACGAAATATTTCAATAGTCAAACAAAAGTTAAACATTTTTTTATGTAAGTATTAATCTCGATCACATCAAGGCTGCTTTAATTTAGGCCGGCTTTGATCAACTATCGCGGGCTCCAATCATAGGAATATCAGGAACAATGAAATATTGAGCAATCAAAACAAAAAAAAGCTTTACAATCGGAATTAGCCCGCGAGGAGCCTAGAGCTGTGGAAAAGAAACTTCAATATGGCAACACAGCAGAACGCGCGATTGTTGGCGCGAAAAAAAAACAAGGCTCCCAATTTACATCCGCGGACAACCTAATGATATCTCGATCCAATTTGTGCCTTAACCGCGCACAAATAAGACAGTATCGCCCAATTTGATAACAGCAGTGATATTTTTGTGATACGACTTTGATCTCGATGGGTCGTAAATTCGTTCGATAATGTTTGTTGAATCGGATCATCTGTTTAAGAATGGCAAGTAAATGTTTGTTTTCTATCATCCGTCGGCCAAATGTTGTTCGATTTCGCTAGTTAGCGATGTTTTGACAGTCTCAATCGCTGCAGCGGCGTAATAACGCTGTCTTCACTTCATTCATGCCTGTGTGGGCTCCGCGCCGTAACTACGTGCATTCGAAAAGAATGTTATCTGTATACATTATGATTTAAACGAGTTGAATGGTTTCGATTTAATTTTGAACTGTTTTTAATACGTTGTTTGTTTTATTTTGTCTGTGTAATGATATGAAATTGGTGTTGCGGATGATGTACGTATTATTCTTTACGAATTAAATGAACGATAGATCGTTTGTGTTGTTTGGCGGTGCATGATAATAAAATTGTTTTAATTTTATTATATTTTTTACTTATTACTACTATTTCTATGGCCATAATATGCCTGCTAGGAGAGGTAAATTTAAATATTATAATAAACCGAATTATTGACTAAATATAGCGTACAAACATTTTGTAATTCTAAAATGAATTTTCTATTTTTAACAAGTAGTGCTTGACTATAATTCCACTCAATTGTAAGTTTTAAGAGTCGTGAATGATAAATCCAGTTATCAGTGAACTGTTGGTTAATGTGACTTAGGTATTGACTAGCAAACAGATTATTTGATTGTGTTTGTTTATTTGAATCAAAATATATTTTTCACATTTTTCAATAAGTGGATACCTTTTTAAACTCCTGCTATCTAGTTTTGTAGTTTGCAAATACTTTACGAAGGTCAAATTTTGGTGTCCACACTGGTGACCACTGGTAAGTAGATCTTTACCTACGGGAATCACAGTGGTATCATTAGTCCCGATAAACAAATATCTATATGCACTAATAATAAATGTGTCGTATAAATATTGAAAACAATATTGCATTTTCTAAAGCTGTAGTCTTTGCATATAATTCAAAGCCACCAGACTCGGCCCCCGATAGCATCAATCCAAACAATTTTAATTTTTCCACCAGCCCCCCTCGTCCTCTGAGGCTGAAAACTCGAACAAGCCGTAGGTACGCTTACGGGACTAAATCAATATGATATGACAGTTACGGTCAATTTATGGCCCTCGGTTAATTACAAACGGGTGCGGGGCTCCCGGGGCGAGAGGGGCTGGCGGGGCCCCGGGCCGAGGGGATGGGGGCACGTCTAATGACTTGTAAAGATGCTGTTGCGAAAACGCTGGGGAGTATGGATGTGTGATTATTTGTTAGGTTGAGTTCAGATACTATTTTATTATTATAGGTAGCTGCGACGTAATTTCTTATAGACAGGTTCATATTAGCTACTAGCTGACCCACGCAGCTCCGCCTGCGCTATTTTTACGTTAACTAAACTTTTAATAACAGACATTTGCATCGAATACATAACCTCCTTTTTTATAGTCGGTTAAAAGCTGGGACCCACTTTTTACTTGCTCTCCGAAGCACGGACCCGTTTAGTTCAAATGGCGTTAAACGGTCACCCATCTATTTAATGACCTTACCTAACGTTGCTTAACCCGATCGATCACCAAACCTTGATAACAACTCTCTATGAGTGTTCCCTTACTAATATTTATTATATTATAAAGAAAAATTGATAAAATCTGACCAAGCGTATAACCAAGTACCCATTTTGACTTTAATCCCCTCTCCCAAAAGAACCGTGCTAGATTACGGGATAAAAAGTATCCTATGTCCTACCTCGTAGTAAGATCTCAAATCATGCCAAGTTTCATTTGAATCCATTCAGTAGTTTAGGCGTGATGCTCAGCCGTGATACAGACAGACAGACAGACAGACAGATAAAAATTAAATAAAATACATTTTCGGCCTCAGTATCGGTTATAGAATGCCCTCCAAAAATAATTTTCAAAATATCTTCAATGTACAGAATTGGACCTGTTACAGTTTTTTAGAAAAGATAGGTTTGAAAAGCGTATTGGCCTGAAAAAATAATATGGAAAATGACAACAATCTAATGAAGAATTGGCT
The DNA here is from genome assembly GCA_911728495.1 of Furcula furcula. Lineage (NCBI taxonomy): Eukaryota > Metazoa > Arthropoda > Insecta > Lepidoptera > Notodontidae > Furcula > Furcula furcula. The sequence continues at coordinate 28,278,096 of OU452247.1, read as the reverse complement.
TCGGCCTGAAAACATAAATGAAAAAAGACAATAATTGAATGAAAAATTGGCTTAGGCCTGAAAATATATATTAAAAATGAAGACTTGGCTTATGCCTATCTATTATACAAATTGATTGACTGTTTAACTATTTAAGACGAGGCTGTATGGGCTAGATCCCTTTGCCTTCCCATTAGGGTCAACTAATTAAAAAAAAAAAAAAAAAATAAGTAAGATTATCATAGTTGCATTATTTATATTTCACACATTATACTAACGACATTTTATGAGCAGGATATACAAAAAAGGTGCTTCGAGTAATATTGTGGTCCTTCGGTCAGTAAGATGACCATCAGTGATTGCATCAATGCTTTTAATCAAGTGAGTTTGCAGACAAGCAAAAATCACCTTTTATTGAGTTAAAAAACAATGGTATAGATTAATTTACTAACTATTCAGGTATTATTAGAACTAACTGATATTAAGAAAAGCCTTCTTAAATTGACAAGGGTTCAGTTATGTTATTCATCTAATTTACACTGTGTTTCATTTATGTATATATAATAATAGGTAGGTTAATAATAGGTACATTTTGAACATTTTTTTATGATTTTTGCATTTCAAATGACAACATACCTATAAGTAAATCATATACTTAAGTAAATTCTGTCGCGTAATTAAAAAAAACTGTTTTTTAATTTATTTTGATACGCATGTAATAATCTATTTTAACTATTTTTTACTGTGGTTAATCTCCATTTTTTTCACATTTTTTAAATGAAATATTCACGTTTTTCTGGCTCATAAATAATATTTTAGATAATGTACTATTATGTCAGTTTGTAGCCATAACAAATAATTTGTAGAGAACACTAAAGTTTACGTGATCACCTAGCATCCAGACAGCGCTCTTGTATTCCGTCAATCAACTATCAAATCAATCAGACGAACGAGCGCACTTGATTGATACCTCGTCACGCGGATATTAATATTAAACTTGCCATAGAGTAATGAGTATGCAGAAAATAATCTTACGTAAATTTGCTTCAGCTGCTTAACTTTATAATAGTAATGAGCACAAAGCGTAGGTAATGGCGGGCGCCTGATGTAGAACAAGTTTTAACTTAAACATTTAAAAAAACTCTTGAGATCGGAGAACAAGAACCTGAATTTCTGAAATGACTATCCTGCTCCAGCATCAGACCCTGTACCTTTCGTCGAGACTTATACAGTGAGTTTAAATTCTATGGGTCTAACTTTATTGACTCTGAGTTTTTGGAGAACTTCATGCTCCATCTTCGAAAACTGGTGAAGTTTACCGCGCGAATGGAATACAGGGACTTGGAAAAAAGCTGATAGGTTTTAGATGTTTTGTATAAAAACATAGCTAAGAACCATATTTAAATAAACCACCTTGCAAGTAAAATAATTATACGAGATAATCGAAATATAAAAAAATATTTTATGTAAGTATTAACTTATTAGTTATTAGAGACAGTCCTGTCTGGCGTTACAAGGTTCGAAACTATATTCTATGTTAACGTCTACTGAACATAAGTTTCTTTTTAATTTTATTATATTCCTTTTGTCTACTATGTAACTGCTTAACCTAAACTCAAAAGCTGAGTATAATGTCTTCATACTAGTGTAATATAATGACAGCGAAGTTAATGAAAATTTGTTTTCTATTGTCTTTAATCAGTGTGTCCTACCCGTGATGACATACGGAGCCGAGACGTGGCCGCTCACGGTACGACTAGTCCACCGATTCAAGGTCGCTCAGCGGGCTATGGAGAGAGCTATGCTGGGTGTTTCTCTGAGGGACCGAATACGGAATGAAGTAGTTCGCCAGAGAACCAATGTGACCGACATAGCTCAAAGGATTAGCCAGCTGAAGTGGCAGTGGGCTGGTCATATTTGCCGAAGAACCGAAGACCGTTGGGGTAAACTGGTTCTTGAGTGGAGACCGCGAATCGGGAAGCGTAATGTAGGACGCCCTGTGACTAGGTGGAGCTACGATATCCGCAGAGCAGTTGGCAGACAATGGATGAGGAGAGCCGAAGATCGGGCTCAGTGGCGTGCCTTGGGGGAGGCCTATGTCCAGCAGTGGACTGATGATGATGATTCCTACAGAGCTTGAATCTTTACATCCTTTTAGGAGCAAGTCATGTCTATTCGATTTAAATAATAAAACAGACAGGCTTTACCTATACTATGCTTGCGTTACATAGCCTCGAATATCTATTCTTCGATCAGCATATATCTACTAAACGTATGTACCTAAACGTATGTGCAACTACGTTTTGTTATTGCAATATGTTTAACGTTTCAGCGTTCGTCCGTTCGCGCATCCATCAGTTAGATCCAAGCCACGGCGCGGACAGGTGAGCTGATGAACATTTTATCTTCCAACGGGAATAAATATGTGTAGTAAAGCCAATTAGACAGTCTGGCGGATAACTTAGTGCTCTGAGTTTGTGTGTTTAATGGATTGATGGGAGATATTTTGAGAGCGTAACTGCAGGGGCAACAAAAAAGTTTTATTAAATGTTCACTGTTTCTATGCTTTTGCGATGCACGGAAACTCAGTCATTCTCTGAGTTCGATCTGCAGGTCGCATAAAGTGTTACTAGGTATATGGACAGGAGTTTTTCAGTAATTAACCTGTAGTTTTGAAATGTACAGTTAATGCCAATCTGCGTGATCTTGTATGACACGTGTATAAATGTTTTTGTTTGGATTCATGGAACAAAAATCCGAGGAAGCTTAGCTAACTTCTACAATTGAGGAAGTATTAAAGGGGTTAAGTCAATGCACCAAGAGTTTAATTTACCATGTAATTTGTAACAGGTTGGAAATAGCAATTTTTTGTTGCTAGTCCAGATATTTCCTTATTCAGAAATAAACTATTTTAAATAAACTATTTAAACAAAAATAAAAACCGACTTCAAAGTAAATTATCTACAAACTATAAAAAAAAAACGACTTTAAAGTAAATTATCTAAAAAGCATAAAATAACGAAAATATTATTGAAGTTGGTGTTAGCGTACCTGCTGTGTATATTCTGCACCAACTTCAATAATATTTTCGTTATTTTATGATTTTTAGATAATTTACTTTGAAGTCGTTTTTTTTTAAATAGTTTATTTAACACTTTTTAGTGACTTTTATTTTAGCAAGATAGGTATCAGCACTATCACGCAACTCGAACGTCTACATTACAGTAACTTACTGAAAACATAAAAAGTTTATATCTCTTAAACCGATTTTGATGAAACTTGTACTCTACCCTAAGTTGAAAAATACTCTAACTATTGCAAAAAGAATTTTCGAAATCGGACTTGGAGTTTCTGAGAAATCCGCGGACAAACCTACATACATACATACACTCGTGAAATTTGGTAAATTTGTTTAGAAGCCCACATTAACATATATGAATATTACGCATTTCTATTAATATTACATACATACGCGTCGAATACAGAACCTCCTTTTTTGAAGTCGGTTAAAAAACAAAAACCGACTTCAAAGTAAATTATCTAAAAAGCATAAAATAACAAAAATATATTGAAGTCAGTGCTAGCACATCATGTTACCTAACACTTACACTAGCTGACACCGTTTTTTTAAAATATGTAGTTTTTTTAACACTTTTTAGTGACTTTTATTTTACCAAGATAGGTATCAGCAATATCACGCAACTCGAACGTCTACGTTACAGTAACTTACTGAAAACATAAAAAGTCTATATCTCTTAAACTACTGAACCGATTTTGATGAAACTTATAGTTTTCCCTAAGTTAAAGTTAAAAATACTCTAACTATTGCAAAAAGAATTTTTGAAATCGGACATGTAGTTTCTGAGAAATCCGCAGGCAAACCTACATACATACATATATACATACATACATACACTCGTAAAATTTGGTATATTTGTTTAGCAGCCCACATAGACTAACATATATGAATATTACGCATTTTTATTAATATTACATACATACGCGTCGAATAGAGAACCTTCTTTTTGAAGCCGGTTAAAAAAGATTGTGGTTATAATTTTCTGCGCTCCGACATTAGGTCACCCTGTGTTGTGGGAGGAAATTATAGTAATTATGTATTTTTTTTTGGCCGTGGGATGCCGGCTAAGAATTTGCATCCCCCCCTCTCTTCCCGTGGGTTTCGTAAGAGGCGATTGAGGGAAAGCCAGAAGACGGGCAGCAGCGTCTTCTGTATAACATATCCATCTCTTCAAAACTGCGATCCCCAAGACGCCTGCCAAGCGTGGGGATTATGGCAAACCCCCCCCCCCCCACAATGATTGACAATGATTATTTACGGCCCCCAGTCCCCGGCAGCTCCTCTATTCCCCGCCTTGGTAGCGGGCGGGGTAACGGTCGAGCAGGGGGTGCGAAGAATCTCCGGCAGATGCCCCGCTATCACCCCCACCGAACTTTGGCCCTGGCAACACATAATGTCCGGACACTTAGGACTGACGAGAAGATTATCGAGCTGGAGGAAGAATTGAGCAAGTTACGTTGGGATATCTTGGGATTATCTGAAATCCGACGAGAGGGACAGGATACGATAACCCTTGATTCCGGAAACTTGCTCTTCTTCCGGGAAGGAGATCGAAAATCTCAGGGTGGTGTTGGGTTTCTCGTCCGTAAGTCCCTCATTAACAACGTTGTAAAGGTTGATAGTGTGTCGAGCAGGGTAGCGTACCTTATACTCAGAATAACCAGTCGGTATTTGTTGAAGGTTATACAGGTTTACGCTCCCACCTCGGCACACCCTGACGATGAAGTAGAGGCTATGTATGAGGAGATAGCAGAAGCCATACATACCTCCAAAACACACTTCACCGTTGTTATGGGGGACTTCAACGCGAAGGTTGGCACACGGAATGGCGATGAGTTGAGAGTGGGGTCATATGGGTACGGGCAGCGGAACCAAAGGGACCAGCGGCTGGTCGACTTCATGGAGAAGGAGGGACTCTTTGCGATGAACTCCTTCTTCAAGAAGCGACCATCCAGGAAGTGGACGTGGATAAGCCCCGATGGTTCAACCAAAAATGAGATTGACTTCATCATGACGACCAAGAAGCATATATTCGATGATGTCTCCGTGATCGGCAGGGTGAAAACCGGTAGCGATCACCGCATTGTTAGAGGCACATTGAATATCAACGTCAAGCTTGAGAGGTCCCGTCTGATGAAGTCCACGCTCCGTCCGGGAACCGCCCAAATCCGAAACCCCGAAGACTTTCAACTCGAACTGCATAATCGCTTCCAGTGCCTCGCCGAATGCGAAACTGCGGACGAGATAAACAATGGGTTGGTGCAAACTGTCCACGCAGTGGGGTCCAAGTTCTTTAAGACCCCACGCCGTACAAAGCCTCAAAAGCTCTCCAATACAACCATTAAGCTAATGGAAAACCGGACTGAGATGAGACTGCAATCTTCAGCTGATATGTCGGGTTATGCCAAACTCAATAGACGAATCTCGAAATCCGTGCGACACGACTTGCGTTCCTATAATACAGCATGTATTAAGGACGCAATTGAGCGGAACCAAGGCTCTAAAGTGTTCGCAAAGAATTCGTCTATTGGGCGTAGCCAAATGACAAAGCTGAAGATCGATGACGGCAGTGTCATCTCATCGAAACCGGAGATATTGAGAGAGCTTGAGAGATTTTACGGACAGTTATACACCTCAACACGGGATCCCATTGCCAGAACAGCTCAGGACACCAGAGCCAAACTAACCCGACACTACACTGAGGACATCCCAGACATCAGCCTGTACGAGATTAGAATGGCTCTCAAACAGCTTAAGAACAACAAGGCGCCGGGTGAAGACGGAATCACAACAGAACTTCTGAGAGCGGGTGGAAAACCGGTACTTTTAGTCCTCCAGAAGTTATTTAATTCCGTCTTACTCGAGGGTACTACGCCAGAAGCATGGCACAGGAGTGTGGTGGTTCTTTTCTTCAAAAAAGGTGATAACACTTTACTGAAGAATTATAGACCCATCTCACTCCTGAGCCATGTATACAAGCTGTTTTCGAGAGTCATTACGAACCGTCTCGAACGCAGGTTTGATGACTTCCAGCCTCCCGAACAAGCCGGGTTCCGAAAAGGCTTTAGCACCGTAGACCACATACATACGCTCCGCCAGATTATACAGAAGACTGAGGAGTATAATCGGCCATTATGTCTAGCGTTTGTGGACTACGAAAAAGCCTTCGATTCAATCGAGACCTGGGCAGTATTGCAGTACCTCCAGCGGTGCCACATTGACTATAGGTACATCGAAGTGTTGAAGTGTTTGTACAGCAACGCCACCATGTCGATCCGACTACAGGACGAGAGCACGAAACCAATCCCATTGCAGCGAGGTGTGAGACAGGGAGACGTTATTTCTCCGAAACTGTTCTCAAATGCATTGGAGGACGTTTTCAAGCTCTTGGACTGGTACGGATTCGGCATCAACATCAATGGCGAATACATCACTCACCTTCGTTTTGCCGATGATATAGTCATTATGGCAGAGTCGCTGGAGGACCTCAATACGATGCTCAGCGACCTCAGTAGCGTTTCCCAACAGGTGGGTCTTAAAATGAACATGGACAAGACGAAGATCATGTCTAATGTCCATGTTGCACCCGTACCGGTAGTTGTTGGGAACGATACACTCGAAGTTGTTGACCACTACGCATACCTAGGACAAACTATCCAGTTAGGTCGGTCCAACTTCGACAAAGAGGTCGCCCGAAGAATCCAACTCGGATGGGCAGCGTTCGGCAAACTACGCGATATCTTCTCGTCCGAAATACCGCAGTGCCTGAAGACGAAGGTTTTTAACCAGTGTGTGTTGCCAGTGATGACATATGGTACTGAGACGTGGTCTCTAACGGCTGGCCTTTTAGAGAAGTTCAGAGTCACACAACGAGCCATGGAGAGAGCTATGCTCGGAGTTTCTTTGCGCGACAGAATCCGAAATGTGGAGATTCGCCGAAGAACCAAGGTCACCGACATAGCTCTCAGAATCTGCAAGTTGAAGTGGCAATGGGCAGGCCACATCGCTCGAAGAACCGATAACCGTTGGGGAAGAAAGGTTCTCGAGTGGCGACCACGAACCGGAAGACGCAGCGTAGGCAGGCCTCCCACTAGGTGGACAGACGACATTGTGCGCGTCGCAGGTAACCGGTGGATGCAAATAGCCAATTGTCGTTCATTGTGGCGTTCTAAGGGGGAGGCCTATGTTCAGCAGTGGACGTCTTCTGGCTGATGATGATGATGATGTATTTTTTTTTAATAATAATAAAAGGTGTGCTTAATATGTCGTACAAGTAGTTGCATAAAGACCAACAGACAGTCTTATATTTTACTAGCTGACCCACGCAGCTCCGCTCGCGCTTTTCCACTTTGTTGACGATCATGACAATGTCATAATCGTAAACTATGCATTTGATCATGTCATGATCAAATGCATGGTTTACGATTCTATAAAGGACATACAGACAAACATTCATTTTTATATATATAGATAACAACATGGATCAAACCTTCCTACTAATCAAGTTACGATCATATCTAGTACAAAGTATGGTCGCAGGCCGAGTAGATATTAATAGGACCTTGTTTAATTCATATTTAGCATGGCTGACCGATGTACCGAGCCGCCAATCTCTAACAACGAAACAAACTTACCGTTGCTGTCAAATCTATCGATTTTCACCCTTATTTCTTTGGAAATAAGATTCACAACGACAGCAGCCCACTGAACAATTGTTTATTAACAAAATATGCATCGTAATTATATCCAATCTGTATGTCTGTCCGTCAATCCGTCAATCAAACCGTCGGGACGTGGCGTGGCATTGAATCGATCTGGATCATTGATCTATAGATAGGTATCGATTGATACGGCGGCAAAAAATGGGTCAGATGAGTTTTTAAGAATGAAATTAATTAATGTTTTGTCGATAAAGATTACCGTCTGATGTTGAGTAGTTTTGGCGCCATTTGTAATAATGGAATGCGTATCTACATACTTTTTTAAACTATGTAACATAACGTAGGTACTAGGTTGAGGAATTTCCTAAGTCGGGGCCTTCTCTCTCACTCTTACTTATTATCACGAATAGATAAAAAGAAAATCCCCAGACCTTCGTCTGAGGTACACCGAGCTTATATAGCACATTTAGCTATTTGACTTAAGATTTTGAGAGTTCAGACTTCTTGTCCCTAGTCTATCTTTAATTAAGTTCGGTTAATGACTCGAAATGTTCCTTATATTTCATGTGAAAATTGATTCAATGGAATAGAGATTTCCACCACTTTTTCTGAGCGTGTTAAGAATATTAGTTCAGATAAACGATAGGAGTTTATTTTAATCGGATATGAGATTAGCGAAATATTTGTCTAATGATAAGTAATACGTTTTGTTATTAAATCTTTTCAAAGAACTATTCATCGATCTACATAGTTTCAAACGTCTCACTATTAATTATATTCATGGGTTAAGTCGATCATTTCGCCAAAACTTTCTAACTGCGGAGTCCACTTTCAGTGAGACATGGGCAATACCTTGACTGATCATTTTGCAATTTTTATTCAAAACAAAAATTAACCCTTCGGAGCCCGGGCCTATTTTTTTTTGCGCGGTTTTTTCTTGTTACGATTCGAGCCAACGGGCTCCGAGTTCCGGTTTTTTTTTAAAGAATCTTGGAATGAGCAATATTATTTCCCTAAAATATCTAATTTTATTTTTAAGTCTAGTAACAACCAGCCGGTATCACATTAATGTTGAAAACTTTTTGAAATTATTGTAGAGTGAACTATGTCTACCTCTATAACGCCCTAACGCCGCGTTAATCTCTGGACCAACAGGTTGACTGGCGCGGTCACCTGTAACCTCTGCGGGCTTAACTTCTCAGGGACCCGAGCGATTGGCAGGCATTCATCATATATTTGGAATGAAAAAAAACCCAATATTATTAAAAAATAATATATTACGCATTATGCGGAATGTTTTATTACCCGACTGCCCCACAAGTAGGGTAATGTTTTTCGATTGTGTCGATGTCTCGTTATTGGGCAGTCGATCGGTAGCCTAAAAGTTTAATGGATTTCATCATTCGAGGTTTCTAGTATAATCTTAGTTGTGATCTTTAATTGTAATGTGTAAATATGATTATTCTATAATTACTTATTATTGCTTGAAAAATAGTTAATTTATATGTGACTTACGTCAGTTTAAGGATTATAATTTGAATTTATATTATGACAATATGTGTAAGGAATATCGCTTTTAACAGTAAAATTAGAAATAATATTATTTTACTACAGGCTTATTGAAATTTTGTTAAAATGAAACTAATGATTTTGAACGACATTGACCAATAAAAATCATTTGTTTCTGCTCTGTATCGCCGTTTGTAAATGTTGAGTACTTAAGTGTTTATTTATTTATTTATTTTCGTTTCTTGCCGGTTTAGCACAGTAGAAAACAGCATTCCGATGAGACACTAGCTTCTGAAGATACAGACTGGATAACATCTATTTGTTTAAAATTAAATAAATATAACATTTACATAAATATATTCAAATACTGAATTTCGATACGCCACATAAATACGTGGGGCGCACTAAAAGTTTCCGGAATTAATAAGAAAAAAATACTATTAAAGGTCAAAAAGAATTTATTGTTTCTCGAAATATTCTCCCTTTGCGTAAATGCACTTTTTCGTGCGATTAAACCAATTTTGAACACTTTTGTGCCACTCCTCCGTGGTGACCTCAGAAACGTGTTTTTCATACTCTTCGACAGCCTCGTCTGGTGATGAAAATAGTTGACCGCGTAATTGGTTCTTAATTTTTGGGAACAGAAAAAAGTCACAAGGTGCCAGGTCGGGGCTGTATGCAGGATGCCTCATAAGTTCTACGTTTTTCACCTTCAAAAATTCGTTTAAACCAACGAAAAACTTCACCACTTCACGGCCAGAAAAACTACTGGCCGTGTGTGAACTAGCATTGTCGTGGTGTAAGATGATACGGCGTTTGCGGTTATTTTTACGGAATTCGTCAATAATTTCCGGCAAACAAATGGTCGTACCAGTCACTATTCACGGTACGACGATTCTTTAAAGCAACAGTAGCCATGTGTCCAGTTTTATTAAAAAAAGAAGCACTCATCCGCTTAGATGCACTTTTCACGCGCGCCGCTTTGGTTGGCTTCGGCTCATCTTGAAAGACCCATACGCTCGATTGCTGCTTTGTTTTGGGATCGTAGCAATAAATCCATGTTTCGTCACCTGTTACTATGTCCCATACCAAATTTGACGCACCTTCGTTGAATCTGGTAAGCATGGAACTGCACCAAGTGACGCGGTCCGTTTTTTGAGCCTCGGTCAAATTGTGTGGGATCCACCGTGAGCACAGCTTTCTCACACCCAAATGTTTGTGTAGGATTGATTGTATTTGACTCATGCCTATGTCTAAGGATGCGCGATTCATGGTAGGTCACATGCCTGTCTGTTTCAATCATACGGCGCACAGCGTCGATGTTTTTGTTGTTCACAGCGGTGGACGGGTGACCATCGCGAGATTCGTTACTGAGATTGACACAACCGCGCTTGAATTCTGCAAACCAGCTATAAATAGTCGTCTTGCATGGTGCTTCATCGCAAATCTGATTGAAGCCGAGCGATGCTCTGTTGAGCTGTCAAATTACACTTAAAATCGTTGAAAATCATACTACGAAAATTTTCCCGTGTTAAATCCATGTTAATATAGACACGCAATTTTTAAAAAGGCGCCAAAATGTAAAAACAATTGACAGTCAGATGAAACAGACTGCATTCTACAGCCAAAGAGTTCCATTTTAAAATTTTGTAATTACTTTTTGACTATTGTTTATGTAAGTGGCCAGTTTCGAAAACTTTTAGTGTGACCTATGTACCGATAACGAACCGATAACGGTAACATGACTAAGTATTTACCATCATTTATGCAACGGAGAATGCCTTATTAAGTATATTCGATTGGAGCTCATTAATAGAATTCTGTTAGAATTAATAATTATTATCAACTGAAGTGGAAAATTATTGTTTCAACCCCTGAACTTCACTCAACAAAGCAGGGGTGTTCCCCTAAATGGCGGTGACTCAGCACATTCCACAGACGTCTGTACGCATGCGATCGGTTGTGACTTGTGACAAAACTCATTGGCTGATAAGCGTTTGGAATAGTTCAAAAAATAATTAAACTAAAGGGAAATCGTTGTTTTTTAAAAATGAAGTAGGTCGCTATTATTATTTTTTGTTAAATTTTTATGCAATTTTATAAATATTACGCTGTATTTATGAATACAAACTTAGAGTTATTTAAAACAAAAACAAACTTTAGCCTATCTAAAGCGACAGACATTTTGAAGACCTGTTACAATTGTAACGTTATTAACTACCAATCAAATGTCTAAATAAAATATCATTATCCCATTTAAAGGTACGAAATGGCACAGGGTGAACTTCAAAAACAAAAACAGCAATCATTTTTCTACAACTACGCTTTACAAAATCACTCAAAACGTCCAAGTCAAATCGCAAAGGATCCGTACCATCTTTCATCACGGCGTTCGCACCAAAACGGCGATGTCACGTCACATCAATGGGTGTCTGAACAGAATAGAGCTCCTTAGCTAATACATCACCGGGCTATCCAGTCTATTCGGAGGCCCATTTTCCGAAGCACGGAGCCCTTTTCTCGCAAACAACATCATTTGTTATAAGCATTCAATGTTATATTTTTTCTCCTTTGGATTCGAAAGCTGTTAATAAAATCGCACTTCATCCATTTTTGTCGATCATCGTCACTTAGTGAACGTAGGGTGACTGTGGTTTGCGCGTTAACGGAGAACTGCTGTGATTTTTGTCCGGTATTTTTTATATATATTTTGTAGTTTTTCACAGGAATTTTATACTGACTATACAGAGTATTTTAGAGAACACAGAGTCAGACCACGAGCTATAGAGAGATGCTCGGAGTTTCTCTACGCGTAATAGAGTGTAAGGAAAGAGCAAGGCCTAGAGGTCGCCCTAAGTAGCGCTGGCTAGACATAATAAAAAATGTCATGAGAGCCAACAATCTCACAACCGAAGACATTAAAGATCGGGCAAAGTAGAGGAATAGTAGTAGTTAGGAGGACGAATCACGCCAAGCAATAGATGAATACATCGTAAGGAAGTTCGCCGAAGAGCCTAGTCATGGACAAAGCTTTCAGGATCTGCAAGTTGTAGTGGCAATGGACAGGCCACATTGCTCGAAGAACTGATATCCGATGGGGGAGAAAGGTTATCGAGTAGTGTCCACGAACCAAAAGAGGCAGCGTAGGCAGGCCTCCTACTTGATGGACTGTCGACAATGTGGCAAATAAGGAGACCGGTGGATGCAAATTGCCAAATGTCGTTCATAGTGTTCTCCAAGGTGGAGGCCTATTTTCAGCAGTGGACGTCTTCTAGCTGATGACAATGATGATACATGGCCTCATAACCTCTTTCGGGCTGCACATTACATTATTTTCATTCTGAAGACCTGTTTAGGTTGTTCATAAATTTTGAATGCCTTACAAAAATTGCAATTTTGAAATTTCTTATGCAATGAATTGATTCTTGCGACCGCATATTTTTTTTGTAGTAATTTAGAGCAATCAATTTAAATCATTATTCTTCTTCTTCTTGTGGTGCTGTCTCCTATCGGAGGTTGGCGACCATCATGGCAATTCTTATCTTGTCTACTGCTGCTCTAAACAGTGACTTAGTGCTCAAAAATTTGCATCTTGGCTCAAAAATTTAAGACAGTGGTTTGCATTGGCAAACCACTGTCTTAAATTTTTGAGCCAAGATGTTCTTCGTCGTCCGGGTCTTCGGCGTCCTTGTATTTTTCCTTGCATTATGAGCTTTAACAGATTGTACTTTTGATTTCTCATAATATGCCCCAGATATTGCAATTTCCTCTTTTTGATGGTATTTAGAATCTCCAGCTTTTTGTAAATCATTATAGTTGTTCATAATCATCATCAGCCATAAGTCGTCCACTGCTAATTAAAAGCCTCTCCCTTGGGTTTGTCATAAGCCACACAATAGGCAGGCGTCTTGGGAATCGCAATAACAGGTGAATAGAAAGACGCTGCTGCCCATCTTCTTGATTTCCCTGAGTCGCCTGTCACGACATTCAACTGGACGAGATTGGTGGGTTCTATTCTTACCCGGACACCCCACGGGGTGTTTAGTTAGTGTTCAGTACTATCTGAAGAAGCAGATTTTTCTATCTATTTCAGATTATACGCAATTTTTGGGCTATAAATGGGCGTTTCTTTCTCTCCAGAAAATAAGAACTGCTCGAACAGATTGTGGTTGATCCTCTATTATTATTGCCGTCAGCACACCCAACACTGACATACGTATCCTCTGACATTAATAAGTGTGCTAAGCAATACCGTCTAGGAGTGCATTCCCACTTACCATCAACAGCGATTCAAGTACAACATTTTATTTTTGCCCGTGGGGTGTCCGGGTACAATAACACCCACCCATCTCCTCCCGTTCAGTGTCCGTAAGAGGCGAGTAGGGGAAAACAAGAAGACGGGCAGCAGCGTCTTTCTATTAGATTACCTACCACCTATACTACGTTCCCCAAGACGCCTGGCAAACGTGGGGATTATGGAAACCCCATCAAGGGGGTAGCCTTTGTTCAGCAGCGCACGTCTTCGTTCAGCTGATGATGAACATATTGCACAACAATATTGAGTAAAACCAAAATAATGAATAAATAACACAATATTGCTTAAAACTCGTAATATTCTCAATAGCGATTAATACGATGACTGTGCAAACAGCAAAGCAATGAAGTGCGTTATTGTGTTCACAATACGAACATCTGTTTTCGCCCCGACTGCGCCCGCCGTGAGGGTATCGGATGATGATTATGACAAAGCTCTTTCCGCTCGCCACCTAGCGATTCGATTTACTGCACGTGTCAATCGATTAATGTGCGACTATCGATTTATGATTGACGATTAATATGCGGCTGTAACTTTTCAGAAACTCATACTTCTAGTTGCGTCGCTAAAGAACAGACAGTAATGTTGAAAATGTGCAGAACAAAATAAATGCAATGGTTTTTATTTGCGTTATTCTGTGCAGTTTTTTTTTAATTATTTTAACTACATAAACATAATTATAAGCCAGTGCTCGACTGCAGCTCCACCTGATGAAAAGTGGCGAAGCAATCGAGGATGGTAAAGCACACTAGCTTATTACAAGCCTATTCACTCTAGTCTTGATGAGACTTACATTATAATGTGAGTATATGTATGTAAACGTCTGCAAGAATTAAAAACAAAATAATGTTCTAATGTTTGCGACTATCACAGAGAATTAGCTATTTATGCGTTAATGGCATGTAAAGAATAAATAGGTAACCCTAAGTGATACTCTACCTCTGGAGGACCGGTGGTGAACTTAACTTTCAGTAAAAGTACATTTCAGTTTGAAATTTTGTAAACTAATTTTGTAAACTCATTATGTACAAATATCTATCAGAAATGTATATTGATCGATTTGGATTTTCTTTAATGGTGTTATATTGAACAAATAAATAATAATAATATTGTATTCTATCTAATATGCTGGCTGTTCTAGCTTACGAAAAAAAAAACAATCTAAATAGAAATAAAAATGTTTTGTCAATGCTTTAAGATATTCGCAACTCATGCCGCGGGTCACACACAAAAGTTTTAATAAACGTAAAAAAGTTAAAAATGAATGAATAGCAATTAAAAATTATCAATGGCGAATCAAAAGGATCGTTCCGTGGTGATTGACGATCACTAAAAGATGATGGGCCGTCATAAAAACGATAAATTGTTGGAATTGTTATAAAATAATATTATTAACTATCTCAACATGTCATGGAAATTAAGAAATGTTTTCGCTTTTGTACATGTGTATACATAAATATTGCTTATATTTCTAAGAGTTTATTTTTACGTTATCAATGACAAACATTTTGTTATAAGAATTTTCGTAGACACAAAGGTCAGTCAAAACTGAATTGTTTTAGAATTTTAAAAGAATTCCCATTTCATCTAAAGCCACTAACCAACTTCCTTCATGAGCTAAATATATTCCTTCGAGTTCCCATCTTCTTCCATTAGAATCGACAACACAACCACAAAAATATGCATGTTTTTGTTGCAACATTGTTTTATTATTAAGACCACGAACGGCAGATTGATTGTCCAGACAGGGTGTGTGTGACCATGACCAATAAACATTTGTCATACGCAATTTGGACTTATGACACGTCCCTTGAAAAACCAGCTTTCTTATCATTCACAACAAGTATCAATTTGGTGGTCAATATTAAGTTTTATACATTTTGTTCTTCAATAAATCTAAACGATTGGAATACAATCGCAAAAGGTAATCCTTCCATAATTTCAAGTACGCATCCAACGACTTCTCCTCCAGCACAATACTACTTAATAAACATGATGAAATAATAATTGATAAACAATAGCACAAATATGTAATCAAGCGACATAACGCGATGTATCGTTTACAAATTCAATAGCGCCAAACAAGGCGTCCCAATATGAACACAGCGTTCGCCCATCGACACATGCAAATCCGTTCTGAACAGTCAATTACTCGCGGTTCATTAAACTTTTATGTTTCATTGTACAACACAAGCCTTCACGTAACGATGGTACCAGTTAGTCTGAAAATTTCTAAGATTACCGCGATTCTATTCTTTAGTCCAGTAGGTAGGGATTTTTACTCTTCAGTCTGGATGCTCCAATTTTGAGCGAAGCTTACGTCTCTTGACTTATCTACCGCAAGTTATTTTTTCGTCAGTAATATCCTCGGTGAATTATACTTACCCTTCCGATGTTAACAAGCGTGAGCTTTATGTAGTAAAAGATAAATCTATGGTTGTTACTTCAGAATATATCGCTTTTTTATGTCATTGAGACCAAGTGGACAGACGTCCATCATAGCAATTAATTACCTACCAACTTAATTATGCTGGTGGCAAAAATGATAACTAACGTTAATACTACCAAAATAGCAAACAGTAGCGACACTGATGTCTACACACGTAACTTTGTTACACTGTTTATGCAGATTCAAAGTGTGTAATTAAACAGTCAGGTATTATTAGCGGTGTATGATTGCGCTATCTCGCTGTGTGGGTAGGTATGAAAATGCAGTGTCACTGCGCGTCGATCATTCTAATTCCTTTGAGACGACAGCGCTTGTCCATGAGCTGTGACGGCAAACAGCGATGGTTTAGTCCATTTCGGTCTCAGTTATTTGGAGCACAGTTTAAAAAATATAGAAGTAAGTAGTTTAAACGATTGAAAATAATATACTTTTTGAAATATTTAGTAAACCGTATGTATTTACGTGGTGACCTCAAACTAGTTATTTAGTGATTTATTGTTAACGCATCTGCAAAATGTCAAGTTAAAATTCCTGTTTATAATAGTGTTCCTGTTCCTAATATAATATTCCTACATATTAATAGATATTCATAAAGATAATAAATGGTTGCCCTGAAGTCATTTATAAATATCGAAATAATTTATTACGATATTGATTATTAAAGACTCCAGGGCAACTACAATATTTTTTTAACAAACATTTTTAGTAGTAACCGTATCTTCTATATACTTATAATAAAACTGTAACAAGTCCAATTCTGTACATTGAAGATATTTTGAAAATTATATTTGGAGGGCATTCTCTAACCGATACTGAGGCCGAAAATGTATTTTTTTTAATTTTTGTCTGTCTGTCTGTCTGTCTGTCTGTCTGTCTGTCTGTCTGTATGTCTGTATCACGGCTGCGCATCACGCCGAAACTACTGAATGGATTCAAATGAAACTTGGCATGATTTGACATCTTACTACGAGGTAGGACATAGGATACTTTTTATCCCGTAATCTAGCACAGTTCTTTTGGGAGAGGAGACTAAAGTCAAAATGGGTACTAAAGTCAAAATGGGTACTTGGTTATACGCTTGGTCCGATTTTATCAAATTTTCTTTATAATATAATAAATATTAGTAAGGGACACACATAGAGAGTTGTTATCAAGGTTTTGTAATCGATCGGGTTAAGCAACGTTAGGTAAGGTCACTAAATAGATGGGTGACCGTTTAACGCCATTTGAACTAAACGGGTCCGTGCTTCGGAGAGCAAGTAAAAAGTGGGTCCCAGTTTTTAACCGATTATAAAAAAGGAGGTTATGTATTCGATGCGAATGTTTGTTATTAAAAGTTTAGTTAACTTAAAAATAGCGCATGCGGAGCTGCGTGGGTCAGCTAGTTTTATATAAATTTATAGTTTCTTGTAAATCGGAAGTGTACCTGTCTATGGATATTTTATTAGAAACTACAGGTACACTCACTGGACTTTTTGGTAGGTACTAATGTGTAGGGTGCTCTACAGTAGAGCAGATATTCCATAAAGGTAAAAAAAGTAATTTACTGTCTGAAAGCCAAAGTAAAGATATAGGTGCTTTCAGTTAGCCAGTTCTACAACACCACATCAAGTCCAAAGCGGAACAAACCATCAGCAATGACAGGCGCGCCGACAAAGCGACCGCCAGACCATACAACCGATCACTTCTAATTGTGTGATTTGATACCAAAACGCTTTGTTAACCTCACAGAAATCTCTATCATAATCTACGAACACAACAAATTTATCTTTTGTGCGCGCCGATAGTTGGTTTCACGATTTCCATTGGGCTCTAATTAAATAGAACGGAATGGAACGGTATGTTTGGATTTTGAACGTTTCTGCTTTTTTCGTATTGTCAGAACGTACGCTGCGAGATGATAGATCTACGATAATGTTAATTTTGGATGCGAATTTAAGAAAATATTTTTGATTTAAAATTTCCTTGTTAGATTGCACACTGAGCAAATAAAACAGTATTGAGTGAGTCAATGCACACTGTCTAAGTTAAGCATAGTATTAAGTCAAAAGCGTTCTTAAACAAATTCCACTTAAACAGTTAAACTATTGCAAAATAAAACATGCTATGCACAGTTCGAAAAGTAAGCCAACGATATTATTTTGATTATGTCCAAAATTTTTGTCCTTATATTATTTAATAATTTTGACTTTTTAAAGAGGAATTAAGAGCTCTGATCCGGATCTTCCTTGTCCAATGTTTTCGCTCAAACTATTTAAAAAGTTAATTCTAGAAAGTAATCTTTAATTTTACGATGTCCTTTAATATTAAACTTGAGCGCATCAACCGTCAAATAAATCGCTCACAGTTTTATGTCCCGTTTACGATGGCTGCCGGCTTTTCTTTAAAAATTAATTAAATCGCCAATTTCGCTCTGCAATCAAGTTTGAGTTTAATTAGTCACGTGTACCCGTCACTGGGATGACTTATGGCGTATTGGGAAACGATGTCAGTTAATATTCTTATGAGGTCCTTTATTGAAGATAATAAAGGAGTTTAATTCTACGTACCACTCGAGACATGTAACTTCCAATTAAACTTTGATGTGTGTAATAATAGCGCTTTGACTAAAAATATTAACTTAAGACGTTTTACAGTTTTTTTTGGGCGTATATTTCCAAATGTCCTCTTAAACGTACCTATATTAGTTTTCTAAGAAAATACACCAGTAATATAACGATATGCATCATTTTATCCCCCTCAGTTAGCTATCTGGATGTGTTTATGGGCTATGCAGAGATTTAGCTAGGAGTCGCGTGCTTGTGGTCGGTAAATAGGTTGTATATTGCTATTGAGTTGATTACAATATTAATTCCAATACAGGTGACGTGACAGGAGAGTTGCTTAATACTTTATATCTAGTTTTCATGTTAGCATGTTGTATTTTAGCCATAGATAATGAGACATTATAATTTGCAATGATAACCTTTGGTTTTACAACCTAACTGCTGTGGTTGATAATTACAAAATATATATTTAAAGTAATGTTTTACTGCTGGGCAAGGATCTCTTCTCAACTATCTTGAATTATAAAAGGGTTGGAGCTGAAATTTTCTAATAAATTCGTGAATAGGTGATCTTAAATAAATGGTTGATTTTCCTTCTTCATTTTTTTGGTTTATATATATGGTTCATGTTAAATGATTTTAACATTACTATTGCCAGATTAGAGTAGGGTTAGAAACAATGTTTGTAGACATTATAGCCCTTAATGCATCTCTTTTGTATACCAGGTTACCCATCACCATTCAACATATGCAATAAATAACACTACATACATTACGTATGTATATTTAAGTTTCTTTGTTAGTTGTCTTGTTAAATGCCGAGTTAAGAAAACCACAGTTATGTTTGTATTAACGTTAGCAGTAAGGGAAAGCTGCAGTGATTCTCATTCAAATTGACTATGACGAAGAAATATATTTTGCACTCTTTAAGCTTAGTTGTTTTTGAAAATTTTTTTTGGGGCATTATTGCATAAGTTGCATATATGGTTATAATAAATACTGTAGAATATCTAATATTAAAAAATCTGCATCGATTTCCATGATTGCTTATGCAGTGGCAAGAGAGTTATTGGGCGACGAATTAAGAAATACTTGTAGGTTCTGATATGAATTTATTACTGAACTCTGTCGGACGTTACATAGCTTATATACTGTCAACAATTGGTAGGGGGACTATACACTACACTTGTTTGTTACAGATTTGTATGCTGTGATAACAATGACGTAGAAGGGTGGAACAACGTGAGTAATGAATTTATGTAATTAATATTTTAATCTCGCATTTTATTCTGGTATTTCTCTTATTAAAACTAAATTTAACAGCGTTTGTAAAATATATATTTATATAAATTAAAAACCAATAATTTTATGAACGACAAGATTCACAATTATTATTATTAAATTTTAATTTTATTAAACTTAAAATGCTATGTTGCTTTTAAATATATTTATAATGCTGCCGAAAGATCTTAAAATGATTGAAATACTCTGGTGCCATTAAATTATAATGGCACGAGTGTTCATAGATAAACTTTCCAGCAGCCTAATAATATCTCTTGTCTTCCTGCTAAGAGCCACGAGGTGGGTATCATGGTAGCTTTAGGGCTGCTACTGAAGCTTGACAAATACTCGATTATTATAATAGTAATCCAATAGTAGGTAGCCAATAATAAAAGGCTTTGATAAGGAGGCTTAAGCAAGCTATTTAAGGCTATGCAGGAAGCCTTGGAATGCATAAATAGTATTTTAATTGGACCACTAAGTCAGTTAAATAAATTATAATAAATTAATTAAAGTTATTCCTACATTAGGTGTAATTCCTTATTTGTAAAAATCATAGTATCGACATCACGATCGATGAGAAACATGTAATTTTAGTAACGCATTGGAATTCATGCCTTTTAACAGTTTTATCTATTTGTATTTATGTAATAAATATTTAGATAACTTAATGATATAGGTACTGTAATTTATTCGTATGAAGAGCTAAAGTTTATTGAATATTTTTGACACTTGTTTTGAGTAATACTTTGAGTAATGAACATAATTCCGTACTCGGACACCAGCACTCTAGAAGAGCTTTAGAGTGCTAGAACGCACAAAATGTGGCTGTTTGCTGGGCGAATACGATTTAGTATTTGCCATCAACACGACAAGAAGAACATTGCATACAACATGTTTGATCTGCCTAGTGATACAAATTAGTCGCAGTTCGTTTACCATTGAAGACTAGAAATATGTTTCAATAATGTGTTAATAGTGAAACATATTTTTAGTTGGGATCAACAATATTGCAATATTTTGGCATCTTATCCTAAAATATTTCATGATGCGCATTACATGCGCGATTGCTTGGTTACAATGTTGCTGTGAATACCTATATTATATGAGGATCCATTAAATAATACGCATTAGATTGCAAAAACGACTGTTGACGGTGGCGGAAAATGTGATAAGTATTTGGGCTCAGATTTTATATCTTTATAATATTTTATTGAATCATCAACTATGCAGACTAGAATGAAATTAAAGAGACAAAATTATCTTAATGTAAGTAAAAGCTCTTACACTAAAACATTTATAGATGGTAGACTCTTTATTGCACACCAATAAGTGCAGGAAATAGAAATGCAAAAAAAAAATACAGTGGTATACATTGGGTGGTCTC
Organism: Furcula furcula; assembly: GCA_911728495.1. Classification (NCBI taxonomy): domain Eukaryota; kingdom Metazoa; phylum Arthropoda; class Insecta; order Lepidoptera; family Notodontidae; genus Furcula; species Furcula furcula. The sequence continues at coordinate 28,256,890 of OU452247.1, read as the reverse complement.
GATTTCTTCCAGACAATCCTAGGACGGAGAGGAACGATCAGTTAGCAAAATACCACCAGGTAGTTGACCACCAGGTCAAAACACGGCATCCAATGTGGATATGCGGCAAGAAACTCGGCAAGAAACTCGGCAAGATTGTCTTTTCTGTTTTATTTTTTTCTTTCATAGAACATGTATCATCATCATCAGCCCAGTCAGTCCACTTCTGGACATAGGCTTCCCCCAAAGCACGCTACTGAGCCCGATCTTGATCGAGAACATGTATAATACGTTTAAATACAAATTAGAAATTGTAAGCTTGCATGAGTAACGCAATTTTAGCACAGGTTAAACACCATGATATTAGCTATAACGACACCTGGCCGACTATATTCTATTCTCTTATATTTTACTTAGTCGTGATATGACTAATACAAAAACAGACTATACAGTTGTCTTTACTTGTGAATTCTGGCAGCCCTCTTGTAGCTGGATAGTTCGTCGCTAGCGCGCATCTCGGCAGGCGGGACAGATGCGTGCGCGCCTGTCGCGTCGCACCTCCTTGCTACTTACACGTTGATCTATCGCTTCGTATTAACCCTAAACGCCGTGTGTCCGTCCGTAATTGATGGTCCTTTGTCCGTTTGATGTCTGACCTTTTGGCGATACGGCTGGTGGCACATGCCAGCCTGCACTGGTGGTCTACGCCCAGTCGTAATTCTCATTTTGGGGGTAATAGGTTCAATAAATCTAATAATATCATTTGGATCTCCGCCAGGTTAGTTAGCCGAGTTTGAGATCATAGTTACGATGACAGATGGCGCGTTACATTTTTTGATATTTTCATTGTGTGTAATTCAGCTTTGGAAGTTATTAAGATTAACTGTTTCAGATAGTTTTCTTGTTTATTAATTTAATATTGGATTACAAAATCACGATTTTAATCTATTTCTCATGTATATTTCAGACCTCATGTAGTAAATGTACGTCTAAACATACATACATTCTGATTTCAATTATATCTCACATTATCTTTGGTCAATTTGGCGCGTCATCAATGCTGTCAGTACTACAACAGTTGGCCAGAATTATCTCCGTGGAATACAAGGCGGAAACCCTGAATTGTTAAGACGGTCGCCTGTCTGTAGTCTGTAGTGTACACAGCGTCGAATGATACACAAATTGATCTAAATGGAGTGAGGTTTTATATTAGAGTTTCTGTTTAAGTTTGACTTTGGAATTCGGATAGCAAAAAATCATTTTAGATTTATATAAATTTGATTGACTGCTTTATTCGCTTTAGGGATAGTCCAGGAGAGTATGCATTAGATTGTCTTTAAGTTAGTGTCAAAAACTTGTTAACATTATGAAATAACCTCAAGGTTCATGACCTTCCTTAGTATCGATCGTGGCTTTTGATGAAACTTCAATGTCTTACGACCACAAGCTTGGTAGTACTTGGAATCCCTCGCAATGTTATAAGTCCTGAATGAACCCATTGAAGATATAGGATATCTTGAATGGCTTCATCTTTTTTAGTATGATTTTTTACTATCTTAATAATAAATTTATAATTCAGCCAAAGCTTTTCTATTCTTAGTACCTATATGTTCTTCCAAGAATGTTATAAACAACATAGGTAGGTGTAGGTTGCCTGGAGGAGATTGCTTCTTTAGCGATAAGGCCGCCTTTGTACATTAATATCTTCAACGTATTGTTCAATTTACATGTAACTTTTGGTGTACAATAAAGTGTATTTATTATTATTATTAAAATATTGCTTTGTAAAGTTCACTTTTTAAAATTACTAGTAGGTACGCAATATCTATCAGTCAATTAACTTTTAGAAGCAACTTTATAGGTATTAACGCTCTCAACAAGTGATCTTTGAAGACAATTCTTTGATTATAGCAGATATTATTATAGCTAAAGCTTTAAGTAACCCTACAGGTACAGCGAATATGACCCCAGGTGATGTTAAATACCGAGCTATCCCATCCTATTATTAGCGTCCATTGGCCGGTCCCTGAGAGCGAATGTCACCCGTCGCCGCTGACACTTGACATTAGCGATACAAGCGCCATCTGGGCATAAATCATAAAGCTACAAGAGTCTAATTCGTGACATGTCGGCCTGGAATAGTCTCGTGGCCAGTGCAGGGTTGAGAGAGAAACAAAGGTGGATACATCGTTTATTATTTTTATTGTTTTCAAAATGAATCGGCGTGTACTAATATAGCAAATATCAACTATAGGAACTATCTTCTAGATTACTGTGTACTATAATATGTACCTACTAATTTAAATAATAAAATATTTGATACTCCTAGCAACCGAACTAATGTATACGAGTAGAACAATTTCATTCGGATGTTGATCTGTGGTGCTGTCACCAGTCTTCATTAGAAGCGTTTATTGCAATTCATATTCGGAAGTGCACGTCTGGATTGAAATTTTTTAATGATTTAAATATTGCCACTGCTATATTTTCGACCGCAACTTAATTCAACTTCTAACTTCACTCCGTATTGAAGAACAGTGTGGGACGATATAAAACTAAATAACATTGATATTAAGGCGATTGACGATCCACTAATAAACAATGGTCTTAAAACCGATGATAACAATGTTCACATATATTACATTTATAGATACACTAGCTGACCCACGCAGCTCCGCCTGCACTATTTTTACGTTAACTAAACTTTTAATAACAGACATTCACATCGAATATATAACCTCCTTTTTTATAGTCGGTTAAAAACTGGGACCCACTTTTTACTTGCTCTCCAAAGCACGGACCCGTTTAGTTCAAATGGCGTTAAACGGTCACCCATCTATTTAATGACCTTACCTAAGGTTGCTTAACCCGATCGATTAGAAAACCTTGATAACAACTCTCTATGAGTGTTCCCTTACTAATATTTAATATATTATAAAGAAAAATTGATAAAATCTGACCAAGCGTATAACCAAGTACCCATTTTGACTTTAATCCCCTCTCCCAAAAGAACCGTGCTAGATTACGGGATAAAAAGTATCCTATGTCCTACCTCGTAGTAAGATCTCAAATCATGCCAAGTTTCATTTGAATCCATTCAGTAGTTTCGGCGTGATGCTCAGCCGTGATACAGACAGACAGACAGACAGACAGACAGACAGACAAAAAATTAAAAAATTACATTTTCGGCCTCAGTATCGGTTATAGAATACCCTCCAAATATAATTTTCAAAATATCTTCAATGTACAGAATTGGACCTGTTACAGTTTTATTATAAGTATAGATTTATAGAACTCATAACAAGTGTATGTAAAATTTCGTAATGAGTTCAACTTATTGCTCACGTAAGTAAAAATATCTTCTGAAGAATTAACTGGATTAGCTAGGATGTGATTCTTAATTTATTGTTTGGAAATACGACCGGAACCTTTATTTCACACTGTTCACTAGAAAAGAGTGCCATATCGTAGGTTTTGAACTAAGAAAAAAAATATTTCCCTAACTAGCCGACACTACAATTTTGGCGACAACCATACTGCGGTACTTAGTGAGGTCGTACATAGTCTTAGAGGAGATACCACTGGAGAGAGCATGATGCGCTAACCCCCTCTGCCAAATTTTTGGTCATATGGTCAGGTCATTCTTTATTTGTGTGCGTGTATTTTTGAATGTGTTGCGAGTTTATTATAGTGGGGGTATGCGTGAAAGTGTATCTTTGTGTGTTTACTTCGCCTCCCGCACCCCGCAAAAGTGCCACGAAAAATTTGTTCGGGGAATCGACGCGATACTAACTCCTTTGGTACTTTCTCTGAGTACATAGTAGGTATGCAGACTATAGAGCGAGTGATGTAGTGAACTGCACCTGTGATACAGTCATTGACCATTGATATGTCATGGAAAAGCTGTGGTTTCCCGGGCTATCATGTCTATATCTAATCTAGGATCATTCATAATGATAGCATCATAATAAGCGAAAAGCTGCGGCCCTGTTCGCTTCCAATAAGTATATGTATGTATATATTTTTTTCTCTAATATTTTAAATTAAAAGACAAGACCAGTTTTGTTATACATATGTATAAATTGAATTCCTATTAGAAAGGTGACTATAACGGGTGTAAAATCGTACCTGGAAATAGCTACTTGGTGGAAACTACTGCGTGGATTTTTTTTTATAAGATGTCAAATAATGTCCGTTACAACATTACAGAAACCATTTATATGGAAAATGACAAATGACTGACTTATTAATCCAATATATATGATTTAATAATATATATGAATAATATTATTCATATATATTATTCCATATGAAAATTAATAAGTTATTTCTCAAATTACATTGCTAATTTTCTAAAATAATAATAATTATTTGCCTATGTACTGTTTTAGTGCATAAAGAATAAATAAATAAATAATTTTGACGGGTCCGTTGGTCTAGTGGTTAGAGACCCTGTCCGCTAACCGATGGGTCGTGGGTTCGATTCCCACCAAGTGTCTGGGTGTTATTTATCTATTTAAGTATGTATTTACAAAAAAAAATGTATGTAAGTATTAGTATCAGTTGTCTGGTTTCCATAGTAAAGGCTCTGCCTAGTTTGGGATCAGATGACCGTGTGTGGATTGTCCAAACTCAAACTCAAACTCAAAAATCTTTATTTCAAATAGGCTTAACGCTAGCACTTTTGAATCGTCATTTTTTAGAAGCTACCACCGGATCACAACGCGGCCTCAACTGAGAAGATCCGGCAAGAAACTCAGCGGGCTTGTCATTTTTTCACTTTTTTTTTTAAACATTGTTTTGTTACAAATGAATCGACATTAGCGATATTGTGTCCTGCCGTTCGAAACATAAAGCAAGGGAGAAAAGAAGAAAACAATAAATTACGACAAACTAAAAGGCCAAATGGATAGAAGTCGGACCAGTCCCCCCAAGCAGCACCCGCGCACGAGTTGACTCGAGCAGCAGCCATCACTCCCCTCAACCATATTAGAGGGAAGGGGGTGACCCGCCACACGAAGCCGCCACAAGCAAAGACTTTTCGATGGCGAGCAAGATATTATTATTATTAATTAAATAAATTTTCCACAAATAAGTAATTTATTGTTTTAAATTAAAATTATGCTTTACTATTATACCAATAATGATATTATACTAATTTTATTTAAAAAAAAGTGTTTTTTTTTTTTAAATTCATGAAAATGCCTTTGAAAAATTTCAACACTAGAGTATTCAGAATCATGTACTAGATCCCTGGTATCAGTTTTTGGTACGATGTCCCTTACACCCTGTATAATCTCTTCTAATTTTGAAATAACTTGTATCTTTCTTCCACATAATAATATGCAAATTCTTTGCTTCCTAATTGATCTTATTGTATTGAAATTTATCACTATTCATTTCATCATTAATCAAATATTATTATTTAATTTTGTAGAATGTACTGTTCCAAAAATCTAGGAACTAACGAATAGCAAATAAATTAAACTTAATATACCGTGGCATCAAAAGGTTAACCGTGCGTTCACGAGACGAACCCGATACGAACACGACTTTACGATCCGATACCGCGAAACCAATGACGTTGAGAATAATGTCTTATAAATCAATTTAATTTCTTCTCTAAAGACAATTGGGATCGTACTCATTATGATAATTATACCGATAACTGATATTAAACTCTATTCTAAAGCAATACAGTTGAATTTCACTGCGAAAAATTCTGTAAGTTAAGTGGTTTTGAAGGACTGCGCGGGCGCATGAATCAATTCTGACGTCACAGCGCGCCCGTAGTTTGAAATAATGCCTAATGCTGTACAAAAGCGTGTAATAGCCAGTTGACTTTTATAGGTTGTTAGACTAATATCGCGTCTGTAAATCAAAAGGGTATATTATTTGAACAAATAGGTCGCTCTAGACGTTTCAGCTTGGATATGGCAATGCAAATCTGGAGTGGCAAGCAGGCAATGAATAATACTCTACATATTTGGTACCATAGTCAAGATACTGCGATACGCAGAGCAATTTTTTCAGAGGTTTGTTATTCATTCCAAAAAATTTACATCTTTTAATATTAAGCAATTTTATCATTTAAACTTTAAACTCGTTATTAGTATTGGTTTTAGTAGCGAGATTCAAGATGACAGGGAAATGGTGAACGTAGTATCCTCTAGCAATGCCAACGGCCAATTTTTATAAATAATCTCATCATTACTGTCAAGTTCTTATAAAAATAGTTTTAAAGTAACAAATTCAAAGCTGTTACTAAAAACCAATCAAGCAACGGTAGGACCATAGCTAGCCTAAAGATTCCTGATTCGAATGTTAATTCAATATGAAGCGGCAGACACAGTATTTCTGTATCACCCAATTCCAACAAATGCTGATTCCGAATTAGATAACGGGTCTAGGTTAATCGATTGTCCGATATTTTTGCCTTTTGGGACAAGGCATCGATATACGTTACTCCAGCTAAAATGGCAGTTCACCGGAAGAAAAAAATGCCTAAAATACTTTCACCTAAATTCTAACGCTACAGTAGCATAAGAATTTGATTAAACTTTATGGTAGTACAAACGTATAATATATGTAGTATATAACTTACAATATGTACTGAACAAATTTTGAAGGCAGGAAAGCTGGGAGGTGGATGTAACTTCCCAGTCTAGTTAGGTACAGCAATTTTAAGGGAACACCTAAAGGTTTATCTGAAGATCTGGTTGAACTGAAATGAACTTATAATCTTAAGAACGAAAAAAATCGTGTAAGGTTAGCCCTAATTTAGGAGAATTAATTATAACTTCTATCTATAAAACTTTAAGTAGTAGCTAGATATAGTTAAAACTAGGACCTAGCCTAATTAATAGGTACTGTATATAATGGAGGTTTATTTGCCATCATCAAATCCGTGGTTATTTTATTACTAATTAATATCATACTTTACTACTAATAATATAATTCTAAAACAACACTACGTCAAGTTTATCTACGACATTCAATCGCAATGAAATGGGTATAGAAATGAAATCATAACAAAATTTCAATAAGCATAATTGAAAAAGACCCGTCCTACAACCCCCCATTGTCTGGGGGGATGGACAAAGAAAGCGTTAATCGGTGGAGGATAGGTAAACGCTGATTTGAATCCGTCCATTGTGCTGGCCCATTGTCCGCGGACGCCAAATCGCTGGGAACTCATTATTGGGAATCCACTCCGGATTTTTGATTGAGTCACGCACTGGGCGTCGGGAATGCTTCGATTTTGCGGTTACCCTAAGATTTGATAAAAATATTTTTACAACTAAAATGAGTTACAATGAATAAATTGAAGAGATAGATTGATACATTCGATGATGAAAATCTCAAACTAGGGATACTTGAAGAAAGCATCACTTACATCTAAATCCAAAAGCCTAATCCAATAGAGCTTGAGATTATACCAGTAATTGACCGCTTGCTTTTATAAGTAAGAAACTCACACGAGCAGTCTAAATAAGTTAGAACAGCTGCAACAGAACCTACCTAACATCACGCAACAAAACCTACTACCATCAAGAGTAATAAATAATAACTCCACACACAAAAGACAACTTCATTACCATTCTACATAACAGAAAATCGTCGAAGTTTTACAAGCTTAGTGCGTACACCCACAACTAGCTGTCCGTCGCCGGATCTCGAGTGTTACCAAACTTGATCTGATAATGGAACTCTGATTTCTAGCTATTGTGGCCATTGTTCGCCTGTTTGACGAACCCGAGGATCCGCTGATCCGATGATAGTAATGATTTGTTGTCTTTCCTGCTTTTTTAGACGTCATTGTTGGATTTCGTGAGATGACTTCATTAGTACTGGCTTTAGATGATTTTGTTGATAGTGATATAAATATTTGAGGAGGAACGGTAAATTGTTGAAATAGATATCACGATACCATGACGTATGCGTTCTTTGAAAGACTAGCGGTATCTTAAGCAGATGCTTAATATGTTAAGCTTTACTAAGATTAACATAATTAGCTTTAAAATTATCCAGCAGTTGTAATATAAATTATTGAACTTGTATCTTGTAACATAAACTACATAGTTTAGGATTGGTTCAGACTACGTAAGTGAAGCAGAAGAAGTAAGAATTTTTATAGTCTATAAATATTATTATCTTCCTATTCCTGCATCTTGGGTTATAAAAGCCTGCTTGCAACTCCTTCGAGTCGTGTATTGTACAAATAACACGCAATATTTCCTCGTGCGACACTGTCACAAACGTGTTACAAGAAGAGTGCATCCGACGCTGTTATTAGACGCGGCTCGCCGAGTGACGTGGACGTGGGCGACGCGACGCGACGCGGCGACGTGACGCGACGTCGCGCGATGTCGCGAGCTGTCACCGTGCTTGATATTACTGATGCGTTTTGTTTTCTTTGAATGGAAAATATTTTGGGATTTTATTTGGAGTTCATATTGTACGTATCAGTCATTGAGAGATGCAGTAATTTTTCGTGATATACATAAATTGATAGATCTTTGATAAAGTTATAAGTAGCTATCACATAATGGCTTCGCTGTTTGTCTTTTTATGCGTTATCCAAAATATTTATGCAAGTATGGCCATTTAAAATATTATTTACACTAGTAAACACAACATTATAGTCACATTTTTGTTCCGATGGGGGTCGCCGCCGCCGGTCTAAAGGTACCACAAAATAGTAATAACAAACAACAGAGGGAAGGGCATTGTCATTAGTTCCTAACGCACTCTAGTCACTGAACGCAGTTTTCCAGTCTATAGGTAAACTCCAGTCTGCTACTGAGAAATCTGATTCTTCTACATTTCGGGACCATAAAAACTCACAGTCGTCAATTACACCAGCCATAGACAGATACAGCTGTTTATAACTAAACTTGCCACTGTGGGTTTTGCTGACCACATTTTTAAAGATTGCTATTATAATGCTGTAGATTCCATGATTCAATGATGAATGCTATAATAAGGGGTTGTTTATTTTTTCGTTTGGTTAGCGACCAGCTCGGTGTCAGAGTTGTTCTAGCTACTCTTAGGCCTGTCACTTGGCTTAACAACTGCTGGCTGGATGTCAACAATCGGGACCAACTCTTTATGGGCTCCTTAAGACGCTCGCAATTCAAATGCCACTAAACGGTCACCCATCCATGGTCTGACAGAGTTTAACCAACTGATCGAACAGTACTATCTAACACCTCGTAACACTGACAGTTCTCTTAACAAATACTTGAAAGCTGTATAGTTATTACCACCTTTCGCAAATCGACTTTGCAATCTGATAAGGATAAGGGTGTACATAACACGCATACGATATAATTTATTTTTATCAATTTCTCCATCTTACAATATATTCGTCCTATTTTTAGGCCGTTGTAACCACCTGCACGTCTATAAAACCAGTTTCAATACTGAATTAAGCTACAAGACATTCCACATAATATTTGGGTTTAAAGACAATAAAACGGAAGAGCGATTGTTTATGCACATAAATATATTGTGAAAACAGCTGATCGGAGTGGGCCATGTCGCTATATTACGAGGTTTATTGGACTGTGTTCTAAACCGCTTATGAGTAGCTCACTGGTTGAGGCGTACGCCACAAAAGACAAGCGATTTATGAAAAAACTTTACTATTTCTATAATTCAAAGAACGTTGTTATTTTTAAAGACAGGGTAATTTGTGTGTGGATTGTCCCAAGATATTATTATTATTATGTTATTTAATTTCGTTAGTAATATTTGGGCGCTGATAATGGCCGCGGCGCCAAAATATTTTTTATTTTGGAAGGATTTGAATCCTCTTGGGTTAGGATTTGCTTGTGTCACTGCCTGTCGCACAAAGTCACTATTAAAATTTCTTATATCATTATTATTAATTTGATTTAAATTATCATTAACACTATGATTTTTTTTAAAATATTGTGGTAAAATACTGTAGTATTGAATACTACAGTATTCACAAAAAATGATTACACAAATTTGATTTACATTATATAAAGGTATCATTATATAATATAACAGTAAATACATATTAAAACCAAATATTACATACCTACTTCGTTTCCCGCCGTCGCTTGTGTTTTAACTCTTATCACTAATAGACCGCTGTCCGCCAACGCGCAGCCCTCGTTGTTAAGGACAGTGCACACGAATTCGATCGAGCGATATTAACATATATCCAACATTTATAATGTTTTTATTCGAGTACGGTGCATCAACCGTTATTGTAGGCGTTTACAGCCAATAACCAAGTTAGTCGCGTTGCACTATACGATCCGATTCGATGTGGACAAATTTCAACTGTCAGTGTCCGGTTGTGTTGAGTTTTATAAATCCGTCTAGTTCAAAGGTATTATCTAGTTGTTATATAAGTCGTAAATATTTCGAATGTTGTTACTATAATATAAGTGCAGTCAATATTCAATACCAGCGGCTACACTAAAATATCATACATTTCTACTTGTTGGATTCTAATAACGGAATTTTGGATACTGGCGAAGTCTTCCTATCCAATTATAATGGATCTTCTAGGCTAGAGTGAAAAGGCGTCTTATACCTATCTACTAGTGTAGTAGTTTTATCATCCACAGCTATATGGCTACAATATCTTCAGATGGGATTTACGTAAGCACCAGTCTATAAAAGTTAAAAAAACTAATTGTTATTAGAACACACCAAAAGGGATCCTTTTGAAATTATTCTTTACTTCTTCTACTCCTACTTCTAACTACAAAAATGATACTAATAGACGTCACTACTGGAGTCAATATAAATTGGGACAATATAATTGGGACTAACTCTGCAGGCAATATAAATTGGGACCGACAAAGTACGCCAATAGCAAAATGGTTCTAAATCATTTGGCCATCAATGAGTTTTAATTTTGATAAAACTTCAAGCACACTATTTTGACGGAAGCATCTTATCAGTTCACCTTTTCTTGCTATTTGTAAACATAGTACTTATGTCAATTACGCTCATATGAAAAAGCATATCAAATAAAACGTCAAGCGCCGGTGGTCCGTATTTGCATTTCGTCGCACGCGATGTCTCAAGCGTTGTCGCGATTCGCGCATTCGTGTACTCGGCCTTATGTTGATGCGTTGACGAACGTAATTGGGATTTATTATACCACACAATGTAGGTGTGTTTGTTTGTGTGGAGTTCACTTTGAATGGAGCTTTTTATTGAAATCGAAGTAGTACTTTATAGTTTGTTCTTAATATTATCATATTTTTTAGTATTTGCTCGCTCTAATTATAGTTTTTCACTAACTCACTAGATAACATGTTCACATGTGAAAAACGATTGCTATGCGCATCAAAGCAGTTCTAATAAATAAATCAGAAAAAAACTAAAAATTCTTTATCTTCTTAGATGTTTGTGTAGTTCTTATCATTTTGCAAATTGATTTTGTTTTATCCGGCCAGCCTCAAGCAAGCTGCAGCTTCGTAATTTATGTAAGTATAAAAGTATGTTCTCTTTAATTGACAATGTATCGTACATTTACTTATTTTTACGGATAAAATTAAAATAGAATAGAATAGAATAGAATAGAATATACTTTATTGTACACCAAACAAATGAACAAGAAAATGGTACGACTTAATACAAACAAAAACAACAAATAACAACATTAAAGAACAAACAATAAAGGATAGTACAAACGGCGGCCTTATCGCTAATAGCGATTTCTTCCAGACAACCTTATTGAAATGGAAGAAACTATTTTAAAATAGTGTTTCTATTTTAATAGTTTTATTTAAAATAGTGTATACAAATAACTTTAACGTTATTTGAAAAATAAGAGGTAGGAGATAGTATTTCATATCCTATGACGGTTTTGATAAGTTAAATATCTAAGGCAATACGCGGTTTAAAAAAGAAAGGAATGGTATTCTAGGAACTTGATTTAGGTGATAGGTGAGCTAGCATCATCATCATCATCATCAGCCGGAAGACGTCCACTGCTGAACATAGGCCTCCCCCTTAGAACGCCACAATGAACGACAATTGGCTATTTGCATCCACCGGTTACCTGCGACGCGCACAATGTCGTCTGTCCACCTAGTGGGAGGCCTGCCAACGCTGCGTCTTCCGGTTCGTGGTCGCCACTCGAGAACCTTTCTTCCCCAACGGTTATCGGTTCTTCGAGCGATGTGGCCTGCCCATTGCCACTTCAACTTGCAGATTCTGAGAGCTATGTCGGTGACCTTAGTTCTTCGGCGAATCTCCACATTTCGGATTCTGTCGCGCAAAGAAACTCCGAGCATAGCTCTCTCCATGGCTCGTTGTGTGACTCTGAACTTTTCTAAAAGGCCAGCCGTTAGAGACCACGTCTCAGTACCATATGTCATCACTGGCAACACACACTGGTTAAAAACCTTCGTCTTCAGGCACTGCGGTATTTTGGACGAGAAGATATCGCGTAGTTTCCCGAACGCTGCCCATCCGAGTTGGATTCTTCGGGCGACCTCTTTGTCAAAGTTGGACCGACCTAACTGGACAGTTTGTCCTAGGTATACGTAGTGGTCAACAACTTCGAGTGTATCGTTCCCAACAACTACCGGTACGGGTGCAACATGGACATTAGACATGATCTTCGTCTTGTCCATGTTCATTTTAAGACCCACCTGTTGGGAAACGCTACTGAGGTCGCTGAGCATCGTATTGAGGTCCTCCAGCGACTCTGCCATAATGACTATATCGTCGGCAAAACGAAGGTGAGTGATGTATTCGCCATTGATGTTGATGCCGAATCCGTACCAGTCCAAGAGCTTGAAAACGTCCTCCAATGCGTTTGAGAACAGTTTCGGAGAAATAACGTCTCCCTGTCTCACACCTCGCTGCAATGGGATTGGTTTCGTGCTCTCTTCCTGTAGTCGGATCGACATGGTGGCGTTGCTGTACAAACACTTCAACACTTCGATGTACCTATAGTCAATGTGGCACCGCTGGAGGGACTGCAATACCGCCCAGGTCTCGATTGAATCGAAGGCTTTTTCGTAGTCCACAAACGCTAGACATAATGGCCGATTATACTCCTCGGTCTTCTGTATAATCTGGCGGAGCGTATGTATGTGGTCTACGGTGCTAAAGCCTTTTCGGAACCCGGCTTGTTCGGGAGGCTGGAAGTCATCAAACCTGCGTTCGAGACGGTTCGGTGAGCTAGCAAATCGTGAAAAACTAATTACGCTGCGAACTGCCTAATCATAATGTACCATAATTACAAAAATAATAAAGTAATCACAATATAACAATAGGAATGCCTGTCCACAATTAAAACCAGAAGCGACAAGCAATTCTTATCTAGAAAAAATGCAAATAGTTTTTTATCTGTTGCGCATAAATGAAGGCAGCTATCTTAAAGCCTTCAAGCTAATTCAGTATCTTGCCGCAATTATAATTAAGGCGTTGGACCTCACACGGGGCTTAATTAACGACTGTCGAGTTTAAAAAAAGATGCTAAAGCGCGATTCAGACGCTGAGTCGATAACGTGGCCGCGCTGATATCGCGTCGTGAGGTAGGGCTTTAATTAGGGTTGTCACTTTTCTGGCTGGAGCGCTTAAAGCGCTCGCCCTCTTGTCCGGCCATCAGTATGCGTGTAGGAGTAGTGCTGTAGGCCATCTGCGGCCAACAGTACTACTCCTACACACAAAAAAAAAAAAGATTGTCACTTATTTGATCTACATCAATGTGTGTTTTGGGTACAAGTAAGGATAGGAATTAAAGTGTATAAATAATATTGAAATTCGTCTGTGGATTGTCCCGTTAAAAAAAATCATACTCATATTTTTACAATATGAATGATTAATATTATCCTCGGTTAATCCACACACGGTCATCTGATCCCAAACTAGGCAGAGCCTGCCTGTATGGAAACCAGACTACTGATATACTTTTTTTTGTAAATATACAACCTTAAATAGATAAATGACACCTAGACACTTGGTGGGGATCGAAGCTACGGCCTATTGGGAAGCGCCACCAATAGACCAACAGGCCCGCCATATCATAAATCAAATACCTATTTCAAAAATTCAGAATAGATTTCTCACTGTTGTACATTGTCACACACGCGTTCTTAACGCGACTTATTACATAAAGTCTCAAGTAATGCAACTGGGCATAGGCAAACATGTCTACAGGCGATCTTCATGTATGTCTCGATATATAGTTGCATTAAAAGTTACGTTCAACCCTAACTCTAATGAATCTATGCAAATTGCCTGCGCCCACGCAGCTCGGCGGTGCGTTTGAAACGCTCTCGCACCGTTCACTGAACGCTACCGGTCCCAACTACTTTATACCGGTATTGTCTCCCGGTGGTAATCGGTTCTGATGTGATTTACCCCCGTTTAGCAGGCTTAATTAGGAGATTACATTGTCTTTCGTTCTATGTTCGAGTTATAGCATTATTGTATTGTGTTGTGACAGGCTCTGACGTAGTCTATGTCTGTATATTCGAAGTGGCGTTTTGTAAGTAATGGTTGTAACATTGAGTTCCTATGTTTGTGGAGATGAAACGCTTTTTGTATTTCAATAAGTAGAAACTAAATAATTTTAATAAATTAGGGTTAATATTGATTCAGTTTACCACAGTCGATAAGGTGTTTGTCTCGGGATCTGTTAAGTATGGATTAATTTCATCACTCATTTCCACCACTTTGTCTCCTGCCAGTCAAAATTTACAAAGTAGAGACTCAATGTGGCCAGAAAGTTTGGTCGATGTAGTCAGAGTCAGATGGCAATTTGCATTATTTTCGCCAATCGTTTAATTACAATGTTTTTTTTTGGTAAAATGTTTTTAGAGTTGCGATCTGCATTTTTTTTATACTGCCAAGGTGGCAAGCAAGCATGCGGCCGCCTGATGTTAAGCAGTCACCGCAGCCTATAGACGCAACACCAGAAGAATCACTAGTGCTTTGCCGACCGTTAAGACATTATTAAATTTTTTGTGGCCAGTATTTTTATAATTACCTATAATTGCTATTTATAAAAAAAAATGGAATTATACCGTGAAAATGTAAAATTTCACCTCAGTTTAGGGCAATGAAATTTACTGGAAATCTAAGGTGATAAACTATTTAAAAAAAAATAAAAACCGACTTCAAAGTAAATTATCTAAAAAGCATAAAATAACGAAAATATTATTGAAGTTGGTGTTAGCGTACCTGCTGTGTATATTCTGCACCAACTTCAATAATATTTTCGTTATTTTATGCTTTTTAGATAATTTACTTTGAAGTCGGTTTTTATTTTTTTTAAAATAGTTTATTTAACACTTTTTAGTGACTTATTTTACCAAGATAGGTATCAGCACTATCACGCAACTCGAACTTCTAATTTACAGTAACTTACTGAAAACATAAAAAGTTTATATCTCTTAAACTACTGGACCGATTTTGATGAAATTTGTACTCTACCCTAAGTTGAAAGATACTCTAACTATTGCAAAAAGAATTTTCGAAATCGGACTTGTAGTTTCTGAGAAATCCGTGGACAAACCTACATACATACATACATACATACATACATACATACATACATACATACATACATACATACATACATACATACACTCGTGAAATTTGGTAAATTCGTTTAGAAGCCCACATAGACTAACATATATGAATATTACGCATTTTTATTAATATTACATACATACGCGTCGAATACAGAACCTCCTTTTTTGAAGTCGGTTAATAAATGGGGATAGGAGACTTGATCCTTTTCTCGAAAAACTATGTTACACACTTTGGGTACTACCTACACATAAATCTAAACTGACTGGCTGACTATTATTAAAAATAAATGCCAGCTGCCCGCATAACTATAGACTTCTAAACGTTAAAAAATACCCTTGCCAGCATTTACAAAGTCACAACTACAAACATAGCTTCGATTAATCACGACAATACCACAACCCGTTCTGTCCGAATATCATATCGATTGTCCAAATGTGATTCGATTGTCGTTCATATCGATAACGGGCAGGTACGATCTTTGATATGACGACACAGATACGAGCTACGTCTTGTGCAGATTTGAAATGCAATTTCATATTTTCAGATAAATACGTCTAAAGGAATTGATGTTTTCTTTCGTAACTTTTTTTTTGCGTACTGGGTACTGAAATGTAGAGCAGATATTTACTATCGCCGCCATAATTCGTGGTTGTGATTTAGGATTTTTTCTGATGTGTTCTTTCGAGACACCTGAATACAAAGGACGTCAAGACTATGCAGTCTTTAGATGAAGACTACCGCTGAGGTGTATAGAAGGCGTTTCCATCAGCGTGTGCGTCGCGTTACATTTGATTGTTTAGTGTAGACCGGGAGGCAGAGAACAGCGGGACACGATTAATATTTTATTTTTATAATTGTGGTGGTATTAATTTATACATAATATTAAAATATATTACAAAGTAAGAATAAGTTAACAAAATATTTTTGGGTTCAACTATAAAAATTGTGTCGTAAATTATGTTTACAATCTCCTCGTACTTATATCAAAATTTACATTTTTGTTTATACAATTATTCAATTTATTAATTATTATTTTTTACCAAAAATAAAAATTGTCATGATTTGTAGAGATAGAGACCCCAATCGGGTCTCTATCTCTATAAATCCCCTTCGCCCATCTTTATAAAATTCTTGATTTTAAAGGTGGTGAAATTCATAAATAATACATAGAGCATGTATACAGAAACCTTACAGAAAAATAGCTACCTGTTAGTGAAAATCGCGAATAAACGGACGCGTTGAATATGTTAGTCGATACTACTTATATAAAAGAATAATAATTCATAATTTCGAGCCTACGTTTAGAAATATCTAAAAAGTTGAAGCCACAAGCTCCTAAACAACGTCTCTGGTGTCGGCACGGCCGGATATGAAGATAGCATTCGGAAAAACGAGCAAGCCTCGAGTTTGTACGTTGTTCTTGCGACTTTTTTTGTTCGCGCGTTTTGTCGCATTCCGCTTTTTCTGACGTCTTTTGTGCGCCGCCTGTATCGATTCGTGCTGTCTGCGGGTTTGAAGATGCCTTTATTTGCATTTGAAATTAAAGAGTGTTATGTGAGGTAGGGTGCAGTGAATATGTAGTAGACGAGAGAAATATGTGTCTGAATGTTGTGGTACTAACATAGGTAGGCTCCACATATAACGCTAAAAATATTGTCAGTTCAATTCATTTATATGAGTAATGTCCTAATTGTGTAAGCCATCGCACTCAGTCCAGTATGAATAATTATTAGATTATTTTCATCTATTATAATAGATCGATTTAAGGAGTGTTGTCAGTGTTTATGTTTCGGTAAACTTCAGCAACCACGATCACGGGAAGACTGATCTGTTTGACATCGAAACCTATACCTATATGTATAATTATGTCATAGTCGTAGCATACATGTTGCCTACTATTTATTTAGTCTGACATCACAGATGCGCTAAGCGAAACCTTCTTTTTTGAAGTCGGTTAAAAATTAAAATAAACCGTAAGTACATACCTCCGTAAACTTAGCTCCAAAAATCTCTATATTTTTACTAAAACATTGTATATTAGTCATCGTTAGCATAACTACACCTGCATCTACATTAACGATAAGATATAAGACCTCTCGCATTTCATTACGTACCCTATAAAAAGTTTATCGAATAGGTAATTTGCGCAAGCGTGTGCGTGCGCGCAGGCCAGCCGACCAATCAGAAGCTTCCGTCACCCGGTGACATTACCTGCTAAGTTATGATTTAGCCGCGGCGCGCGTCGCATCCAACTGTATTTTAACATAAGATAAAATCGTTCCATATTTATTATCTAGATATGGAGTCCTTTTACGATCACCCAAGTAATGACTTACCATTATAAGTTGTGTGCATCATGGACATGTATAAAGCTGTATTTAAGAACTTTTTAATTTGGAATCTAAAATTGTGTCGTTTTGAAATGCATAAATCGACTTTTATTCGCTGAATGATTTTTTAATCATATACAGGTAATTATATAAGTCAGTGTCTGAATGTCTCCCCTGTTTGAGAGCGGTGACGCAATCGGGGATGACAAAACACGCTAGATTATTAAAAACCCTAATCACTAGCCTTGAAGACACCCACATTATCGGACGGGAAAACCGATGCAGGCAAATTGTTTCAATGCTTAGCTGTACGTACTTTACATGAAGAAGCATATTGCTTAGGCCGGACTGAAAGCACGGTCATCACTTATGGGTCGGCCGGTGATAGAAGGGGAGATGGAGGATTCCTCTTTCGTCCGTTCTAATGTAAGTATGCAAATACGCATTATTCCTAAGTCGCTTTACATTATATTATCCTTCTAGAACCACTTTTAATTTAGTTGTCATTCAATGACGAATCGTCGTCATCACTCGTCGAGTTTACACCAATTTGTGCCAATTCTGCGGTGGTATCGCAAGACGTAAAAAATCAGCAAGTTGAGTGGCCCCAGCGGTCGGGTCACCGGCGACAATTGAGATTCATGCGCGTCACTTGCGAGTCGTAAGGGCCCGTGATTCATGCGACCACTAATAAAAGACGCAGTGTACGCCTGTTTGTCATAGTTGTATTGATAGCTCGCCTGTCACCCGCTAGATTGGTGACAGTTTATGCGGTTCACATTTTTGCAATCAATAAGACATTGACCGTGGCGAATTGGAATGCAAAATCGCAGTAAAGTTATTATTAGGTATGGTCCTTTCTATCGAGCTAAAAATGTTTTTATCTTTATTCTAGTGAAAATTTTCAAAAACCCAATGATCCCTTTCCGACTTGAGAAATGAATCCAGGACCTCGCAATCAGCAGCCGCAATTTTGACCGTCGAGAATGACTATTAACAATAGAAATCCATCCACATTTAATAGATCTTAGAAATTTGTAACATAAATAACTTTATAAGATCGGTGTGGACGTCGTTGCCAAATGCCAGCGCCGCCGCTCGTCTAATTTGTCCGTCCGTCTGTGTGATTTGTGCGCGGTAATGGCCGCGTAGGAATATAATTGAGGACGATCGATGTCGCCGAGTCGATGTGCGGGAGTTGTACATCAGACGTCGAGTGTAGGACATTTATTTATTTATATCTTGCTTATTGCATTCTAGCCTCCGCGATGCAGGGTTAACTATGCCGCTATACAGTACGGAGATCTGTTTAAATATATTTTTTAGACTAATCCATTCATTGCTGCTATTATGACTTCTGTAAGCTCAATTCATGAGGCTAGCTAGAATGGTCATCAATAAACACATTGACATTTTAATACTGAGTAAGTTACGGATGTTTTGATAGTATTGAGCTATATAGCCTATAAAGTGATACAGATATAGGTCAGGCCGATCATCTGACTGTCAGAAAAAAGGTGAGCTATGCGTCGTATGAGCATATACCAATCCAGTCCTGCACCTGATAGTATGATTATGTCACTCTAATTGTACTACATATTTAACCGTAAGGACCATTTTGTTAATTGTTTAGTGAGAGTGATCGACGTTGCTGTATCTACAAAATGTCAATACATTAATCAGAACATTCTATAATTTTCCTAGTCTATCATTTGATATGTATAAGGCAAGAGTCGCTTATTTTGGGACCTTATACTAGATTTAATGGTTATATTTATACATACACAGACTGCTTGGCGGTAATCTGACACTGCGGTGACACCTATCAGGATGGACCCTTGCACATAGGACCTACTACCAATCAGAAGAGTGGTTACCATAACCCCCACACTTAGCAGGCGTCTTGGGAATCGCAGTATAGGTGGTAGGTAATTCAATAGAAAGACGCTGCGGCCAGTCTTCTTGTTCTACCTTAGTCGCCTCTTACGGACGCTCAACGGGAAGAGATGGGAGGGTGATATTCTTCCCCGGACACCCCACGGGCTACTACCATTATTTATTAATAACATATCTATATAATAGGCATGATGACTGCAACACAGTATCAATAAATCTGTGGTCTTAGAACAGATTGCACTGATTCCAAAAATGCATATCATTTTCATAATAATAGAGAGATTTTCGAGATATTTATGCAAATAAATTACTCAAATACAGCTAATCGCCATTTTGTAATAAACGCTGATCAGAGTGAATGACGTCAATCCTGTGTAAATAAACAACAGTCAAACTGTCATCTCAACTTTTTCTTTCATACAATGATTCCCTTCTTTACCTAAACACATCTTTATTTACACCGCAGTGACGTCACAATATGGCGCCATGCACCGGCCATCGTTTTGGAATGAAATTCAAACTCTATTTTAAAAATTGAAAATATTGCCATTAATTGTAAATTTAATACAAAAATAAGATTATTTTCGGCAATAGTAGACCAGTAAGTACATTATAGATTATTTTTTCAAAATTAGTCATCCTGCCTATTATGCTAAATTTTAACATAATCCTCCAACGACGTATAGTTTATAGTGTAATACAATCAATCTATACTTTAGTCAGATTTCAATCAACCAACTTGCAGCAGGCACATTACTTGCATAATTTACTGTGCAGTGTTTGATCGCACCGTCTGTGTGTCCGCGTGTGTGCGTGTGCGCATTTTATGGAGATCGAATCCCTTCAATATGCTCACGGGCTAAATAATTCCAGTATTATTGCGTGTCCCGTCGCGATGCTGTCTCCAGTCAGACAGAATTAAACTGCCACGTGAAGCTACTGGCTACTTCGGTTTTGCACATCATGCAGAGAATAAGGAAGCGAGTGTTTATTCTGGCATTTTTGTAGGGTTACAAAATATTAACCGCTCAGCGACGGATGATTCCGAACTGCACCATGTTAACACGCATAGCGCGCACCGCGATTACACGTCGACCGTCGACAGGCGTGAAAAAAATATCTTTGTATTATTTTGTAGCGAAATTTTATCGACATCTTTATTTGACACGTTACAGTGCCTATTTTCAGAGCGTCTATCTGCAATTTTATCTTTATATTCTATATAGCATGGCATGAGTTGAGTTAATACTACGAGGTAGGACATAGGATACTTTTTACCCCGTAATTCAGCACGGTTCCCTTGGGTGAGATGATTAAATTGAAAATGTTACTTGGTTATACGCGTGGTCCAATTTTATCAATTTTTCATTATCATTATAATCAATGATATTAAGGAAACACTCATAGACAGTTGTTATCGATGTTTGGCTATCGATCAGGTTAAGCAACGTGAAAAGCAAGGTCATTACATAGATGGGTGATCGTTTAATGGCCATTTGAATTAAGCGTCTCAGTACTTCAGAGGACAAGTAATAAATTGGTCCCAGTTCTTACCCGACTTTAAAAAAAGTAGGTTATGTTTTCAGCGCAAATGTATGATATAAAAAATTTATTTAACGTAAAAAAAGCGGGGTGCGGGCGTAGGTGCGCGGATCGGCTTGTTAAATAATAAAATCCCTAGTATTGTCTTCCACGTTACTTTTTTTGGTAGTAAATCATATTCAGACTTGTCACGTAGTAGGTACTTACTGCAGTTGCGCGCGTCACATTTGATTCCCAATATGCAACATGATGTAATATAAATTTTATATTCCTCTATATACAGCTGAAAGTTGAACGTGCTCCGAATAGAATCAGGTCTTATTAAACTCTCAACGAGGCATCAGTATCCATCATAATTTCGCCTCATTTTATAACGCAGCCGCGAGATGCGTTATTTTCATATTCAAATACAATTTTAAGCGTGCTGCTCGCATCAATTTTATTGCTTCGGACTTAAGAGCGACATTCCATAATAATATATGAGGCGTAAACATTGTTCTGTAAGTGCGTAGGCAGTACAGTTAGGGACAGAAGTGAGAACCTGGACTGGATATGATTATGCAAAATAAAGTGCATATTAACCACGCAAGTGATGAGCCAACACTATACATTGACTGTTGCCACTATTAGCCAGTGATTTGTGACATCATTTTGCGTTTCAATTACATCCAATTGCTAATCTTATTGAGTTTATATAAAACATTAGTATTTATACTCAAGTTATATTGGTTACTATAGTAAAGCTTAGAATTAACGTTTAAGAAACTTATTCCACTTATCGAGTTACTTGTAAACTTTGGTGTCCATATTAACATGGCGCCTTCTGGTATGTAGTTTTAAAGAAACTATTGAATGAATGATCATAATGTCACTTATAAATAATTTATCAAGTAAGTAAGGTATACAAGACATTTAGAAATTTAAATCTACATTCCACTTCCCATGGGCCCCTTGTCATGGGTTTGTCATCCCAGGCTGTTTGTAACAACCATATTATTATACTCTTACAGAGAGACGTCAATATAAGTAGTTTAATAGCTCTACTTTCTGTGGTGGTAGACATTTTTTTTCCTTTTTTTCATTCTCATACATTTTCTTTTCTGATTTTTAATATAAAACATTCATAGTCTCTTTCGAGAAATGTGTGTTTCTGGGATGTAAGCTATTCAGTTGTGTTGTTCCTAGTTTATGTGCTTCATTATACCAGTCTCGTTGCCCATTGCTATGATGTGAAAGTTGTTGATGTTAGATGTGGCAAGGATTTAGTTTCGCTAATCCGCTGGCCGAGGTTTCTCTGTGGGAAATTAAATTCCAACTCCAACATAGGCATTGAACTATGATTTGCCATGTATCTTGTGGTATAAATGATTTTGAGTTTCAATCGTAAATGAAACTAAGAAATGTTTTCCATAAGTATAATGATTAGGGCAACTCGGTTGTGTATAATTTTGCTAAATAAATAATAATGGTATAGCTAAATTATAGCAAGCCATGCACAAATATATATTTGTCCTAGGTCGGGATTGAATCCAGAACTTTATTTTATTTTTATTATTTATTTGGTTTACCAACATTTGTTTACACAAATGCAAATGTACATTACACGATGAATGGCATAAATTCTACGTATAACAAATACTTACTGGCAAACGCCACATGCATAAACATTAAGTGTCATAAAGAAGACAAGCTATCTATTAAACCAACGGTGACCGTTAGCTAATAAAAGCCACCACCACTATACGTACGGGCCCCCAAATGTATGAAAGTGGTTTAAAAAATAGACTTGTAGCTTACTTTACCATAATCCGCTTATGATTTTGCTTTTAAGTTCTAGTTCTAGAAGATGGAGCATTGCAGTATCTTATCATAACAACATCACTGCTTTTAATTAAAACATAAATTACGGACTAAGTACATTTACCAAAAAGTAATTTGCTGAGTTGAACTTTGATTCGCGAAAAATCAAACTGTTTTGACTAGTCATGATAGTTTTACGTATTTTCGCCGTGATTCCCCATAGCTAGCTCATCTCGCGGACCCCGCAAATAATAATCACCACACAATGACCATGATTACCTGCCTCTATAATGACGCCTGCCAGTGACACCTCTACCTCTAGTGGCTGATAAACACGAGTGTTCATTAGCGAGCCATCATCGTGACGATTGACAATTTTATCATTATTATTTATAGTTAAAAAACATTGCGGATTGAAAAATACTCGTTTCCATCATTACCACTCCGTATGTTCCTATGGGCTATAACAAACTTAATTTCATTTAAATTGAAGTAGTGTGTAGTGTACATTTAATTGCTATTGACAGCTACTTACAGGTTTTAGATTTTATTAATTATATGTATCTAATACGAATAAAAGATTTAGATATAGATTTCTCATTGGTCATGCATAAATCTGAAATTGCTTATACTTAATTAGATGCACTTCATTATAGTCACACGAATTCTTTCGATACGCCGCATAAGCTTGGAGGCGATTACAAGTTCGTTTGCGGCTCAATAACTACATAACACATACATTGTCAACTAGGCGCGTCAGCAAAAACAACTTTGTATTACCAACCTTTTTTTGCTGCCGCGTTAACGGTCAACTATACAGCGGGGGTGTTTATGACTGCATAATAAAGTTGTAATCGCCTTCAAGCTTATTTGGTTTGGAGTGTAACTATATTATGTAGTATGTGCGTGGGGTCGGCTGTAAATTTCTATAGAATAAAATAACTACTAATTATTTGTACACCAAATAACACACATGGAAAACATAGAAAATGGTGGTCTCATCGCCAATAGCGATGTCATCCAGACAACCAAAACATTTTAAAGAAGCAACTAAAATATGGGCAGTTGGCAGTAATTACATATCAAAGACGATTAACGACGCATACTGTAGCAACTTCCTGTAATATACGTAGATCAAACTTCAGACACAATATACGCAACTAAAACCTACACGATATAATAAATCATTGACCAAAAAATGAGCTCAAAATCTATCACATCAAATCTTATTTTATTACTGAAGCCAAAACTATCCTCGATTTTAAAGGAAATCCTTCATATTGGATGGCGGGCGCCTCGGATGGTGGCCGCAGTGATGTCATCGTCGCCATTTTGGCTGTACATAATTTGACGCGGCGACGGCTTTGACAGAGGACATTTAATTACCGAGCCCTCATTACCTGAGTATTGGATATTGATATATATACGTTTAGTGCAGCCGACACGATTGCTACGATTATGAGTCGAGTCGGATAGCCATTCAAAATACTTTGCCTTGTTATACGGCCTTTTTGGCTTTGTTTCAAAACTTTATGAACTAGCAGTAAGTCCCGCGTCGGTAAAATGTAACGAACGTGACGCGTGCCTTTGAAAATCAAGTAAAATGCCGTCATGCGTATTTAGAAAATGCACAAAGTTCTGCACAAAAGTCTATAATAAGGAAGGGATATTGTACCTTAACTATATATGAAAAAATCTTTTTGGCGTGCTTTAGGGATATAACATATCCATGGTTTATACCTATTTGCTTACAACCATAGAAGAGAGCAGATTGAGTTAAAGAGAGCATGGTCTACGAAAGAAAACACAGCCCAAGGATTACCTTCACAATACTTATTTTGTCGCATCTAGGCTACGTTACGATGACGTGGTGGTTTATTCAAAAATATCATTGAGTTGAATATAATATTTGGAAATTAGTAGTAGCAACACAAATTATAGACCCTGTAAGTTGCAATAGAGTTGTGCTAAGATATTGGATATTGGCTTGACAAAACATGCGCGGCACGATCGGAAAAATATTGAAAATATCGTGAAGGCTAAAGGGCCGCGTTGCGAAAGGTTTTCGTTAAAAACGTGCAGTTTATTTGGTTCAGTGGAGTTTATTAATAAAGCCTTAATTAAGATGTCACAGTGCCGTTCGTTGCTGATTAATTTGAATGATCGCCAGATCCGATGCATCTGTCATTGCTAGGGGAAATAATAGGTTTTGTTTTAAATTATAATGTAAAAGTATAAATATTTTGATTACACAGTACTTGTAGTGTCTGATATGTAATTTGTGTATTGTTTATAAGAATCTACTAACTACTGATATGATTTTTTATTATACTACCAAGGTGGCAAGCAAGCCTGCTGATAAGCAGTCACCGCAGTCTATAGACGCTAGTAACACCAAGAGAATCACTATCGCGTTGCCGACCCTTAAGATATTAGCTATTAAATCTTTGTATCCGGTAATTACACCAGCTACAGTGCTCCTCACGCCGGAACACAGCAATGCTTACACACTGCTGCTTGGCAGCAGAATATCTGACACTGCGGTGGTACCTACCTGGACGGTTCCTTGCACAAGGGTGGTAGGTACCACCTAGTAATTCCAAAATAATTACTCTTGTTATTGCTGTATTTATCTTTTGTTAATTCATCACTATCCTGTCACAAATTGTAGATTTCAGCGCGCGCTTCTAGCCATCGGTAGACTTACCTTGAGACGGGATTGCGAAGAAAAATACTTGGTACTACGAAACGGGGCTCTGAGGGAAAAAGACTTAGAGAAATTTCGTATTTTTTTTTAAATATGTTTAGGTTTTCTATACGATAGAAATCGAAAAAAAAGTTTCGATTTCTATCGTATAGAAAACCTTAATATAGGTGTAAAATCATCTTGGTATTTTAAAATTCTAAAACCATCGATTCGTTGTAAAAATGAGGTGAAAGGTCTTCTGGGTTAAGTTATGTTAGAATTTTAATCACAACGCGCTGCTAGAACCAAATATTTTTTGTTGAAAAAAGAGTCTTTTTTTCATAGTGGCCCGTTACCGTCCCATCTTCTGACCAAATACTTACTACTGTTATTTCTTTAACACATTGCATACAATTTAAATACCTTTAACCAAAGTAGTAGTATAGTATATCCAACCTTCATAACGCACACTGACCGTACTGTATAAAGGACCCAGCACACTTGAGTGTCGTGTTACGTCGGTTACGTCCACTCCGTCTCCGCGTTACGAAAGAAACGTCATAAATCTGTCAAATTTGACGCGGCAAGCTAAATTATGAATGCGATCTTGAGTGATTTGTGTTCGAGTAGCTTGACGTCTTGCGCTCGGCCGGGGCAAAAAATAATGGCGCCGAAATAGACGGAACACGCCACAGATACAAATTGTGAATATAATTATGTAACACCGAATAAAATCTAGCCGAGAGAGGAGAGCCACCGGGATACAATGGTGTCATATAACGACATTTCGAGTTAGTTTATTCGTCATGATTTCTAATTTTAATGCTTATTTCTGTGTTATCCCTATTTTTTTAGTTATGCTTAGTGGTCAACCTGGTATCTGAGTTGTTCTAGCCGTCCTTAGGCCTCTGACTTGGCTTATCGATTGCAATCTAGATTACAAAAACCAGGACCGACTTTTAACGTGCCCTCCGAAGCACGGAGATGCTCAGTTCAAATGCCACTAAACGGTCACCCATCTAAGGTCTGACCTTGCCTAAACAACTGATCGTTTACAATGATCACAACTGTGTATGAGCACCAGTTGGGATCTTTATCACTATGATCTTTGTTTTTTTTTTCTAAACTAAAATGGCGGAGTAAACACTTTGCACACTGGTCCAAACTCATGAAATTTATAGAACAAAAATGTTATTAAAGCTTAGTGTTTATACAACGCATAAATTGTATCAGATCACAGAGCCGTCGTCACAGAAAGACAAACACTCCGCTTAGTTCCCTTTTAATTTACAGAAAACGAAATTTACGTTCAGTATTTCTACATCAGTAATCCCGAGTAACGAATTTATGTATTTTTCTAGAGGCCGTTAAATTCCCGAACGTACTAAATGTTTAATTAACAAAAAACGTCAGTCGTTGGCCCGGCCCGAGGGTCGACTCCTCTCGTAAATCAAGCCAAAATAGTATATAATAATTAAACGTATGACGAGGTGGATTTATGCCCTTATAAATATGTCAGTCACGCGACTCTAAGCCATTGGGCCCTTGAGTATCGTGCGCGTAAGATCCATTATCGTATGGCTCTATGTAACGCATGCCCCATAGATATAATGCAAGTACAATCTTAAGTTATTACGTTGATTTTCTTATACATCATATGATTATTGGTAGATTATTATGAATGTTTACTGATAGCAGAAAAGCAGTCTTCACCGAGCTCGCTCAGCTGTTGCTACGTCACTCATAGCTAAATAAATCAATTTGTTGTTATAAGCCTTATTCAAATTATTATTTTACTAAGTCGGTATTCTTAATTGATTCATGATTCATTATGGTTGAATTTACTAAGTTCGACTTTTGAATGATTAGAACATGTAACGCCATCTAGCGATGAATATATTATACGTATCATATTATTATTAGTAATTATTAATCTCTAGTTGTGATTAACTGGTAGAGTAGACAGTCACAAGTTTTCGATTAATTTTGGTTCGGGGCACTAGCTAACGAGATACATTAATGTTATCAAGGAAATTTGTAAGCGCTGCGTCAGGTTATGATTACGCCACGAATCATCTCTAATACAAGTAAAAAGTAGTAGTAGTACTTATGATTCTCAGCTCATTAGAAAGGACCACAGTAAAGGTTCAAATGAACAAACGAAGTGTCAAACAATCTTCTTCTCATTGATGATAACAATGAAACACCCTGGTATGAAAGGCATTGCAAATTTGTGGGCAAAAAAATATTAACAGTTTTTGTTTACTCAATATGTACAATTTGCACAATTTTAGACAATAAAAGCCATAAATTCTGGCATTCTAGCGACGCATAGTTTAAAATCAATGGGAAATACGAAGAAACGGATAATAGTATACCTAAAATATGCAAAGAACTTTTACTTACAACTTTCTTAGTATACGAATATAGTCTTCAATAGTTTTACAAATATTCGTTTTTGTAATTTACACAGAGATATTTAGGTAGTTCGAGTAATTTGGAGACATAAATATTTTTGAACTTGCGGTTACTACGAATGAATACATTTATTGAAACTAAATATTTACAAACATGTACACTTAAACTAGGTAAAAAACTTCCTCAAAGTGGTCGCCGCACTGGGAGGGAAGGGTAAAAGACTGGCGGCATTACCCCTTTGTATAGCCAAGCTCATACGTTGGCAGAAATAGCTACCAGCCCGGCGGTCCCCTGAGACTTCGATAAGTTTGGATGAAATTTCTTTCATCAAACCGTGCAACCGTTTTAGAGAAAGACACTCTACAATAGATCAAGTTCACAGAATTACAAATATAATTGAAAAAGCATTAGAAGAGAAGAAAGTGTGCTCCACAGTTTTCCTGGACGTTGCACAGGCATTCGATAAGGTGTGGCATCAGGGCCTAATACTAATACATAAACTAAGAAAAATGTTGCCCAAACAATTCTCAGATATTTTGGAGTCCTACATTACAGATAGAATGTTCAGAGTAAGGCAGGAAGATGCTTATTCTGATCTTAAGCAAATCAAAGCTGGAGTACCACAAGGAAGTGTTCTAGGTCCGGTCCTGTATCTATGATACATCTGCGATATTCCAGAATTCGAAAACAATACTATCGCAACCTTCGCTGATGATATTATGGCTACAGGGGTCACTCACGCAGAAGCTGTGGAGAATGTACAAAGCGCCGTTAATACCATTTATAATTGGACAAGAAAGTGGCGAATAAAATTAAATGAATCGAAGTCTGTTCATATTGATTTTACCAACAAAAGGTCTAACTATCATCCGGTATACATAAGTAATCAACCTATACCCTATGAGAATACTGCTAAATACCTTGGCATGACCCTTGACGCAAAGCTTCGCTGGAAGGCTCATGTGAAAAAGAAACGCGAAGAGTTAGGCCTTCGCTACAAGAAACTGCACTGGCTTCTTGGAAAACATTCCGTGTTGTCTGTGCAAAACAAAATACTTTTATACAAGCAAGTCCTGATGCCAGTATGGACTTATGGTATATAGTTGTGGGGCTGTACCAAACAAAGTAACGTACAGACAATACAACGATCCCAGAACAAAGTACTCGGAGATATTGTAAATGCGCCCTGGTACATAAGAATTAACGACCTCCATCGGGACCTCAAAGTGGACCTTGTTGCCAAAATTATTAAAGATTATGCTGAAGCTCATCAATATCGGCTTCATCACCATGTGAATGTCGAGGCGAGAATAACACGGACATAGTGAGAAGACTGAAAAGGACAAAACCTTTTGAGTTAGTTTAAATATTAAATTAGTGCAGTGTAGAACACAATAACAAAGTGTCTTCATCATAATAGAGACAATAATAAAAGTGCCGTTGGACACATTCTTAAACTATTTTAATTTATTCGTTTAGGTCAAATTAATATTACTCATTAGTCTTTAGGCTAGATTGTAATTTATATGGTGTTACCTTACGGTAGCAGCATTAAGGAAAAATAAATCAAACCGTGCGTCTCATGATACCAAGACCCCATGGTCTCCACCGCAAAGGGAAATCTTTTAACTCAATAAATATAAGACCGACGCAGAAAAGTATATATATACAGAGGAAAAATAGAAGTCACTAAATTATGTCAGGCCAAACTTTCAAAATGTTGAAAATGTTATCGCATCCCTGACGTCCGCGTCGAAGGCAATCACCAGCATGCACAGTGGGCAGGTGCCGTTTAGGAAAGCCATATCGGCTGTCAAAAACTTGTAAAATATCGCCGTTTCTCGTCGGAGAGCCGCGGGCGTCGCGCGTCCCTCACAAAGATATCTCTAAGATTTATTCAGCCGTCTACAATGGGGAACGTTTTAATTCTTTTCATATGCGACAGATTTATGTACGGGCAGATGGCGTGCGGGACCACTGTGCCGGCCGGAGATAGCGGCCATGTTGCCACCCTTTACATAAAAACCGAATAGTTTCACGTTCAGCGCGCAGAATTGCTCTAGACGTGAAAATAGTAATGATCAGGTTGACTTTTTGGGTCCTTCACAACTCTTCCTTGAGATTGTTGAAAAGGACAGGTTCACACGGGTCAATGGACTTACGATTAAAATTAATTTTCAATCGTTTCCACCTTACCACCTTCGCGTTAACTTAATAAACCAACACAATGAAGGGAACCTTGCGTCAGGGCTGTCGCTTTGCTGATAGCAATAGGGAATGGCAATGGTTCTTTAGCCGCATACAAAAGTGGCCGCTTGCAGTTAGACTAATTATTAAATTTACAAATATTTATAGTAGAACAATTGTAGTTTACTTAGAATTAATTATATATTAACTTCACACTTTATTGATATATCTTTACATTGTGAATTGCGAACTAGATGGCGTTAGTGGTTTTAAGTGTTCAAATATTATGTAGATACGCAAAAAAATTTAATGCTATTTTATTTAGGATATTAACTTTTAATTACTTACTTTTAGTATTAGGTAATGATCATTAGTGACCCGATGATGCCATATCTGACCAGTTTAAGGTTTTAAACACAGACTTCCAGAAGTAATTAATTAAATAATGTATTAATCGCATGAAAATATACCGTGTTCTTTAGAAAAAGTTATTGAACTAACAGATACATTGTTATATACTAATTAGAGATTACATTAGTTCTTAGTTCTGAAGGGTTAACACTCTCATATGTTATACGTTTTCACAACGAGTAAACACACATCAAGTTATTAAAACCATTAAAATATTTAAAATGCCATCCAAAGATTCAGCTTCTGCTCATCAAACTAGTTTCAACAACTTAAAAACAATTTACGATCAATTAATACATATTGAAATCAAATAAGTTTAATCAAAATCAAAGAAACAGAAAAAAATACGATCTCAGACGGACCACTTAATAAATTGTCTGGAACTTGTATGGAGAGAAAAAAAAAAGTATATATAAATCGAGTCACCAATAACACTATAGTATGGAGTTTATGGTGATGCCCTTGAAGTTTGTTATCGGGCGACGATACTTTATTGACACTATAAATGTGAGAACATACGGCAAGGTATCACGGACGCGCCGGCGCGCGGTCCACCCGGCGAATACGCTCCGACAAGTTCCAATTGATAATAAACATTTCGTTACGCTGTATGGAACTTAAGCTGCTTTCGACGTCATTTCTGTTTGTTTTATTGAACGATTCACAAAAGGGGAACAGAATACTAGAACTTAATAATATTTTTTTATATGATATTCTGACCTTAGTGTTTTCTTTGTAATCAGAGCATATTCAAATTAGCCACAAATATCTGAAATAATTATGACACTACATTTAATTATTACATATCGACCACAAACTGAAGAACAATGATTCGAATGATTAAATTAAAATTCCAATGTAATCAATGAAATTAATAATAATAAAGAACGAAATCATGCATACTCTCAATAACATAGAATGTGCTATCGATGTCGTGTTATTAACATAAATTAAAAAAGTTACAATATACATATATATATTTAAACTTCTTGAAATAAAAAATAAATAAGTACCTAAATATAAATTTTAGCTTAGTAATCCGCCAAGCTCAATTAAAGTCCCCAGCTCGTCGCGAACGCTTGGAAATTTAATCGGCGTATGTCCCCCACATTACCCTGACTGATTTACAAGGCTTTAGCGGTATATGTCCGAGGGCCCTTGATGTCGCCCGTTGAGCCACCGGCCCAATAATCGTTAAGACAAGACGCGTTAATTCTTTACGAGATTAAAAAATATATACTCCACATATTGATGGTTTTTAAATTGGTTTATGATGTCTATGTATGTAATGGGATGCTGACTTCAAGTTCTTTGAATGCACTTCGTTACTTTAGCCATTTAGTTTATTAGTTTATTTACGGGCATGGTAAAAACGGGTAGCATCATATATCGATGGGTAGCATCGTCTTTTTATTTCATTACCTACCACCAATACTGCGATCCCACGCGTGGTAATTATGGAAACCCCTCTTTTCGAAGGGGGAGGCCTCTGTTCAGCAGTAGACGTCTTTCGGCTAATGATGATGATGATGATGAATATATTATGTATGTACTTAATAACTTAATATATGTGTGCCATTGAATAATAAATGACTTTTTCAGAGTAATGTAATAAGCACACCTACAAAAATCTCGAAGGAAGTTGCGTCGGCAATATTTCCGGTATTTTAAATGATATCACCACTGAGTAATTTTTATGTCTTAACGTATTTTTACGAATCGATATTTTAAAAAGTTTGGACGTGAACATTAAAGTATAAAAATAAATATTTTTTCGTGAATGGTCGGCCGTCACAAATCACAGTGAGTGGGTTCGTACACCTACGCGACGCGTTTGATTCGTGCGCATCAAAAATTATATCTCGCGCCGTGTACACATATCTTGTTAAACAAAACAAATATTAATCAAAAACACCAACAATGGTAATCGAGAGACAGTGGTGCCGATTCTGTTGTCACCACTACACTAAACTAGACTAAATTTTAGTTTAGTGGTGTCAAACGATGATTAAGTGCTTAATTTGATTTCGACAGCTACTAAATTGAGTTGATAGTGAGGTTTTCATTGGTCAAATCATGTTAGTTGAAAACAATTCTCTTGTTCATCTGATTACACTAAACTAAACTAAAATAATTCTCCGGCTCCGATACTTATATTATTTAAATATTAATTTTATTTTAATATATTTTAATATTAATATTTATTTATTAATAAAAAATATTTTAATATTTATTTTAATATTTGTTGAAATATTTGTTTAAATATTTATTTTAATATTACTTTAAATATTTATTTTAATATTTATTTAAATATTTTTAATATTTTTTTTATTTATTAATATTTGTTTTAGTATTTATATTAATAGTTATTCTAAAATTTATTATAATATATATGAATATTTTTTTTTATATTTATTAATATTTATTTTAATATTTTTTAATATTTTTTTTATTTTAATATTTATTTTATTAATTTATATTTTTTTTATTAATATTTAATTTATTATTACTATTTTTTTTTTAATAATTATTAATATTTATTTTAATATTTATTAATATTTATTTTATTTTAATATTTAATTTTTTTAATATTAAAATATTTTTTATATTTATTTTATTATTTATATTAATGTTTATTTTTGTTATTTATTCTAATATTTATTTTAATATTAATTTTAATATTTATTTCATTCTATTTTAGTCTATTCTAGTTTATTTTAATCGACATCTTTTAGATGCCGACTAATTTGATCTAATTTTAGTTTGAAGTTTCTAATATTAGGCATAAATGACGTAAACTGTGCACAACAGAATAGCAAAATACGTTTAAAACTAAGTTGAGTAACTAAAACCATTATATTCTATCAAACTATACCTAATTTAGTTTAATTCATGGATCTCTGAATAGGAAAGACACGACTAAACTAAAATTTAGGTTAGTTTAGTCTAGTGTGTGACAACAGAATCGGCACCAGTGTCCGTCATAAATCGAGGTGCCCTATCACTGCATCGCACGTCATTGTATCGCATTACGACATTCTCTGTTTGATATCGAATTTATTACGAGGGGCTTATTCGAATCACTCGAAACACGTCACCCGGCATCGCTCGGCTCTCATAAATTGTGTGACATATCGTCCGAGTTCTGAGATTTTTCTGTATAAAACTGTCGTCGGCCTAATGCGCTCGCATATCTGAACGATCGTGCCTATTACCGAAGTATTAAGGGTTAATTTAAATTTTATTGCGCGCCGATATAATTTTGTTTTTGATATCTTGCCGTGTCTTGCTTCATATTAATGACGGTTCTTTTTTAATTTATCGGGAATATTTTAAGTGTGTTTAGTGAGTTGTGCCATTGGATTTTTGATGTTACTCATCGGTTTTAAGAAGTGATCCGAGTCAATCGAAATAATCTTTTGAAGTCAATTAAACTCAATACGAGTACAACATTTTGATCATGTGGCAAATCACATTACTTTGCCTCTTAGCCGCATTTTCATTAGAATCGAAAAATCTTGTTCTGATTTCAAATATTTTATTCGAATGACATATTTTAAGAAGTTTAAAATATATACGTATATATGCCACTTGTTGCGCGTGTTTGGTTATGGAAGACCTAGCCTAAACCTCTGCTAGGCGATTCCAACGATAACTGCACTTAGTATAAATAAAACTTATACGCTAGAATGGTGACAGCAACTTAGAGCTGAGAAACCTAATGAGTTTTCGTACTCACAAGACGTTTTCGTACTCAAAGTATCGAGATCTATAAACATGGCAGTGTGACAAGAGGTAACACAGTAAAGTATCTATTACCACCACATACACAGTAGTTTTTACCTGTATTAAAAACTAGGGCGAAAAATATAGGAGTTAGGACATAGAAAACTAAGGGTAAAATTATTAAACGTGAATATGCCATTATGGACCTAATGTGTGATAGTAATAAGTTTCAAACGAAATTGCTGAACCGTAACCATCAGGAAACAGACCGATTTCGTTCTATATTTTATTAACTTTATAGTTCTAAGATCGAGAAAATGTGAGTGTTATATGCACTTCTCCCACCCCATACCTACAGGATTTTCAAAGAGAAATGTATTTTTTTTTCGTTTGTTACAGATGAGAGAGAGTGACGCGGAGGACAGGTGGGGCGACCAATAGAGATGCGCTCCAAACAGCAGCCGCGACCGTCCTACCGCTGGCTCAACACTAACGAAAACGGTAAGTAGTCTTGTTTTTTATTACTTTCATGATATCCAAAGAAAAAAAATTATGGAAAAACTTTGAAAAAACTAGAGTGCTAGTTGTGTATAAGATTGTAAAACTACAATCTAATCGGGAGAATAGGCCAGTAAAACACTACCAATTAGTCAGTTTTATTGTCAATTATAGTGTAATTATTGGTTGGTGGATTACATTACTTGATTTCTTCCGCAAGCATGTATATCTTATCGGATACATCGAATAATACCCTCAATTATCCAACCGGCTTTTTGTTACATACTGAATAAGCACTTTGATGCCCGATACTTCAATTCAAAAAATTATACGAAATTCGATAGTAACAGCATTTTTATAACGTCTCAATTATCGTATTACTTTCTCACAAAGTAACAATTACATCATAATCAGTATCAACACGGTCATTTAATCAAATCCAACTATAAATAAATGTACTTATACCCGTAACAGTGTTTACTAAGCGACATAGCGTTAGGCGTTTTCATGAAAAAAATAATTAGATTTGTGCCAATGGTGTTAAGGTAGCTATTCCTTTGAAAAGTAAAATCCAGGGCTGCATCGCTTGCCATCACGCACAATCGGCGCCGACACCGTGACGTGACGATCCCGAATTCAACTAAAACTCGCAATAAATATAAAGTTATGGCCATAGAAAAAAAGAGTGGCGGACAAAACGCGAGTGTACTAAGTAATAACTCATAGGTCTTTTTGTATGAAACTAAGCCACCGTGAAGCGATAAATAATATTTATTTTCGCTATTATACGCGTTTTTGTCAGTTGTAATGGGTGTAAAGCGGTGAGCGGGTTGGGCGGCGTCGGGCCAGAGGGGCGGCGAGTGACATCACGCTGTGACGCCATTGAGCACCGCTTAATTATGCAGCTATTGTCTTTAACGTCGTGGCCACAACGACTGCATTCTTTTTCCTAATTATGCTCATCTTATGATCATTTTAACAGATTTATATTGAACAGTTATTAATACATTGTAATATGTATTTATATAATATGGACCCGTAAGTAGTGAGCACCCCATCAAAGCCATTCGCGTTGTCATGTATGATAGATGTGTATGTAGGCTAAGGATTACAGGCCTAAAAAGGCCACACTAAGCATTTCATCTAAAACGAATTCGTATTCTGCATTCCCAGCAGATTCTTCGCAATTCCTGTAATTTTCGTAAAATGATCACACATTTTAAGTCATTCATACTCAATTCATTTATCAGCACTAATTAGCAGACTCATATTTGATGTTAATACTACCATACGAATAGAAATGAAACCGTAACTTACTCATATTTTGATTCACCGAAAGTTGCCTTTTTAGACTCTACCTGCATCCGCTTTCCCGCCAGATTATAAAGTGGGTGTATACAAGGCTAGAGAGAATAATATAATATAATAGGCTTTTAATGAGTCAGTGTCCTTTGTCAACCTCGATTGCATCGCCTTTTTCAATTCAATCGCAGTCACGCATTGACTTGCATCATGCAGATATTGCAGAAAAATATACCTATACTTACACATATGCGAAATAAAATAAATGAAAGTATAAAGCACACATAAAAATCAAAATAACGAAACTATACCATCGTTACCTTATATTTATATCCAAGCAGTATATTTAAAGTTATACACAGAAAGTTAACAACATGACTCAGATCGGTTAATCAAACAGTATTACATGTAATAAAACGCGACATGCGAACGTCATATTTTTCAAAATTATCGCGGCTCTTTCTCGCCCACTGAGTGAGCGGGGGCCGCTCGCTGTGTGGCCCAATTCTGCTGAGTTTGTTGCGTCCTTGGATTAACGTTTCCCTCTCTCGACACTTGAAGCGTCGCCGCACTACAGCCATGCGGTAGACTGAGACTTGCGAATTACACTTCGTCACGAATATCTCAAGTTTCATCTATATCTATACTTATAATAAAACTGTAACAGGTCCAATTCTGTACATTGAAGATATTTTGAAAATTATATTTCGAGGGCATTCTATAACTCATACTGAGGCCGAAAATGTAATTTTTTAAATTTTTGTCTGTCTGTCTTTATCACGGCTGCGCATCACGCCGAAACTACTGAATGGATTCAAATTAAACTTGGCATGATTTGAGATCTTACTACGAGGTAGGACATAGGATACTTTTTATCCCGTAATCTAGCACGGTTCTTTTGGGAGAGGGGATTAAAATCAAAATGGGTACTTGGTTATACGCTTGGTCCGATTTTATAAATTTTTCTTTATAATATTATAAATATTAGTAAGGGAACACTCATAGAGTTGTTATCAAGGTTTTGTAATCGATCGGGTTAAGCAACGTTAGGTAAGGTCATTAAACAGATGGGTGACCGTTTAACACCATTTGATATAGAACATACGATTTTTAAACCAAAGCTTGAATTTAGATATCATAATAATAATAAAAATAACCTATTTTATTTTTAACATTTAGCATTATTTTATAGTCACTAAGTTCTTCTGCCATATTTGTAATTATATCAAGTACTAGCTGACCCACGCAGCTCCGCCTGCGCTATTTTTACGTTAACTAAACTTTTAATAAAAGACATTCGTATATTTGAAAATGTAAGAAACTGAAAGAATTTTAATAAATGGTATAATATTAATATCGTCGTTATTCGTTATTCATCGTTAAATTATCTAATAGAATATCTGTTAAAATGTACCTATTTTATAGATCTACATAATATTTTAGCTATTAGTTAAATTGTGTTTTAAATAAATTGAAGATAAACATTTAAAAAGTATTTTTTTTTTAAGTTATCAGATTTTGTCATGCAATAAATATTTCCTTTCGACGAGGTTACCGAATTAACAATCGGTATACAGCAATCGAATAATCGATTTGCACCTGATGGCAATGGGCGATTACATGTCTATTAGATTTATAATTACTATATTTGTCGTTATCGAGACAACGCTGATTGATCAATGCATAAGCGATATACCTTACGATGTTTTTTTTTGTCTATGAAGAATTTTAATATAGAAATGAAGGACTATGTTACTGTAAAATAAAATTAACGGGATACCTTCAAGCATTGTGTATTTAACATGTTTTTAGTGATATTTAGGGATGAAATAAATATCAATATTTGGTAATACTATCAAAAAGTTTAGTATTATATTTTTACGATTCCCCTTTTTTTTATATCGCTTTCCTTTGCCTTATTCAAGTTATCTGTTGTTATAAATGTATACCCCCGCCCCCGTGCATATAACCAAAACATCCAAAAATTTTAATAACTTTACAATATTACTCTTCGGTTTATACTTACGTAGTTATGGTGTATCCTTACATACATCTAATTAACATAACGGATAAGATGATAAAACACCCTGCCAGGATTCGAACCACCTTCAGTAGTATTCAATCTAATGCGATAGAGCCTCAAAGCTACCCTTTCACAAAAATGTAATAACCACAAGAGTAAATTCAAATGAGCTACTGTCCGACAGCTGGGTAAAAATTGGCGTAACGCAATCATTTCCAACAATAGAAATTAACAATAAGAAACGAGCATAGTTAAAGGTCTAATTTATGGCTTTTGGACACCATCGGTGGGCTGATTTACAAGCGATGAGCTTTCTCCGTGCCCCTTTGTTGCAAAGTTACCGGTTTTCAGAATACTTGTTATAGTGTTGTGCTAGCAATTGAACAGAGAGGGCTTTGATAGTTAGATCTGGTATTATACCGAAAACAGATATAACCTCCCTTTAAGTATGTGAAAGTGTCATGCCAAATAGGCTAGAAGGTTCCTTGTCCTAGAAATCGTCGAAGCTAGGTATCGCCGCAGTATCAGGCGCCGTAGTCAAGTTGTCATTCTACAATGCAGAACGCTGGAGAATAGAAAACCAAAGGCATGGGAATGACATACACTCATCACGTAACACATTCCTGTATGGGAATGATGTAATTCTTCGCTTTGTTTTCTATTTTCTAGCATTACGTATTGTAGAATAACAACTTGGCTATGGGGGCTGATATTCTGTAGCAAGCAATATTGATAAAAATTGCTATGTTCCAGTTTGAGGGTACTGTAGCTGTAGAAACTACCTAAGACAGTTAATAGGTAGTTTGACAGTCTCAGGTGAACGGCACTGCAATGCATCTGAGGCGGTAGTATGTTCGTTGTATAAACAATATTGAACTTTTGCGTTAGCATTTCTCCAAACTATTGAAGTGCCACTTACACAGTAAGTATAGTTTAAACAAAATTTACGCTTGTGGCGATAAGCAAGGCATTTTGCTTACTTACTGGGCAAACATAACCCTCCTTCTCTTGTCTATAAGTTAAAAATGTTATTTTAACAAAAATAAGTTTAATTCGTATAAGACTGATGACTTTGGGGAAATATTATTCATGA
This sequence comes from Furcula furcula, assembly GCA_911728495.1. NCBI lineage: Eukaryota > Metazoa > Arthropoda > Insecta > Lepidoptera > Notodontidae > Furcula > Furcula furcula. The sequence continues at coordinate 28,217,453 of OU452247.1, read as the reverse complement.
ACGTTATCCATATTAAAAGGATCCTGTACTTTAATGTGTCTTCTGCCAGCTTTTTCTTCTCTTTTTACAGAAAGCCTAACCATAGTGTAATCGTTGTTATAGCTTTCCATGTAGCTTTCCATTCGCTCTATGGCCTTATCTATATTTTCCCTAGACATACTTAGTGTAATGTGAATAAAGTAATAGAGTGAAAGACAGTAAATCGTTAACTTTTGGCAAAATAGGGTTGCACAAACCCAAATAGTACAGTAGTGGTCGAATACTTAAAATTGCAGGTAAACCAATTGATTTACGGTTACACAAACTAAATAATTCAAACAAAGCGTTCTAAGGAGAGGCTTACGCATTTTTTACGTGCGTAATCGTTTGACCGACAGAAGTTTTATTACCCGTTTTTATGTACGTGAGAAAACAATTGTTAACCCACAAACGGTTGAGGGCTCCAATAAACCTGGGGCCCGGGACGCTTGCCTCGTTTTTATTGGCTTCTTTGACTCCTAGTGTTTAAGTTTTTATTAACCCTTTATTGTTTGTCTTCTTAATTACTGCGGATGTGGGTTAGTTGTGGTCATTATAATGATTTGTTTCGTATAAATTATGCTAACGAAGTATTTTTGAGTTTATGTATATGCCTTAATAATAGAAAGTTGAAAATTTCATTACAATTGCTTGCTACGAGGATGAAAAAATATGATATAGACTAAAAGTTGTAAAATATGGCCGTCTATTTAATGGTCTTCAATAAGAGATGCCACTATTATTGCTGTGAGTCATAGACATAATTATTATATTGTTTATGCAGAACTCTTTGAGGAGTGTCTCCGTTGCCCGCTTAAGGGCCATAGTTCGTCGCCTTTGCTGCTGGCACCTTAGAAACAAAGTTCTTTTTCCTTGTATCTATATTAATAAAAGAGCAGGGTGTTTTCTAGGAATCACGATACAGCAAAAACCATATAACGTACAATCTTGAAATTTGGAACCAACATTATTCAAATAGTCTAGGTGAACAATAAGAACGGATTTTTCGAAATTCCATACTTAAGGGGGTCAAATGGGCTCCCAAAATTTGTATGGAAAAAAATTTTTTTATCGTCACACGGACATGAAACTTTGTCAGTGTACTAAACAAAAGAAATAAAGAAACACGTGTATCACACTTTTAGAAAATCAGCCCTTACAGGGGTTTTAGCATCGTTTTAGAGTATGCAACGCGGAAAAAAAAATTCATACTGCATTGCTGAAACTTTGCGAATACATTAATCAAATTATAGCGATCCAAGTGCAAATAATAATTTTTTGAAAATCTACTCCTAAAGGGGTCCAATTGGGGTCCAAAAAATGTTTCTCGACCTACAGTCATAAGACTTAGTTTATATATTGCACACAAGAATCTAAGAAACTTAAATTCGGCATTTTTCGAAAAACTACCCCTAAGGTCATTTAATAGGGTTTCGAAGTTTGCACAAAGAAGGATTCCCATTTCATCATATGATGCAGCTAGAGTAACGAAACTCGGTAAATAAACTCAACATAACAATTGAAAAAAACAATTTTGAGCATTTGTGTAAAATCAACCCCTAAGTGGGTCAAATGGGCTCCCAAAGTTAGTATGAAAAAAAAATTTTTTTCGTCACACGGAAACGAAACTTTGTTACAGTACCGAACAAAAGAAATAAAGAAACACGTATATTACAACTTTTTGAAAATTGACCCTATAAAGGGGTTTTAACATGGTTTTTGAGTACACAATGTAAAAAAAAACATACTTACTGCATTGATGAAACGTTGCGAATATATTTATCAAATTATAGCAATCTATGTGTAAATAATCATGTGTTTAAAATCAAGTCCGAAATGGGTCCAATTGGGGTCCAAAAAATGTTTTTCGACCTACAGTCATAAGACTTAGTTTAAATATTGTACACAAGAATTTAAGAAACCTATTTCAGGCATTTTTCGAAAAACAACCCCTAAGGTCATATCAAGGGGTTGCAAAGTTTGCACAAAGAAGGATTTCCATTTCATGCTATGATGCAGCTAGAATAACGAAACTCAGTAAATAAACTCAACACAACAATTGAACAAACTAATTTTGAGCATTTTTGAAAAATCAAATGGGCTCCCAAAATTAATATGGAAAAAATTTTTTTTCATCACACGGATATGAAATTTTGTCAATGAACTAAGCCAAAGAAATTAAGAAACACATGTATCACATCTTTTTCAAATTCGACCCGTAAAGGGGTGTTAGCATGGTTTTTGAGTATGAAACGCGGAAAAAAAATATCATGCTGCATTGATGAAACTTTGTGAATACATTATCAAACTAAAGCAATGATTGTATAAATAATCGTTTTTTGAAAATCAACTCTTAAAGGGGTCCAATGGGGATCCAAAAATGATTTTTAACCCACAGTCATAAGACTTAATTTATGTATTGCACACAAGAATCTAAGAAACCTATATGCGGCATTTTGCAAAAAACAACCCCTATGATCATTTAATGGGGTTGTAAAGTTTACACGTAGAACGATTTCCATTTAATCAATACATATAAAATTACTTGTCCTGACTGACTGACTGACTGATCCATCAACGCACAGGCCAAAACGCTGAACCTAGAAAGCTGAAATTTGGACAGTGGGTTCTTCTTATAACGTAAGCTTCCACTAAGAAAGGAATTTTGAAAATTCGACTCCTAAAGGGGTTAAATGGGGGGTTTTCTTTTGTATGAAACTTTTTATTGTATGGTTCGATTGACTTGAAATTTACTGGAAAGATTCTTTGAATAAAATAAATAAATACGTGTTTCGGGATTTTTGAAAAACAACCATTGGGGGTGCGCTAGGGGTTGTTAAACTTTGTATGGGAAATAATTATTACTTAATTCAATTGATTTGAAAGTTGGTGAAAATACCCTTAAAATAAAAAGATTGAACACGTATCATTTATTTTTCAAAATATCTACCCGTAAAGTGGGATAAGAGGGATTTTTTTAATCTATATTAATAAAAGAACAGGCTATTTTTTCTAGAAATCACCATACAGTCAAAACCATTTAAAGTAGAATCATGAAATTTGGAACCAACATTATTCAATAGTTTAGGTGAACAATAAGAACGAACTCGAAATTTCACACCTAAATGGGTCAAATGTCAAATGGGCTCCCAAAGTGTGTATGGATTAAAAAAAAACTTCAAACAGACACGAAACTTTGTCAGTAAACTGAGCAAAAGAAATAAAGAAACACGTATTTCATAACTTTTTAAAAAAACGACCATTAGCATGGTTTTTGTGTATAAAATGCGCATAAAAAAATTCATGCTGCATTGATGAAACTTTGCGAATACATTTACCACCGCAAATGCAAATCCATGTGCCATTAATATTGTTTTGATTATCAACCCCTAAGAGGTTCTAATTGGGGTCCGAAAAATGTTTTTTGAACTACAGCCAATACTTAATTTATGTATTGCACACAAGAATCTAACATACCTATTCCGCCAAAAACAACCCGTTAATTTCATGGGGTTGAAAATTTGCACAAAGGATTTCTATTTAATGCTTTAATGCAGGTAGAGTAACGCAACTCGGTAAATAAACTCAACACAACAATGGAAGAAACAAATTTTTGGATTTTTTTCTAAACCTTGATCCAACTCGAACCAGTTCTATGCAGTTTGATAATCCGGCTTGATTCATCACGATCCACTTTGTTTCACCTTGACCCACTTTGACCCACCCAGACGTAACTATTTCGATCCACCTCGGTTCATCTCGATCTACATCGATCCACCTCAATTTACTTCGCTTTAGCTCGATCCAACTTGATCCTGCTTGATCCAGTTTGATCCAGCTCAAACCAGTTTTATTCAGCTCAATCCCGTATTATCCGGTTCAATTGAGTTTGATGATCCAACTTGACCCACTTCAAACCACCTTGACTTATCTCGATCCAGCTCGGTCTATCTCGATGCATATCAATCAACCTTGATCCAACTCGAACCAGTTCAATGCAGTTTGATAGTCCAGCTTAACTCATCTCGATTTACTTTGTATCACCTTGACTCACATCGACCCACCCAGACTTAACTATATCGATCCACCTCGGTGCATCTCGATTCACATCGATCCACCTCGATTTACCTCGCTTTAGCTCGATCCAGCTTGATCCTGCTTGATCCAGTTTGATCCAGCTCAAACCAGTTTTATTCAGTTTAATCCGGTATTATCCGGTCCAATCGAGTTTGATGCAGTTTGATGATCCAGCTTGACGCAACTCAATCCATTTTATTCCAACTTGACCCACTTCAAACCACCTTGACTTATCTCGATCCCCTCGGTTCATCTAGATTAACATCGATCCACCTCGATCCAGTTCGAACCAGTTCGATACAGATAGATAATCTGGCTTGACTTATTTTGATACATTTTGTTTCAGATTGACCCACTTCGACCCACCTTGACTTATATTGATCCACGTCGGTCTATCTCAATCCACAATCCACATTGATCCACATCGATTTACCTCGGTCCAGCTCGCTTTAGCTACATCCAACTCAAACCAGCTTGATCCTGCTTGATCCGGCTCAAACCAGTTTTATTCAGCTCAATCCAGTTTTTTTCCGTTTAATCGAGTTTGATGTAGTTTGATGTTCCAGCTTGGCTCATTTGGATCCACTTTCTTCCAACTAGATCCATTTCAAACCACGTTGACTTATATCGATCCACCTCGGTCCACCTCGATCTAGCTTGCTTTACTTCGATCCAGCTCACTTTAGCACGATTCACCTTAATCCTGTTAAATCCACTTTGATCCAGCTTAATCCACTTTGATCCAGCTCAAACCAGTTTTATTCAGCTCAATCCGGTTCAATCAAGTTCGATGCAGTTTAATGATCCAGCTTGGATCATATCGATCCACTTTATTCCAACTTGACCCATTTCAAACCTCTTACACTTATATCGATCCACCTTGGTCCATCTCGATCCACATCGATTTACTTTGACCCAGCTCGCTTTTCTCGCGGTTCACTTTGATCCTGCTTGATCCGGTTTGATCCAGCTCAAACCAGTTTTATTCAGTTGAATCCGGTATTATCCGGTTCAATGCAATTTCATGATTGAGTTTGGCTTAACTCAATCCACTTTATTCCATCTTAAACCACTTCAAACCACCTTGGCATATCGATCCATCTCGGTCCATCTTGATCCACATCGATCCACTTCAATTTACCTCGATTCATCTTGATCCTGCCTGATCCAGTTTAATCTAGCTCAAACCAGTTGTTATTCAATTCGGTTCTATCGAGTTTGATGCAGTTTGATAATCCGGCTTGACTCATCTCGAACCAGTTTATTTCACATTGAGCTACTTCGACCCACCTTGACTTATTTCGATCTACCTCGGTCCGTCTTGATCCACATCGATCCACCTGGATTTACCGAGGTAAATGATCCAGCTTGCTTTAGCACAATGATCCGGCTCCACCCAGGCAAAATAATTTACCAAATCGGATCACTGGTTCCGAAGATTACCCTTAGATTACACATACTTACAAACACACAAACATACAAAAATACAAATATAATTTCTTTACAATATTATATATATAGATATAGATAGATAGATAGTATAGAAGAAGGAGGAAGTATCGTAAAACAAAGTCATGGTATTATTTTCAACAATGACGAAATTCCATTCTAAATTTCGTTCCCTATTTCAACCCCTTCAATCTTTTTGTTCGGGATAAAAGATAGCCTATGTCCTTTCTTAAGGTCTAATCTGTCTCTGTACCAAATTTCATCGAAATCGGTTCAGTGGATTAGGCGTTAAAGCGTAGCAGACAGACAGACAGAGTTACAAAAATACAGGCTATGTCATCAAGTATGTATATTTGGCGATGACACATAATAGGTCCAGATTTAATAAAAGTGTAAACAATATTTTTAAAAACCTTCATCCTTGATTTAAAACGCGTTTTACTTACAAAACCAACGCGGGCGAAGCCGCGGGCTACAGCTAGTTTTTAATAAACACTATCATCGTCGCTTACTATCAGGTAGGATCGCGTTCAACTATATTGAAAAGTAATCAGATTACCTATGAAAATGTATAGTTCAACTAGGTAAAAAAATCCTCCAAGTTGTCGCCGCTCTGGGAGGGAAGGGTACCTAAAAGTCGAGCGAATAGCGAAACTTTTCATAGTGTAAAAGAATCAATTATACTACTTTACAGTGTACATTCATAAAATCCCATCATAAAGTGCGACAAAAAATCTGTCGAATCCGCATAAAAGCAGTGTTTACAAACAGTGGGTGCTGTTAATCTTTACGATCGGGCCCCGAATAGGGCCGAATACACCCGATCAACTGATTTATAGACTTCGGAATAGCTCCCGTCTTTTAAACGATCGCCCGATGCCCGCTGAATTTACGGCTTCATAGAGTTTTATAACTGATTTTATCAGTCGTAAACTTTTACAAGGCGATTTGGTCACTATTCATTAAGGGCGCTGATGTAAAGCCATTTAGTGCCTTTATGGCTTATAGAAGGGTTATATTATACCTACTACTCCCTAAACATACATATTAACTGTCATTGTTAAAACTGTTAAAAGATGATGGTAAAACTTATCAAACACCAGTTCACTCCAGCTTTGAAAACTTACTTATTTAATCAAAATTTTATTAAGCTATAAAAATAACTATAGCAATAAAGTTTTAATAAACCATCTCTGTATTAAAAATATAATAATAAAAAAAACATTTCAAAACACATCCGCTGTTTGAACAAGTTAACACATAAATATCTCGGGCCAATTATTGGTTGGGGTCGTAAAACGTGACGATTACGTATAAATCATTAAGTCAATAGATTTAGGGCAGCCCCGAGGCAGTAAACTGAGTTTAGTTGTCAATAAACGAGCGTAAATATGTAGTTGTCGGGTTCGGTGGTAGGTCGTAAACCGTGGGATCGCTGTGCGTGTGGCCCCACAGGATCACGCGACGCGCACGCTGACTGAACCTCCTTTGCCCGACTCCCCCAGAAGGAGGGTTATGTTTTTCTTGGGTATACATATATTGTATGTAGGTAGGTATCTATGATGTCTTTCGCACGGCCGACAGCCTAAACGAATTGACGGAGTTTGACTTATAATATCTCTTTGGTAATTCTTCTCTAAATCTTTGATAATTGGCTATTTGTATCCACCGGTTACCTGCGATGCGCACAATGTCGTCTGTCCACCTAGTGAGAGGCCTGCTTACGTTGCGTCTTCCGGTCCGTCGTGGCCACTCGATAGACTTTCCTTCTGACCCTATGTAATTGTATATAGTAAGTATAAGTAAAGTACCATTAAATTATGTATACTTACTCACTTATGTATACAGATAAGCCGTATATCGTAATCCCGTGGTGGTAAGTCGCGTGGTCGCGCCCGGCGACCTCGTAACGCGACCCGCAGCATCCTGGCTGGAGTACACTTTATGAATGAAACTGGAGATCGCGCGCGCGCAGCCTAACCCGCGTTCACGATGGCTGCGTAATGGCCGTTTAAAATACTCACACGTCGTTAAAATGTATTCCTATGTTAAAAATACGCTTTACAATTGATATTTCACTATATAGAGCAAAAACAGCCAAGTCAGTAGGTAGAGCGATAATCTTAGTTACAAGAATCGATTTAAAATCCCGCGCCTCAAAATTGTGAATAATGGTTGCTACTTCATCATCATCAGCTGGAAGACTTCCACTGCTGGACCAAGACCATATTGTCTTAAAAAGTGGGCTAGAATAATCACAAATACAACCCTCGATGGTCATGGATGCAGGAGAAGGGGTTTTCTCCTGGTTAGCTTGGAGTGGAACTTGGCTGGGGTTCCAGCCACCTCCAGTCAAGAAGACATTTTGTCCATCACTTTCGAATGATACATATACGTAGTCCATTAATTTTTGATGCGTTCAACATCGAGCTGGCACCAATGTGAACATGTCCGACGCATGTAACACGAGTAGCCAGATTACGCTCACGGCTGATTACATGCAGCCGAATGAGCGCTGACGTGCATCTTGACTGAGTTTTATTGTCCTCAAGGTGGTGTAAGTTCGTTTTCATAAATCATTCCCAGTTTCAATTATCATGATTTCAATAATTTATATTCACGTGTCAAGTTTCATGTTATCCTGTAACTTTACTGTTAACTAGATGGTAGGACCCTTGTGAAAGGGTCCGTCCAGGGGCATAGTAGGCTCAGGTAGATACCTCCGCAGTGTCAGATATTCTGCCGCCAAGCAGCAGTGTGTAAGCATTGCTGTGTTCCGGCGTGAAGGACACGGTAGCCGTTGAAATTGCACACACTAGGTTAAATTAAAAAGAAATGATTGACCAAACCAGCTGAGCAATACGGTCCTATCTCTAATTAGCCCTCATCTATACTTATAGTATATTTTAATGACTATTTATAGGTATTAGCAGAAAGGGTATTAGATCGTTCTTTACTACTAAAAAGCGGCATTATAAATGTCAAAGAATAAGCGTGTCGGTTACCACAAGGCAAGCATCTCACTAATCTCTTCAAGTTACAAGTAGACTTATGTTTGTAGCTCTTTAGCTAATATTGTAAAGACTCTTAAACGTATGTAAGATTAATCAGTTCTCCGCAATATCAATATACAATCGCTCCCTTGACCACACCACTCACCGGTGTCAGCTATTTATTAGACGTTTTCCTTAATATATTCAGTTGGTGCGAACATTATGTCACGCGTGTTGCAAATATACCTGCGGAGTGAAGTCACCACAATTAATGATCGATGGAGAACATCATTTTCGTTATTCGTCATACATTGTAAGACGGGTTTTAGGTTCATTTTATGACTAAAATAATTTGATAAGTTTTTTATGGTAAATGTTGATGATGACGATTTTTGAATCAGATTTAATAAACACTCACAGACTTCCTTGTAAACATTGCAAAGATGAGCTAACATCGTTTGTAAATTTTAACTCATCATCATCAACAGCCGAAAGATGTCCACGGCTGAACAAAGCCCCCCCCCCCCCCCCCCCCCCTTAATAATGCCATAAATTACAAGCTTGGCAGGTGACTTGGGGATCGCAGTATAGTCCGGGTAAGAATAGCACCCTCCCGTCTCCTCCCGTAAGACTAAGGGAAAACATGAAGACGGGCAGCAGCTTTCTATTCTATTACCTACTTTCTATACTGCGATCCCCAAGGAGCCTGCCAAGTGTGGGATTATGGCAATCCAAGGGAGAGGCCTTTGTTCAGCCGTGGACGTGTTTCGGCTATTGCTGATGCTGAAACAATCAATTGGTTAAGCAACGTCAGGCAAGGTCAGTCCTGGGAAGGATACCTGTTTAGTGGCATTCGAACTGAGCGTCTTCGTGCTTCGATGGACACGTATAAAGTTGGTTCCGACTGTTGTCATCTAGACAGCAGTCGTTAAGCCAATTCCGACCTAAGGGCCGCTTAAATAACTATGACAAAAAAATTATGACTAATACTATAAATCTTTAAAACCCCTAGAATCAAACCCGTATGTTGGGTTCTACTGGCCCACAACAAGTTGCAACTTCGCACGCTTTCGAATACAACTCGCAGCCAGCTCACAGGTATTCCCACGACGATCGTTTGCGATCAAGCACTTGATAGGATTAGGATGTTTATATACTTGCCTGGTTGCTGGTTATTATCACAGAGTAACTAGATAGATATTAGGAGATGAGGTTAAGGATACGATAGCCTAGTCATAGATGACTCTCCATACCTTAAAGGTAAAAAATTGTAAGACTTCGTCTGTCTGTCTGTCCACCTATATATTTCAGGAACCACTGATGCAATCGATTTGAAACTTGGAATAGTTTTAGATCTTACTTACCCAACATCATCTTATAGGGTCATCAAAATTTCAAAGTGAGAAGGATATGGAAGGGTTTAATTTGCATATTTCAAAACTGATTTTTATTTTGGTTTATGTAAAAAAAATACCGTTCCCCCCATATCTTCGAAGTTGTGGAGAGAATAATCTGAAATAATTATGGGTAATACATGTTTATTTATATTTTAACAATTCTTTTTCTCATTTGCACCTAATGTTGCTGAAATATAAAGATGGTACAGACAGACGTTGTCGCACCATAAGGATTTCTTATTAACAGACTTTTTTGGGTTTTAGGTACGGTACGGAAGCCTAATAAGGTCATGTTACGGCAGCAATTGAGAAGAATTTCGAAAGTTTTTAATATTCCATTATTTTATAGTCTTACTTATGTCTAATACGAATATAAATCTTGTTGCGGTGCCAGTCGTAAATGTCAAGCAATAGACAGTAGATTTCACACGGAAATCTCGGAACGCCGCAATTACGCATTAATCGCTAATTTTTCTTGAATAACTCGTAAAAGTCAAAATGGAAATTCAGCAATAAATTATCGTAATTGATGCTTGATCTCGGAAGTCGCTAATCAATGATCTAATAATTTTTTTATGTCCACGTTGATTTAGGCTATTTTAGATGTATCGAGCAATAGAGCGATTGGAGTACGCGATTAAACTTGAAGGTGTTCAAATGACAGGCAAAGGCTTGCGAACGTTGCTCGTTATCGCAATCTTTTACTAGTCCCATAGTATTTTTGGTTGGAGCAAAAATAATAAAATTTCTTAAGAAGAACGCGTCTAGCTGCCATGGAATTGAACATCAAATTAGTTATAATTTTTTTTTTACTTGACTGCAGTTTCACCGGATGAAAAGCGGCAACGCAATCTGGAATGGTAAAGCACACTAGCTTATTTAAAGCCTATTAACTCAAGCTTTAAAGACACCTAAATTAAATCGGGCGGAAGAACTGACGCGGGCAAACTGTTCCAGTCCTTAGTTGTCCTTATTATGAATGACAAAGCAAAGCGCTTAGTCCTGACTGAAGGCACGTTTACCATACGTAAGTGTGTGCGCGCCGTGCGTCTCGTTGTCCGATGATAGAAGATGGATGGTGGAATCAAGTCATGTAATTCCTCCGTACACTCTCCAAAATGCATCCTGTAGTATACCGAGCTTTGCGTCAACGAGTGATCCCCAACGTGACCTGTGTTTCTGTTTATCGGTTCTAATATGGTGTGTTTAGAATGCCTGAGTGCTCGCTTATAAATCGCGCGTTAGATTTTGATCATCTGTACGTAGCTTTATTGTTACATATTTACAATAGAGATAATCTGGTCCGATTCTCAACTAGTGATACTAACTTCTATGAAATAATCGAGTATGTGCAGTTTAAGTTTACCACTACATTTAGCTATTGGCACAAGCGTAAACAATAAACTGAGCCAAAAATCTCTTTCTTTATCATTATCTATCTCTACTATTCAAGGAAGAAAATGATAAAGTTTTTTAAATTGATTCCTACACTAAGTTTCGTTTAATATACATAGTTACTGTCACCGCATAGTGTTAAGCTACAAAATAAATACTTAGATCGTTATCAAGCTTAAATAAAGAAGGATACGTGTTTATTAAAAGTGAAAATAAATTCTTTGTCGCAACTTGGAAATTTCAACAAAAAATTATATAAATACACCTGCCTCTTCCGGGATAGATACAGAAAACCGAAAACTATCCGGCTCCCTAATACGGGTCTATTATCAACAGATAAAATTCAGTCGATACGCAATCAAGTTGGGCAGTCAACATCAAACAAATCAGGCTTTTTCAATCAACGTTCACGGCTTTCGGTGAATAAAAATTCAAGTTTTGTAATCAGTCACAAATAGTAAAACTTTATATGAAGATAATGACCGTTTGATCCAATTCCCGGTCCGTTGCACCTCACCGAATGACTTAATAATCTTATAAAAAACGTCCAACGCAGCCGCCACGGTAATCTCGGAGCCGCGTTATCCAAACAGATAAATATGTAGATTCACATTAAACATATTAATGTTTGTTGTGTAAAATCAATTTAGCGTCCATTAACTTCCCGAGATTTATATCGGCAATAAAATAACAACATGTCTTTGACTAATTAATGTCGTCAAAACTTGACGGAACACCTTGTCCGAATTTGTTGGACGCGTCAGGTTTCGTGTGCACCTAATGGTTGTGAGAAACGTGTATAGTTTTACGACGAAACAATTTCTAGAAACGACCATACTTCGTTTGCATATTTCCTGTCCGATTTTCTTTGATGAATTGCTGGGAACGGATGTTTGGATGACTTTTTTACTAGGTAGCTATACTTTCAGAGTAAGAATGTACAGTGCCCTTTGAATTGGTACACAGTAATATTATTACGCCGCTTTGCAGCAAAATTCGTGACACAGCAGTCGTGAACGGCCCTTTTCTATAACCTTGCCAATTTTAATATTTCACCAAGAGGCAACTGGTTTTTATTTTGACATGACAACTGATATCAGTTGTATGTAATCATGGAATTTGTTAGTTTCAAATATTATTTTAAAACATAATTATGATTTAGATATACTCTGAATAAATCGAGGTCATCGTCATTCAATATCCATTTAGGCAAAACATGCGTTCTTTCCACATTGTGTCAATGTAAGATATAAAATTGATACTGGAAAGCTAGAGCTTCCTAGAGGAGCTTTTTTCCTAGAGTGGTTTGGTATCCAACCACACCGTTATAAATGCGGCTGGCTGTTGCCGTGCGTTATGGATTCACAGCTCTAAGCTATCTCGCTTCAAAATCCACCCACATTTCAAACTATAAAATAACTAGTTCTATTAATTTCCATAGTTTGATGCGTCGCAGTGTTGTAAATTCATTATAAAACTAGTGACAGCTGGATATAACGGTAGCGTGATGACTCGCCGGCTGGCACCATTGAGGTAAGGCTGGCTTGGCGCAGGGAAATATTTGCATAGAGGAATCCGGTCCAGATGTATTTTATTATTAATGCTCAATGCGATATATAGTCTTTTGGCATTTTTGTAAATCATGGCGATTGAACTTAAAATCGGATTACCTTATTACCATTTTTCTGATGACAGGTGGAGGCAGGCGTCTCGCTTAATACCAAGCGCTCTGATTGTCTCATAACTAAGTTATTTACATAAAAAATATGGTTTAATGACCTCGGAACTTACTATAAAGGTACTACTTATTCACAAATAAGTATTTCTTTATGAATGTGTGAATATAGGTACTTCAATAAATCATTCGCATTCATGACCGTTTTTCAATAGTTCCAAATAAGCCATATCATTCGTAATATAAGCGATCCGATGAATCGAATCAAATAGGCTTAGTTAAAGTTATAACGGTTATTATAGCCAATATCTGGCAATGAATAGCAAATATTATTAAAGACGTAAGTGGTTGCAAATAAGCTGCCGAAAATAAAAATCGATCGTAAATAGGCTATTATAGCAATAAAGATTATTATTCGAATAGCCTAATACTAATAAAATCGCGACTTGAATAGGCATAAACTAGTGTCATTATAATCATAATTTGATGCTGTGTTTTAAAATGTAAATCGGTATACCGGAATCGAATGAGTTATCGATTCACAAATTGGATTATGATTTTTATTTCTATATTTTTGGCCACATTTATGTATATTGTTATAATCCTATGATAATGCATGCCAGCCAATTGAATATAAAGATTTATCGAAACTCTATGGGTAAGTATTAATATAATTATATACAGCGGTCGTACATATATTACGACTGTTGACAGGACGTTATCTACGTTATCGTGACACAAATGTTTAATACTGTATATAGAATAGATATAAACAATGATATTTTACTAAAGATATGTTATATCCCTACTAACGCACGATAAAAGTTGTCTCACTTGTAGTTAGCTATACCTAGCTATACATTTTCCTACATATAGTCTGACAAGGACAGATGCATAACGAGAAAAGTAAGAGAAAACGAGATGGCTATATTTTGTGCGTTCCGTTGTCAGCGTTGGTTAAACGCTTGTCAGTGTCAACTTGTCAACTGACACATTCAATTTTACAATTATTTCTTACAATATTATTATGAAAATTGAAATACAAATTGAAAATCAAATTATTTTTTCAAAGTTACATGTGCTATATTATTCCTGACTGTTTATTTACTTTTGCCTGGTAATTTGTGCACATTATAAATACGCAGGACGGCATTTTCAATTTTTAATGATAGACGTCACGATGTCGCATTAACTACGCGGGACGGCGTGCGACTAACTGCTACAAAACCCAGTTGGGGGATACTCGCTGAACGTCTGGCGAGCGCTAATGGCATATCTATTGTTTAAAATATCATTGGATATAAACAATGTCCTCTTGGTGGATACGACCACAGCGGCCAATTCTTCACAAGATCAGCCATCTAGCGGGAGATATTATAGTGCACAAGTGCTTGCGTAGACACAAGTGCAATTTCTCATCTTTAACTCTCACAATCCGATGGGACGGAAGATCCACACGACCAGGGTAGGAGGTCAATCGCAGGACCGACTTTTTAAATACCCATCCGAAGTATGGATCAGGGTGCATTGTCGTAGCCAGTAAGGAAGTTGGTTCTCCCTACTGGATTCGAACCCGCGACTTCTGGCCAATTTTTTTTTGTAAATTATATACCTACATCTGTGCTCGCTGGTTTAAAGAGTATTCTGAATATCTAATTTCGTCCACTGCTGATCATAGGCATAGGCCCTTTGAACGACAATTGGCTATTTACATCCACCGATTACGTGCGACGGGCACGACAGCGTCTGTCCACCTAGTGGGTGGCCTGCCTACGCTGCGTCTTCCGGTTCGTGGTCGCCACTCGAGAACCTTTCACTACCACTATTTGTAACTAAATAAGAAATTGACTTTTAGAGGAAAATATGCTTTTTAAGCAACTTAGTGATGGGAACAGGAGGACATTGGCTTGATGGTAAGGGACACGCATACCTGCTCATCGACAGTTGCATTGTACTGTCGCTCGTCATTCGACAAATAAATTTATTAAATCATCCGAGGCAGGTCATTTTACCAGCTGTGTGTTTACACACTGAATATCTAGATACTGCGGTGGTCACTAACTGGACAGTCCTTCCAAAAGGAGTCTACCGCCTAGTCTACTCAATTAGGAATTCACGGGATCTATGGTGCAATTTGCCCGTGGGTGCCCGTAGGCGACTAAGGGAAAACAAAAAGACGGGCAGCAGCGTCTTTCCGTTACCTACCACCTATACTGGGATCCCCAAGCCGCCTGCCAAGCGTGGGGATTATGGCAACATCTCCCTACTAAGGCCTTTCTCTAGTAGTGGATTACTTTCCGCTGGTTATGATGGTGCCATTTTATCCAGAGTGAGAAAAACGTTAAACTTTATTTAAAATAGAGAACCTTGTTTAAGAAGCCGGTTAAAAAATCTGTGTGTATGTGGTAACACAAGTGACTATTATTTTACAAAATAAAACATGTACAAGTTCCCTGTTATCAGCATAATAAATTTGTCAAATAAGAGGAGCCGTTAAACCAGTTGTAATTGATTAAGACAGACCAGAACCTGTATTTAAATATTATAATTATGTATGTATTTAAATATCATTTGATGTATCTATCCGTCGTTACTTGAATAGTTCTGTTTGGTCATCACCTGCTTAAGTAGCATTCACATGGCAATTAACCATAATATAATGCTTCAAGTAATTTTGATCTTATATATTAGAGACATAATAATTTCAGCGTCAGCGATTTCTCTGCGCTTGAGTCATCAAACGGCTGAGACTGATTTAAAAGCGAAACAGTCATATTTAGTTTTTAAATCAGTCACTTTCTTTACAGTATAGAGATTAAAAACCACCCATTTCATTAATTAAATTACTAATGATCGCTAATTAATTAATAATCGTTAAAGCGAAATGTGTGCGGGGTTTAGAATTCTTTGTTTTAATCAAAGTATCAATTGAACTTCAACAGTGGACCTAATTGCAGTATTTTTTTTTTATTTGATCAATGAAAGTATTTCGCGCTAAATCAGTGGACAGATTATTCCAAAGATACACGATGAATATGCATATAACGACTCCTAACCAAATAAAAGCCTTGGTGACACTCGTTGACTCGATGTGTATATATTAAGCACAGCAAACTCTCATAATATTCAATAAATTATTTAAATTAAACTTAAAAATATCTAATAATAGAGCCCACCTAATTTGGCAATTTTTAGAACTAACGTCTAAAGAAGATTGTCAAATTTTCAAAAAATAATAAATATCGTTGCAAATTCATTTTACAGTTATCGATGGCCTATTCAATAACCGTTCGGTATCGATATAAATTGTTATTGGCGATGTGAGTTACCGTTTCAAAGATGGCGTTGTACCACAGACAATCGAATAAATTTCGAATGAGGGCTTATCTTTATACGGTATCGGTAAGATGTAGAGTTGTTGATAGCTGGAGTGGGTGATGTTACCTATTTTGTAATAGATGTCGCTAGTATGGAGCAAGACGACACCTTACGGTCGTTAGACTATCAGTAAGCTCTTAGAATATCTATTTCTCAATGAAATACCAATTTTATTTTATAACAAATAGTTGTCTGAAATAATTTTGATAATGATTGTAGTATATTCTGTTAAGATGCAGGAGAAGCCTCTTAAAATATAACGGTCTTCTTATATGCTTGGTTCTCTTCAGTAGTTTTAATTACATATATTATATTTCACAGCTTCATTCTTAGCGATTGTTTACATATTGTACTTGAGCTCCCACGTTTCAGCCTTGCACGGATGTTCATAGAAGGTAGAAAAAGAAAACCCCTACTGGTAACACTTTTATCCTAGCCACCCCACGATCCCGACGGCCGGGTTCATTCTGTGTTTCCGTGCTCAAGCCTTCGCACGCTACCTACTTTACATTAAACAAAAAAAAAAAAAAAATGCCGCCCAAAAGGAAACGTGATTCAAGTAGCGAAAGAATACAAAATAAAATTAGAAAATTGGAATCACAATTAAAAAATATATCTCATAAATCACGGCAGCACAAACGATTGATCATTTATTCGGACAGTGATAGTGAAAATGAATCTGATTCCAGCATTAAAGGTTAGTATCTTGACATTTTTTTATTTTAAATTGAATGTGATTGCGATTAGTCATAACTTATGAGTAAATATAGAATATTAGTTTTATTCAAATGGTTCAGCGAATCTACCCTCAACTTTTAGTGATGCGAGGCGTCAACTGGACTACCTCTGTCACGTTACATTATACTCGTAGTCTGTAGATTACATACATTGAAATTATTTCACGAATCTACCCGTATTTAGTATAATAAAAATATGTGATGCGAGGCGCCAACTGGGCTACCTCTGTCACGTTACATTGTCACTTGTGACTTAATACATTGGATTTGTTCAACAAATCTACCTTCAACTTTTACTATAATATGTGATGCGAGGCGCCAGCTGGGCTACCTCTGTCACGGTACATTACATACCTAGCGAATATTCACATATATTGGGATGTAAAATAAGAATAATTACTACAATATCGTGATGCGAGTCGCCAACTGGGCTACCTCTTTCACGTTCTTATATAGTTTTTCTATTTAACCTGATACTGATTTATATCAATCATAATTGTGATGCGAGACGCCAACTGGGCTATCTTTTTCACATTACATGTATTTATATAAAATGAAATTAACAATATATACAAAATTATTTATAAATATCGGTATAGTAGATACTAATTATAATAATTGCAAACAACACTTGTAATTGTTTTAGGAATCCATAATATAATTCACTATGAAAATAACCCCACGACATCAACGTCTGTGGATCAAGGGCAATCGCCGAAATCACCGTCAATGCTCTTTGATGTTCCGTCGACATCCAAGGCACAGGAGCCGATTACAGATATGCAGGATTCATCGGAACTAGGATTAGATACCGAGATTCTCGCTTTACTTGGTGATGCACCAAAACTAGATATCAAATTTGGAAAACCTACTCATAGTGAGTTAGCATCCCGATGGCAGGAAATCCTTTTAAAGGGATTAAACAAGGAATTACGAGACAAATTAATGACAGAGTATTTAATACCTGAAAATTGCGACATGCTGGTCGCCCCATTACTCAATCCTGAAGTAAAAGTTGCATTAGCTGACAACTTGGTTAAAAGAGACTGTTCACTTTTGGCTAAACAAAAACAACTTTCTGTGGCTATAGCTGCTCTTAATCGAGCAATTGAACTAATTATTTTAAAGGAAAGTCATACCACTATATTAAAGCCCATAAGCGATGCGTAGACTCCTTTGTGATAGTCATTTTACTCAGACAATGACTCGCCGTGGTTTTGTAATATCATCAATAAACCCGGAACTAAAAGGAACATTAAGTGAAACAGATTTTAAAACATTTTTATTTGGCGAAAATGTATCAGAAAAGCTGAAATCTGCAAAGTATGTTAAGCGGTCGGCAGCTGATCTCAAACAAATAAGCACTACTCGTCCTAATACACGTCAAAATATTTTTAGTAAACTTATTTTGTCAAAAGGAATTCCAACAATCGTTTAAACTACAAGACAGTGCCTCGGAAAATCACTCCCAAACCGGACATACTAGCCAGAACTCGTCAAGGCCAGCGACCGCCGACGCACAACAGCTTCCAACAACGGGGGCATCGGGAGACGTCGGAGCGGTCGGCGCCCTTACCGAACACCAGGAGGCGATAGCAGAGGTATATTCTGGACGTTTAAAACATTTTCTTCCCAAATGGGAAAAAATAACTGATGATACTGTGGTTTTGTCTTGGCTAAAAGGGTATAAGATCCCATTTACTACCCTTCCTTTTCGTAATAATAAGCTTTGTGTGTATCCCAAATCTAAAGATGAGCGCAAGGATCTTGATAGCTGCATTACATCGTTATTAAAGATAGGAGCTATTTCTGAATGCACACATATAAAAAACGAATTCATATCGAGTGCCTTCTTGGTACCTAAACCAAATGGTGACAAAAGGTTTATACTTAACTTGAAGTGTTTAAATAAATTTGTCAAAACGTGTCATTTTAAAATGGAAGACTACAGAACAGCTTCAAAATTCATTACAAAAGATTGTTACATGGCTTCTATAGATATGAAAGATGCTTATTTTTTGATTCCCGTACATGAGGACTATAAAAAATTTCTTAGGTTTGAATACAGTCCAAATGAGAGTATTTTATATGAATTTAACTGTCTACCATTTGGTTTATCTACAGCACCTTACGTTTTTACGAAATTGTTGAAGCCTGCTATAGAATTTTTGAGATCTAACGGTTTTATGTCAGTAATTTATCTTGACGATTTATTCCTTATTGGTAGAACGTATACTGAATGCCAACAAAATGTTATACACACTAAGAACCTCCTTGAAAATCTCGGATTTATAATAAATATCGAAAAAAGCTGCTTAGAACCGAGCCAACAATGTAAATTTCTAGGATTTGTATTTGATTCTTTCGACATGGCGTTAAAGTTACCGGAAAATAAAGTAATAAAAATTCAAAATATATTACACAACTTTATATGTATCAAAAAATGTATTTTGCGTGATTTTGCAAAACTCGTGGGTCTTTTAATATCAGTATGCCCAGCTGTCAAATATGGATGGCTGTATACGAAAAACTTCGAGCGTCATAAGTACTTATGTCTTTTAAATAATCCTGATTACGATCAGACAATTAACCTACCAGAATATTTAGACAGTGATTTTAATTGGTGGATTAAAAATATAGAAACTAGTTGTAATCAATTTAGATTTAATAATTTTAAATTAGAAATATTTTCTGATGCATCCCGCAGTGGCTGGGGTGCTTGTTGTAGTAATATGAAAACTTTTGGATTTTGGAAAGATGATGAATCAAAAATGCACATTAATATCTTGGAATTAAAAGCAGCTTTTTTCGGCCTAAAGACTTTTGCTAAAAATTACCATGGTAGTGAAATTTTGTTAAGAATAGATAATGTTACCGCCATCTCGTGTATAAACAAGATGGGAAGTATTCAGTATCCTCAATTAAACCAAGTCGCAAAAGAAATATGGCATTGGTGCGAGGATCGTAACATAATAATATTTGCATCATATATAAATACACGAGACAATGTCGAGGCTGACAAATTATCTCGCAAAAAAATTCAGTGACACCGAATGGGAACTATGTGATGAAGCGTTTCAAACAATCATACATAGATTCGGCAAACCTAGCATTGATCTATTCGCAAGTAGGTGTAATGCTAAATGCCTTAGATATATCTCTTGGAAAAGTGATCCTAACGCATGGGCTGTAGACGCCTTTACGTTGTCGTGGGAAAATATATTTTTCTACGCTTTTCCACCATTTGCGCTTATACAAAAAACACTACAAAAAGTAATCTCTGATAGAGCTATAGGTATAATTGTAGTACCACACTGGCCCACTCAACCTTGGTTCCCTCTTTTAAAAACGATAGCATTATCGGATTATATAGAATTTGGCCCTAGCAGTAAACTTTTAAAATCTCCTTTCAGATCGTCCCACAAGCTGAGCAAGACATTAACATTGATTGCCGTGAAATTATCAGGAGAACATTATTACAAAAATCATT
Source organism: Furcula furcula (assembly GCA_911728495.1). Taxonomy (NCBI): domain Eukaryota; kingdom Metazoa; phylum Arthropoda; class Insecta; order Lepidoptera; family Notodontidae; genus Furcula; species Furcula furcula. The sequence continues at coordinate 28,196,844 of OU452247.1, read as the reverse complement.
AAATAATAATTCTATTAATATAATATTGTCTTCCCTTACTTTAAATACATATAAGCAGTATGACAGCTGCATTAATAATTGGCTTAATTATTGCAGATCAAATAACATTAATTATTTAGAACCATCAATCGCAAGTATAATAAATTTTTTGTCTACTCTTTTCCACAATGGGGCTCAGTATGGTACAATTAATTCCCATAAATCGGCGATATCTTTAATATTAGGATCATCATATCTTAGCGATGAGAGTGTTAAAAGGTTTATGAGAGGAGTTTTTCATCTTCGGCCAACTGCCCCTAAATATAATCTTACGTGGGATCCGAATGTAGTTTTGAATCATTTAGCTAAGTTATGGCCCAACCAATCGCTTACCTTAGAAAATCTAACAAAAAAGTTATCAACGTTATTAGCGCTCGTGACTGCACACCGAGTTCAAACCTTATCCTTGATTAAATTGAGTAATATTAATATCATTGAAAATACAGACATCTATATTAAAATTAATGACCGTATAAAAACATCTCGTTTAAACACACAACAACCAATATTGAAACTGCCTTTTTTCCACGAAAATCTCCGTATATGTCCGGCTACTTGTTTAATTTCGTATATTCAAAAAACAAGTGCTTTGCGTTCATCAGATAACGATAATTTATTTATAAGTTATAGAAAACCGTATCTAAAAATATCATCCCAACGACTAAGTCAGTGGATTAAAGATACTTTAAAAAATAGCGGAATAGATACTGATGTTTTCACCGCGCATAGTACTCGGCATGCAGCCACTTCCAAAGCTAACACACTAGGTGTGAGCCTTGACTTGATTCGTAAAACGGCTGGTTGGAGTCAATCATCTTCAGTTTTTGCGAAATTCTATAATCGGGAAATTGTAATCGACAATCATCAATTTTCCCAGGCCATTCTAACTAATAAGTCAAACTAATACGAGTTATTATTGATTGTTATTATTTAGGTATATTCAATGGATAAGTGTAAATAATAATAATAATAATAAAACAAACTTATTTTTCTTCACAATTTAGTTTTATTTTCTGAACATCGTACAATATGTAAACAATCGCTAAGAATGAAGCTGTGAAATATAATTAATGATCAAACGAACTTACCTGTACGTGAAGTTCGATCATAATTATATGATCAGCTTCATTCGACGCGATTAATAATATCCCTCCCAATAATGAAATTCATTCATATCCCACCCAAAATTGTGAAAGAAAGAAAAAATAGCTATAAACATAATGAACCCGGCCGTCGGGATCGTGGGGTGGCTAGGATAAAAGTGTTACCAGTAGGGGTTTTCTTTTTCTACCTTCTATGAACATCCGTGCAAGGCTGAAACGTGGGAGCTCAAGTACAATATGTAAACAATCGCGTCGAATGAAGCTGATCATATAATTATGATCGAACTTCACGTACAGGTAAGTTCGTTTGATCATTAATTATGTAGATCATATTATCTTTTTAGATTATGTACATATTAGAAAATCTATTAGGAATACGTGCCCCTTTATTAGTAATAAAAACTGTCCCTCCCTATTAAATAGAGTGCTCTATGATATGCCATATTGATCTAGCGTCTTGCTTCACATTAAAATTTTATTTTCGTCGCATATTACCTTCTTAATTGACTGGAAGAGGAGTTATTATTTTCACTGTGTAGGTATATGTATATTTTCGGCAACCAATTTCAGTATTAAAACTTCTTGAAGACAGTGAAAAACACCAAGATTATTAGAAAAATATTGTTCTGAATAACGTAATAATCCACTTCTATGATGTTGTTAGACTTTTTAAACTAGCACTGTACCTACAAAATGATTTTTTTGGCCATTTTGTTCACAGTCAAGTTTCATCACCTTAAATAAAATAAATCCCCCAAACGTCGATAAATAGTGCCCTCAATAAAATCCAACGTGCGCTCCGGTCCATCAGTTAGAATAGTTGCACGTGGGACGTTACAATCGATCAGCCACTCGCTAGCACTAATCGATTCGCATGACGATCCCGATCGACGGAGAGTAATGGTTATGGTTGCGGCCGCGTTCAAAAATATATTTATATAGATAAATAACACCGAGAAACTTGGTGGGAATCGAACTCAAGACCTATTGGATAGTGGCCAGGGTGTCTGACCACTAGACCAACAGGTCCGTTAAATATTACCAACTTCTAGAGCTTTCCTGTCTCCTAACTAATGCAACAGCCCCAAGCTGGGTGCTCTAAATTACAAGTAGGTAAGTACCTGGGGTGCAGATTACACCATGTTTGATTTTAACCCAGCCTGACGCGGCGTTCAGCGTTCAACTTTGTAGTCGGTGGTGCAAGTTATAAGCGAGAGCTCGACAGCTAAAGATGAAAACATGTATTTACCATTGTCATTTTTTATGTAGAGCACTCTATTTAGAGAAGCTCAGAGCCACACAACATAACGAGCTATGGAGAGAGCTATCGGAGTTATTTTGCGCAATAAACTCCGGAATGAGGAGATTACCCGAAGATCTAAAGTCACCGACATAGCTCTCAGAGTCTGCAAGTTAAAGTGGCATCAGCAGAGACCAAAAAAATTTGTACTTGATAATTCCTAACCATCTCCCACCCACCCGTGGAGAGTCCGTGTAAGAATATCACCCTTCCATCGGCTCCCGTCCCGTGTCCGTAAAAGTCCGACTAAGGGATAACAAAAAAAAAACGGACAACAGCGTCTTTTTATTGGATTACCTTCCACCTATTAAGCCATCCTCCCTTTTAAGGGGGAGGCCTTTGTCCAGCAGTGGAAATTTTTGGAGACATTCACGATTTTAGTAACCAATTTTCGTTTTCGATTTTTACACAAGCTTTAAAGATTTTCAGTGACTTGCTCCCTGTCAATTTCAGTGAAACCCGTTTCCCGCTACCGTTTGTGACTTTCACTGTAACTGAACCCGATCGTTGATAAATTCTATCAATAACAGGGGCGGGAGACGTCGGGCGCCTTCAATAGTGTTTACCTTTAGCGCTTAGTTAACGCCTCTCTTACGGTTTTGTCATGGTTGCCGCCTATCATGGGACCTGACGGCTCTCACATCGTACACTCGGAACTTTGAACGCTCTGCGATGTTATATGGCAGGTTTTCAGCAACTAGAGACTGGGATCTAAAATGTTTTCAGCATTGAACTCAAACCTTTTTAAAATTTAGAGCTAAACTAGTTTATGATAAATAGACAACGGGTTTTCTCACAAAAAAAAACTGACATTTGAATCATGCATTGTCTTTATTTTTATATAGTACAAGAATTTTTAAGCGGTTTGCACCATCAGTTAGATGATTATTCACTGAAGGTTTCATCATCATCAGCCGGAAGACGTCCACTGCTGAACAAAGGCCCTAGAACGCTACAATGAACGACAGCTAGCCACACACCCCCTTCCCTCTAATATGGTTGAGGGGAGTGATGGCTGCTGCTCGAGTCAACTCGTGCGCGGGTGCTGCTTGGGGGGACTGGTCCGACTTCTATCCATTTGGCCTTTTAGTTTGTCTTAATTTATTGTTTTCTTCTTTTCTCCCTTGCTTTATGTTTCGAATGGCAGGACACAATATCGCTAATGTCGATTCATTTGTAACAAAACAATGTTTAAAAAAAAAAAAGTGAAAAAATGACAAGCCCGCTGAGTTTCTTGCCGGATCTTCTCAGTTGAGGCCGCGTTGTGATCCGGTGGTAGCTTCTAAAAAATGACGATTCAAAAGTGCTAGCGTTAAGCCTATTTGAAATAAAGATTTTTGAGTTTGAGTTTGAGTTTGAGTTTGATAATGTCGTTAGCCCACCTAGTGGGAGGGCTACCTATACTGCGTCTTTCGGGTCGTGGTCGACATTCGAGAACCTTTCCTCCACATTGGTTATCGGTTCTTCTCGCGATATGGCCTGCACATTGTCACTTCAACTTGCAAATCTTGAGAGAGAATAATTTCGTTAGTTATACTCTAATGATAAAACATCACGATCCCAAAACTAACCAACGTCTTACCCAATCATCACTACTTCTCTAAACACCATAAGCAGTTACTTAAGTAATCAAAACACAATAGGAAGATCGATAAATCCGTGCGCCAATGTTGATGGCGGTAGATAAATATAGTTTGGACCCGTCGTGAACTATCACGAGGCGGATAACTCACGGCGTTGCGCGTTGGTGCGCGTACGCATGACATTTCCATTCGGCGCGGTCTGATCCGCAGACACGCCCGGTTCACCTGCTCGCTCGTTAAATATTCGCGATCGAAATGGGTTACCGAGTGACTATTTTATAGCGGATCGGCTTACATTGCCTTAAGGTAATAGAAAGGATTTCTGTTGAATATTATAAGTTATAAGCAGAAAAAGGATATTCGATAACGGTATTTTGGACATAGTGTAGATTTGTATACGGAATCTTTACTGAGGGATGAGATAATGCCTCATTAGCAGATTCTGAGTGTAGCAAGGTTCACAAGGGAAAATAAATGTCTTTCGTGGTATGGATGATGATGCCTTGCTGATTACCTTCAATAAACTGGCAACACACTAAACCTGGTATTTTATGTATTGCTATATTTTTTCTTTTACCTGAATAGTATGTCAAGGTGGTTTGTGTCTTGCCTGACGGTGCACTGCTTAGCAGCAGAAGTTAAATGTTAGCCACTGTGATTTTGGATCGGTCATGGTCGCTATCGAAATGTTTTTGCTTGTGGCTGCTTTGTGTGGCGGGTCACCCTCTTCCCTCCAATATGGTTGAGGGTAGTGATGGCTGCTGCTCGAGTCAACTCGTGCGCGGGTGCTGCGCGCGGTGGACTGGTCCGACTACTACCCCTTTGGCCTTTGAGTTAGTTGTATTTACCTCATATTTTTTTTCTCTCTCTTATTTCATCTTTTGACAGGACCGCAGGACACACTGTCGCTGATGCTAATCTAATTATAACAAGGCAAACACAGTTTAAAAAAATGTGAAAAAGAAAATGACAAGCCCGCTGAGTTTCTTGCCATATCTTCTCAGTTGATGTTGTTGTTGGATGTTGTGATCCGGTGGTAGATAAAAAAAAGACCGTTCGTTCAAAAGGTCTAGCCTATTTGAAATAAATAATTTGAATTAAACAGAATGCACTGCGCATTATTGCAATACGCGAAATTAACCCTTATTTAGTTATTTTCGGGAAATTAAAATGACAGGTGCCGAATACAGCGCGCACAGGATGCTGAATAATATTGTGTTAATATTTCAATAAAATATTATAATTCACAAATATATTAAATTTTCGGATCTTGTGTGTGATATCTGTGTTTGTCCACTTCAAATATCACATTTTTTAGTCGTAATCGTGGACTATCATCGAAGGGTAGTTTTTGTTTTTATACGAGTACAATGACTGATTAATACTGGTTCTGTGTAACGGTCCTACGCGCATCAAAAACGTGCTACAGCCGCGCTGCTGTCACGCTGCAGATTTGAACTCACCCTTAGATCAAAGCTTAACATTAGAAGGTATGGTGTCAGATGAAATAATCTCGTTAGGATTGCGTGTCTAGTACACCGCTAGTACGATTACTAGGTCAAAATTTATGAACGAATAATCATTTTTAACACAATTTCACGCCACTTATTCCGTCCCGTGGAACCGTGCCGCTAACTCATTCAACGGAGCCACATCGATCCCTAACCCGAAACTCAAAGTCAATCAATCTCGCCGCTCTAACAATCTTGTCTTGTGTGATTACGCCGACGCGGGGCTAATAAGACGGCTGGGAGGGCCGAGGCACCTGTGGATGGCGACTTGTTGCTCCAAGCCCGGATGGAAGATATTTTGACTGAAGGTTGTAAAATCTTTGGGGGTGAAATGGCTAGAAAGACCAAAGATATTTTCCTCGTTTTGAGTGGATATGCCTACACTGTCCTACTACTGGGCAAAAGCCTCTCTTCTATTTTTACATAGGTTACATTTTCCTGAAATAAATCATCTTGCTGGAAATCACGGAACGGCGTGAGCAAAGAAAATGTACTTATATGGAATCGAATTAAAATCAAGTGGAATAGAGGACTTCATAAATGACAATAGATTAGCAAGCTACTCTGTGATAATATTAATTTAAATTTCATATTCACGTTAAGGGCAGCGGCACACCGAACGCAACCACTAATAAGTACAGGACAGAATAATGAAATCGGCCGCGCGGCGTGCTGGTAGATGATTATCGTCAATTTTGCAATATAATTTATAGCGGGTAAACGTTCTAAGGAGCACTCGCTGGGATGTGTACGCGCCGATAAAAGTTGCTATTATCTTACGCAGGGTGCACACAGCCGGAGTTACAATTTCGATCAAGTGACTAATTACTGGTAAAGCAACCAAATATTGTAAACCAACTAGTCTTTTAATCTGCCAATCTTTATAATTACATATGACTATAAAAAAAAGACTTGTAAATTTTAAAGATTTCGGCAGACAGCGGACGGGACGGCGACGCAACGTGAAGAATTTTAATGTACTAGTTAATATAATAATAATAATAATATCTTGGGACAATCCACACACGGTCATCCGATCCCAAACTAGGCAGAGCCTGTACTATGGAAACCAGACAACTGATACTAATACTTATATACTTTTTTTTTGTAAATACATACTTAAATAGATAAACAACACCCAGACACTTGGCGGGAATCGAACCCACGACCCATCGGTTAGCAGGCAGGGTGTCTGACCACTAGACCAACGGGCCCGTCTAATAATATATTAATATGGTGTGTGTACGTGGTGCAATGGGAAACCGCTTGTTTTGCAAACTGGCTAGGACAATGCAGGCCGACTACCTGATTGTCTGTAAAGTCCATCCATGCGTCGGACGGGCATGTAAGAAGTCGGTCCTGTGCCTAACCTCTCCCCCGGCCGTGTCGGTCTTTCATCCCTTCGGATTGTGAGACGTATAAAGGAAGAGAGTGCACTTGTATCTAGTCAAGCACTTGTGCACTATAATATCTCCCGCGTAGATGGCTAATCTTGTGAAAGATTGGCCGCTGTGGTCATATCGGCCAGGAGGACATTATTATTATTATCACTCTTACACGCTTATAGTTTAAGATATATATATATATATATATATATATATATATATATATATATATATATATTGTGATATTGTTTTTTATTATATAATTGAAAAAAGACAAGCCCGCTGAGTTTCTTGCCGAATCTTTTCAGTGGAGGCCGCGTTACGATCCGGTGGTAGTTGTAAAAAATGACAATGTGTAAGAGCCCCCGTGAGGCCTATGTAATAAGGAATTTTGAATTTTGCATTTTTTTAAATTATATAATATGTCACACAGAGCCGTCAAGCGCGACCAGCCGCGTCACGTCTCCCCCTCGTCCAACGGCAATACAACAGACACGTCGAGTCCAACGTAAAGCCAGTATAGCAAAGGATAGATCATGTCACATCCGCTTACGCGGTTTTTTTTCGCTAACGCAAACAGCACAGCTTTCACGCCTGAATCGCTCAATATCTTTCGAAATGCCGGCGTCCTGCTAGCGTCGCGGCGTCGTCCCTTCCCGTCCGCTGTCTGCCGAAACCTTAAACATTTTTTTACATTATACCTATTTGATATAGAATTAGAATCGTAAGTAGTATCATATTTGATGATGGTAAAGCGTGTTAGCTTATTAATGACATAAGTACTTGTATCCAAGAAATCGCTGTTCGGACGTTTGTGATTGCGGCAATTAAAGTCATATCCTTTCTTTCCTCTTTCGTAAAATAAGTTTATTTAAACTTAAAAGACTATTTAGTTTCGTTAAATGATGTTAATATTCGATTCGAACTTCTTTGATCTTATTAAAAAATATGCATATTATAGTACAGAATATTGCATAATTCTAGAATTAAATCTTCAAACTTCCATGTCACTTCATAGTTCAACATGTTGGCTGAAAAGCGATTAGGTACCTGTTAAAGAATTATCAATTTTCAACGACTCAGAATTAACAGACGTTAGAGCCAAGTACGTAATACCTCAATGGTTGAGTTAGCTCTTATAACATTTTGGAGTCACATCTTAATAAACTTTTGTTTCTAGCACCAAATTTTGGTACAATATTCCTTTTTTTTTAATATACTTATAAGATTTTTTAAACTTAAAATAATAAATGCATTTAAATAAAAAAGATACAAAACTAAAATAAATTATGACAAATTCTTGTCAGTAAAAAAAAAAAACGGCGATATTATAATTCTTAAAAGAAAAATCTCCGCTGTGTATGTTCACAGCCCTAGCCATCTTTACCCTTATTCTCGGTGCACAGTAAGGTTGTCCATTACAGCGGACATGGTAAGGTGCGTCTTATCGTTAATTACCGGCCGGTGTTACCGGTCACCGATTACCGCCGTGATTTACCGGCGCGCCCGACATCCGAGAGGTTTACCGATTTCAATTACACAACAACTATGCACGCATGAGACACTTAGGAGCGATTACTAGTTCATCTTGTATAGTTATAAATTTTGTCACTGATAGTGTCCGCTAGAGCTGATGTGAATATCATCTATACTGCACTGCACCAGAAATAGAAACTGCCTTTAGCTAACAAAATTTTCATTAATTACTTGTTAAACTCTGCTCCAAACAGACCAAAAATATTTTTGTACCTAGTACAAAACTAATTTCATGTTGCTATAGTATACAACTGCCTATGATAAAATTACTGATTAGGACTAGTCTATTTAATTTCATTTAATGTTCTTAATAATTGTTCTTGTTATGTATATTCACCGATGTCTCTAACTGTTAACCGATTTTCTTTTTTTTCTTTTATTCGGTATGGTTTACTTCTAATTTGATCCCATTGTCACCCAGTCTGGATCTGATGATGGGATCCCAGGGATGGCAACCCTAAAATTTTATAGGCACTTAATACGTTTTGTATGAAAATATCACTAAAAAGTGTATAAAGTACCTAAGCTAAATAGACATAGTAGAAACGCCAATACCAACTTCAATAAAATTTAAATTATCTTTTACTTTTTAGTGTCATTTAAGTCAGTTTAATTTTTTTAAATATTATTTTTCAATTTAAAATATACAGTGGAACATAAAACCTTGCCTTTATTTGGAGTCTTAAAAATGATGATTGTTTTTGTATGAAAAGAAAATCTAAAAGCCAACTATGTCCTTTAATCTCTTTGACTGTGCATAAATATAGGTATAATACTTAGAAAATAAATCACCATACGGACAAAAATATCAATACCAAAAATCAAAAATTCATGAATAAAAAATAACTACTTCAATCAATCTAGTATAAATGTCGACTTGTCAGTGAAGATCATTGGCATAATCCAAAAATAAAGCCAGCTTGCCTTGAAGCGTAATCAGTCGTGATCACCAACCAACGGGTAATCTAAAACTGATCGTCCATCGCTTTCATGACGGCCTATTCAACGGCCAAATCTCGGATATAAAGGAAGCTATTGTCTTCCAAAAAGATGGCATTGGGATCTTTTAGGCGCGGAGATGGGCAACGGAGTTTGATTGACTTTTTAATAAATTGCTTTTTTTTTTTTGATTTTGCATTTTTTTTTACTAATTTACAAATATGGTGCGTGCTTTATAGTTAGTCATTGTTTTTATATTAATGATTCAACATTTTTGTAAAATCATCGAAATAATTATACGTTGCCTATTTTTACATATCAATATACTACTAATAAAATTACCACGACATACATATTATGTACCTGTAAGTTATAGTATTAGATCTTTGGACGGCAGCATACATGGACTGCCCTTAATATATTCAAAGTCCGACTCATAATGTATGTGTTCTCTGAAGTCAATGTAAAGGAAAGTAAAATATGAAGAAACTTGAAGCTTGGCATGCAGTGCATATTTCAAGAATACTGACTCAGCCTGCCCTATCATGGAGACCTTTCTAATATAATATTGCGACGGTCTGTTAGAAGGCTTTGTGATTGACACAAATTTAAACCGACATGTTCTTGAACTCGGATAAGGTAAGAGATAGTTAATTTGTATTCGGAAAACATTAAATACATAAACTGTTAAAGTTAAGGGGGCAAAGTGTTTCAAGATTAAACTGTTGACAGTCGTGATAAAATTTGAATACATACATATTTACATACTAGCTGACCCACGCAGCTCCGCATGCGCTATTTTTTACGTTAACTAACCTTTTAATAACAGACATTCGCATCGAATACAATCATAACCTCCTTTTTTATAGTCTGTTAAAAACTGGGACCCAGTTTTTACTTGCTCTCCGAAGCACGGACCCGTTTAGTTCAAATGGCGTTAAACGGTCACCCATCTATTTAATGACCTTACCTAACGTTGCTTAACCCGATCGTTTACAAAACCTTGATAACAACTCTCTATGAGTGTTCCCTTACTAATATTTCCTATATTATAAAGAAAAATTGATAAAATTGATAAAAGCGTATAACCAAGTACCCATTTTGACTTTAATCCCCTCTCCCAAAAGAACCGTGCTAGATTACGGGATAAAAAGTATCCTATGTCCTACCTCGTAGTAAGAGCTCAAATCATGCCAAGTTTCATTTGAATCCATTCAGTAGTTTCGGCGTGATGCTCAGCCGTGATACAGACAGACAGACAGACAGACAGACAAAAATTTTAAAAATTAAATTTTCGGCCTCAGTATCGGTTATAGAATGCCCTCCAAATATAATTTTCAAAATATCTTCAATGTACAGAATTGGACCTGTTACAGTTTTATTATAAGTATAGATAATAGTTGATAGTAAATGGCTTTCAATAAGTTAGTAAACTCAGTTTGATTCGTCAAGTAATACAAATATAAGTTGCCTTGGGGAGTTTAATAGGAAAAGCAACGTCATCATCTCTATATGCGTTCTTAGCTGAATCGATTACAATTATTCACAATATTAAGTTCATACCAGTATTCGAAGTTGATACTGTCACAAATTCGACAGTATGATCGTAATGATAAACATTTTATGCCGACATGATTGATTTTCAAGGTGAAATAACGAGTTCCACGACACCTAGCACAAAAGGTCACCGTAGTTTGAACACTAATTAGAATAGACCACCAATTATACATCCGTAATAAGTTTACTATCTATAATTAATACAAAACTATGGTCATTTGTGTCATGGAAAAATAATATTACTATAAACAATTATAACTGTCATTTATGAAAAAAATGTGTGTTATTGGCACCAGTTATTTATTTGTATACATGAATGTAAAGAACCCACTTAGTCTTTTTAATGGTTACCTATTTTATAGTTTAAAAACTATAATAATATTATTGTTATTTGTAATAATTATTTTAACTAATAGTTATTTTAACTATAATAATATTATTGTTATTTATTTTTAATACCTAATTGATATTAATTTAATATACATTTATTATAGAACGAGTTGTGGCTCATTAGCTTAGCAAAACATGTTTTGACATTGTAATATTTTTTGACAGTTTTTATAAATTAGTTTCTATTTGGGCACTATTGTATTAATATACGTGTTGGAGAGCAGAAGTAATTATTAGGAAATAAAAATCGTTTCTTAGGTGTTCATAAAGTGCTGTGTAATGGCAAAGCGAATTGAATGAATAAAAAGAAATGTAATTACCTTACTAGCTAATTGCATGCATTACAAATTATTAAATTATTATGCTTATCCTTGATATTACAATTACTTATGTAATTAATATAATTATTTAAATAGGGATTCCCAGATAATACGATTAATAGCTTTAAAAAGAAACTAGTATTTATCTCCTAAGTTATCAACACTCGCGTCGCGGAGACCGTCGTGAGCTAATCGTATAAATCTATTACGATCGATGATACTATGATATCGATCCTAAGTTGATTGTTTTTGAATCGTACTGTCATCGATGAAGTAATTTGAAACAAATGCTGATCGTCATCATACAATATTATCGGGACTCGATAAATCCAAAGTAGTGGAGAGCTGTACTGTTGTGCTTTTTTGGCTTTTCAACAAGACAGTGAATTGAATCATCATCATCAACAGTCGAAAGGCCACTGCTGAAAGAAGGCCTCCCCCTTAATGGGAGGTGCTGCCATAATCCCTACACTTGGCAGGCGTCTTGGTGAGCGCAGTATATAGGGTTACAGGAAAAGTCGTGCTAGATCCGTTAAGGGCGTGGAGTACCCATCATTTCTGACTTATTTCACTATGAAACACCCCACCCTAAACTTAACCCTTTTCGAGATTTTCAACTTTAAATTTTTTATTGAAAATTGCCGATTTTTAGGCTATTAAATTTTATTTTGTTTAAGTTAAGTTTAAGTTTTTTTTTTTTTTTACTTTTTTTTATTTTGGTTAAGTTTAGGGTGGGGTGTTTCATAGTGAAATAAGTCAGAAATGATGGGTACTCCACGCCCTCAACGGATCTAGCACGACTTTTCCTGTAACCCTGTATAATGTAGTAGGTAATCCAATAGAAAGACGCTACTGCCCGTCTTCTTGTATTCCCTTGGTCGCGTCTTAAGAACACCCAGTGGGAGGAGACGGGAGCATGCTATTTCTTACTCGCACACCCCACGGGTAAATAACGCCATACGGACAGGTATATAGCTACAATAAGACTCCACAAGGCGCGATCGAGTTTATACTTAGTCGATTTTCCTTAAAAAAGCTATCTTAGGTAATGCCAATTCTACGATCAGTTCTGAGAGGCCGTTATAATGTAACAGAGAACACAGCCTTCGACACAGTCATCCCGGAGCATTTTGTGCGCGCGCGCAGAGCAGTCGCACGGATATTGCCCGCTACAGATAATAAATAAACACTCATCGCTCACATCGTGCAGGCTCTACGCACGTTAGAAAGGGACAGAGACATGTTTATGCGTATCGGAACGCCCACACGCGCCGGCGCATATTTCGCGACAGTTTTTGCACTAATATAGGGAAAATGTTGGTCTGTCGGTGACTTTATTTACTGTTATAGGAATGGACGGATATTTTATGTCTGATTTTTATGTAAATGGTTAATATTTTATACTGCTGAGCTTACTCATTATGTGACATAAGTATCCTTTTAAGGTTGGTTAAAATGTAACTTAAGTTTCTGGATTATCTTAACACACTTTACGCTTTACCTGTATTTATATTATTTTTGCAATTTTAACTAAACCTTATCTCTGAATACTTTTTGGATACCTAAACCTTCATTCAGTGACCAATATTTTTAAAAGCGTTAGACATTATCTATGTATAAGTATAACATTTATGATCTGATTTATGTTTATTCACTACATATGTATATCAGCCCATGATGATACATTATGTAGGATCATAAAAATAACTTTATTTAAAGTATAAATATACATATTTAGGTGTAAATATTCTTAACACGTGGGCAAGTTTTCAATTATCGTTCAACGATATAGGATATACCTAGCAATCACAAAATCTCCACGTTTTGACGACAACTGCTGATCATAAACCAACCAGTTGACGTCTTTGTACTCAGCTTCCATTGGTCCATTCATCCGACGTGTCCGTCGATAAACCACGTCACTTCTGTTGAATGGGCGTCTAACTACAATATTAGGACCTCGGAACGCTATAAAATCAAAATCCTTTCATGCCGTGTAAAGAAACTGCATACGTTACTCCCACGTTTTAGTTGTAAGATGTCATTGTGATGGTCCCAGTGGCGGCGAGGAGCGAGGATTATATAGTTTCGTTTTTGAAAATTACTATTACCTAAGATATTGCTTGTAAACTTATGTTTGGTAGTACTTAACTAAAAGTATAATAACCCTCGACAGAAAAACACGATCAGCTCTGATACAAATTATTCGCAAGAAAAAAAAAACAAATTTAGTACCTACAGCAATACTAATTTGATTCATTGCATATTTTTTACGACCTTCGTTTTTGAGTGGTCATTAACACGAAAAGTCGTATTAGTTAATTAATTTTTCTTTCAGAACATTCACAATTAATTTCCCAAAGATCGAAGAATCCCCAATTTTTATTTGGATAACTTGGCGTAGGTACGTTTCTTCCATGACAAAAAAAATGTTAATGAATAAATTTGATTAAATCTGTTGGTACACCTTCAAGCTAATAAAATTTTAAAAAACCACGTCTCCACCATTGATTATCATAAATACCTATATCAAGTATTTCCTCGCTGTCAGTGGCACCGTACCTCAGACCCTCCAGTATATAACTCAGGCGCAGTGCGGCTCACAAGCGCCTTGATGGCGCTAATAAAATGTGAAGCTCACGACAATGGGACCAGCCCTCCTACTACGCGCGTCAGCCGGACATGTCACCCGTCGCACTGGCGATGGCGGGAACACTGACCGTCATAGAATATCTAATATTTACCATTATTATATTAAACTGACAATTGAGTTAAGTATGAATTCTTCTGCTATCTCAGAGCTTTGCTTTATATTGGAAATATTATTTGCCTAGAATTACCATATCCTAGATTTACCATAATGTGTAATCAGAATCTTTGTCTGTCTGTAGTTTCACTGTCACTGCTAACATCGGATTTTCTAGTAAATGTTTCGTCACTGTTGAAGAGGCAGCGGTGTCTGTATCTCGGCTGAGCATCACGCCGTAACTACTGGATGGATTGAAACGAAACTTGGCATGATTTGAGTTAATACTCCGAGGTAGGACATAGGATACTTTTTAACCCGACATTCGGCACGGTTCCCTTGGGAGAGGGGACTAAAGTCAAAATGTGTACTTGGTTATACGCTTGCTCCGATTTTAACAATTTTTCATTATAATAAATATTTGTAAGGGAACACTCATAGACAGTTGTTAACAATGTTTGGAAATAGATCAGGTTAAGCAACGTTAGGTAAGGTCATAAAATAGATGTGTGACCGTTTAACGCCATTTGAATTAAACGTCTCCGTGCTTCGGAGGGCAAGTACAAAGTGGGTCCAAGTTTTTAACCGACTTTAAAAAAAGGAGGTTTTGTATTCTATGCGAATGTATATTATTGAAAGTTTAATTAACGTAAACACAGCGCGGGCGGAGCTGCGTGGATCAGCTAGTTTTAGAAAGAAACAAAAGATATAAGTAAGTAGTTGGAATGTTGTTAAATATATTTTAGTTGGTTAAGTTTAGGTTTTTATTACTACGAGATTTTTTAACGAGAATACATATCATATTATTAAGCAGTTCATCTACATAACAGTACTTTATAAGTCAGGAATTTGTGAGATCATTTTATTATAGCATTTAAATTTCCATGTCCATTTTAAGTTTCGAAATTGGCATTGATCAAAAATCGTCGGAAACCAATAAAAACATCCTACATAAAGTTTAATTTATCCTATGCTGATATATGAGCTTACTTTATGGCTTTCACAAGTGACAGATGTTCATTTAGGGCTGCTAAGCCAACGATTCATAATTATATAGGTGCAGGTCCAAAAGATAAAATCGATTGTTATATTATAAGCTGTCCCTACTGTAATTTTGACCTTTAGTTAAAATGCCAGGGCAGGCAGAGAACATAGTTAAAGTCTTGATGATGATACTGATACTAAACCACCAGCTCTCTTCTTTTACATTTTTTTTAAATGACGGAGACTTACCCCAGACTAAACTTGATATTAAAGGAAGTACAGTCTAACCAGCAGTATTGGTAGTTGACAAACAGGGATTCAATCCAATCCAATCTCTCAATAGATGAATAAAAATGCAAATTGAACAAGATACAATGAAAAAATTGTTTCATTACTGCCATGTCCTTTCGATAATCATTTTGAAATAAAACAATAAATTTAGTAGAAAAAAATGGAAAACACAAACACAGCCCTGTCTCGCTAATTAAGTTTCGTCAGATCGGATGTGCCGGCAGAGCCCACGCATACGCGAACCGATACCATGCGTAGGCGCAGTGTTAAAAAAATCATTCATAAGCTTCGGGACTACTACGAGATGATCATTGTGACTCACGACAGGCCATTTAGTGTCTCTTTGTCTTGTAAATTGATAGTAGTGAATGTTTACTTTTGTATTATTATGTAGACGCCTAATAATTGGTTACGTTGATAACTTATTTTGGGGCAATGTTTCGGTTTGCTTTGCATGACGTAACTTGCTTTATCGGATAGCGTAATATTATTGCGAAAATAGTAATTTTATAACGTATTGAACTTTCAAGAGAGAGTAAGTTCTTGGCCTAAAAATTTGTCTGAGTTGATCCAGGAATATGTATATCTAAATTTTTAAGGACACAAATATGTTTATTTGAATACAGATTTGCCAGCTTTTTGAATCATTCAATCAACGATGTTGTTGATGTGTGTAGTATCCCACAATGTGGCACAACGTTACTCTAGCATAAATCTGGCTAAAGGTCCGATGTCGTGTATCTCGGACTTGTCTATTAAAATTTACTAATCACTTAATAATATTCCACTCGACTGAGGATGAGAATTCATTTCTTTGCGATCAACAGCCACACTAGGGCCCAATGAAGTTAATAATTACAATTTGCCCCATGCAAAAGAAAGAAGTTCTTGTTCTTTTAGTCTAAGTCCACTTCATATATTAAACGATACACCACCCTAATGTATCAGTTACAAGGCTAAAGAGGGAATCTGTTGCAATTTCCCTGACGTTATAAAATTACCTCCGCATAACCGATGAACGGAGCGACAGGGTCTAATAAGACTAGCTAAATTATCAGCTGGTTTAAAAAAAAAACAAAATAGAGGACGTTGACGAAAGTTAATATTGCATTTTTTTCGGATTTAAGAATAGAATGTTCATTTTAGCATATTAACAGGTCAGAACCCAGTGGCAGAAGATTTGCTGTAAAATGGACTGGACGTAGTCTCTCAGTCGTCTGTACATTGACTCCTTATAGAGAACTGATGTCCTTAATTACTTGAAGAAAACTCTGTCGCTAAGAGTTTCCTTATTGGCTGAGGTCGGTTGTAAAGAACATTCTGAGTACTTTACCTTTTACCGTTTAGTTACTTGTATTTGTCACCAAAAGTAATCTCAAGAATGCTTGAGATTACTCTCGGTGACAAATACAAGTGATGAATGATGTCCACTGCTGAACAAAGGCCTCCCACTTAGAAGGGAGCCGTTGCCACAATCTCCTCACTTGGCAGGCGGCTTGGGATCGCAGTTTAGGTGGTAGGTAATCCAATAGAAAGAAGTTGCTGCCCGTTTTCTTGTTTTCCCTTAGTCGCCTCTTACGTACACCCAACGGGAGGATATGAGAGGGTGCTATTCGTACCCGGCCACCCCACGGGGAAGCTTCTCAAGCATTACATGCTTTAAATACTATTCCTTACGCAATTAGGTAGGGTTGACTACATTCTCTACTAATCTACACCGTTGATGTAGTACTGTAGTTTTAAGGGTCAGCTTTCCTTGGCCCTATTAATCTTCATCATCATCATCAGTCGAAAGACGTCCACTGCTGCGTAAAGGCCTCCACCACAATACCACACCTTAGAACCTTAGAACCACCTTAGAACGCCACAATGATGGACAGTTAGTCATTTTCAACCATCGGTTGCCCAGACCTAGCAAAGAGTTTAAATCAAATAAATTCCAAGAAAACATCAATGTCCTACATCAAGTACACACTACAGTTTGGATTATGAGTATAGGTTTCAAAATCCAAACTGTTTAGTGTGCCACCGATCGCTCTATATTTCCAAAATAATAATTACTCGGTGTATCGCGGCCGCGTCGAGTGCGGAGTTAGTTTACAATGCTTATCAGGGGAACAATGGCTGCGATAACATCTGCACAAGTGCAGTGTTTGGCCGGGAGGTCAGTGAACCGGCGTGCGCGCACTCCACCGCTAAACGCTTTCATTTAGATATTTCAAATTATCGGAATATTTTTTCCGTATTTTCAATCTCCAGGTAGTAATTGTTTTTTTTTCCTTATATTTATCTCACTGTTGGCGCGGGTCAATCGTGAGTTGTACAAGTGAAGTGCAGATCGCCTGGACTTAATGAAGTTTACAATATGAAATTGATCATATATGTGGAAAATACTGCGAAAGATGTAGACAAAGTTTGTTCCTTTTTTATTCTTCAACCACCCGAATTCGGTAGCTATCCCGCGCTCATGGCAAAATAATCTAGGCCAAAAACCCGTAAGTCGTAATAAAGTACCTATTCGT
The DNA here is from genome assembly GCA_911728495.1 of Furcula furcula. Classification (NCBI taxonomy): domain Eukaryota; kingdom Metazoa; phylum Arthropoda; class Insecta; order Lepidoptera; family Notodontidae; genus Furcula; species Furcula furcula. The sequence goes on along the minus strand of OU452247.1, from coordinate 28,178,638 downwards.
AATAATTTCCTTCACAATTATTTATTTATTTATTTTATCTTGGGAAGGGGCGCAGACTATTGCATTTTTCCGTTTCTTGCTTTTGCTTAATACTGCCGGAACAGATAGTGGTAGACCCCGGCCACCAGGATACCATCGCTTGTATACCTACTACTTGTAGTTTTACATTTATTTATTGTAGTTTCTGTGGTGCAGCGGTTATGTGTATAGGTGAACCTGAGGGCCACAAACTTGTTTAGTTGTTCCATACTGTACTGTTACTCTATTTTTTATTACGTAAGTTCTTAGTACACACGGCTACACATCACACATACAACACAGAGAATTGTTGGAACGGCCGCATGTCCTGTACATGCGGCCGTTCGCACGCACCGATTGGTATGAAATAACAACAACACTCGCATCCTCTCGCACGATTCGCAGTTCTACTTCTAATAGTTCAAAGTCCAAACAATCTAGGTCGAGGTGTCGCCGTGTGTACATCCTTGTGGTATAAAGAACATTTCACACTGATTCCGGTCAAGCTGTACCTACAAAGCGCAGCCTAGCTGAGGTCACCGCACATGTAACTCGCGTAACGCGACGGTTAATGTGTTAACTGCCTATAACTTTAAGTTTCCATTGTTCTTTGCAAATGAGGAAAGCGTTAATAACCAGCGCTATTTTTATTGCTATGGACCTGCAGGCATTATCTAAGGAACTCTAGCCCAATAAAATCCAGGCCAGAGAAAATAAATGAAAGAAAAATAATATCTCGTTTGTGATATTTTTATGTAACTTATTGATGAGATGACTACAACATGTTAAGCTATACGCTGCCTATTATTGCCTATTCTGGCAACACAGCGGCCTGTGTATCACAGTTTCTCGGTCAGCAATTTTTCGTTGGGTCATGCAATGGGTTTGAAGTATGTAATACGGTTTTGGTAGCGTCTAAATGACCGAATATTTGAACTTGGCCATATCGGTATCTTTCACGATTACTAGTGGATTAACTCGATTAGAAGAAATCCTAAAGTTAAACGCAGTAAGATTATCACTTTTTTTACCGAATCAACATTGACAGGCACTATTTTTCCCCAGCATTCGGCATTTACCCCTTGACAATAGCTATTTCAATGACGCTGAAATATAGAAAACTTGTGAATAATCCTAGCAGATCATCATCACCAGCCGGAAGACGTCCACTGCTGAACATAGGCCTCCCCCTTGGAACGCCACAATGAACGACAATTGGTGATTTGCATCCACCGGTTACCTGCGACTCGCACAATGTCGTCTGTCCACCTAGTGGGAGGCCTACCTACGCTGCGTCTTCCGGTTCGTGGTCGCCACTCGAGAACCTTTCTTCCCCAACGGTTATCGTTTCTTCGAGCGAAAACTAAGCGAGCGAGCGAATCCTAGCAGATAACCAACAAGTAATAGCAATATTGTAAGTCACCGTAAGGTGCTCAGATAGTGCTTTCAAATCTCAAAGAGCTTTTAAATGACGCTTTTAAAGTATTTTAATTCGTACTCACTCTTAATCTCATAAATTAATTTCAGTCGCGTTTCTCGAAGCGGAGATAATTTAAAGCCCCCTCAATACTCACTCGTCCTGGGTCCCAGTTAAAATCAATTCATTAGCGCCGGACCAATAAAAAGTGAGTGTGCCACCCGCCAGGACACATTAACAATTCAACAAGGTAGAAGAAAAAAAATTTGCAAAGACCACCTACTTGTCTTCGGAGTGCAGTATAAAAATCTGAATTCGTTCGACTTTATTGTATTGTATATACAATACGAAATACAGCAATAATACCTACTGCGAGTAAATAACACAGCGGCGTATTTTTGTACATATACCCGTGAGGTAAGAATAGCGCCCTCCCATCTCCTCGCGTTGGGTGTCCGTAAGAATAGCGCCCTCCCATCTCCTCGCGTTGGGTGTCCGTAAGAATAGCGCCCTCCCATCTCCTCGCGTTGGGTGTCCGTAAGAATAGCGCCCTCCCATCTCCTCGCGTTGGGTGTCCGTAAGAATAGCGCCCTCCCATCTCCTCGCGTTGGGTGTCCGTAAGAATAGCGCCCTCCCATCTCCTCGCGTTGGGTGTCCGTAAGAATAGCGCCCTCCCATCTCCTCGCGTTGGGTGTCCGTAAGAATAGCGCCCTCCCATCTCCTCGCGTTGGGTGTCCGTAAGAATAGCGCCCTCCCATCTCCTCGCGTTGGGTGTCCGTAAGAATAGCGCCCTCCCATCTCCTCGCGTTGGGTGTCCGTAAGAATAGCGCCCTCCCATCTCCTCGCGTTGGGTGTCCGTAAGAATAGCGCCCTCCCATCTCCTCGCGCTGGGTGTCCGTAAGAATAGCGCCCTCCCATCTCCTCGCGTTGGGTGTCCGTAAGAATAGCGCCCTCCCATCTCCTCGCGTTGGGTGTCCGTAAGAATAGCGCCCTCCCATCTCCTCGCGTTGGGTGTCCGTAAGAATAGCGCCCTCCCATCTCCTCGCGTTGGGTGTCCGTAAGAATAGCGCCCTCCCATCTCCTCGCGTTGGGTGTCCGTAAGAATAGCGCCCTCCCATCTCCTCGCGTTGGGTGTCCGTAAGAATAGCGCCCTCCCATCTCCTCGCGTTGGGTGTCCGTAAGAATAGCGCCCTCCCATCTCCTCGCGTTGGGTGTCCGTAAGAATAGCGCCCTCCCATCTCCTCGCGTTGGGTGTCCGTAAGAATAGCGCCCTCCCATCTCCTCGCGTTGGGTGTCCGTAAGAATAGCGCCCTCCCATCTCCTCGCGTTGGGTGTCCGTAAGAATAGCGCCCTCCCATCTCCTCGCGTTGGGTGTCCGTAAGAATAGCGCCCTCCCATCTCCTCGCGTTGGGTGTCCGTAAGAATAGCGCCCTCCCATCTCCTCGCGTTGGGTGTCCGTAAGAATAGCGCCCTCCCATCTCCTCGCGTTGGGTGTCCGTAAGAATAGCGCCCTCCCATCTCCTCGCGTTGGGTGTCCGTAAGAATAGCGCCCTCCCATCTCCTCGCGTTGGGTGTCCGTAAGAATAGCGCCCTCCCATCTCCTCGCGTTGGGTGTCCGTAAGAATAGCGCCCTCCCATCTCCTCGCGTTGGGTGTCCGTAAGAATAGCGCCCTCCCATCTCCTCGCGTTGGGTGTCCGTAAGAATAGCGCCCTCCCATCTCCTCGCGTTGGGTGTCCGTAAGAATAGCGCCCTCCCATCTCCTCGCGTTGGGTGTCCGTAAGAATAGCGCCCTCCCATCTCCTCGCGTTGGGTGTCCGTAAGAATAGCGCCCTCCCATCTCCTCGCGTTGGGTGTCCGTAAGAATAGCGCCCTCCCATCTCCTCGCGTTGGGTGTCCGTAAGAATAGCGCCCTCCCATCTCCTCGCGTTGGGTGTCCGTAAGAGGCGACCAAAGAAAAACCAGAAGACGTGCAGAAGCGTCTTTCTATTAGATTACCTACCACCTATACATGCGTTACCCAAGACGTAGATTTCCCCACGTAAAAAAAAAGGGCACTGGACGCCCTGGAAACGCGCACATCAATCGCCGTTATTTCTTCCTGTTATCTTTTAAGTCTTTAATTTTTCAAATTATTGGCGTACGGAAAATGTTGTCGAGTTCTATTATGAATGAAGAAACATGAGACGTTTTGTTCATCGCGTATTCCAAATTAACCTATAAGTTATGCTGGCCAATTAAATGTCTGCAACGATTGTGAACGAGCATTCCGATTATCTACCAAAGGTGTAGAGACGACATTGTAACTACAAACATTCTTTTTACTTTTAAATCAACTGGTATATACCGGCTTGGTTTTAAATTATCTACGTTAATTTAGATTTTATTATTTCTTAGAAAACTTTGAAAGTACGAAAAAGGCATGATAAGTGTTTAGATTTAATAATTTTGAATTGTTTGATACTATTTTTTTTCATTTAGGTACTACTTTAAACTTGAACTATGAACAAATAATATAATTAATCACTAATACATCGCCTTTTTTATATTCTGACATACAGATATGTCACCATGTCTCCGATTGGTAGCTATTGCGGTAGTTAAGAACCTTACCTACCGTAATTTCCTACATTATGTTTTTCGATCGATACTTTTACGTCAGCAGTTTTGGTTTGCTAAACACGTGTTTATATTGTACGGAGGATATTGGTGGATATTTTACGGAGGTACGTACCTCCGCACAATATCCTTGTACTCGAACGTTATAAAAGTATTTTTAATTGAATGAAAACAAGAAGACGATCAGCAGCGTCTTTTGTCAGCGGCTTACCTGCCACCTATACTGCGATTCCCAAGACGCTTGGCAAGCGTGGGGATTATTGCAACTCCTCCCTTCCAAGCCCTTGTTCAGCTGTGAACATCTTTCCGATGCTGATGATGAATTTATCTAACTGCAATCCCTACAGATAAGTTTTCTAGAGCGTACTCTACGATACAAATTACATACCTACTTTAAAACGTATAATTAAAATTCTTTTAGTAGCAATTCGTGTCCACCGAATTGAGTATCCGGAGACGCGAGACCCACCTTGATTTTCTTTTTCCCCGACGTCAGTCCGAAATGAAGTACCTCCGTCCATACGTTACTCCGGAAGTGGACAGCCCGAGTGAAATGGCCGCTACGTCGCTTCCGGCCACCCCCTAGGAGGCTTTAATTAAAGGCTGGTAAGGTTTTAACACGTCTCCACCTTTGAAGGCACCCGTCTACGACTGAATCGAGTGTTTTTTTTGGAGGGGTGAGATTAGGGACGAATGTTGCGCAAAGGGGTTGACCGGTTCATCTGTCTATGATTTTTTGGTTTCCAAGATTTTTTGTAGGTAGTGTTTTTTAAGGGTTTAAAATTAATAATAAGTTCGGGTTGTTTACTAAACGAGTAATTTACATGAAAGTACTATTTTAAATGTAAGATTAATTGTTTAGTTGAAGTTTTTGCTACATTTGTATGTGTAGAGGTAATTTTGGTATTTTCGAAAACATGTTTTTTTTTATCTTCATCCTCTTAAGACCACCAGAATGGGTTAGCAGTAATGGTATGTATGGAGAATAAATGTCATGTACAGTATCTATGAAACAGGATAATACCGTGGTCGGTGACAGGATAATAATACGGGCAGCAGCGTCTTTCTATTGGATTACCTACCACCTATACTGCGATCCCCAGCCGCCTGCCAAACGTGGGGATTATAGCAGCCCTTCCCTTCTAAGGGGGAGGCCTTTGTTCAGCAGTGGAAGTGTTTCGGATGCTGATGATGATTCATTGGAATCTAGTTAATTTGTTTTCTTTTGCCATTGTTGGGTGAACTAATAATTGATTTCTATTTACTGTTTGTTTCAGGTAAGCAGTGATTAATAAGATCCTACATATATTTTAGTAAGTGATTATTACTGTTTATCTGTACGCTGATAGAGCAAACTTTTGAAAGAATCATTTGTTTCAAAAATCCGCTATCATGTTTTCGAGATCAATTTTTGTACTTTAAAATGACTATTCTATTTTCTCGAAAGCTTCTAGCGCGGATTGTTTGCTTGTATTAAAATTATCGGAATAGCGGCGGTATAGGGCTTAGACCGCGACCGTGAATAAAATAAATGTTTCAATTTTTTTACGACATACTCTTATACTGCTTATAAACCTTCATTCCCTAAAATAAAGGTACAAATATTATACATATACCTACCAGATGACATAACAACGCGCGACATTTTGTTGAGGATAGTGCGATGATGTCTTCTACCACGGTCGCTCACCTCATACATACCTACCGCCTACGGTTCCGCGGCTCGATCCGTTAATAATTAATTATACAAGAAATACAGTTCAACACGACGAAATCCATAAAAAATGCTTCTTTATCTACAAATTTAATATAAATTTTATATAGACATAATGCTAACGGAAATGTCACATTTTTACAACACTTTGTTCGAGTCGGTTCGAGTCGTGACACGAAAAAAATGTAAAGTGACATTGATTCTTTTATTGTTTTAGTTTTTATGGCTTAATTATAATAGAATGGGCATTATGTTGATAAATGTGATAAAATGCTGCGTTTAGTGCGTACTTTTTTGTTGGAATTTCTTAATTTTGTATGTCAGCGTCAACCTGCGTAGGCGCAAGCCGCCTGCCTAACGTGTCGGTAGCGATTTTACAATCGCCTACATTCACACTGTCGTGTGGAGAACACCTCTTCGTTTTAGTCTTGTTGGTACCCAGTGGTAGCGATTTCAAGCGCGATAGCGATTGTTTAACTTATGATGAAAAACAATAATGTGTTCGCAATAAAAAAAAACCAGGTCTAATATCTGATATATCCGCATTTACTATCTAATTCAAACGTATACAACAGGTATGTGATAATATAAACCTTAGTGTAAATAATTGAATGTTTGTTATACTTTTTAGTTATTTTACAAAAGATATATAGTTATTACTTATGAATATGAATTTAATATTTTTATATAAGTATATAATAGAATAATTATAATAACAAACGCTACCGCCGTGGTAAAATACTGTTTATACAACGAATACAATAAGACCTCAAAGCTTATTTCCAATTAGTTATCATAATATTATATCTATCGCAAAAGCCATATCATAAAGTAATGCAAACCATTGTATTTTTTTGTACTTCTATTTCCTGTACTTTTTACTATCTAAAAGCGTTGCGTTAAAGACTGTTTATAAGGTATTCATGCTGCCTGCTGTTATTAAACTGCAAATGAGACACTTATTGAGTGCTGAGCTTTTAAGTTGCAACATAACCACTCGCACTGAGGCCCCACCCTGTCCACAGTGTACATATCTTTATCTACAATATTATTATTTTCACGTCAATTTGGACTCTGATATCACAAGTTCTGATTCAAATTTTATAATGCAATATACTCGACAATTTCATGTTATGGCGGTCGGGTAATGAAAGCGACGTGACTTATGTAGTTATTATCGTAAACTTCAAATTTTAATGATGGTATTTTTGTATCGCTGTTGACAAAATAACGCATATTATATACGGCGGAACCATGGTTTTATGGCAAATTACGTTTCCATACCTGACATTTAATATTTTTATTGCCATAAAAATATGAGGATTGAATCAATATTTTATACACTTACGCGCGATTATTGCTTGTACATACATAATAGTTTTAGTGTCGTGGTGTGTTTATATGGAAATTTTCTAAATTGCTTAATACAAATAAATATGAAAACTTTATGTTCGGGATCAAAGGTTAGCGAATTGGTCTATAATTCTTTGTCGTGTAATGGTTTATGTTAACCGTTGGGTTTGTCATGGTGGCATAATTAACCGATTTACAAGCAAATTGCCAGCGCCGCGCCAAGATTAGTCTTCGACATAGAGTAGTAGATAAAAAGATAATTTTAATTAAAGAATATCTATTACATGGTTTTTTTATACTACTAAGGTGGGAAGCAAGCGTACGGCTCGCCTGATGGTAAGCAGTCACCGCAGCCTACAGACGCTAGCAACAACAGAAGAATCACGAGTGGATTGCCGACCCTTAATTCATTTGATATTTTACCAGCTACAGTGCCCTTCACGTCGGAACACAGCAATGCTTACACATTGCTGCTTGGCGGCAGAATATCTGACACTGCGGAGGTACCTAACCGGGACGGTTCCTTGCACAAGGAAACGACCACTAAACTACTTTGCTTTTCTTTTCATGTATATTTTACCACTTGATTGCTAGCACGATAACTCTACGTAGTACCGGTGGCGTGTCAAATTGGCCAGCAATGTTTCAATGTTGACCTTATTTATGACTCTTAAGCCCAATATTTATTCTAGTTACTGAAGGGCCCTCTCGAGACGCTGGCGAGGTCCGAAGGGAATGCCCATAGCGTCAATTAAGGCCACCTGGGAGGGTTTTAGTGGGTAAAAATCGCATATAACCTCGCCGTCAACAAAAAAAAGTGCCGTTATTAATACCGAAGCAGAAGAAATGTCTAATATGCTGTAGTTTACAAATTACTTCTTTGAGTTAGGTTAGTAACACTTCAATCTTCGGAGTCGCTGGACGTTCGGGGTGTGGGCCCTAGGACGTCCAGTGGGTACGGCGGCGACTCCGAGGAGGACGGCGTACGGCGTTGGGGTTTTAGTGGGTAAGAATCCCACATACCCCGGTCGAGCCCCATAGCTCCCGGGGACCTTAGAAAGGTTTACCCCGCGTCAAAAAAAAAAAAAAATTAACACTTCAATGGTACTAGGATCTTGCAGAAATAAGCATATTGGAAAACATAGTTATTATTCTTCTCTAATTGTACACAAATACACAGACAATACAGTTATTCAAAGTAAAGGTTACAATGGGCGAGCTTAACTCAATATGTGAATACAAACATCCATATTCATTGGTTACTCATTAAAACTTTCGCGTTTCATTATTAAACTTTATTTTAATCGGGTATTAGCGCGATTTACCTTATTGGTACCCAATCCTATAAATAATTGTATGAAATTTTAACAAGCCTTATCAATTTACGGTCGAAATACCAACATGATCGCGTTATGACGTCACAATCGCGCAGATACGTCACCAACTAAATGTAATTGAAGTGTATTATTACGGCGGACGATGCGCGCCGGTGATACGCGATAGCGCATTATGACGTCATTCGTCCCGTCCGGCTTATCGGTGACGGGCAGCGGCAGGGACGCCCCGTCCGTCGTATTGACATCCTACACTTACCCCTCAATATGAATATATCAGAAAAAAATAATGTTAAAATAAATTAACTAGTGCTGAACTGCAGTCCCACCTGATGGAAAGCGGCGACGCAATCGAGGATGATAAAGCACACTAGCTTATTAAAAGCCTATTCACTCTAGTCTTGGAGACACCCACATTATAGTCGGGCGGGAAAACCGACGCAGGCAAACTGTTCCAGTCCTTAGCTGTCCTTATTATAAATGAGGAAGCAAATCTATAAATCAAGGAAGGGGGATGGTGAATTCAAGTCATGCAATTCCTGCGCACACTCTCTAAAATGCATCCTGTATAATATCGAGCGGATGTCTACTCTGCGCCTGTGCTCTAGGCTTTGTAAATTAGCCTCATGAAAAAATATTTAGGTCAATACTCTGCTACTTGGCTGCAGATGGACTTGATGGTTCCAATAAGAGGCAAGTGCTTTTACTCGAGGCTGAAGGTCAGGGGAGCTCAAGGGCTGTCGCTTAAAAGAGGGCTTTACCAACTACTCACAACGCGCCCCCACTGAGAAGGTTCAGCATGATACTCAGTAGCAGTAGGGTGATACTATCAAATCAAATCAAATTAATGCATAGGCCTCACGAGGGCACTTACATATTGTCAATTATTTAAAAATACCACCAGATCACAATGTAGCCTCTACTTAGAAGATTCGGTAAGAAACTCAGAGGGCTTGTCATCTTTTAATTCAATTAGGTATAATGTTAACAATAAATCTCGCTTTTACAAAAGATGCCTTAAAATTATAAGCTCGCACGAGTATCACAGTTTAAGCCCATGCAGCTTTATCCTCCAGGTAATACAAGATTTTATAGTAGCCCTTTTTAGACAACCGGCTTTTAATAGTGCTTTTGAATTTATTAATTGGTAGGTCTCGGAAAGGGCGGTAACAGCTAAAGGGCGGTAACAGCTCAGTGGGCGAGCGCTTGCCTTGGAAACAAGGTGCGCAGGTTCGAACCCCGGCTCGCACCTCTGATTTCTTTAATTAATCATGTGCGAATCGTCTTTGTGCGATTGTTACTAGCTTTCGGTGAAGGAAAACATCGTGAGGAAACCTGCATGTCTGAGAAAGCCTAACTAGCTCTCGAATGACGTGTGAAGTCCGCCAACCCGCACTTGGCCAGCGTGGTGGACTATAGCCTAAGCCCCCTCATCTTGAGGAGAGGCCCGTGCCCAGCAGTGGGACATAAACAAGGGCTAATATTATTATTTTTTATTTATTAGGTCTCGGATACCCTGTGGCAATTTATTATAGAAACGTATACCTTGGCCCATGAACGAATTACTAATTTTGTGGAGACGCGTGGAGTGTACAGCAAGATTGTGTTTGTTCCGGTTATACACATCGTTGAGGTCATCCTGCATACCCTGTAAGAGCCTGGCGTAAGCCGAGTTACTGATACCAATAATAAGTTATTGGTATCAGTATGCATTTCGAGCATTCAACTCGTAATCCTCTGTCATCATTATTATCGTCGGCCGGAATCGTGCATGCTGAACATAGGTCTTCCCTTTAAATGGAGGGGTTGCAGGCGTCTTGGGAATCGCAGTAAAGGTGATATTCAATTCAATGGGAACACGCTGCGTCCCGTCTTCTTGCCTTCCCTTCGTCAACTCTTACGACACCCAACGAGAGAACATTATCATCAGTTGCCGATAGATATCCACTGCTGAACAAAAGCATCTCCTTTAGAAGAGAGCCTAGCGACTCCTAACAGTGGGGTATCTGGACACCCCACTGTTAGGGGGGATAACAGGGAAGGATAATTCTCTGTACAAGATGAAAAAACTCCGCCCGCTACGGCAAGCACGTTGAGATTCTTGTGGAATCTGTAGACGACCTTAATTAATTCAATGGTAAGTTTTTCATTAATATAGAGTTAAACACGTCTATTATAGAGTTGTCTATTAAACAAATCGTAGTCGTACTTGTACACATACATATTCTAAGGTTAGTAATAAACACCCCCTGAAACTAGATTGGTAGGTACGTAATGTGTCCTAATTAGACGGTATCCATTGCCGTCCCTCTGCGGCAAGTGACAGCCGCATTAACTTGTCGACGCGTAATCGATGTTGTTTGTATTGATTGGAGCGGCAGCAGACGTGTGTCGTGGTCACCAAGATATCAAATTATGAATGTGACAAATAGTTTCATAAAGTAATATCAATTATTGGACATTAAAACACGCCATTTCTCCTCGACTGGGTAGGTATAATTATCGATTGTTATTACCAGCGGACATAGAATATCACTAACAGCATACAAAAGTCGGTCTATCTGAATAACTGTCATCATCATCAGTCGGATGAAGTCCACTGCTGGGCAAAGGCCCTTAGACCGCCACAATGAACGACAATTAGCAATTTGCATCCACCGGTTGCCTGCGACGCGGACAATGTCATAAGTCCATCTAATGGTAAAAAAAGAAAGAAAAGAAAAGTTTTATTCGTAGCGAAAGCTATAACAGCGAAAATTCTAATTAGGGTGTTATACATATAGCTAGCTTGCCGTGAAAGGGCCCCAACTCAGCATGAAGTTTGCTAGCAAGCCGCGCTGGTCTTCCGTTGGTACCCCGGGTGATACCATGAATCCTCCACCAAAAACAAAAAAGCATGCCTAAGTAGGCATGCTAAACCAGAAGACACAGCGTAAGCAGGTGCTTACGCTGTGTCTTCTGGTTTGTGGTCGCCACTCGAGAACCTTTCTTCGCGAAATGTCGCTGGCCATAGAGAAACACCGGCAGACACAGTATGGCACTTTTAACAGCATACAAAGTGGGTCTATCTAAATAACTGTAGGTATATTAAATAAATTAGCTCTAGAGTGCGTTCAAACAATCAAGCACCGTAACGTAATACGCCGAACGAATGATCATTTAGTTTACAAAGCTGCTGTTTGACGCTATTATTATTTATCATCTGTTTATAATTAGGCGCGTGGTAAACATGAGAGAAAACTCAATCTTTATACACTTTGATAATAACAAAATATATATACAAAAGTAAATAACAACTGATTTATGTGTTTATGTACATTTATGACGTATTAAGCCTTACGATATGAAGGAGCGTTTACACAAGCCGCTGCGGTTGACAGAAAATGCTGTAGTACAAGGAGTGATCATTTAGCGATTATTTAATCCATTCACAAATTTTACGTCACTAGGCATTTTAAATACATATAGTAAGTAGAAAATTATAATTATACCGATTTAAAAGTCTATATGAGTGATAAGTGTTACCATAACCGACACGAAACATCTCTTGCCAGAAACTTGAATATATGTATAGATTATGGGGAAGATATCCTTTATGATGTATAACTTATACAGTTCTCGGTGTAGGTGATTTGGGTCAGTAGGTAGGTACTGACATCTGAAATCAAGTTCATAGGCTAATCGTTGGCCTACGGAAGGCCTGCCACAGCAAAGGCAGCCATAAAAATTTGCTGTATTTAAATATTATTGTGATTACATAACTTTTGAGAAGAATTGAATTATGCAATCATTAATTGAAATGGAGCATAATCCTATTAAAAAACTACATAACAATAATGATTTTATAATTAAAAACTTAATGTTGTCTTTTACTTACGCGAATATTACACATTGAAATTAAAAAACATCCTAATTTCAATAGAGAAGATGGTTGGGTGTTACCACCGGCTTGGGATCCTGTGATAAATATAATTAAATCCAATATCAATCAAGGCACTGCACGGCCTCAAGATACTGTAAGCTCTTACTGCGTAGATCGGACCAACAATAATAACTAAGAAGACCTGAGGGTACACCGGCATAATTGTGACATAAGGACGTTCAACATCTCAGTCCTCCCGTGACCATGGGTGCTGCAAAGCCTTCGAAATGTCGGGATAGTAAAATCAATAAATAAACCGCGATAAAATCCGTAAAAGTAGTTTAATTTCAATTAAAAACTTGTTTATTATTTTCCTATTTCGGAAAAAATCTTTTTTAATAAGGTACTTTACCTAAGCATCAAGGAGTCAGTTCTAAAATTTTCTTTACATGTATAAAAAATGCCCGCTAACCGCTTATAACTCGCACCGCTCGCTAAGATGGAGACAATTGGCACGTCACCGCCAGAGGTCGCCGCTTTTGCAAGTAACCACAAATCACGGATGTCGACCGCCGCCGGCCGGTCAAACGCGCGGCCGTCCGTGCTGTGTACACGCGCCATTATATTCACTGACTGTTATCTTAATCTCGTATTAAACGTTGATTTGTTAATGAGCTTCTTTTTCTGACTAAATGATTTTTTATTTTAATACAGTCGTTTAGAAAGTAAGCTACCGGTGTTCAGTAACGGGGTAATTTAAAGATGAAGAAATAGTATTTTTTTTCTATTTCTTTAAATAGTAAGAGGGGAATTTAGGTAGACCACAGTCCCAGGCGGCTAACGAATGTCTACAGGGACTTGTAGAAACTAGGGCTAACGGAAGAAGACTCTCACCAACAGGTTTTCCTAAGTGGTAGGTTCCTTGTGCAAGGAACCGTCCAGGTAGGTACCACCGCGGCGTCAGATATTCTGCCACCAAGCAGCAGTGTGTAAACATTGCTGTGTTCCGGCGTGAAGGGCACTGTAGCTGGTGAGATTACCGGACACAAAGACTTAATATCTAATGTCTTAAGGGTCGGCAACGCGCTAGTGATTCTTCTAGTGTTGCTAGCGTGCTGCGGTGACTGTTTACCACGTCCACGCCAGGCAGGACGCACGCTTCTACCTTGATAGTATAAAAAAATAATTAGCAAGAATGGCGCCTCATGACTCCGTGGCGAGGGGAAAATTATATATATATATAGGTTTAGTTGGCATAAGATGATCGCGTGCAGATTCACCCAGGATATTATTATAACAGCTTTATCGAAAGTAATTTAACAACACAGCTTCGATAACGATAGCTCAGCCACATACCTTTTTAATAAAGTAATCCCAACTGTATTTTATATGAGACTGTCAATTACTCATAACTGAAGCAAATTGGCTTATTACTCAGTTGCGACACCGGACGGATTTTAATCTGCGTCTGATGAAGCGAGCGATTGCGACGAATAATCGCAGTCGCGAGTGTGCGGGCGAACTGCCCGCCATTTGTCAAGGAATGGAAGATAGTGGTGTGGAACTGCATATGTATGTAGATTGATACTGGTAATAAAATTTATGTAAATTATGTAAAATGTGTATCTACAGGACCCTATATCGAATAGGCGAAACAAAAAGAATTTTGCGTAACTGAAATAGTAAGTAAAATATGCTAATTTCACCCAAAAATATTAAGTTTTTAATCGCATGCATCGCATAGTCGTGCGGCCAATAGCACCCTCCTATCTCATCTCGCTAGGTTTAGGAGGCGACTAAGGAAAGCCAGGAGACTGGCAGTGGTGTGTCCGCGTATACTGCGATTCTCAGGACGCCTACAAAAAACCCCGGGATTTATGGCAAACTAACTCCCTCCTCTAAACGGGGGCAGTAGTGGCCGTATTACTGATGATGATGGCAACGCGGATTTAATTGAAAAAGCATTATCTAAAAAAAGAGGAAACCGCTTGGCCGATATTCGGGCATATGCCCGAAACCATATTTATTTTCTTGAGCTTTGTAATTTCACCAGCTACATTGCCCTTTACACCGGAACATAGTAATATTTACACATTGCTGCTTTGCAGCAGCATATCTGACAGGTTACCACCCAGCCAAAAATAATTAATTTAGCAAATGTCATTAAAACACATTACCCTCTTCCTGAGCAGTCAGGTCAAGCTATACCCTATTTCTGTAGTGGTTGGGTGAAAAGCAACAAATCCAATGTTTCACATCTCACTCAACCCCTTCAGGGCGCATAAAACCAAGATAAAACCAAACTAAATACTGAAAGTTTCATCTCGGAAGACTTATAAACATCCGTCCGTCAGTCCCCCGGCGGTCGTCTGCTGGAATCACTGCACGACTTGCATACCCGTGTGGGAACAGGATAGCAGATAGCTATTCATTCTGTGTGGGAAAGGGATAAAGCTATAGACGTTTTGCAGTCGTCATAATTTCGCTCGGCAGACTAATAATAAAGACAAATTAGAGCCTCCGTTTGCTGAATACTGCTAGATTACGTGTGTGGTTGGCGTAGCGATATTCTTTTGGTTAACGTGAATAAGTAATTTGGTTGGATTATAATGAGGGGGTTGTTTAAATAGAGTATGTAGATTCATCTGAAGTACACCTACGGACTGTAGTTTTTTAATGCGTTTACTTTGTTTACGTGACAAATTGCTCGTATATGATAGTGAAAAATATTTTCAATGAGGGTAATTTTATTTGAACACATTCCTAATAGATAAGACCAATAGTAATTAATGAACCTTAGAACAATCTGCCTGTCAAAGATTCACAATAGATTATTGAGCGGCCGGGGATCGAACCGATGCCTATTGGTATTCTAGTTGTATCTTTTTGGTCTTTAATACCCTAAAACTATCAAGCGTATAACATAATCCAAGTTTTTATCGTTCTACTTCACGTATCTTATATTTTCAATTAATGCAAACTGCATTCTCGCAACATACATTTGGCCTGATCCGCCTCACTGCTGGGTCCATAAAGGCCCGGGGTAAGTTAGCCAAGTCTCATAAAGTCTGGTGCTGGCTTGAAAATTTTATTCAGTCAGTGTGCACTATGCATGGCTTTGCGGTTCTACGATATTTGTTACAAAGTTTGTTTATTTTTGTGGTATTATGACAAGTAGTTTTTGAATGACGCTATATTAATAATAAGATACTGGGACAGTTCAATCCCAAACTGGATAGAGCCTGTACGGCCAGGGTGTCTAACCACTGGACCAATAGGCACGTCAACATACTTTGAGGCCGGGTGGATTTATTGTAAGTGTGTAACATCACCCACCCATCTCCTACCGTTGGGTGACGTCATAGGCGACTTGCTATTAGGTATGCGATACCCAAAACGCCTATGAAGCGTAGGGATTAAAGAACCCCCCTTCAAGGAGGGGCTTTGTTCAGCTGTGGACGTCTTTCAGGTGATGATAATCATATTTGCTGACAGTCTTGGGATATGTCCAAAGCATAAGCTTGTACGTTTGAGATTAAAGATATTTCAATTGACCATATACAGAGAGTATATTATAACAGGTATCATTTTATTACATTAGTATTTGAAACGTAATTGAATTATATACCTACATAGACCGGTAATTTACTTCTGCGCAGTCGGGTAATATAACCATTCCCATGGTAATACAAGCGAGTAATACCGACGCGGGTGGACTACTCTCCTGAAGTCTGCGAGTGAAATGCTTGAATTTGAAATTTTTGCGCGTTATGACCAATTTATTTGCATTTCTTTTCTGTAGAACCATGATTAAATTCATCAATACAAGAATTTCTTGAGTAAGAGACCATGTAAAATGGAGAAATTCCCGATTTATCCCCGATTACATTGTCGCATTCGTCACGTTAAATACCTAATGGACAATCACTGGGTTAGCAGCAAACGGAATGGAGAGTTAGTTAACATAAGATAATTCTTAATGGCCGCTAAAGTACCGAGGAGTACCTGGAGCAGATCCCACCGGAAAGACCAGGTCCCCCTCCCATGTGCCGATGTGAAAGCCGCGGGTTTTAGTTGCACTTGAAGCATCGAGGTTGCTCATAAGCGAGAAAAGCTGCGGCATTCTCTGGCTTACCGTCTCGGCGAATGTTTTCTTGTAGTAAATTCCCATACACAAGTTCACTGGACTACATTCACTCAGCAGTGAAGCTGAAACACTGGTAACCATTCTCAGCGCAGATATACAACGCCATTTGAAGATGGCGTTATTAGGTTGTATTGTATGGTAGAGTTAATTCCTCAATACTGTTCCAATACTGTAAATAAAATTTCACACTAGCTGTGGGCTAGCTTTATTTTCGCGGGGAGAAACCTTCAAAAGGTCCCCGGGACCTGTGGGGTCGACCGGGGTATGTGGGATTCTTTCCCACTGAAATCCCCGTGGTTGTCGCATCGGCATATGAGAGGGGTACCAGGGCTTTATGGTGGGATCTGCACCAGGAGCCCCTAAGTGTCTTGCCTTTGAGCCCGCCGCCGGGGAGCGCATTATAGCCTCCCGGGTACCAGACACGGTGCTCAGGGGAACGGGGATCAAATCGCTAGCAACTCCGAACGAGCCGTGGGCTATCCCAAATAATTAACTCCGTTACTAATGTTTTGTATAAAACATACACTTACAATAAACCCAGCATAGCGTGTTAAAATTCCCTAATTAAAAGATATAAAACTGCAATTAAACATTACTTACAACCTTTCCAACATTCACGGAGCTGCGGACTTACGTGTTTATCACATAAAACACGTTAATTATTAAAAATAATGTCCAAACATATAATAATTTATTAACAGAAAATTATGTTAATCCAGCCGATGTTTTCTAAACTCTGTTACACACGATCTCGCGGCGCGTCAGTGCTCGCGACGTCACGTCACGTCGGCGTGCCGCGTCGATCGTGACGCGTGACGCGCGACAAGTGTCACGCGCTGTGACAAGGCTTACTTATTCATAAGGGAAAGCGGACGGGCATGTAATTATCATAGCTTTTGTGAATTTATTACACGTATTTATTTTGTTGTGTTACTGGATTTTTTAAATTTACGTCTCGTTCTGACGTTGTTTGACGGATTCGATTACATTAATGCGGAGTTGTTGTTTTTTTGATAACTTTATATTCTGTTGTTAAATCATATCGGAGAGGTTGTTAAACGTGTCATGTTTCTTACAAACACGTTACAGATTTTATTTTTATTAATATACAACACTGAATAATTTCGAGTGTGTTAATCAACACTCATTTTATTTATAATAGGCTACTGCTTCAAGCTAATGGTAAGATGTTTTATCAGTGGATAGAATACCATTAGATCTTCTATACATAGCACAAGGAAAAGGACCAAGGTACCTCTGTGCCGACAGCAAATAGAACGAATAATGGCCTCATTTACTATCGCAACTTTTTAAGATCGGGTTTATGTGCGTGCTTTGGGGGAGTCCTATGTCCAGAAGTGGACGGATGTAGACTGATTATTATCATGACTGTGTTTAACTCACCGAAGCAACACAAAACATGTTATTTGACTACCAGCTACAGGAAGCCAGATGTATTTCTTATTCAGAAATTGTATTCACTCTACTCAGACACTTTTTACTTTCTACTAGGCTTCCTTCAAATATTTTCGAGCTGCATTTTAAGCTTTTCCAAAACGCTGATGTCATTTGACATCAGCGTTTTATTATGTTACTATAACTTATCATGTGCATACAAAATCTTCACAGAGTGCAGCAAATATATCACCCGTATCATTTCCAGGTGAGTGTCGAGTTGCGATGCAATTTTGCCGAGACGCGGCGCGTCATGTGAGACATCTATCAAGTGTGCCATCAATCACACGATATGAACTAGACTGGACTGATCGAAACGTAAAATAACGGATGTGAGTGCCGTATATCAAGATCAAATGATACTTGATTGAACTGTTTATAAGTATACTACTAAAGTATCATTTTATTTATATGCATGTTTATATTAAACATTAGCCGGAAGAAGTTCACTGTTTTGGTAATTCAACCCCTCGGGTTACCATAGCCCCAACGCTTGGCAGGCGTTTTCAGGATCACAGTATACGTAATCCAAAAGAAAAGATGCTGCTCTGTTTCTTGTTCGCTTACTCGCCTCGTACGACACCCAACGGAAGGAGATGATGGGTGGGTGCTTACCTGGGCACCCCACGTGCACTGGCATGAGCTGTAGTAGTTTAGTAGCTTGAAATGGGAATACGCTTTACTATTACGGATTATTAAAATATCGGAGCAGTCATAATGCAGGAATAAGTTTGTACAAATCCGATAGTTGTAAGCTAAATACCTATTGCAGTTGGCTTAATTAAGAGAATTGTCGATTAAATAAGCTAAAAACAATACAAAGACACTGCAATACAAGGAAGCAGCGTCACTTCTCTTACGCTTAATTGGACCAAACCTTGCGTACAATTCACGTTCCAGTCAATGCTTAGGCTTTTCTTAATTAATCATGTATTAGGAGCGCACGTACACTTTCGCTCGCCTTAACCGGAAAATCATGTCCTTTAATTTAATTAGTGAGCCTAATGAATTCCATCTCAGGTAACCGCGGGCTAATTAAGGGCACAGCATACTCAGCGACAGCGCGATCACGCCGTGCTGTCGCGCCCCTCGTTGGCGACACGTCGTGCGTATGCACTAGGTTTTATTTTATCGTGAGGTGTTACAATAAGTTATTCCAACTACTCGCTTTACGTTTCAGATCGCTTCTTAAGCATAAATACGGCTATTCAAATGTACATTGCACCAATGCATTAATAGTATAACAGGCTATTTATTGTTAATTCGGTCATAAACTGCCTTCCTCTATCCATAACGGGTAATCTCCATTGAAAACTCCGCGAGTGTTCACCACTCGTATCCTAAATGCTAGTTAGATAACAACAAAGTATCTAATATGATCGCACCACTGTTCGTAAATCGGTCGATAGCGCACGGCGGAGTCCGCGCGCGTCGTGCATCTGATATGCGCGCGCGCAGCCCCGCGCCATCTATCGTCGCGCACTCCAACCGATCTAAGTAACGAGTCGATCTCGCGGATAAATCGCCGACGTCGCCTTTCCCCGCTCGCCGCTTGTTAGGTGCCCCGTAATTAATGATCGCTCTCAATCGACGTTTCCACGTTCGCTATTATGATTTTGTATGGGCTGTTGTTAATGCGTCGGCCCGCTGAGCCCATTTCTCGTCGATATTCCGCGGACACGCCGCAGATAAACTTGCGTTCACTTACAGAACACAGATACGTCATCGTTGCGCAGTAGGCACGCTGCTTGACAGATAAATGTTCGTTTGCGAGGGATTCTTACGAAATCGGCAGACAGTCGGACGGCCGATCTGACCCGTGCCGGCCCCATAATGTTCTGTTTTTGTCTCCGTCGTCGACCATAAATTATTCTAAATCGGTCCCCTATTAGATATTCAGAGGTTAAAACGGAAAGCTGGTGCATTTTACTAAAACATTCCGGAGTCTGATCGTATATCAATCGCTTCGATAGCGTCTCGTAGTTTTGGTTCCAGGAAACAATGCGTGCGACCTGCTACCTGTTGGCTGTCGCTCGCGATTTGTGGTCGCAGTCGCGGCCGCACTCGCTTGTGTGCACTATCGCTTACTCCCCCTTTCAGCATAGGGCTGTCAAGTGACAAAGGTGCCATTTTAGTGTAATACACATATACCTACTGACTTCGTTGAAGGGTAGTTATTTTAGTAAAAATATCATGAGGTTTTTTTTTATTATCAATAACTGAATGGAATTATAGTTTTCATTAAAATAGCGTTGTGGAACCCATATTTTTATTAAACTCATAAGATTACCGACCCACTTCAGCTTCAACTATGATATTTTACGCAAGCAACTGTTCTGCATCATATTTTTTTTACGAATACATTAGGTAATATTTCATTTGATACAAATCACTAAAAAATAATGCAAATTACCGTGATAACAGCATCCAAATCCATTAATTAATTTCAGAGCATCATTTTTAGTTTTATATGTCAAGATTTGTAGATAAATGAAACGAGCTTAAAATTATAATTTTAGATAGAATAGTATTAAATTTACATACAGGTTAATAAAGTAGCACCCAGATATTTATCGAGCAAACTATATAAAAAAGTATAGGTATAACTAATTAAACATAATAATATAAAAACGAAAAAGACAAACCTTTATATACCAAAAGTAAAATTATTATATGGCTTATAATAACTAATCATAAATTACATTTCCTCGATGCTCGCCACCCCTATTCGCACGGTGCGACAAGGCTCAGTTCACACGCGCGCAGGCCGCGCACACACCGGTGTGCCCCTCAATGATATCGTCGGAATAAATCTCGGACGTGGTAAGGCACGAGATGGGCCGCTTTTGTTTCGTGCAACTCGCGATACTCAGATATACGCGCCGCTCAACGTATTAAAATATTTCTGACTAGTGGACATTTCGCGACTCCTTTCGTAAACGGCCAGATTATAACAATTTCTATTTCGTCACAATAACGATAATGTTTAATGCTAGCGCAATTAAAGAATAAGTCAGATATTCATATGAGTCTCTGTCAAGGTTATGAGATTTTCAAGGTACCTCCGTAGTCGTATGTATGTACATACATATGTACTGCCTGATCAATCCTCGGCCACAATGATCAATCTTTAACAAGATCAGATCACAAACCCTTGTGGAGATGCAGGTGTACCTACTCTCTTTTCCATCCATAACCCAGCACAGGACCAACTTTTTAAATACATATACTTTTTCAGACAGTCAAATGATCGACCTATTTACTGTCCTAACCAGTAGGTAATGAAGAAAATTGCTCCCCGCGAGATTCGACATTATAGCCTTTTAGTTGTAAGGCAAGCGGATTTGCTGCGCCTTGGAGACTGTGATAAGAGTGTGTAGGTATGTCGAAATATATGTAGTGTCTGTTAAAGCTTTGATTATGATTGATTTTTTTAGATCCACATATAGGTCCTGATATTTCAGCCAAGCCACAATCCTAATATACAGGGCATAACTGTTTATATAATGTGTGTGTGTGAAGAATCAAGCAGAAGCAGATAATCTTGTCACAGCCTTGCTACGATCACTTCGGAAACTTAAACACGGTCGAAAGTCACGACAGTGCACGCTGACAGCATCGCTTTGTACAATATCACTTTAAATGATGATACCAAGTATTTTTGTGTACAATAGAAACTCAAATATTATTCGTAACCTACACAAAATACTTTCAAACTTTAATCCAATATGCGATCGCTAGGCGCGCTAGGTACGACTGACCATAACTCGAAAACAATAGAAATTAAAAACATTAACTTAAGGGGGTAACAACGGTAAAATTGCAAAAATAGCCTTAGTTTAAAGAGTTCGATGGATCAATCCGCTATTGCATTAGCTATGAAAATTATATGTACTTATACCTCAGATCTTCAACAAATAGTTTTATTGATTAGATATTGGATTAAATAAAAGGTTTTCAAGCAATATTTATTTAAAAAATGTACTACGTTGGATATGAATTGTGTTAGCGTTCAATATCCGTTCATCGGATAGACGTCAAACTTGGACTATAAAAAGCATAATAACGTATTCTACAATTTGTATTGATTACATTTCTTAATTTCATTCATGTTTTACAAGAAATTATGAAAAAACCACGTACGCGATGCATTTCCCCTTGCAGCACCCCCGCAATCGCCTTTCATCAGTCTTTCGTGGACTATTATGGAGGGTGGACGTGCTCGATTTTTTTTTGACAACACGAATTTAATTTAAATGATTTTGAACATATTTTTAATTAAGATATGTTACATATGGTATAATTATATCATTATAAATCATTTCAAATGAAATCTATACTTCTATATTTAATTAAAGATATTTTTATAGTAATACCATATTTTTGGTTCATCATAGAGTATGCGAAAGTATCGTTGCCGAGTATTATGCCTAACTACTAAAGCGTATCAGAGTCATATATGATCTTACTAATTGAAATCGTATTTAATACTGTGTAGGTCGACAAAATGACATACATTATGATATCCTTTACATTATGATTTTTTTTTGTCAAAACATGAACGGTGTTATCATTACTATCATCTTGGTTTTTGCAACTTAGCAACGAGTCGAGTACCTGGGTGGTTGGCTTGGTGGTGAGCGACACGCTTACCTACGGACAGTTGCATTGGACAGTTGCTCGTCTTTTGAGACATATGGATGGTTAAGTTGGAAGGGTACTCGTGTGCTATCTAGGTGGCGCCACTTTTATCTTAGATTTCTTCCGCTATGTAACATAAGTAGAAAGTCACTGTAGCTGGCAAAATAACTATCGGACTAAAAGGCTATAATTATAGTTTTGGATGACAGGGACAGGTAGAGACTTTTCTATGGATGGGTGCTTCGATTACTATCAGGTAATACCTTGTTACTTAACTAAGTTGCGTAACAATAAACTGATGGTGTTGTTGGCAGGCACGAGAAAAAATACCATCGCGTTAAAATGTTAGTTACTCTAAAACCAGATTGCTTATTAGAATCAATGTAAATTAAATATCTATTTAAATTTTACATTACCTATGCACCTACCACTATTACCCTCTGCATCATCCAAAGTCCGCCTTGTACATATTTAAGTGTGCTAAAGAATAAATAAAATAAAATGTCAAATGTTCCGCGTAGTTCAAACCCCGCGATGGGTACAGAACTCAAGATGAAGTTACGTTACGTACTCTCGCGGTCACGAACGGTCTATCACCTTTAGGACGACAATCGCTTACACGTGCCGGCCCAAAATACATGCGGGCGGGGTAAGCGCCCGGAACGTCGTTCAAACTATTTTGATTGAAAACTTACACTTAAAAAGACTATTACTGAATTCGTGCGTTCAAACAAACAGTGCTACGGATTCCTTTGGCAGCCACGTATATTGAATAACAACACAGGTCCGTTGATTTTGTAGTTTGCTACCCTGGCCGCTGACCTTAAGGTCTTGTGGTCGATTCCCACACAGGACAAATATTCATGTGCATGAACATAATCTGTTTGTCTTGGGTCTGGGTCGTTTTTACCTGTACTTAATTAAGTAAAAAGTTAAGTATCTTATCATAGTTTCAGTTCGATGGCCTTAATGGAGTCGATCACGGAACTCATCTACATCATCATCAGCAGCCGAAACGTCCACTGTTGAAAAAAGGCCCTCTCTCCCATAGAGGGGAGGGGTTGCCATAATCCCCACGCCTGGCAGGCGGTTGGGGATCGCAGATAGGTGGAAGGTAATCCAATAAAAAGACGCTGCTGCTCGTCTTTTTGTGTTTCTTTAGTCGCCGTTTACGGACACCCAACGGGAGGAGATGGATGGGTGCTATTATTCTTATCATGGAACTAATTGTCACAATAAAAATAATTTATGATATTTGGGTCTGCACGACTTGGGTCGACGTTGGGTATCCGGTCTTGAGTAAGGTTGGAAGCTAGCAAGCTTCCAAGATTCGGGTACTTATGCCACTCTTAAAGATAATATACGCATTAGAATAGGAAACATTACAGTTACACGCTTCTTTAATAATACCGCTAGCATCTCATCAGGGCCACTGGCATGCATTGCAGCATCTTAAGTCACTCTCTTTGTCATACTAGAACATCGCAATCAATCATCAATTTGGTTTCAGTTCATTTTTCCAGGAATCAAAAAGCTCAACTATCAGATGGATGTTTATTGGTTAGAGAATTTGTAGCTAATTTAGGAAATATGTTAAAAAGGTCCCTTTTTTTTTAAAAATATATTTTGAAGGCTCTGTTAAACTCTTTCGTTTTGACGTGCAGAACAGAATCCTCAGAACTTTGTGCATAGTTTCATTTCAAGTACGCTTACAGTAGTCACGGCAAGACGCTACGCAGTAGCTATTTTTATGTTTATGTATTCAGAACTCACAACTGTACTTGCGCAATGGTTCGTCAACCCTAACTTCAGACACACAAAAATCCGCTGTGACTGTAAGTTATAAGTAGTACGAATTTATATGGATTCCGAATGGCAGGCACAATGTATTCAGCTGGGTCGAAGTGCGTTCCGGTTGTAACCGGACCTAATGACCACCAACAATAGAATAGAAGTATGTATAAGTCTCACTAGTCAGGCATTGGCCATTCTATAATAGACGGACTGAACCTTTGATATGAAGTTTGAAATATGAACTGAACTGATGCAACACGTCAACTACGTTACCACTGTAAGTGGTTGGGTTGTCAGATTGTAATTAGGTAGCACGCCAAGGTATACATCAAGATATAAAACAGTGGGTAACCGTTATTAAACTGCATCATTCTATAACGGAATAGGCAAAATTAACAAAACTCCATTCGACACATCTGCATATTTTTAGTTTATGATTTTTCAAATGTAATATTCATATTTGCTGGTAGCGCCCTCTACGATGACAACTCTCGGCCGGAGCGGCCAGATTCTCAAGGTCATTGGCGCATGTTACCCCCTTAAGGGGTTCATAGCCCCTATTCATTAAACGATCAGCCCTACCACCACCTCTATTAGCAGTATTATTATCATCTTACTTCAGGGGTGTAGAAACAAAAGTGGATACGTCACTTAGGGGAAAAAAAAAATTCTATTGCAGCACATTCATCTGTCATTCACTTTTTAATATCAAAAGGAATTTCCAAGCATAACAGGCTACGTCCCATAGATTTTTCGCGTTAAAATCAGCGTTGAGTAACGTAGTTGGTTACGTCCCTTACTGTTACTAACAAATCTGGTTAAGTCCACTTCAACCAATAGGAACGCTTTGTTTTCAATGTCCGCTGGTATATTTTTGTGATTTTGAGTGTGCGGTTTTTAATAATTCTTGGCGAAATATCAAGGAATATTACCAAAATATTAGTGAGAATTACAAAATGAATAAACAAAGTTTTGAAGTAGCACATAACAAAGTTAGAAAAATGCAGGCACAGCTACAAAAATAGATCAAAACAGATCAGAAAAATAGGCAAATATGGCAAAAAAAGTGAGGTAGCGAGACAATTATCCAGGGCCGAATCTTTGTCCGAATTTATTTGTAGGTACCAGATTAAGTGTGAGGACTCGAAAAAATGGTCAATAAAATAAGAATCAAAGTACGCACGTGACGTGACGTTATAAAAATGCGTTAGAGAATTTAAGATACATACAATAATGTCAACATTAGTAGGTATTTATTGATTTGTTTAGTACTACCCTCAACAATTTGAGATATAATTTTGTAATTTTGTATTTTGAATTTTAAGTTTATAAAAACTACCTAATGTTTTTTTAATAAATTTGATTATTTTAATTGACTGTAATAAATTTCGAAATACGTCCCTGGGTAATGTGTTAGCAACAAACTTAGATACGTCCCATTCGCTTACTAACGAAATTAGATATGTCCGCCATTTGGAAACAAAATGAGATACGTCCATTCATTATTATAACACATTTTACCAAAGAGTTAGCAGGTTTAATATCTTTTCGTAATAATTTAAATATATTTTTCTTATTTTTGAATGTCTTTGTCAGTTTCTGTGAAATCATACCAGTTGGACGTGTCCACGGTTGTTTGTATACCCCTGATTTGACATGAGGTGGAGACGTCAATATACGTAGTTTATAGCTCTGTTACTTTCTATCGATAAAGTAAGGTGAAAATAATATTGCTATTAGAGATGATGGTACAAGCCCAGTTGGTTAAGCAACGTCAGGCAAGGTTAGTTCATAGATGGAAGACCGTTTAATGGCATTTGAACTGAGCGTCTCCGTGTTTCAGAGGGCATGTAAAAAGTCTGTCCCCGTTATTGTCATCTAGACAGTAGTAGAGGCCTAAGGGCAGCTTGATCAACTCTGACACCAATTGGCCCCTAAACATACGTTATAAATATAAAAGGAAACCCCGACTGCGAACAACTCGTCTTGTTAAGATCTTTCATTTGATACCCATATTGATGTTTTTGAAACTAAAAAAAAATACAAAATGGCCGCCATGTTTTTTTTGGAAAAATATATAGCCTATATCACTCCCACTACTAAGACGAATGTAACGACATATTATAAGTCACAGTCCATCAAGTTGTTTAGGCTGTAAGCCGCGACAAAGAAACAGACATACATACAAACTTACATACATACTCTCTAAAAACATAGCCCTCCTCCTAGGGCATTCGGACAAAAAAGAACTATATGCTTTGTAACATTTCGTTTACAAAAGTAACTTCAGCGACGTTCACCCTATATAAAAATGTCGCTATATATCATACGGCGGCTCTCTCACCTCGCTCGTACATAGAAGCAATAGTCGTCTGTCATGTGACGTCACCCGCGACAAACGCACGGCGGCGGCGACATCGCGACATGTTTATTCAAATCTTAATGCTCCGTCGTAATATTTAAAATTTATAACCGTCATCTAGAAACGGACTGAAGTGAGCTAAAGTATGTGGCACACTGAGAGCAAGCGGGGACA
Source organism: Furcula furcula (assembly GCA_911728495.1). Lineage (NCBI taxonomy): Eukaryota > Metazoa > Arthropoda > Insecta > Lepidoptera > Notodontidae > Furcula > Furcula furcula. Next base: position 28,151,750 of record OU452247.1, on the reverse strand, counting down.
CAATAGTTTATTTACGTACTTGCTAAGTTATAGCACTACTTAGTACCTGTGTTACCCGTGGGGTGACTGGGTAAAATAGCACCCTCCCATCTCCTCCTGTTGGGTGTCCGTAGGAGACTAAGGAAAAACAAGAAGAGCGTCTTTCTATTAAATAACCTATCACCCCAAGACGTCGTCGGCCAATCGTGGGGATTATAGCAACCCCTCTCTTGCAGTGGACATCGTTCGGCTGCTGATGATGATGCCTAAGTACTAAGTAAGTATGTAGTGCTATACGATAAAGCAATAGACTAGAAGAGAGTTTAAGCAAGAGTAAATTTTTGTAGAGGGCACAGGGAGGATGGTGGTGTCGTTTCAGCGGCGAGATAATATTGCTAATGCCTTATGAGGAGTCACTGTACTGTGATCAATCACTGAATTATTAAAATATTACGATGAGAAACAGTGTGTGTTTTCATGTTTGTTTGTTTAATTTTCCATAATTTCATTGAGTATTGAAGCATTTTATATTAATTTGTTCTTTGAACTTTATTGCGTGTGTTAGCCTTAGTCGCGTACGTCCATGTAGTTTGTAATTTTATATGGATATTTTAAATGAAAAACCATACCTTTGTAAAATATCTAGGTACCGAAATTGTAGCGCCAAATCGATCATTCTTGTTGCTATCGTGCAACAGGTGTGTAACCAGCCTTAGCGCTATTGTATAAGAATTTCAAATTTTCGTCTAATACATAAATATGAATAATCGTGATTAGGCTTATTTTAAAAGTCGGTTATTTGTGACGACAAGACGGTAAATTTATAGTTCATTCGAGTTTGTATTAATGTTAAGAGAGGAGAGCACAGCGGGGTCGCGTCCATCATAACTCAGAGCAGCCACTCGGGTAGACCTCACCTCTCAGAAGACCGCCAACAGGAGATGAAAATTAACACTGGCTTCGTGGTGTTTGGTTTCTGCAGTTTGGTTGACAGTGCTTTGCGCACCTGTAAATCTCGTTGTTTATCTTATATCGGGATTGGTAATAATAATTTCCGTACATGGTTATCGCAGTAACCACACCCACAACTACTATATCTCCGAGATAGTACCTATTATAGAACCATACAATTATGTTAACAGTGATGTTAACAGCGGCTTGGTATCCTGTTACCTGTAAAAATATTGACCATTTAATATTTATCACGGTATATAGCAGTGTAATCAACGGGATAAGTTAATTATATAAGGACGACTAACACCTTAGTTAGTTACCTTAGTCCTCCAGTGACCACGAGAGCTGCATCCAATAGTCGGAAATATAAAATCTAAAATAAACCACGAAATATATCCACCATAAAAATTGTTTCATTTTAATGTGTAGCAATCGTATAAATAAAAGAAAACATAAAGAATGAGGTATGGAAACAGTCAGATATTTGGCAACAGGATCACTCCCTAGTTTCACTATACAAGAATCTACTAGCAATGAAATGTGGTACCTTGTCGGGCAGGCTGTATAGCAGGTTCGTTATAAATAACAACATATTGTTTGCGCTCTGTTATGATTCACCATGTATAATCGATTGAGTGATTGCCAGCGATTAAATAATACTACGATTATATTAAAGCACCGTAGCATTTGAAATTGCCATGAGATTTCTCACAGATTTTAAGTAATGTTGATTGATTTTAAATCACGTTTATTGCCGGAATTATCTGTGTTAATTACCAACGCCGACTTGTTACATTTCGACACAACTCATCGGATGTAAGACTTGATCGTAAAGAGTTTAATGCTTTTGATAAGATCACATTTTGATTTAATGCACCTAAAACGAGCCTTTGAAGTATGAGTTGATGAGTATGAGTGATTTTAGATTTGATCAACCATTATTTTGGTTGTAAAATAGGTTGCAAAATTATGCGATTAGAATAATTAATTAATTACATGATAAAAAAGTGCAGTAAAACCGTGCCAAACTTTTGTTGACTAATTTACTTAGATATGTAAGTTTACACCAGTAAAACTGACTGAGCGCTTTATAATTCAGAAGATTCTTTGACATCCGTGATTACATTTCCGCTTCCCAGCAGCTTCATTTATACAACTAATGTGTCAAAGGAATCAGGAATACCTTCCAAAAAAATTCGTTTTGTTTAAAGGAGTGTATCATCGGAATGTGCATCCAAATCAAAGCTCAAACGGCCTTTTTATTAACTTTTAATTTCCGTTAGAATCTTAAACAAAGACGTCAGTCATCTTAGTAATTATTAATTTATCAGTTTGTTTAAAAATGGTAGGTTATTCATCATTATCGCTTCAGCAGCCGAAATACTGCTTAACAAAAGCCTCCCGTTGGTAGAAAGGGGTTGCCACGCTTAGCAGGCGTCTTGGAGATCGCATTATTGGTAATGCTGCCCGTATTCTTGTTTTCCCATACTCACTTCATACGGACACCAACAGAAGGAAATGGGAGAGTGCTATCATTACCCGGACACGCTACGGGGTAAATAACAATTAAATAATAACAATGGGTACTTTTGAAGTCGTCTCTCAGCTTAAACATGCTGTGATTGCATCGACGCCGAAATGTCACCATAAAAACCTTATAACTAGAACATAGCAACGGGCACCGTAACCAATTAAAAAAAAACCTCTATTCAAAGCTCATAGACAATAAATTCAACTCAGCCCCGCCATGGAACTTATTATACCCGGACGTAAGTCTAGATGATATACTAACTAATAAATTGGTCCGTCCGTGACGTCGGCACCCATCTCCAGGTAAAGTTTGAGAGACATAAAATTAAATTAGATAACGGATGTTGTTTTTAAGATATATTTTTGGAGCTCTTCACTGCCACTCCGGGGCTTCTAGATGCTATTTTGGTGGCATTTTCAACTGACTGCCTCAAATGATTGGTAATGTTGAAATCAAAATGAATGAAATCTTATGCTGATAACAAAACCGATTTCAAATCGAATGTGTATTTGGTTTGGACTTAACGGATTGATAAAATTTATATGAGGTGTCATTTGGGTTGTCTTAAATGTGGAAGCAAAATATATGAATTCGAAATCGAGTGGCCGGTTTTTTTTTTATGCTACCAAGGTGGCAAGCAAGCATACGGCCCGCCTGATGGTAAGCAGCCACCGTAGCCTACGTACGCGCGTAGCGTACGTAGCGTGTGCGTATTCGAGAGTTTGGAAGCCCCATAGTCTAAATGAGTTGATGAATTTTAGCAAATACGTTGTTGTTTGTGCCGTATTTTATGTGGAAGCGAAATATAAGAATACAACATTTTCGTCAATATAAAAAAAAACTAAAAATATGTATTGTTGAAGCTATTTGAATTTCACAATCTAATTTTTAGCCACTTCTAGACAGTTTGAGTTAACTTGTTGCAGGACACGTCAAGAAGTGATGAATTTCATAACTAGAGCCCGTGCCTCTTACTCACAGAACACTATAACTCCAAGATCTCTTACCACGATAGATTTTTAGTTCAATAGATGTTTATTTTCTAGTTTATACTATATTTATTCTTTGCAATTACCAACTGTTAACGCTCAAAAATTGGACTCCAACTGAAGAACTTTTCCCAGCCAAAAGGCGCCACTTTTGTGATCCTGAGGTTACGCTGTTATTCTTAGTCCTCTGGGAAGAATCTCTATGCTAATATCTAAAGGCCATTTTATTCCTCCTCCATGCTGCCAACCTTTATTCCTCTATAGTTAACTTACAATTTGCAGTTTACTTGTTATCACTTCTAGTGCAACACAGCCAAAATGTCAAGTGAAATTATGAGACACTGACTGCACTCGAAGAACGATGTGATCGCATAAACCATTCATTATAACTACACCTGACATAACAAATAGACCTGTGATCTATTTGTTTGTTGTAATAGTATTAAACATAATGCCAACCCTGAAATAATCATGACGAAAACATCAACGCTACACAATCCCGAAACGATTTTGCACTTTCTGGTCTTATATTTAAAGTTGGAAGCTGTTAAACGATTGGAATATTAATGCCTAAATGTCATACCCAATAACTCGATTGTCGTGTGTTGTTGGCGTGCCGTCTTGGCAATAGTCTAGATTGGTTTCTATAGTCCTAATACTAATACAAATCCTTATATCTTGCCTAATACAAAATGGAGGAAGTTTTCAAGCAAAGAGTAGGATGGGAGTGTAAAGCGCACGCTTAAGGAAATAAATAAGACAGGTAGGGCACAAGGGGATAGCACGTCAAAGGCGTTGTGATTTTGAGGTGAGTAATTTGCAATAGTCGTTTTGCTGGCAGCTGAAGTATGCTTGCATCGTTAAAGTGAAAAAAATAACAACAAACTTAATTAGTTTTAGGGATTACGAAAAGATTATAATATAACAGATTTCTCGTACTATTTGTGTCTATATTTGAGGTCTCATATTCAGTTGTAATTTATTGTAATTACGATCAGGTTGGTTAAGCAAAGTAAGGTAAACGGTCAGTCTTATAGACTGACCTTAGTGGCGTTTAAACTGAGAGTCTTCTTGATTATAGACAGTCAAGCCAATTCAGACGTCTAAGAGCAGCTTGAATAACTCTGACATCAGTTTACCCACTAACCTAATGACAAATAGACTAAGCTTAATTCTCAACAATAATTTTACAAAGGAAACATACATCGTCGCCTAACATCACAACGACCATGCAGTCACGTTGTTGCGTTAATATCTAACGCCGCCTCGTAAACAGTGACGCTAGTCATCGCGTAATCAAGGCGTCACTACAAGGGCAGATACGTTTAGAAGTAACGACGACACGTTAACTATGTGACGAAATGTCACAATGGGCAAAAAATAACACATTTTTTATGCATATTATATCAGGATTTGCCTAGATTTAGAGGACATTATTTGTTTATTTATTATTCAAAAGTCAAAATAGTTTATTTCAAGTAGGCTTAACTTTTGTAGGCACTTTTGAAAGGTCATGTTTTTTTTATAAATAGCTACCACCGGATCACAACGCGGCCTCAACTGAGAAGATCCGGCAAGAAACTCAGCGGGCTTGTCATTTTTTAGGGTTCCATACCTAAAAGTTAAAAAAGGAACCCTTATGGTGAGACTTCGTCTGTCTGTCTGTCTGTCTGTCACAAACTTATATATTTCAGGAACCGCTAACGCTATCGATTTGAAACTTGGAATACTTTTAGATCTTTTTTACCCGCATACATCGCAAATGAAAAAAAATAATTTATACTTTTTCTTTTTTTAAATAGGTCATAAAAATTTCAAAGTGAGACTACTATATCGAGATGGGTATCATATGAAAGGGCTTCATTTGCACATCTCAAAATAGATTTTTATTTTGGCTTATGTGACGTAGTTTTTGGCTGATAATACAAAATGTCAAAAAAATACCGTTCCCTTGGCTCCGAAGTTTGTGGAGGGAAAAATCTGAAATAATTATGGGTTATGCATGTCTATCTATATTTTACAGAAAAAATAAAATGATCGTTCTAAAAAGTAAAGTTTTTTAGTAATCCTAAAAAAATCTCGACAAACAAACTTAGTTTTGCGGTTTGGTTTTTTTGCTATCTGAGGTGTTACATGAATAGTAAAATTACTTTAATACGTCCAAAGATGGTATGGAACCCTAGGTGCGCGAGTCCGACTCGCACTTGACCGGTATTTTTTTTACTTTTTTTTAAGCAGTGTGTCATGTTACAATTTGATCAGAGCGACAGTATGTCTTGCCATTCAAAAGATCAAATAAGACAGAAAAAAATACGACGAAAATACAACAAACTAAAAGGCCAAAGGGATAGTAGTCGGACCAGTCCCACAGTATTAGCTAGTGCTTGATTGAAATTCCACCTGACAGAAAGCTGCGATTAATTGATGATGGTAAGCACAATACGTTATTAAAAGTCTATTCACTCTAGCCTTGAAGATATCCACTTTATAATCGGATGGGAAAACTGACGCAGGCAAAGTATTCCAACTTACGAAACCGCTGGTTTCTTGCACATGACCAGACATTTAAGTAGCCTTCATTGAATCACTTTGCACAAGACCTAACACGGATATTATTATCCTAACATCAAATTGCAATTATGGTGTTAATGCGCATCAAAATGTCGTCCGCTAATCGCGTGATATATCAGTTGTCGCGGCGTAATTGCGCGTGCGCACCTATCACTGACAGCGGCATTTCGCGCATGATCCAGTGGCGAGGGCGCGGGCGGGAGTGGCGCGCGGACCTGACAGATTTATCGGAAGCTCGCGCTTAGGGTTACCGGATGACAGAATATGGCCTGACACATCCAAATTTTTAAGCACTTACATTTTTAAGTGGACACAAATACGACTTGTCTTTGATAGTGTGAAGGTTTATATGAACTTATTTAGATTTTTTCGTTATAATTGTAGTTAGGTAATTCATATACCTAGTAACAAAATTAAATCATCATGATGCTCAGCAGTCAAAAGACGTCCACTGCTGAATAAAGGCCTCCCCCTGAGAAAAGAATGCCATAATTCCCACGCTTGGCAGGTGTCTTGGACAATAGGAAGACGCTACTGCCCGTTTTCGTGTTTTCCCTTAGTCACCCAACGAGAAATGGGAGGGTGCCATTCTTATCCGGACACGCCACAGATACAAGATTGTTTAGCAGTCTTGAATAAAAGTTTGTCCAACTACCTCTTATTGTGTACTTTTTTTTGTGTGTGAATATATTAAAGCTTATTTACTGGAACTATAACTGCCGCTTGTAATCAAAATAACGGTAGCATGAAGTAAATTATACTAAGATTTAAGATCGAATCTTGGACTTTCAGATTAATAACAAGGTCTTGCACCATCCCGTACTTCAGCCATCTTAATTACGCATAGATAGGTATTCCTACCTACGCACGGAAAATTCAGACGTATTCAAAGTTCCTGCATATAGATCCTAACACAAATGCACAACAGTAGATCACATGTAGAAAAAGAAAATAACTTGTGTTTTAAAAATGTTAGCACTGAAAAACGAACAGGTTCTTTACGAACTTTTTGATTTACTACAGATAAAAAAATACTTTATCTTTTCACAGTTACTCCTGTATTTTACTTAATAAACACACTGTACAAAGAAGCCTCGTCAAAGCACTTCAAACATTTCCAAATCTTAAAAGGAAACAATTTTTCCTTAACAACTTAATAACAGTCACTCCCACTAATAAAGCAGCTATGCGAACCATCTCTGCATTCTAAAACCGTACCCGACACTCAAAGAGTTAGCATAAATACGTCCTTATGCACACTTATCATTACGACTGTGACAGCTACAAGGCGTCCTGTCCTATCCACCGGCCAAAATAACACTGACAGCTCAATCAAACGAAATTCAAATCTATATCTAACGTTTTAAGTTTCAAGGGTTAGGAAAAACAAAAATTGCGCGATTGTTGGAGGCGTAAAACATCTGTCATTGGTTAACAAATGCCGACAGAAATTGATGCGCGCACTGACAGTGAAAAACGCGGAATCGTGCGTCCGGGCGACTATTTTTAGTCGCGCAGCTGTCGTGAGGTGTCGCGCGGACTCCGGCAGTAACTCAACGCACGTTTGGAGTAACCTTTATGTTTCATAGACCGTTGGTCATCAACGTGAGATTATCAGAAGGTTAGATAGATAGATGAGATTCAATTTGTGGCTCAAACAGCATATTGTGTATAAGCCAATATATATCGTTGAAACTCATTGATCTTAGAATTCAATATGCAACGACAAATAAACGTAATAACAGTTATACAAAATAACTACTACATTCCAAGTATAATGAAATATAATCAAAAAGTTTTGTCATTAGATAGGCTTCTCTGGTGATGCTCAAGAGGCTTAAAAATTAATGTCTCAAATGATGACCAGCAATACAACTGTCTATGGACCGGTGTGTAGCTTGTCACCAGACCAACATCCTGTTCACCAAGTTACATAAAAAAAATACATTGTGACGAGCTCGAGTCACTAAATTTTACCTCATAAATGAGATTCCACGGGACATAATTCTCAAGATATTTTATTGTAGCATGTATAACATAAATAATATTAATACAGGGCCCGGCTGAATTAAAGCCAACGAACCGAACACCCACAATTTGCTACAAGTCAACATTTTTTATGTAAATGTCCTCAGTATTCTTACCTGTGTTATTCCGTATGACTGTGCCCGACCATTGTTGTTATTCAGGTCTCTAGCTAAGAAATGTACGAGGAGAGACAATATGCGGTCTTAGGTCCTAAGATTTGGGGATACTGAAAAGTCATCATACCATCATCAATTCATCGCCGTTTCAGTCACAAGTCGATTCCTATGTCCTTGTAATTAAATTGGTTCAGTAACAATTTCACATATCCTAACAATTCATTGCAGTAATAAGAGAAAGAAATAGTCTTAATGAATCGTTTAGAAATAGATATCTGTTTAAATTGGGGTGTTCGGGAAAGGATAGCATTTTCCCATTTCCTCCCGTTGGGTGTTTATAAGAGGCGAATCTCCAAGATGCCTGCTCAGCGTGGGGATTATGGCAACCTATCCCTTCCAAAAGATGGGAGCTTTGTTCAGCAAAAGAACTCTAGTCTTTCGACTTCTGATGATGATGATGATCTTTCCAAATACATTGGATAGTTCGTTATTGAATTGTACTCCATAAATGCGTTCTAAGATAACAGCAACAAAAAAAATTGACCCGTAAATAAGCAGTTCAATATCAGCCAGTTCAGTCAACTCAATAGAGTTGTCATTACTATAATAGTAAAATAAAAATAATATCATAATAATGATCCGAATTTTTTCCTCTTTTGTTACTACTTATATAACAAATAACACTATGTTATAACATAACATAGTGTTATTTGTTATATAAGTTATAACATAACATAGTGTTATTTGTTATGTAAGTTACATTATATCATACACATAACATAGAAAAAGGGCAGCCACAAAAGAGTGACCGCGCGGCACATAGTGACGACAATACGTTGATATCCATCGAAAGGTCTTTGCTTGTGGCGGCTTCGTGTGGCGGGTCACCCCCTTCCCTCCAATATGGTTGAGGGGAGTGATGGCTGCTGCTCGAGTCAACTCGTGCGCGGGTGCTGCTTGGGGGGACTGGTCCGACTACTATCCCTTTGGCTTTTTAGTTTGTTGTACCTACTTTCGTCGTATTTTATTATTTTTTTTCCCTGTATTATTTGATCTTTTGAACGGCAAGACACACTGTCGCTCTGATCTAACTGTAACATGACACACTGTTTAAAAAAAAAAAAGGTGATAAAATGACAAGCCCGCTGAGTTTCTTGCCGGATCTTCTCAGTTGAGGCCGCGTTGTGATCCGGTGGTAGCTTTTAAAAAAAAAAAAATACATGACCTTTCAAAAGTGCTAGCGTTAAGCCTATTTGAAATAAACTATTTTTGACTTTGACTTTGACTTTGATATGTATAAAAGATGTTATACCACCAGGACGAGCGTTTAAATCCACGTATTATTATAATAATAATGGAACTTTTTATTAATTAATTTTATTAATATATATTATAATTATTTATGTAGTCTCTTGCACTAGAGCATATCCATGAACCAGATAGATAAGGATACATGGTGTCAGATATTTTGTCGTAAATCATTGTTCGGAAGTGGACGTCCGTCGGCTGCTGATGAATGAAATTTAGTTATAAATAAGAACATAGTTCTTTTTAGCATCTATTCTATTAGATTTCCTCTTAATCGATACGCAGTCGCCGAGTGTGTAGCCGCCTGATCTTTCGAAACGTCACAAATATGTCAAAAACGGCTATAAAACGTCCCCGGGACGTACCCGGGAGATAGTTTATAACAAACACAATGTAACAACTAACGAAAATATGTTATTATTAAAACGATTGATGAAACGATAGTTCGGTGTTTCCCTAGCCAGAGCCCCGTGACTGATGGCGGACAACTTGTATTGTTGTTTATTATTTATAGTTATAGTTATTGTTCATGTTTTATTAGTTAGTCCTCGTTCTGTGAACCTTTTCGGTTTATAAGAAATTTAACTTTTTTTCTACTTTTTGTTGGAATTTCTTTTTATTCATTGGATAGTCCGACATGACATAAAATATAGTATTTTATGTTTTACGGTCACGCACATTTAAATTTCTTCAAAGTTATTTTGTATATAGGAAAATAAAATATAACCCTAAAATTCATAGTATGCGATGAATATCTCACCCTACATAAAAGGAATTTATATGTACGAGTAAGTATATTCAGAAGTTAAAAGAACGCTAGCTTTGAATGTTATTTTTCGTATTATTTGGTATACTTAATCGATTTTAATAACCTATACCTACATATAAAATTACTTGTAATAGGTACAGACTTACAGAGTGACCTCCTCTTTACTTTAACTAGTGTTTTTCAACCAATTACTTACGTGTTACAGGGTAATTACATTAAAAACACGTTAACCGCTTTAAAACAATTATAAAACAAATTGTTTTCAATATTAGCAAGTATTTTTTGTCATCTCAAACTCGTTAGCTATTTACGGTTAAATTCCAATGAGTTTAAAAGTTAAATATTAACATTTTAACCGTCATTACAGTGTTAACAGCGATTATATTCGACACTTCGATTAAACAAGTAAAAACTTTGGATAGTGGTTATATAATTTTAATTGCATTGACAATTTTATTTAAGTGGAAAAAAATAAAGCGACCAATATTCAACGATATACCTACTCGTAATATTAAAAAGTAAACGGAAATCACACTCATATACAAATGTTTGGAAATATCTCAAGGCTTGGAAGAGGATCGCTTAAATAATGCGCAGGGATGATAAAGTACACTAGTTTATTCAAAACCTTTTCAATCTAGCCTTGAAGACAGACACCCACATTATAATCGGCCAGAAATTAGCAGTACGTGGTGTAATTAAGTCATGCAATTCCTGCGCATACTCTCCAAACAAACTCTCCCTTAACAATCATGTCAAATATTTATTTTTGGACATCATCATTTTACTAAATTAAAAGAACCCTAAATAATATTAATGACATGAGAAACAAAAAAAAAGTAATTAAATACAATATTAAATGTACAGTCGCGTTGCGAAGTGTTCCCAACCGAGTGGTTCCGACTTGATAAATATAAATAGGCACAATTAGCGTTGATTTATACCACGGCGGACGGATTAAACGCGCCGATTAATGCCGACATCTGCGGCGATCGATCCGCTGGCGACCTTTAACTTTTCTCCGTGACTGTACTTATCGGTTAGGGGAAGCGAAACCGATTTGTATTATAAACCCACTGTTGGCTGTGGTACAGTTTGGCTATTTTGTATTAGTAATGCTAGCTTCGTGAACTGTTTTGGCCTACTCCCAGTAGTCTTATCAGTTGAACTACTGGGAATTTCCTTACTAATAGACTTTCTGATAGTAAGACTTCGCTGGTGTTATTTTTTCCAATTAGTTTTAACTATATCAAAATTTATAAATCCTGTTTTTGTTTCTTGATGATGAAATAGAATTGGATATGTTGTCGTAGTTAGGCGCTGATGATCGACTATGGTGCTATATTCCGTTACACAATGAATTGCGATTTACATAAATATTCATATATTCTTTACAGCAATTCATTCAAGAGATAGAAGTCCGACAGTAGCAAAACAAACATATGATAAAATGCAAAAACTGTCTCGCGAGGTCTGCCCGCGATGACGTCGGGACGAATTAACCAAACTGACGCAGGAACAACGCTATGGTAGAGTCGCCATTATTTGTCACACGACTAAAAAATATAGAGTTACATGCACTTAAGTAGTCATTGCATTAAATTTACAAACTATTAAAAAAATACTTTTGTAGATTATACTGTTTTTAACCGACTTCAAAAAGGAGGAGGTTCTCAATTCGTCTGTATATATTTTCTGGTAAAAACCATAAAACTGACGTTCTCCATTACATTACTTTGACAAATATGAACCTATTTCGATGATTCTTTTTATTTGAGAGAGTAAACTACTATGATGATTCCATGCAACATTTCATTACGGAGCTGCTGGACATTTGGACTACTTGGCTGGACTACGACCGGATAAATCGTTTCTGAAGAAACATGAATTATATAGAACTATGTAGACAATAATTTGACATAATCTACCTAGATCATTTTACCGTCTTCGATGGTTCAAGCTTTGATTGAAAAATATCACTTAAAAGAATAAAATAAAATATTTTTGAAAAAAAAATTGAACCGACTTCAATAACACTGAAAAGTATAAAATAATTTAAATTGTATTATTGAAGTTGGTGCAGAATATACACAGCAGGTGCGTTAACACCAACTTCTATAATATTTAAATTATTTTATACTTTTCAGTGTTATTGAAGTCGGTTAAATTTTTTTTCAAAAATATTTTATTCAATAGCTTTTCATTTAAGTTTTTGTAATAATCTTCATTATATACACGGCATAAAAAAAGTACAAATAGTAGTAATACTGTGACCTAGTATGTACAAAATAATAATCAAATACATTCTACGTCACGTACGATGCGAATGACAAATTAACGCTATTATAACATGGCTATGGCTTCTCAACCTAATACAAAAATACAAATAAATAGTCTGTTTCTCCTCTTTTTTTGCGACAATACAACAAATAATTTTTCATAAACATATTTCTATGTTTCAAAGTTATTTATTGCGATATATGGCTAGAGATTCACGATGTTCCTTTTTTGAAAAAGTACACGAAGTATTCCAAAATATGATCATTTTGTTTTACTAATAATACCAACTCCACACCTCTGTCTGTGCTTATATTCCGCCCACGGCGTGCGGCGTGCGGGCAGCGCAGCGTCGCACCAGCGATGCAAACGTCATGGCTTGTCTATTCGTTATTATTGTACACCATGTTACATTACATGTATTACAATGTACATACAGTTCATTTGAAACGTCCAGTAAACGGGAAACAAGAGAAAAACTGACGTCCAAACGGAGCTTTTGAATGGTGTAACTTTATTCGCGGCTCGTGTGGTCGCTGAAATAGTATCGCATAATATACAGAGCTACTCCTGGTTATGTTGTAGTCATGATAAGCGACAAGCATGCCCATACATCACGAAGCTGCTTATCATTTTGAGACATTTTTTTCTTCTTTTTTTTTCGTATGGTTTGTGCAACCTTGTGTCAGGGTTGTTCAAGCTTCCCTCTGACTTAACGACTGCTGTATAAATGACAACAACCGGGACCAAGTTTGTCCTACCCTCCGAAGCACGGAGACGCTCAATTCAAATTCCACTAAATGGTCACCCATGTAAGGACTGGCTTTGCCTGACGTTGCTTAACCAACTGATCGTTTACAGAAAAGTAATTACAAATGAGCGCCTCGATAATAATTATCAATAACTTTCTTGATGCCAGTAATTTCACAATTTTCAGTGCCTTTCACGCGGGCACACAGCAAAGTTTATGTGCTATGGGTTTGCGGAAAAATACTTGACACTGCTGTGGTACCTACCTTTACTGAATATATTTTTTTTGTTTGCGCTCAGAAGCCTTTAAGAGGTCCCCGGGACTCTGTGGGTAGTCAACCGGGGTATGTGCGATTCTTACCCACTAAAACCGCCGCGGCTGTTGCAGCAATTCACCTGGGGGACCTTGGTTCTCCGGTGGGTTCTGCACCAGGTGCCCTCAGTATCTTGTTTTTGAGTATGCAGCCGAGCTGCCGGGAGCGCATTGTACCGGTAACCTGTTCCCGTACTCAAGGAGACGGGTGTCGCAACCCCGCCGCTGTCCTCTTCGGAGTCGCCACCGTACTCGATGGATATCTAGGGCCCACAGCAAATGTCCAGCAACTCCGTATCATGCGCTAAGATCCTGCAATTTATAGATCAAAAATGGAATCTTTAAATGATTCGTACTGCCTTCATCATTAACAAACGTCCGCTGTACAGTCATGCACACAAATCTTTGCGCCCTTTACGTGCGCATGTGAATGACGGCGGCCAAGATTGCGGCGCGGTGTCTTGCGAGATAACTGTCAACTGCAGGTGAGCTTATTGTGTATGTGACTGTACCACTGATTTGTCCTCTCGGATGTACATAAATACTGTCTAGGTACAGTTCCTTTGGTAAACTGGCCGAATTGATTACCTATCGCAATAGACCGTAATTATATACCTACTGGGAAATTGGGAGAAAAGGTAGGTACTGAAAAAGAAAAATGGAAAGTGCCGAAATTAAAATATGCCTCCGCAAAAATACAATAGAATGTGCAACATTAAAGAAGTCGATAGCGTGCTGAATAGACTCTGGTCCTAAATATTAGATACGTATTATGTACACATTACATTATTTACGGTTGTGAAATCCTGATTTCGCGTAACCCTTGTACCTATAAAAAAAAAGACAATATTACCTTGTACCTATACTTACTGTGTTACGTAGTAATTCTGTACAAGAGAATAACCAGTCCAGTAGATTTTCAAATCCATAGGCGTCTCGTTGCTAAAAGGAATGAGGATAGTAAAAAAATCAACTTAATGTATTTACATTAAGTTGATTTTTAAATAAATTGTATCGTCCACACTTCCCTCGCATATTATTCACATAATTTTCTCCAAATTCAATAATGTCTATCAACGCATAAATAAACACTAAAACGTCGACTCGTAATTCAAAAGTCTAATTCAATATGGCCAATCAACTAAATAATGAACATCTAAATACGCGAACATGGTCCGATGTCCTCCGTAGTACACTAAAAGTCCGTTCGACGTGAGTTTATCTGGACGTGCCGATATATTTTTGTCCGCAGTGTCAATAAATAATGCGCTGCAGGTCAAAGTCTGAGAGCTAATGTGTGTTGATCTTAGCCCTAGCTTTTGTTACGTGTAACATAGCCCTTACTATTGGTGGCTTTTAAAGGACATGAAGAATTAAATCTGACTCAATAGGCTTTAATCGAAGTTCAATTTCAATTTTGGAATTCAAAGATATTTGATCGTTCTTCTTGATAGATCTTTTTTTTCGTGGGGGAAACCTTCTAAAGGGCCCCGGGAGCTATTGGGCTCAACCAGGCTATGTGGGATTCACATCAGCACATGAGCGACCCCGATGATGAGGGGGTTGAGCCCCGGGCTCTCGGTGGGATCTGCACCACGAGCCCCTCAGTGCATCGCCTTCGAGTCCGCCGCTGGGGGGCGCATTATAGTAACCCGGGAATCAGACACGGTGCTCACGGGGACGGGGGTCGCAACCTCGCCGTCCTCCTCGGAGTCGCCACCGTTCTTGTTAGTCCTTACCAATATCTATGTCATTATATTAACAACAGATTTAACTGTAACGATTTAAATATGGAAGCCAATTTCGACGGGCAGCCAAAACAATTTTATAATGTAACATAAAAAAATACATATTATGAATACACGCTCGATTTTCCCGTGCTTATCTATTTTAAACAATTATAAATCTCAACATAGATGAAATAGTTGCATGTTGATTTGTAGTTTAATATTCTATTCTACGAATTGTATCAATATCTCACGTATTTTTCCAGCCATAAAATATAATCTGAATCAGTTGATTAGTTATGGATATTATTTCAAACAAACCGATTCAAATATAAAATACCAAGTAGGATAATGTTAGATATAATATGTATGTAGATTTTAAAAGTTGCGATAAAATCGTGTGAGTCGGTTTCGAGTTACAACCGAGTTTGGGATACTAAGCGTATTGTATTATAGAGATAGTATCGCGAACGTGTAGTAACGGTGTTGAGTGTCAAGGATTAGTCCTACACAGGACATTGTGAAATGGTACCTTACTGAAATAACTATTGGCTTGATTAGTCGGACTAATCTATAAAGTTTAAGGAGCGGAATTGAATACTGAAGACGCCTTGTCAATGAAGCAGTACGGCAGGCTAACTACCTTCGCCTTGCAGTTATACCTAGATAGGTAGGTTATCCCGTTAATCCAGGTGAAACTAATCCCATTTAATTCCACAGACTGGATGGTTGACAGTTTGAGTGAGTAACTACCTAGTTACTCACTCAAACTGTCAACCACCTGGTAGTCGGGATACCCGTGGGGTGTCCGGGTACGGATAGTACCCTCCCATCTCCTCCCGTTGGGTGTCCGTAAGAGGCGACAAGAAGACGGGCAGCAGCAATTACCTACCACCTTTACTGCAATCCCCAAGACGCATGACAAGCGTGGGAATTATGGCAACCCCTCCCTTCTATGGCTGCAGTATGATATTCTGTCGACAAGCAGGAATGTGTAAACATTGCAGTGTTCCGGTGTGAAGGGTCCTTAATATCTAATGATTTTAGGGTCGGCCACACACTAGTGATACCATCAGGCGGGCTGTATGATTGCTTGTCACCTTGGTAGTATAAAAAAAAGTATAAACTAATGCGATTCAAAAACCATGCGAACACATATTCAACCAAAATTGTGGTATTGTTAGTGGTCATCCTGATGCCAAGCTGCCGGCCTTGGCTTAACGACTGTTATCTAGTTGACTACACTGACAACAACCAAGACTGACTTACTTTAGGTGACGCTCAGTTCAAATGCCACTTAACGGTCACCCATCCAACGACTGACCTTGTCTGATGTTGCTTAAACTGATAGTTAACCGAACAGGTGTGAGCGCTTTAGGGGACGAATGATAGTGCCTTGGCCACAGTGAATCATCATCACAGAATTCTTAATAAATCATCAAAGTATACTTGTGGTATTTCCCCAATCGAGCTGTCTAAATCCTTTATGTGGGTGATTCCGGCTCTTCCTCTCTACATCATATTAAACCAGTCATCATATCAACACATTCCACAGTGTTTATGGATCCGCCTAATATGGACATACATAGATAACAGATATAAATAGCTTTACAATAAAATACATATTTAATTACATTTATGAAATTATAATAAAGGAACAATAATTAAGCTGCTAGTGTGTCTTGGTCGTTTCCCCCCTACCGCGTTAAGTCAACATAGTGATTGCCAACTTAACAAGTTTGACCACAGACACGGAATATATAACATAATACAGTAGAGACACTATAAACATTTGACTCTATTCACTTTAGGTACCTACTGACGCAATGTTATGATGGATAATTTGGAAATAACACCCGGAGTTGTATGTCGCTTAGACCTTGTGGCGACTAAGAAAAAAATCCGTGCTTTCAAGCTTTTCTGCTATACCATTTATTGGAAACAGGTATCAGAAATCTAAATATCATCATCATCAGCCGGAAGACGTCCACTGCTGAACATAGGCCTCCCCCTTAGAACGCCACAATGAACGACAATTGGCTATTTGCATCCACCGGTTACCTGCGACGCGCACGATGTCGTCTGTCCACCTAGTGGGAGGCCTGCCAACGCTGCGTCTTCCGGTTCGTGGTCGCCACTCGAGAACCTTTCTTCCCCAACGGTTATCGGTTCTTCGAGCGATGTGGCCTGCCCATTGCCACTTCAACTTGCAGATTCTGAGAGCTATGTCGGTGACCTTAGTTCTTGGGCGAATCTCCACATTTCGGATTCTGTCGCGCAAAGAAACTCCGAGCATAGCTCTCTCCATGGCTCGTTGTGTGACTCTGAACTTTTCTAAAAGGCCAGCCGTTAGAGACCACGTCTCAGTACCATATGTCATCACTGGCAACACACACTGGTTAAAAACCTTCGTCTTCAGGCACTGCGGTATTTTGGACGAGAAGATATCGCGTAGTTTCCCGAACGCTGCCCATCCGAGTTGGATTCTTCGGGCGACCTCTTTGTCAAAGTTGGACCGACCTAACTGGACAGTTTGTCCTAGGTATACGTAGTGGTCAACAACTTCGAGTGTATCGTTCCCAACAACTACCGGTACGGGTGCAACATGGACATTAGACATGATCTTCGTCTTGTCCATGTTCATTTTAAGACCCACCTGTTGGGAAATCTAAATATAGGCCCCTTTAAATCTAGTAATCTTCGTAGTGCCTTACAGGTGGACTAAATCTTTCTTTTTGAGGTTATATCGAGCTGCGTGGTTTTTACTTATCTTCCGCTTTACAAAGAAGGGAAGTGGATTTTTTATTTTCACTAACTCCTTCTAATTTTCTAATTAACTTTGCTGCTAGTTCCGAAACATTTCCTGAAACTGCTACAGTAGTGAGTTTTAGCGGCGGCGTGAATGAGTGCACTGTTTAGGGCCTTTTGTTCGTAGTGTTTCTTCTGTATAAATTGTTTATTCTATGCCACAGACAGACAAGTAATTAATATTTTGATGACTCTAAAACTGCGCACTATCGCCCACGCGATGACCAAATAACTGATGTCTGGATGTTTATAAAACAGTTAAATAAACGCTATTTAAACACCTCGTAAATATCATTAAAAATGTCCGATTTCATTTTATTTGTTCGGCGGTCGGCTCTTGGTAGGAATCTTTGTTTTCGATCTTGTAATGTGATAAGTTGTGTGGGTTTTATATCGTTATGGCTTTTTTAATACCGTTATTAATACGTTTGGTAACAATACCATTATCTAGCGTGTTGTGGTAGCGCTAATTGGAAATTATAAAAAGTAGCTTGAGCGTCGCGCTATAATTGGTCGGCGCCACCGATTTTGTATTGTTTAAAAAATTCTGCGGTCGTAAACTCGTGTGATTCGATCATTAGAATAATATAAATAAGATAAAATTCATAATTAGTTTCGAAACACGGTTAATGAACAACAACGGAATTTTTATTGTTAGAAATCACACCTAACTCGAACTTGTTCTTTGTATAAAATATCGTAATTATTTTGATTATTCATTATAATATATGTATGCCCATTAAAACATATTGACAATACCTTTGTTAACCTAGTGTTAGAAACTCTATCTTCTAAACAAATATTTAAAAAAGCAATGTAGGTATCACAAACAATATCTACGATTGACTCACGATATTTTGATTAAATGATAGTTATTATTCTTTATGGTACACACACAGACAAAACAGTTATGAAAGTAAAGGTATTATACAATGGGCGAGCTTAACTGAATATACAGGATGTAAGGGACTACGTATCGAAAACTTTTTTATAAGATTTCTCATATTGTCCGTTACAACGTTACAGAAACCATTTATATGAAAAATGACAAATGACTAACTTGTTAATTTTTGAGCATGTAATGAATACTTGCGGAATAATATTTATTTTTCAAATTACATTGCTAATTTCAATCAAGCCGCCTGCTAAACATGGAGATTATGGCAACTGCTCCCTTCTAAGGGAGAGACCTTTGTTCAGCAGTGGACTTTTCAGCTGCTGATGATTGTTAATTTTGCACAAATAAGTAATTTATTGTTTTTAAATTGAAATTAGGCATTATTATTATACCAATAATGATGTTATCCTAATTTTATTAAAAAAAGCGGCATTTTTTTTTTTGGAAATTCATGAAAAAATCTGATGAAAAATTTCAACAGTAGAATTTTCACAATCATGTACTGGATCCCTGGTATCGGCTTTCGGTACGATGTCCCTTACACCCCGTATATAATTCCCTTAAAGTTACATAATTCAATTTGATAATTAATATGATAACGTAGCCTTTAAAGGACTACAAAACAATTTTTAAAAAAATAAATCCGACTTCAAAGTAAATTATCTAAAAAGCATAAAATTACGAAAATATTATTGAAGTTGGTGTTAGCGTACCTGCTGTGTATATTCTGCACCAACTTCAAGAATATTTTCGTAATTTTATGCTTTTTAGATAATTTACTTTGAAGTCGGTTTTTATTTTTTTTTAAATAGTTTATTTAACACTTTTTAGTGACTTATTTTACCAAGATAGCACTATCACGCAACTCGAACGTCTACAGTAACTTACTGAAAACATAAAAAGTTTATATCTCTTAAACTACTGGACCGATTTTGATGAAATTTGTACTCTACCCTAAGTTGAAAGATACTCTAACTATTGCAAAAAGAATTTTTGAAATCGGACTTGTAGTTTCTGAGAAATCCGCGGACAAACCTACATACATACATACATACAATCGGGAAATTTACACACACACACCCACATAGACTAACATATTATATGAAAATTACGCATTTTTATTAATATTACATACATACGCGTCGAATACAGAACCTCCTTTTTTGAAGTCGGTTAAAAAACGAGTGTTATTTTAAAATGCTTCAAATAAAATGATCTAAAAGATAAAACAATGATGCAATATAACTTTCTATCATCGAATTTACAACTTATTATCAATTATGTCAACATCTAGGAGCATCTGTTTGACAATTCCACTTAATTAACTGAACTTAAAGAACAAAGATTTAATTGCAATTCGCCGGAACAGGAAACGTGCCCTGTTAAAGTAAATACTTTACCGCCGACAACAGAACGACTGGATCCCGCAAAAGTGACGCTTTTGACTTCTTATTTTCTAAGAACTAAGGAACCAATACACATGGATTTTGCAATTCATAGTTTAGAAAAATTAAACCACCGGACAGAAACATGATCAATAAGATAAATGCCTGTTGTCATGCGGGGCAAGGATAATTGTGCTCTAGTCACAGATCCAATGCATATTTACCTACTTAAAACAACTTTAGAAGGCCATCCGAAAGGTTTGAAGTGGGGTAGAAATAGCCACAGGGCAGTGTGCTAGGTCCGCTTTTATTTAATATATATATTAATGATTTCCCTAAAGTAATAAAACATAAAACAGTATTATTTGCTGATGACAGTACCGTTATATTTAGGGGAGATGATAGAGTACAATTAGAAAATGACACAAAAAAACACTTTAGATAACGCTACACAATGGTTACAAATAAATAATTTAACAATTAATCTAGAAAAAACCCACATCATGACATTCTATAATAGGGTAAATAAATTATTAGATCTAAATATACATTTCAGAGACAGAACAATTTAATTAATAGGAAATAGTAGGTTTTTAGGGTTAAATTTAGACAATAACCTAAACTGGAAATTTCATGTAGATCAAGTATGTACCAGGATTAGTCAGTACTCATACACACTCTACATGTTATCAAAAAAAGTTAACACACCAGTAGTCCTCACTGCCTATCACGGGTATGTAGCACCGCTATTAAGGTATGGTATTATGTTCTGAGGCAACAGTACAGATAAAGACGCTGTATTTAGAGCGCAAAAGAGATGCGTGCGGGCAACATGCAGGTTAAAACCAACTGACAGCTGTAGACCTTATTTTATACAATTAAATATTTTAACCTTACCCTGTATTTACATTTTGGAAATTGTACTGTTTGTGAAAAAGAACCAGCATCTCTTTCAGAGGTTACGTAGTGCAAGGCTTAACTTACATATACATTTTCCTGCAAACAAATCAGCCCTTTTGAACAAAAGTGTGTTCTGCATGTGTCCACGGCTTTACAATCATCTACATAGATATATACTGGATATAAATGACTGTAATATGCTTAAAATGCAGTTTAAGAAAATGTTGCACCAGAAGGCATACTATAATGTAAAAGAGTATTTAGATGACAAATTGTAAAACAATATAATTATATATTTAAATGACAAATTGTAAATGACCTATAATTATAAAAAAATTGTACGTTCCTGATAGTGACATTCTTGACATTAATATTATACCAAATTTTATGTTTTTATTTTATTAAGTGCTATGACTAATCTAATTGACATTGTATATTTAATTGCATACCGCAAGGTCAAATATGATGATACTACATTCTGTATAACACCTGTAATTAACGACTCATATTTTGCAATAAATAAATTTAATTGAATTGAATTGAATTGAAATCGCACATAACCCAACTTATACTCCGCTGATTTTCTATAGATTATACCTTTAACGCCAAAAAATGGCTACCATAATGTAAAAATACTCAGCTGTAAAATACATTTCATATGTTTTTGTTTCAGGTAAGTCGTCTGATGTTGCTGCAAAACTTGGTTGTGGAATGCAACCACACATTCCACATAATTATCTAAGTAGGTAAATCGTTGACTTTATAAAAGCCATAGCAAAAAATTAACTTGTATTTTCAATCGGCAATGTAGTCGCTTTCTTAACGCTCGATGCATCGACTACGCATCGCAGGTTAGACGCAGTCGCTAAACCGCTAATCGCTGCAGATAAAAGTAGCGTGTTTGTGGAGTATTATTTCTATTAGAAACCCCCGCGGCAGTCGCATCGGCACATGAGAGGGGGCCCCAGGGATCTCCGGTGGGATCTGCACCAGAGGCCCCTCAGTGCCTTGGCTTTGAGCCCGCCGCCGGGGGCGCATTGTAGCCCCCTGGGAACCTGTCACGGTGCTCACGGGGACGGAGATCGCAACCCCGCCGCCGTCCTCCTCGGAGTCGCCACCGTACTCAATGGAAGTCCTAGGGCCCACACTCTGAACGATGCTATGTTCCTGTGTGAACTACTACCTACTGTCTGTATCTTACTATCAGTGAAAACAAATATTGCCACCTGTGGGATTCGTTTATGGGCAGATTAGGCTGACCAGTGCGCTTTATGGAATTATCTAATAGAGAGACGCTGCTGTCCTGCTCTTACGGATACCAATGGGGAGGAGATTGGCGGTTGCTATTCTTATTCGGACATCCCATGGGTAAGAACTCGCCGATGTGTAGCATCGCCTTAATTGCTCTGCTGCTAGAGCTACGATTTCTCCGACGTTTGTGCCGACAAAACGCGTGCGAAATTAGTGACCAATAATAGTTCAGAGGCTACGGTAATGCTGCTCTTTCCCGCCGACTTTGACTGCAGATTTATTGCTGAATGAATCGTTACACGTACTAAACATTTATATCCAATTACAATTTATGTCCTCCTTAAATCGACCTTAGAAAATATGATTTTGTACCGTGACTGTAAGTAGCCAACGATAAAACCTTTAATGGCCATCAATTAAAATTGCGTTAAAACATCAAAGCCACCGGCCGGCTCTAAACCAATCAACTGAGCTGATAAAGTCACATACATTACATATATTAAACATACCTCCCCATTATCGTATATTTTAAACCATAAAAATTTATGGGGTTTAAATATTTTCACCGCTTCGCGATGGGCGTTCATGGCTATAAAATTACTCGTAAAGATTCTACATAAAAACGTAATAGCTAGTGACAGATGTAAGATGCGCGGGCGCAGGGTCGCCGCGGCCAATGAGGGAGGCGCCCGCGCGCCGCCATTTTCCCGCCGACTAGTGTTGCTTCCGGGTATCAATACCCGACTCAGATAAATCGAGACACTAGTATCGACTGGACAACACTTATCAACTCTGTTTTGAGTTGACTATTCGAACGTGACAGTGACTGCTTATAAAATACAGGGTGTTCATCTTTTACGGTTGAGATAAAAAGGATATAAAGTGGAAACTATAAAATACCAAAGTTGATGCTTTAAAAAGATTATATAGAGATGTAATACTTATTATCAGTTTTAATATTCTGATAGTGTGTAATTATTGTCAGCGTGTATTTTTGTTTATGTCCCATTTTATAAGACCATAGATTTAATGAATACCATGAAAAGTATGTGAAAGCATAAATAAAACCTTGAGTTTAGTAGTTTGCACCGAGTCCGGTAGAGTTGTAGGTTACGAGTATAATTTTTTATCGACATCAACGATTCAATTTATCATTGCGTTAATTATGCAAAAAGTATTAAAGAGCGAGTTGTAATCGCGAGCCAACTAAAAAACCCAAAGCATTTACTTTTAGACGGAGATTGATAGCTCAGAATCTATATAACGTACGTACACACACTATAACAAAATGGACACTAAACTGCGCACGAGTCGAAGGGTCGAATCCATCACTCTGTCAACGTAAAAAACCAAACGGGCGGCGTCCAATCGCAGCGCGCCATTTGAATAATTGTTCGTTTAGTGACGACCAATCGCGTACGCCCGCGGCACTTCTTATTCTGTATTCAAAATGATTAATGCTGTACTCAGACGTATTTACGATCGGGTTTCAAGGGACTTTGAATGATTTGTATGACTGATGCGTCAGTGTTGAGCCAGATTTACGGTTGCGTGTCGGGCAGGCTCGATCCGACTTGCAACAATATGACGAATGACCGCTATACGTTATTATATAAATCCTTGGATATGTTAAATAGTGGTTGTAACGTGTCCTCTGCAACATCGTGGGTATGTTGATAAATTCAAACTCCGGTTGAAAGCCGTATTGCTATCGAGCGAAGAATTTGTTTATGATATAATGTCGCGCTAAATTATGCATGTCGCGTTCAGAGATATGTTAATTGCGATTTTCTGGCTGGCTTACGTGTTTTGCAGCAGTTTGTATTTAGTTGTACTGGTAATCATGATACAAAAAAGATTAGGAACGGGGAAGCCAGATACTGTTAAGCTTATTTTTATCTTTAGTATATTTTAGTTTAAAATAGCAACATTTAACATTAGTTTACCTGTAAAATAAGTAGGTATGTTTGAGCTTTCTTTTTTTATATTTATTATTAGTTGATGTTTGACTGAAATCTCACGTCATCAGGATTTTTTAAAACTCTCCTGTAAGCCTATTCACCCTAGCCTTAAAGAAACCCACACGTGTTTGATTCGTTTTCTCATGACTTTCCATGTATGTGACTAAGTAAAACATTTCTTTCGGGCTCCGGACTAAAGAGATGTACTCCCGTGGAGTACATGAAGACGGGCAACAGCGTCTTTCCATTTGATTACCTACCACCTGGGTATTCTGCGATTTCCAAGACGCCTGTCAAGCTTGGGGATTATGGCAACCCCTGCCTTCCAAGGGGGAGGCCTTTGTTCAGCAGTGGACGTCTTCGGCTGCTAATGATGTTGAATGATGATAGACAAAGTAAGGGTACTTACCTAATATTTTTTTAGATAAGGTACCTACTGGCTGTGCATTTTGTCGTCCTAATCTGGAAAGTGGATAGTGGAATCAACCCGTACAATTCCTTTCCTCTTAAATACGCCTCATCGATATAATATGATTCACGTCAACTAAATCAAGGTCACTAATTAGCCTCCAAGCACTTGACTATTTGCAGCAGGATGAATTCCGGGAACTTGCCAAAAATTATAATGAATAAATTAAGTACTAAATGTTTTTTTACACAATAATTTAATTATAAGTTACATAGGTAAATTGAAACGTAATTTGAAACACGATCAGTGACGTCACTGATCCGAGCTGGCCTCGGCCATATACCAATCAATTGTCAGGGGAAAATTGCTACGTAAACACATTGACACTGACATTGAAAATTTTTGATAAAGTGACGAAAGGCTTTAATAGAGCGGGAAAATTACGATTTTTAAAACGTAAAGATGAAGTGTGGTTATGTTAGGATTTGATAATTTATCAAGTCAGAAGTTTATTCAAGTCATTGTTCCGAAAAAAACAACGATTTTATTTTCATCACATCAAGAGATTCATAAAGAGAATTTAAAGTTCTTTAATGGCATACTTATGATATACTTATTTCCGTTATTCCTAAATAATGAGAGATATACTATCTGAGTCACGTTTGAGTGACCTCGAAGTAGCTTAAAATTCTGTGTCTTAACTTTATACTATGTGCAACAAACAGCACTGATATTAAAAAACCTATTATTTTATTTCAATGGATACCTTATTCGCCTATTTAAAATTATATTGATTGTTAACTTACACAGTAACATCCTGTATACAAACACATCGTCAGCGATATCGCCAAGTGGATGTATGGTCGCATTTAGCGCAATTTAACGCACGGAAAGGTGAGTTAACGCATCGCTTTCTGTGTGAAAGCTGCTTAATAACTTGTTATAAATAGCTCGCACTAATCTCGGAATGATTGGCCCAGTGTTGGTGCAACGCGGATATCTCCCTGAATAATGTGTAAAATTAAATAACTACTTATTTAGTATCTTGTTGGATTTATTCGAGATGTGTTCAGATTTAGTTGGGTAATCTGTTGGTGGAGGGATAAATAGTATTAGCATGTGCAATTGATTAAGAATCTGTCAACGGGTTAAAACAAATTTGCTATCCGTGTTTGTCTGTTCGCTTGCTTCTATTAAACTACTCGATGTATCGTGTAGTCAATAAAGTTTTTCCTTGTTTTTTTTTATTAATCAATCTGGTGGCGTGCAAGCATCACGTTAGCCTGATGGTCGCGCGACACGCCTGCCTATAGACAGCTGCATAGCACTGCAGTTCGTCCCCCGCGACATTAATTATTTTAAGTCCAGTAATTTCACCAGATACAGTGCTCTTTATACCGGAACACACCAATGCCTACACATTCCTGCTTGTTGACATTATATCTGACACTGTGGTTGTACCTACCGTGGTGTATCGAGAAACGGACTTCTGTCCTGTCTGGTAATACTGATATGTGAAAAAACCTTTTTAAAAAAATTTAACCGACTTCAATATCACTGAAAAGCATAAAATAATTTAAATATTATAGAAGTTGGTGTTAGCGTACCTGCTGTGTATATTTATCACCAACTTCAATAATATTTAAATTATTTTATACTTTTCAGTGATATTGAAGTCGGTTCAATTTTTTTTTAAAGATTTTATTTTAAACTTTTTAGTGATATTTTCATACATAAAGATTGAACCATCGAAGACGGTAAAATGATCTAGGTAGGTTATGCTCACATTATCGTCTACATAGTAGGATCGTAATAAATTCCTCCACATCGTTCATGGTCCTCCAGGAAGTTCTTATCCGGTTGTGATAAAATTCATACAGATTAATTACAGTCGTTTCTTCTTTTGTATAAAAAAAGAATCATTGAAATTGGTAAATATTTGCCAGAGTTATGACCATTTTTGTCCTTATAAAGCGACATTTTAAAGTCATCTTATACGCATTCTTGCAGGTTTCCTGCGCAGTCATCATTCTTGTTTTTTCAGGATCTACTTACTCGTAAGCAATTATTTTTTTATGGGACCCAATTAACAGATTAAAGAATGGATGGAAGAAAGATTTTTTTAAATCGGTTCATAATTGCCAGAGTTATGCGCGAACATACATAGAAAAAAAATATATATACCTGCTAAAAAAATACGAACCTCCTCCTTTTTTGAAGTCAGTTAATAAAAATTCAATTAAATTTAAGTTATACCACGTATACTCAATCCACCCGTGGAGTGTCCCGGTGAGAACACCACAAAGAGAAGAGATGGGAGCATCTCTTCTCTTTGTGTCTGTAAGAGGCGACTAAGGGAAAACAAGGTTATGGGCTGCAGGGTTTTTCTATTGGATTACCTACCACCTATTCTGCGATCCTCTAGACGTCTGTCAATCGTGGGCATTTTGGCAACACCTCCCTTCTAAGAGGGAGGCATTTGTTTAGCAGTGGACGTCGTTCGGCTGCTGATGATGATGACGATGACGTAATTAAAACTCCTACTGTTTGCCATTATCTCCCCATCGATTGGGCTTCTTCAATAGTCTGCTTATACATACATGAATAATTTACGTATTTCACTCACGACAGCCTTATGATCTTATCTAACATGTAAATAAGTAAAACAAAACTGAATAGTGTTCCGAACTAATTCACACACAAACGGATAAGCATCCAAAAAGCACCAAACAAACGTTGAATGCTTTAATTATCTAATCTATGACCGTATAATCGTAATGGTTTACAATTACCTATTAATATTCGATGTATTTTAGACTTAATTATGTGATATGTAGAGTTCAAAGTGAGAATGTACGTGGTCGTTTGATGTACTGTTGCGTAATGGTAGGTTAATGAAGGTGCCGGACGAGGCGGGGGTGCGGGAAGGTGAGGGGGGTGCTATCGGGCGCGTCCCACATAAATCTGTCAACTGCGCGGCACTCCGGCGCACGGTAACGCACACATCTTGATCTTGGTCAGGGGTCTTCAACATTTAAATTTTAGTTCCTTTTGTCGATTGAGTACAATATCTTCTTAACTTTTTATCCTTGCGTTTGCGTTTTCTTTTTTTGAACTGAAACTACTTATGCGACTTCCAAAAATGTTATCACTTAACGCGTTAAACGTTAAGCGTTACATTTGTTAAGGTTAAGAAAGCGCTCTTAAGGTTATGAAAGCGCTAACGTGACGCCGTCATTCAGTGTTGTTCGGTGTGGTTCGGTATGGTTCGGTGTGGTTCGGTGTGGTTCGGTGTGGTACTGTGTGGTACGGTGTGGCACGGTGTGGCACGGTGTGGCACAGTGTGGCACGGTGTGGCACGTTGTGTCACGGTGTGGCACGGTATGGTACGGTGTCGTACAGTACAGAGCGAGAGTGACGTTTCATTTTTTTCGCACGGAGGGACTCCACGCACGCACATTTTTTTCCTAATGTAGTCACCCTGTTGCGTGTCTGTATTTCAATAAGGCTAAACAAATTATTTTTATTAATAATTATAAACCATTATTCAGCTTATTTGTTGAAGTTTAAGGTTAAGAACTACAAAATTACGTCTAAAAGTAGCCAGGGCGGATAATTTGACTAAGTCCAATTATTAAGCTTTCTACGTAACACTGTGATTATTACTTATTAATTTAAGATTTTAATTTGTACGTAACCTTAGGTTCGTGACAAGACGAAATCGCAAAAATGGATCTCCGTCCTCTGTACAAGATAAGACCGCTTTATACTCTTGTCCGTTGTTCTTAACACTTTCCCAGTTATCTATTAAATATCTTAATTTTCTTCACAAGACTTTAGACTTTAGTCTTTTAGCTAGTTTTACTTTAATCACTATTTCGGAGCTAAAAATACAATTATTTTTAATAAAATATTTGTATTTGTTAGCTCATTGTTAGCAATTATTGTTAACAATAATATATATATATATATGCTATAAAAACTCGCATTTCAAAATTCAGTTTTAATTTATCAGTTTAGGACGTCACTGATTAGTAAATTATATAATGTAGTATTTTTAAAAACAAATTATTATATTTTTTTTAATAATTAAAAGTAAGAAACTTTAAAAAGTTCCCCGCCCCTGGTTCCCGCGTGCGTGTTTCTAAACGGAAAAGCATCGTGATTTGTGATTAGTGTGCCTTGAATTTATGTACCGATTGAGAGACGCTCGTGGAAATTCTTTTGTTTCGCTCCCACAACGCATTTTATATGTGCCCGAACTCATATATTTAACACTACTTTATGTTTGAATACTTCGGCCTGCGGTATGCGATAGTACGTTATGTCGAGTAGGTTACCGTTATAAAATAGCTGACGTTGAGATAAGTTTTGTTTTAATATGTATTACATCGTTGTGTCAGTCGAAATTCGCAGCAGGGGCTGTCAACATTTTTGTATGACTCGTAAGACAATTTTTAGTTAACGATCTCATTTTGACCTTTACAATGGATTTTACTGTTATCATTTATTTTTTAGAACAGACCGGTATTAAGAAACCTGCCTGATATGGTCTGCTAACCTACCTCTGTGGCATTTTAAGGTTCCAAACCGGAAGGAATTTTTATGTAAGCCTTGGGATTAAAATTCCTAAAGATAATTTTGAAAACAATATATAACAAAAAGAAAATAGACAGACACGATTAGCGACTTTGTTTTACACTCATTAGAGATCAAAATAATATATCTGACGAAGCCTACCTCTGTATTAGAGTTATTTTTTTTTAATAACGCGTAAAATCTCTTTTTATTATAGTCACATTTTTAATTATTATTCTGCACACAATATTTTAAATAATTACAGAAGTAAAATCTTGTGTAGATTTATATAGAAAGTGGATCTTTGTATCTTCAATCTTTCATTGCGCTATTGCGCGTGAGGCGATGCTAGATCTAGATAAAACAATGGTTGGCGTAGTTCCTGAGTTACGCCATAGATAGACGGATGAACGGCCCCAGGGTCTGTGTTGCCGATTTATATACAGATAGACTAGAACTATTTTATTTTAACATATAGAATTATACCTATATTACCAGCATAACCACTACTGCCTTAGTAAATTGAGGACTGGATGTTTAATAACTTGTATGCATTTGTGGGGTATCCGTAGGGTGTCCGGGTAAGAATAGCACCCACCCAGCTTCCTTCCGTTGGGTGTCCGTAAGAGACTAAGGGAAAACAAGAAGACGGGCAGCAGCGTCTTTCTATTGAATGACCTACCACCTAGGTATACTGCGATCCCCAACATCTCTGCCAAACGTGAGTAGTAAGTCGTGGGGACTAAGGGGTTGTTCAGCTGTGGACGTCTTTCGACTTCTGAAATTATATATTCTGATTCCAAGACAACGCAATATCACATCTGTTATCATTTTTATAGCAAAAAAACAACATTAAATGTAACTCATCAAAAAGTAACATTTTATTTCAGCGGATACCCATTAAACGAATGATTTATTGTGTATTGGAGTTAACTAGCTCCTTTTTAATAACAAAATATCATTTATGGGGTCTGAAGGATTTATGGGGCCTTCTCGACCCCACCCCGCTGTGGCTCTCTCACAGAATGATTTTAATTTTAGTTCCAGGTGCAATTAATTTTTATATCGAATTTTTTGTTAATTTTGTAATTATACATATTATATGCATCATGAAATATGTTTGTTTACGCAACACTCTTATTATTAGAGCTAAAATAATAAAACCCAGTTTTAATGGTCCGGTCGCCATAGTTAATAGTTAGTTCTATATAAATACCTCTCTGTAATACGGGATGATATGAGTGTAAATAACTTCACGGGCAAAAGTCCATCCCAATTTTAACCGCTAGGAAGTGACGATGGGAATACTTATGTTTAAACCGTTTACAAAATTAAATTGTGGTCAGTCCCAGAAAGCGCGTGACTCACACTCACCCTACTGAGCAACCGGTAGCCTTAACCAGTGGACAGCATTAACAGCAATCCAACTCTGTTTCTATATACTAAAGGTCAGTTAGAAATCTATTGGTATAAGGTAAAAGACACAGGCGAAAGTTAATTTTGATCTTCAAAGCGATTAATTGTAAAAAACCTTTTTTACACTACTAAGGCGGCAAGAAAGCGTGCGGTCTGCCTGATGGTAAGCAGTCACCACAGCCTATAGACGCTAGCAACACCAGAAGAATCACTAAGGCGTTGCCGACCCATAAGACATTAGGTATCAAGTATTTGTATCCGGTAATTTCACCAGCTACAGTGCCCTTGACGCCGGAACACAGCAATGCTTACATACTGCTACTTGGTGGCAGAATGTCTGCGGTGGTACCTGGACGGTTCTTTGCACAAGACATCTACCATCTAGTATAATGGGCATAACTAAAACAATATTGTCGTTTTGACATCTAAATTATTTTTTCTTTACTTATTTATAAGCCTGGCCAGAATAACCAGTCGTTTGATTTTACTTGGGAATCCTTATTTTGGAACTCCTAGGATACACAAAAGCGTGTTGGGCGACAGCAGCGCTGCTGTCGCGCGTTTTTGATTTGTAAGGCGATTTACATGGATTTCCAAAGCAGCGCAAAGTCGCCTTAATCTTGCACGTCCGCCATACATACATGTAATATATCAATAAGATACATATTATGTCGATGACGTCCGCACAACTAAAAGCGTCCCGTGTCACTATAACACGGTTGGTGCCATAACCCAGTTTTGTTGTTTTGGCCCTTGGAGGAAGGACTTAAGAATTTTGGCCAAAACATTGACATTTTTGATATACGACAGTCAATGTGGGCGGCACATTACTGCTCTGAAAATGTGTGTAAGGACATTGTACGAGTGTATTCTTATAACTTGGACCACACAGGCTCTGATACCATGATCTTATGTCTATGCGACGGCACCATTCCGATGCTAATTTTATAGTCCAAGACTATTTAGTATAACAACAAAATACTCCTAACGGCAGCGTTGATTGATATCTTAATAGTTAATAGCTCGTCTCTCTGAAATGGGTTGTAGATCGAACATTTTCTGCTTACTATTTACATAATTCGTTTATAACCAATTCTTAGACGAAGCATTTCTTTAAATAGACTTATAATTTTTTTTTTACATTATCAACCTATTGTCGAGTCCAGCAAACGTTCGCCTGATGTAAAGCGACATGTTTGCCTATAGACTGAAGGCTTTTGTGTCCGGTAATTTCACCAGCTGCAATTCCCTTCACATCGGAACACGGCAACGTTTACACATTGCTACTTGGCGGCAGAATATCTGACATACCGGTAAGCCCACCCAACCTCTCCTTAAAGTTTAGCGTCTTCCGGCTGATGATGAAACAAATATTCTATATGTTTATGGAAGAGTGCAGCAACCGTAGGGACACGGTATCGAATGAATAGCATCGATACTATACTCATGAGTAGTATCGAAAAAAGTATCGTACTCGTCAAGTATCGCAACCAAAGTATTGAGTACTTTTCTTAGGATCGAGTACGTCACGTCATGATGTCCCAATAATGACTAAAAAAGTCATCTTAGTCTGTGAGAGCCTAAGCACACGCATCCTCTTGTCCGGTAAAGCAATAATAGACAAAAAAGAAAAAAAGGTCGTTACTCACTCTTTCGAACCGTAACACAAGCTTTGTAGGTGAGTTCAAAATTTTTATTCGATACGTTACTTGTCAAAAAGTACTCATTGTGTAAAAATATTCAGTACAAAGGTATCGGTATTGAAATGAAAAGTACTTGATATCACAAAGTATCGATACATTTTACGTATTCCTAAGCAATTTGCGGGCCTGTTGGTCTAGTGGTCTGACACCCTGCCTGCTAACCGATGGGTCATGGGTTCGATTCCCACCAAGTGTCTGGGTGTTGTTTATCTATTTAAGTATGTATTTACAAAAAAAAAAGTATATAAGTATTAGTATCAGTTGTCTGGTTTCCATAGTACAGGCTCTGCCTAGTTTGGGATCGGATGACCGTGTGTGGATTGTCCCAAGATATTATTATTATTAATTGTTTTCGGAAAATCTAAATAAATCTACAAAGATGTACGTGTATAGAGAGGCGTCAATGAGGCTGACGTGCCAATCCAAGCAAGGACAGACCCGGCATACCCCTTATTCCATAATTCCGTCCCGTAACAGTTTCCGTTATAGCGGTTCTCACTCAGGCCGATTGGTCGCGTACAAGAGTAGGAAATTGTCTATAATAAGTTACTGCTAATAGCGGCATAGTACTGTATACTGTGGACTCCATTTCTGTGATAGCCATTTTAAATTTTGATACTTGTTTAGTCTTTAACGTTTTGATTATTATTGGTTAGATTTACTACAAATGCTTATTAAAATAGGTTATTAATCTTCAAGAGAAAGGTATGCTTTACCTACATAGATTTGGCGTGATTGATGTAATTATGTTTATTATGCCTACGAGTTAATATCTAAATATTTACAGGTAATTTACTAATACACTTAAACTACGCTCTGGGAGGGAAGGGTACCTAAGAGACTGCTAGCGTTACCTTTTTGTATAGCCAAGTTTATACGTTGACAAAAAAACGCTACCAGCCCGACAGTCCCCTGAGACTTTGATAAGTTTGGATGCAATTTCTTTCATCAAACCGTTCGTCTCATGAGACTAAGGCCACGCATCTCCACGTCTCTCTCTCGCCCAGGTCTCCACGGCAAAGGGCGCAAATATAAAGCAGGTTCCAGCTATATATTTGCGCCCTGCATACTGCATACTTGCACCGCTTTGCATCACTACCGAGTTAAAAATACATTATATTTTAAGTTTATCTGTATAGATTTTTAATAAGATCCACCGATTGCCTCACAGATGCAAACCACATTGTACCTAACTTCGCATCACTGTCTGATCTGGCAGGCGATTCAGCGATTTTATGGCAGTTTTCACTCAACGGGATTGGTCGGTCGCCGCGGAACGGAGCGGAATTGCCCGGCTATTGTGGTAGTGCATTGTCTTGTACTGTTGCCGATTATGGTGATTGCGATCTAGTTCTTTATTCGATACTTTTGTATCGATAGATGGGCGAAGGTGAGTTGTGTTTACAAGGCCGGGAGAATATATAGTGTTTCAGCTCATTATGCAACGAAGCCGGTTTGTTAGATTAATTTATTAAATGTTGTTTAGTTTAATCTGCAGCGTTGTTTTTTTTACTCTATTATTTTCACAACGATTCTGGCATACTTCGTGATTGAGTGACCGTTCAGAGAGTTAGTTTGAGATGTATGATGTGAACTATAAAAAAATCATCATCATCATCATCAGCTAGAAGATGTCCACTGCTGAACTAAGGCCTCCCCGTTAAAGAGTTAAGAGGGGGTATTTACTCTAATCCCCACACTAGTAAGTATAGGTGGTAGGTAATCCAAAATAATTGAAAAAGTGGTTGGCAGAAGAGAGAGATCGGGCTCAGTGAGACCTACGTCAAGGCATGAAAAAAAAAGTCCACTGCTGGACATAGGCGTAGGCCTATGTCCAGCAGTGGACTTTTTTTTTAATACTACCAAGGTGGCAAGCAAGCATGCAGCCCACCTGATGGTAAGCAGACACCGCAGCCTATAGACGCTAGCAACACCAGAAGAATCACTAAGGCGTTGCCGACCCATAAGACATTAGGTATTAAGTCTTTGTGTTCGGTAATTTCACCAGCTACTGTGCCCTTCACGCTGGAACACAGCCATGTTTACACACTGCTGCTTGGCGGCAGAATATCTGACACTGCGGTGGTACCTACCTGGACGGTTCCTTGCACAAGGAGCCTTCCACCTAGTGGACTGATGAATCCTATTGGATTTATCAGTCCACTAGGTGGTAGGTTCCTGGGAAATACGCTGCTGCTCGTCTTCTTGTTTCTCCTTAATCGGCTCGTACGATAACCAACGGGAGGAGATGGGAGGACGCTATTCATCCCCGGACACGCTATGGGCTGTAAGCCTTAAAATTTGCAAATACATATTTTTCTGCTTTTTTGTTCCTTCTTTGTGTAGAATTTGCTTTGGTACCTGTCTAAGTATTTTATAGCAGTTACGCTATAAGATCGCCATCGTCCACCTTTTGTTTACTCAAACGAAATCATAAAGTAAACAATTCCAAAAGGAACCACTCAGCTTATTTCCTTATGGCATTCGCTTAGAATTATCATTACCATACTAACTGCGTCCGCACGAAAATCGACCTAAATGCCATCCACGGAGAAACTTATTTAGATTCGCAGACACTCTCGCTTGTGCCCACGGTCATAATATCCTGTCTCCTAGTTTTTATTTCAAGGGAGTAGAGTTCAGTTTGGCTGTCGTATTTGTGGGTATTGTAGGCGAGGATGGACCGGTAATGCGACAGTTTGTAAGCATGAGATCCGGAGTGTAAGGGGGTGGGGGGTGCCTCTGTAATAGTAAAGAAATACGTACAAGTTGTTGTATGTAGGTCGTTGACTTGTACATTTGTTTTTTTTTATTCTCAGGAATGTTTATGAATAAGGTATCATAGTACATATTGCAGCAGGTTCAAAATATAGTAGGATGAGTTATTTTCAGAGGTAAAAACACTTTCAATAGAAAAAGCGAAGGTAAACCTTT
Source organism: Furcula furcula (assembly GCA_911728495.1). Classification (NCBI taxonomy): domain Eukaryota; kingdom Metazoa; phylum Arthropoda; class Insecta; order Lepidoptera; family Notodontidae; genus Furcula; species Furcula furcula. The sequence goes on along the minus strand of OU452247.1, from coordinate 28,116,195 downwards.
CTTCAGTAATGAGACACTGGCTGAATAAATTGGCGGTCCCATTCTCTTAATGTTTAAAAAGCACTGCCGTTGGTTATCTGAGATGATAGTTATTAAGTTTATTGTATCTAGTATCCTCAAAGTTACGCAGTTTCCGGAACATATAAATTGATTTTCTTTATTATACCACCATGGTCTCCGCAGCCTATTGACACTAGCGACACCAGTAGAATCACTGGCGCGTTATCGACCTTGTAGAATTTATTTAAATCCCTTTTTATTTATATAAAAATATGGGGATATCCCCATGTATACTCAGGAAAACCTCTGCAGGCAATTTAAGGAAACGAGTAAGAAAACTGCAAATTGTTGCAGAAACCTTAAGAAATATGAAATACTTAAGGTATTTGATCTACTAAATCTTAAGAAATATGCTCCTCTGAATTTTTGTATCAGAAAATTTAAAGCAATTGGTAGTGCCTCATATAACCACTAAGCTGCGAGAATATCACATCCAACCTCAGCTTTATAACTATATTTTATCCAACACACATTTCTAGTTTATCACCACCGCGTGCCTGCAACCAATTTCGAAATATTGACGTCATCAACTATGAAGTGAAATTTATTTTTGTCGACGACGCGCGGAACGCACGTGGGAACCCACCGTATCCCGTTTTATGTAAGGCCCATATGAGCTTACCAACAAAAGGTAGTCGCGCTCAAAAAATCCAAACACGCGTCCGTTTTAGGGCCTCACAATATCTGAACATAATTTATCGCGCGATATTTTGCAATCGAAAAATTTCTATCGACGAGATTCGTGATAGACAAAGAATGTGTAGGTGTAGAAAGTCCACTTCTCCGATATAACTTTGTAGCTTTTTTTTGCGGTCTTCTGAAATAATTATGTTTAGTAATTTGTAGTAACACCAATTATACGTAAATTGTTGTTGTTATAGCTTCTACCTATCATCACGTATAGCTCATTATGTAATAGGTTGGTTCACGATTTGCATACGTTCATCATCATCATCATCACCAGCCAGAAGACGTCCACTGCTGAACAAAGGTCTCCTTTAGACCGCCACAATGAACGACAATTTGCTATTTGCATCCACCGGTTGTCTGCGACGCGAACAATATCGTCGGTCCACCTATTGGGAGGTTGCATACGTTAGGATCTCGTAAACTAAGGAATATTTTCTTTTGCAAAATCAAAAATCAAATCAAAATCAAAATATCTTTATTATGCATAGGCCTCACGAGGGCACTTACATATTGTCATTTTTTTAAAAATTACCTTAAAAATTACATTAAAAATTTAAAAATTGCACACTAATCATATTACGGGTCAAACTGAAAATCTTGATATTTTGAGACAATTCACCTACGATCATATTATCCAAAATTAGGCATTATTTTTATATTAAAGGCCAAGTTTCACCCGATATTCATGTTTTAATTAATTTCGTATTAACCACAAAAGCAAGTGTACCCTCCGCACAATATCTAATCTATGACAAAGCGTAACAGACTGTATAGTCAGTAACAAAAATCCTTCGATTTTTAATTAGCGAACCCTGGACCGTTTCGCACGTGATCGGAATAGGGCGGGTTCCTCATTGCATAACTCTTGGCGTCCGGCGCCGTCCGATGTCGTCCGGCGCCGTATTAACAGAAGAAGGTAATGAAGTTAGGTACCGTTCGATTTGACTATGCAATTAGTGATTGTGCTTAATGAGCTCCCCTTTTTCTTATGTATTTTCGTTGTCTATTGTACCAATTTACTTGGGAATATCTGATTTGCATATTTGGAAAAATGACTGGCTACTTGCTTTAGAACAAAACACTCCTTAAAGTTAGTTTTGCGGTTTTCTGTAGTTGGAACTCATTCCTCAGTCAGGATTATGTTATTCTTTTTGAGATATATCTCGATATACCTTATCTGCCTCAGTTATTTAATTTAACAGGAACTTAGTTTTTTAGCTTAACAATGTGACTTCACATTGCATTTTGTTTTCCAATAGTCTGTCAAAATCAAAACTAAACTACAATCGCAAGTGTCGCATCGAAAATTTAAATTCACTTAATAACAGGATAAGACTGAAACGAAATTAAAATGCTCAATTCTAAACAAAGTCTAGCTCTCTGCCGGCTTCAAAGGCTGTCCGGTCGTCACTCAGAACCTCCCTCCTCCCCGTATAGGGGTAAATAGCTAAAAATGAACCCCCCGGTCCACGTATGCAGGCGTTTCTTTGCGCGCAGTTGCTTTGAGGCGATTTTAATTCGCTTATTTTGCTACCGGGAAATTGCTTATGTGTTGCCGAATTAGTCGAGTTGATCCTAGAGATGACTGGATGCGATATGTATTGTTAAATGCGCTTGGGGAAACAATGTTTCATATGTTTTCTTATTTGACGGGCCCGTTGGTGAACCTCAAGGTCAAAATATCTTTACTATGTATAGGCCCTACAGATGCATTTACGAGGAGGTCTAGTGGTTAGACACCCTGGCCGCTACTCAATAGGTCGTGGGTTCGATTCCCACCAAGTCTCTGGGTGTTATTTACCTATTTAAGTATGTATTTACAAAAAAATGTACCTATGTTAGTATTGGTAAATGCACAATGGATCCAACTGGGTCGAAATGCGGTCCGGTGGTTACCGGGCCCGATTTTTTTAGTGTTAGTACTCGTATCAGATGTCTGGTTGCCATAGTACAGGCTCTTCCTAGTTTGTGATCAGATGACCGTGTGTGGATTGGAAGCAATAAATCTTCTGACCTTCTGACCGATATTGTGTTGTTGATATATTATTCCTAAGAAGACATCCATACTGCAGTCAGGATAGCGACACGCATGAGCGTTTATAGAACAAAACTAGATGGTAGATTCCTTGTGCAAGGAACCGTCCAGGTAGGTACCACCGTAGTGTCAGATATTCTGCCGCCAAACAGCAGTGTGTAAACCTTGCTGTGTTCCGGTGTGAAGGGCACTGTAGCTGGTGATATTACTGCACACAAAAGACTTACTGCCGAACCTACAAACGTCAAGTAAAGTTAATGATGATCTACTCCATTTTTTGAAGTCGGATTGTGTCGACACTCGAAGCCAATTAATACTTAATACGCTGATAGTGAGTAGAGATAACAATTATCTCGTATTCAATAATCGAAATTAATCATATATGGCTCCGACAGTCGAAATAAATAGATTTAAAAAAGTGATTTAAATAAAATTAAAGTTAATTGGGGTTTGTGAGTGTGGCAGTTAATATCTAATGTTTTAAGGGACGGCAACGCGCTAGTGATTCTACTGGTGTTGCTAGCGTCTATAGATAGCGGTGAAGCGGCCGCAAGCTTGCACCTTGGTGGTATAAAAAAGTACAAAGTTCACTTTTTCACGTATCACGATACCATAGAATTGAGCAATAGTCTAACAGTGTTTTAGTCCCCTTTTCTTTATTATGCGTATTCACAATACAGGCTTTCTCCAATTGGTACAACCTTTTACTACTTATCTAGGTATAACTTCTAATTCATCGTTTTAAGAATTTGTGCATTGTGTAGCGAATGAAGTCTGTGCGCGTCTGCCGCCGATTGTAAAGGTACGATGCGATCTCCACCGTATGCACTCAGCCCAAAAAATATAATTCATTCGCTTTTTCTACACTGAAAGCTCTGGCCAGTGGCCGCTCTGTGTACTGAACACACAAAGAAAGCTGATTATTTAATGTAAATTGTTGCGAAATATTAATTTCTTTCTGCAATGTAGCGATTATGTTTTGCGAAAACGGGGTACTCTGGTAATTTACCGTCCTAAGCATTTTGGAATGTTTTGCTTATTCTGAATTAAAAATTTATGGTTTATAATCATGCAGGAAGTTACTCTGAGGTTATAATGTCACCATATTTTCTTTACGATTGTCATTATATTTCGAATAATAATAATTATTCTTTAGCATTATCTATAGGTGTGTTTTATTATTGTTGTGAATCTTTCGTGAATAATAATTATTAATTATTCTGCAGATCTTTTTAATTTGAAGCAACAACCTTTTCTTGCAATATTGGTATTATAATTTAAAGAAACGGCAATCTGCATGAATACAAAAGATACAAAATAAAAAAAAACTCATACAAAGACAACACACGTTAATATGTAAAGCTTGCGTGCACAGACGAAATGGAGGTACGTTTTATATGTAGAATGGTGAAAAAACAATTGCACTCGGAGACAAAAGGAATTAATGTGGCTAAGGTACCCCTGCAGTACAAAAAGTGCGCAAAGCCACCGCGGCCCGGATAAGTCTTGATTTGAAGGAGTGTAATAAAAACCTGAGCTGGTCGTTTCGACCGGTGTTTAGTTACTTAGTGTCTACAATGCAGGGTTGTGTCGAGTAATTGTAGCTTTTGTAGTTTTTGTACCTAAAACACTTTTTAGTTGTTACTTTACTAGATGGCCAGCCGGTATGGTCTGTATTTGTGACGTTTTTAGTTAAGGAAATATAGTTTATGTTAAGTATAAGTTCTGAAAATATAAAATACATAACTACATGAGTTGTTGTGAGTGATTTTTTCAATCATTTCACATGTTTGCTGAAGACGCTGGTATGAATTCTGTGGATAGAAAGTCACGGAGGTCTTTTTAATATAAGTTGGTGCTTCACTGGAATCCCACCTGATGGAAATTATTATTATTCGCATTAATGAGCATTTAATGGGACGTTTACTTTATAAGCTAAATCTTAATAGGTACTGAATAAGTTACCGGACTGATCACGTTAGTATTTCCCTTACTTATTTCTAAATATTTTCCAGAGTTACGAAAATTGAAAAAGAAAACATAACGGACGTATTAATTTCAACGGATCTTTTTTGCAGTCTGTTTTAAAAGTGTGACTTTCTAAACAAAATCTGCAATATCAAGCTTCGCTTGGCATTTTAGGATTCCATTCTAAAAGGTATAAATAATACACACTTGAAAACCATCCGGACGAATATTATTCTGAAAACTACAACTAAATTCATTACCTATGTAGCCTAGAAGAAAGAAAAACGGACATAACGACTTTGTTGTACCACTGTTATGAGATTAGAGATCATAAAAAAAGTTTTATGGCATTTCGTTTCGCGTCGTACACAGACAGTGAGTGTATCTAACAAATGCGATTCGATCGTACATCTGTCAACGGATAATATAGACGTAATAGACATTTGCGCGGAAGCGACACACGCCTGTCACGCTGTCGCGATTGCGTCACGTCGCGTGACGCTCGCTGCGAGAACGTGACAACTTTAAACCACAAATAAATATAGAAATATTTATTGATATTGGTAATCGTTATACACGCTTAGATATGTGTCGCACTGTGTTAATGTCACCTTTGATATTTTATACTCCTAGAAACCACTATAAAACTTAGTTTAAGTGGGGAATTAGTTTTTAGTGATTCGTATCTAAAAAACCACATGGTGCGGTTTAGTCTGTCTGTCTCACTCAATGGTTTTTAACGATTTGAAATTTGCGAAAGTACTTATTTATCTATTTTATTTATTATTTAGCACACTTAAATATGTACATAGGCGGACTTAATACCTTAGGCATTCTCTGCCAGTCTACCTTTGGACAGCGTAGCTCCGCAGTTTTAGATATTAAGCCATCAAGATTATAGATAGATAGCGTTAATCTCTTAAGAATAGTATATTTATTTTCTTCAGAGTATTCCTTACAGGATAATACACCAAATAACAATGACAAAGGGCAATCTGAACCCCGATAACTAAATCAATTCCACCGTGACAAATGTGCGACGTCTGTCAGTCACAGTCGTGACGTCGTGATCACTATCGCGTCTCATTATCCCCATGTGATTACTGAAACCCCGTACCCACTAATCACCCCCCAACATCCCCTATCCGTCACCGTCTACCACCGATCACTCACTTAGAAACGGCCTGCAACGTTATTTATTCAGTTCTGATGACTTTAGTATCAATACAGTAAAGTCTATTTTTGTCTGATACGGCTGTAAATATAAACTTTTTTTATTTTGTTTTCCAATAATATATGAGCTGTCTTTCAGTGTAAGTCGTAGGTGGTTGTAGGTCTAGTTCGTTGGTCTCTCAGTCCGTATGTCACGGTATGTTATCGGTGCCTCTTAATTGAACATAATAAGGGGAGACATGTGTCTTTGTCGTGTTTTTATGGTGTGTAAGAGAAGGATGTTGTTTTTTCAACTCTTATTACGAGCTTTTGACTATTAATTGTCAAGTGAACCAGATTTATTGCTCATTTTCCCTATTAATATAATATAAATAATAAACAGATCACGGGTTTAGTATCAGTATGTTACAGTTTTATTCTCCATACATTTCACAACTAGCGATTACTATCAAAAATGAATCAGCAGAAACCTGAAAGTATAATCGTTTCTGCGTTTTACGAGCTTTTCACTCCTTATGTGATTTGATTATTTGTTACAGATTATATATCTCTGTGTATGTTGAATCGATAAATCTATATATATAAAAGTAAGTCGTGTTAGTTACTCTATTTATAACTCAAGAACGGCCTAACCGATTCGGCTGAAAATTGGTGGGGAGGTAGCTTAGAACCAGGAAACAGACATAGGATACTTTTTATCCCGGTAGGTTAAGGTTAAGCAAGATGGGTGAACTGATTTGTATGAAAGTGTGCATATCGGGTAGGTCTGAGTATATATAGGTCATTAAGTATATTTAATGCCGCTGATACCATGATTGACGAGGATATATAGAACGAGAGGAGGGTGCAAGAGAGGAGAAAGAGGGAGAGGGGATTCGAGGAGGGGGTGATGGGGTGACGGATCGGGGGAGTTAGGTGGAGTAAGGGGGGAGTGAGAAGGAGCAAGTTCGTAGAAGAGAGAGAGGGAGAGGGCTCAGAGAGGGGACAACAGGGAGAGGAAGAGGGGGAGTGTGACGGAAACCGAAGCGGGAGGGGGAAAGAGAGAGGAGAGAAAGAGCATATAATTAGATTTTTTTATAAGAGAGAGAGAGAGAGAGATGGAGAGTGATAAATCTAGGGAGGAGGGAGAAAAGGGGAGCAAAATGTAATAAAAGCGCGGGTGGAGCTGCGCGGGTCAGCTAGTTTAAAATAAAATATATTGTTTTGTCTGGTTTAAAAAACTTTAATCTTTAACACTACCTACTGATTCATTTCTTAAAATTGTAAACCTAAATCTTTGCCTAGTGACATTATAAAATGGTTGATAAATAACGTGGTTGAAAAAAAAAATCATTTTATAACTTTAAAAAGCGGGTGAAGCCTGGGCTGATCGCTAGTTTCAAGTTATTAAGTGTTAACTATTTTAGCAATAGCAATAAACGTACTAAATTGACACTGATCGATGATATAATCATTACAATTTAGTACCTTTTACTTGAATGATACTTAACACATTACGACCGTAGTAACGTCCGTGTTTGATAATTAATATTTGTATTTCATAATTAGGAGAATTTAAATTATATGGACTGTATATTCCAATTCGATTCAGGACAGTTCCTCCATTCTCTCGCAGCGTGTCGTAATAGACGGCTAGTGATTACTTATATAGAACCATTGGTTACTTCATTCATGTATCTAAGATCTTGTGCAATAGACTTAAATTCCGGCTTAGTCTTCCGGCTGCTGATGATGATGATTATTATTTAGTTTAAATTAGTGAATTTATTAGAAGTTGTTTCTTTTTACTACTTTACCTTTAAAAAAAAAGGAAATTTGTAAAGATTTTTAAACCTCTACCCTTATGAGTCATCATTCTTTTTGACTACCAAAAAGAATGATGTACTTTACCTATTTTTGCTAGTAACAAAATAAATAGAATTGAACACACGTAATCCTCAAACAACAAAAGAGTTTATATATCTTTCTTGTATCTAACATCGCTTCTAGTACCCACCTGCATTCGCGAGCAATATCAATCCATCTGCCGCGAGCTGCCCCCACCGGCAGGCGGGCGGGGGTCCGTCCGAGATGGGGGTGGTCCGGTGAAGTTGACGTCGTCTTTGAGGGGTATTTAATTTTGTGCAAATGACGTGACGTGTCGCCGCCACTCCGTGTGACGGCAGGAATTCGTTGGGAATATTTCACGACGGCCAAAGGGACTTTTGTGACGTGCCGGACGCCCTTTTGTTTTTGTTTGAGCGGATTTGAAATTTGGAATTGTTATTAAAATTTGATATAGTTTTTGGAGTATATTAGTTTATTTGTAGAATAATAATCACCTGCTTTTATTGTACGTATTTAAAAATCTCTTTACCCAAATGTAATCGAAATACAAAACTGAATAACGTTGAAAACCTGCTAATCTTATTTTTTTACTGATTTTCAAATTTTTCTTGACCTTTTCTACTATTACAGAACCAGTCACTACAAGCTAGGGACCAATTTTAAATGTTAGGGGCTATATTGCATGCTTTGTATTGCTAACTTATCCGTGATACCTATACACCACATAGTTATCACAACGTATTTGATTTTGACCAAATATTCGTAAACTTATGAATTATTACCTGACTGTTTTATAATTACCTGTCGAAAGCGTTAATTTCATAGAAGAATCAAAAATATTAGCTAGATTTTCAATAAAGACTAGTTATTGTTTTCGGCTGTTATAAACCATTAGAATACTACCTTCACATAATAAGCACTTACTCTTATAAAAGCAAATGTCTATAGCTTCTGATTCGCTTAATCAAATCCTTTCTAATCAAGCTAATAAGTTTCAAAAAGCTACTCCTACGACTGTTGCAAAAATCTACAGAAAGCATACATTCGTACAAAAGATGCCCGCGACTTCTGCGCTCCTCAGTGCATAGCCCCCTTATTATCCGCCCGGGGTGGGGTCAATATGCACCCCCACGTCCCCCAGTTGGGCGGTGGGGGCGCACCGTGTCACGTCACTGTCTCAGGATCGCCATCACGCCAGTCCGGGCGTCTCGTTTGCGTCCATCGCCGTACTTTTCAACTTTCAACTTGCGAAATAAAATATTTTATAATGGCGTATATTTTGTTTGTTATTGGCCCTGAGACTGTTTCATCGTTATTTTTGTCTAGGTATATGCTTCTGTTTGAATTTTGAGTTATGAAGTCTGAGACTATTGTATTTATTTCTCTGTTATTTTGTGAAAATTATGGTCTTTTTTCAAACTGATTATCTATTTTTTTTATAAAATTGTTGGAAATTACATTGTAGCTAAATTATCGGGGTCAACGGACTTAAAAACGTATGTCTCAGGTGACGAACGATAGTGCAATGCAGCTGTCAATAGACAGGTTTGTCATTTCCATCAGGCGTATGACTTGCTTGTCTCGTCAAGTAAAATAAGAAAATACTACGTATATAAAGTACCCAGCGATTACGTCGCCTGTATCCCCTTCTCTGCAAGCGGAGTAAAATGTCGCTTAGAAATAAGTTGACATTATACAAAGCTTGCATTCGCCCTATCATGACTTACGCGAGTGTAGTTTTCGCGCACGCCGCCCGCACCCGTATCGATAGCCTCCAGGTTATCCAGAATCGTTTCCTCCGTCGCGCCGTCGGTGCCCCGTGGTACATGCGGAACGTAGATCTGCATTCCGATTTCAAATTAGATCCCCTTCGTAAGTTCCTCAAAGAAGCGTCGAAACGCTACTTTGAATCCGCGTCCCGTCACGCGAACAGTTTAATCCGCGCCGCCGCCGATTACGCCGCTAGTCCTTCTGACTCGCGCCGCAGACCACGGCACGTACTGCTCGACCCTCCTGACCCCATGACGGTCCTATTGGACCGGGATGCGCCGACCCCTCCCCGACAACCGTATGCTACACTAGCTATCAGACACCGGTCTCGCCGGCGAGGCCGAAGGGTCGTACGTATGCGACCGCAACGACGTGCATCACCCCACTGAGTTTCTTGCCGGTTCTTCTCAGTGGGGGCGCGTTGTGAACCGGTGGTAAACTCAGCCCTCTCTTAAGCGACAGCCCAAGCCGAGGCCGTGCCTCCCTGAGGTGCCCTTGTGCTCGTCGCTACTTCTGCCGTAAAGGCTAGAGCGCTTCAAGCGCTCACCTCCTATTGTCCGGTGAAGCTGCAATAGCCATCTGCGGTTAACAGCGTCTATCATTCCCAAAAAAAAAAAAAAAAAAAAAGTCACCCAAACTGGTGAGTGGTCACGTGATAATATTATTGTCACGCAAATTACAGCGCTCATGGTGCAAATTTGTAAGACAGGTCACTTTTCGTGTTAAACTGCCTTGCTATATAAGAGGTCATGGTAAGGCTCACTAATAAACGCATTGCAAAATAAAGCTTCCATATTAAATACAACATCTATGTCTTTAAAACCCATCTTGAAATGTTCCGCATCTCAAACTGCAACTTTTTAATTCAAATAACAATTTTTTATTTCCACTGCATGCGCCGTCTTGCGTCTGCTAGCTGCAGCGATATCAATCCATCTGGCGGGCGGGATGCAGCCGGCGTGGTGGGGGTAAGGGGGTGTCACGTCACTGTCTTAAATGACTGTCACGGGTGTACTCCAACGCCATGCAGTCTGAAGAACGTTGGACGGACGGCTCCACAATGCTACCCTGGTCTGATATTGCGTCGTTCCACGTTATGGTGCCGTTTCAATGCTTCTGAATGTGGGTCATTGTTCAGATTTATCGCTTTAGATTGCGCTGTAAGATATTTGGCGGTATTAAGGAGAAGTTTGTTTAGATTGGCTGTTTTGTGGACTACGTTGGATTACGTTTGAAGTGGTGCGATTAAAGTTTCGTTGTTTTCTTGTTGAATTTTTGGTTGATCAGAAACATTGTTGTAGCAAAAAGGACGTGTTTTTATTTACTTATTGATGTGAGGAACAGGATTTGTGTTAATAGTTCTATTGCACTACTGATTTTACCTGACTCAAGTTATTAATTCATTCAGCAAATGCTAAAGCTACAGTGCTCTTCACAATAGAAAACAGCAATGTTGATACACTGTATTTTTTTTTCGGCAAAAAAGCTGGCCGTTTAGTGATACCTAGCTAGCTGATCCCTGGCACAAGGCACCTACCATCTAGTTAATTATTAGTAATATTAATTGAATCTATTAGCAGCCGCAGCCGAGCCTGAAAGATTCTTGGCTTAAAATAGTAGTTGAATTAGGTACTAAACAGGTCCTGAGGCGGGCGACGTATTGGTTTAGGCCTTGCGTCGTCGCGAGCACCGTGCTGGTGGACCTGCTCTAGCGAGGGTCTGGCGCTGATGAGACTGTAGCGATGTCCGAATTGAATATCCAGAGTCTATCCATAGCAAGATGAACCCTGGAAGTTTTACTGGAGAATCCCATATAACCCGGCCTTGTACTTGGACAAAAGGTACCCCTTTACTTACTTCCCGACCCAAAAATGGTACTCATCAGCAAGCGAAACACGTCCACTGCTGAACAAAAGTACAAGAAGGGAAGGGTTGCCCTAATTCCCACGCTTGGCAGGCGTCTTGGGGATCGCAGTATAGGTTATGCAATAGAAAGACGCTGCTGCCTGTCTTCTTGTTTTCCCTTAGTCGCCTCTTACGGACACCCAACGGGTTAAAAATGGTACTAAATGTATGCAAATTAATATGTCATCCTCATAAACTAATAACATAGCTTCCTGTATCGTAAACGAGCTGCCAAAGGAGTAGCATCACGAATAGACAGCTGATATCAAAGTATATAAGTTAAAAGACAGAAGCCCGCCGGCGCACTGGTTGCATTATCAACTTGCATCTGGATGACGCGAGCATCGCTGTCGCTGCCACGTCCCCAAGTTTACTCGACTCCACTGCAAATTTCACTCCAGACTTGCTTCGGTGTGGTCCAAGCTGTAAGAGAAACAGGGGAAATTAATGTGTCTAATTGAGCGAAACTAAACCATTTGTCAACGGTAACGAAAAAGTATAATGTAGTCCTCAGATCGATTTCCAGGTAGAGAAGTGTTAGGTATTCAGTTTATCTGATTTCTTTAAAAAAATTCAGAGTTACAAGTCATGCATTCGTATTTTCAGTTGCATTATTTTAGAATGATAGATGGACACAAAATGTTACATTGGTTAAAATTTACCATTCTTTTATATACCTGCAATATTAATGCGGCAGACACTGGATGGCCGAAGATCATGCTCACTGGTGTGCTTTGGGGGAAGCCTATGTCTATAACGGCTGATGTGGGCTGATGATATTAATGTTGTTCGCATTAATATTTAAAAAAATATTACAGACAGACTTCAATTTTATTTATTTGTATTAATTATTCATAACTCTATTAATATTAAAAAAGTCCAAGTGATGTCGGAGTGTCGAATTACGCAAGTTTGAAAGCTAATCGCCTTTCGCTTGGACCGTGCGTGGCGAAGTCACTCCTGTCACGTCAGCGTACCGAACTGTCCCGCGGCGATGACAGCCAACAACTGAATTGTTCCGCGCGGTTCTGACGATGTTCCGTCTTAGTTCGTTCCGATCGTGCGGAACGTCATTTTGGAACGAATGCTGTCATTGTGAGTTTACGGACCATTCTGTATGTATATTTTGAAGCTTTCTTATTTTGGCTTGGATATAGGCGACCTTCATCATAGTATTAAAGATAATTAACCCCAGACCAAAAACGAGGGGGGTTATGAGATTGACGCCTAAGTCCGGAAGTCTGTCCGTCTGTCTGTCTGTCTTTCTGTCTGTCTGTCTGTCTGTCTGTCTGTATGTATGTCTGTCCGTGGCATCGTAGCGGTCCAACCAGTAAACGGATTTGAATGCGGTTTTTATTTATTTAATAGCTAGTTTAAGCGAGATGAGATCTTCAAACAGCTGGCTATTTGAAGACCATCAGCTCTTTTCCGAGTCGAGGTAGGGATATTTTGTATACAATAGACCTTTTTCATTCAGCAAGAAGGTGGTCACGGGATCTCTGCACCAATAAACGTAGACCCACCGAGTTTAGGCTCGTTAGGTAGGTCTCGACGAGTAGTTACTAGAAAAATGGTGATCAGGGTCTGATGATGGAGCAGGAAGGTGGTCACGGGATCTCTGCACCAATAAACGTAGACCCAACGAATCTGGGCTCGTTGGGTAGGTCTCGGAGGGTAGTTACAAGAAAAATGGTGAGCAGGGTAGGATGATAGAGCAGGAAGGTGGCCACGGGATCTCTGAACTAATAAACGTAGACCCACCGAATTTGGATTCGTTGGATAGGTTGCTGCGAGTAGTAGGTAGAAAAATATTGATCGGAGTCTGACCATTAAATGTAGGATCCACCGAATTATAAATCTATGGTTAAATCTTGACGAGTAGTTAGACATATACTGATCAGGGTCTGATAATAGCACAGAAAAGTCAGTTTAAGAGTTTGTTCACCTATGCCGGGGGTTTTTTAAAAAAAATAGTTTATACTTGTATGAGAGAGAAAGAAAAATAGACAAACCAATTTCTTTTTACTCTATCCTGGTGTCTAAATGACCTTGACTATGACCCGACTCTCGTTGGTCGTCCGTAAGAGGCGAATAAAGGAAAACAAAAAGACTGGCAGTAGCGTCTTTCTATTGGATTACCTACCACCTATGATCCCCAAGACGCCTGCCAAGCGTGGGGATTATGGCAACCCCTCTCTTTTAAGGGGGAGAACTTTGTTCAGCAGTGGACGTCTTTCGGCTGCGGATGATGATGTCCCGACTTTTTACTATTAAGTTCCAATGACTAATCTTATAGTGAGTTATCAACTGGTATACATAATAAGACCTAAACAAAATCTTTCTTTATTCTCTTGATTAACTTTTATAATCTTATGTCAGGGTGGAGAATAAGGACCAAGTGTAGAGACAAAGTAAAGACAACGCGGTTGGGGGTATGTGCGCGCGACAGCCGTCAACAATCGCTCCGCTGAGCCACTGAATAACTCACTAATATAATTAATATGCAGCACATTAATCAAAGTTTTATTTTAAATTAAATAGGTACTCAGAATAGTTATTTTGACGGCTTGACACCACATGTCTGACTATTAGCTGGACTGAGAGAGAAAGTAAACGGGAGGTCTTCGGCCTAGTTATTACTGATATTCTCCCACGGAAAAAGCGTTGGTTAGTTTTGGTGGCTATGATTATCGGTGCGATTTTGCTTATATCACTAGCAAAATATCAAAAACATTATTTGCCATGATCCGCATATCCATGATGACAGGATGTAGGTAGACGGATGGTGAAAGAAGAATGTTTTTCAGAGTAAATATAACGGACTCTTATACTGTGTGCCTACCATGTACTTAGTACAGTTACTTTCGCGTAGGATAAAATTTTTATCATCATTATCCGCCTATAGTTATCCATTGCTGCACATAGGCCTCTTCAATCACACGCCACTGGCTTCGATCTTCGGCTTTCCTCATCCAGTTTTTGCCTGCCACTCTACATAGGTATAACGTCGTTACACCTACGCTGAGGACGACGTACGTTACTTTTGCCAATTCGCGATCTCTATTAAACGATGTTTATTTATATTTAATTGTTACAAATTCGTCTGGACCAAGCGATTTCCTTCATTCGATTTCTCATTTATAATATGTACAGCTAAAGACTGGACTAGTTTGCCTGCGTTGGTTTTCCCATCCGATTATTATTATGGGTGTCTTCAAGGCTAGAGTGAATAGGATTTATAGGCTAGTGTGCAATACCATAATGGATTGCATCGCTGCTTTCCATCAGGCGGGATTGCAGTCAAGCACTAGCTTTTATTTAATAATAAAGGATTGTTATCATTGTAATAAATTAAGGCCGAACTGCACCGACAAAAAGACGTCCGTTATCTATTTTTCAGAATCAATTATCTATTTTTCACCTCCACCGTAACCGTGGTTATAGACCCTTAACAGTCCATTATCTTAACCTAGCTCGACACCCCCAGTCACCGTTAAGGACTGTTAAGTAGTTAAATAGATAATCGATTCTTTGCTAAAATAAACGGAATTTTTTTTTGTCGGCACACTTGGGCCTTAGTAGGTAGTAGTAACCAAACAAAAATAAATCTATTTCGAGATTGCTTATTTGTTCTAGAAAATCCAAATGCGTTATAAATTATCCTTTTTCTATATGTAATTAATAAAAGTCTCGTAGTCACCTTGATCCAATGACGTAACTGCTGTCATAATAATATAAAAATCTTAAAATACTTGGGCGAATGAGATAAAATACATCAATGTGACATTTAAATAATCTTGACCGTGGAACCGATCGCGAACTTTACTCTTTATGGACCGGAAAATTGAATGTTTATCCATCAAAATGACGAACACATTCGTCCTGGGGTTATTGACATTTGACAGTCGTATTTATTGACAATTTGCTGTAATGTAGCTCTATTCCTTTACAAACTTTAACACAACCTTCCCTTGATGTTGTTGGTGATTATATACCTGTAAGTAAGCACTCTGTTAATTATGTAACCTCAAATCCCACTGAAATTGTTATGTTTAGTGATGAAATTGGTAAGGACATGGGCCACTATTTGTCAGATATTATGAAGGGACATTCTGTCATAAATCATTGTATGCCTGGTATGACCTATGCCAATTTAATGGACAAAATATCTAGACATATATTTAGCCGGGATTCAACATTGATTATCTTGATAGGAAATAGAGGAAATGTGTCCAAAAAACTGTTATATAAATATCAAGAGATGTTATCAAATATTGACGTTAAAAAAGTTGTAATGTTCACATTTCCCTACAGTAAGGGTTTGCCACAGGATGAAAATACTAGTAGATATAAGTTAAACTTGACATTACACACATTGACACACTGTAATGTTTATGACATGGAAAATAAATTTAATTTAATAGACATTAATAACTTTAAAGTTAATTTTTATATGACAAAAGATAAATATTATCTTTCTAAATATTGTAAAAGAGAGATAGCTATGTCGCTATCATATTATTTTTACACATCAGCCAAGAACTTGGCTACACAGGTTGCTTCTTTTGAGCAACATAAATTTGACATTCATGTTAATCCAGCCAAGAAGTTGGCTATCAATAATGACAATCTAATTAATTTAAATTAGACTATACGACAACAGAGACCAACTCTGGCATTTTTGATAAAAATAATTGCAATATAAGCATTATGCAAAGCCCATGTAATATTAATACTAAGTTGCATCAAAATATAGTACCATGTATCAACCTGGTGCATCAGAACATACAAGGAATGTTGGGCAAAGACTTAGAAATTGAATTGTTCTTGAACGGTCACAACATAGATATTTTTTGTGTTACTGAACATTGGCTAAAAGATGACCAGTTCATGTTCAATTTTAACAACTACCAGGTTGCCAGCTCGTTCAGCAGAGTAAACATGATACGCGGGGGCTCTTTAATTATTATGAAAAATAATATTAAATATAAAGAACGTACTGATGTAGTGAGCCTTTCTGTTGAACGTGTTATTGAATTAGCTTGCATTGAGACTGGGCAGTTTTTGGTGCTGAGCGTATATAGACCCCCTTGTGCATCATATGATGTTTTTGAAAATATATTAGAAACTGTTTTACACAAATTGTCACACACTAATAAATCTATCATTGTCTGTGGAGACTTCAACATAAATATACTGGAAAATACTAATGTAACTAGTAAATTTATAACCTTATTTAGATCACACAATTTGTATAATATTTTCTTTGAGCCAACTAGGATAACCTCTTTTAGTGCAACATGCATTGACAACATTTTTACAAGTTTGAAACCCACACACAAAGAAATTATTAGTAAACTGGATTCCGACCACTGTGGTCTAGTTGTTACATTTCCTAGTAAAATCATCAAATTTCAACGAAACATAACATTTGTTCCTATAAATAAACACCGCTTATGTCAGTTTAAAGCCGCCTTGACTGACAGCCTACCTGTGTTGCCCTGTCATGGCGATCCGAATATATTATACAATTCTTTGTTCCGAGAAATCGATAATCGATTTGTAAAAATTTTTAAGCCCAAAACTGTATCGATTAATAATTGTGTATCGTTTAATGACTGGGCGACTGTTGGTATACATACCAGTCGGAGAAAACTGTATGAGCTTTATAATGAAAAATCTGTTAATTCCTCTCAGCTCTTTAAAGAATATGTAAAAAAATACTCAAAAGTTTTCAAGCGAGTCTGTTCGATAGCTAAGTCGAATTTTTTAAAAAATAAAATCCGAAATGCGGATAATAAGATTAAAACTACATGGAATATTATAAATAGCGAGACTGGTAGGTCATCAGTAAGAAATAATGATTTTTGTCTACATGTTAACAATAAAGATGTAACAGCGGATTTAGATGTAGCGACAGAGTTTGAAAGGTTTTTTAGTGATGTTCCTATTAATATAACGAAAACTCTGAATTCCTCGTCCACTTCCGCTGAAATAATATTAAATGAAAATGTACCACAGTGTGACACAGCTTTTAAATACTCTTTTGTGACTGCTAAAGACATCATAAAAACTTTTAAACAACTTAACCAGAAAAAGACGGCTGATGTATGGGGGCTTTCTGTCCAAATAATAGCTTATATAATTGACATTATTGCTCCTCAATTAGCAGTTATATTTAATAGCTGTGTCAAGAATGGAGAGTTTCCTGACCTCATGAAGCACAGTAAAATAATACCTTTATTCAAGTCTGGTAGTACCACTGAACCTACGAATTTCAGACCAATTTCGGTGTTGCCAGCCTTGAGTAAAATTTTTGAAAAGCTTCTTTTGGATCAAATGTTAGGTCATTTCAATAAATATAACTTGTTTCATGATAAACAGTTCGGCTTTAGAAAGAATCGGTCCACCACTGACGCGGGAGTCGAATTAATAAAATATGTATATGAGGCTTGGGAGGAATCACAGAACGCCCTTGGTGTATTCTGTGATTTATCCAAAGCTTTTGATTGTGTAGATCATGATACGATGGTCAGGAAATTACGCCACTATGGTATAAGGGACAGAGCTCTTGACCTTTTAACTTCATATTTGCATAATAGAATTCAGAAGGTTGACATTAACGGTAAGAGATCTCCTGGTTCTGTGGTCTCCATGGGCGTCCCTCAAGGTTCAATATTAGGCCCATTTCTGTTTTTAATATATATTAATGACTTACCCTACTACGTAGGGGACAAACTAAATGTTGTATTGTTCGCTGATGATACCTCTCTTTTATTTAAAGTCAGGCGTAAACTCTATGAATACGACGAAGTAAACAATGTACTTTCTAAAGTTGTCCATTGGTTCAATGTTAATAATTTGAAACTTAATGAGAGCAAAACCAAATGTGTGAAATTTGTAACACCAAATGTAAGACAGGTGGCAACCAATGTGGAAATTAATGGAGCGAAGTTGGACCTTGAGGAGTCGACTGTGTTCTTAGGTATAACAATTGACGCTAAACTACAATGGGGCCCCCACATTAAGAAATTGTCAGGTAGACTGAGTTCCGCGGCTTATGCAGTTAAAAAAATAAGACGTTTAACTGATATTGAAACCGCTAGAATTGTTTATTTCAGCTATTTCCACAGTATTATGTCTTATGGTTTATTACTGTGGGGATCTTCTGCAGAACTTAATACCATTTTTATTCTGCAGAAAAGAGCTGTGAGAGCCATTTACAATCTGGCTCCTACTGATTCACTAAGGGAAAAATTCAAAGAAATAGATATTCTAACGGTTGTTTCGCAATTCATATTTGAAAATTTAGTTTATATTCAGAAAAATAGTGTATCTTTTAAAAAGTACAGTGCGATTCATAGTGTTAATACCCGGAACAAACACAATCTTGTTTTACATTCCACACGTCTCCACAGAACAAGCAAATCGTTTATGGGCCAAAGTATACGCTTCTATAACAAACTGCCACAGGATATCCGAGATCTTCCACTGAATAAATTTAAACCTTTGATAAGAAGCCGGTTGTCGAAAAAGGCTTATTACAAAATCTCGGATTACCTAGAGGATAAAGCTGCGTGGGCTTGAACTGCTCAACTCATGCAAGCTTAGAATTGTAGGCTTACAGTTTGTAACACCTCTTAATCTGGTGGATTACTGATGGCTGTTTCACAAGTCAATTGATTGATAATATAAAGATTATGTGAAAGTGTTTTGTGTCTTGCCTGTCGAGGTACTACTTAACAGCAGAAGTTAAATGTGAGCCACTGTGATTTTGGTTCGGTCATGCTCGCCATCGAAAAGTCTTTGCTTGTGGCGGCTTCGTGTGGCGGGTCACCCCCTTCCCTCTAATATGGTTGAGGGGAGTGATGGCTGCTGCTCGAGTCAACTCGTGCGCGGGTGCTGCTTGGGGGGACTGGTCCGACTTCTATCCATTTGGCCTTTTAGTTTGTCTTAATTTATTGTTTTCTTCTTTTCTCCCTTGCTTTATGTTTCGAATGGCAGGACACAATATCGCTAATGTCGATTCATTTGTAACAAAACAATGTTTAAAAAAAAAAGTGAAAAAATGACAAGCCCGCTGAGTTTCTTGCCGGATCTTCTCAGTTGAGGCCGCGTTGTGATCCGGTGGTAGCTTCTAAAAAATGACGATTCAAAAGTGCTAGCGTTAAGCCTATTTGAAATAAAGATTTTTGAGTTTGAGTTTGAGTTTGATTTATTACAAATACGATAACGATATCGCCATTGCTATTTTATTTTATTTATAGCGTAGCTTGCCTTAGATGGGCGCTGTAAAAAAAATTGTTGCGGGGCCCAAATGAATGGTAAACGGGATCTCTGTAGCTCGGGGCCCCATATAAATTGATAGGTAACCAAAAAAAAAAAAAAAATTTAAGAGCTTGTGCAAAAGACACACGGTACAACCGCACTGATAATATTTTACCGCGAAGCATTATACTTGTCGCTCACCATCGTGATGATAAGAGACAGTAAGACGACCACCTGGTGGTAAGCGCACGCCTGCCCATAGACAGCTGCAATGCACCTGCGTTGGTTGCAAACCTACCTTCACGGTCGCCTTCAGTTTTTTTTCGCGGGGGAAACCTTCATAAAGTCCCCGGGACCTGTGGAGGTCAACCGGGGTATGTAGGATTCTTATAGCTGAGAGGGGACACAGGGGCTCTCCGCTGGGATCTGCACCAGGAGCGCCTCAGCGCCTTGCCGTTGAGCCCGTTATAGCCCCCCGGGAACCAGGCACGGTGCTCATGGGGACGGGGGTCGCAACCCCGCCGCCATCCTCCTCGGAGTCGCCGCCGTACTCAATGGACGTCCTAGGGCCCACACCCCGAACGTCCAGCGACGCCGAAGTGCAAAAGGGTCCTGGTAAAATTACAGCAGAATCTCTTACTTGCATGTTTCAATATTTGTTTTGAAAATTCTCGTCGTACGTATATGGTGTGGTGTAATTCTTACCGTAGTGCTAAGAATTAAGCTGTGTTTAATGCAGTGGCTACACAGTCCCGGGGGAGTGGCTGTGACAGGCTGTCATGTAGTCCGACGCAGTTGCTTGACGGCGGCATTCGCGTGAAATCCGCCTCGCAACGCGACCGTCGCGGTTCGCCTTTGTAAAAACAATTCCATACTAAGGAACTTTACTGCGAAATACTTCCCTGCTATATTTTCAAAAGAAACGCTTCGATTTACTCATTGTAATATTAAATACCATTGGGAGATTCTTAGATATCATCGAGCCTGTGCTTTGGATAGCTCAGTATAGATATATCACGAAACCTACGTATCATTTCTGTTTCGGATCACCGGGAACTATTTCTAACAAGTCCAAAAATCCAGATAAGTACTACCATGGTGTTAAATATTCTGTGGCAAAGTAGTGATGTCTAAACAGAACAGATACGACCTATTCAGTTTGAATATCGTAGGTAGGTACTGTTTTTTTTTCCTATAAAACAAGTATTTATCCCAAAGTAATGGACTAATTAGTAGTTACATAAATGGGATTTTTTTATATTTGTTTGATTATCGATTTATATTAAATAGCTAAACTGATTCGTATACAACTCTATATACATATGTTATTCACACTCTCCCGCAATTAATACAAATCTAACGACCATCCGTCTTATTACGAAAAGCAATGTAACGAGGAACTTATGTAGTAGACTCAGGAAATTCCTTAAACCTGACGTATCTGTTGAAACCACAATACATATACTTAAAAACCCAACGCTCCCGAAAAGCGGATAATAACCCAATAACCTTATTTTCTAACTCGAGAATGAAACCAGAAACTTCTCGATCACGTGCCGGCCCTTGTGTCTCTAAAGATTCTAAAGGACAAGACCCCCATTTGTACTTCAATGTTATTAGTTGCCATTTATTTTTATTAAGTGTATAGTGTGTTACTGATTCGATCATGCAATCGTTAATTAATTCAATAAAAACCTGTTCACAACGTCGTCCGTTCCACGCTCGTCAACATCAGAAAGAGAACTAAACAATTACCCCCATCCCGCGCCGGTCCGAGTGACCCCACACAAAGACGCATCAAAGAAAGTCCTCACGTATGCACTTGATCGGGCGGTGCACTAACGTGACGCCGTCCATCGATTGTTGGGGGTGGACCCCCGAACGGGTGCGGCGTGCACCCCTTGTGGGGGTGGAAGAAAGCTTTAAAAACAGAGAGGCAGCGTCTCGACGAAGGCCCAATACGTCCCCGGCCGGCCGTCGATTACGGACGCCGCTGCATACGTGGTACCGTTCGCAATATTATCGCATATTAATTTTGAAATATGTAGTTTTGTTATGTTGCCATGCTATGCGGGATCATGTTTTAGTATTATGTTTCTATTTTTAGGTATAATTTTGTTTAATAATTTTCTGTCTTTATGATAACCATTAGATTATCCCGATAATACGCACAAGTCTGGGGTTAAGTTTAGTGTAGGTATACGAGTGGGGTGCTGGCTAATAAGCAATTATTTCCATAATTAAATTATTGAGATAGATAAAAAGCAACGCGTATTTAACCCATGGAACGCTCCTTCCTCGCTCAAATAAATAGAGTAACTCTTCGCGTGCTTGCTGTCTATGGGTGCGTCGGGTTAAAACATATTTCTTTCTCATTTATCGTGCAATCAGTCTTTTAGAAAATGAGTTTTATTGATAGCATCTAAAAATTGAAACATAATCTTACAGAAGACCGTCAAATACCAACTTTGAGTGACGTCGTGTTTTTATATTATATTGGCACTGCTCCATCAGGAGTTGCGACGCAGACACCTGGGCGGCTGAGGGTCTCTCATATCCTCTGTTAGATGTCGGAGACCGATGATGATGATCAGCCTGTCAACTTAAGTTTTTGGGATCGCAGACAAAAAATAATAATAAATTCATAGCACATTTTCTTAATATTTGTGTAAAAAAAATTCTCTGCCGATCGTACCCTGGGTGCGAACACACGGAAACACACGATCGTCAGTAATGTTACATTCGTTATTTTTCGTCGGCAACACCGCCGCCGTCGCCGTACTAGTAGCTCGCGTATTGATTAGTACTCATTGGCGTCTGCCTCCAGATGCAGGTGCCTTGTAACACGCGCCTCATATGTTGCATGTCGCGAAAAAAATGCAATTTTAACTCGAATGCAGAAATGCAGAATGTACTGACAAGACTTTGAAAAGAGGCTCCTTGAATAGTCATGAGCTTAGTTAAGCACACCTTGCCCTAGCGCCCGTGGGTATCCGGGTGAGAATAGCTCCCATTTCTTCTCGTTAAGCGTGTTAGGAGACTAAGGGAAAAGCAGTAGACACGCAGCGGCGTTTTTTGTTTGATATCCAACTCACTTATCCCCAAGACCTCCTCCCGAGCAGAGTACGTCTTTCGGCTGATGCTACAGCACACCTTATTAATTCAATTGGCGTTAAATTCTTGTTGGTCTTGGCCGCCTCCAGTTGTAGGTAACATAATAATAATAATAGTTAATAGCATAATAGTTGTTCCTTTTTGTTGGGATTTTAGTTTCAATTGTATATAAGTATATTGTTTCTACCAGTGGAGACTTATAAATGGCTTCTAGTTTCTACTATGTGAAATGTAATTAGTTTTATAAGCTGCTAGTCTTCCTTAAATATAAATAAATAAATAAATAAATAAATAAATAATTACTAGTGTATCGTATGACGATGCGCATAGTTTGGTGTGACGCCTACCATCAGGCAATCGTTTTTTATTTAACTTGGTGACCTTCGCCTTATGATAAGCCAGCCTATAGACAGGTGCACTGTACTTTCCTACTTCACATGAAACAATAGTAATTAAGTCTCTTGAGTCCGGTAATTTCACCAGCTACAGTGCCCTTCAAACTGGACCAAAACAATGTTGAAGCATTGCTTAAATCTAACATTTAGGCCGTATCCATCAGGATGGTCTCTAACATCTACCTTCCACCCACCAAATGATAAGGCGCCAGTGCCTCGAACGATCGGTATCGGTGTCGATGTAATCGATGGTGTATCGAATGATCTCAAATCTCCAATAATCGTTATCCCCGATTAAAAGTGACGTGCTCACCCGCACCGGTCTGAACGTTTTGACACGTACTTTCTACTACCCAACTTTAATTTGAAAAGTTCACAGCGCTGTTAATTTTGGGGGACGTGAAGACATGCGACATGTTCTGTAAATAGAGGGTTGTGTAACGATTTTGAAAGGAAAAAATACAGATAATGCTATAGGTGCTGTAGGTGGTATGTTCCACCAGGAACCACCACCACCGGTGCCGGTGGGTACCACTGCAGTGTCAGATATTCTGCTACCAAGAAGCTATGTGATTGCTGAGACACATTGCTGAGTTCCGGTGTGAGGGTCACTGTAGCTGGTGAATACACTGGGAAAACTAATGTCTCGTGACGTCAGGGCAGTGCAGCAGGCAGGCGCGTTGCTTACCAATAGGCGAACGCCAGGTTTAGTAAAAAAATATTTTTGACTTGGTCGTGTACAAGATAATAATTAATTTGGAAATGTCTCTTCATCAATTCACATCACATTTTTAATATAAAAAAAATACTAAGAGATTTTCAAGACATCGATACCGAGGTCAAAATTTATTTCGAGATGTAAGCAGTATGCATACGCATTATGCATTATGCATTTTTATTTTAATTATTCCCCAAATGGTAAAATTTATTAAGCATTAATTTAGTTTGTAGTTTGCATATTTAGAGACTGTTTCTTTAGGTTCGACAGTTCAGGGCGGGCGGACGACGACGACGTGGGCGGCGTGTGGTCCAAACATCAACAAAATATTGAAATAAAATACGATTAATTATTCAAACAACCAAACGGAAATAGTTATTTATTGACATCTAAATAAACAAATTCTTACACATTTTCATAAAATCATCATTAACCTCAATTAATTTTAAATCACTTTAAAAAAATATTTGTCATAAATATGTCGGCGTCACTATAACGGTGATATAATTTATGTATTGATATACATTATTAATTAATTTACTTAATTGCTATTTGATTAGTTTTACGTCGATGCCAAATTTATTAATGTTAATATTTGAATTTAATATATTTAAACACTGCTCTTAAATAATGTCATCATAAATTTTAGTTTAAAGGAAATTCAAAATAGGTAATCCATTAAAATATTATAGAATCTTTTAACAATGCGCTAATGAATCAAATCTTAATAATTTTGCATTAATAAAGACCATTTTGAAGTTTCCCTCTATCAGAATAACAAGAATTTATGTAAATGTAATTGTTTTTTTTTCCGTTTCATCATATCGCGTCCTCTCCTGACTCGTACCAGTTCCGAAGCCAGTTTTTGAATCGGAAACTTTTCGTCGTTTTAATTAACTAGACGTCGTAGCAGTTACGAGTTACAACCACGTCCATTTGTTTGAGCTGGTGCACTGTAGTCGACGGAAAAATCTGATGTCAACGGCTTTGCATTTTCAATAACGTGGTCTGTAACATAATCAAGACAACATAATAACTTGATGATGATACCAGCAGTATGGTTACCTTATCAGGGCCTGCATCCAAGTTGTCATGCTACAATACGAAAACCTACAGAATAGAAAACAAATGTATGGTAATGACATACATCTTTTCATGTGATTTAGCAAAGAAATTATGTCATTCCCATATATTTGTCTTCTGTTCTCTAGCGTTTAGTATTGTAGAATGACAACTTAGGTAAGGGGGCCATTGTCTTGCATCTAAGTAATTTCACACCAGCCCCGGTATTACGTATCTCGTTAGACAAATAAAGCGATAATCACTTTAGCAAAGTGACCATCAAATAACTGTCAAATGATTCCTTCAGTTTTGTCTAACTTGAGTGAGCAATGAATACCAATGCTAACACTCCTTCAGTTGACATCAAAGTTCGGTGGACAACTAAGGCTTGATAGTCACTTGGGTGGCTAAGGATACGCAATAGTCGGCAATAGCCCTGCTGACTTATTTATATATTGCTGTTTCGCATGCTTATAAATAACTAATTTTGATCAAGTAGAAGTTAATTACAACCGTCAAACTATTCATTCATTTGACAGTAAGTAATATAAGTTGTGTAAAACTTGCCAGTGACGTGCCAGCCCCGCTGCAGTGGAATTAACATTGGCATCGAGTCAAATTACGCTCAAGTTAGAACAAGTTTAGTGGAAAAAAGATCTTTTTAAAAGTTCATTCTGATTAGTAACGGACGAGCTCTAGAATCAGGAAGTCTTTTCAGATTTGAATGCGCATGTCAGAAATAGTAACAGTGCCATGCGTTAATGATAATTGAAATTAGAAATAAGTATTGTAGGCAATAATGTAGAGAGTTATCTTGTTAACAAACAATGTTAAAGACAGGCCTTCGGTAGCGCTATTTTTTATATTCTGAAGGTCCGGCTCGAAGGACCAATG
Organism: Furcula furcula; assembly: GCA_911728495.1. NCBI lineage: Eukaryota > Metazoa > Arthropoda > Insecta > Lepidoptera > Notodontidae > Furcula > Furcula furcula. Next base: position 28,090,316 of record OU452247.1, on the reverse strand, counting down.
TTAAACACAGACATACACTGTGTGATGAAAACCTGTAGTGTGATCAAATTTTCTTTCAAGTAAATGTAAGTCGATACACAGTTGGACTGTATAATGAAATCATGCACTTTCTAATAAGGCATAATAATTCAAAGGTGACTCCTATAAATAATATTATTATTAATATTCATAGAATATAGACGTATGTTTTTCTTTACAAGATCAAAATAGGAACAATAAATATATGAACACATGGGTGATGGCTGACCGGTGGTCAACTAAAGACAATGGGTAGGGTTTTGTGACGTGATGAGCTGGTCGCTTGGCTGTTGCTAAGGGACCGACAAGAAGCCTGCCGGGGAAGAGTACACATTGCACTACCGCTCGTCATCTGATACATTATTTTGTCTCTAGCTAGAGCCTGGTTGCTTCTCTAGCTGCAGTGCCCTCCACACCGGAACACAGCAGTGGTCACACACCCTTTTATCTCCTTTTTAGGTGATCTTCTTATGATAACCGGGTTGAATTAAGGGATGTTATTCTATTACCACCCGTGGGGTGTCCGATTAAGAATAGCACCATCCTGTCGCCTCCCGTTGGGTGTCCGCGACTAAGGGAAAACAAGAAGACGGACAGCAGCGTCTTTCTATTGCATTATCTACCACCTATAATGCGATCCCCAAGCCGCCTGCCCAGCGTGGGGATTATAGTAACCCCTTCATACTAAGGGGGAGGACTTTGTTCAGCTGATCATGATGATTCTATTTCTTACTCCTTTTGTCAACATAACCTTGCATGCACAGATTAATAGGACAATTATTTATACAATTTACGTGTAATTATACTAAACGGGTCCCATGTAATAAGGACATGCGAACAGATAAAACTTTCTAGCTTAGCTATGAAAATTATATTTTGCGCGATAAAATTGCGACGTCTGTTCACATCTGAAAACGTAAAAAGCTGTGTCTATAGATAAGCGTTCTTAATAAAACAGACACCGCGTTATTAAAACTACACGGTAAGGGCACTAAATCTCTCACTTTTAGTGATACGACTAATAGCCAGATAACAGACTTCCTTGTCACTTAACAACGACATTTCGGACGGTCCGGCGACTTTTTTTTTGGTGCTGTCGTAGGATGAACTAACGATTTCGCTGCGACTTTTTTCTGTCGCGAGCTTTTTGTCTTATACATAGGTAGGGCTGGTAGATTCAGAAAACAGTATTTTTTCGCTTCTAAATTATTTACAGTCTGTGGTAGGTGTGAAATTCTTTAAATTTGGTATGGGTAGGCCACATCAAATTTAAAGAATTTACGCTTATTTATTTTTATCGTATCTTCATCCGTATTTAAACACTGTAGTAATTTGAATACAACATGATTAGCTGCTGATTTTGAAAGAATAACCTCATACCAATTAATCCGTCGGCGGTCGATGCGTGATCGCGCTAATGCGGTTCGCGTGTTAAACATGGTGCAGATCGGAATCACCGGCCGTTGAGAGCTTATGAACCAATAATGACTATTAGTTCAATAAACGAATCGCAGCAATCTACACTTATATGATATAGTAATATTAATACTCTAGGCAATCCACACACTTACATAATTTTTTGTAACACATACTTAAATATATAGATAACACCCAGACTCTTGGTGGGAATCGAACCCCCGACCTGTCGAATAGCGGCCAGGGTGTCTAACCACTTTTCAATACCAATATGGCTGACTTTGTGAAATTTGACTGAATGTATGAAATAATGAATATTCTATAGGTTAAATTTAAAATACGTAAGTAAATTAAGATGCACTAGCAATGGATTATTGGATAAACCCTACCGGAGACAGATCGGACGTGAACTACTTAACGAATCAGTAACGGTTTCGGAAAATTACAATTGTTTTTTTTTCGTTCACTAGTTTTGTACCGGTTAATTTTAACTGTCAAGAAGTTGGCAATTCGGATTCCAGAAATAGCCAGGGTTGAAAATTACACGAGCGGATGTATTTTCTTTTTTATTTTGTGTAGCCCCTTAGCTGGTCAGTAATTATGCGTAAATTTTTGGTTATTCGAGTTATTAAAGAAATATAAAAGATTACGACTGTATTGGAATTATCTGATATTTACATTTATTACCTGAAAACTAAATTCTTTCTTACAGATCCTTACCAACCTTACAAAAACTGGATATCTGATAAAATTAATTAAAAAGAATTTCTTATAACCATCAGCGCCCGGCGCTACCGCACCATGAATATTACATTACTTAATTAACACTTACAAAAACACAGTCTGACCCTTCCGAAAGTTTTACCAACAAAAATAAGTGAGTTACCAAAGACATAAACCGAAATTGGATTACAGTAGAAATGCGAACTCTCACCGCTGCTCCCTCATAAATATTTTAAAAAACCCGAACCCTGACTGTCCCTATCAGTGATCTTTTAACCCCGAAAATGCCGCGGCACACATTCCCGGACCCGGGACGATATTAGATGGGCAGGTAGGACCAATATTCGTTGAATCCCATCACTGTATTGCAAAAGAAATCAAATTAGATATACAATAAGCGGGATAGTGGCCCGATTTACATAAGTATCCAAGCTATTTGGTCGGTTGATACGAGATTGCGGCCGGGTAACAATATTGCTCGTGTTTACAGCGTCTGTCTTGACTACAGTGGCATAGCGGCTGATGTGGATCGCGCCGATTTGCTTTTTTTTTCAATAGTATTTCGCATTGCTGTTTTGAATAAAGCAGGGGAGTATTGGACTTTATAAATGCACAAACGTTTTGCTATAAACAAAAAAATCAATACGAAAAAAGTCATGTTGAATTGATACATGTAAATGCTGTAGGAAACAATAAAAAATACTCCCTCGTATCTGTCTCATAAGTTACCTCCGAGTGAGCCGAACCGACAAATAAAAAAGTTAATAAAAACACTTTCTTGCCCGCACTTAATTCGTACAAATCATTTTTATAACCGACAATAAAAAATTTAACGTTATTTGAGTATTATTACGTGCCCGCAAAAGGGTTATCCGAAATCCAGAGCCGTCTATCGGCACGGAGGGATATCAAATACATGCAAATCCACCGGATTGGACGTTAAATAAAACATAAATACAAAACGATAGTCCTGCAAGTAACTGGGCCCAATAAAAAGTTCTCAGTTCGTAAAATAAAATTCGATCAGGAGGTCCCGGACGCACGGGACGTGTTATAAAATTTCGGGTCGCCGCACGCCGGTGCAGGGTTAAGGTGACGTAGGGGAGGCAAACTTGCGACATTTGCGAAACATCGCAAGAATATGTGATGCCGAGACGCGGATCGCACTAATATTTAAAATTCGAACGTTTTTGTCTATTTTTTTGATAAAACTGTATTTTATAGCCTGCCAGCCTTATCTCATCAACTACGCAAAACTTTTGCTATAGTAGCCAAACAAGTAATAATAAAAAATACTTACAAATAACACGTAAAAGTACTTAAAAGTACTTACAAATACTTTTTTAAATTATGCAACCTAGTCACGAGACAAGCAAGACATTAGCCTGTTGGTAAGCGACACGCCATCCTATAGATAGCTGCATTGCACTGTTGCCAATCACCTGAGACAGTTTTTTTCTGCTACTTGGCGGTATAGTATCTGAAACTGCGGTGGTAAATGGTCCCCTGTACTAGGGACCTACTGTTCGTAGAATAAGTAGATTCGAAACCACCAAAAGGGTCCGTCTGTAAAAAAATACTGTTACTTTGATATGGAGTATAGTTGTATCGTCAACCGTTCAATAATATAAATCTTATACAATAATAATTTTAATAACTTTGATCATTCCCGTGGGTTGTCTTGGTAGAAATAGCACCCCCCCATCTTTCGGCGACTGATGAATTATTGCAGGTTCAGGAATTCAATTTATTCTATCTACAACATTATTCATACTGTTTTAAATAAAGTAAATAAATAAAATAAATAAATTTTTATTTTCACAAAAAATAAAAGTAAAGTATACTTAAATTTTTGCTAAATGTTTAAAATAATCAATATTGCGCGTCTCTCACTATAAAATATTACCGGACACTACCCCTCAATGCGGCATTCCAGATGATATTAAATCCACTTCATCCTATGAAGAATTCCAATGGAGTCGGACCCACGGTCCCGATGCCAACGAAACAAACTGTGGGTTGCGACGCGGTCCGACCCTACTGTATGGGAAGCGACAAGCCGACATGATATACTGTACTACTGCTATTAAAAGTTTCTGTCGGTAATATCTACTGGTTTGACGTATGTAAAAAAATAAGATCCTATAATAAATGAAAGTAAATAAATGAAAGAAGTTAAATCTAAAAAATATCTTGGAGTCGTATTAGACCAAAGACTGTCTTGGCACGCACACATCGAAACTATTATGACTAGGGTTAGAAAACTTATATGGATTATTAAAAATTTACGTCATATAATGACAGTTCAGTTACTGAACGAGGTATATGTTGCGCTTGCGCAGTCTGTCACGATTAAATACTAAACTACTAAACGAACTACTAAACGAACAAAAACTAAATTTCTTGATTTAGAAAAAGCACAGAGGTCGCTTATAAAGGTTATGTACTTTAGACCTTATAGATACTCTACACGTGAACTGTACAAAACCAGTAATTTACTTACGGTGAGGCAACTGTATTTGCTAAATGTATCATTACAACTGCACAAAACACTGTCATTTGACCCAACCAATTTAAATAAAAGACGCAAAGATATTGTTGCATACTCTGCAAGGGTTCGTACTATTTCTGCTAGACGACAGTACACTACACAGTCAACTTATATCTATAATAAACTAAATCGTAAACTAAATATTTATCCTATGCTACTGTACGATTGTAAGAAAACCCTAACACAGTGGTTGAAAACTCTCACCTATGAGGAAACTGAACTCATCTTAGAAAGGATTGTTTAGTATTTTAATTGTGCCAAATATGTACTGAGCTGTCTGTATTATATTATTGATTAGCACTGTATAATGTATAAACATTGAATTTGCAACTTCTAGTTTAGATGTAACTGATCTATGTCTCAACGTTGTAATGATGTTTAAGGGAAGTAGCGAGGTGGCCCCAACACAAGTATTTTATAACTTAATGGGACTATCTCAATTTTTAGATGTATGCAATGTTTGAGCAACAATAAAAACATTTTGATTTTTGATTTGAATAAATAGTATACACCATTGGTATACACTGTCTTTTTAAGTGTACCTATATATTATTTGTTAACTATATACATAAAAGTAAATAATTAAAAATCAAACAAAGCGTTTGTTTGGTTTTTAAAAAAAATTTGTACAGGGTGTAAGGGGCATCGTACCGAAAACCGATACCAGGGATCCAGTACATGATTCTGAACACTCTAGAGTTGAAATTTTTCATCGGCTTTTTCATGAATATAAAAAAAAAACATTCTTTTTAAATAAAATCGTTATTGGTATAATAATAAAGCATAATTTTAATTTAAAAACAATAAATTACTTATTTGTGGAAAATTTATTTATTTATTTATTCTTTATGCACTAAAACAGTACATAGACAATTAATTAATAGGCAATACATTATTATTATTTTAGAAAATTAGCTATGTAATTTGAGAAATAATTATTATTCCGCATATATTCATTACATGCTCGAAAATTAATAAGTCAGTAATTTGTCAGAAACCATTTGTATGGATAATCCATGTAAATGGTTTCTGTAATGTTGTAACGGACATTATTCGACATCTTATAAAAAAAAATTCGGTACGATGTCCCTTACACCCGTTACAGTATGTTAAATTAAATAAATTTTTAACTTATTGCTCATAATTTTAATGTCACTTAAACTGCACTGCACTGGGTATCCTTTTACGGATTAGGTAACTTCGAGAAATATAAATGTTTTTGTGAGCAAACTAATTATTTTTTTATTCTATATATTTTTTCACTATCAATAAAATTATGCACTGAATTTCAATACATAAATTATACCTATATATTCATCATCAGCAGCCAAAAATCGTCCACTGCTACTATAATCCCTGCACTTGGCAGGCGTCTAGGGAATTGCAGTCTAGGTGGTAGGTAATCCTTCCATTGAGTACGGCGGCGACTCGGAGAAGGACGGCGGCGGGGTTGCGACCCCCGCCACCGTGAGTACCGTGACAGGTTCCCGGGGGGCTACAATGCGCCCCCACGGCGGCGGGATCAAAGGCAAGGCACTGAGGGGCCCCTGGTGCAGATCCCACCGGAGAGCCCTGGGGTCCCCCCTCTCATGTGCCGATGCGACAGCCGCGGGGGTTTTAGTGGGTAAGAATCCCACATACCCCGGTCGAGCCCCACAGCTCCCGGGGATCTTTGGAAGATTTCCCCCGCGTCAAAAAAAAAAGGTGGTAGGTAATCCAATAGAAAGACGCTGCTGCCCGTCTTCTGGTTTTCCCTTACTCGCCTCTTACGGACACCCAACGGGCAGAGGGTGCTATTTTTACCTGGACACCCCACGGGTTCCGAAAAGGCTTTAGCACCGTAGACCACATACATACGCTCCGCCAGATTATACAGAAGACTGAGGAGTATAATCGGCCATTATGTCTAGCGTTTGTGGAAGAGGAGGAGAAAGCCTTTGATTCAATCGAGACCTGGGCAGTATTGCAATCTCTCCAGCGGTGCCACATTGACTATAGGTACATCGAAGTGTTGAAGTGTTTGTACAACAACGCCACCATGTCGATCCGACTACAGGACGAGAGCACGAAACCAATCCCATTGCAGCGTGGTGTGAGACAGGGAGACGTTATTTCTCCGAAACTGTTCACAAACGCATTGGAGGACGTTTTCAAGCTCTTGGACTGGAACGGATTCGGCATCAATATCAATGGCGAATACATCACTCACCTTCGTTTTGCCGATGATATAGTCATTATGGCAGAGTCGCTGGAGGACCTCAATACGATGCTCAGCGACCTCAGTAGCGTTTCCCAACAGGTGGGTCTTAAAATGAACATGGACAAGACGAAGATCATGTCTAATGTCCATGTTGCACCCGTACCGGTAATTGTTGGGAACGATACACTCGAAGTTGTTGACCACTATATATACCTAGGACAAACTATCCAGGTAGGTCGGTCCAACTTCGACAAAGCGGTCGCCCGAAGAATCCAACTCGGATGGGCAGCGTTCGGGAAACTACGCGAAATCTTCTCGTCCAAAATACCGCAGTGCCTAAAGACGAAGGTTTTTAACCAGTGTGTGTTGCCAGTGATGACATATGGTACTGAGACGTGGTCCCTAACTGTTGGCCTTTTGGATAAGCTCAGAGTCACACAACGTGCTATGGAGAGAGCTATGCTCGGAGTTTCTTTGCGCGACAGAATCCGAAATGAGGAGATTCGCCGAAGAACCAAGGTCACCGACATAGCTCTTAAAATCTGCAAGTTGAAGTGGCAATGGGCAGGCCACATCGCTCGGCGAACCGATAACCGCTGGGGAAGAAAGGTTCTCGAGTGGCGACCACGAACCGGAAGACGCAGCGTAGGTAGGCCTCCCACTAGGTGGACAGACGACATTGTGCGCGTCGCAGGTAACCGGTGGATGCAAATAGCCAATTGTCGGTCATTGTGGCGTTCGAACGGGGAGGCCTATGTTCAGCAGTGGACGTCTTCCGGCTGGTGATGATGATGATGATGACCCCACGGGTATATACGGGATATATTAGCAGTATTTAATTATATACTAATTGAAGTCTGTTTTCTTTTCAGGTAAGCCATTTGTTAGTTGCCATGTACTACCGTGCGTTTATAATAATAGTAAGTGGAATACATTATATTTTAATTAATTAATATTGTGGTATTGAATAAGATTGATTATTAAGCTAATGTTGTAACAACACATTTTCCATCGCACAAAGGATACCAAAAGTATCTTTCACTTTAACAAATAAAAAATATTTTAAAACCATACAATAAAATTAAAACGACGAAAATATTTTAACTGTATGGAAGCTGTGCCTAGTCGTACGTACGTATCCACACGTACAGTGTAGATCTCATTATAATTGTCTTATTATCCCGGTGCTAAGGGATTGCCAATCATCCCGGGATCCCGGCTTGTGATCCCGGGCTGCCGTGCCCCGGTAAATGCATTTCGTGAATATTCCCGCGTAAACTTGCAATTGAAAATTCTAGATTTAATGAAGCGATTTCTCTTATTTCAGTTACACTTAACCCTTTCACTGCGACTGGTGAATACAATCATCAAAATTACAGATGATAATATACTATTCATGTTGTAAAGGCTAATAAATGCAACCCCGATGTGCATTATCCCACTAAGGTTTTTGCCATATCTAATCAGTAGGAAGGAACCTACCTTAACTTATGATGCAAATGAAACTATGTAATAATTGACAGCCTAAGCAGAGGTCATGTCTCCCGCGCTGTCATTACCCAGTCACTACTCCTGCCCCTCTGGTGCGACGGTCAAAGCCATCTACTGTAAAATAGGATCACCCGAAAAAAATACATTAAGTAGTTGACTAGGGCTAGAATATTTTCTATAACTGTCGTTTTTTTTTTTTTGTGACGAGCCGGCTAAACTATAATAATAATATTTCATTAATTTCTCCTAACACAATTAAAAATGGATTTGTGTAAAAGCGCTTTCCATAAAAAAAATTCACGTATGATGACTTTTACAGTATACAATCACATACCTAGGACAATTAGAGAGCTCCCCCATAATAAGTTTAAAACTAAGTTAAAGTCATGGTTAGTGGAAAAGTGCTTTTATACTTTGAAGGAATTCCTAGAGTTCAAAACTTAAATTATTTAGAAAAATGTGTCTTACATTTATTAGATTGATATTATTAGATTGAAAATAGCCTACAATGTTATAAGTACATTTGCATGCTGAATAAAGTAAGCGAAACATGTCGAACTAAACCTGTAACGTACCACCTGTAATACGATGTTTCTAGCAAATAAATATGTTCTTATTCTTATTCTAACATGCCTTTGTTAATACATACTTAAATAGATAAATAACACTTGGTGTGAAATTGGGAATCGAACCCACGACCCATCGCGTAGCAGCCAGGGTATCTAACCACTAGACCAACGGGCCCGTCAAACACCACTACCACTCACTACGACTGCCTTCTAGGAGAAATAAGGATATTTATTTTCCGTATATTTTGTTATTCGAAAAATTATATACATATGTATCCTTGTTTTTCAAAATAACATGCAAATGTTAAAATCAAGGCATTTAGGCTGCCGACCATACTAAAAAATAGACATAATATAGTCCATATATAACACAGTTCTGGGACAGTCTGTGGTATCACTTCACAGCCGGCGGAAGCGAACACAAGCGCCATCTGTCCGCGACGCGTCGCACTTCAGTCGGCGGTGACGGGCCACTGATGCTGCGAGCTGACTGATGGATAGTTCAACTGACACGCTCCGAGCTCGGACGTGGACGTCCACAAATTGATTTAGCAGTTTATTTTTATCCAAGCATTTATTCAATCATACCATTATTTTTTGCGCTCGCGGGGGAAACTGTTGGGGGTTTTCCGGGGTATGTGAGATTCTTACCCACGAAAACCCCCGTGGCTGTCGCATCGGCATATGCACGGGTGAGCCTGGGATCTGGACCAGGTGCCTTTAATTTGAGTCCGCCGGGCATTATAGCCCCCGGGATTGCCCGGGAACCTTTCACGGTGCTCACGGGGACGGGAGTCGCAACCCCGCTGCTGTCCCCCTCGGAGTCACCGGCGTACTTGATGGATTTTTAGGTACTATCTACGGTACTTAGCCTCATTTTGAGTAGGTGCTCAGTGGTACCAGAATGGCCCGTGAGTGTACCTATTAGGTGCCTAATTACGGGCTTAGGAAAACGTTAAATACAAATCTATAATATTTTTTTAATGTGACAAACCTCGGCACTTAAGATAATTAGAATTGGAGATATGAGTAAATTCCACCACTCTATGAAATTAACTAATTCTATGTCAAAACATATTTTTCGCATATTTTATAGCCATATTACAATAGGGTGGCAGGTGCCAGGGGGGGGACAGAGCGAGGGGGCAGATAATTGGGTATTAACAGACAGAATCCGTCACTCGGCGGCGCTCGCGCGGTTAGAAAATTGAATGGTTTCAATTAATTTTTCGTTTTGATCCCATTTGTTGCAATATCAGCCCGGTAGATAATTAAGCTGTCCGTCATTATGATTCGCTGTGCCATTTTCAGACTTGTGTGGTGGGTATAAAATTGAATGTTATTTTGATTGTTTATTAAAGTAATCGACGGAGTCTAACCGCATTTTGACAGATTTGTTGTCTAAATACATAGGTATGTAGAGCTTTAAACTCAATTTGCTTTATTGAATAATTATTTTTAAGTGTCGCATATCTCTCTAGTACTGATCGGATCTAAAGGGCCATGGGCGTAGCATTCTGTTTTCATTATAATTTCATGACACACTTTAAATTAGACTATTAAGGTAGAGTTTTTGTTACTCGTTCTAACATATCCAATTTTTGACGTAATCTTTAAATCCAAATGTTAAATACTAAGTTCAGAACAAAACCATTTGAACTGTGTAACCTCGGCAGACGCTCCCTGCCGATATAAAGCTGGACGCACACTTGCGACATTATGCGGCACGCACACTTGCGCGCCGGCCGGCCGCTCGACGGACCGGAACGTCCCCACGGAAGCGACATTAAAACTTTTGAGTGATTTCGCTCAGTCAAACGCTGCAAGACGGACTGAGTCCGGTCGTGCTGTAGGGGTGCCACACTGCGCTATTTTGTAGCAATACAATGTTTATTACTTTTGGGATATAATATTGGATTATGAGCATCATTAGCCGGAAGACGTTCACAGCTGAACAAAGGCCTCCTCCTTAAAGGGAGGGTTTGATATAATTCCCACGCTTGGCGGGCGTCTTGGGGATCGCAGTATAGGCGGTAGATAACCTAATAGAAGGACGCAGATTGGGTAAACCTTACATATTTTTTATAAATTTTTAGTTCTTCGTTCTTATTGCATTGTGGTAGAATTTAGTTCAGAATCTTTTAATAATTGAAAATGACAGGAAAATCAGAAAAAAGTCTGATTACGTTGTTTTCGTAGTTTACATTCTAAGATGCTACTGCGATGACAAGATTGCCGGTGTTTTATAGGAACTTGCTGTGGTGGTGCTTGACTTAATTGATTACAACGCAGGAAGTCTTCGTTAACGAAGACTTACCCTATGGTCAGCAATACAATTACATCATAAGCACGACCGTGGCGTAAAGCCTTTACACATTACATTACATACATAACAATCTTCCGGCCCCTCATATACATAGGTCCAAAATAAAATTATAAAAGAAACAAACATGGCAAGCTGCTTTACGTAGGTACCTACTATTATTATCCTTAAACCGCAAGCAATAAATTATTATGCATAGTCCACTGTCCATTTGAAGTTTGTATAAATGATGATAAGTATAAAATTAAAAAACACCCTATAAATGTAATTAAATAGGTATTTATTTAGGAACAGCTTTCCACATATTAGTTACATTTTCACTCTAGTCTTAGGTAGTTTGTAATATTAATTTGGGGTTATCAGGTCCCGAAAAACAAAAAAAAATCCTAAATTTTATTTAAGCAATGGGCAGCCCTAGTCCTCACGGATGTGGCGACGCGACGAGTGTGGACGAGTTCTCTCGCCGACTAATTTGTGAATAGTTCTCCTGCTCGACCGATTCACAGTGATAGTCGTTTTCTGTCACTCGTTACGGTTCATTGTTTCGCTCGTGGGTACGTGCCGCTAGTTCATGATGAGATTTCCTTGATTAAAAATCTAATTTTAATTCTTAAAGTTTTTGTATATCAATTGGATAGTGTTTTCTATATTATATCTATCCAAACTTATTCTGAAAATTGTATCACAATTGTCCCAATATAAATAAATAGTAAATGATACATTCCCTAGGACATTATCAGCACGACATCGCTAAGCATGTCCACACGTCCACTTACGAATGTGGGGGGATAAGGTGGGGGTGGCGGGTTGTCGGGGACGAGGGGGCGAGTTGACATCTCCATCGTCCGGCGCGTCAGCGGCAGATCAATGCCGGACAGTCCCCACCTGCACTTTTAATCGCGAGACGGGGCACGCCGGAGGGGGACGAAGGAACGGTATTGAGTCAATGTGCACACACCTTTTGCTTTTTATTTCAACTTATTTGGGTAGTTTATTTTATGTATGGTACTTATGTAACTATTATGTGTTGGCTTAAGCAGATGTAGGCAATATGTTTGGAATTGTTCAGTAAAACAAACTTTGTGTGTATCTGCCGAACTCACATACGCCAATTAACTTTTTTTAAATTTTCGACTCGTTCAACTGTCGAAGCCGTTTATGATTATTTTCGATTATTGAATACCAGATAATTGATATTTCTACTCACTATCTGCGTATTAAGTATTAATTGGCATACTGCCGAACCTACAAACGTCAATTATACTTAACGATCATTAATCAATTTCTTGAAATCGTAGTATTTCGATAATCGAAGCCAATTATTACTTTTAATACATAGAAAGTGAGTAGAGATATCAATTATCTCGTATTCAATAGTCGAAAATAATCATAAACGGCTCCGACAGTCGAAGTAAATAGATTTCAAAAAACGATTTAATTAGAATTAAAGCTAAATGACGTTTGTGAGTGCGTGCGTGCGTGCGTGCTTCAATTGAGTGTTGATAGTGTGTTAGTTGGATCGTTTTACACATTAGGTAATCTACTAATTTTATAAGACCAGTGGCGTGTCAGTGGCTTGTCACTGACCTGGGCACCAAGGCTACCCAAGACACACGAAAACTACAGTGGCGACTCAGTGGTGTTTTTTTTTTTGGGAATGATAGACGCTGTTGGCCGCAGATGGCCATTACAGCTTCACCGGACAATAGGAGGCGAGCGCTTAAAGCACTCTAGCCTTAACGGCAAAAGTAGCGACGAGCTCAAGGGCACCTCAGGGAGGCACGGCCTCGGCTTGGGCTGTCGCTTAAGAGAGGGCTGAGTTTACCACCGGTTCACAACGTGCCCCCACTGAGAAGAACCGGCAAGAAACTCAGTGGGGTGATGCTCGTCGTTGAGGTCGCATGCGTACGACCCTTCGGCCTCGCCGGCGAGACCGGTGTCTGATAGCTAGTGTAGCATACGGTTGTCGGGGAGGGGTCGGCGCATCCCGGTCCAATAGGACCGTCATGGGGTCAGGAGGGTCCGACTCAGTGGTGTGACCGCACTAGTTGTGGTTATTTTAGCAGAATTCCGAATTTGTCACAATCGTTAAGGAGTCTCAATAGTGTGTCGCAGGATTGGCAATTATGTCATTTTATTAAAATTAGCACACGGAGTGCTGGACGGTCTCATACACAATGGATCTATCACTTACCAATTCGCGAGGCAATTTCATTATCAGAAACCCTATTTTCAAAACTGTTGACAAGCGTGTCTCGCATTGGCCCGATGATTTCCCAGCAGAGCGACAAATACATCGAAAGGATTTAACTAGTTGCGGCAAGTTTGACACGGGCCCTGTGACGTCTTAAAACGCTAAGCACTTTTGGGACGTTTAGGACGTTAAGTGTGAATTTTAACTTTTAGCTTTTATTTTAACTTTCGGCTCTTATTTTGAATGTGTAGTGTGTTGGGCACTTTACTCCCTCGTGTGGGGATTAGGGTTTTGTTGGACTGGAATGTGTTGGGGAAATTCAGCTCAGTTTTGAAGTGTCTTGCTGGGTAATTAGCTTTTATGTTAGTAGTAAATATAATTTCTGGAAGTTCAAACTGTAGAAAGAGATTATCTACGAAATGGTCTTCGATCATTTAAAAGAAAATGGTACGAAAAAAAAATATTTTTCATAATTATGTATTTACTTTAAGTATAATTTTTTTTTTAAAGATGGGTAAGCTTGCCGTATGCCTCTGAGTTGGGGTTGACGACTGCTGTCTAGGTGACAACAACCGGGGCTGACTCGTTACGTGCCTACCAAGCACGGAAACGCTCAGTTCGCCAATGGTCACCCATCTAAGGACTGACCTTGGCTGACGTTGTTTAACCAACTGATAGTTTTCCGAAATTTAAAATATAAAATAATATAAGTAGGTAAGTACCTACTTACTTTAAAAAAATTGTTGACGAGATTCTTCTAATTTTATCTCGTGTCTCCAAAGATCAAAGGTCATTAAAAACAAAACTCGTTTTTTATAAACAGATAAGATTTTATTTTGTAGTGATTCATTTACCTATACATCTCGCGGAGCGCTCAAAGAACAATCGGACACTCGTTCAAACCGCCACAGATAAGGAATTTATTTTTTTTTCATCCCGCCCATTCTTTTTCGCAGCGGAACTCAACCCTTTTGACGTTATCTCGATGACGTCACTTGACATCTTGCGCCCGTCGCGCGGAAAACTGTAACATTAAGCTTTATTTGGTTGAAAAAAAAATTGCAGTCATATATTTTTTCAACGAGAGAACAAGTGGAAAATGAAATAAAAGCTTTTATTTTAAACTGGGCAAATTTCGAAACTGCTATCAATATTGATATTTACAATCCATCACCGTAGCGCAACGTAGCCTCTACTAAACAGATTTGGAGAGAAAGTCACGGGGTAGTTTTGTCCTCAATGACATATTTTCATATAAAACAATAAAAGGTCAGAAGGACAAGGCTCAAGGTTGAACCCTCAGATCCCTTCTTGTAACGGGTGCGCACGAATATGACTTGAAAAGAAACTCTATCACTTCTTTCAAACTCAATGAATGAAAGAGGGAGAGCCGCCACATTAAACTTTTCAAAAGTAAAGACGCCCAACGCAAAGTATTTCGTGGCGAGCTGAAAAAATCCAAGATTCTAATTACCATTTACGCTCAATGCAGGTCCCTTCAAAACCCGAACGAAACTTCGCTGGCAAAAATAATCAGTACTTAATGTTTTGTATTTAGTACCTTACTAATAACACACGTCTCAGTAAGTCCCAAGAACTTGAGTAAACAAGTGCAACTTGCTATAGCCACAATAATCTATCTTAACAATGCTTTAAACATTATCTTTGAAAAGATCAATCGAAGAAGCAGAATTGACGGATACCTAACGGAGCACAGACGGACGGACGATCGGACGCGTAGTTCCCGGCGCCCGTCTTAAATTATGTCCGGGACGTGATAACGAACCGGGGGGCCGGGGGTACAAGTAGGGGGTCCGGTGGGGGTAGGGGCTGTTTACTTTTGCGACACACTCGTCCGCATTATTGTTTTATCGTACACAATGTGAAAGGTTCTTGATTGAACTGGGTATTGCAACATTTTGGGTGATACTGAACTCTTTCGTTTACTTGTAAGTCCGCTGTATGAACAAAAGTCCGTACAGGTAGATGCTACCGCAGTGTCTTATGTTTTTCCGCAAAGCAGCAGTGTGTAAGCGTTGCTGTCCATTGTGGAAAACACTGTAACTGAAAAAATGAATTTGTACTAAACGATGTAGGCAACGCAAGTAAGTTTCTATCTATGGACAGCTACTCGTAGAAGAGAAAAAGTGGTGCATCCAAATCTAACCTTGTCATTTGTTTTCTAAATCTTTAATTACGAATCATTGAAACCTGCTCATGTGTGAGCTACGATGTTTATACATCGTCTCACTGTGAAAAACGTCATGAGTTCAATTCGCACGGAGAGCAAATTATGAAATTTGATTCAATCTCCCCAAGGTTGAAACAAATTTCACTTCTAATAGTAGTATTATTATATTCTTACTTTCTTGATAGTAAGTGACAGAGCTATCAACTGCGTATATTGACGTCTATGCCTCGTGTAAAGTAATATTATATTAATACTGCAATTAGAAGTGGTAGTCTCAACAGATCTTAGAACAAATCTGCTTATAGTGAGATCACTGATTGCAGATAGCCACAAAATAATAATTTAAAAAAAATGGTAGAAACTCTGAATGTTACTGGGATCGCAGTTCATTGTCTTTGCACCCTATAGAACAAGCATCATTTGGTTTGACATATAATTATGAATAGGTATAACATTTCAACCTGTCATCGTGTATACAACTATACACATTCCTGAATTTTAGACGATTCCAAGATGCGATATGATGTGTAGCATGTCCACGACCATAATCGTTGATGAAGTCAGTTAAAACATGTAACAGAATTTCTTAAGATTCTTAGTTTTCATGCAAAAAACTGCATACAAAAAGACCATTCGTCATTTTAAAGAAGCAGGGGTGTTGGGGGTGGCGAACACCCGAAACTGCCCCCATTACCATACTAAAACTGTCTGATTTACTCACTAGCCGCGTTGGAGCACAATTATTATAAATATGGCGGCGATGTGGGTCAGGCGAATGCGCTAGGGTGGTTGCAAGACGGGATGGGGTGGGAGACACCCGTCAATCGATTGTCAAGGAGTGCAGCGGATCGGTACGGAGGAGTTTTTCAACTATACTTGAATTCTGGTATTGAGAGTGTGAGATTTTTATTGAGGTTTTAGGATTCTGAACATTTTGGAATAGATATCGGGCGGAATATGAAATGGTCAGTAGTCATGGATTTGCCATTTTCGGTGGTGTTTTGGAAAAATCCTGATAGTAAACGACACCATCGCACTATCGTTCTTCACCGAAGAAGTGCCTTATTAGTTTTTAAGTCTCTTAAGGTTAGTTCTGAGGGTACTTATCTGGAGCTGCGGTTTTCTTCACACCGGAACAAAATAATGTTTATAAATTTCTGTTTTGCGGGATAATATCTAAACTGTATGGATGGTGGATGATTTTATGCACAAACAATTCAGCAGATGACGTCAATAGTGAATCTTGTATTTCAACAATCCTAACAGTAACATTACTTCAGTTTTTTATCAGTAGTGAGAGTATTGTTTTAACTGATCAACTAACTCTTCCAGAATGTATTTTTTTATGTTATTTCCACGTAATTATCTTAGTAGAATGTTAGTTACATTTCATTTCAACAAACTAACTTGTCACATTAGCAATTATGAGTCCAATAAACCAACCAAATCCTCATAAAAGAACTACGCCTAAAACATCAAGAGACGAATCGTTGCAGCCCAAAGAGTCATCCACTCTCAATTTTTAACATCAAGGTCAGTGGCTTCCAACATTAAAAAGTTGGTATAGTATATATTTTTTTGATGACAATAACGCGTGTTTTATTGGAGCAGACTTGCACGTGGGTGGCACGCCACTGTTTACTACATTAGAACCCGTCATACACGAGTTTAGGAGCTGTGAAGTATAGATGTGGCAAGGCGCATCACTTTCCATGGTACAGGACCATGGATATTTTTTTGTGGGGCTGTCGCGATACAAATTCCTACATAATTGATAATATCTACAAGAACTAGCTTATAAGTTCTTAATCAGAGTCCTATCTGATGGTAAGCTA
Source organism: Furcula furcula (assembly GCA_911728495.1). Taxonomy (NCBI): domain Eukaryota; kingdom Metazoa; phylum Arthropoda; class Insecta; order Lepidoptera; family Notodontidae; genus Furcula; species Furcula furcula. Next base: position 28,072,805 of record OU452247.1, on the reverse strand, counting down.
CGGATGGGACTGTTGCGTGACATTTTATTTCCTATAAGCCACCATTGGCAGCAAAAAAGTAATTTGATTCTTTCCTGATCCTTAGAAATTCTATAGTACGCTTTGATTTACACATTCGTGTACTTAATATACCACTAAGAATATCGTAAATCTGTAGCTAGTGCAATCTGCAGGTCCATCATCCTTTGCGAGATGGGCAGAGCATCAATTGATGCAATCTGATGTCACGATGACGTAATAATGATAATATCTTGGGACAATTCCACACACGTCATCCGATCTCAAACTAGAAATGGATTCTAATATGATTTTAATGCCAGATTATGCCAGAAGTAGTGATACACTGTGTAATGAACTGATGACAATATCCTGTCTCTCTGCTAGAAGACGCGTATGTTGTGTTTGCGGCCAGCTATTCGAAGAAGGCAATCACTTTCGAAACGCTATTTTCGAAACGTTAGTTAGTTTAGGAGTTGGCCTTAGTCGAGTTTAGAGAATACTTGAGACCTAAAATAGCTGATATAAAGTTTCATTTCTTAGAGACCACCTAGCTTGGAAGGCACTAATCTAGTATTCTGATTTTAATCTGCAGTCATTTTAGGTTATTATTTTATCGAAAGTCGATCAATTCTGGAGTAATGAAGTGTGGATAAAGTATCCTGTCGGTAGAAAACATGGAAGTAAAGAAAAGGACTGGAAAAATTATATCGCATCTGATCTCCCGTCTGATTTTAGAGTGAGTGTCTCCGAGGCTAGGTTGATGACATATTTTCATGCGCTGAACAGCATCACTAGCAAACATAGGTATATTAAGTAAAATAAAATGAACTTATAGAGTAATTGTGACTTGTTAGTTGAAACGAATGCAGCTAGACTGGAAATGAAACTGCAGGGAGAGATGTGCGCTACAGATAATTGGAAATTTGATACTACCGCATCCATTCGACATGCATCGGACCTCCAATCAGCGTGTCTCCAAGAAACGTTTCTTGACACGCATCACGCTATCCCCGCGCAGTCCTCAACTATAAATATAGTTTATAGCTCCATCAATCCCGCTCGTAGCAGCTGCTCCACACATTAAAGAGACGATGATTGATCTCGCGACTTGCGACGCGTCACCGCTACATCGCGCGTGTAAATCGCCCTGAATTATATTCTAGACGCGGATTTACTAGGATTTATAACGCCTATTATTGTTTTATATTTGGAGTAGTGTGGAATGTTTCTTCTTTCGTTATACTTTTAGTATAGTTTTTATTGTTTGTTTTGTGTTTTCATTCGGCTCGAATGGGGTTTGGGTGATTTTTAAATATTGTGGTGTTTCAAGTGTTGCGTTATGCTACGCTAATACATTCGTTCTGGCTAGTTTACGTCAATGTTTTGAAAAAAATGTTTGGAAAGCAAGTTTGTAACAGTTCAAGTAGCACACAGAGTTATTGTACACACAAACTTGCACATAAATTAAAGCACATACATAGACCTAGTCTTTGCGCGACAGAATCCGCAATGAGGAGATTCGCCGAAGAACCAACGTCACCGATATCTCAGAATCTGCAAGTTGAAGTGGCAATGGGCAGGCCACATCGCTCGAAAAACCGATAACCGTTGGGGAAGAAAGGTTCTCGAGTGGCGACCACGAACCGGAAGACGCAGCGTAGGCAGGCCTCCCACTAGGTGGACAGACGACATTGTGCGCGTCGCAGGTAACCGGTGGATGCAAGTGGCCAATTGTCGTTCATTGTGGCGTTCCAAGGGGGAGGCCTATGTTCAGCGGTGGACGTCTTCCGGCTGGTGATGATGATGATGACATAGACCTAAAGACTGGAATATGTACAAAGGGCGGCCAAAAGATTGAATGGAACATAAAAAGTATAAGACTAGAAAGGCAACTAATGTATTGCACAATATTTACGTTACGGCAGTTAATATACCTATTACTGCAATTATAAATAAAACTGCAAGTTATCCTTAAGAATCATTTCAAATAAAGTGTAAAACGACTACACTTTTTCTTTTAATATATAAAATAAATAATATTCTTACATAAGATTCGCAGTGGTCATTCAAAATAAATCGCAGCATGCGCACACCGACCACGAATCTGTCGCGAAAACTACAGAACGCTACCGCGGAAGAAATAAAACTATGATATATGGTACACAAGAAGGGCAGACGAAAAAAGAAGTGCGGGCCACGGTGACGTCTCACACGTGATTTATACAGTAAACACATAAATCTGAGTTGTTTCTGTCAAGCGCCGGTGTGGGGGAGCGCACACCTGCGACTTTGCGACAAAAATGTTGTAACTGTTGTTATTTATCATCATGTACCATTTCCATGAGTTGTACTGGTTAGCTAAAGAGTTGTGTGGATGATCACTTATTTTTAACCGACTTCAAAAAAGGAGGAGGTTCTCAATTCGTCTGTATATATTTTTTTTTTTTTTTTTTTTAGTATGAATTTTTGGGTTATTGGGTTTTGAACAAATCAACATAGTTCTTTACTGTGCATAGGTATATAAATACTTGGTAGATCTGTCTATGTATTTGTGTGCTGGAGTTTTTTGCGTCAGGTACGAGTAAATTGTGAAAACTTTTCCCTTGTGGTACTTCGATTTTGTTACTTTGTCGGGCCGGTCGAGTGGTTAGACACCCTAGCCATCGTAGGTTCGATTACCACCAAGTATCTGGTACCAACGTAAATAGATAAATAGCCTACATACCCAATGTACTTACAAAAAAGTATACCTGTAAGTATAACCATCAGTTGTCTGCTTTCCATAGTACACGCTCTGCCTAGTTTGGGATCAGATTACCGCGTGTGGATTGTCCCAGAATATTATTATTTAATTTGTGAGCCAATATTTTAGTAACCCATTTAATGGTATTCGAATGTAAGAAGTATGACAATGTAATGTAAGACTTACGTAACACAACAAGAAAACAAACAGCTGTTAATAATGTTAAAATAATAATATCGACAAATAGTCGTTCGTCTATCACTAACGTGCCTCTTTCGTATAAAACATAACGAGTTAGACGAAAATACAGCAATGTGTCACGATTAGCGAGCGATGGATCGGAACAACTCCTAACGTATAACAGCCATGATGAAAGACAAGCTAGGAATGGGTGCAGCAACTCATAACTCCGGGTTTACTGCCCAATTACAAAATTTATACATTTTTGATGGCTGCCCGTGTGGAAACATTGATGGCCAGTGCCAAAAAAACAAGTTTTTTTTTGATTTATTCAAAAAGAGAATGTTGTTAACTACGAAGTGTCTCGTGTATGTCAAGTTCGCGTTCGGCTGTTGATGACGGATCAATCGGGATAACGGGTTCAATTCTCCGGTCGGACAGAGAAAAACTCCTAGATCAAAATCTTTTTAGCAGCAAGAATTTTTTAATTGCATGCGCATAAGGCAATAGTTTGAACAACAAAACATGACCTATTACAGTAGCTGGAGAAATGTGGATGTATGTAAGTACATAGTTATTTTATTAATAACTGTTTCTTAGGCTTCTTAAACAATTCCACCGAAGGCTACAGAGGAATATACGTTTTTAGTCCTTATTTAGGTCTTTAAAGGATGTCTTCATTGGTACTTTTTTATTGGGACTAATCCTACCACTCATTCCCACCACTGTGACTCCTGTCAGTCAGGATCCACAGTGGTCGTCCGTGAAGTCACCAAGGTTTGACCTTCGGCGAGTCCCAGGGAAACGCTAAACTGTCTTGGAACATGCAACAAATTTAATTAGAAAAGTATTTAGGAGGAGTTAGAAAAATATAAATTTCACTTCCCTCCTTTACAAAGCGGGAGACAAGCAAAAATCACACAGGTCGATATAACCTCAGAACGAATGATTCTTACAGGTGCACAACCTAGAGTTAGTCCACCTGTAAGGCACCAGGGAAGTTACTAGATTTGAAGGGACCTCTATTTAGATTTCTACTATTAAACTTATTTCCAATAATAGGTATGGCAGAAACGCCTGAAAGTCATCAAGTCTTCATTGGTACCAATGTATATTGAGTGGTATGCTGTAGACTAGTAGGAGTATATTAGTTTCGTCAGTCGTGGCAGTGTGATGTCAAGGCTCCGCGAACCCAAAAGGAGTGTCGAAGTACATAATATTTTAAGGTAGGCAAACTGTGTATAGATTCTGCTCCCACACATCCTTTTTTTGCGATGTTTTTTAAAAGCATTGATATGAAAATTTGTGTTTCAGTAGTTGTTTGCAAAGCATCGAAAATAGGACACTATACTGTTATTAAAACTACATACAATATATTCTAAGCTGTTCTACTTTTCACAGCTATTATATTAATACAAGATGATTATGATAAGCCGATAAATGTCATTGTTCTACGGGTAAATACCGTAGATTTATTTTTGTTGGACGCTCTATCACCACTTATGATTGTAATAATACTTTGTAGTTGTTTTTTTAAATTATTTATATTTACTAAATGCTGATAACTTACTGATGGAAACAGGACTAACAAATCCTGAGTATGCTGTAAACGTCGTTTGAGGATAACGTCCAACATGTAGAGCTAGACTGACTAAGGCAATCTCTAATAACATCAAGAGAACTAAGTATAGCGCTGTGAGTTCTTTTTTTTAAACTTTATAAGCGAGTGCTTGACTGCAATCACAGCTGATGGAAACCGGTGATGCAGTTGATGATGGTGAAGCACACTAGCTTATTAAAAGCAAATTCACTCCAGCCTTTAAGGCACTCACGTTATAATCGGAAAGAAAAATGGACGCAGGCAAAATTTCAAAAGAAGAAGTGCTGTAAGCAATATATTGACTTAAGAAGTGGCTAGATTTCCAAAAAAAATAACGATTTCCTTTTTATATTGTATATTTACCACGGCAACTCGATCTTGACAATCGATACACACCGCTAGACAGAACCCGACCACTGTGCGGCCATTACCATATTTTTGAGGCGCACAGTGCTCGGCACTCGTAAACATCAGACAAAATGAGCACTAATTTCTCGGCGGCTGCCTTTCCCGGTTGCCGGCACAAAGAGAGCCCCCGTTTTACATAAATTTGTCATATTTGCACGCACCCCCCACCCCGACGAGTGAGCCAAGTTTTAAGCGAAGGGGTTGATGAGGCTAATGGCTGCCATTCGTATGCCATCTTGCGTGAGCTCTGATTGAAGGATGAGATTTGCTGTATGGCTGTGGAAGATATGGCTGAGTTAGTAACGATGTACGAAAGGTAGGGGGGATCGAATGCACGCAGAGGCGGGCCTAACCCATGATTTTGTTAATTTAAATAATAGAAGTAGTAGAGTTTTGCCTTAAAATGCCTAAGAATAACATTGTTTTAAGATCATTATTAGGACGTTTGCCTGATGGTAAGCAACACGCCTGCCCAAAGACCACACTGCATTGCACTGCTACTCGTCCCGTAATCCCAAGGGACTTAGGTAACATTAGATATTAAATCTCTTGAGCCATGCAATTTCACCAGCAGAACACAACAATGTTAACATACTGGTTACTTGGTACCTAGCTATTTCTTTTGTTGACGATAATAGGTCCCCAGGTCCTGTGGGGATCAACTGTGGTATGTGAACTGTGGTATGTGTGATTTAACCTTTTTTTTTTTTCACGCGGGGGAAATCTTCGAAAGATCCCCGGGAGCTGTGGGGCTCGACCGGGGTATGTGGGATTCTTACCCACTAAAACCCCCGCGGCTGTCGCATCGGCACATGAGAGGGGAGACCCCAGGGCTCTCCGGTGGGATCTGCACCAGGGGCCCCTCAGTGCCTTGGCTTTGAGCCCGCCGCCGGGGGGCGCATTGTAGCCCCCCGGGAACCAGTCACGGTGCTCACGGGGACGGGGGTCGCAACCCCGCCGCCGTCCTCCTCGGAGTCGCCGCCGTACTCAATGGACGTTCAAAGGGCCCACACCCCGAACGTCCAGCGACTCCGAAGATGTGTGATTTACCCAGTACAACCCCCGCGGCTCTCGCATGAGATCCCTCTCATGCGACATGCGTCTCCCCAGACCTGGGCTCTCCGGTGGGATCTGCACCAGGTACCTTGATGCCTTTGAGCCCACCGCCCGGGTGGCGCATTATAGCCCCTGGTATCACGGATTTCACAAGGAGTCCTCGGAGTGACCGCCGTTCTTGATGAACGTCCAGGGCCTACACCCCAAAAGTCCAGCAAGTGTGCGGAGGTTGCCCGTTATTTAGAGCCCTGGGTTCTAGGCTGAACTTGGTACCTCGACATTGCCGGACGATGCCTGGATATTTATGAGTTATTGTAATTATTTGAGGTTCATATCATGCGGATAGAATAGCAAAAATGAACTAATTAAGTAATGAAATTGACGATAGTAATTGACAAACAAATTCAGTTCAGACATTTTCAAGATGTCAGCCTATTATTACCTCAAACAGTTGGCGAAACAGCGGCCGGTGAAAGTAATAAATTATTTGTTGATCATTAATTTAGGTATAAAGTACAGTATTAAGCCATTTCCGTTTACTCCATGCGGGTGTATTGCGAGCGTCGCTGCATCTAGCGTAGTAATTCGGTGGATGTGGTGTTGAGTCGTAGATTCCATTGTTTTTTACTCAGCACTAAGTTATGGTTAGATTAGAATCAAAACTTTAAGATTTAGGTAATTTATTACTCGCAGTCTACTTAACAGTACCAATCTTGTGGCGTTCTTTTAACAAAACGAATCATATGAGTTTACCTAAATGGTTCGCCGTGCCATAGCTTAGGGCCACCTAATGATAAATATTGGAAATGTATATTTACTTTACGTATTTCTCACGAGACCTCTAGGTCTACCGCAATTTCAGTCATTTTGACGCAAAACAGCAATGCACAGACGTGTCTGTGTTCCTGTATGAATGGCACTTTAGCTGAAATAATTTGTGGGCTTAAGACTTAAAAGTTAATGTCTTAAGTGACGTGCGTCTTAAGCAATGCAGTTGTCTATAGGGAGACGATCATCGATCCCAGTGAACGACACACTCGTCTCGTCTCTTTATAAAGAAGGTACAAATCGTCAAAAATTATTTGAAAAATAAATTTTCAGATCCAACTCGTTATGCTCAGCTTATTACAAATCCCGAAACATTGTCACCGATCGAACAGATCAGAGACCTCGTCCGACAATCGCACGGATCACGTCATAGCCATTCTTAACCTCCCCCACCCATCCAGCAGAAAAAGCGAATAATTTCTTTATAAATTATTACACCCAGCGAGAATTGAACTGGTATCCTTCAAAGGCGAGCGAGGGGGTGAGGCGGTGGGCAGCGGGCGGGCGCCCAGGGACTCACACCGTGATTTATTGGGCTATAAAGTATTATAATTAAAAGCTGGAAACGTGGGGGCGAAACTATAGGGGGTTGGAACTACGGGCCGTTTGCAGCGGCCGCAAATGCGGTAATGTCCGATCATCGGGCCAGGTATGGGGTCATACGATAGGGGCTTGACTGGCGTGCTTTTGGGAGGCTAGCTGTTACCCGCAGCATCGCTTGCGTTCGTAGGAACATGGACATTAACCTCATCGATCGGTTGTGGATGCACAAGTATTATATTAATCTGACAGACATTATAATTACGTAAAAAACGCTAGGACAACTGAAAAAAATCATATTAATTATTAAGTCTAAGCTCAGTAATTTCACCATCTTCAGTCAGTGCCCTTCACACCTGAATACTGCATTGTTTGTAAACCGCAGTAGTACTTCCCTGGTTGGTTTCTTGCACGAGCGCCTACCAACCCAATATTCATATTATATTTATTTGCTGTGATCTGACTTTAACTGGGATGGTCCTGATTACATCGTGTGGCATCCATACAACATTCGTTACTTCGCTAATACCCGTTTGTGATATCATTTCTATGATTCGTGTGGGCAGTGGGGCAGTACGATTGACCATGGGTAAATAATAACATTCCACATGATTTGCAATATTTTTTTTATTATTCTGACTTATCAATCAGTCTTCACAATAGTTTAGAGCAAGGATTCTCAACCTTTATTACATCACGCCCCCCTGTACCATAGCTGAAATACCCAACTTACAAATTTTTGAAACCGCTAATCGTCCTACGCTCTGCGATCTCCCCCGGTTGGGAAGTCCTTGTTTAGAGTCTAAACTAGACATTTCGATGCAGCTGTTGTCAGAGGCGTGTCGCTTACCATCAGGCAAATATCTTGCTTGTCTTGTTTCACCAGGTTGAAAAAAATATACCTCTGGATTTGTATCACTGCCTGGTTTCCATAGTAGAGGCTCCTATCCTTGGGATAAGATGGCTGTGTTTAAATTTTCCCAGGCTATTATTGAATACTTCATTCTTCTGGACAATCAATGCTACCATTGATATTAATATCCCTAATCGTTGATAGGAACCCGTGGCATAAAACTTGGCCATGTTCAAGACTGGGTGGACTGTTCTCATGACAAACGCTCTGTTTATTAAAGTCAAAACATAATACCGGAGTAGCGTAAATCATGCGCCGCGGCATTGTGCCTTCCCTCTACCCCGCGGGGTTGCAACCCCCCACAGGCCCCACACGTCCACTAACATTCAGGATCGGCCACAGAACTTCAGACGGCGAATTGTATCTGTATGGTGCTTATTTCTTTTGCAATTGATGTATTTAGTGTATTACTAATACGCGATTAATAAAATTATTATGAAGCATATATAATTATACTAACAAACATTGCATTATAATATAGTTTAATCAAAAGGTTATCATTGTTATCGTATCGGTAAGTTTGAATTAATATTTTAAATATTAAAACAGTTGGTTGAAAGCTGTATTAATTATCATAAAGTATTACGAATATTCTTAATTTTCGTCATCATTCGGCGGATCATATAATTTCTCGAAACCCATAAAGATATGGACGATAATGCAAATTACAATGAGTCATTAAAAATAATTCAAGAGTCCTGACAGAGGGCGCCACCGTCGGCATAACGAAATTAAATTCTGTCACAAATGGTACAACAAATCATGTTTATTTAAACCTAAAAATACCTCGGGTGGCCATTATATCGCGCAAAACGCGGACTGCGCGCGGACCGCTCACGAGATTAAGCAAGAAGGGACATTTAAGTGAAAATTATTTATTTAGGACCCCACCAGCTAGATTACATTACTCCATACACATAAATAACGAAAACAATAAGAGCTATACTAATAAATTATCTTTTTATTGCCGGATTGTGAAAATTTAGACACTTATCCGGGGGAGGCGAGGCGGGAGGACCGAAGGTTTTGTCCCAATTATTTATGGCGGTTGAGACGCTGGCGTTTTGAATTCGTCGCCACTGACGAACCATTCTTATGTAAAACTTAAGTTTCTTTTTTGTTTTAATTAAAACGTTAGTGTGAGTTAATTAATGGCCGTGAATTATAATGTTTGGGGGAATGCTATCTGAGCGCCTTCCGGTGAGGGTGACATTTCTTTTTAATTGAGTGTGTCTAGGTTATTATTTACATCAGCCAGATTTCTATGAGCAATCACTAAGCAGTGGGTGACAGGTTATTATTCGTCTCATTGACTGCATGCACAGCCATACTGCTAACAGTAAGTAACTGATTCTCAATGCATTACATAGAAGTAATTTTATTTTTGTCTCCATTACCACTTACGATCAGGTGGTTTCTGCTAGGTACCACCGCAGTGTCAGATACTGTACCCGCAAGCATTTAACATTGCTGGGTTTCTGTGTGAAGGGCACTGTAGCTGGTATTAAATGTCTTGGGTGTAACAAAGGTATAGTGTAACTGTCTATGGGCAACGTGACGCTTAACATTAGGTGAAAATCCTTCCTGACACGTTACTAATATGCTTTTTAAATATATTATCTATTACTTATTATCAAATCAATATTCAATCGCCATAAAAGAAAAAAAAAGTCATCGGTGCTTTAATTATATGACAAAAGATCTGTGTTTATGATTATATCCCACGTGTCGTGGTGGTTATGAAGCCTGTTTTGATAGCATCATAAGCGACATAGGTGGTCTCCATTCGAAGTAGTTAATAACCACACACAGACATGAGATAACGATAACAGATAGTAGCACAAATATCTGCCGTTAATGACGTTTATAGTATGTAAAATTTAATTACAAATGGAGCGACAGTGACGAGTAATCTAGCAGTATAAGCAGACAGGTATTAGCTGATGATGACGATGATTATTGTGTCATTATCTCTCGCATTAAGAATAATAGAGCATGGTCACCTGATTGTCTGTAAAGTAAGATCATCCATGTAAAAAGTCTCTCCCCAGTCGTGTCGGTCTTCCGTCCCATCGGATTGTGAGAGATAAAGGAAGAGAAATTGCACTTGTGTCTACGCAGGTACTTGTGCACTATACTATCTACCGCGTAAATGGCTGATCTTGTGAAAGCTTTGCCGTTGTGGTCGTATCGGCCAGGAGAATATTATAATAATTGTATCCAAAACTAGGCATTTATAGCTCCATAAAACGCGTGAACCGACCAATTCCCATCTTATCCCATTGTATGACTATTCAAGACACAAATCAATCACAACCAAAAAGGCCCAAAAGAGCGCACAGTAATGTCCCCAAGACCAATACGGTTCAGAGACGTCCGCCATGAATAATCTAATAAATAATCTTTTGAAACGTAATTTATTAGCTACGGCATTACCGGACGGAAGCCTCGCGCGAGAGGGACGGCGGTACTTCTTCGGTTAGTGCTAGAAAGGGACGCTCGTTCGTCGTCCGTCATAAATAACAGCGCGGGCAAAAACAATGGACAATGGATTGTGGTGGTGAGATACGTCTTCTTTAGGGGTCCCCCTCGTCTGAAGGGGGAATGTTATTCAAAGCGTCGGGACGTTCTCAGTTTGTTGTAAACGCGTGCGCAACCTAATGTAACAAATATGTTTTATTAAAGTAGAGACAAAGTGGTAGTATCGAAACAAATCTCGAGACACGTGATAGCATTTATAGATAAATATCACGCTTTTTCCTTAAAGAGGTCAGCAGATGTGTAAGTATAACACTTACGTTTTGTTAAATAAGTTAAGTCCAGACAGGTGTAAGTCCAAATCCTGTGAAGCTATTATCGATTGTTACGACGTCAAATTAAGAAAATAAATTGTAACTGTTTTATACATATAATTTAAAAAAAAATGGCATTCGCGCGACACCCACGTATACATTATGTACCTACTTACACATACAAAGAGTATTTAATAATACTAATAATTACATTGTACCTTTAAGTTCATTGTACTTTTTTGTATAAAACTGCCCTGCTATTAGAGTTCATGGTAGCCCCAGACCTTTTCTTAATCTGAAAATAATCATCGAAAGTTATACCTGCCTACTTACTAGTAGGTAGGTATTCTAAAAGTAAGTAGTAATCTAAAAATGGAAATTGTTTTGTTGTTAATTTTTAATTTAAAGCCACTGTAATAAATATTATTTTTTGTACACATGACATTATTTTTAGAAAGGGGTTTTCAAGTTTGTAAACTGTCAGCCATGTATCATTCCCGCAAATGTCGTGTAAGGTCAAATTATATTATTTACACTTATAAATTATATTATTCATATACTAACACATGTTTAAAGTTTATTAAGCAAATACCACTGGTGGATCCGTGATGTTCAGCTGAATTAATACTATTGTTTCGTTTGAATTGAATTTATCTATACTTATAATAAAACTGTAACAGGTCCAATTCTGTACATTGAAGATATTTTGAAAATTATATTTGGAGGGCATTCTATAACCGATACTGAGGCCGAAAATGTAATTTTTTTAATTTTTGTCTGTCTGTCTGTCTGTCTGTCTGTCTGTCTGTCTGTCTGTCTGTCTGTCTGTATCACGGCTGAGCATCACGCCGAAACTACTGAATGGATTCAAATGAAACTTGGCATGATTTGAGATCTTACTACGAGGTAGGACATAGGATACTTTTTATCCCGTAATCTAGCACGGTTCATTTGGGAGAGGGGATTAAAGTCAAAACGGGTACTTGGTTATACGCCTGGTCCGATTTTATCAATTTTTCTTTATAATATAATAAATATTAGTAAGGGAACACTCGTAGAGAGTTGTTATCAAGGTTTTGTAATCGATCTGGTTAAGCAACGTTAGGTAAGGTCATTAAATAGATGGGTGACCGCTTAACGCCATTTGAACTAAACGGGTCCGTGCTTCGGAGAGCAAGTAAAAAGTGGGTCCCAGTTTTTAACCGACTATAAAAAATGAGGTTATGTATTCGATGCGAATGTCTGTTATTCAAAGTTTAGTTAACGTAAAAATAGCGCAGGCAGAGCTGCGTGGGTCAGCTAGTACTTAAATAAAATTATCATTGCCTAGGAAAATATCGTAATTTAAACAAATATTTAGTTATACATGATAGAGGTGACCCTATCGTCATTTACCGAATACACATCTTTTTACTATTATTTTATGTGTATTTATATGCATTAACAGTAGTTATTAAACAAAGTTAAAGGAACATCGATAAATAAAGAGGGGCTATACTTACTTACAAAACGACCTTTGCGTGAACTTAAGCCACTACTTACACCATGCTAACTATAATAAATTATTATCTTTCCATCTAGCTTGCACCCAATCAAAATATAATTAAACAAGACACAACAACCCTTTGTTGGGCGAACACCCACGGCCTGCGCCCGCGCATCTGTCCACTGCAATTACAAGATGGCGTCCGCCCCGCGGGACTTTACTAATTGACTTTTCATGTACCAAATACGAATAATTTTAATGGCTGCTACCTGCGCGAGGACACTCGCGCGCAGCCAGTGGCATGTCCACTATAATTATTAGGCTGGCATCTCTGGTTTCATTTAGTCGAGAAATATCTAACGTTTACGAGTATGTTATAACGTTTCGACAACAACTCTATTTCAATTAGAAAATAACAACTAAAAATAACATTTATAGTTTGTATTTAATATACTGTATTTAATCGGCCAGTGGTTAGACACCTTGACCACTACTCAATATGTCGTGGGTTTGATTCCCACCAAGTGTCTGGGTATTATTTATCTATTTCAGTATGTATTCACAAAAAAGTAGTATATCAGTATCAGTTGTCTGGTCAGCCTAGTTTGGTAATGACCGTGTGTGAATTGTCCCAGACTATTAAAAGAAATCCTTATTGCATATTCATTTCTAATCCTTTTAATGCAAGAATTCGGGAGTTAGCAGTATAAAGTTATAGCATCTGTCACCGAGGTACTGAAATAGAAGTGTAAAGTGCCTCAAAGCCCAGCGGGGCACGTCTCATTAGACGCGCTCCTGTTTCGACTCTCGCGCATCATCCTGACATTCATAGAGTTGGGAGTTGATAGTTTGTTAATGGACATAATTATTTGTATTAAAATGGATTGTCCGATATTTATATGTAGTGTTAGGATTTGATAGTGTGTTAATGAAGATAAATATTTTTATTGAAATGAGAACAATAGATCTTCAAAAAGTCGTGTATTAAACACATGTTTTACATTATGCATTTTTGATTCCCCGAAAATCATTTTTTTTTTCGTTCATTTTACCTAGTTACGAGACAAGCAAGACGTTCGCCTGATGGAAAGCGACGCGCCCTCTTATAGACAGATTTGCACTGGCGCTTATCAACTGAGACTATCTTGTGTCCGGTTATTTCACCGGCTACAGTGCTCTTCACACTGTAAAACAGCAATGTTTACATACTGCTGCCTGGCGGCAGAATATCTGCCACTGCGGTGGTACCGACCCGGATATTTGGCATCACTAAGATATCGAATGTAAAAATAATTTGTACTTCACGTTCCTGTATGTCTCATTGTTTTGCTTGTGTATATGTTTTTTTCTCTTAATTGTTAAACTTATGTTCAGATGCGCTCTCGCTAACGGATGTCCTTTTTTTTTTTTTTTTGGAAATGATAGACGCTGTTGGCCGCAGATGGCCATTACAGCTTCACCGGACAATAGGAGGCGAGCGCTTGAAGCGCTCTAGCCTTTACGGCAGAAGTAGCGACGAGCTCAAGGGCACCTCAGGGAGGCACGGCCTCGGCTTGGGCTGTCGCTTAAGAGAGGGCTGAGATGGAAGATCAGTGTCGTTGTACCAAATAGGAGCAAAGCTGAATAGATGACCTTTCAGCGGCATTATTAAAATAAATATAAGTGTAATAGACTATTAGTCTTTTACTTATGCGAATATTACATATTGAAATCAAACTACTTTTACGGAGTTTATTTTAAATTTTACTATCCCGAGGTTTCGAATGCTTTGCAGCACCCATGGTCACGGGAGGACTGAGATGTTGATGCGATAAAATCCGTAAGAGTAGTTTGATTTAAATAGACTGTTAGATTTGGATACCGCTAAGAAGAAGGAAAGAATAACTCTTTCTTTCTTTCTTTCTAAAAAAGAATTTTAGTCAATAAAAAGTTCTTCCCCAAAAGCTTTCCCATTCATTGATAACATACAATACGTTATCGATATCGCGAGAGCGAACTACTTGGATCCGTCAGCTGGTGATCAGACCCGGAATGTCAGTGAAATGGGCGATGTGCCAAGATTCAAGGAATATCTTACGAATTATGGCACTTCAGTTACATACGCCGCTTTCGGCTGTCTTGAAAATGTAATTGGATCAGAAGTTCATTATTGGCGCTCCTTAAATGCGATAAAAAGAGAATTATTAAAATTAATTAGTACCGAATCAATGTTATTATAAACCCTATATATGTTATATCCCCTACTAATGCGCACCAAAAATGTTAACTCATGTATTTAAAATATTTTCCTTATTATTTACTTTTGTACAGTACTGTGTGCCTTTTTCCAAATACGCATGACGGCATTTTAGTAGATTTTCAAAGGCACACGTCACGTGCGTAACATTTTACCGACGCATGACTTACTGCTAGTTCACCCAATTTGGGTTAATTTCATTGATTCACTTTTCGTGCACTAATGGCATCTATTGTATAAAATATCATTGTTAATAATTTACTCGGTGCAAGGAACCGTCCAAGTGCAAGGAACCGACGACGCATGGATCATTTTAGACAGTCGGGTGCTCGGCATACATACATTGTCCTAATTGTTAATGAACAACTACACAAAGTTGTTGCTCCCCGCGGGATTCGAACCCACGTCTTCAAGTGTGTATAGCAAACGATAGCCCGCTGCGTCACGAAGGCTACCAAATAGGTACTATATAATCATATCTATATAATAGCTGGTAGGCCCTTATGCAAGGAACCGTCCAGGTAGATACCACCGCAGTGTCAGATATTCTGCCGCCAAGCAGCAGTGTAGTTGGTGAAATTACTGGACAGAAGCAACGCGGCAATGCGCTAGTGATTCTTCTGGTGTTAATTATTAGCTTCTTAGGCTTAGTGATTGCTTACCATCAGGCGGGCCATATACATGTTTGCCACCTTGGTAATAAAAAAAATTAAAGTTAGTGTCCACTTTGGGTGTTTTCATAAAATTTTGCTACAAGGCGATCAAGGGCAACTGAATTTCATGTGTCAATTAATGTACTTCTAGGTTCTTTGCTTGCTAACTTAATCTGGATATTTAGTTATTACACTTATAGGATGTAACAAAGTTTTCCAAATCATCATAATCATTAAAACAAGACCGTTTTTTCTAACAGGAGTCGTTAGTAAATTCATCAACAGCAATAGGTCATCCACCTCAAAGTTCAGCTACCCTTTGAACCTCTAAATCACAAAGTATATTATTCTTTCGCGTATTATCCAAAACAATGTTAACACTTGCCAGATACTTACAGCTAATGCGTACGCGCTGATTGACCGGCCATTTCGCGTATTTATGCTAACAACACTGCACATTTTCACCTGCGCGAGCGCATCTTATGCATATATCACTGAGCTAATAACTCAGTGCACCTGGTTCGTTTCATATATTGAGGCAGGTCCGGCTTGTAGTTGAGGAGGTGCTTAGTTCTATATTCCTTACAAGAATGTTCCACTGTCAGTTTATTTTTAATATTCTGTAGGTTGTGCCTTATTTTTAATATGTGTATTATTTTTAAGGATATTTCGCAGATCTCATCAAAACATTGTCAAATATCAGACTAAGAGAAATTAAAATAAAATTACAAGAGGTCTACTCTTGTAATTTTATTACTACCTGTACCTATAGGTTAACATCGGAACACAGCAAGATTACACAACTTTGCTGCAAAATATCTGCCAGCATGACGTGCCTAATCGCACCACCACCTACCACCACCACCTACCACCACCACCTACCACCACCACCTCGCCTACCACCTCGAATATCAAGAAGTGGATATTATTTTTAAAATAAAATTACAAGAGTAGACCTCTTGTAATTTTATTTTAATTTCTCTTAGTCTGATATTTGACAATGTTTTGATGAGATCTGCGAAATATCCTTAAAAATAATATCCACTTCTTGATATTCGAGGTGGTAGGCGAGGTGGTGGTGGTAGGTGGTGGTGGTAGGTGGTGGTGGTAGGTGGTGGTGGTAGGTGGTGGTGCGATTAGGCACGTCATGCTGGCAGATATTTTGCAGCAAAGTTGTGTAATCTTGCTGTGTTCCGATGTTAACCTATAGGTACAGGTAGTGACAATATAAATATTGGATTGCTTGCATTTTATAAGTTTTATATCTTCTGCTATGTGGCTATGTGGTATTTGTTTTTATGCACATAATTCATTAGTAAATACGACCCTGTGGTGTTTTGTGGAGTTTGATGTAGATCGTCACACGTCAGTACATTTCTGTCAGTCAGTCTTTTCCCCAAAAGGATTGCACACACTTTAAGTTTCTTCAGTCCGAAGACATTGAACTACTTACGAATATATGGCAATAGTGAGCAAAATTCTCATTAAAAAACTTGTTACACGTGTAATAAGTCAGTAGAAATGTGAGTATTTTTGAAGGATATACCGATTGTAGTATAGGTATTGCAAATGTCACTCTAATAAAAGGACAAGACTACATTTTATTTTCATATGAATTTATGTGGCAGGTAGGAACAATAGTAAAAATTGATGATAAAATTTGTAAAAAAACAACTACCTACGGCCTTTATTTTAGTATCTTTGCTATAAGTACTATACTTTACTGGTCTGCATGAATTTAAACGTCTTGTACATTGACTTACAATATTACTATTGATATAATTGGTTTTATATCAAGCTGGCTATGTAGGATTTGTTGTTAATTCCATAGCAAATGCGACCCTGTGATATTTTGTGGAGTTAAATTTATTTGACAGATCGCCACACCTCAGTTCATTTCTGTCAGTCGATCTTTTGTGCTGACAAAGATTGCACACAATTTACGTTTCTTCTAATGTAAGATATTATTAATCAACTAAAAGCCACATTTCTCTAATGGTAAGTGGTTACACAGCCACGTATCGAAGCGTAATAACTTATTAACGACACACGCGCGACAACCTTTATTATAAACAAATAACATACCTAAGTATATATGAATAGTAATTATACCATAACGTTGATTTATGTATATGCACATAATAACATCTGTTGCATTTACATGTTACATAATATTATATACGTTCATAGATACATCCCACGTATTGAATGTATAACATCTAAATAGGTCGCTGCTCTCGGTCATTACGGGAACACATCGTATCTATCAACAAACATAAAAACGTTTTATGCTTTATTTGATATTCATAATAATTTGAATGTTAATGCCGCTGACATAAATTATGATAATATATTGCTATAAAACTCCGTACCTGTTAAGTAAATCTATATCGTTTTGGTACAGTGTTTGTCAGTCTGTGTCTTTTATATAAGAGGTATAGCAAAGATTGATTCGATGTGTCATATTCAACGTTACCTTGTGTTTGTCAGGCCAGCCATCTTGTGCACATACATTTATTGCTACGATTTTGATCTTGTAGAAGAACGAGGCATACATTGTTTCTTTAGTAATACGATGTAGTCAATTGTCTTACGAAATATCATCATCATCAGCCAAAAGTCGTCCACAGCTGGACAAAGGCCTTCCCGTTAGGAGGTAGGGGTTACTATGATCCCCGCGCTTGGCAGGCGCCTTGGAGATTGCAGTTTAAAGTAGGGCCAATTTTATAGGCCAATCACATTTGACACTTCATCAAAACTTAACAACGTAAAAAAACAAAAAAAAATTTTTTTTCGCATTTAAAACTTCACAATTGCTTAACTTTTCCAATTACGATTACATATTTATTCGAATAATGACAAAATAGATAGACATAGCAAAGAAAGTGACAGATGTCAAATGTGATCTATTAAATTAGCCCGACATTAGTTGATAATCCAATAGAAAGGCGTCTTTCTAGGCAGCAGCGTTGCTGACCATCTTCTTGTAGGACCGTAGGAGGGGTCCTAGGATACGTAACGGGAGGAGATGGGTACTATTTTTACCTGGACTCCCCACGGGCAATTTTTCTACTACGACACGATATTCACGTCGACACGAAAATAAGTTTAAATTTCTGTCGCATACAAGCAAGTAAAACCGCGCGTCATATTCAGTTTAGTAGATATGTACTTACATATTGATTTGTGGTTGACATCGATCTGTGACATTTTTAACGTGACGCGGCAATTATTTATGTAGATTTTTCACTAAAAATATTTTACTACTTAATAGCTTACTAACGGGTTTAGTGTCTATAAGTATTATGTATAATTGTATGATTGGCAATAAAAATAATATTTAATTACTAAAATGTGTTTTCAAGTATCTTTCGATGGATACTAGTTGTTTTAAATGTGTGATATACTGAGAACTACGTTCAATATGAGATTCAATAACATGTCTAGATGATTAAATTACTTAATTGAAAATTATATCTTTGTCAATAACCATTACTTAGCTAGTAATAGCCGGAAAAATTAAAGGTTATCATTTCGAATAATTTTGAACATAATTTTATACGTAAGCAACGTTTTTAAATTCGAAGTGTTATTAAAATTGGTGACCTGTAGAAATGAGCTCTAGTGGGTTTTACCATTTGTGACTAACCACTCGTAGTTGAGATTCATAGAAATTTCCTCGGTACTAAATGGAAGTTCCTACAAAGTATCAAATCACGGCCTGTATTCAACACTGTTATATGTGATCACATCACAATGTCATCTTTCTCTTAGATAGTGTACTTAATTAATTCATGTTCTTTGAAATAACTATTCGGTGTGTATCGTAAATAATAGTTACGATATCTACTTTTAGCCAACACCCACCTGCGCCACAGAATACATATCTGCGCTCTGTACGCGATTTTATACAATGTCGTTAATACACGGTCCTCATCAAGTGTCAAGTGAGTTTTTAAAATGTTTATAACTGCAAAATTGTTTCACTATTTTTCACGTAAGCAGAGTTATTATGCAAAAAGATCCATTCAAAATTTTTTTAAGCTTCTGAACTTCATATAATGTAATCATCTTCCATCCTTATCTTACGGAAACTATTCAAAAAAATATTATTTTTGCGCAACTTTAGACAAAACTTTGTCTCTTTATTTCTTGCCAAAAAAGAAACCATTACGGTACGACTTCGTCTGTGTGTCTGTCCGTCACACCAACAGTCTTTCCCAGTCGGGCTTTTGGTGATTTTATCATTTATGCCTGTTATATTTGAGTTTATATTGTCAGAAAAAGCGTCACCAGTGAATAAAACCTAAATAAAAAATAATATGTTTAGTATTTTTATGTAGTCGCATATTCGACCATGTTATAGGTTAATCTATTATATATTTTATACTAGATAGCGATACAGACTAAAATCGCTTACCGACAATTTTCTATCAAATTAACGATTTCTCGAAGCAGTTACAGCTAATGTGTATTAGTTATTTATACTACCTCGAAAATCACATAATCGCTCAATTCTTGGCTCCATAACAAACACAACCGATCAATAAATCGTGGATTAAAAAAAGTAAATGACTGAAGCAGAAAAACGTCAGTTTTTTTCCAAGCAGCTACTTCAATTTATACTTTACTATAGTGACAATAATGTTGATTTTTCAGAATTAAAGTACCAGTTGACAGGTGATTGTGTATTATATTAGTGTTGATAAAAAATGACCACGAATGTCGCCAATGTCGCGAGAATGTGCGGGCGCAAGCCGTCGATGATTCGTCATGGTCATACTCATAGGCACGGGTTAACACGATGTGACCGTAGGGCTGCCACCTTCACGAACGTATAATACATATTTAACCGACTTCAAAAAAGGAGGAAAACAAGAATGGCGCCTCAGAAAAAAACTGTAGGAATGCCTAAAAGATGACATTTTTATCGCTTTTTAGAAAAGCGATATATTTACCAATTTTAATAATTCTTTCTTTATTCTTAAGAAGGAACCACTATTATGAATGTGTATGATTTTTATCACAACCGGATAAAAATTTCCTAGAGGATTATGAACTATGTGGAGGAATTTATCTGGTAAAAACCATAAAACTGATGTTGGCCATTACATTACTCTGACAAATATGAACTGATTTCGATGATTCTTTTTTTATTCGAGAGAGTAAATTACTATAATAATTCCATACAAATTTAATTACGACCGAATAAATTGTTCTTGAAGAAACATGAATTGTGTAAAACTATGTAGACGATAATGTGATCATAACCTACTAATAATAATACCACTAAAAAGTATAATATAAAACATTAAAAAAAATTAAACCGACTTTAATAGCACCAAAAAATATAAAATAATTGAAATATTATTGAAGTTGGTGCTAAATATACACTGTAGGTACGTCAACACCTTTTTTAAATATTTAATTGTGTTCCTAGTTTCTGGCTTCTGAAAAGTAGTTATCACAGATAAAACTGCACAAACTCAAAAATAATAATAATAGTAAGAAACTTGCTACGAAAGGGTACCAAGTCAACGGCTTACAGCCCGCGCTGGCCTTCCGTTGAAACCTCCGGCGACTCCATGGATACTCCGCCAACACACACTTATTGTGTAACCAAAAACTTAATACTAAAAGAAAAAGAGAAATCTTAGCAAAAAAATCTTTTTAATAAGAAAGTCAATGACAACCCTATAATAATGATACTTATTTGACGTTTAACAGCGCGAATGATAAAAAAAAATGTTGTGACTCGCTAGCCGAGACAAAGTGTTAATAGGTCTATATTTGTTGGAGATCCGTATAATAAACTATTTTTCAAAAAATAAAAACCGACTTCAAAGTAAATTATCTAAAAAGCATTAAATAACGAAAATATATAGAAGTCGGTGCTAGCACATCATGTTAACTAACACTAGCACCAGCTGACACCGACTTCAATATATTTTCGTTATTTAATGCTTTTTAGATAATTTACTTTGAAGTCGGTTTTTATTTTTTGAAAAATAGTTTATTTAGCACTTTTTAGTGACTTTTACTTTAGCAAAATAGGTATCAGCACTATCACGCAACT
Organism: Furcula furcula; assembly: GCA_911728495.1. Classification (NCBI taxonomy): domain Eukaryota; kingdom Metazoa; phylum Arthropoda; class Insecta; order Lepidoptera; family Notodontidae; genus Furcula; species Furcula furcula. Next base: position 28,051,294 of record OU452247.1, on the reverse strand, counting down.
CGAACGTCTACGTTACAGTAACTTACTAAAAACATAAAAAGTTTATATCTCTTAAACTACTGGACCGATTTTGATGAAACTTATACTCTACCCTAAGTTGAAAAATACTAAAACTATAACAAAAAGAATTTTCGAAATCGGACTTTTAGTTTCTGAGAAATCCGCGGACAAACCTACATACATACATACATACTTACATACATACATACATACATACATACATACATACATACATACATCCATAAAATTTGGTAAATTTGTTTAGAAGCCCACATAGACTAACATATATTAATGTTACGCATTTTTATTAATATTACATACATACGCGTCGAATAGAGAACCTTCTTTTTGAAGCCGGTTAAAAATAGAATTAAGATTGGAGTCTTAACAATTTTTCGAATTAGACGGATTGAAACCACCTGTATTCTACGCAGTAGGCTATTAAAACAATGGTCATTATTCTTTGTCTCGTAACTGAGAGACTAATGCCGGTTTCTTAAATTGAGCATCTTGTGATGTCACTTATGTATTTATCTTGGGGTGTTGGTTAATCAATATATTTTTTTCATTTCACTGTCTTTATTTTTTGTTGTCTGTTATACATACATACAACGAGCTATGACAAGAGTTCGGAACTCCTTTGCGCGACAAAATCCGGGATGAGGAAATTCGCGGAAAAACTCTCTCAGGATTTTGCAAGTTGAAGTGGCAATGGGCAGGCCACATCGCTCGAAGAACTGATAACCAATGGGGAATAACGGTAGGTGGTGAAATTACTGGACACAGGAGACTTAATAACTTATGTTCGGGTGAGGAACGTCATAAACAGCTGTTATAGAAAGGCAACTGTGCCTTTATCAACAGCCGGATGTCTTGCTTGTCTTGTCACAAAATTGAATTTAAAAAAAATGTGCACATCCATCCACGGCTTAGCACTTAGCACCAGATGGGAAAAAGATCTAGTTTATATTATGCAACAGACAATTCTTTTCAACTCTGTGTATACTGTCTCGCAGGACGCAGGACTCTGTGTTTTATTTGAAATCCATAATATAAGAATACCAGTCCTTGTTTATGTCCCACTGTTGGGCACGAGCCTCCAATCATGATAGTCCATCACGCTGGCTAAGTGCAGGTTGGTGGAATTCCCACGTCATTCGAAAGCTAGTTAGGCTTTCTCAAACATGCAGGTTTCCTCACGATGTTTTCCTTCACAATCAAGCTAATAACAATCGCACAAACACGATTAAAATATATTACTTTTCTAATGCGTTGTAAAACTTGTAATAAAAATGCACTAAAGATCTGCTCCATATAACAGTAGTCAACAAAAAAGTGTCACTAAATGAAAATGGACAGAATTACGATTTTAAAATGGGCATAAACACTGTCTCCTGTTTTATGTGTTTATAATTTATTTTATCGTTTATTTTACGTGCTCCCGTAATGTTTTCATCACGCGAGTGAATCACACACTTGACCTAAAGAGCTGTTACTTTTTTAATATCGATGGCCATTTATAGGTCACTTCCGCCCATCATCTAGTACACATCTCAGTGCTCCAGCTTTCAGTGCCATTTACACCACAACAATGTCAGAACTGCTTTTATTTTGACCTCCTGATACGACACTCCTTCCATTTTTTCTACTACCTGTTTCACTACCTGTTTTGAAACTTCGTCTTGGTCTTCCTCTTTCCACTTTTCCTTCAATTTTACCTTCTACTATCGTTTTAAAGAAGGCGTCGTGTCATATCAAGTTGCCAATCAACTTTCCTCTCCTATTTTCAATAGTTCTTAAAATTTGTCTTTCTTAATTAACTATTTATAAAACTTCCTCATTCGTCTTCCTTTTTGTCCAACTTATTCCCTCCATTAGGGCGTAGGCAGGCCTCCCACTAGGTGGACCGACGACATTGTTCGCGTCGCAGGAAACCGGTGGATGCAAATAGCAAATTGTCGTTCATTGTGGCGGTCTAAGGGGGAGGCCTTTGTTCAGCAGTGGACGTCTTCCGGCTGGTGATGATGATGATTCCCTCCATGCTTCTCCAACACCACATCTCAAAAGGTTCTAACCTTTTTCTATCCCTCTGTGTCTCCCTGCCATACAATGCAATGCTCCAAATTATAGTTTTAATGTGCCGTTTTCTTACTAGCGCAAGCACTTAGCACGTTATATTAATGTGGTTGGTTATCATAGCAAACATTTTTCGCTGTGGTTCTTAAGAAACATCATTACTATAAAATCCGACATAAATCAATTCCAGGCACATTATGTGCCGTCTTATTCAATAGGTAGTAAAAATTAACATAAATATCGAACTATGCGATTCCAAGTTTTACTGCAGGGTATAAAAATTTCAAAACTTGTTCACGACATGTCTCAATCTCCCCACTTCCGCATTCTCAGTGAGTGACAACTCACATCTTTAAAACAACCACTTGCGTCTGGTGCATAATAATATATCACTAAGATAATATCAATTCACGACTTTCTCTTCAGTTCGACCTATGTTTATTATAATTATGTGACTCATCTTGTAGAATTAAAACGGTTCTGAGTTCCGTTGCATATAAAGTTGTTACTATAATTGACTTGTTTACATAAATAATGTGACACATGAACATTTTGATATACCTGTAGTCATCGAACTACTTATTTTTGAATCAAGTCGAAGATGAATTTTAATCTTGCAATCCATCTTTATAGTGTTTATAAAATATATTTAGAAGTATACCCAACAAAATAAACCCCAAGCACTAAAAAATATACTGCACAACTTGAGAAGATGTTAGAGTAACACATGATATGGTAATTTATTATAATTTTCAAGTTTTTGTGATAAAAGCTATCTCAATTGAATTAACTGGAAATATTACGACAAATATTTAATGAAAGTAAAGTTGAATTTTAATTATTCAACTTGAGTCACCCAATGAGCCAGGAGAAGAAGCCGAATGATAAAAAAGAAACAATCAGTCCCAATCTATGATTGATGTAAATTAGTACTAAGTGAGTCGTTCCTGTGCCATAGCTCTGCATCTCAAGCGACTTGTATTAATGAGGCTCCATTAATACAGGCGCTTCAACGACGTGACCGAAGTGATGGAGGTGCACCGTATGCACCCTGGCAATCGCCCGCTCCAACCGTACGAGATGGTTCTGGTCCATCTCGTGCGCTCCGACGAGGGCAAACAAATCTTCAATTTGAAGACTGTTTGCGGTCTTACCGGCTTCGCCGTAGAAGCCCCTCACAAACGTGGCCTACCCGGGCAGTGTCACAACTGCCAGCTGTATGGCCACTCCTCCCGCAACTGTTTCGCGAGGCCTCGCTGTGTGAAGTGCACAGGAGACCACGCGACGTCTCAATGCGAGCGCAATAGGGAGACGGCGACCGAGCCTCCCGGATGCGTCCTCTGCGGGACCATCGGGCACACCGCGAACTATCGCGGCTGCCCGAGGGCCCCGAGGAGGAACCGCCGGGTGGCGAGGCGCAACAATCTCCGCGCTCCCCCCCACCCCTCGGTGCCCTATGCACCAAGGGCCTCCGCCCCTCCACCCTTGGAGTCCTACCCGCCCGCGCCTTCAGCGCCTCAGGCCCCGGCGCCCTCAGCGCCTCTTACGCAGCCGCTTCCGGCCCCCCGCGTCCCCGCGCCCTCTGCGCCGCGACCGCTCTCATCGTCCCAGCCCGCAGTGCGTCCACCGAACGCGTGGGATAAGACACTGCCATACGTCCGCCCCGCCGCTGCTCCTAAAGCAACGAGCGTCCCCGCCAAGCAACCGGCTGCGCCTGCGCCTTCAGCGCACGCGTCCAGCCTCGCTTCGGACTTCGAATTGGTCCGACGCTCTATCGATGGTATTAACATCGATAGAATCCGCCTTTTCGCGAGCCGCCTTCGGTGCGCACAGAACCCCTGCGATAGAGTACAAGCTATCGCCGAATTCGAGGACGTGTACTACGCCCTGTCCCCCGTAAACTCAAATGTAGGCCCGTAAATGGATTTACACCAGAGTAGACAAAAACCCCATTCCCTTTCCCTCGCATTTTTCAATGCGCATGGCCTCTCCCGACAAAGAGATCAGGTTGCTGACTTCCTGCGAAGTCACCAAGTTGATGTCTTGCTGGTGCAGGAGACCCTCCTGAAACCCTCTCATAGGAGTCCGAATATCGCCAACTACCATCTTGTGCGAAATGACCGTGACACCTCCCTCGGAGGTGGCACTGCCATCTATTACAGAAGGGCCCTGCACTGCATCCCTATCGATCCCCCTGCGCTCACTAATATAGAGGCCTCGGTTTGCCGCCTCTCTCTTTCCGGCCATTCGGCTGTCACTATCGCCTCTATCTATCTTCCACCTGATAAGCGGCCCCTCAGGAGTGATATCGAGTCACTCCTTGACCTGGACAGCGCGGTCATTCTGGCCGGCGACTTCAACTGCAAGCATGTCAGGTGGAATTGTAACGTCACCACCGGCAACGGCAGGTGCCTCGACGGCTTGGTCGATGTTCTCGACTTTGACGTCATCGCACCTATGCGCCCGACCCATTATCCCAATAATGTCAATCACCGCCCCGATATCTTAGACATGGCCCTCCTGAAGGGCGTGACCCTCCGGTTGCGCTCCTTAGAGGTTCTCCATGAGCTAGATTCTGACCACCGACCGGTCCTAATGGAACTAGGTCCGCCACCCATTTCCCAGCCGGTCACTAGGACCGTTCTGGACTGGCATCAGCTAAACACCTGTTTAGCCGATGCCGACTCTCCGAATCTTGCCCGCTTCCCGGCGCAAATCTCGTCCCCTCAGGACACCGACCAAGCGATCGGCGCTTTCACCGATCATCTCAAATCGGCCATCAGCCAGTCCTCCCGGCAGGTTGAAGCGGACAACTTTTACGCTGTGCGCTTCAAGCTGCCCGATGACATTAGGGAATTAGTCCGCGCTAAAAACGCGGCTATTCGCGCGTACGACTCCTACCCCACCGATGCCAATCGGGTCCGCATGCGTGCTTTGCAGAGGGACGTGAAGCGCAGCATCGCGGAACTCAGGGAGGCTCGATGGGGAGGGTTTCTAGAGGAGATCGCGCCGTCACACCAGGCTTACTGGCGGCTCGCGAGATCCCTCAAAACCGACACCGTAGCTACCATGCCCCCCTTGACCCGCCCTTCAGGCGACCCACCCGCGTTCGAGGACGACGAGAAGGCTGAGGTTCTCGCTGACTCTCTAGAGAGTCAGTGCACACCCAGCTCCGCTCCCGTCGATCCGGCGCACCTCGATCTTGTGGATAGGGAAGTAGAGCGCAGGTCCTCACTCCCTCCCACCGAATCCCTCTCCCCGGTCACGCAAACCGAGGTGGAAGACCTGATCAAAGGCCTTAAGCCAAAGAAAGCACCGGGCTCCGACGGCATCTCCAATCGCGTTCTCAAGGTTCTCCCTGTCCATCTGATATGTCTTTTAGTGACTATCTTCAACGCAGCCATGTCCCAATGCGTCTTTCCTGCCGAATGGAAAGACGCGGATGTAGTAGGTATCCCTAAGCCGGGTAAGCCTCGCAGCAGCCCTGCGAGCTACCGGCCTATCAGTCTTCTCAAGTCTCTCGGCAAACTCTATGAGCGCTTGCTATTAGCGAGACTCAAAGACTTTGTCAGTTCTAATAATATCCTTATTGACGAGCAGTTTGGCTTTCGAACCAGACACTCTTGCGTCCACCAGGTGCACCGCCTCACGGAGCACATCCTGACCGGGCTCAATCAGCCCAAGCCCGTCTACACAGGCGCCCTATTCTTCGATGTTGCCAAGGCCTTCGACAAGGTCTGGCACAACGGCTTGATATACAAGCTCTTCCAGTTAGGAGTCCCCGATAGGCTCGTACTCATCATACGAGACTTTCTCTCGAATCGTACCTTTCGATACCGGGTCGAAGGTACGTTTTCTTCGCCTCATCCTATACAGGCCGGAGTCCCTCAGGGCTCCGTGCTCTCTCCCCTCTTGTTCAGCCTGTTCACGAACGACATTCCTCGTTCGAGCAGAGTCCAACTCGCCCTTTACGCGGATGACACCGCTCTCTACTATTCCCATAGGAACATGTCCTTTTTAACGCGTGCTCTTCAAGCCGCAGTCGACGCCCTGGGTCAATGGTTCCGTACGTGGCGCATAGAGGTGAACCCGGAGAAGAGTGCCGCGGTGGTCTTCTCCCGGGGACCCGCCAATATGTTCTCCGCGCGGAGCCTTCGGCCCAACAGACGACTAGCTCCAATATCCCTATTCAATCGCCCTATCCCCTGGACTAGGAAGGTTAAGTACCTCGGAGTCACCTTGGACTCCCGCATGACTTTCGGCCCGCACATTAGGTCCGTCCGCAATCGAGCGGCTTTCGTATTAGGTCGCCTGTATCCCCTTCTCTGCAAGCGGAGTAAAATGTCGCTTAGAAATAAGTTGACATTATACAAAGCTTGCATTCGCCCTATCATGACTTACGCGAGTGTAGTTTTCGCGCACGCCGCCCGCACCCATATCGATAGCCTCCAAGTTATCCAGAATCGTTTCCTCCGTCGCGCCGTCGGTGCCCCGTGGTACATGCGGAACGTAGATCTGCATTCCGATTTCAAATTAGATCCCCTTCGTAAGTTCCTCAAAGAAGCGTCGAAACGCTACTTTGAATCCGCGTCCCGTCACGCGAACAGTTTAATCCGCGCCGCCGCCGATTACGCCGCTAGTCCTTCTGACTCGCGCCGCAGACCACGGCACGTACTGCTCGACCCTCCTGACCCCATGACGGTCCTATTGGACCGGGATGCGCCGACCCCTCCCCGACAACCGTATGCTACACTAGCTATCAGACACCGGTCTCGCCGGCGAGGCCGAAGGGTCGTACGTATGCGACCGCAACGACGTGCATCACCCCACTGAGTTTCTTGCCGGTTCTTCTCAGTGGGGGCGCGTTGTGAACCGGTGGTAAACTCAGCCCTCTCTTAAGCGACAGCCCAAGCCGAGGCCGTGCCTCCCTGAGGTGCCCTTGTGCTCGTCGCTACTTCTGCCGTAAAGGCTAGAGCGCTTCAAGCGCTCGCCTCCTATTGTCCGGTGAAGCTGCAATAGCCATCTGCGGTTAACAGCGTCTATCATTCCCAAAAAAAAAAAAAAAAAAAAAAAAAAAAAAAAAAAAAAAAAAAAAAAAAAAAAAAAAAAAAAAAAAAGAATTATTAGCGCTGGATTGATGTCGAACTGTTGATGTAATTGTTATCTTGAGATGAATACGAACAAGTATAATGTAAGAACAAGAGCAGAAAATATACGTTTATTAGTATTACATGTATTTTTAACCGGCTTCAAAAAGAAGGTTCTCTATTCGACGCGTATGTATGTAATATTGATAAAAATGCGTAATATTAATATATGTTAGTCTATGTGGGCTTCTAAACAAATTTACCAAATTTTATGAGTGTATGTATGTATGTAGGTATGTATGTATGTATGTTTGTCCACGGATTTCTCAGAAACTACAAGTCCGATTTTGAAAATTCTTTTTGCAATAGTTAGAGTATTTTTCAACTTAGGGTAGAGTACAAGTTTCATCAAAATCGGTCCAGTAGTTTAAGATATATAAACCGACATACGTATATCCGACGGAAGAGAATTCCATAGACGGACGGCATGAACAGTGAAGGAATAGGAATAAAAGTCCGTTTTATGGGAAGGGAATAGAAGGTTAGTACGGAGATGGGATCTGCAAGGAGAGTCAGGAGATCTAACAAAAGAAAAACGTTCCCGCAGATAGAAGTAAGATAACGAAATAAATATTGAAGTAAGATAACGAAATAAATATTGGTTAAGCTCATCATCGTTGTGGTCTAAAGAGAAAACCAGGGTATTGATGTCGCGTTTGACATCAAGCTTATCTGGGCATTCTTTTACTTCTGCCGGACACTAACTTACTAAAAATACTCAATGTGTTTAATCCTGTTTTTATTCACGTTACCACAGTGCGCTTTACGTTTTTCTTTGCTGTTTGCGAATGATAAATATTTTAATTAGTACTCGGACTCTCAAATACTGAAATCAAGCCAAGGGTCGAATTGACGCCTAACGACAATCAAAACGGATTATTTCCTGCTAAAATATCGTCTATTTTGACAGCGATTTTAATTGAACTCCTATTTGATATATGAATTTTACAAGAAAATAACCACGAAACGATTAATGCTTATTAGAAACAGCAATCACTTTGTCATTTTAATTAATTTAGTTGTGATTTTCATGTAAACGTCATTTTGCGCATGGTCAAAATAATTAACGCATTAGTATCTGCCAATATTTTAAATGAAATATTGTATTTTTTTTTTAATCAGTTGAAGTTGGACAGTCAACATTTCTAAATTAATAAACACACCTAAACAATAAATTAATACAAGACAGGTGTCATCGTTCATGACATATTATTATGGAAAAATCCCATCGGATGATTCACTGTGTGGCGGTCAGATTTGTGTGACATTATGATGATGTTGTGTGATGTCATCGAAACGGATTTTCGGAGATTTCGTAAATTGGTTCTGTTTCGAAACATCACACCCCTTCGGCACATCTTTTTGGTAGTATCTAGGAGGTAACACCCACCACGAACTTTAGTAGGTTCTACGCAACAGGGCCACATACTACCCCACCACTCATGTATTGGGAGCACGGTGACTCCTTTATACAAGGATCTACAGTGGTCTCCATTAGAAACAACGAGATTTGACACTCTGCGTGTCCCGGGAATGCTTAATTGTCTTGGAACCCGCATTGGGAGTAATCAAATGGAGTGGAAAAGATGTCACATCATAGTCACCCAAACCTTATGATTTTACCGATGATTTACTCGCTAGCAAAATCTTACTAGGTTTACCTAGATAAGTGAAGTGGCAATCGAAACCTCACTAGATGACTTGACATTAAACCAGTTTTTTTTGTATTTTTGAAAAAAATATCTCCCTGTCTTTTAGATCTTTGAAATATAACAAATTAAACCATATATTGAATCATGCAAAGTCATTATGTTTGCTTACCAACCTACACTTCAGTGGCTCGTATGTACTCACATTGGTTTTCCATAATATGTTGGGCTAAGGACGTTTCTTAAATTTCTTTAGTATCAACCACATAAATAACTACTAGGGAATTCTACCATCAATAAGGGACGCTTATTACAACCGCTCAAGTTCAATACATACACCACTATTAACAAAACGGGTTTACTCTGGCTCGGTCAGCTGACAATCTTGAGTTGTTTAAATTTTTGGACGATCTTAAGAAGCTGTCTCTCTGATTACATAGTTACTCACGTTGTTGTAGAAATTCTCAACAATCTCGAACTATGCGCCAACATCAATCCGATTGACATTGTTAACGACACACACGGTGTACGATAAATCACAGTGTCTATCCGCCAACCAGTTTCGGTCCCAAAATAATATGAAAAATAAATCAAATCAAATAAACTGGACACTTTTATTGAGATGCAAATAGATTTGACGGCAAAAAATATATAATCTGGATTAAAAACTGGTATGAGTTTCGTATGTGGTTTGATAATAGTTTTTTTTTTATTCTGAGTCTGTCAATGATGATAATATAATCATCTCACGAGAAATATTCAGCATAGATTTTGGTATAAACAACGCACACGGCAACTACAAGATTTTTGTGAAAAAAATTGTATAAAAAAGCGAATTCTATTTTGTTTATTACAGCAAACAAGTAAAAAGTTTCTGTAATTTCAATAACAAATTAAACCAACACCTCACATTATTTTCAATAAGCTATTTATTTGTATGTTTTATAGATTTGTAAGTAGAATAATAAAGATATTCATTGCGAAGAATGTATTAACAAAGATATTCACTATATTTGACACAAATTGGGTTGCCTCATAAACGATCACTCATGAATCATTTTCTTAAAACTCTCGCATTTGCAAATCAAAATTTCACTGACTCATAAGCCATTGGGAAACTTCTGTGGGTCCTTATTAAAAACGAACTAAGTTTGTGGAAGAACAAACGACACTAATGAGATGCAGCACCAATAAACGAACAGTTTTGTTGCATTAAAAGAAATAATGGAAGCTCCAGTCCCTATCACATAGAAACTACTAGACTGTATTGCCACGAAACGACCCCGACACGACAAACTCTAATAACTATTCCAACAAATTGGAACTTTAAATCGTTGTATGTAAAGTCGATTTTTCTGCTTGCGACTGGGCAGTTTAAGATTCTGAATTTCGTACGACTGCAGTCATGACATTAAATTGTAATCGAACACTATAGTGCGGAAACATACGGGAGCGAGCTGTGGACGTGGGAGCGAGTGGATTTATTAATGCGAACGCAAAAATAGGTACTTTATTTAGTTTATTTTTGTTGAGGTATTTTTATGGTCTTATTAATCAAGAGCAGTCAAAAAACGGTTTTGCTAAACGATTTATTGCTGACATGACAGAATTCCGTTTTAGAATGTCATTGACGCCTAGCTATATTACAATTTCTACGTATAAAACATTTATAGCTGCAATAAATACTGTCAGTAATATTAAATAATCAATCAATTAGAGTTAGAGTTGTCGGATTTGAGTCTATCAAATTGCCTGCAAAATTACTATGATAGCCAATATAACCTCCAGGTTCAGAGTCCGCCATGCCGGCGCCACACGAAGCATATAGTAGCACACATAGACATAACCTGCACTAGGTTTCCACACTTTACAGTGACGTTCGCGGCGAAATATCGCGTTCGGATTGTATAAATATGCAGTTATCTTTCTTTTAGCTAACGTACTTCTGCATTATGCAGGCTGGCTCTGGATGTAACCCACGTGTGCTCCCAATAAAATTTTACTACGCCCGCATTGTTCTATGGGCTGTGGCGGGTGCGAGCGAGACGGAGCATAGGCCATTTTGTTACGGCAATAACGGAGCGGCGCAAGTGACTATAAGTCGAATCGGCCTCGATGTCGGACGGTATAAATGGCATTATTTTTTATCGTCTACCAACGTGCAAGGTAGAAATTTTCCTTGCATTGATTCTTTTGAGTGTTTCATTTATTTATTGAAATAGGAAGTATTTATTGCAAATTGCCTCTGCCTGTTTCAATCTGTTTGTTGCTTCTCTTGGAAATCAGCGTCAAGGCTAGCCAGGATCATGTTTATTAATTGAAGTCAAATGTTTCGGAAGCGCCTCAATATCTACTAGTTTTAATGGCCAATTAAACAGCTGATTTTATAATGTTTATGATCATAGTGTGGCAATAATTGTAAAATATTAAATATAGTTCATATAGGTCGTAATAAATAATTAATTATGATGAGTAACATTGATTTTTAGCACTCTTTTAAAGATTTTTTTTATACTACCAAGGTTTTTTTTTTTATAATAATATCAGTCACCGCAGACTATGGATGCTAGCAACACCAGAAGAATCACTAGCGCGTTGCCGACCCTTAAGACATTAGATATGCCCGGTAATTTCACATGCTACAGTGCCCTTCACGCCGGAACACAGCAATGCTGGGCGGCAGAATATCTGACACTGCGGTGGTACTTACCTGGACAGTTTCTTGCACAAGGAACCAACCACCTAGTAAAGATCTTTATATACAGAGTGTAAGGGACTACGTACTGAAAACTTTTATATAAGATTTCTCATATTGTCCGTTACAACATTGCAGAAACCATTTAGAAAAATGACAAATGACTAACTTGTTAATTTTTGAGCATGTAATGAATACGTGCGGAATAATATTTATTTTTCAAATTACATTGCTAATTTCAATCAAGACGCCTGCCAAACGTGGAGATTATGGCAATCGCTCCCTTCTAAGGAAAAGGCCATTTCGGCTGCTGATGATTGCAAATTTTGCACAAATAAGTAATTTATTGTTTTTAAATTGAAATTAGGCTTTATTATTATACCAATAATGATATTATACTAATTTTATTAAAACATTTTTTTTGGAAATGCATGTAAAAGCCGTTGAAAAATTTCAACACTAGAATGTTCAGAATCATGTACTGGATCCCTGGTATCGGTTTTCGGTACGATGTCCCTTACACCCCGTATATTATGTATATCTTTCACTATGCCGGTATTCCAATCTGGGATCATATAATTATCGTGACTAATATTTTTTTATTCTTTTGCAGGTAAGTTCCCGTTCCCACAAGCGACCAAGGTAAAAAGAGTCATAAATAAAAATGTTTAATTAATACCAATGCGTATGATTGATTAATATGATAAGTCCGGGCCTGTCTGTCCGTCTGTCTGTGCGTTGATTGACGGATTTTGGTTTTAATTGACATGTGCCGTGTGTTAATTGAGCCGGTGTCAGGGGCGACTCCATTTCTACTTATCCGGCTAATGGCGCTTGATAAAAACTTTGAAATTAAGGACGATATTTTTAAAGGATTTAAATGTGACATCTTCTATCTATACTATAATAAAACTCAAAGAGCACTTTTTCTGTACATTGAATATTTTTCCAAAATTTCTATGTGGGGATACTATACTATCGACATAGAGGCCAAAACAATTTTTTTTTTAATTATTGTCTGTCTGTCTGTCTGTCGTTCTGTTCGTCCAGGTATCATTGAAAACTCGTGGATGGATTTTGATAGGACTTTCAACTGATGTGTTGTGTAGAAGTCAGGGTATAAATTGGTATATAAAACATCACGCTATGTTTCATAGGGGCTAAGCAGTGACACATTACTTGCACCACCACGTAATTTCCTTTGTATGTGAATAGGATAATTATAGACTGATCAGTTAATCATTAAGATATGTATTATTACGCTATATACAATAGGGACTGAGCAGACATTTAGTTTGCATAAGATATGGTATTTCGCAATGTATCGTATGTGATTCGTGGACAAGTGGTTATGGAAGCATCTTGCCAGTGCAGTAGGTCCCGAGTTCGAGTCCGACGCGTGATTCTTTTATAATTTTATATTTTTTAGCAATATTTTTTTAAAATAAGTATTGATTTTTAAACAATTTAGATAGTATTTAGATTTTTTGCTTTTACTATTTTACACAAGGTGGTGGTTTCAATGTATTGATGGCGTCATAGTGTTAAAAAATATAATGATTCTATGAAATCTCAAACCTCTGTAGGTACTATGTTGATGTGATTTATGATTATTATTTAAATCAACATCATTGAAGTAAATCTTAAAATTCAAAAGATAAGTTGGTAAGTATACAAAAATATATAAGAAGTTAATGACCACTTAAAAATATAAAATTTAACATATTTTATTCTCTACACAATCTATATATAAACTTTACTTAAGATTATTTATGTTGTCTTTTGCAACCAAACTGATTTTAGTCAGTACCTACAATTCCGCTCAGTAGATGGCGATGCACGATATGGTTCCGGTTAATGTATTACGTATAAATATCAAAAATCTTATTACGGTACTTACATCCTTCTGGATCCGTAAATTTAAATAATAAAAGATTTTGTAACTACACACATCAAAAGTGTCTAGGGATCAAGCATTTTTAAGCGGATTTCTTGAGATTGAGATGTGGCTTTGTAATAAATTTATGATTTTATAAATTTATATGGATCCTTTTTGGTGCATTTCATAATTTGAATCAGGAACTGTGAATCAAATTCGAGTAAAAGATGAAAATCAGCTGTCAATATTTTCCCTATAAAAACATACAACGCATTGAAGACATTATTAGTGCTACTGTTTCCCTACTACTGATTAAAACCAACGTTATTATGGAGCGGCGACGTTATTTAAGCAGGGAAGAAATGCTCAGAGCCGTGGGAATGATAGAAGCTGGTTCCCGGCAACCTACTGTGGCTTTAGCTCTGAATACAAGTCAGAGTGTTATCAGTCGACTTTGGACACGTTACCGAAGCACTGGTACCGTGGCTGAGCGCCATGGAGGACGGTATCGCTGCACCACACGGAGACAAGACCGATATATTCAAATCTTAACTCGAAGAGCTCCAACAATAACTGCCATGATGTTAGCCGTGAGGCTTCATCACTCTTCAGGGAACTTAATTAGCGACCAAACAGTCAGAAACCGCTTGCATGAAGTGAACCTTCATTCCCGAAGACCGCTACGGGTACCACCTATAGCAATGCACAATCGTAGGATTCGATATCAATGGGCTCTTGAACACAGAAATTGGGCAGAAGAACAATGGCGTTTCGTGTGCTTTTCTGATGAGTCTCGTTTTGGTATGAGACCGGATACAAGACGTATACGACACTGGAGAACCCCTGGACGCCAACAGCGATTAAAATCCTGCCAGGAAGTCCATCCTTATAGTGGTGGAACCATCATGGTATGGGCGGGTATTTGGATCGGCGGAAGAACTGAGTTGATTTGGATCAGAGGCAACCTCAACGCTCAAATTTATGCTGAGACGATTGTATCAGACGTCATCGTTCCTCTACAAGTGCAAATCGGTCCCTTATTTCAGTTAATGCATGATAATGCACGACCGCACACCGCAAGAGTTGTAAGACAGACTCTCGCCGCAGCTAACATCAATGTCCTGCCCTGGCCTGCTCAGTCGCCAGACTTGAACCCGATTGAGCATGCATGGGATATGCTACAGAGAAGAGCTCTGCCGAATATGGAGGGTATCCAGTCGCAAGAAGACCATTTTTTGTTGTTGCAACGAACATGGGCGGCCATTCCACAGCGTGATTTGGATGAACTCATTTTGAGTATGCCAAACCGATGTTCTTGTGTTGTTAGTGTTCGCGGTAGAAACACGGATTATTAATTGTTTAAGTTACTCAATAAAATTTTAAAGAAAACTGTTATTTCAGTCTTTTTTTCGAACTTTTGTGTTAGTGGTTCAAATGTCAAAAATCCCTTTATTAGGAAAATGGCAAATTTCTTTATTAATGCAAAGGTGACTTGGTTTATCGTTACTGTGACAAACGAAAACACTTTATTTGATGAATCCTTAAAGAAAATTTTAATTAATATCAATCAGGAGAAAAGTTATTGCAAAAATATATGTTGATCCCTAGACACTTTTGATGTGTGTATTTTTAGCCACTCTGTACCATTTATCTCACTAGATGGCGCTATACCATTTCTGAATCGCGTTATGGTTTCGTTTAATACAGATTCAGCTCAATAGATGACTATGCACATCTTATGTAGTTGATACTAATATACTGAAAATCACATTATGGTTTCGCTTAATGTGTTTCATGATATTATGTTGCAAAAATTTTATCGCAGTACTTACAACATAAGCGCAGGCGGAGCTGCGCGGGTCAGCAGTATAAACTTGGTAATGAAGCATCACGCATGTTTCATAGGGGCTAAGCAGTGAAACATTACTTGCACATATTACCACAGGATTTGCTTTGTATGTGAATATGGTGATTACCTATAAAATGACCAGTTAATTATATATATATTATACCACTATATAAAATTGGGACTGAACAGACATTTAGTTTGCATAAGGTAAGGTTTTTCGACATGTCGCCCATCATTGTCATGACCAGTATGAAATAAGTTGAACCTGGGACCTCCGTTTTGCAAAGTAAGCGGTGTCCCGCTGATCGCTTATCTAGGATAATGATCTAGAATTTAGTGCGAAAGAGGGGTTGAGAGATAGGGTGGAGTGGTTTAGAAAAGGGCAGAGTTCGGGCGAAGGCCAGAGCGGCATGTGACGGGAAGGTAGGAGGGGGCAGAGAGAGTGAAGAGATAGAAATAAATTAAAGGAGGAGAAAAAATAGGGAAGCAAATGGGAAAAAGAGCCCCCTCTTTTTCCGAGAAAAAGAATGAGAAGGCGAGAAAATTTGGACATCGGAGCATTTTTAATGTAGGCAATAAAAGCGCAGGCGGGAGCTGCACGGGTCAGCTAGTTATTTAAATAATATAACTTAGTAGTGTGACGAGTAGAATGTTATTTTGGGGGTAAGTGACATGGGTAGGCCCCATAGATTTTTTTTATTACTCTAAAAAGTCTAGACACACTTCTTAATTGCAATTCTACCTTAAGTTACAATTGTAACTTACAAAGATACAAATGCAAGATACAATTTGGATACAAGTATGTCAACATAGTACAGCAATAACACCTCAACGTGGCTTTTTCAACACCTTCCTCTAAACTAAATATAAACTTGTGATTAGTGAAGGGATCTTACTCAAGCTAGTTAATTTGTTTCTAAACATGCTAAGTAGAATACGAATGGATATCTACAGGGTTTGTATTATGTTACATGGTGACACAAAAATTAAAATAAAGAAAATATTTAAAATTATGTAGGTGTAGGTACCTACCTATAAAGATATCCTGATCTATGCATATACATATATTTATTTATAATATTTAAAACAACTGTTAGTATACGTATATATAGATATCATTGTAGTCGTCATCTGAAACACATTAGGGCATTTTTATTCTTTTGAAACGCTTATGGACTCCGTTGGTTGGGCCACATTGGAAGAATGTGAGACGGTTCGGTCGGATATCTGGGTCGACCAAATGGTTTAAGACCAGCAGGCCTAAAAAAGGCCACATTAAGCAATCCATCTAAAAGAAATTCCTATTCTGCATTCCCAGCAGATCCTTCCCAATTTCTTTAATTTTCATTCAGTGAATTAAAGTCAATTCATTTATTAGCACTAATGAGCAGAATCATATTTGGTGTTAATGTTGCGATGCGAATAAAAATTAAACCGTTACTTACTCAAATTATGATTCAGCGAAAGTGGCGTTTTTAGACCCGCAAGAGGTCGCTAGTAGGTTGAAGCGGATCTGCCCGAGCTTTAAGCTAGCAATTGGCAAGATGCGATGGAAAGTAGCAATGCGACCGTGGAGGTTTAAGGCAAACCTCCACGTTCGCATTGCTTCAGTAGGGGGTAATTTGTTATCAGTAGGGGTTTTCGTTCTATTATCATTGTATCTGTTCTAAAATTGTGTAAAGGTAAAATAATAACCAGTCACCGAGGTGACGTCCCAAGGTCTCCTTCCGAGTGTCCGCGCCTTGGCGGCAACCTCGACATCTGATTGATTGATTGGCTTTCATGACAGTATGAGGTTTTAAATTGGTATTTACATTAACATGGGATTGGATTGGTCATAGGAGAGTCTGGAAAGTAGAATGAATAGTGGTTAATTTTATTTTGTCTTGTGAATGTTAATGTACCTAACGTCTAAAATGTCTATGAAGCTCAAAAAGTGCATCGCTTATTTATAAAATAAATACGAACCTTAATACGAGGGATGCCTTTTAAGTTTTGTCGTTTGAAGAAAAAACACAACTAGAACCTTATAGTACTTTTTATTGTTTTTCACCAAGTGTTCACCACGTAGCTTAATACACTTTTCCATTCGCTCAAACTTATAAAATTTATTCCACTCTAAAGTGGGGGTGTTCAAAATGGCTGACTTGAAAGCGTCGACTGCTTCTTCACCGGACTGGAACCTTTGACCACGAAGACTTTTCTTAATTTTAGGAAATGTAAAGAAATCGTTAGGGCTTAGGTCAGGACTGTATGGAGGATGGTCAAGAATTTCTACTTTTTCCTGCTTCAAATACTCAATCGTTTGACGAGCGCTGTGTGAGCTTGCGTTGTCGTGGTGCAGGATGATGCGTCGCTTTGAGTTAGATTTTCGAAGTTCGGCGATGACTTGTGGTAAACAAACTGTGGTATACCACTCTGCGTTAACCGTTCTACGATGTTCAAGTGCAATAGTCGCAACATGGCCGGTTTTTCCAACGAACGTGGCCACCATCTTCTTTGAAGTGCTTCGAGAACGAACAACTTTAGTCGGTTTTGGCTCGTCTTGAAAGACCCAGATTGTAGATTGTTGTTTGGAATCAGGATCGTAGGCATAGATCCAAGATTCGTCACCACTGATGATGTCGTAAACGTGATTTGACTCTCCTCGGTTGAACCTTTGCAGAGTTTTCTTACACCATCTGACGCGGGCCGCCTTGTGATCGTCGGAAAGCAGATTGACAGCATGCAGCTTAATTTTCTGTCTATGGTTATTAATTGACCAACTAGGTACTCTTGACATAATTATAGTGCTACATAGTGCAACGGTTATCTTCATAATCACTAATTCCTGCCTAATATGTCGTAGGTTACGTTAAATTACTATTTTTATATCATTGTGGAGGCCGAATTGAATGCCATTATTTATATTGTTAGGTTGCCTGGAAGAGATTGCTCTTTAGCGATATGAATGCCTTTTAGTTTAAGGAACGTAATAAAAAAAATACCAGGGCAAGCTAAATATAACCATTTAAACCCTGGCTTTCCTAATCCTTAACCATCGTTTATAACTTTTATATAATAATCAGCATTAATTGCAAGTAATATAAATCAATTACGGTGACTGGTTTAGCCTTCAAACGTAAAATAATTTCGTAGGCGATTGCAATATGGACATATTTCGGCGGCGAAATCTATCAATCAGCCGTCAAGCCGGCCGCGGTAAACACGCGACAGGTCAAGGGGCCCTGCGGCGACCCCCGACCCCCCAAGGCCAGGGCCGGGAGACATCCGGCCACGCCGACTTGATTGATTTCGCGTTATGTCTACACTCTATTTCTTGTAATTTCTTGAGAATTTATAAATTACTAGCTGACCCACGCAGCTCCGCTCGCGCTGTGTTTACGTTTACTAAACTTTCAATAATATACATTCGCATAGAATACAAAACCTCCTTTTTTAAAGTCGGTTAAAAACTTGGAACCACTTTGTACTTGCCCTCCGAAGCACGGAGACGTTTAGTTCAAATGGCGTTAAACGGTCACCCATCTATTTAATGACCTTACCTAACGTTGCTTAACCTGATCGATTTCCAAACATTGTTAACAACTGTCTATGAGTGTTCCCTTACAAATATTTATTATAATTATAAAGAAAAAATGATAAAATCGGACCAAGCGTATAACCAAGTACCCATTTTGACTTTAATCCCCTCTCCCAAAAGAACCGTGCTAGATTACGGGATAAAAAGTATCCTATGTCCTACCTCGTAGTAAGATCTCAAATCATGCCAAGTTTCGTTTCAATCCATCCAGTAGTTTCGGCGTGATGCTCAGCCGAGATACAGACAGACAGACAGACAGACAGACAGACAGACAGACAAAAATTTAAAAAAATACATTTTCGGCCTCAGTATCGGTTATAGAATGCCCTCCAAATATAATTTTCAAAATATCTTCAATGTACAGAATTGGACCTGTTACAGTTTTATTATAAGTATAGATTATTTTAGTCTAGTATAATAAACTTACTAAAATATTTTTTAATATTAATCCATTTGTTATTTTTCATGAAACTTCGTTATGATGAAAAGAAAGTAAATATTTTTTTATTATAATAAAATAGAAACCTTAATTATAATGCTATTGCTTTCCAAAAGTACCAGGTATTTCTACAACTCGTTCAAACGTAATATAAACATTCAAACACCAAAACCCATCAGGCGTCGTAATCTTCTGGTGAAATATTAATTCCCATCATATCGCGAATGATTGACGGGTGTCTACAAGGGATATATCCGTCACGGGCGCGGTAAACAGACCCCCTGCCTCCCGTCAACCCCCCATCTGGCCCCCGGGCCCTGTCTACCCCCCAAGTAGAATATCTCAATCTTTAGCGCGATTTATTGATTGATAGATTGATTCCGCACGGTTTAGTGTTATACAGAATTATATGGAGACGCAAAAGTTTCGCATGAATTCTTAGGGAATTAGTTCTGTTAGCAATGTGTGGGTTTGTTCGTACTATAGAAAATATTATATGATGCAATATAAACAATGATCTTAATGCTGTATCATACCGCTACTTAAAACAGTGCTTTATATTTATGACATCTATTCGCAACTCTCTTTAAACATACCAACAATTGGCGGACCTGTTGGTCTAGTGGTTAGACACCCTGGCCTCTGACCAATAGGTCGTGGGTTCGATTCCCACCAAGTGTCTGGTTGCTTTATCTATATAAGTACCTATGTATTTACAAAAAAGTATTTAAGTATTAGTATCAGTTGTCTGGCTTCCATAGTACAGACTCTGCCTAGTTTGGGATCAGATGACCGTGTGTGGATTGTCCTAGAATATTATTATTATACCATTTATTATTATTATTAATTCAGTATGCAAACTGGTCACCATAGAAATGCCTTGCCATAACATAAATATAGGAATGCTTTAGATCAACCCTGAATTCCTTAAAAGCTTAGGTCAAACTTTATTTTTCATATACTTATCATTTTTATAATACTCATCAGTGTTTTGTTCTGTAACCCAGGATGTCTAATTACTGATATCTATAATCGTAGATACCGCTTAAATTATTTATTATCAAAACTAAAAAGGCAATCAAAAAATCTTTACCACTCGAAATATCTGACACAAAAGCATAAGGATTCTATTATGTTATCAAGAGTTTTCCTCGCCGCTCACAATAAGCCAACTTCTATTTCAACTTGGGAAAACAATCGCCAAATATTGCGAGCGCCAAGTGGTGCGAGGCGCGAATATCGTGGAAAAAAAAAGTGTCCCGGACCTCCCACTTCAGATGCGACATCTGTTAGCTATTTGTCAAACATCGTTTACTATTTTCGTCGGGAGCGCAGAACGCTTTGTCGGTCTGTGCAACTGGTTTACGTAAAGTTAAAGTGCTGATACTAGGGGATAGTTGTGAAATGACGATCTTTTGTATGAAAAAAACTAGTACGTTTATTACGATTTTAAAAGAATTTTATACAATATTTTAGAATTTTTAATACAAGACTCGAATTAACAGTACGATCGACGACCACGAATATATAAATAGATTTTTAAATAACCTTTTTAAAATAAAAATTACTAACATTTGAATGTATATGTGGCTATTGCTATATTTCTTTAGTATAACTATTAAACTTAAGTCATAGTATTTTCTTATTTAAATATTTATGATATATCAACACATTAGTCAAAAAGATAATATACCTAGCTCTTAAACCTAGTATTATTTGAATTGAGCCAAATGGAACTTTTAAAACTATTAAATGACAACCAAAATCTTTGCAATTTCTATTAACTTTGAAATGAATCAAGTGTGAATTTCCTTTGACACGTCACTGTCACATGTGACATACAAATATCATTCGCACATCTTGCCATCGATTTAAACTATTTCCACAACAATAACTTTTATTCCAAAATAAAGAATCAATCCCTTTACAGCGAATCCAATGCAAATTTTCTACAATTATTTCCATTTATTTTAGAATTTTTACTGACACTGTTGGTTTAAGGTTCAATTTCGTTTGTCCCGCTATAAAATCTAAGTTTGTTGAAATGTTTAAGGTTGTTTTGATGGAGTGGCCCGTCAATTAAGTACGAGAGGGTTCAGTAGGTGCGTCTTGGGTGTGATTGAGTGCAGTCATGCAGATTCACTCTAGAGATATATTTATGCCAGTTTTTATTGTGTTTTAGATTGCATTTCACGTTCTTTTAATAATACTGGATCGCATTGTATGTATATACTTTTCGTTATTAAAGTTATAAACAGTAAGGTATTATATGTCGTCGTTGTTACTGTATATAGTATAAGCTGTAACATTTTAATGTTTTCTGAATGTCATAATTAGTCATCCGTTTAACATTGGAATACCTTAAGCATTTGTTTAATGTTCCGTGAACAATAAATCTGTTATTAATGACAATGAATACTGCAAACTAAGAGTAAATGTCGAGATTAATGCTACACTCGTAATCCGTTAACCAGCCATTAAGTATCATTTAGTAAACAAATTAAAATTGAAACCTACATTTACGGAAGAGGTATTTGGTAAAGCGGTAAGAGTGATATTCAAATGGCATCCAAATTGTGAAAAACACCCTTAATATATAGAATTAAATTTATGTCAGCATCAATATTACTTTCAAAACTCCGAACAAAAAAAACATTTAGCGACTCAAAATTAATAAGACATAGAAGCACGTTTTTCTCAGTGTTTATCAGTGGCACCTGCATTAGCCTCATTCATAGCATGTAACGGAGCGGGGGGAGGAAAAAATCGATCATCGGTATACTGTCCGACCCACATCGACTTTGGCTGTCAAGTTTGATTGAATCAACACACTGTGCAGACGCGTGAATTTACTGGATGTGACGGATTAACTTATTGTGGACAGCCAATGAAAATCGTTATATGACTGGCTCCCTAGGAGCTATAGAATTAAGGAGTTTTGTTTATTGGTTAGAACGAAAACATAATTGAAACAATATTATAATAATAAAATTATGGGACAACTAGCTGACCCACGCAGCTCCGCATGCGCTATTTTTACGTTAACTAAACTTTTAATAACAGACACTCGCATCGAATACATAACCTCCTTTTTTATAGTCGGATAAAAACTGGGACCCACTTTTTACTTGCTCTCCGAAGCACGGACCCGTTTAGTTCAAATGGCGTTAAACGGTCACCCATCTATTTAATGACCTTACCTAACGTTGCTTAACCCGATCGATTACAAAACCTTGATAACAACTCTCTATGAGTGTTTCCCTACTAATATTTATTATATTATAAAGAAAAATTGATAAAATCGGACCAAGCGTATAACCAAGTACCCGTTTTGACTTTAATCCCCTCTCCCAAAAGAACCGTGCTAGATTACGGGATAAAAAGTATCCTATGTCCTACCTCGTAGTAAGATCTCAAATCATGCCAGGTTTCATTTGAATCCATTCAGTAGTTTCGGCGTGATGCTCAGCCGTGATACAGACAGACAGACAGACAGACAGACAGACAGACAGACAAAAATTAAACAAAATAGATTTTCGGCCTCAGTATCGGTTATAGAATGCCCTCCAAATATAATTTTCAAAATATCTTCAATGTACAGAATTGGACCTGTTACAGTTTTATTATAAGTATAGATTCACACACGGTCTTCTGATCCCAAACTAAGTAGAGCCTATGTATGTACTATGGAAACCAGTTAATAGATACTAATAATGTGTACTTAATTATATCTATAGTTTCTTTTTGTAAATAAATACTATTTAAGTATAGATAAGATATAAGATGGTTAATAATACCCAGACACTTGGTGGGAATCAAACCCATGTTCTATTGGGTCAGGGTATCTAATCACTAGACGAACATAAACTCACATAACTATATCTTTTTAACCCACTTCAAAAAAGGAGGAGGTTCTCAATTCGTCTGTATATATATTTTTTTTTCTATGTATGTTCGCGCATAACTCTGGCAATTATGAACCGATTTGAAAAAATCTTTCTTCCATCCATTCTTTAATCTGTTAATTGGGTCCCATAAAAAAATTATTGCGTAGTAATAAGTAGTTCCTGAAAAAACAAGAATGGTGACTGCGCACTGAGAGCTGCAAGAAAGCCTATATAGATGATGTTTTAGTCGCTCGGACTCGCTCGGTCGGACAAAAATAGTCACAACTCTGGCAAATATTAACCAATTTCAATGATTCTTTTTTTATTCGAAAGAAGAAACCACTGTATTGAATCTGTATGAATTTTATTACAACCGGATAAGAACTTCCTGGAGGACCATGAACGATGTGGAGGAATTTATCTGGTAAAAACCATAAAACTGATGTTCTCCATTACATTGCTCTGACAATTATGAACCGATTTCGATGATTATTTTTTTATTCGAGAGAGTAAACTACTATGATGTTTCCATGCAAATTTCATTACGACCGGATATTTTTTTCTGAAGAAACATGAATTATGTAAAACTATGTAGACGATAATGTGATCATAACCTACCTAGATAATTTTACGGTTTTCGATGGTTCAATCTTTATATATGAAAATATCACTAAAAAGTTTAAAATAAAAACTTTTTTAAAAAAAATTGAACCGACTTCAATATCACTGAAAAGTATAAAATAATTTAAATATTATTGAAGTTGGTGCCAAATATACACAGTAGGTACGCTAACACCAACTTCAATAATATTTAAATTATTTTATACTTTTCAGTGATATTGAAGTCGGTTCATTTTTTTTTTTTTTAAGTTTTTGGTTTTAACATTTAAATCATTGGAAATAGTAAATTCTAATTGGAAACCTCCATTTACTAAATAATTCATTTCTTCACAAACACATTTCACACAGCCCGTCCTAATTAGCGAGGGTCCTGAGAGAAAAAAATGTTTTTCAAGCGCTGTCACTTCTAGTCGCTCCAGAGTCCACACGGAGAGTAAATAAAGCGTCGGTCGACAAAGACGTCCGTCTGCGCGCGACATCTGAGCGACGTGTGTCCCCCGTGCCCCCCGGCGGGCCCCCACTTCAGCCAACGGACCCCCGCCCGCGTCCAACGCCGATAATGATGTTAACTCACCGTTTGAGACCGTGCCTGCTTTGTTGCGTTTTTTGAGACTTGACGTTTTATTGTGTCGTATGTGTTTGTTAATTTGGTATAAGAACTATGCGGATAATTTGCTAGTAATTTGTATGAAGTCCTCGTTTCACAAAGTGTTGGCTTAATGTTATTTAAGATTAATAAAAACAATTAATATTGATAAATGAATGAAATATTCATCTCCATCTTATGATGATGCAATGAAAACGTACGGATTCATTAATCCGTTACCAAAAACACTAAAATAGGAACATAACATTAGGAAAATCAGCACGTATAAATCTTAATTTATCCAATAATATTGTGAAACAGTACAGAAATAAATTGGCTAGAAATGTCGAAACATTGTTAGAAACTGCTAATTTTTTTTGTAAAATTCAAGGAAATACATACATACTCGTATAATACAAGACATACATTCCCATTCTGCTTTGTGGAAGTCCATAAAAATATATAACATCCAACAGTCGCTATGGAAATCCCATAACATAAGGAAACTGCAACACAAGTTGCTCCAAATAAATTTCATCAGTGCACGAATCCCAGCCGGACGGCGAACTCGACTTGTACAGTAAATTGTCTTCAAGAGCTGACCAACCCCCCTTTGCACCTACACGGGGGGGACCGAGGGGGGTCTGTCCCGCTCAAAGGAGGCGACCGACATTCCCCCGTTCGTCTTGCTTATGACTGACGGCCGGACAGCTTGAGTGATTGAGAATGACTGGGGACTTAATGCGCGCAAGCGAGATCTGAATTCTGCAATCCCAAAAGCACTAACAGACGTGATGCTTCTACACAAAACCTAGCTCTATATCAAACACGCAAGTTTAAGTATCGTGTGATCGTTTGCGCCACTTACGATCAGGGCTGTCAGTTTTAAATTTTGCACATGTTATTATTATAAATTAAAATATACGTTGCATCGTTTTCATACGCTTTGTGAGGTGTTTGTAATTAGTGATGGGAGCGCGGTTGACGGTTGATAGATGGCACCAACAAGCATATCCGGTGCATGCGGTGTTATTATAATTAATTGGGCCCCGCGGCGGTGTGTGCCTGGTTAATAAAATATAATAAATTAATAAAACTGTACTTTTGTAATTATAATTAATTTGCAGTTAAAATTGCAGGCAAAGAAATTGAAAGACTTAAGAGTATGGTTTGTGTATTTTTGTTTTATTTTATTGCCTTTAAAGTCTTTTATAATTAAAAGTTTTCGTGTATGACATGCCTGCTGCAGTAATTATTATGCTATATTTATTTCATTTTACTGTTTTTTTTTTTATTAATTTAATGAATAAAACATAACCTACATTAAAATTCAAAATTTCAATACACAGCTTGTATAAAAATTATGTCTCCATTCTCTTAAATTGTTTCATACAATGCTTCTAGTAATCGTAAGGTGTCAACGTCTAGATCGGCTTACCTATTATCTTTTGTCTTTGCCACTGAGTAACAACGTAATAATTTGATTCCTGACTTTGTCTGTCTGTCTGGGAAGTCCTTTTGGAAATATATAGACCATATTGTATTTATTACTGATTTTTATTAATTAGTTAAGTAAGTCAAATTAGGCGTCACAAAATAAGCATCTTCTTAAAACTTTAAAGTGTACGTGTCTTTAAACACGTTACGTTTACCACCCACCGCAACTATTACTCGTACAACTAAAAAAGGGCTTTAGTGCAATAAAGATATAAGAAATGGACTCCGAATTTATTTTTGAGGTGGGAAAGGCAAAATAAATATAAGTACAGACAATAGCAGCTTATGCTTATTATTGTACACATATTTTGATGCAACTTTTGAAGAGACGACCACCACGTCGTTTTCGTAAAGATAATTTAATGGTAAGCATACATTTCTCTTCTTCTTCTTCAACACGTGTAGATACCTCCATTTCTCAGCCGCTTGTCACCTAAGTCTTGTCAGTTGAGGTAAGTTATGAAAAACTCTACATCTTATCCCCGTTGCCGCGTTGGCTACAATAAGTGTCTCTAATGGTCTGGGTATACCTTGATAAAAGTCGTCACATCTGGCAATTTAATGTTGTCCTAGTCTCGGTGGCTTCTGTCCTTAATTATAAATCAATTATTTTGTCGCTTTATATACCTTTGAACATCCTTCCCTCTTCTAAAAAAAGTAGCTTTCTATGTTAGTGTACAAAATATCTATTAAATTATTTATGTTTATGTTGTGTTATGTATGTGTTATGTTTTTATCCTTTAACCAATCAACCGTAGTATTTTATCTTGATTTACATCTATGGCTCAACAGCCGAAGTACCAGGAACACATAAGGCATTAAGCGGTCGCAAATTATTCAAGGCATCTACAAATTTTACTTGCGTTTCTATAAGACTTTAACACAACCAGTTAAAGTAAATTTTTGTATGAAAAAAAATATATTTTAAGTTTGCATAGCGTAGGAGTCAGACATGATGATCGTTCGGCAATTTGATTCGGAATATATCGCTACGGCAGAACTGTAAACAAGAGGTTGTAGGTGGATACGGGTTCGATTCTGTGACGCGAAAGTTCTGCTTGCCATGTGGCTGCAATAAAATGTCTAGTGTTCTCAATATACCTAAAGGAGCGAATTTATAAGTGTCGATGCCATTTACGTCGTACTTTTGAGAGTTGTAGGGTTTAATCTTAAAAGTACTTTCAGTGAGTTAGTCACTTGGAACACTTTATAGTTTATTTTGTTAGTATATGCCGGTGGCTTCAAAGCAACATAAAGTATGGTAAATATATTCAATCAATTTTTATACATAATTCATCGTAATAGGAAGTAATAGGACGACGAGATGCACGGCACCTACACCACATAAGGGTGTTATGTGGTGAAACTGCCTTCAGTCCGGACTAAACGGTTTGCTTCTTCATTTATAATAAGGACAGCTAAGGACTGGAACAGTTTGCCTGCGTCGGTTTTCCCGCCCGATTATAATGTGGATGTCTTTAAGACTAGAGTGAATAGGCTTTTAATAAGCTAGTGTGTTTTGCCATCATCGATTGCGTCGCCGCTTTTCATCAGGTGGGACTGCAGTCAAGCACTAGCTTATAAGTGATAAAAAAAAAGTGGGAGGAATACATATTTGTCACCTTTTTTAAATTGATTGGATTTTGGCATATACACTTGACTGCATATTTATATGTAGGGCACGTGGGAAAACTCCCATCATCATCATTAAGAGCCGAAAAACGTCTACTGCTGAGTAAAGGCCTCCCCTTTATAAGGGCGGGTTTGCCATAATCCCCACGTTTGGCACTTGGTAGGCGTCTTGAGGATCGCAGTATAGGTGGTAGGTAATCCAATCCGAAAGACCCGCCTTCTTGTTATCCCTTAGTTGCCTCTTACGGACACTCAACGTCAGGATTTGGGAGGGTGGTATTCTTACCCGGACACCCCATGAGAAAAACTCCCATACTCGTATTGGAATTTAAATTTAAAAAGGATTTAAGTTTTTGAATAGTTTTTTCCGTCACCTCCTAGTCTATATCAACAGCCTCACAGCATCAATGGATGCAATAATATCGTCAATCAACAGACACTTGTCAATCAATCAGACTGATTGAATAAATCAATTGATCGGTCGTCGCCTGGCATTGAAAATGTTTATTTTCAGTGGCTCTCGTCTATCGGCATTGCAGTATTGATTGATTCGGTTGATTCGTCAATATCCTAATGTTTGGTAGCTGTTTTTAACGAAATTGATAGTCGCGTTAATGATTCTGTTTTGTTTCATAAAATTTAATTACCTACTAGATATAAATGATTTGGTAAAAAAATTAATGGATATTGTAATTTGAAATTTGAAGTTATTAAGATTATTCTGTACGTTTGGAGCCTTGCTAGGGTCTTGCAGCAAACTTACACCGCATTGTATTCGAAGTATTTTATAAATAACTATTTGACAGCCCTATATAAAAATAACCCACCCGCCGACTTCTTCGCGGCACGTCACTCAATAACCCATCAAACCATCAAGCAGTCCCACTCCAATTAGCAACTTAAATAGGAAACAATAAAGTCCAAACCGCATTGAAACCCTCATGTCCAGTTAATATAATATTGCGAAGAGTAGTGATACCACTACATCCGTAGTTGTTGTGACAGGAGCAGACTTCCTGATTTGTTGGGCAGGTGGGGCGTTGCACCTACAAGAGTGATCTTTGTGATGAGCGGGGCGGGAGCGAGTGAGCGAGCTGGAATAAGATCATAATGAAACTATACAATTTTTTACACGTTGCAAATGCATTAAGACAAACATTGGTGCGGTTGTCTGGCTCAGTTTGGTGTATGTCCACGAAGGAATTCGGGACACTGTTTTAAGGGGACTCTTTCGGAAAATCATGACAATATCAAAGCCTATGTATTGCATAAAGTATTCAATAAATAATCAGTCAGCCTCAAACTTTTTTCCAACTTTCCACTCGCAGGTCTGCTGCAAGAAATTTCATCAGAAATAACTAAATTAAGTTTCTTTGCTCTATTCTTCCCTATATTGTTTATTTTCTTTCATGTTTATTGTATATACATAAATTATATAATGAATAAAAAAATAAAAAATCAGTATATTAGATCGCTATCGCGTAATATCTATGTTGTGGGTGTAACACGTCACGGCTGCACACTATAATCCGGCGAGATGCGCCGGCGCAGGATACTGATTAAAGCCGTCGAGGCGTGAGCGACGTCCGCAATGCACAGATCTTGCATGCAAAATACCTACTACTTGTAACTACTTCAATATAATAATAAAATACTGGGACGATCCACATACGGTCTTCTGATCTAAAACTAGGTAGAACCTATACTATGGTAACCAGAAAACCAATACTAGTACTTATGCATACTTTTTGTAATTTCATCCAGACATCGGGTAGGAATCGAATCCACGGCCTATTGGGTAGCGGTCAGTGTGTAACCACTAGAGGCCTAGTCTAGACCAATAGGCCTACAACCTAGAATATAATAAAGTTTATGAGGTCCATCTGATCCCAATTCAAACAGTACCTTTACTGCTGGCAACCAGACAACACATGCATTCTCTAGGTGGTAGGTTCCTTTTCTGCCATAGTGGCTTTTGGCCGTATTCTGCCACCAAGCAGCAATAATATATGGAGAGCACATCTAGTGGGTGGCAAGTCACCGCTTGCCAAAATATAATTAGTGTACTAAATATGGCAAGTGACTCCGGCCTTTTGTAATAGCCCGGTGTTCAGTCCACCAAATGCACACCCAAAAAAATTTATAAATCTATCCAACAACTTATAATAGTCCCTAGACCTGCCAGATTCAACTGCTTTTCATATCTTATTTCCAGCAGTGGATCCTGACAGGTGTGTGTCATGTCATTAATTCCTTCCAACAGGCCTCTACGTGTTGGTTCTCACGCAAACTTTTTAAAAGTCCGGGTGTGAAAGCCCGAGAATAAAATAAAACCAAGAATAACTAGGATTATATATTATTAATAATATTTTTATATTAATTTTTTTAAATGTAAAAATATGTATAAAAATAAATAAATGGAATAATAATAATTGACATGAGATTTAATAACGTCTGCTTTTCTATTTTACTAAGTTTACTTCTAGGATCCAACCGTGATAGTGATCTTTTACGTCTTATTCATGAATACCACCTAGGTCTTAAGAATTTACTGCAAAACTTGGCTGGACTTTAACAGTCCATCTCGCGTTTCCTTCACTCAGATAAGCACAGAAATACTTTATTTACTTAGCAAAGTAAAAACTAACATAAATTCCCGTCGAGTCGGACGGACCGCGGCGTCCTCCTCCCTTTCAACCCCTCTCCTGTCATTCCTCGGAGGAGATAAACGTCAGTGACGCGCCTCTGTGCTGATGGCTAGCTTTGTACAGATGTAATCGGTCAGCTTACCTTTGAAGTAGAGAAAATATTGAAATATGTTTTAAAAGCCACTGAATATAAGACTCGTTACTGAGCACTTGCTAACTTTGGGTTGCTGCTGAGATTCCTAATCAAAAAATAATTTTATCCTGAGGATCATTATTGAGGTTAGAACTTTGAGGAGGTGGATGACATGAAAATAAACCGTATAAAAACGTCGTTATTTATTAAATCTACTGTTAATACTTATTGACTGAATGAGTGTATACCCTGTTTTACTATACAATTGTCTTCGGCTGGCCAACGGACAGGCATCACTCCTGTGTTCAGACATTTATTGTTCTGATCTTGTAAAAAAAACAGGGTATACAATCGACACTTACATAATGCAACGAAATACTTATAAGACACTAGCAGTAGCCCGCGGCTTCGCCCGCGTTTACTTTGTTACTCAAACGTGATTAGAATTATGGATCGAGGTTTTTTAAAATATTGTTTACACTAATGTTGTCTTTAATTTACGCGAAGGCTACACATTGAAATCATAGTTTGATTTCAATGTGTAGCAAAAAAATGAACCAACTTCAACAACACTAAAAAGCATAAAATAATTTAAGTGTTATTGAAGTTGATGTTGACGTACCTACTGTGTATATTTTCTTCAGGAACACTTTATCCGGTCCTAATGAAATTTGCATGAAATCATTACAGTAGTTTACTCCCTTGAATAAAAAAATAATCATCGAAATCGGTTCATATTTGTCAGAGTAATGTAACGGAGAACATCAGTTTCAGGTTTTTTTAACCGACTTCAAAGAAGGAGGAGGTTCTCAATTCGTCTGTATATATTCTTTTTTTTACCAGATAAATTCCTCCACATCAATCATGGTTCTCCAGGAAGTTCTTATCTAGTTGTGATAAAATTTATACATATTCATTACAGTGGTTCCTTCTTTCGCATATAAAAGAATTATTGAAATTGGTAAATACTCGTATTTGCCAGAGTTTGACCAATTTCGTCCTTAAAATGCGATAGAAATATCATCTTTTAGGCATTTCTACAGTTTTTTTCTGAGTCGCCATTTTTGTTTTTTCAGGAGCTTATTCCTAAGTAATTTTTTTTATGGGACCCAATCAGTGGAGTGGCCTATCCGTACCAGAAAGATTTTTTGAAATCGGTTCATAATTGCCAGAATCATGCGCGATCATACATAGAAAAAAAAATGTACAGACAAATTGAGAACCTCCTCCTTTTTTGAAGTCCGTTAAAAATGCTGAAAATTAGGTTGTTAAATTGTTGTGTTGAGTTTATTTACCGAGTTTCGTGACTGTAGCTGTATTATAAATTAAATGGAAATCCTTCTGCATGCAAACTTTGAAACCATTAATTGATCTTAGGGGTTTTATTTTTCGATGAATGCAGGAAACAGGTTTCTTAGATTATTATGTGCAATACATAAAATAAGTCTTGTGACCGTAGGGTAAAACAAAAGGATTTGGACCCCAATTAATCCGTTTTGGGAATCGAATAAAAAAAAATTGCACATGGATTTCTTTAATTTCATAAATGCATCCGCAGAGTCATCAGTCATCGGTTTTCCGAATTCATACTCAAAAACCGTGCTAAAACCCAATCAAGGGTTGATTTTCAAATCAAATGTGTCAGACGTGTTTCTCAACTTCTTTTGATGACTAAGTTTTGTGTCCGTGTGATGAAAAATATTTTTTTGCAAACTTTGATACCCTATTTGACCCAGTTAGGGGTTGATTTCCGAAAAATGCGGACTGCGTGCCGACTTTAGGGATTGTTTTTTGAAGAATGCCTGAAATAAGTTTCTTAGATTATTATGTGCAATGCATAAAATAAGTCCTGTGACTGTAGGACAAAAAAATATTTTTTGGACCCAATTAGACCCTTTTAGGGGTTGATTTTCAAAATAATTAAATTGCTTTAACCTGATCAATTTATTCACAAAGTTTCATCAATACAGCATGATTTCCTTTCCGCGCTTGATACTCAAAAACCATGCTAAAACCCCTTCAAGGGTTGATTTAAAAAAATAATGTGGTACACGTGTTTTTTATCAGTACACTGATAAAGTTTCGTGTCCGTCTGCTATGAATATTTTTTTTTTCATGGTATTTTTGATACCCCATTTGACCCACGTAGGGGCTGATTTTTGAAAAATGGTGAAAATAAATTTTTGGTCCCCAATTGGACCCCTTTAGGAGTTGATTTTCATAAACTATTTACACATAGATTGCTATAATTTGATAAATATATTCGCAAAGTTTCATCAATGCAGTAAGTATGTTTTTTTTTACGTTGTATACTCAATAACCATGTTAAAACCCCTTTAAGGGTCGATTTTCAAAAAGTTGTGATACACGTGTTTTTTCATTTCTTATGTTTAGTACGTTGAAATTTCGTGTATGTGTGGTGAAAACAAAATGTTTTCCATACAAATTTTGAGATCCCATTTGACCCACTTAGAGGTTGATTATCGAAAAATGCTGAAAATTAGTTTATTCAATTTTTGTATTGAGTTTATGTGCCGAGTTTCGTTTCTCTAGCTCTATTATAGCATTAAATGGAAATCGTTTTACGTGTAAACTTTACAACCCCATTAAATGATCATAGGGGTTGTTTTTTTGCAAAATGCCGGATACAGGTTTCTTAGATTCTTGTGTACACATAAATTAAGTCTTATGACTGTAGGTCGACAATCATTTTTGCACCCCCATTGGACCCCGTTAAGAGTTGATTTTCAAAAAATGATTATTTATACAATCATTGCTTTAGTTTGATAAATGTATTCGCAAAGTTTCATCAATGCAGCATGATACTTTTTTCCGCGTTTCATACTCAAAAACCATGCTAACACCCCTTTACAGGTCAAATTTGAAAAAGATTTGATACACGTGTTTCTTAATTTCCTTGGCTTAGTACATTGACTAAATTTCTTATCCGTGTGATGAAAAAAAAAGTCCGTAATAACTTTGGGAGCCCATTTGACCCACTTAGGGGTTGATTTTACAAAAATGCTCAAAATAAGTTTGTTCAATTGTTGTGTTGAGTTTATTTACCGAGTTTCGTTACTCTACCTGCATCATATCATGAAATGGAAATCCTTCTTTGTGCAAACTTTGCAACCCCTTGATATGACCTTAGGGGTTGTTTTTCAAAAAATGCAGGAAACAGGTTTCTTAGATTCTTGTGTACAACATATAAACTAAGTCTTATGGCTGTAAGTTGAAAAAAATTGTTTGACCCCAATTGGACCCCTTTAGGAGTTGATTATAAAAAATATATTATTTACACATAGATTGCTTTAGTTTAATAAACGCATTCACGAAGTTTCACTATGCAGCATTAACTCTTTTATTCGTTTTTCATACTAAAATCCATGTTATAACCCCATAAATGGTCGATTTTCAAAAAGTTGTGATACACGTGTTTCTTAATTTCTTTTGCTTAGTACACTGACAAAGTTTCATGTCTGTGTGACGAAAACATTTTTTTTTCGATACTAACTTTGGGAGCCCATTTGATCCACTTAAGGGTTGATTTTACAAAAATGCTCAAAATTAGTTTTTGCAATTGTTGTGTTGAGTTTATTTACCGAGTTTCATTACTCTAGCTGCATCATAGGATGAAATGGAAATCCTTCTTTGTGCAAACTTTGAAACCTCATTAAAAAACGTTAGGGGTAGTTTTTTGAAAAATGCTGGAAATAGGTTTCTTAGATTCTTGTGTGCAATATATAAACTAAGTCTTATGACTGTAGGTCGAGAAACATTTTTTGGACCCCAATTGGACCCCTTTAGGAGTTGATTTTCAAAAAATTATTATTTGCACTTAGATCGCTATAATTAGATTAATGTATTCGCAAAGTTTCAGCAATGCAGTATGAATTTTTTTTTCCGCGTTGCATACTCAAAAACGATGCTAAAACCCCTATAAGGGTCGATTTTCAAAAAGTGTGATACACATCTTTCTTTATTTCTTTTGTTTAGTACACTGACAAAGTTTCATGTCTGTGTGACGAAAAAAATATTTTTTTCCATACAAACTTTGGGAGCCCATTTGACCCCCTTAAGTATGGAATTTCGAAAAATCCGTTCTTATTGTTCACCTAGACTATTTGAATAATGTTGATTCCAAATTTCAAGATTGTACGTAATATGGTTTTTGCTGTATCGTGATTCCTAGAAAACACCCTGCTCTTTTATTAATATAGATAAGTGCGCTAAGGGACAATTTTCGAATATTCGTCCTCTTCAGAAGCTTTAGGAAATACTAGGATACAATAATAACTAAAGATATATCTCTAAACATTATCTATCGTCACACTACATCACTGGACTTGACCTGAAATAAAAAGACACCGCGAATAATCGCAGCAATATAATCGCATCTTACACGCGGGTCTTATCTCGGCGATCTGCACGGCCGGGGCTCGAACCCGCGCCCTCGGGCAACCGGCTGATTGATAGCCGGCAACAGACTTGAAGGTGGCAAGACTGGACAATGATATAAAAGCCAACTTTGAGCTTGTTACTGTGCTTTTAGAAATAGGCTTGAATTGACCCATGGGGTTTCCGGGTAAGAATAACAACCTCCCATCACCGCCCGTTGGGTGTCCGTAAGAGTCGCTAAAGGAAAAAAAGAAAACTGGCAGCAGCGTCTTGCTATTTGATTACCTATAATTTACACAACGATTCCCAAGACGCCTGACAAGCGTGGGAGTAATGGCAACCCCTCCCGTCTAAGGAGACCTTTGTTCAGCTGTGGACGTATTTGAGCTACTGATGATGATGAATTATGGATATTTTTTTTTTAAGTAAATACCTACGAACAATATTTTTTTTTGCACAAATATAAGCTACACACTACGACTAATTTCAACAGCTCGTATGTGGCTTGTGGCAGCCCTACTGAGCGATCTGCGCGTGCGCTTGACGCTTCAATACAAATTGTAAAATGCGCGGCGCGAGGAACAAAGCCGATGCATATCTGAAGGCATGTCGGCTCTGGACATTCGGATACATTGTTCCCATAACTTGTAGCCAACTTGACGTCCCTGGGCCAAGAGGGCAGGAGGAAATTAATGAAAATGCTAGCTTAGTACTCAATATTATATACATTGGCGGCACGCTATGATGGCTGTTTTGACTTTTATCTTTTCTCTTAGTTCTGTTAGGCCTCCTGCCTCCTCTTTTAAGAGAAATACAATCGCGCAAACATTGAATCTATAAAGCACTGCAGAACAATATCTAATAAATATAACTTTTGACGGGCCTGTTGGTCTAGTGGTTAGACACCCTGGCCGCTGACTAATAGGTCGTGGGTTCGATTCCCACCAAGTGTCTGGGTGTTTTATCTATATAAGTATGTATTTACAAAAAAAAGTATATAAGTATTAGTATCAGTTGTCTGGTTTCCATAGTACAGGCTCTGCCTAGTTTGGGATCAGATGACCGTGTGTGGATTGTCCCAGAATATTATTATTATAATATTGTTACTTTCCTTTTCCTGGACCTTCAAATTTAGAGTAATTGGCAAATCTGTATTGACTAGTTGAGTTGAGTTGTTTATGAAAAAAATGTCGCTTATGATTGTAACAAGAAAAAACAAACTGTTTAAATTAAAGGAAAATGATGACAAGCCCGCTGAGTTTCTTGGCAGATCTTTTCAGCTGATGAGGCATTGTGATGCGGTGGTAGCTTTAAAAAAAATACTATTCAACCAACAGTACCCCTAAGACCATATCAAATAAATAATTTTATTTTAATTATATACCAAATTTAAAAGCGATATGATATGCTAGCACTAATTGCTCAATAATTTTGCAAACAGTTCGTGAAAAGTTTCTCTTCAAACGTAGTTGTCAGTTTTTGTGAAGCAACAATGAGTAGAGGATTAGCGAGGGAATGAGACTGACGTCACGACGGCCATCCTAGCGTGCCACTGATATATGTACACAATCATCATCATCATCACCAGCCGGAAGACGTCCACTGCTGAACAGAGGCCTCCCCCTTAGACCGCCACAATGAACGACAATTTGCTATTTGCATCCACCGGTTGCCTGCGACGCGAACAATGTCGTCGGTCCACCTAGTGGGAGGCCAGGCAGGCCTCCCACTAGGTCTTCCGGTTCGTGGTCGCCACTCGAGAACCTTTCTTCCCCAACGGTTATCGGTTCTTTGAGCGATGTGGCCTGCCCACTGCCACTTCAACTTGCATATTATACGAGCTATGTCGGTGACCTTGGTTCTTCGGCGAATCTCCTTATTCCGGATTCTGTCGCGCAAAGAAACTCCGAGCATAGCTCTCTCCATAGCTCGTTGTGTGACTCTGAGCTTCTCCAAAAGGCCAGCTGTTAAAGACCACGTCTCAGTACCATATGTCATCACTGGCAACACACACTGGTTAAAAACCTTTGTCTTCAGGCACTGCGGAATTTCTGATGAGAAGATGTCACGTAGTTTCCCGAACGCTGCCCATCCGAGTTGGACTCTTCGGGCGACCTCTTTGTCGAAGTTGGACCGACCTAACTGGATAGTTTGTCCTAGGTATACGTAGTGGTCAACAACTTCGAGTGTAACACAATGTCATTATCCTTTTCCAGTCTTCAAACTTCAGATGAAGTTGGCTTAAAGTGCCTTTGACGAATATTTGAAATTAAATACATAAAACAAACGACGCGACGTCTTATGTGCTCTGATTTTAAAATTGGCTGAAATGTTTCAATTGAAAATGCTATGTAGCATTTACTTATGATAATTTTTTGCAGTTATACAGGGTCACAGGAAAAGTCGTGCTAGATCCGTTGAGGGCGTGGAGTACCCATCATTTCTGACTTATTTCACTATGAAACACCCCACCCTAAACTTAACCAAAATAAAAAAAAATAAAAAAAAAAATAAACTTAAACTTAACTTAAACAAAATAAAATTTAATAGCCTAAAAATCGGCAGTTTTTAATAAAAAATTTAAAGTCGAAAATCTCGAAAAGGGTTAAGTTTAGGGTGGGGTGTTTCATAGTGAAATAAGTCAGAAATGAAGGGTACTCCACGCCCTTAACGGATCTAGCACGACTTTTCCTGTAACCCTATATAGTGTTTGTTCGTAAATATCATCCAATTCTCGATCAGATTCAACCCCCTTTACAGTTTTTTTTTTCTGAACCGATGATCTATCACTGTTAGTCAAGATCTCTTTCGCCCTTTCTTATTTTTTGTATTGTATTAGTGACTCATATAAGCCTTTAATCTAATGTGTGTGTGCCTGGGCTTCAAGATGTTTTATTGAGCGGAAGCGAATGGGATATCATTCAAATCTTTATTTCGAAGTTTGAATGCACAAATTGTATAAAAAAGTGTAGGTACAAATTACGTAAATTTAGGGTATAATAAAAATAAACTAAAATCTCTTTTCAATACCGAAATGTCCAGTCAACGGCCGCTCGCCGCTGCGCCGGCGCATCAATCAACCGATAAAGCAATTTAATTGATTGCGTCACTCAATCAATTACTGTCGTTACGAATTTAAACAAAAAAAAAAACAGGAAGCGCGCTTTTTTCGCTTTTTTTTTGTCATGGCAACAACTGCGCTGTTTTAGTTTTAGTAGTTACTTTACTTTTTTACTACTAGTTTAAAACTTGTACTTAACAGGGATAATTGGGTGTGCACTAGCTTATTAAAAATACAGCTTTCTAGCTCTATTTACATTGTGATCATCACTTTTGCGATTCGATATTATTTTACGAGGCTTCACTTACTAGTACTGGGCGTCCCGTATACTCTTATTCTTTTAGTTTTAAAGAAACAAGTAGGACCATTTTTTGGTAGCGTTTGGTCCATTAATTAGTAATATACGAGGAACTGTGTAAAGTAGAATGCTTTTGTTTGCAATGTAGAGTTTTCCCGTTACTTAGGTATTACTTTATAAAAGCCACAGCATGCAAATGTGGTAAGTTCTCTGAAGCGAGTTCATCGTTATAGGCCCCATGGCGATTGCGGGATCCGAGCTCAATCTCCGTCTGTGATATCTTCCTGCTATGTAGAATTACATGAGATAACCTACAGCTTCTCTGACTATAGAATTCGAATCTCCACAGAAGGTTAAAAGAGTTTTTCTTTTCCCTAAACAAATTCTGTTTATAAAAATTGTAACCATACTTTTTTTTTGCAAAAAGTGCTTGACTGTAATCCAAACTGCAAGCAAGACTTTGTCTCTTGTGTCCGGTAATTTCCTTTTCACCGGAACACAGCAATGTTTACACACTGCGGCTTGGCGGTAGGATATCTGACGCTGCAGTGGTGACTGTTCTAAAACAATGGACCGAAGAGGCATGTATAATAATGGATATAAAAAATGTCATGTATTATTTGTGTTATATTTTTATGTAATTTAGTGATTTTTTATTTTATTTTATTTGGGACAACAAACGATTACATTTTTTTTTTTTTTTTTTTTATCTTAATGCTGTACCTTGTGGTAACACCATATAAATTACAATCTAGCCTAAAGACTAATCAGTAATATTAATTTGACCTAAACGAATAAATTAAAATAGTGTAAGAATGTGTCCAATGGCACTTTTCTTATTGTCTCTATTAAGGCGAAGACACTTTGTTATTGTGTTCTACACTGCACTACACTGCACTAATTTAATATTTAAACTAACTCAAAAGGTTTTGTCCTTTTCAGTCTTCTCACTATGTCCGTGTTGTCGAGGAGCTGGATAGCCTCGACATTCACATGGTGATGAAGCCGATATTGATGAGCTTCAGCATAATCCTTAATAATTTTGGCAACGAGGTCCACTTTGAGGTCCCGATGGAGGTCGTTTATTCTTATGTACCAGGGCGCATTTACAATACCTCTGAGTACTTTGTTCTGAAATCGTTGTATTGTCTGTACGTTACTTTGTTTGGTACAGCCCCACAACTGTATACCATAAGTCCATACTGGCATCAGGACTTGCTTGTATAAAAGGATTTTGTTTTGCACAGACAACACGGAATGTTTTCCAAGAAGCCAGTGCAGTTTCTTGTAGCGAAGGCCTAACTCTTCGCGTTTCTTTTTGACATGAGCCTTCCAGCGAAGCTTTGCGTCAAGTGTCATGCCAAGGTATTTAGCAGTATTCTCATAGGGTATAGCTTTACCGTTTATGTATACCGGATTATAGTTGGACCTTTTGTTGGTAAAATCAATATGAACCGACTTTGATTCATTTAATTTAATTCGCCACTTTCTTGTCCAATTAAAAATGGTATTAACGGCGCTTTGTACATTCTCCACAGCTTCCGCGTGAGTGACTCCTGTAGCCAAAATGGCCGTGTCATCAGCAAAGGTTGCGATGGTGTTGTTTTCTAATTCTGGAATATCGCAGGTGTATAATAGATACAGGACCGGACCTAGAACACTTCCTTGTGGTACTCCAGCTTTGATTTGCTTAAGATCAGAATAAGCATCTTCCTGCCTTACTCTGAACAGTCTATCTGATATGTAGGACTCCAAAATATCTGAGAATTGTTTTGGCAACATTTTTCTTAGTTTATATATGAGGCCCTGATGCCACACCTTATCAAATGCCTGGGCCACGTCCAGGAAAACTGTTGAGCACACTTTCTTTTCTTCTAATGCTTTTTCAATTATGTTTGTAATTCTGTGAACTTGATCTATTGTAGAGTGTCTTTCCCTAAAACCAAACTGATAGTCAGGGATAAGATTTCTGGCTTCTATGATAGGTTTCAATCGTTTCAGCAGGATCTTTTCAAATAATTTAGATATTATTGGCAACAGCGAGATCGGTCTGTATGAAGTTACTTCATTAGGTGGTTTACCAGGTTTTGGTATCATTATAACTTCAGCAACTTTCCACATATCAGGTACGAATTTTAATCTGAACGAAGCATTTATAAGTGTCGTAAGTTTCACTATAGCTTTATGTGGCAGATTACTGAGAACTTCCCCGGTAATGAGATCATAGCCAGGGGATTTTTTCTTGTTTAAATGTTGAATCTCTGTGTGAACCTCTTTTGGTGTGGTGAGTTTTATATCAATTTCATCTTGTGTTATTGCTTCAAATATAACCTCTTCCGTGTCAAGTTTATTTGGTTGAAATGTGTCTTCCAAATAATGTGCAAATCTGATTGCCTTTTGCTCATTATTTACAGCCCATTTTCCGTTCACTTCTTTAATAGGAGGGATTTGGGTAATGGGTTTTTTAAGGTGTTTTGTAGCTTTCCATAATGAATAATCTGTTGCACGATCACTCGTTAATTGTGTAAGGTATGTGTGCATAGCTTCATCACGGAATTTTTGTATTTCCCTTCTTAACTGCTTCGTAAGATTGTTTAGCAGCGTTTTGTCAGGTGGATATCTGGTTCGTTGCCATCTTTGTCTCTGTCTTCTTTTTTCAAATATAAGATTTCGAATTTCCATAGGGTAGTTTCTGGAATTGGACTTTATTTTTAAATCAGGCGTATTATTCCAAGCACATTGTTGGATATCTGTTATAAATTTTCTTACTTCTAATTCTATGTGTTCTGGTTTCTTTAAAGGCACATTCAGAATTACTAGGGAGTCCAAATCATGCTTAAAGCTATCCCAATCTGTATTTTTATTGACCAAAGTTGGATGTCTTTTTCTGTATAGTATGTCTTCATTAATGTTGAGTATAATTGGTGAATGGTCTGAACTCATATCAAAACCCTCTTCAATAGAAAGAAAGTTCGACGAGATGTTTTTATATATAAAAAAATCGATCAAATCAGGAATTTTTTGTGGGTCAGTGGGCCAATAGGTTGGCTTACCCGTTGATATGACGTCACATTTCATTTTTCTGATTGCACCTAAGAGTTCTTTCCCTTTAGTTGTGGTTAATCTAGATCCCCAATAGATATTTTTTGCATTAAAATCACCTCCAAGAACGAATCTGTTGCCGAGTTTTGTCAAGAGACTTTCATATTGCGTTGCCTTTATCGAGTACCTGGGAGGGCAGTATATAGCAGATACAGTAACCGGAAAACTTCTAGTTTTGACACATACAGCCACAGTTTGAATTTCACGGTCTTCGTGCTTAAATAACTCATAATGATAAATATTTTCCTTTATTATGACGGCACTACCTCCTCTCGCTTTGTTGTCCGGGTGCAATGCGTGATATATTTTGTATCCTTTCATTTGTACGTAGGATTCAGTGGTAAAGTGTGATTCAGATACAAGGCACACGTCGATGTTTTCTGTATTTAGGACCACTAGCAGCTCATGTTGATGCTGACGTAGTCCATTGGCATTCCATGCCATAATTTTTAGCGAGTTAACCATCACTTTTGTTTAGTAATAGCCAATTTAGTGCTAGTTTCCAATTTCTTGAGCCGTTCGTCAAATGATGTTATGACGTTTAGGATTTTGTTTAATTTATCATCTAAGTTTGATGTTTTCTGTGGCTGTAAATGTTGCTGTGGCTGACGATTACATAATAAGGTAAAATAACAAATATGGATACTAAAATTAAGTAATTATGCAACCTGCACCGTTGACCACAGAAAGTGATGAGATGGGCTAGCGTTTAGTTTATTTTCTTAATAGCGATTTCATCCACATCGATTT
This sequence comes from Furcula furcula, assembly GCA_911728495.1. Lineage (NCBI taxonomy): Eukaryota > Metazoa > Arthropoda > Insecta > Lepidoptera > Notodontidae > Furcula > Furcula furcula. The sequence continues at coordinate 28,009,364 of OU452247.1, read as the reverse complement.
ATTATTTATGTTCCACATCGATTTGATAGATACTTGAATTTATTGAAAACCCAACAAAGCGGCCATCAATCCGAATTAATTATCCACAAAACGATTTCGATGGATGGAGGATGATTGATCGAGAGTCGAACAGGTGCCGAGATGAATAATGCTATGATTGCGCCGGGATACGTCTTAATATCAATAATGGCGGGTCCGGGGCAACTAACGCCAGTTGAATAAACATCTATCAATCAGTGATGATGTGTTCGGCCGGGTAAAAAGTAGCCTTCAATTGTAAGATTTGTGTGGATAAGACAGCGAATAATAATAAAATAGAATTAAAAAATTACCAAATCATATTAAATTTTATCAGATCTGCTTTAAATACAAACAAGAATTATAAAACTTATCTTAAAACCCTTTAGTCGATCGCGAGTTGCATCTACGGGGGAGAATCGTGTCTAATAAATCTTCATTGCATTTGCAAGATGGTAGTGTAATATTACTAAATGGTTTGCGATAAGTGAAAAGTTCAAAATTAAATGTATACCCTTTTTTTACGAAATCAATAAATGCATGAACGCAGGCGCAGACGTGATGACTGACCGGTGGGCAGCCAAAGCCAATTGGCCATATTTGGCTGGCCACCGTACTCATAAGTTTATTGTCCCATTTTTGATCTTGTATAGAAAAACAGGGTATACTTACTGAGCGACCCATCTAATCAGCTGTTGTTTGTATTATATACTTTGTGATTTCTAAGATTTACGCGAATATTACACATTGAAATAAAACTAACTTTACGATAACGGGATGGTAAAATAATAATAATAATAATATCTTGGCACAATCCACACACAAAAATAAAAAAAAATGAAAAATAAACCGCGATACAACCCGTAAAATTAGTTTCATTTCAATGGGTAATATTCGCGTAAATATCAGAAGTCATTATACAAAAAAAAAACATTTATAATGGCATAAATAGCGAATTAGGCAATGAAATTATACCGCTCTACAGACATATTTTTTTACTAACGTATCCACAATAATCTATCGATAGACTAGTGGGTAGGGCAAAAAAACACAGTGTTTACACGAGAAAGGCCCTACGTAAGGGCGCGCGCGTGCACACAGCCACCCGCGTGTCAGCGCGTCTGTCTGTTTGCTCGCACGCTTTGTTGCTTTTCCAGTGAAACTATTATGCTCAGGTGAGCTAGAGTCACCGTATTGTTTAGCGTTAGGCGTGGGTCCCAGAGCGAGCGGATTACGTGGGTGCAACCACTTACGTAATTATCCTAATAAAAAATTTAACTTGACTGCGAATTAGTTATCATCGTCATCATCATTAGCAGCAGAGGCCTTTGTTCAGCAGTGGACATCTGTCCACTGCTGAACAAAGGCCTCCTCCTTAGAAGGGAGGGGTGGCCATAATCCCCACGCTTGGCAGGCGGCTAGGGGCAGTATAGGTGGTAGATAAATCCAAAAGAAAGACGCTGCTGCCCTTACGACACTCAAAGAGAGCGCCCACGGCACACAATTTTTTTTTTTTTTTTTGGGAATGGTAGACGCTGTTGGCCGCAGATGGCCATTACAGCTTCACCGGACAATAGGAGGCGAGCGCTTGAAGCGCTCTAGCCTTTACGGCAGAAGTAGCGACGAGCTCAAGGGCACCTCAGGGAGGCACGGCCTCGGCTTGGGCTGTCGCTTAAGAGAGGGCTGAGTTTACCACCGGTTCACAACGCGCCCCCACTGAGAAGAACCGGCAAGAAACTCAGTGGGGTGATGCACGTCGTTGAGGTCGCATACGTACGACCCTTCGGCCTCGCCGGCGAGACCGGTGTCTGATAGCTAGTGTAGCATACGGTTGTCGGGGAGGGGTCGGCGCATCCCGGTCCAATAGGACCGTCATGGGGTCAGGAGGGTCGAGCAGTACGTGCTGTGGTCTGCGGCGCGAGTCAGAAGGACTAGGGGCGTAATCGGCGGCGGCGCGGATTAAACTGTTCGCGTGACGGGACGCGGATTCAAAGTAGCGTTTCGACGCTTCTACGGAGACCGGTTACCTTTTATACGTTTCTTCCCCGATTAAAAAACTGGGATATTAATTGCATAAGTTGAATTCCTAAGCAAAACGCCTGCGTTGTGACCAACTCCTTAGCTGTAAGTTCTAAAAATGTCTTTGTTTGTGTAGCTATTGAGAAATTTTAGTTTGTTTTATGTGATGAGTTCCGATCTGCTCATCAGTCGTGTCTGCTCTCATATGCCGGGAATGTGTGCAGCAGTTGGCACTCTTCTTACAGTAGTGATAAGGTTTAAATTGGAATAACTCATGCTTCGTTTTATGAATATTACGATTATAACCATTACTAGGTAGTAGGTTCTTATGCTAGGCAACGTCGAGGTAGGTACCACCTCAATGCTAGATATTCTACCGACCAGCAACAACGAGGGAACATTACTTACTATGTTCCAGTGTATCCAGCGAATTACCGGACTCAAGAAACTTAATAACTAATGTCTCGGATGACGATCGTCAGTCCAGTGCAGCTGGCTATGGGCGAGCGTTTCGCTTACCATCAGGCGATACTCATCACTAGGTTAAACAAGTATAAATTAGAAAAGCATAAAAAGCCCGATTGCGGACAAACAAAATGGTCCTAAATTACATTATACATAATACGTATAAATATGTATATAAATTTCAACTTGTCTCCTTAAGACCTTTTATGTGATACCCATATTGATGTTTTCGGAACTAAAATAAAATACTCAACACATCAACTGCCCATTATGTTTTTCTCTCTCATTTTCTAGTTAGGATGCCTGGAAGAGATTGCTTTTTAGCGATAAGGCCGCCTTTGTACATTGATATCTTCAACGTATTGTTCAATTTACATGTAACTTTTGGTGTACAATAAAGTGTATTTATTATTGTTATAAAATACAAAATGTACCTATAGCCTATGTCACTTACACAACTAAGACATATTAAAAGTCACTGTCTCTCATGCCGTTTAGGCGTTAGGCCGTGTCAAAGAAATATACATACATACCCCCGAAAAATATAACCCTCCACCTGGAGCATTCGGGTAATAAAAGAAAGATGTCGTAGTGAAATGACAGCAATGTTTTCTAGGACTGATCATTCAAAATGTGCCCGGCGAACAATTAGATCACGTACTTCAAAAAGTCTCTTTAACCACCCAAATTCAAGATATAACTTTCTTCACTAGATTAAAGTAAAATAATATTCATTTATAACCTAAACATTGCTAAAATCAAAATTAGACAAGCCTGCCATTCAAATCCTTCAACTTTATATTACGTTATCCGACAACGGTTGAATGAAATCCCAGAGACTTCATTATTATGTCAGTCCAGGTCCGGTTCACAGACTGGAAGCAGGACTGGTCTGGATTTAGATTGACACATTTATAATTAGTTTTCATTGTAATTAATTTGAAATGTGCCGTGTTTCTGGAATTACTGTGTAAATATGGCTTTTCATTTCAATTGTTATGTACGATTCTTTGCTTGCTTTGCAAACCGACGGCACAAAATAATGATTATTTAATAATTTAATGATGGTTGAGACCCACAGCTCCCGGGGAACTTTTGAAGGTTTCCCCACGAGAAAAAAAGGGACGATGCAGGCTGATCACCTGATTGTCAGGCAAGATGATCCATGCATCGGAAAGGCATGTAAAAGTCGGTCCTGCGCCTGACCTCTCCCCGGTCGTGTCGGTCTTCCGTCCAATCAGATTGTGAGAGGTAAACGATGAGAGAGTGCACTTGTGTATACGCGAGCACTTGTGCACTATAATATCTCCCGCGTAGATGGCTGATCTTGTGAAAGATTGGCCGCTGTGGTCGTATCGGCCAGGAGGACAGCATTATTATTACGTAGGAGAAGGTATTAGGTAGGAGGTGCTTTATAAGAATTACGATGGTTGGTGTTGCGTAGCAACACTAAATATACATTGTTAATTTATTTACTGTGGCAATATCGTTCTCTTTGCTCTGCACTTGTGACTGGAATATACGCAATTCTTGTGGATCTCCGAATTTTATTTAAAACACCTCACGGACAGCACCCGAACCAGCCCGCAAGCTCACAGTTGGATTTAAAAAACTAAAAAATGCTCTGACTTTGGCGTCCAACGGAAACTTCGTTTTTTTATATAAAAAAAGTTTGCCTACTTAAAAGCAACATAGGCTACTAATGAACACAGTGCGACAGATATTAACACACCCAGATACCCAAACTAGCTCTTATCGCTCCATATATAAAGATTACTTCGCTATAAAAGTCGCAAAAACTAAAAGACGTGTCAATAAAGATTAAGAGGATTCAGAGTGTCAGGTTACAGACTTCGGACGGACAAACGGACGGACGGACAATCCATTTGTTGACGTCTGATTGACAGGGAGACGGTGGCTCCGTCCGTATCATTGGAAAAAACGACGTACGAAGCTGAGGGTTAAGCTTTCGGGTATTATTAAAAATGTATTTTTAGTTGCTCATTTTGTTTGAAGCTAAGCTGTATAAATTGACATCATGATATTGGTAAAGTTATATAAATACTAAAGATGCAATTCAAAATAGCAACCTAAAGACGTCCACTGCTTGGGAGGGGTTGCTGTAACCCCACGCTTGGCACGCGTTTTGGCGATCATAGTATAGTCAATGATATTATAAGTAATAGATACGTTACCTACTAAGTAATCGACGATTAAAATTGACACAGAATTAATTTATACTAACGAATGAAATATGATTTATTGGTTTCTGGTAACTTTGTGTATTTGTATAATTTACACAATAGTATTTACGATTGTTTTGATGTGATTGTGTGATGTGATGCGAAGTGACACTGTCAATGCTTCCGCGTGGGGTGTGCTCCTGATTCTAGTTGTGTTAATTATGTTACTTATAATACCATTGGTGGTAGGTAATACTATGGAAAGACGATGCTTCTTGTTTTCCCTTAGTCACCACTTACGGACCCAGCGGGAGGAGATAGGAGGGTGCTATTCTTACCCGGACAAGGGCAATGCTAATAACCTCTTAAAGTGATGTTTTCTTTACGTCATGTAAAATATTTTGCTCTACCACTTTTAATATTCATCATCATTAGCTAGAAGACGTCCACTGTTAAGAAGAACAAAGGCCTTGTATGTAATATTTGGCTATAACTCTCTGCGCGGTTCCAAACAAAAATGTAGTAGCTTTTTGCATAAGCAGTGCGGTGGTATGATCTGGTGGCGTTGATTTATTATCTTTTACTCTAAACAGTTTGAATCTTATTACGATTGATATAGGTAGGTACTGAAAAAAATAAATTACTTTTTAATTAAGTAGTGGCAAAAACGTTTTTCAGTACGATGTGTAATAAAAACCGGTCAAGTGTGAGTCGGACTCGCGCACCGAGGGTTCCATACCATCTTTGGACGTATTAAAGCTATTCGTCTAACTCCAGAGATAGTAAAAGAAAAAAAAACGCAAAACTAAGTTTGCATGTCGAGGTTTTTTTAGAATTATTAAAAACTGTACCTACTACTTAGAAAGATGATTTTCTGTTTCATACATTTCCTATAATTGTTTCATATTTTTTTTCCACCACAAACTTCGGAGATAAGGGACGGTATTTTTTTGACATTTTTTATTATAAGCCATAAACTATGTGATAGAAACCAAAATAAAAATCTGTTTTGAAATGTGCAAATGAAGCCCTTTCATTTAAACCCACCCCACCTCGATATAGTAGTCTCACTTTGAAATTTTGACATCTCATTTTGACCCCCACTGGCTTCTTATACCCAAAGAAAATTAACCCTGTATAGGTCACATCTGTGTCTACGCAAAATACATGTGCACTTTAATAAATCTCGCACTTGGCTAATTGCGAAGATCGGCCTCTGTGACTATATCAGTTAAATGTTTTATACATTCCCCGACAAACATAGGATATTATTAGGATGTACATATATAATAAATAAATTTATTTTTAAAATATTCTGTCTGTCGTTGAAAGGAACGTTGGTCTGAATATTGATGGATCAGCGTGACATTTGGACATTTTTACTCTGGCTTTGAGCATAATTACACATCAGTCTTTCTTCAGATGCCTGTCAGTGGTTTTGGCAACTGGTACTAAAATCCTTACTAAAATTACTAACATGCGTATGTTTGTTTGTTAATCTATCCTGCACGGGGGGGGGGGGGGGGGAGGTTAGCAACACAAACCGATGTGATTTTTTGTATAGATATTGTTCATGAGTTACATAGTGAGGGCTACTTTTTACATATATAGGGTTCAAATTCTGATTGTTTACTTATGTTTGACTAGAGAATATCCAGGACCTGAGTGTTAATTACAACCTATTTTCCTGCCTGAGCTTTCTATGACCTTATTAAAAATTCATTCAATTAAATATAATTGTGGCCAATTGTTTTATTGTTCCGTACTGCCTTTGTATTTACATAACTGCGGTACCGGAAACAGAAGCGTGAATTTTTTTCAATCAAAACATTTCAATAATGTGTAATTTTAATAAACTCAATATTCTTTGGTCGCCATCACTCGTCGCCACGTAGAACGGAACACCGCGAACTTGGCAATTAAATCGTGCGTACATCATCACGCCGCGGTGTGGTCCGTTCCAAGAAACGGAACGTAACCCGAAATCTTTACTGTACATACCTATATGTGTGAGAGCATGCAACTGTGTATGTGTGAGTGAGCAATTTGAGACGCTTCAAGTTGAGGGTGAAATGAGGTGTGGAAGTCGTTCAAACACTTGGCTGTCATGGTAGATGCAGGTGTGGACATATTTAGGACTTGTTAAATAGATAATTTGGATGATCCCGTTGCTCTATTGGTTAGATACCCTGGCTGATACCCAGAAGATCCTGGATTCGATTACATTCATGATGTTTTTTTTGCCGTTATTTATCTTATCCCATGCATGTATTGAAAAAAATCTATAGTTAATTGTATCAGTTGTCTGGATACCTACCTATATTAGAGGATCTGCATAATTTGCTGTCTCTAGCTTGTCCCCGGATATTATTTTTTTTTTGATTATCCCGGTGGCGTTTTCTTGCTGAATATGGGTATTTTTATATAATTAGGCAACGCCTTGATACTCCCGTCATTAAAAAGTGTGAGACAAAGTTTAAGAATTTGTATTTTTAGATATATTTTTATTATAAATATAAACTAGGGCTTTGCTACAATTTCTCTAGATGGTTAGCGGTAAAGCAGTCATGGACAGTATAAACATCCACTTTCAAGCTTAACACATGTAGGTAATCACTTTCGGAGAAAACCCTCAGCTCAGCTCAACGGGGCAACACAAAGTCAATAGAAGACATCTGTCATCTAGCTATTGTCTTCTGGTATCCTTTAGTGCCGTATGCAGTGCAGTCCTTTTCTCAAATTTGCATTTGGTCCAGATCTCGTTCGCTCTTCCACGCTATACAAAACTGTTTACAAAGGAATCAGTATGCTGCCCTGAACATTGGCAAACGATCACGACAACTACTCATATTATTATCTAACTATGAAGGAAAACGGTCCACCATGACCTCACATCAAACTAAATCGATCGCATCAACAGTAATCCCGGCGAGAAATTACTATCCCCCACCCGAGCACAGATCAAATTAACGGTCAACCGAGCTCACAGCGGCCAATCAGCGGACCGATTCTTTCACGAACGGTTCACGTATTTACGTCACATTTCTTCGATTTCGCGGCACGTTCGGGACGTAATAAGCGTCCCTCCGTCGGCGTCGCGTCCGTCATGGAAGCGAGGGGGGAGGTTTGCTGGGGAGGATGCTCGCTCGCGTCCGGCTCCGTCCGAGTTAATGAAGTTTTCTCTGCGATTCCCACTGGTCGTCACATGCGGCCCGAGTTGCCCACCATATTGTACACGCCGTCGTCAGATATTGCGACGATGGAAATGTTTTAATAAGCGCATCCCGCCGGGGACAGGGCCGCATTTATGTCCCGGCCCGTTTGCGGGTCCTTATTAATGTATATTGTTTGCGAGTTTTTGCCTTATTGTGCACGTATTGATGGTAACGTCTTCGGAGTTTTATCATTTCTGTATGTTATTAAGGTTGGTTTTTAGTATAGGGATCGTATTCTATGTATTCTAATGGAAAGCCAGAACACGGGAACCCGTGTTTTTTGTTTACTGCGTACTGTTTTGTCATATACTGCGATCCCCAAAACGCCTGCCAAATGTGGGGATTAGTCTAATTGATTTTTTCACCACTGAAACCTTACCTAGATAAATAAATGCGCTTGTAAATTTAATATATGTATGTGGTAGGGGAATAATACTTATATATAAAAATCGTAATCGTTTGTCGCTCACAACTTGTTGATCTAAAGGATCACTAACTCCGAGCGAGCTGTCCTTGACCTTTTAAACGAGAGTTCATAAATCTCTGCTCGGTAGTTTTGCTTGATGTGTGTTTTGGGAGCAATGCTTGCTTCTTTCTTGCTACAAGTGCTTACGTTAGATTTTTTAGACTAGGTATTAGCAGATGTGTAATTGAATTAATAATATAATATTTTTAAATGACAAGAAATTGACTCACTCTATCACTCTCCTCCATCTCTCTCATCTATAATAATTAATCTCTCAATTCCTTTTTTAGCTCTTCATAATTAATTTTGACTATTCGAATTAATAAATATTTCGGTTAAACTTCCTGTTAAGCTATTGCTTACATGCAATCCAAACCAGTTCATTCGTATTGGACGCAAATGCATCTAAATTAATACACTTCCAGAGTACGCCCCTGTCTAGTAAGTAGCTTTGCTTACGTCATAAAGTTATATTTTCTGAGTTCAGGTCCGGCTCCTTAATTTAGAACTAAGTGAGTGGCAAAAACCAGATGATATTATATTATTCCTGAACCAAATAAAACTAGGTCAACTAGATCCAGCGGTACCAAGCGCGATGGTTTACCCATGAAGTGAAAACTGACAGTTGACAAAAACGAAATGACGATCCTTAACATTCTAAAAGTGTGATCTAAATAAAATTATCTCATTAATAATCAATTAATCATATATACAAATATACGAAAACCAACTACATCATAACAGCTACGCCACATGAAGTCGCCTTTACATCTATGAAAGCACTCGATAAGACTCCTGCAGTGCATTAATGGCATTTTTCACGTGTTTCTTACGATCACAGGTCAAGTCGGTTTGCCCCCCTTTTAGGGGTGGTTTGGGGGAGTTGGGAGGAACGGGGGGTCTAAGGGGGTGCTGCCAGAAGGCGCGGACGTCTCGCGTCAATCAGTTCGGCCCGACGTGACCAGAATGTTATAGGAACGTCGGCAGACCGTTACGGCTTTTTTTTTATGATGGCCGATTATTTGCGCAATGGTAATCTCTTAAGATGTGTTGGTACTTTATTGGGGTGTTTTGGTCGTTCGCTTTTATGATATCAACGGGGTGGGAATGGGTTCTGATTGCTTTTGAAACAAAAGTTATTTCGGTGGTGTTTGCGTAAGATGGTTTTAAACCTTTTTTGTCTCATTCCGTTTAGATTTTATCCATTTTAAGTAATACTGTCTACTGGTAATTTGTAAGAGAAGGCTTTTGTCGTAAGAAAACTTGATAGCTTTCAGCTGATGATCGGTTGATGATTGGAATATTATAACTACTTATGTATTTAAATGATTAATTATTGTATTAATAAAATAAATTTACTATTTTAATTCATTTTGCTTATGTATATTTCATTGTAAAATCATCTTATATCCTAACTAAATAAAGTTTATTTTTATTTAGGTATTTATGGTTGCGCGGTTGCTGCAAATGGATATCAGACCGAATATCCGTTTCTGGCATATTATATTAGTGCACTCAGGGTTAAGTTATCTACATACAAAATTAGTTATTTTCGCTGATTTTCGTTAATTTTTCGTGAAATAGAAACGAACAAACTTTTAGAATACGTATTCCGATGCTTGGTTCTCGTGTACCTAGATACCTTATCTAAAAATTCGGATTTTTTTCCGCCGTCTACTCGTTTCAACTTTGAACTATGTTTGTTAATAGCAAGAAGCCTCAGCACGATGATATCGTTATTATTATCTTCGTTTGCCATAATTCCCACAATTGGCAGGCGTCTTGGGGAACGCAGTAGGTATAAGTGGTAGGTAATCCAACAGAAATATGCTGCTGCCCGTCTTCTGGTTTTCCCTTATTTGCCTTATACGACACCTAACGGGAGGAGATGGGTGGGTGCTATTGTTACGCGGACACTCCACGGGCAAGGTTGTGGATGGTACCACCCAGTAATGCTATAATAATATTGTAATATCAAGAATGGTCCACTTCACACAGTTCGTCCCAGTCACAAACCTGTCAAAGAATAGCCTAACTAAATATCTCCCAGATGAGTTACGTGACTTTTGTAACGATATTATTAATATTAAAATATTTACACAATATATCCAAAGTGAGTCCTATAAAAACCGTCCCTATTGGGTTAGGGATGTCAATTTTCTATTTCAAGGCTTTTTGGGTGACAAAATAGCGAGCTTAGTTAAAAGTAAATTTGAGGAATTAAAATTGTAGTATGTGTATACATCACAAATGTTGACTTCACTAGAAGAATCTTCAATATACTAACGTTCCAATGTCTGTTCGGTAAAAGTATATCTCCAGTAAATAACAGTTTTTGAAATAACAATTTGATATTTCATGTTTCGCTAGTAGGTACCATCTATCTATACATATATAATTACTTGTCCTGACTGACTGACTGATTCATCAACGCACAGGCCAAACCGCCAAACCTAGAAAGCTGAAATTTGGACAGTAGGTTCTTCTTATGACGTAAGCATTAACTAAGAAAGGATTTTTGAAAATTCGACTCCTAAAGGGGTTAAATGGTGTGTTTTTTTTTGTTTGTATGAAACTTTTTATTGTATGGTTCGATTGACTTGAAATTTACTGAAAAGATTCTCTAAATAAAATAAATCAATACGTGTTTCGCGAATTTTCAGAAACAACCTTTGGGGGTGTGTTAGGGGTTAGTAAACTCTGTAAACCAAATAGCGGGCGAAGACGCAGGAAATTGCTAGTCATTGATATTTAACATTTTACGATTCTGAATCGACAACCCTACCGTGTGACAATAATGTCTCTTTTGTTGACACACTTTGCCGTTTGTCTCAGTCTCCGTCACGTCACCTACTTGTCAGCGTGACATGTGTCAACATTGACAGCGACATGCCTTCACAAAATAGGTTTAGGACGCGCTGCTTAAAAAATACAAAAAGAAATTGTAATACACTTTTATACAGTATCACACAAAATATAGTAAGAAATCCTTTTTGATTCAACTTTTTATTATTAAAATTATCTACCATTAAAACTGCGTATTTTAGTTTCCTAAGTAGGTACCTACTTATAATATCCTACTAAATTAATCTTACCATTTGTTAACTTTAAAAAGTTTCAGTCATCAAGCTGACTTCAGTCTGTTGTAAAATCAATGCCAAAACCCAAATATCCGTCGACCACTCGTTCCTTTTTTAAATTCCACTTGCGAACGGATAAAAATGAACGCAAGGTGATCGGTGATCACTCGAAACCGACGTCGCTCTGAATGAATGAACGGATGAATGAATGAGTGAGTGAGTGAGTCGAGGGCTACGGGACACCAGTTGATCAAGCATGATGCGACCATGTCCGTCAAAGTCATTCCGGGTGGGTTAGAAAGGAATAGGCTAGATTTTAATTTAGACTGGTTCTATATTATGTACCTAGTTTAATTTGGGGGCCTTTTGTTGTATTAGTGTTTTATTTTGGGATCAGAGGTAGAGTGTTAGGATTCCATTTAAAAAAGAAAATATAAAAACGTTGCCTCTTATCTACAAAAAAAAAGAACGTAAATATAACATTTTATGAACTCCAAAAAGCGTGATTTAATAAATAATAATAATAAATAATAATATCTTGGGACAATCCACACACGGTCTGTACTATGGAAACCAGACAACTGATACTAATACTTATATACTTTTTTTTTGTAAATACGTACTTAAATAGATAAACAACACCCAGACACTTGGCGGGAATCGAACCCACAGGAAGGAAGGAAGGAAGTGGAAGTTTTAATAGGAAGTGCTATAAGAAAAAAAAAATCATTTGTGTTAGCAAATAATAATTTATTACAACATAATATTTAGATTACCTATGTTAGTGCAAGTAAGTGCAAATATACCACAATTTTTCATTATGCATTATAAAAAAGTAATCTTATCTTCTATCTATCTTCTTCTATCTATACCTACTTATAATAAAACTGTAACAGGTCCAATTCTGTACATTGAAGATATTTTGAAAATTATATTTGGAGGGCATTCTATAACCGATACTGAGGCCGAAAATGTAATTTTTTTAATTTTTTTCTGTCTGTCTGTCTGCCTGTCTGTCTGTATCACGGCTGAGCATCACGCCGAAACTACTGAATGGATTCAAATGAAACTTGGCATGATTTGAGATCTTACTACGAGGTAGGACATAGGATACTTTTTATCCCGTAATCTAGCACGGTTCTTTTGGGAGAGGGGATTAAAGTCAAAATGGGTACTTGGTTATACGCTTGGTCCGATTTTATCAATTTTTCTTTATAATATAATAAATATTAGTAAGGGAACACTCATAGAGAGTTGTTATCAAGGTTTTGTAATCGATCGGGTTAAGCAACGTTAGGTAAGGTCATTAAATAGATGGGTGACCGTTTAACGCCATTTGAACTAAACGGGTCCGTGCTTCGGAGAGTAAGTAAAAAGTGGGTCTCAGTTTTTAACCGACTATAAAAAAGGGGGTTATGTATTCGATGCGAATGTCTGTTATTAAAAGTTTAGTTAACGTAAAAATAGCGCAGGCGGAGCTGCGTGGGTCAGCTAGTACCAACTAAAACTGCTATTGATACATGTTAGCGTAACAATAAAATAGAAATAAAATAACTAAATTTGAATGTATTTTCGTATAAATTACATTTCAATGTGCAATATGTACGTCGTAGGTGACTTATAAATTTGACTAGCAACGATTTACGGAAATTTTAGTGCCGGGTGCCTGAAAAATGTGTTCAGTTATTGTTATATTTTATTAACAGACGGCAATTAAATTTGTATATAACACACTTCGTATTCCCGCGAAATGTCTTAAATGTCTCATTACACTAATAATTTTTAAAGTAGTCGCTATTTTTGGTTAACTATTCTCTTTTTTGCGTTGATTATGCAGTTTTTTATTGAGCACGCTTTCTGTATTTTACAATTGCGCGTAACACGGGTTATCGAGCTTCACATTAAAATACGTAGCGAATAGTGGTTGTGTAAATCAAAGGGCCATAAAACGCCACAATTCGGCCGAAGCCGACTCCACGCTAGTGTGCCGATTGATTTATTCGTTCGCCGTTTGCCGGTGCAAAAACGTACCACGTGACGTCACGGCCTTGTTTTTTTTTCAGGTTTTTTTTTTCGATAGCGATGGAATAAAGAGTCATCACTTTTTATGCAAACGGTACTGATACCAGTACCCTTCATCCCACCGGACATAGTTACCATAGACAACATGATGACATGATGCTGACATTGCAGCAAAGCCAAGTACAGTTTGTACAGCTTATACGCATAGTTAAGAATTAATAAGATATTTATCTCTCTCAATTCTTGTCCCTCTGCCCTCTGCCGCGGTATAGGGTTCTTGTCATAGTTCTTATTATAACACGATTATATTAAATTGTTATTTGACTGACTGCCTGCCAAGTAGTATTTAGTGCTTTAAGTTCTCGTAAAGGTTGTTTTCTTTAAACGGCGCCATGTTGTTTTATGACGACTTCTTTCCTTTTTGTCTGTACTCTTTTCGATGGATGGTCTTCTGATCGTCTGAGAATATGTCCTAGCTAATTTCACTTGGGCATGAGAATCTCCTGTTCTGAAGGGTACTGACGAGATTGTATCCACAGTTCCATATTTGTGACTATTTTCAGCTAAAAGATTTTAAGAATTTACCTGAGACATTTATTGCATACCAACACTTGAAGTTCATTGGGTAGATCCTTGCGCACTAACTAAAGATATTTAAAAGTCGCAGTAGCCGAACAGGTTCTATAAATAAGTTAATATTACTAGTATCGACCGATGGCATTTAAAACTATAATGTGTTATTTCATTTCAAAAATGATGCCAAGTGTTCCCGAGAAACAATCAAAGGAAACAAATAATATCGTCGTAAACGAGACATACGATAAATTACGAAACAGTGGTATGTGCGCGTGAAGATACTTTAGTACTGGTATATATGTATATTGATATGTGCATGTAAAAATAAAAATAACTGAAGTAAGAAATTGGTACTGAGACATGGTCTTTGACTGAGGCCTTTTAGAGAAGCTGAGAGTCCAACTATGAGCTAAGGAGAGAGCTATGCTTGGAGTTTCTTTGCGCGACAGAATCCGTAATGAGGAGATTTGCCGAAGAACCAAGGTTACCGACATATCTCTCAGAATCTGCAAGTTGAAGTGGCAATGTGCAGGCCACATCGCTCGATAACCGATAACCGATGGAGAAGAACGGTTCTCGAGTGGCGACCACGAATCGGAAGACGCAGAGTAGGCAGGCTTCCCCTCTAGGTGGACAGACGACATTGTTCGCGTCGCAGGTAACCAGTGGATGCAAATAGCCAATTGTCGCTCATTGTGACGTTCTAAGGGAGAGGCCTATGTTCAGAAGTGGATGTCTTCCGGCTGGTGATGATGATGAAGATAAAGTAAGAAATTAAACTATTGTAAGAAATTAAATTTACCATTCCGATTACACCAGTTTTTTTAAATAAAAATCTGTCCCTTATGTCCAAAATTTGGATGCCACAATGCCGCAAATAGACATACTAAACGTGTTTAAACTCGTTTATAAACGCGTCAAAGATTATATACAATGCAGACAATCCCTTTTGACGCAATGACCACACTCAACTAACTAAATGTAGCTCCGTCAGAATTTGTGAATGATTTTGCGTCCCGCGTCCCGGAGCGTCCCGCGCGCCGGGACATCCCGGCCATTTTATAGCCATTTGTCAGCCGGGTGAAAAAGATGCATGTACACGGGAACTCGTGGGCTTTTTTCCGAGGCTTTTTTTAGGCTTTTACGCGGATCCATCGACACGTGAAAGTGTGTTAGCGTCGGGTAGGGTTTATAAATCTACCGCGCTTGTGGTGCGCGATGCCACCGCGTATACGCTGTCGTGTTTCAATTTTTCAAAGTGTCGTTTAATTTTTATTTTTACGTTTTTAATTGTTGATATTGCATTTTTGAATTGTAATGGTTTTTTTTTTAAGAACAGGGTACCGTTACCTCATTACTTACGTGTTTGCTATAAGGGCTTGCATAGATCGTTTCAACAATACCGATATATTTAGGAAATACTACTATTACTTAGTCGTACACTCCTAGCGGAGTGGTCGAGGTCATGGATTGTCTGGTATATTGGTCACGGCTTTTGCGAGACTTATCCATCTCTCCCTCTTCGTAGCACTACGTGTACATTCTGTAAGGGAACACTTTGTAGATGATTTTATGAGGTCTGTCCATCTTGTGGGTAATCGGCCGCGAGAACTTTGACCCTCTACTCTTCCTTGTACAATCAGTCGTTCTAAAGAGCTTTCATTGCGGATGATAGATGTAACAAACATCTTAAGAACTCGCAGTTGCACAATCGACTAAAGTCTTGGATGCAAAGCTCTTTCAGGATCGAAGCGTGAGTGCGGTGAGTAGTCCATTTAATTTGCAGCAAGCGCATCCAGCACCAAGTCGTAAATCTTTATTTAGGAAATATGGATTCCTGTGACTATCGGTGTTGCAATTCTCTAAACCATGATGTTAATTCATAAAAAAGTTTCTCGGTATGGTCACTTTGACTATAAGTAAATTATCTAGGAACAGTAATGTCTTTATGTGCATAATAATTAAATACTTATTTATTTAGAAATATACCTGTACAAAATAAAAGGTGTTATCAATTGTCACTGTTTAATGTTAAGTATGTTAAAATTAATACGTTACTTGGCCGGGTATCGAACCCGAACTAACTAACCCGAACGCCGCGGCGCGATCAACGGCGCGTTCCGCAATCATAAACTGCTGACATAATATCACATGTACGAGAACCCGTACAATGACTAAACTAAGTAAAAAACTTCCTCTACGTTGTTGCCGGACTGGAAGGGAAGGGTACCTAAAAGACTGGCGGCGTTTCCTTTTCGTAAGGCCAAGCTTATACGTTCTCACCACCGCAAAGGGCGTAAATGTATAGCTGGAGCCTAGAGCTGCATCACTAGTGGTCGCGCTACCCTCCAGCCGACCTACAAGCTGGCTGGGTGTGGAATGCAGCAAGTGTATAGACACGTGTCGCATCCCACACCAACGGGTGTCCATGTTACCATGGAATTATAGCCATCAGGCTTCTTACCGTCATCACGCGTACTGCCGACTGGTTTCAGTATGACGGGAACATCGGCAGTGACAGTGATATTAATAAATGATAGACTTAATTTCAAAATATTGTTTAACTAGCTGACCCACGCAGCTCCGCCTGCGCTATTTTTACGTTAACTAAACTTTGAATAACAGACATTCGCATCGAATACATAACCTCATTTTTTATAGTCTGTTAAAAACTGGGACCCACTTTTTACTTGCTCTCCGAAGCACGGGCCCGTTTAGTTCAAATGGCATTAAACGGTCACCCATCTATTTAATGACCTTACCTAACGTTGCTTAACCCGATCGATTACAAAAACTTGATAACAACTCCCTATGAGTGTTCCCTTACTAATATTTATTATATTTTATAGAAAAATTGATAAAATCGGACCAAGCGTATAACCAAGTACCCGTTTTGACTTTAATCCCCTCTCCCAAAAGAACCGTGCTAGATTACGGGATAAAAAGTATCCTATGTCCTACCTCGTAGTAAGATCTCAAATCATGCCAAGTTTCATTTGAATCCATTCAGTAGTTTCGGCGTGATGCTCAGCCGTGATACAGACAGACAGACAGACAGACAGACAGACAGACAGACAAAAATTAAAAAAATTACAATTTCGGCCTCAGTATCGGTTATAGAATGCCCTCCAAATATAATTTTCAAAATATCTTCAATGTACAGAATTGGACCTGTTACAGTTTTATTATAAGTATAGATAATCAAGTAACACAACGATAAGCAACTGCCAATTCGGATTTTTAAAATTAGGAAGTTACATAGTCAGAACCTATCCATTTATTGTGTTGCAATAAAACATATTTTATTTCTTTACCTATATTTTTTGGCACACCCCTTAGCCAATGGTCAGTCTCAAAATTACATACGATCTCCACATAGAGTACGTTTTACGCCAAACCGACATTCCATAAAACCGCGTACAGATCGCGACTTAGCGTCATATTTTCCGAACAACCGCGCAATTTGCACACACCGGGCGCATGGTAGGGGGGGAGGACGCTCGCACGTGCACACACTGACGTTATAAAACGCGTGATTGAAGTGAGCCCGCAAAAATGTCGGCCAACGGACCGGGCAGCCAAACCACGACTGGCCAATTTATATTACACTATTATCCATGGCACAGCTCGATTTACGATTTCATTACGCCCCGCGCCGCGACAGCTCTGGTAACTTGCTGATTTAAAATGAGTGCGACTTTTTTGAAGTTAAAAAAATGGAAATAAGTATCTCGATTGAATTGGTTGGATTTTTGTACTTAGAGTATGACATACTCGTACCTACAAAAAGTTTAAAGGCTATAAAATCAAGACCGGTAACCACTGGAACGCACTTCGACCCAGTCGGATCCATTGTGCATGCCCTAGTCCTCACTCTGTTGCTGACGTGTTGGAGAGTTTCCTCAAGTACGCAACGATTGCGCCAGCTTGGAGCTGTACATAATCATCTGGTGTAGGATAGGCTACTCAGGCTACTCCCAGATAACTCAACCTACGTCTCGCAAGAGCGTCGCAGGCACACAACCTGTGTTGCATTGACTCTTTTTCACCTTCGCAGAATCTGCAAGTATCATCAGTACTTAGCTTCAAATTAATTAATAAAACTAGGTTCTAGTATTTTTTTTTCTAATTGTCCTCCATGATACTACTTGTCACCAGAGAGAGATAGATATAGTTATTAATTTTCTTGAGCCAGAGCACTATAGCTAATAAGCTAAAGTACCCTTCACAACGGGACAGCGATTTTTACACTTTTCATTCTGCTGGTTTGCGGCAGATTGTACCGGTATTTATCTCGATAGACTCGCACGAGAGAAGACCTAGATGATAATTTATAGAGCTATAATTAATAGAATGGGTATGGGTTATAATTAATACGGTATACGAAAATATAGTCCCATTTAATTGAGAAAAGGTAAAGCACTTAGCATTTGGCAATTGGATTGATGGTAGGTGTCCAATGCTAGGGTCTGTCCAAATATTACCACCGCAGTGTCAGATATTCTGCCGCCAAGCAGCAGTGTGTAAACATTGCTGCGTTCCGGTGTGAAGGGCACCGTAGCTGGTGAAGTTACCGGATCATAAGACCTCATTACTAGTGTCTCGGGTGTCGAGCGGCACTGCAGTGCAGCTGTGTATAGGCAGGCGTGTCGCTTACCATTTGGAACTTCCCGTTACTAGGTTGACCACAAAAACTATAAGTTTTAATTGTATTACTATCAAAAATCGCATCATAGGCTTCATTTTGATTGAAAACAGAAATAAATAAAATCTGCTCAAAAAGCATTCACGCTGTAATTTATGGATATTAATTAAAAAATATTACGAGTGGATACATTTAAAAATATTAAATCGCCGTAAGTATTGTGTATGTAACGCCGTTTCATATATTTTTACGGCCCCCATAAACTCTTCAAGGTACACCACGTCGCGGTGGCTGCCAAGCTATCATGCAACGAAAACAATAAAAAATAATTTAGGCACACGCCCGCACCTCGCTACATAAATAATCATTACGAAACGCATTCAGACACAATTACATACTTGGGGATGGCTCGTTAAAAATCATACTCTGAGGGCGCGTGCAGACGGCACGACTGTGCGACTGTGCGACTGCTGGGAGACGTTTCAGTCGCTAAAGCTTAGCGCTTAGGTTAATTAAAAAGAACGCATATTTTCACATTTTCTTTTATTTAACTAATCCGTACCGACGAGATAGACTTAAATTATTAACGGTAAATTAAAATTAAACCTTCAATCAATAAAATAAGACGGTATGATGGCTTACAGGTCTTTAAGGCTTTATTGATAGTTTTAGTGTTCTCAAGTTAAACGCTATTCATTTAAATAATTTACACACATTTCTATTGCTGGCGCTGACAAGACTTTTAATGCCTTAGTCGTTGCGTGAATCCATTGCCTTCAGTTTTGCGTTGTTCGAGTAGTCACATTTTTGGCTGTATCTGACACAATAAACACTAAGTTGTGAAACAGTCATAGAATATGAATTTATAATGATGAAAAGTCGGATCAAAAAGTCGCATATCCGGGCCAGTCCTAACCTCACAGAGGTACCGCCCGGGCACCGCCCTGCAGGGCCGGTTAACACGGTTAATAATAGGCTCCTTACCCTCGCTCCTTATCTGCAGTATTAAACCATAAAACATTATAATTTACAGCGGCGTGTCGCCGCGCTATGACGCTGCGCACTCATACAGCGGTGCTCAAATTTTCATGTGTTTGAGGGTTCGGATATGTTCATTGTAGTGACAAACCATTTATGTCCGACTATTGTGTTTATATTCGGAATTTAGGTGTCTAGATTAAATTCAATTTGATTGATGACTGAGAATATTTATTTACTGAAAACAACACTTTTTTTAATTACATGAGATTCGCATGAGAACTTTTACCGTTGCCGATACATTTTTATTATGTAATATCGTGAACAATTGCCTTATTTGTACGTTTTTTTTTCTTCGAAATACCTATTTACACATTACCGAAACACCTATTTATTTACCTATTTCCACATTACCTAAAAATATCGTCATCATTCATTCATCATTAGCAGCCGATAGAGGTCCACTGCTGAACAAAGGCCTCCCCCTTAGAAGGGAGGGGTTGCCATAATCCCCACGCTTGGCAGGCGGCTTGGGTCTAAAAATATGTTTCACACAAAAATACCTGTAGTTAGTAGCATAAATGTATGATTTCTAAAAAAAAACGAATCTCAATCTCAAAAATATGCCATTACTGCCGATTCAAAAACACGTAAATTCCCCACATCGACCCATATTTCAAACTCCCCCTCGCTAAACTTTGAGCGCCGCATCCACACAGATACTTAAAAATAACGAGATCCTAGCAAATATTGTATAATAACCCCGCTCCCGGGCTTGTCCTCGCGTATTTAGTTCAAAAACCATTGTTTTAATAACGTTTCTTTGCTGATTCCGTGCGGCCAGCATAATGTTTGCCGTACCGTCAATAAACGCTCCCTCTGTTTACATTTCATCGATATATTCTTGCAAATTTCACTTTCCCATCCCTAAATGTGTTACATGTGTGCGTAATAGACTGTATTTTACTCTGTTTTAATGGTTATTTGTATGTGTTTAGGAATTAGTGTTGTCTGTTGTTTTTGAAAATGTGAGCGACTCTCGCTTTTGTTTTGGGCTTTATGTTATTGTTATTACAATTATGTTTTATTAACGTAATAAGGGCTGGTTTACGAGATGATGTAACGTAGTACCGTAATATACATTTGGGATATTCTTTTCCTAGTTAATTTCGAAGCGTGTCTCTCACTGAACTTTGGAGATAATGGAGTTTGTATATGTGTTATTATAAACATTACGTATCTCGGTGGGGTCAGTAGAAATATATACTAAGTCAATGGTAAAAATATATTTGCACGCTTCACCAGTAATTTTTTATTACATAATGTCAAAATAAATACAATTTTTTTTTAGTATATTTAAAACAATAGTGGATTGTGGCCTAAGCCCCCTCATCTTGAGGGGAGGCCCGTGCCCAACAGTGGGACATAAACAAGGGTTGGTAGTATTATTATTAATAAAACAATAGTTACATAATTAAGTACTAAACATTAGTTTTTTATTTAAGAATAGAATGGCTATTTTCAAAGATTACGTGATTAGTAATTAAAATAGATTAACACTTCTCATGCATTAGTATGGTCACAAGTACCGCGCAGATTACATTCCTCAAACATGCCACCACAGATAGCGTTCTTTGCACGGCTCAACATAAACGACCCAATAAAAAAGCAAATATCCACAATCGTGCGAGCTATACACCACGCTAATCCCGGCTTTGTTTGAGGGAACAATTGTACCTAATATTTGCTATATTTCACAGATAAAGTGGGCACGTGGGACGGTGAGGAGAGTGCTCGCCTTAACTTGGCTGCTTTATACGATGCCTCTATCAATGTTGCATGATAATAGGTGGTGGATAACACAAAAGCCGATAGCGGATAACAATAAAGATCTGGAAAAACGTTATACAGCAAAAATAAATATTGGCCATTTATGAAGCGGAGCGGTGTTTATAAATAACAAAGTATAGATCTAATTAGTGACTCGATGAGGAGAGCTAAAGATCTAGAAAAGGCGTGGCTTGAGAGGTCTACGTACAGCAGTGGACTGATGTAGGCTGATTATGATCATGAAATCTAATTGCAACGTGTGGAATGAAATTGTTTCCCGTAGATATTTAGTAGAATGCGGTAACAGCTCAGTGGGCGAGCGCTTGCCTTGGAAACAAGGTGAGCAGGTTCGAACCCCGGCTCGCACCTCTGATTTCTTTAACGAATCATGTGCGAATCGTGTTTGTGCGATTGTTACTAGCTTTCGGTGAAGGAAAACATCGTGAGGAAACCCGTCATGTCTGAGAAAGCCTAACTAGCTCTCGAATGACGTGTGAAGTCCTCCAACCCGCACTTGGCCAGCGTGGTGGAGTATGGCCTAAGCCCCCTCATCTTGAGGGGAGGCCCGTGCCCAACAGTGGGACATAAACAAGGGCTGGTATTATTATTATTAGATATTTAGTTTCAAGTTGTTATTTTGTATGAAGAACTTAGATCACAATGATTGATAACATTATTACCGAAGCCTTACATTTCAGTTTGCACTTTGTCCCATTAAATTGGTTTTATTTAAAAAAAAACTGTCTCAGGCTTATGATTAAAAATCCTGAAAAGACTTCTACCCTTGAAAGGCCCTGGAAAGCATAAGAGGATGCATGAGCATGATAACATTTTAGATGAGTTTTTCTATTCTCATCGCTTGTAACTTAGACCACCACACGTCCGCAGTCTTTATCGCCGGCTACGTTTGCCGAGATTACTGCAAATCTACTGATTGCGTCCGAAACTATTGATACAAGCATTAACTTACAATTCCTGCGAATACAGCCTTCGGTAATCTGCTCCTAATGTGCGCCTTTGTTTTTGTAAATTTACTTTCGCGGTATGTCTGATGTGTGCGCCGATTATACAGTTTGGATTTGGTTTATTTGTTCGTAGATATATCTTTTAAGGTTACGACAATTGAGGCTTAAAGTATTGGATGGTAAACCATAGCTTTTTACTAAAGGTTTATTTGCTGTTTATAATGGCGGTTGTTGTGACAGTATTTAATTAGTTAGGTAATTGAATAAACAAACGTATGAAGCAATGATTTTAATAATATTTTTTTGCCAAAAAATCTTATTTAAGACAATTTTATCGCTATATCATGCGCGTGAGATCAAAAAGTGACAGATCAAAACCAAAGAGTACCAAACCTTTATATATGCATGCACCATAGATAAAAATACGTGCACGATCACTACACTAGAATTGTGTCGCGGTTACAGTGGTAATGATATTATTTAAATTGAAATAAGTTTCTTAAAAAAATGTTGATATGTACTAATCCGTATAAAATGACTTATCAAGGTATAGATCGATTTTGACCTTTACATTACCGTTAATTCATTATTGCAAGATTGAAACTCCAAAAGAAAAATTGCAATCACCTCAAAACACTTCACTTATTGACACCCAATTCAGAGCGCCCTTTCGAAACGAGATCCTTTAAAAAATAGTAAAAACACACATCGAATCCCGATCCCACAGATCCACTCGCCGTTAGATAAGTGTTGCTAGTATTGGACAGGTATCATTATGCGGGCATACTTAGCCGGAAGGTAGAGCGGGTGTGAGAGGGGATGGGGAGGCAATTTAATTCTGTCCACGTTCTAATAATGACCGTCATAATTCGTTCAAAGTGTCCGGTCTGGGACATTTTCGCCCCCTCGCGCCCGCCCGGTTGATTCCTTTGCATTTCCCCCCCTTAATTCCATTTTCATGCCACCTTGCACACATTTGTGCTTCATCTGTGGATTCTGTGTGTGTGAGTGTGTTGTCTTGTAACGGCCCTGCGTCGAGAGGGTTAAGTGATTTTTTTTATATTACTAAGCATGTTTCTGGCATTTATACTTTATATAAAGTTTTAGTTTCTTGTGGAGTCTTGAAAAATTAGTGGGCATTGTAAAAAGTTTTATCTAGATACTTTATATTTTATTTACGTTACCTTCAGTACTGTTAGCCAAAGATACCAAGTAAATTTCTTTTTTAAGTGCTTAACGTTGTTTAATTTTAACAACAAAATATGTGGTAATTTCTTTATTTATAATTAATTATCTACAATATCTATAATTTGTAGAAAATCGGCATTGACACAATATGATAACTGTGTAAAAAACATCTTACACAACAAAAAAAAAACACATTATCATTCGTCATTTTTAATCCCATCCGCACGTTAAACAGATAATCTCACGTGTTTTCCCCAAGAACACACACACACAGAGATACGCCGCTATCTTAGCCTGTGTGAGAGTGTGTTCTGTGTGTGTGCACACGTGTGTAGCCCGCTTTATCAACACATGTACCTAATATTAAGTTTGATTTATATCTCTTATATCGTAAATGGATTAGGGATACGTCCCCATGGTGCACTTATGTGTGGAAGTGCTTCTAATGTCGACATTTTATGGGCATTTGTAATTGGCGAAAGCAACGGGTCTCTGTTATTATAGTAAGATTTTTAATGTATCTTTTTTTTTTGTTTTCAGGTAAGCAATCGTAAGCTGTTTTCCATCTAGAGAGTAAGTAACGGAGAATGTGGTGGTGATGACACTTGATTACAATTTATGGTCCACTTTTGGAACCAGTGGCTCGCATTATAAATGAGGCCTCAGGCCGCAACGTTATGTTGTTATTGAGGCTTTTATCAAAGTTCAGTAAACTATCAGTTAGTTAAGCAAAGCCAGACAAGTTCAATCCATTGATGGGTGACCGGTAAGTTAATAACTTTTAACTGAGGTAGAGGTCTTACAGGCCCGTTGGTGTGGCGAAGTATTTCTGCGTGGACTAGGTTTTACATTTTGGAGTCTAACTCCTGATGGTTCAGGGATGATAGTTCGTCCCCTTTGCTAGCACACTGGCATTAGGGTTTTCTTTTCTTGTTAATAATTATGCTACTGTGTTCTATACATGGTTGCATTAACACTTATTACTATGTGGGACCGAGGTCAAGCACAAGCTTAAATTAGGTGAAACAATACTTAAAGCCCTTAACTGCCGCACCTGTGAACGTTAATTAGAGCTAATGAACATTAATCTAGTTTTTCTCTCTCACTTCGCACTCACAGCCAATTAGTACTTTCCATCCTAATAGTAGAGATATGGACTATCTCGTACCTAATGAAATATAAATGACTCCGAAAGTCAAAATAATTGATTAAAAAAAAAAGGTTGAATTGAATTGACATTATCTAATGTTTTGCATGCAGTAAGATCATAAGATCTTATCGTCGTTATGGGGTAGTTATAAAACTACCCCATAACGATACAGCCTGCGACCGTTACTTGAAATAAAAGTGCTTTCGGTAATAAAAAAAAAGAAAAAAAAACCTTAAAGCCAAGCTCCGCAAAATTAAAATTACAAGGTATAATTGTTATTCTCCAATTGACAGTGTCTAAGTAATTAGGGTCTGCGCATATTACGCCCAATGTAGTCCCAGACGCGTTCGATGTTTATGATTTTTAATTAGAGTATCGCCACACCCGCCGCCGCGTCGATACAGTACGTGACGGCCTCGCAGATGCGCTGTTTATTTGTGTTCGACTTTTTCTAATGAACGGAACGAAGATGGCAAACATTCATAGTGTCCCTGATCGGTTATTGCACGAGCTTTAATTAAATTGCGCCGCTGCTGGTTAGTATGCGTAATTACGTTTAATTTGTAGTAGTAAAGTAGTTTGCGTGTAATTTGTAGTAGTTAAAATAGTATTTGGCATAAAAAATTATTTGTATTTAAGTTAAACTTACCTAAATTAAGCTCTAATGTATTTAGTTGTCTTATATTAGTGTCTTTATTAAATGTGTTTTCTTCTTCTTCTTCTAGTGTGCTACAATGTTGATTATTTACAATTTTACCATGGGGTTTTGTGTGATTTTAAAAAGTAAATTATACCTTATACATAATTATAGTAGATACTGATATAGCAATTTACATACAAAGATTATTATATAACAATTTCTCACCTGATGGAAAGCGGTGACGCAATTGAGGATGATAAACCACACTAGCTTATTAAAAGCTTATTCACTCTACCTTTGTAGACATCCATATTATAAACAGGCGAGAAAACTGACGCAAACTATTCCAGTCCTTACCTGTACGTACTGTAAGGAGCAAATCGCTTATTCCGGACTCAGGTTACGTTCAGCGCATAAGGGTGTGTACGCACCGTGCGTCTCGTTGTTCGATGATAGCGTCATAACTCCTGCACACACTCTCCAAAATTCAGCCTGTAGAATAACGTATTATAACCTACTTTTTTTTCAACGGTTTCCCAAGCCCCGCACAACAACACTACATCACTGAAGACCTCCAGGATCACGTACCGATGTCGCATTAAAACGACTCTTCGCAAAAGAAAAAAAACACCATTTAACCTCTCCAGCGCGGATCGTTTGCATAATTAATGTTTGTAGATATTGGACATTGGCGAGCGACAATAGTGTGGGGTCGCCTTTATGAAGAAAATAATAAAAAGTAACTTTAATTTGAGTCTTGGTTTTTCCTCAGTGTACATTTTATTCGGAAAAAGAACAAAATAACCGAATGTATTTCAAGTTTTTTTTTGAGCAATAAATTAGAACAAGTTCTATATTTTTTAATTAACCTAGTGACGAGCTGAGCAAGAAGTTCACCTGGTGGTAAGCGACACACATGCCTATAAACAGCTGCACGTTCGTTTAATGCTTTAAGGCACACTGTTGCTCGTAAACCGAGATATTCGTTTTTATTTTTACTTTTGATTGATTTTATTTAGAAATATTCAACAGGTACATACTCAGTTGGTATTGGGGTTGTAAAATAACAATAATATGGGAGTATCGGGCTTCGATTTCCATGTCATAATATGTAGTAGATACATCAATTAATAATAAATTGCTTGGATTTATGCTCTATAGCTAGGCTATAGAGCATAAAATATTATGGTAGCTCATTTTTTATTACATACTAGCTGACCCACGCAGCTCCGCCTGCGCTATTTTTACGTTAACTAAACTTTTAATAACAGACATTCGCATCGAATACATAACCTCCTTTTTTATAGTCGGTTAAAAACTGGGACCCACTTTTTACTTGCTCTCCGAAGCACGGACCCGTTTAGTTCAAATGGCGTTAAACGGTCACCCATCTATTTAATGACCTTACCTAACGTTGCTTAACCCGATCGATTACAAAACCTTGATAACAACTCTCTATGAGTGTTCCCTTACTAATATTTATTATATTATAAAGAAAAATTGATAAAATCTGACCAAGCGTATAACCAAGTACCCGTTTTGACTTTAATCCCCTCTCCCGAAAGAACCGTGCTAGATTACGGGATAAAAAGTATCCTATGTCCTACCTCGTAGTAAGAGCTCAAATCATGCCAAGTTTCATTGGAATCCATTCAGTAGTTTCGGCGTGATGCTCAGCCGTGATACAGACAGACAGACAGACAGACAGACAGACAGACAAAAATAAAAAAAAATGCATTTTCGACCTCAGTATCGGTTATAGAATGCCCTCCAAAAATAATTTTCAAAATATCTTCAATGTACAGAATTGGACCTGTTACAGTTTTATTATAAGTATAGATTCTGAAAATGCATACGGGGTGTAAGGGACATCGTACCGAAAACCGATACCAGGGATCCAGTACATGATTCTGAACACTCTAGTGTTGGAATCGGCGGCTTTTTCATGAATTCAAAAAAAAAATGCCGCTTTTTTGAATAAAATTAGGATAACATCATTATTGGTATAATAGTAAAGCCTAATTTTAATTTTATTCAATAAATTACTTATTTGTGCAAAATTAGCAATCATCAGCCAGCCGAAAAGTCCACTGCTGAACAAAGGTCTCACCCTTAGAAGGGAGGGGTAGCCATAATCTCCACGTTTGGCAGGCGGCTTGATTGAAATTAGCAATGTAATTTAAGAAATAAATATTATTCCGCACGTATTCATTACATGCTCAAAAATTAACAACTTAGTCATTTGTAAATTTTCATATAAATGGTTTCTGTAATGTTAGTTAAAGTTTTCGGTACATAGTCCCTTACACCCTGTATAAACCTTAAAATCCATTCAACGGATTAAATCATGACGCACTATGAATTAAAAATAGGCGCAGCTTTAAATACCTAATAATGTTTATAGTAAAATAATGTTGAACATAATAATTATGTACAACAATGATAAGCATAAAAAACCTTTTTTATGATCACTATACTTTGATTACCGCGGGTATTTTTAAACACGACAAGCTATTAAAGTAATTAGAATTGCTTCAAATCATCTTGTTTTATGTTAGATGCGTGTCTGTTTACTATGTTGTGTTGGTAAATTACTAAATAAACTTTATAATTTCAGGAAGTTGGAATTTCATAACCGCTACTATTTTTTTAGTATAAAGGAGGTTTTGTTTTATATTTTTTTTAAAGTAGGTGAATATTGGTACAATGTAGGTATTATGATTAAAAATGACAAAATGTTTCTTTTTTTTTTAGATCAGTAATAAAGATAAGTGGCATAATAAGTTTGGATTTCCTAGCTGGTAGGTTACCTCTGCAGGGAACCGTCCAGGTAGGTCCCGCCGCAGTGGCAGATATTCTGCCGCCAAACAGCAATGTGTAAACATTACTGTGTTCTGTGGCACTGTAGCTGGTGAAATTACCGGACACCAAAGAATTAATATCTCATGTCTTACTTATGGGTCGGCAGCGCGCTTGTGATTCTTCTGGTGTTGCTGGCGTCTATAGGCTGCGGTGACTGTTTACCATCAGTCGGACCGCATGCTTGCTTGCCACCTTGGCAGAATAAAAAAAAAACAAAAGTTGTTTTTTTACTACCAATTTTTCTCGATATTATAAAAAAGCAATGGAAAATTACTGCCGAATACTTACTTGCAAAAATATTGCCTTAAATTTTAAAACAATACTTGTAATCTAAT
Source organism: Furcula furcula (assembly GCA_911728495.1). Taxonomy (NCBI): domain Eukaryota; kingdom Metazoa; phylum Arthropoda; class Insecta; order Lepidoptera; family Notodontidae; genus Furcula; species Furcula furcula. The sequence continues at coordinate 27,980,727 of OU452247.1, read as the reverse complement.
TGAGACAACAAAAAAGTCTAGACAAAGCGGTGTCCGCTCTTAAAAATCACGAGCGAATTAAGAAAATGCATTCGTACTGAACTTCATCAAAAGAAAACCAAACAGCCAAGGAGACAGACGTCCGTCCGTTGAATACAAAGAGGGGAGATTTGGAGTCCATAGGGGGGTGAAAGTTGAGGGGGAGAGATACAAAAAACATTTGCTTCCACTAACGAAACAATCGCAGGCATAATTGATTTTAACGTAGAGGAGACTGCAAATGAAGTTGGCAAAGTAGAGGGTGGTGGGACTCTTGACTCGATGGGAGGCCCTGATTACGGTCGATTGGGTACCGTTTTAAGTTCAGAGTAGGACCTCTTTATCGATTTGTTTGAGGAATCGATTAATTAATGCAGGGAACATGGAGAGTAATGAAAGAAGTGCGAACATACAATTGTATGAACAAAGTTACATGTATTTACAGTGTGTGTGTGTATGTCTGTCTGTGTGTGTTGGTGTGTGTGTGTTAAACGCATAGGGCATTTTCAATAATATCACTTTTTATACTACTTCCTTCGTTTGTTATGAACGCAGTCGTGGCTGTAATAATAGGACTGACTATGAAGATATATTGTCTTTTTGGTTGTTAACTTAGCGTAGTGTGTTCAAAATGTAAGTTTTAATTTAAAAAAAAATGTATTACAAAAGAACACTGGATTGGGGTGGTCTTAGGATTGAAATAAAAACACATGTACATACTTAATTCTTATAATACTAACAGTACATACTAACGTAGGTCTAAGATAAAAATTGTTACTAATAATACTAACATTCTATGGACATCTGTCTGAAATAAAAATAAATAATAATAATAATAAAGAGGTTGATAAGAATACAGGAACTAATAAGGTTATTATCCACCTTGGTGACAGGGCTGCTACGGCTTGTTCTCAATTACCGATATTATTTCGTGTTAAGATTGATTAAAAAATAATTATAACATTTTCATAAGTAACGTATTATACCTACGTAGTAACGTATGAAACGTCAAACCGAAATATAAGGTAAATCGCGTTAATTCCCGATTAAAATAAAGTTTAGTAACGTATTGATAAGGCGCCCTGAATGTTTGACTCCACTGCCGGTTGTCAACAAAGACATTAGTTATTGAGACCCTTGTTCCCAGCAATGATATTATAAACCATAGCTAAGTTATATTCCTAATAATGCGCTTCAAAAACTGTGACTCATGTAATTAAAATATTTTCTCATATATAGTTAACGTATGACATCCTTTCTTTATTATTTACTTTTGTACAGTAGGTACTTTATGAATTTTCTAGATAGATAGATAGATGAAGGCTTTTTACTTGATTTTCAAAGGCCATCGTGGTAGTTAGTGTTAACCCGGACTTCACCCGCTACGGAGCACGGGGTGTACCTTTTTACCCGACTACGGAACGGAGGGAGGGTTACCCGACTACGGAACGGAGGGAGGGTTATGATTTTAACAAGAATGTATGTATGTATGTTCATCTGTTCCCGCATATCTTCTAATCTACTTAACATAATTTGACAAGTAGGGTGTCGTTAGAAGCGTCTTGATTGTCCGCTGGTTATAGGCAATATTAGACTGCGATTTTATCCGTAGTCAGGTTTTAGTTTTTAAAACTTATTAAAGTTTTCTCTCGGACAGCAAAAAATAAGTGAAAAATAGTTGTGCAAGACCGTCTAGGTGCACTGCAGTGTCAGATATTTTACCGCTAAGCAGCAGTGTGTACTCCAGTGTGAAGGGCACTGTAGGTGGTGAAATTACCGGGCACAAGATACTTAATATCTGATGTCTCAGGTGACAGTGCAATGCAGATGTTTATTGGCGGGCGTTACGCTTACCATCAGGCGAACTTGTTGCTTTTCTTGTCCTTAGGTTGAATACAATAAGACCTACATGGAAGACCCTCCGTTCATGGATTCCGCCTCCTAATAAAAATAAATATTTGTTACTTTTGTTATTGAAATCATAGATTAGGGATAATTTTTACTGATATACTAATTTTCTAGTATTTCTAAATTAGCTAAAAGCTCCAAGGAAGAGACCGATATTAAAGATTGCAAATCCCAGGACATCGCTATATTAACTCTGGGCGTTCAAAAAAGATTAGAAAAGTAACAGAACGAGTTAAAATGAGATGTGGCAACCCTGGCTTCCAGACTACCTTCACATTGAGAGCAATAACCATTCTAAAACTTGGTACAATCCAGATAAAGCCAACTCCGCCCGCAGAGACTCCGACTGCTATAATCAAGAACCATGTACCTGATTTAAATATGTACACGTTTGGTCCAATGTTGCATTAAATCGGGGTGATTCATTAATGTACAGAAAAATGCAGAGTTGCGGCCGCGCGCTGCAAGTACCGGGTTCTGCGGTGTGCGCATCGGGACATTTCGTTTAATGAGATAGTTGTTTATGTTACAGGCCCTATAATGTAGAGTATCTATTGGAGTAATATTATTTTAATAATCGGTTGCTAAGTCGATTATCCATTTAGTACTCTAAATCCGTTAGGAATGTTAAAATTTTATTTCATAAGGAGTCCCTTTTTTAAATTCCATTTGAAAGTAGTTATTAAGAACTATTTTCCTAGTGGTACCTGGACAATTAATTGCCCAATGTTTTCTTAACCCTAGAAAATTTCGCTAATTGACCGTAGCATTACGACATGCTATTTATGTCCCAAAGATATTATTAGTTAGTTATAGTATTCATTCATGACAACGCGACAAGAAGACTGACAATACAATTTATTTTATTTTATTTTTATTTATTAAACAACTAACAAGTCACACAACGGCTTAAAGTAAATACAATACATAGTCAGTCAATACATTGAACATTGTAGACTTAATTACAGGTTGTCCTGACATGCATCATAGCTCATGAAAACAAAGTGTCGAAGTTACTGAAGATAAATTGTAGAACATAATTTAAAATGATTAGAAAAAGAAATAATGATTTTGTAATTTGCAAGTTATGAAGAGTTAAATAAAAATATTTTTTTTACATTGCGGTGGCACCGAGATACCTTCTACCTACTCTACCCTACCTACCTTCTTGCACCTTCTGTTACCTATCGCGTAATACTTGCACATAAACAAAACACAAAAGTTACGCAGAAATTACGCAATAAAAAACATTAATAAAGTCAAAACATCAACCGATGCTAAATAAGGGCAGACACAAACCCAGCTACTGACAGTCGCGCACGATCCCCTAAATATTCCGATTCTCCGGTCGCGCGATTCGTAGGCGATGCATGGCCGAGATAGCCAATTTGCTCGCCCGGTGGACGGTTTGCTAGCGATTTTCAAACGCAGATATGGTAATCTGGAAAAAGTCGCGGGGCTCAGTCGCGCGATTGGGTCGCGCGGTGCGGGGCGTGGTTGCGGCAGGTCAGTTCGTTCGTACTACGATGAATAATTTATATTGAATTATGGTAATCTGTAGATTGTTATTGTTCAGAGGCTGGACGAATGATAGTTTTTGTGGATTTGGGTTCTTGTTGTGGCAGTTTAGTTATCATTGATCTTATTTCGACTCTCCAAAGTAAACGTGTATATTTTTTATTCTTCTTTATATATATTCTTTATATTCTTTATTAATTTTGCCTTGTACATTTTATCACTTAAACAAACTAGACAATTCACGGTGCTGCGCGCCGGCGGTGAAAAGGACACAAGGTCTACAATACTGTGTATGGCTGTGCATACAGCGTAAGAGGCAAAGAAGACATACCATAATGTACGAAACGTCCCGCACCGCCATAGCACAGAGCCGCGAAATTATAATTAAATCATAGTAGAGGCACTGGACCCCAAACTAAGCTAGCGCTTGTATTTTAGGTTTCCAGGTCTCCACACCCAGATCGCAGTAAAATTTATTTATGTATACATACAAGGTTTAATTTAGGTACGCATAAAGGTGTGTGTGTATGTGTGTGTGTTTTAGTTTACGAATAATTTATACCTACTTTACATTTATCTTTTTTATTTTCTCATTAAATATGTATGACTATACGCTTTTCCAGTAGTTCTTCTGTCTCATCGTAATTTAAAGTTAACAGCCATTCCGTTACTTTCTTCTTACAAACTATTTTACTATCTTTATTTATCATTTGTATCTTATTTGTGTAATTGTACATCCGTCCACCCCGAAACCCATAGAAACGATGTGCAAAAAAAGTCCTGCAGCTTAAGGTTTCACACACAATATAATCTCTTCTTGACAATGGTTTTAGCGGTATATTTTTAGATAGGTTAGAATTAGAGATGTGTACTCTTAACACCGTTTGTAGAATATACAACTGCCGTACCGACAACACACCTGCTTCTTTGTAAAGTTTAATAGTGGGATATAAGCGTGGCTTAAATAAACACACTTTAAGAATTAATCTTTGTGCTCTTTCCAGCTCAATTAACTTGGTTTTACCAGCTCCACCCCAAGATGTTATACAATATGACAAAATGGACTGTGCAAGGGCTACATAAACGGTTTTTAAAATTTGTACGTCTAGGATGTACCTTAAATACTTAAACACAACAATAAGCTTACGCATTCTCTGTGCTATCATATGGATGTGTTTATCAAATGTTAGGTGCCGATCTATAATTATACCAAGGTATCTTATTTCCGCTGCTTCACTAATAGTTGGGCAGCTACAAACTGGATTTGGGGGAAAATGGCAGTTATGAGCATAAATTTTTCTGTCAATGGAGTTAGGTAAATCTCGTATTGAAAACTGTACATATTTAGTTTTATCTGAGTTTAATGTGAGTGAGTTAGCAGCAAGCCAGTGACATACAGTATTGAAGCCACTCTGAGCCAGGGAATAAACTTCATCCCAGCTACTACCATAAAAAGTTAAAGTTGTATCATCTGCATAGGAAACAATCTTGCAATTCTTTAATTTTAACTGACACAACTCGTTTATGTAACACAGAAAAAGCGTCGGCCCTAATATGCTGCCTTGTGGGACACCAAACGTGATGGGAAGCTCCCCACTAAGTACATTACCAATTTTAACCCTTTGCGTACGCTTACTGAGGTAGTCCATAATTAGTTTTAGCTGGTTTCCTCTAATACCTAATTTGTGGAGCTTTTTTATAAGCATGGGAACAGAGACTGTGTCAAATGCTTTTGCTAAATCTGAGAAAATAGTTAAACATTTTTCTTTTCTGTCCAATTTCTCTACCACAAAATCTAATAATTCATGCACAGCATTATCTGTGGATTTTCCTGTACGGAATCCAAACTGTTCATTAGCAAGCAGATTATAGTTTTCTAAATAATTCATTAATCTTGAATTGATTAGGCGTTCAAAAACTTTAGACAAAGAGCTTAATATTGAAATCGGCCGATAATTGTTGACACAGTCTCTGTTACCCGCCTTATAAATTGGATGTATTATAGTGTGAGTGTTTTAAGGCATCAGGAAATGTACCGGACTCAAAACAAATGTTAATTACTTTAGTAAGAGTAGGTGTGATCAAGTGAGATACATTTTTAAGTAATTTTGCTGGAATCCCATCATACCCTGGTGAGCAATCAGATTTTAGGTTATTTATTGTTGATAGAACTTATTCAGATGTTACCGGATAGAGCACGAATGAATTGGGCAGGGTTGCCTCCTGCACAGAATGATACAAGTTTAAGGGTGAACAGGATGAGAGAATCTTCTCAGCTAATGACTTTCCAATATTTGTGAAGAAAGTGTTTGCATTGTCAATTGACATCTGTACATTTTGATTTGTATGAAGTAATTCCTGTGGTGTTGTTTTTTGTTTGTTCATATTTGTAAATTGTCTAAGTTTAGTCCATAGTTTTTTAGTATTATTTTTGGATTTATCAATTTCACTTCTTTCGTACTGTATTTTTAACTTTTGTAATAAATTGTTGCAAAAGTTTCTGTACCTTTTATATGTTATTTTAAGTGTGTTGTTATTAGGATCATCTCTAAGTTTAAGGTGCATCCAGTCTCTATTTCTTATACATCGTAGCATACCAGGTGTAATCCAGGGTTTTATTATTACTTTATTTCTTGGGAGCTTTATCAATATAGTATTTTTTGCTACGATGTATGAGATTTGTTGTACAATAGCGGATACAGTATTATTTGCATCAGTTGAAAGTAAAGATTTAAAATCAATATTTTCACATTCTTCAATTATTTTATTCATATCAAGTTTATTTAAATGACCACTGTCAAATGATTGTTTTACAATTTTTTTTTTAAACATAACATTACAGCACTGTGGTCAGTAACGGTTGATTGTAATATAAATGTCATACTAGATAATTTTGTTTTCAAAAAAATATGATCCAAACAACTGTTTAATCTTGTGGGCACATTATATGCTGGCAGAAGGCCATGAAAGGATGTAATGTTTAAGTATGTTGTTGTATCAGTCGTGTTTTCCTGAATATTAATGTTAATGTCACCAACAATTATAATATTACAGTATCCAGTAAGGCCTGCAAGAAGGTCACTGAGCGAATGAAGAAAAATGTTAGTGTCTTTAAAACTAGGCGGCCTGTATATACATATTATAACCGTATCTGTATTTAAATATATTAATAAGCAATTAGACTCTAACACGTTGGGTTCTTTGACCTTAGCAATTGTTTTTTTCAAGTAGGCTTAGCAATAATTCACCACCGTATTACAACACGACTTTACTGAAAAAAAATATAGCAAGAATCTCTGTGTACTACTTACTGACGCACCTACAAATGTCAATTATAGTTAATGATCACTAATCCATATTTTTAAATCCAATTATTGCGTCTGCGAAATTACTTAGTGGTTGGTACAGCTCCTATAATAGAAAAAAATTAACAGAGGTAGAGTAGAAAGCGGAAGGCCTGCTCAAAATGTGCATGTGTTGCCTGTGGGGAACGGCACTATGAATATTGATGCGGCTTACATTTTAGTACATAAATAATACATTTAGATTTATAAGTATAAAAAGACCAAACGAAGCTGCCACTGTAATAATAATCTATGATTAGACTTCCTAATGATAAGTGATCAGTTCTGAATCAGTTGCGTTACGGTCACGTCTTACAATCCCAGCGGCTCGCATCTTACGTCGAGAGCAGACGTCTTGCTGATGCAGCGTTGACCCCCTCTCCCCCACGGCAGGGAGGTCCGGGGCCCACACGTAGGCCTGCACTGGCCGGCTGAATACTAATTATCAATTACGCAGACGCAAGGGGACAAGTCTTAGTGGAGGTTAAATTGGCCAATAATTTTGGACCAATTTAAGGACAGAAAGTAGTTGGGTTACTTCAAAGACGGCAGACATTTAGATGGTTGAAGTTGGCATTATTTTGATGTGAACCAATGAAGCCTGGCATGTGGTGAAAATAAGAATTGATTTTATTTTTACGAAATTGACGTTTACATTGACAGTTTTGCATAGACAGTGGCGCCACCACCGTCAGCTCATATTAATTTGTCTTAAAGTTAAGTCATATGTTTTCTGATGTGTTAAATATATTTGCAAATTCCGTTCAAATTAATTATAGTAATATATGAGTAACCCAAAACATAAATTAGGCGTCAATTTAGGCGCCAGATTATTTACAGCTTATTTTATTTACAGTTATCTAAGTAATTATAAAAAAATCTGGCTTTAGAGAGTACCAATAAAAAACTAATAAAACTCACCGAGATAAGTTTTGACGATAAATAATGTCAATAAAGATTGCAACATGCAATTAATTAAATATGCATGGGACATAAAAGCGAATCTCACTTTGAAGTATGAAAAAATGTCTTAAGTGTTAAGAGAGAGAGATAGCGCTGTCCGGAATTTTGGGTGAAAACGTTAGGACCGTCAGTCTCACGTAATTTTTTACGAGTATTTCTTTTTTACATATGTGAATACTAAACGATGAATTTAAATTAATTAAGTCACTGGATTCTTTTGTACTTTTATCCTTTATACCCACATTACAAAATAAATAGCTATTCGGTGCCTACGAGTTACACATTGAATCGCGTTTATTTTATACTAGCTGACCCACGCAGCTCCGCCTGCGCAATTTTTACGCTAACTAAACTTTGAATAACAGACATTCGCATCGAATACATAACCTCATTTTTTATAGTCGGTTAAAAACTGGGACCCACTTTTTACTTGCTCTCCGAAGCACGGACCCGTTTAGTTCAAATAGCGTTAAACGGTCACCCATCTATTTAATGACCTTACCTAACGTTGCTTAACCCGATCGATTACAAAACCTTGATAACAACTCTCTATGAGTGTTCCCTTACTAATATTTACTATATTATAAAGAAAAATTGATAAAATCGGACCAAGCGTATAACCAAGTACCCGTTTTGACTTTAATCCCCTCTCCCAAAAGAACCGTGCTAGATTACGGGATAAAATGTATCCTATGTCCTACCTCGTAGTAAGATCGCAAATCATGCCAAGTTTCATTTGAATCCATTCAGTAGTTTCGGCGTGATGCTCAGCCGTGATACAGACAGACAGACAGACAGACAGACAGACAGACAAAAATTAAAAAAATTACATTTTCGGCCTCAGTATCGGTTATAAAATGCCCTCCAATTATAATTTTCAAAATATTTTCAATGTACAGAATTGGACCTGTTACAGTTTTATTATAAGTATAGATTCCTACATGTCTGTCATTTCCAATACTTTATAGAACCCATGGTCACGAGAAGGCTGAGGTGTTGGAAGTCTTTATTTACTACCAGGCCTTCGCAGATAATAATACCTATTACTCCGATTTAAACAGAAAGCAAAAGAAGTCTTCAATTACAATAAAAAAATCGACACCAATGCTTTAAATTCCATTTTACTACCAACCCGTCCCGGTTTCGCGCGGGTGTCTGAACAGTTTTAGATCAGTGAAAAATTATTTAACTGATAGTGAAAACCGCTTTGAAATGCGTTTACTGGTTTTGGAGGAGTTAGCGGATTTACAGACAGACACAGGAAGCGACATTGTTTAAAACTACTTAGGACGAGTTTTTTACCAAGATACAATCTGCTTAAAACGCTTTCAGTTTATACCCTAGTCCTTAGAAATAACCTCGCTTGATACAAAATTACCTGGCGTTTAGGATTTTAATCACAGTTTTAACGGTTCACGTCAGACGTTTAGACATTTACCTACACAGCACACTGATCTCTAAATCAGCATAAGTGGTGGATATTTGAATACATTATTGGTCTTTGGAAGTCGTCAAGACGGAGAATTAGTGTAGCGTTTTGTTAAACAAATGTGCTTTATCTAATATAGACATAGATTGTAACTTTTTGTAGCAGTATCTTATTTTGATTTTGTGTGACATGCACTTATTTATACTAAACTTGCTAATTTGCTGAAGTTTTTAACTGACTTCTGAAGAAAAGGATCTTGAGCAGCGTTGAAAAACTTCAGATTTTATTTTCTCTTGTATAACGACTGAGCTGATACTCACTAGCGATTTTATTTATACATAGGTATGTAAAAAATTAAAATCCGTCAAATGTCAAAAAATAGCCATTTCCTGCATAATCTAAATGTTATATTTGACGTCATTATATATATAAAAAATAATAAATCACAGTTCTCTGATGTTAAAATTCGAATAAATCTGTCGTGGCGATGTCGTTCCGTAGACTATAAAGCGTCTTATTTCATTCATCCCATGATGGATACGCGGTCGGCTAGATCTGTCGCGTCTTCCGGTCGTTTCAATGACATCTTTATAAGACTTCGTCTAGAAGATAGAAAAATTAAGATACTTGACAGTGGCAATGGGTTGACTGAATATTTTGTTTCTCACTTCCTTTAAGCGTTTGATCTGCTGCTGCAACGCCTAAAACCGCGGGATTGCGGGTCTGTACTTAACGAATGTAAACGACGGAATGTAATGTAAGATGTCTAATTGCCCATGGCAGTACTAGTAAGCTGATTTAAATAACAAATGTATTGCTTATACATATACTAACATGAAAAGAATGTCATGCGGATGTTGTCGACCTGATTCGTAGTTTATCGTAATAGTGCCTAAATTTAATGCTATTTCATGGTGGTGAACAATCTTATTTGGCAACATACAGTAGAGCTATCGCAAAACTGGTAGCTTTTCATGTTTCTCCTTAGATAATTATGTTCTATATCAAAAAGTACTTCCACCCTTTTTGCTTCTAAAATCATTACAATGAGGTGTGAACCTCATATAAAACCACTTTTAAGAGGTTTTGTGCTTCTGCGGCAAGTGGTCTGCGAGGATTTGCTGTCCTAGCGATTGTGGGATTCCCATTAAGCCAGATTTATTACTAGCGCAACAATTCATATCTTATTACCATCGATGATTGTATCATTACTTACCATCACATAAGATTTCGCTCATGGAGTAGCTTATATCAAGTATACAATAAAAGTTATTATTTTGTCTACTAATTCCTCATTTATAGTAAACTAGCTGACCCGCGCAGCTCCACCCACGCTTTTATTACATTTTGCTCCTCTTTTCTCCCTCCTCCCTTGATTTATCTCTCTCCATCTCTAACTCTTATAAGAAAAATCTAATTCTATGCTCTTTGTCTCCTCTCTTTCCCCCTCCCGCTTCGGTCACCGTCACACCCCTTCCTCTCCCCGTTATCCCCTCTCTGAATCCTCTCCCCCTCTCTCCCTTGCTCCACCTAACTCCCCCGATCCCTCACACAATACAAAATCCCCATTTACAAATACCCCATTTACCCCAAATGATCCGCCATTTATTGAATTAATTTGTTACAAATAATGTGATAAATGAAGAACCGCTTTACCGATTTTGTGCAAACTTCACATAAACCATCTATCTACTAAATAGTCCGAAACAAAGCCTAAACATTTGGTTTGGATAGGTGAGCCCGTTCTTGAGTTATAAAATTACAACGAAAAGTGGCATTGATTTTTATAGATATAGATAAATCTCACTTAAGTCGTTTCACTTGCATAAATTAGTATATTTTTACACGTGTATTTCCTCATATTTTCTGGAACTTGAACACCAATTTCTATCATTAAAATGTTTTCACATGTCTCTGATGCTACAATAAAAAACATCGTGTCGTTGTCGTCTCGTGTCATATAAACACCTATACATTCACGTCTTGATTGATAAACGGGCGCCAGGAATGGTCGCACTTTCCGCCTTTTTTTGATTTTAAAAATTTATCATTTAGAAGATGAAACGACTTTTTGTGGCCGCCACACGAGATCTCATCTTATTGCCAAGTCCCTTGATTGAGTGGCTATAGTTTGCCACGCTTCCGTTTTAATTAACACTAGCGACGTATGATTTATAAGTTTTTGTATAGACTGAGTCTGTGGGTTTATGCGTTCTTGACGAGTGATCTAGTTTCATGACGATTTTATTTGATCGTGTCTTTTTTTTAATTTCTGCATGGTAGCTATTATACTAGTTTCATATTTATTTTGAAAATAAAATTAATAGTGGTAATATTTTATTTTAATGATAAACTTGTGGTAGAATTTAATTTTTTACCGTCGAACTATATTTTTTTACAATGGTTAATATTATTAACCTAATAAGCAGGTGGTCCGTCTGATTTTTAATACGATCAGGTGATCGGCTATATTGCCGTAAGGAACAACTAAAACAAAGTTGCTCCTCCGCTCGGGATTTGAACCCGCGACCTTCGGTTTGCAAAGCGAGCGGTTCTGCGTTACGGAGGCTAAAAGTGTGTAGTAATACTTGGTACAAGAGTATTAAATCATAACCTTTTAACTAATACCACTGTGACAAAACTTCTTATTATTTCTACTGACTTTACAATATCAAAAATCCGGACATGTCCGAGTCGGACTCGCCCACCGAGGGATCCGTACAAATTTGTAGTTACGTACTTACAATAAAGCTTATATTTTTATGATTTAATTAAATAATGTTGTTGTTTTCAGATTTTTCCCTACTTAATATTAGGCGGTATTACTTGCCAAAAGTAATAGTTCTAGGCATCGATATTTTTTATGTCGATGGTTCTAGGTCAAAGGAAAATACTCTAAAAATTTTGATTCCCCTTGAGTGTGTCAAAATATACATAGGTACGTTTTTGCAACATGAACGTCCGTATTATTTTACGTTAACTTAGAAGTTAAATTTTTTCACAGCTTCAAGGGACTGTAGACCGGAGTATATGGTTTTAATTTCAACGCATTCCCGAAATAAAGGATCTTGACAGACAGCCGGACGGACGGACGGACGGACAGACGGACAGACGGACAACAAAGTAATCCTATAAGGGTTCCGTTTTTTCCTTTAGTACGGAACCCTAAAAATATGAATTTAACCTATTCGATGACATAAAAATTTTATAACCACCATAAAAGATAACTAATTTTAAATGTTTTCATTATTTTTTAATTCTCTTGATCATTTTACGAGCTAGTATCACGCTATATAATTATTATTTATTGGATATCTACTGTCAATATTATATGTGTTTTGATTTTGATTGGAATATATTTAATCTTTGGATGTTTTACAACAATTTTTATGATGTGAATTTATGAATTAATTAATATTAAAAATTCTTTAGAGGTGATGGATTTAAGGAAAGTCAAAAGAGCGGTATCAACCCAAATAAAAAAAATGTGACTTTAAATTGTAGTTGTAATTTTAGTGATCTTAATATGGTCATACTGAATAAGACCAAAATGAACCTAATGTTTACTATTATCAAGTCACGTGATTAATATCTACAAATTGTAACTAGGTATATTGTAGACCGCTTTTGCAAGATGATAGGCATTGGACCTCTGCATTTTTGGACATTCTGCGACAAGAAAGTAGTATGTCAACATTTCTGTGTTCCGATGTGAAGGGCACTTTGGCTGGAAAAAAGAATGAGCTCAAGATACATAATAACTAATGTCTCGGGTGACGAGCGGCAGTGCTGTGTAGTTCTCTATAGGCAGACGTGACGCTTACCTTACTTTTTTATAATATCACTAAGTGGAATAAAAAAAAAACACTGATTGCAGCTAAGGAACTCCAGCTGCTTCTCATTTGTCCTGCGCAGCGACTCGCCTGGCACAGGATTCATGTGCCACCATTTACAACACCATCACCGCTTACCATTAGGAATGATCCTCCAACCGAGCGAAGTGTTATGCTTCGAAAACTTAAACAGTTGTTGAACTGTACTTTATACATTATATCGAATTTGGTGTTGAACCTTCACTAACGCGATTCATGTGACAAACATGTGTTCGTTACTCTGAGGGTTGCCCGCTTAATTGTAAGCAGTTTTTAGTAAAGCGCCATCTCTCGCGTTAAATAGTAGTCACTGCACGATCAAGCACAAGCCCTATTATATTTTTTTTTATATTTAAGCAAGCAATCGGCCCGCCTAATTGTAAGCAGTCACCATAGTCAGAAGAATCACTGGCGCGTGGTCGGCAACGCGCCAGTGATTCTTAAGACCTTAGATATAAGTCTTTGGTGTCCGGTAATTTCACTAGCTACAGTGCACTTCACAAAGGAACACAAAAATGTTTACACATTCAGGTAGAATCTCTGACACTGCGGAAAATAAAATAAACTTGTAAACATAACCTCAGCCATCAAACTAGGTACTAGCTTGTCAAAACCGACTATTAAACAAAGACAATAATCATTCAAACACCGATTAAAAACCAATAAAACAAGTTTTAACAACAATGAAAATCAATCTGCCCATCACGTACGTTGTTAAACTTATATACGAAAGAATTACTATCAAATTTCTCGTCGTAAAAAGCGTCGAATAAAAAAAAAAATGACAGATCTTTTAGTGTGGTGTACTAAACCAAGTACTAAATTATATGACATAAAAACATTACATCCGGAAATATGGGAGTTGACATTCGTTCCTTATTATGAAGTTTTATAGCTTGGATTATGAAATTTTCGTGAATTAATTTTTTTTATGGTATGTATAACTGCTTGCTTTGTCAATAGGTAATGACTTTTTTTCTATGACATACTGTTTCAGTCCTTAGCTATAACAGTATTAAAAATTAAGATTGCTTAGTCCGGAGCTTAGTAAGTTTTAGAATAGGTTTTACTAACCTATTCTAAAACTTACTAAGCTCCGGACGTAATGTTGTATTGAATTTGAAGTTGCATTTCTTATATTGCTAAAGTAGTCCACACCCAACTATTTAGATATAAAAACAAATAATCCTAAGAAATTATCTGTTATTCAGACTGTTTCCTTTTTTTGTAAAAATATGTATTTATCAAGTACAATTACTCGACCCTTAGCACACCATGAGTTAGAATATAACCTTACCCAATTTATCACGGCTTCCTTCCACATAATGCTCTTTACATTTACCACCTCGTATTTTGACGTGTTTTATAGTTCTCAGCGTGTCAATCGAGCGTGTATACGTCCAAGCGAAACATATTTATAACCCAAACCGTTGAAATATTGTACACACGACGGGTAAAGTTGTATTGGGACAAGCCGTGTCTTATTACAAGGTGAAAATGTTTGATGCGGTGAGAACTTTTCACGATGACTGTACCTAAAAATTGTTTAGTTTGTAAAGTGGCTTGTAACTTATTTTTTTGACATTTTTGATTATAAGCCAAAACCTGCGTGACATAAAAATCTGTTTTGAAATATGCAAATAAAGTCCTTTCTGTTACTTGCATTTCTGAAAAAATTACCGACGCACATGACGCACCAAAATTTATTACGGGTTCTAATAAAATTTAGCGCTTTTCCAAGATTTGTAGAGGGGCAAACATCAATCTTCAGTGGTGACCACTGATATCCTGGCTAACAGCAGTCGCAGTGGTGGTAATGACTGGTATGGTTAGTTTAGACCATTGTGTTTATTTTGCTGAAGCTTATAATTAGTTGTAAAAAATTGGATTCTTAAAAAAAATGTAGGTGATCAGGGGTTACTTTCCCAAAAACGGAATCAATGAAAAATGATATCTTATAATCGTTAATTAAACAAAATTCCACATTAGAGCACACACACACGGGCCCAAGCAAGACGCGGCTATAATAAATTAGTGCGCCACGGACACGAGACATAGCGACAGGGATACACACTCAGCGCGCCCCATTGATGGAAGAATATCAAACGCAGTTTAGATAGCAGAATGGCGTTGACGTATTGTTATTGTTGTGGGACAAGCAAGACGGGCCGTCGGTCGCAGTCTTTAGTGCTATTTATTTGGATATAAAACGCGGGTAAGGATGAAGGGTTTTTTTAGTCTGCATGATTTTGAATCTTTATATTTAATTGGGTTCTAGATGAGGCTAGCATTACATAAGTAATAAAAAATGCTTACTTTTAATAGACTTCATTAAAAAATAAGAATTATGACGTCACATCAAAAATAAATATTGATTGTCCGTCTAAGTAGTAACTTCCAGTTTAAAGCATTTATACGGGTCATTAAAAATTTTACTAATTCATATTAGAAATGGTGGATGTGTATGTGTGTGTGACTTCCTTAATAACAGAATTTAAATACCCGAAGACAAACACAAAAATAAAAGCCTCGTTTTAAATCACTACCTTTCCTACAGATACGTATTGTATTGATGCAAACTCAAGAACAATAATTATTAAAAGATCGCTTAGTGCGCGGAATCGCAGCGTGGGCAATAGGGTGACAAAGCATCGCATGTCTATGGACAATGTGCAGGGACACACGGACACCATGTTCACACGATCAGATTGCGCCTGTTTTATGGCACCAAACGCCCGCCATTAGTACCGGCCTGTGCTCGAATTGCCTAATTAGAATTACACGGCCGGCTCCCAACTGGTTTTTAGATTTTGCTATTCGCGTGCGCTATCTAGATTGTGGGTTGCTTTTTCGATTTTAATGTGAAGATTTGCTGTGGTATTTTTATTGGGATTTGAACTTTGTTGAGTGCACTCTGCTTAAAAAGGAGAATCTACAAATCTTCGGCAGTATAAAATATCGACTAGGCAATATATTGCATGTATCGTGACAAGAAGATGAGATATCTTGTTATTTAATCTCGTTTCTAAAATACTCACACAGTCTTTCAAGTGTTTAATGATGTTACTTTCAATACTCAATGAAAATACCTAATTTATATATAAATAAATAATCTTAACATAATCTATACATATAAAATTGTTTGTCCTGACTGACTGACTGATTCATCAACACACAGGCCAAACCGCTGGACCTAGAAAGCTGAAATTTGGGCAGTAGGTTCTTCTTATGACGTAAGCATCCACTAAGAAAGGATTTTTGAAAATTCGGCTCCTAAAGGGGTTAAATGGGGTGTTTTCTTTCGTATGAAACTTTTTATTGTATGGTTCGATTGACTTGAAATTTACTGAAAAGATTCTCTAAATAAAATAAATCAATACATGTTTTTTTATTTTTTATTTTTTTTTATTTATTCTTTAGCACACTTAAATATGTACAAGGCGGACTTAATGCCTTAGGCATTCTCTGCCAGTCTACCTTTGGATGATGCAGAGGGTAATAGTGGTAGGTGCATAGGTAAACTAAAATTTAAATAGATATTTAATTTAAAATAAACATACAGCCATAAAAAAATAAAAATATTAGTACTTAGATATGGTAAATAAATATATATATATTATATACTTATATAAATATGTATAGATATCGATTTATATACATGTATAAATATATGCTATATACACAAAATTATAAATAGAATAACATTTAAGATAAATCTGCCAAAGATTTATGTAAATGTTCCCGCACTTTAACTTTAAATGAGTTACGTGTGGCGGCCAGCCTGATTTCCTGAGGCAAAGCGTTCCAAAGAAGAATAGACTGAATAAAAAAGGAAGAATGCAAAAAGTTAGTGCGATGTGAAGGACATTGAAGAAGGCGGTTATGTGAGGAACGAAGATATTTGCTGTGATTGTCACATAGGTATTGGAAATAAGACGTTAAGTAAGAAGGAGAAGTAGAAGAGTCGAGTAATGCGTACAGAGTAGTTAATGCTCTCATGATTCTGCGCTGCCGTATAGGCAACCATTTTAGCTGCTTACGACATGCAGATACGTGATCATACTTGCGTAAGTTAAAGACAAAACGAATGCAGTTATTCTGAACACGGTCTAGTTTAGCGAGAAGCTCTGCATTGAGGTCGAAGTAACACACATCGCCATAGTCGATAATGGGAAGAATTAACGACTGCACAAGCATTGCCTTGGTATGCAACGGAAGTACGTTTTTTAAACGATAGAGGGATCTTAGGATCCCCGTAACCTTCTGACTGATGTTTGCGACTTGGACATGCCAACTAAGAGTGTTATCAATGTGTATGCCTAGGTCTTTAACGCTTGAACTGTACGGAATAGTTACACCATTGTATGAAATTGGCGTTAAGGCCGTGTTATCCAGCTTACGTAAACTGTACTGACTTCCTACTATAATAGACTGACACTTTTCAGTATTAACCAGTAAACCAAATCTTTTAGTCCAATCGTATACAGTCTCTAAGTCTCGATTTAATCTTACAATGGCTTCTTGAATATCATCAACGTTGGCTTCCACGTATAGTTGCAAATCATCCGCATAAAGATGATACGGACACTGAAGCTCATAGGTTATCAGATTTATAAAAATAGAAAATAGAAGAGGTGAGAGAATACCGCCCTGAGGGACGCCAGCTGTCAGGTTACACCACATAGATGATAAGTCGTCGAATGTAACTGACTGCTGACGGTCCCGAAGATAAGAAGAAAACCAAGACAGTGACTCTTGAGAGATCATAAGATAGGAAAGCGTAGACAATAATAGGTCATGACTGACACAATTAAATGCATTTGAGAAGTCAATCAGGACAAGGACAGTAACTTTGGTGTTTTCCATACTTAATCTAATATCACCAGTTACTTTTAAAAGAGCAGAGATGGTGCTATGCCCAGGCCTGAAATCAGATTGAAATGGGCTTAAAAGAGAATTACGATTAATAAAATCAGAAAACTGTTTATTGGCGCAGGCCTCTAGCACTTTTGAAAGAAAAGGTAAGATAGAAATGGGGCGAAAGTGGTTAGGAAGAGACGGGTGAGGAATCTTAGGGAGTGGGCGAACATAGGCCTTACGCCATATAGAAGGGAAAACTCCAGACTCTAGAGAAAAGTTGATGATATGGGTGATTGCTAGAAGAAGATGATCCAACACAGTTGTTATCATATAACGACTAATATTATCATATCCCACTGCCTTGGATTTGATGGATAGGATAATCTTTTTGATATCTGAAGGGTCGACTGGAACAAAGTGAAAATTATTAATATTAGGACGCTGTAGACTAGCTATGTAAGAAAGAGTGTCAGAAGTAGTTTGACGATCAAGATGAAAGAAGGTTGAGAAATGTTTGTTGAGATCATCTAAGGAAATTGTTTTAGGAAGGTCTTGATATCTCGATTTGCCAATACCTAAAGTACCTAAGAACTTCCAGATATCAGCAGGAGAAGAAGTAGTTATGTTGTTCAAGATATGGCGGCGTTTAGCATCACGTATCATCTTATTGCATAGATTCCGAGCAGACTTGAAAAGCTTCCAATTCTCATCACAACGATCTTTTTTGAATTTGCGAAAAGCACGATTTCTGCGTTTCATAGCGATACGAATCCTCCTTGTCATCCAAGGGGCAGGAGAACGCTTAAGCTTTATTTTTCTAATTGGTGCGTGAGCATCATAAAGTTTTATAACTGCCTCATTAAAAACCTTAACTTTTTCGTCAACCGTACTTGCATTATAGAGTGGTTTCCAGTCCAGTTCCTCAGCATCTTTGATTAGCATCTCAATATCCATGCGCGCAAAGCAACGCCTGTGCAATATCTTAGGTTTAGGTTTTGGAGGTTTGAGGGTATATGAAAGGTAAAGGAGATCATGATGTGAAAAACCAGGAGCATCCAATTGACCATAGGTCGACACGAGGTTAGGGTTTGAGAGCACAATTAAGTCAAGCAATGTTTCGCGAATTTTCATAAACAACCTTTGGAGGTGGGTTAGGGGTTGGTAAACTTTGTAAAAAAAATAGCGGCCGAAGCTGCAGGAAATTGCTAGTATACTATATACTTTAAAGTGTTTAAAGAGTTCCAAGTTAATCGTGATGTACGTAATAAAAATTTATTGTGATCGAGTTATACCTCGCCTCCGATTTTAGGGAACGACTTAAAAATGAAACAAATTATCTTACATGAGAATATATTTAGTCGCCACCGGCACAATAACGTTATCGTTGAAATATCGATACAATTTCCATGATCAGTAAAATAAAATCGGTCTGTCTTGACGTTGGTTCAAATTTATATGCGCGCGCGCACGGCACAAGATTATCGTAAAGTTGATGATGTTATGTCCCTTGATAAGTGCGATGTCGGGTATCGAAGTGTCTCGGCAGTGGCAGGTTTATTATGGTCACCCTACTAAATGGGTGATTTGTTTTGCGAAGAAAAATGTATTTTATTAGGTTTTTATTACGATTAAAACGATCGTTGAATTTGTTTACGAATTTTAGTGTAAATGTACATTTACATTCAATGTATTTCATATGCCTACGGTTAATTTACTTTACAAATAAAATATACGTTATTTATTTAATCGAATTGTTTACAATATTATTATTTAGGGGCCTGTTGGTCTAGTGGTTAGACACCCTGGCTGCAACCCTACAGGTCATGGGTTCGATTCCCGCCAAGTGTCTGGGTGTTATTTATAAGTATGTATTTACAAAAAAAAAAGTATATAAGTATTAGTATCAGTTATCTGGTTTCCATAGTTTGGAATCAGATGACCGTGTGTGGATTGCCCCAGAATGTTATTATTATTTATATTTCATTATTACCTAAAAGTAGAGGCAGTTTTTGAAATGATTTTTTGTAATGTTCAGGTACTATCCGCACTCATTTATTTCTGTTTATCTCTGTTGACATTGAACCATCGGACCGGAATTATTGACAAATCATCAATCACGATTCAACGCAGACAAATCCATCATTCCCTTAATTAATTTATCAGCTCATTGTATTTATCAACTTAATAATGAACAATCACACTATTATCAACTTTAACACCCTGTTAATAGAGGTTATCGTATTATTTTTTTAATGAATATGAATAAATAAAAATGAAATCATTTTTTGTTATCGTTGTATTTAAGCGAAATTTGACTTTGGTGTTAAGAAAATAAGCGCTGTTTTATTTTTTAGGGTTTTTGTACATCATAATAAAGTGGTAGTTTCATATTTGGGGTAGCAAGTTTACCTGGGTGTTAAGTGCATGCGATCGATCACAATGCTATGCGCTGGCACCGATAAATTGCTATAGTTTGGTAAATGTTTTTTTTAATCTTCATTAGGTTACCAATTTACCATGTTTATCACAAAAGGGAAATTTTAATAAATGCAATAAAAATGCTAGGAATTAAAAAATACTGTTTACTTAATTATAAGTGTACAAGACATTGAATAAAATCAAGTTTAGAGATTTTTCAGTCTGTTTTATTGTTTTTAGAAAGTAAAACGTCAAATATAAAAAAAAATACGAATTATGTGTGTATAAAGTAGTCTTTACTTAATTTAGAAAACAAAGTACCTAATTAACTACTAATTTCTAAATCACATTATGAAACAGAATAAGAACAGAACAGACATACATGATAATCTACATATTTTTACTATTTTTTATTTAACCGACTTCAAAAAAGGAGTAGGTCCTCAATTCGACTGTATATATACTTATATAGTATATATTTAAATTTATTTATTGAACTTTCCCTAAATTTTGTAAGACAGATGTCAAAAAAAATATTAATTATTTTTAAGGAGATATTTCCTGAACTTTTTCTATTTTTTCTAAAATGTAAAACAAAACAACACTATTTCAACATAAATCATTACAAAAATAACTTTTATCGTAACAATAGCTCACTGTTACCTAAAGCTCGGACCACACTGGCGACTCCGCGACTGCGTCGATGATTGATCGCGCGATTGTCTAACAGCGTCTATCAATCATCCGACTAGTCGCCGGACAGTCGGCCCTCGGTCGCCGATCGGTCGTCAACCGTTGACGTCTTGATGGATTAAAACCCCTTTTAACGGCTGTATTAAAGCGCCATTTTGATAATTTATGGACTTTTTTACAAATGGTGTTGTTTTTGAGATCGCGAGAACTGTCTTGTGATTGATAATTTTTATATTAGTTCTGTTCTTTTTGTATTTGATTGGTGTTTTGGCTGTTTACTTACATAATAAATGAATTTGAATTAATATCATTACGCATTAATTATAAGGCGGGGCCAAAAACTTCGTATAATATACCTATTAGTTTCCCATACTGGTTAGAGCCAGCCATAATGACAATGACCATGGTTTGAAAAGAAAAATGTTCTATGCGTCAGTTGAGTATGTATATACGAGTCCACGGTAACTGCACCTGATGGTTTCGGTATTTTGACCGATTGGAATAAGAATAATATAGTAGAGAGGGCAAGTGTGTTTGCGTGAACAATTTTGTACTGTACTGCTGTGGCCATATCGGTACCTAGGTACCTATATTTTTTTAGATCTGTGATCACAAATAGGCAACTAGTCACAGCATAATAAGCTTAGGTCTTGAAGCTTCATTCGGCACGATTACTTCCGAAATGTTTAAGTTTAGAAGTAATCTGTATTATTACTTTTGCAATACCAGTATGAATTTACACCCTGTTTTCCTATATAAGATCAAAATCGTAGCAATAAATGTATAAACACAGGAGTTATGGCTGACCGGTGGCCAGCCAAAGACATGGTCCCTACCATGTATGTCGGAATCAAGCTGTTGCTTACACAGGGTATAGTTGTTTGGTTTCTACATAGAATTTTCAGGTCTTGAAATAACAGGAAGTTTTCGTCTTGGGAAATAGCGATTTGTCACAAATTTACTGATTATTTAAACCTTCAAGGATTTGATGTAAGATATATCCCACATGGGTATTTGGGATATATCTTACATCAAACCGGGGTCGGTTGACCCCCACAGGTCCTGGGGACCTATTAAAGGTTTCCCCCGTGTCAACAAAAAAAAGCAACTAAGGGACTTCCATTGCTACCAGACCATTCCATTTCCATTGCCTAAAAGACCAGCGTTCACATTGAGGTGCCATATGTGGCTATAATTATTACTGTGTTGTTATTTTCTAACTACTGTGTATGTTCTGTTCATTTTTACAAGTTACATGTCTGTTTTATTGTTACATTAAATATTTTAGTTGTTCTTAACGACGTGCGCAACGACTTACCTATCTCTCGGTTAATCAGTCTCAGCTAGTCTAGTGCTGGAATACAAGGAAGTCTCTTTCGTTTCTCGGGTGGATAACATTGCCAGTACTCTATGTAGAAGCACTGGATTTCCAGTCAAGGACTTCAGTTTATCACACTTGCAGATAGTGGCATAGCAACACTAGATCAACCAGTTCCTCAGGAATGTGCGAGGGAAACATAAAACATCCTGAAATCAGATCTAAAACATCGCGTGACACCCAATTTATTCTAAACCTCGCACTATTTGTCAATTACTCGTCGACCTATCAGATCCTTCGGGCATCTCGCCGCGTGTAAATGTCAACCGTCGTCGGCGCGGACCAATTACAACGCGGCGCACGCGCACGCTGACGGCAACAACGCACCGCCCGATACCATAAAGTTTCGAGCCATTTATAGAAGTGAAATCAGCTCCACTGGGATCAGCAGCCGTTCCAATTAATGCGAGCAGCCCTTGCATCTGATAGCGGACGCGCTATAAATCCGCGCGGTGTGGATTCAGCTTTATGCGGATGGACGGTGCGGTGTGCCGTCGGCTTTAGATTGGTGTCGGTTAGATGGTGCTTTGCGTGGATAACTGAAGGACTCAGTAAGTAGTTAATTTTTTTTTGTTCTAAATATCGAAGTGCGTTAAATAAAATTCGGTCTCAAAACAGTACATCAATATTTTGCTCGTCCAAATTCCCATCAAAAATAGGAAAATAAGAATTTTACTAGTGCCTGAGATCACAATTCCATCATCTGGTCGCGATGTTTCAGACGAGTGAAATGGCGAATTGTTTTAGTTTCTATGTAGGTACAGCAATTCCGATTTCCTACTAGAATTGTCTACAGAAAAGATTTGCAGAAACTGACAGGCCCTGTTCACGATAAGTATAGTAGCAATGTAGTCGACCAGATTTCTATTCAATTCAGTTGTCAATTTAAATTACCGTCAGCTCTGATCCACAAAATGAAAAAGAAGAGTTTCTTTATGAAAACTTTCTTAATCCCTATAATCTGTATTTTTATCTTGTTTGAGTTCCAACCACACTGCTTGCCACCTTGTACAGTGTTTCACAGAACAGCAGAACATTTGAATTACTATCAGGAGTATCAGGTATTGTAGGAGGACTACAGCGCATCAGATAATTTATTGGTCTCACGGCCGCCACCTGCGATTTAATGTATCCCTGAACCGCTACGGGGCATTCATAATTTTCTCCGACCTCGCCTATTGTGCTCTCACTACCGGAGGTACACTCACGACTGCGGCCATCATCCCTGCCTATCGTAATTCCACAGCATCCCATGTAAAGACCTCTAACTTAATATGTGCATCACGAGGAGCGCGTATATGGTGCGCGCACCCCGCCCAGCCTTCTCCGGCCAATCCAATCGCGCATTTTAAATGCCGACCGCCATTGTATGTATATCGAGTGGCAGCCGCGAATAAATTGAGTTCTTGACGCGCGTCACGGCGAGCCGCGACGTCGCGCGATCCGGTAATCCGCCGCGGATTTAAAACCGCTCATCCCCGACACTCCCAAGAATCCCCCACCTAAACCTACAAATCAATCGCGCGCCCGCACTCCATAAATTAACGGGCGAAACAATGACCCTAAATTATTGGGCCGTCTCCTTTATCGGGCGCGTTCGTATTGTTCGTTTTTTTAAACGACTCCTTACACAAATGAGACTCGGGCCGGACTTATTAGGCTTCGGTATATCGCTCGGTGAAGATCGACAGGGTCGATAGCGCGCGGAGACCGCGTGGAGTGACGACGCGTTCGTTTAATTATTGGACTTCCTCGTGCGTCCGGATCGTCGGGCGCTAAGCGGGCCGGAGGACGCGGGCGGGTCGCGGCCGCGCGGGTAACTATGGCCCGTGTTTGGTATTCCATCACGCTGGACGTCGGCGCGTTATTTTTCCCCGCCGCCTAGCCGTTTATGCCCGCATTAACATAAAACAAGCGGGCGAGCGGCGGCCCGCGTCCATATTTCTGCTACCGTCGTGACGTTCGGCCTCGGTATTGTGCGCGCGATACAGATCTCGGGACGCATGCGCACGCTGCCACTGGATATTTAGAAGCTGTCTCTTAAATTCGCGTCCTTACCGACTTAACGAGTCGCATTCTGCGTATACGACATGCGATCGGCTATTGTCCCTTTTTCCTTTTTGGATCGGTTGTAATTTGCCGGGAGAGGTTAATGCGAGCTTCACTAACTGGCGAGTTGACGCTTTCCATTACGGCTGGGGATGGTTTCATAAATATTTTATTGGTTGCGAGGCGGGGCGGTCGGGGATGCTCTCATTACGGCCGCAGCCGCCCGAGATCATTAGTCGGTGATAAAATGTGGTCCCGACGCGTCCGCAGCGGACTCTGTGCATTCTTAACACGTTGCTCGGCGCGATGTCGATGCCTTTTGTTTTAGCGATCGACCCGTTTTATAATTACTTGCTGCGTTTTAGGTTTAATGAACTGGACTCTGAATTTGTCCACTACAGTGCCCTTTAATTGGGAAATACGCAGTTTCCTTAAAGATTTTAATCTCCAAAATACATAGATATAACGAATAAGCCCTCTTTATTAAATCTTAGTTTACTAAACTCAGTTTACTAAACTAAACTCCATGGCTTATATTTCTTTAAATTAAACCTTTAATTAAGGCGCTCATTGCCAGGTGTAACTACTGTTCGGTAAACTATCGTCGGGCAGGGTCAGTCCTTAGATGGGTGACCGTTTAGTGGCATTAAAACTGAGCGTCTCCGTGCTTCGGAGGGCACGTAAAAAGTCAGGTCCCGGTTGTTGTCATTTAAAGAACCATCGCCAAGTCAAGTCAGAGGCCTTCGGGCAGCTTGAACAACTCTGACATAAGATTGGTCACTAACCATAGATTAAAATAGTCATATAGCCGTTCTATTAATTATCTTATCATACATTCGTATTATAATATTACTACGGAACAACCAGACTCAGTTTAAAAAAACACCATCAACAAACTAAATCTACAAAAACTTACCCCTATTCTCTAATATGCCCCTCCCATGGCACCTCTCCGACTTATACCCATAACCATAAACGACTTTAATCTTTTAGCCAGACTCCGACATAGTAGAGTCCGCTATCTATTCAGTGTTAAGCCCTAATCTCGGCTGAATATCACATACATACATACAAGTCGACGCACCGTACGTCTGCGGTCGAGGGTCCTCGCCAGGCGATATGGTAATGAAACCCGATCGGAACATTCTCTGGCAAAGATGACTCTTAATGTGCATCTAAATACTATATAAAGTAGTCGGAGTTGGGGACGTGACATACGGTTATGGGGTCCGGGGAATAAAATAGTTGGCGTGTGAATCTAAGTGTTGAATATCAGTAGTCTATTTGGTTCCAACGATGTTTATTGGGAATTTTAGATTACACGACATTTGATATTTTGACTTACCCATTGTATTTTGTTAATTGAATTATAATTGTGTGAAAGTATTTTTTTTTGCAATAGTTTATGTGTATCAAATAAAGAATAAGTGTTTGAAACCGCAATAAATTGGATTTCTCGATTTGCAATACATTTTCATCGGACTACAAAAATAAGCCTTCTTAGTATTTTAGTCTGATCTATTTTCATCAAAGACTGCGTAGTAAGCAATTCCCTTAGCCATCAATGAAGTGACTCCTCATAGACCTCACTGCACTAGTAACAATGTGACAATTAACTTATGATAGCATTTCCATTACCTATTACTTTACATATTCGTAGTGAAGTCCTGACACAAATTTGAAGTCACCCAAAATCGACTATTACAAACGTACTATTAGATTAATATTTTTTTTTAAATGGAATTATTTATGTTAGCCAGAGTTTGCGACCGTGTGTCGCTCACTCGAGCCGGTCAGTGCATCGCACGGTAGCATTCGCCGGGCACTCGCGTTATGATAATGAGATAGAATCCGAAATTGGACGCTGTGTGACCGCCGACCAAGTATTTCACACATCTCGTTTTATATATACGTATTGCTTTGCGTTAAATAAACGCATATAATTTGATGGCCAGTTTCAATATTCGTTTATGGAGCTGAAGTTACGATGACGTGGATTTCTTAAGAAGTGGGCTGCTGGAGATGGCTACAGGAATCAAGCATTCGGTGTCATGATGTAAAGCTATAGTATTAGGTTAGGTTAGATAAAAAGGTGACTGATGATAAACAAATAATAATGCGAGCCAATACTGGCGTTGTGTCGAGGGCTTACTTAACAATCCGCCGTAAAGCCACACGTATGGCACAAGTCATAAGCTTCACAAAATTATGATACGGAAATGAAAACTCATTTTAAAAAACGTTTAATAATAAAATGTATATTTACTAGAAATGAGCGAAGAAAAAATATTTGAATATAGGAATATAGTTTTTTCTTTAAGTGTATTTTAGATGCCAGTCTCACCAGTCAGTCTCACAGTCAGTCCAAAATAATAGCACTCACCCACCTCTGGCCGTTGAGTGTTGTAACTACTAGGAATAAGGGCAAGAAGACGGGCAGCACTGTCTTTCCAAGACGCCTGCCAAGCGTGGGTATGTTGGCAACCCATGTTGGGTAGGGAGGCCTTAGTTCAGCAGTGGCTGATGATGATGATGATGAGAGTCAAAAAATAAAACTACGAATAAAAACTTTATTTTGTTTTTCTAATGAGAGAGACGAGCAAGAAATTTACCAGATGGTAAGCGACATGTCAGCCCATGCACACAATGTATTGTACTCACCACTCGAAACATTATTAAGTCTTTAGAGTGTAATAATTTCTTCACATGCAGGTACTCCTCCCTCACACTAGAACACAATAATGTTACACACTGCTAGTTTGCGCCAAAAAAATCTGATACAGAGCTGGTGTGCATTCACAAGAACCTACCACCAACTAATAATTAATTCAATTGATAAATGTACATTACTATGAGAAAGCGAAATGAATAGATGATTCATTATCTTTTTGAAAGTCGTCAACCGTAAACCCGCTCGCGCCTGTCGCACCGGCCGCTGCTATCACAAAATCATTTTTCATAATTGCGATCGGACGATCAATCTTGCGTCGTCGACGGAAGCCACTCAACCTCGCCCTGTTCCCCATAGATTTCTATGTATTATTGTTGTTTATTTTTTGACTGATAGCCCACCGGTTCGGCCACCTGACCTACTTGGTTTTATCGCTACAGCCACACGCGATTACGTGTTAAATTAAAACACGTTTGTTGCCGATGATGAATACTTTTGGCACACGATAAATGTTGCGTGCGTGTCGATCAGTGGGCTCGATATACTTGAAGATAGTGCTGTTTGCATTTTCGAGTAACTAGTCCTAATAATTGAAATAGTGTTGAACCTTCGATTTTTGAGTGTATTTATATTAAACGTACCTACTTAACCCGAAATGAGGTTACAGTGTAATAAAAAAAAGTATGTTAAGTGTGTAATTATGATCAATAATATTTTTTTATTGTTTAACATTCTTATTTTCGGCATCTTCTTTTATTTTATTCAATCCAATATTTAACAATGTTATTTCGTAACTAGTAATAAAAGTATTAGTAGTA
This sequence comes from Furcula furcula, assembly GCA_911728495.1. Lineage (NCBI taxonomy): Eukaryota > Metazoa > Arthropoda > Insecta > Lepidoptera > Notodontidae > Furcula > Furcula furcula. The sequence goes on along the minus strand of OU452247.1, from coordinate 27,952,788 downwards.
CAATAAAGAAGGGTCAACTACATTAATCCATTAGAAACAGAGCCTGGACTAAAATTTCCAATAAGACTAACATATACACACAGCGGTCATAAATCTAAAAGTCAAAGGGATATAAATATCTCAAGTCCCAGTAAAGCCTTCGGATTCCATCCAAAGAAAATATCGCACCCGAATTCCGACGGTTGACGGGGCCAAATGGAAAAAAGCGAGAAAAGCCCGCATGCCGAAGCCCCGCCCACGTGCGCGGGCGCAAGCGGAGCGACAGGTGAATGCAACGCGGGCGCAGCTGCCACGTCGGACTCACTGATACGCTACTCCCTTTTTCGTGCCTGAAATATATTTAATAACATAATGATATACAATGTAGGATGACTTGTGACAAGCAGGGCGATTTCTGTTACAAAACTGTTATTGTAACTACAAGTTGACTTTATATTTCCCGTTTTTACTATTGAAATTTTTGCGTAAATGACAGTTTAGCTTTTTGTGGTGAAAGGTGCCTGTCGAGCTATTGGTTCTGATGTTTTCCAATTCGCACAATGCATGAGTGCCTATTGCGATTTAAGTGGGTCAATGACCGGTCGTTTCGCTGTCGTAAAATTATATTATCAGATTATTTCTTGCGATTTGTATTGATTTTAGTAAGTCACATACTCATACTGAAGACGTTCAATGGTGGCTATGTTTGTCAAAGAAAATAAAATATTTTTTAATGAATTTAAGATCGCGCGCGACCCGCTTTGCTCAAGTAGCAAGCTAATTTCGTACGACAACCAATCTTTCAACAATGTTGTAATATATTTATTTGAAAACCTATGTTACTTAGTTATATTTTATGAGTAATATAGATTGTTACATATCCTTACGTTATATATATTTATAGCTTGTTCTTTGAACAAATATGTATGTATTATGTAAAACTAGTACCTGTCGCTTAAATAGGTATTTTTTTTATTTTCTTTATGTTTTAACGCTGTCATATTGTAAGTCACATTTTATATGCAATAACATATATCTAATAACATTTATGTTAAAAATATACGGGGTGTAAAGGACATCGTACCGAAACCCGATACCAGGGTACACGATTCTGAACATTCTTATGTTGAAATTTTTCATCGGCTTTTTCATGAATTTCCAAAAAATGCCGCTGTTTTAATAAAATTAAGATAGCATAAATATATTATATATATTGGTATAATAATAAAGCCTAATTTCAATTTAAAAACAATAAATTACTTATTTGTGCAAAATTAGCAATTATCAGCAGCCGAAAAGTACCACTGCTGAACAAAGGTCTCTCCCTTAGAAGGGAGGGGTTGCCATAATCTTCACGTTTGGCAGGCGGCTTGATTGAAATTAGCAATGTAATTTGAAAAATTAATATTATACCGCACGTATTCATTACATGCTCAAAATTAACAAGTTAGTCATTTGTCATTTTCCATTTAATTGGTTTCTGTAATGTTGTAACGGACAATATGAGAAATCTTATAAAAAAGTTTTCGGTACGTAGTCCCTTACACCCTATATTATGATATTCCCACATTACTAGACGTAATTTCACATTCACCAAATTAGTAATATTCCATAAAGTTCAATATGAACCTACACATGCACTTGGCTATCCTTGAAAACGTACAACTAATTACAAACGTAACTCAACTGGCGTCACGAACTACAAAAAAGCAACAAATCGCGATATATCAAGTTACACTTATCTACATACGAATATGGGTAAGTGCACTAAGAGAAAGACATAAAACAATGAACAATGGGAGCATAAATCAGTATAATTAGTTTTGCTTGAACGGAGAGGAATCATTGGTCAAACGCATCGCAGTCCCCGCCCCCTGCCGGTGCGGTCGGCGCGGACGACGTTAGACTGGCCGGTTCATTTGGATCAAATGTAACGTCAGCAATGAAAGTACCGTACTTATCTATTGCAAAAAACTGTCTTATTGAAAGCTAGAGATGAATAGGTTACGTGGATATTTCACACCGAAGCGCTCATAGCCAGTGACAATAACGGTGAACGATCTGTTGGTTAAGCAGTCTAGGTCAGTGTTTAGATGGGTGACCGTTTAGCGGCATTTGAACTGACCGTCTCCGTGCTTCGGAGGGTATGTAAAAAGCCGGTTGTTGACATATAGACTGAATCATTAGGCTGTCAATTGTCAAAAAAGACAGTTGATGTTGTTCTGGTTCTGATACTTCATTATACCGACACACGCGCATTTACACATTCACACACATCGTGCCACACATACACGCACACATACACACACTCAGACAATCTCAAACGCAAATTATGTTCAGTTCAGCCACCAGTCTCTTCAGTACAAAGAAAAAAATGACCTAACGTTTACTTAATATCAACCGTTTAATTAACTCATATTGTAACCGTTGTATTGTGGAGTAAATAAAAATACTTTACTACTTAATAATAATATATAATATAATATTCTGGGACAATCCATACACGGTCATCTGATCCCAAACTAGGCAGAGCCTGTACTATGGCAACCAGACAAGTGATACTAATGCTTATATACTTTTTTTTTGTAAATACATACTTATATAGATAAAACACCCAGACACTTGGTGGGAATCGAACCCACGACCTATTGGTCAGAGGCCAGGGTGTCTAACCACTAGACCAACAGGCACTTCTACTAATAAGTTTAAATTTTAAACAGCAGTTTGCTGAGTCAGCTATGGCCGCTGTAATAATTTTAAACATCGAACATAAAACCGTTTGGTTTTATCACAAACTGTGAGTTTTGTATAAATCAGAAACAATATTGTTAGAACATCATTGGTAACGATTGCTTTCTGTGCCAACAGTCCACATTATGTTGGCATCTGTTCTTGTGCTCAAACAACACGAAGGCCAATCAGACGCACGGTACAGCTTGTATCAAGCTGTTACCTCGTAGTTACAGCTTGCTATCGCCGCTTACTAACTTATCATCACGCCAAATACATAACGGGGTGGGCAGAGAGAGAGCCGAGTACCAAATGTGTCTGTCATGCATGCTGAGACTGGCTTGCCTTATGGAGAATTCGGTCTCTCGATGTCTTTGTCCATCTTTTCTAGTACCTACTCTTGGTGTGAAAATATGGTTTTATCATTGAAGCTACTGTCCAGGTAGGTGGTACCTATGAGATATTCTGTCGCAAAGCAGCAAAATATACTCGTATGTAAACATTGCTGTACTGTATTTGAAAATATTAATGGGCTCAGAAGACTTAACGATCTTAGGCATTTTTGGTGAAAATATGTTCTGACGTTTATGATTCCATTTTCCTTTGATTTTTTTATCCTTTGATCAAATATAAATTAATGTAGCCCCCCGCGGCCGTCTTGCACAAAATATATACCTCATATTAGCAAGCAGATTATTTATAGAAGATTAACTAAAACAGTTAGCAGTGGCGTGCACAGAGGGTAGGCAAAAAAATGTATGCTGCTTGTTTAACCTATTTTAAGTATGCTAGTATACCATTTCAAATATCCATAAGCAAGCAAATACTATACTAGACATATTAATTTGCATTTCAAAACATTAATAAGTTTTATTCAGCGGCTCCATATTGACAAAAAATACTTTGCCTACCCTAGGATTTCTCTGAGCAATCTTAATTTGAAAAAATCTTAATTTGACATGAATTAACGTAATTTTTTTAAATGTAAATGGATATGTTGGTAATATTGATTAATTTAAGGATATTTGTGATTGAACACAAACAAATATCTTAAGGCAAAAACAACTAGCAGATATTTTTGCCTGCTTTCTGTGCACGGCACTGCTACATAGCATTGTTATCTATGTTAATTAACAGCCAAATCTCATTACAAATAAATCCTACCTTTTGTTTTATAAACCAATAAAAAACATCCAAATACCGTTATTTTTATTATATATCTTTTATATAAATTTAAATCCAGATTTACATAAGAATGTTAGCTTTCTAATACATATTATGATAATTAACACTTAATTATGATAATATGACGTAGAGGTCTTTTAATGAGTGTCGCAGGTTAAGTCTATACATTTTTGTGAATCGTTAAACTCAAATAACAGACAAGAGAGTTTCATTCTAGTTTATTCGTTCCGATATCGGATCGACGTCTTATACCTACTGTTATCGGATCGGATAATATGAAAACGCACCAGTCCAGCTAGTAATTAGGTCAAAAATTTGGTAGATGTTTATCCCACATTTGACCGCCCATCGTCCCTTTCATGGTATGGTTAAAAATTAAAAATATTCATATTGCATTTACGATTTTCTAACGAAGACTGATATTGACAAAAGGTTTTATTATCTAGGTGTTCTACAATAAGTATATAGGTACGTCAGAGGTCAGGCTGGCTGGTTAGTTGGCACTGGATGCACATATACAAAACGTATTTTTGTACTACATCAAAATCACCATTAGAATCCCTTCATTCTTTGATCAAATAATGGATGCTTAGTTGTTAGTTCGAGATTTTATAAACTGTTTTGCATTATTAAAATGGTAGATTAGTCGACTACTGAATAATCTACGCTGTTTTCATTCCAAATTTAAATATTCAAAATTAATCTTTATTGCTACCGAAATGATCTTCGATCTGTCTATAGCGAAATTAGTGAATGCACTCTGTTATTCTTGAAAATCAATATAAGTTTTTGTGTTTAATAAAAAAAAATGTGTAATAAAATTTATTTTTACTGTTTTATTTATTATCATAATAAAAAACACACAAAACATATATATATATATATATAGCAACACTTAAGCCTCTTGTGCTTGTGAGTGTTGCTTCACAACATTCATTTCTTTTTTAATGGACTTAGCTTTCATCATTAGAGGAGTTACTTCTTGGTTACTTCAAAATTCTATTAGTTTATGGTATGCGGTTGTTTTAACACAACAATTTTAATCAAATCTGATACCATTATAAAATTTCTAACGTTAGTTCTAACCATTGAGTCGTGTTACGAAATGAGTCCCATTTTTGTGGGATTAACATTTTAATTATTAGAAACTAATATGAGGGCCCTAATTAATATATAATTTAAATATGTTAAGAGTGAAAGTTTGTTTGGATAATTATATCCATTGTTGAGAAATTGTCCGAGGTTTTAGCTCTGAATGGTACAATCCCGATTTGATATTTTAACACGTTTTTTTTTTTTAAACTAGCAGCGTTCTTAAAGTAGCGGTTACATTCGTTAGCACTTTTGACAGCGATAGTGGTTGAAAACAACTGTAGATTGGGTAACACAACTGATTGACCTACATTATATAGGTGTACCAGGCTACAGTTGGTTCCTACATTATTGTGGTTATTACAGTAAATAGTGATAATAATCATACTTTTGGAGTAGGTAATAACTTTTCTAGTGCACATTATGCCATCAAAAATTCCATAGTACAGTAGCTCTGCCTACTACTCGGTACAAAAATAATATTCATCGTACGACTAATATTTTCAATTTTACGATTTGATGAGCACTCAATTTTATATTGTTCTTGACATAAAACTGGGTTTTGTTTAGTTTTTATTTAAATATAAATGTGTATCACATAAGTGCTATAATATTGTTTTGAACTAATTTATTCACAAAAAAAAAAACAATACAAAACACTTTAGATGATAGTTTTATTACAGTAGCGACCTGTTTATCGGTGACGATTACAATAAATTTGAATAAAAATAGAAAAAGTAAAATTTTAATTTAAAACATTTTGTTTTTAATTCAATTATATATTTTACTTATTTGACTTTTCCTATTAAAGAGTAGAAAACCGCTGTGGCACTATGGAATGCTTTATATATTAAAAAACTAACATAAAATATAGTCTAAAATATATCATAATTATATAAAATATTTCAGTGCCTGGCGATTATTCGCGGTTTTATCACAATATTGATGAAAATGCTATCCAAATAAGTAATGTCTTAATTTAAAGCTGCCTTTACACATCAAATTGATTAATTGGATGCAATCAAGAAACAACCTCTTAGAATTTAAATTTTAAAAATATATTAACTTTTGACGCTACTTTAGCAACTCTTTCGTGTTTTACTCAAATTTTTAGATATGTATAATACAAACACCTTTTCTGATTTGTTCTTGCGGTTCTTTCATTAAAAGTTCATGTAGTGAGAGGGAAATATTAAATTATTCAAATGTATTGTCTTTAAGTAAAAAAAGACTACAAATAGCAAATAAATAAAAATATAAATCTATTAATTACTAAATACATATACATGTATTAAGAAAATCTTATCAACCCTAAAGTGCCTCTGACCGAAAAAGTACCATAAAAACACACTCTCGGTCTCACCGATCCCATCTGTTAGCAAACATTAGTACAAATGGACCGGAGTCTCGTGGCTAATGAAAATGATGTCTGGACATCTCGGCGTTGACAAATACGGATCGCACCGGCCCGCACCGTGTCCAGTGCGGGATTTTTCACGCACACCCGGGGCTAATCCAGCCTTCGGGGTCAGTTGGACCGATAGATTTGTCCCAATGTTTGTTTCGAGACGAACATTTTTTAGGGTTAGCTGACTCATGAAGTGAAGATTGATGAGTACCTGTTGACGTATGATGATTCGAAAAAAAGTTCTGCTTCAATGGAACTTTTTTTCGAGTCGTCATCATAGTAATGCTATACACAATAAGAAAACTTAGATACTGATTAGCTACTAAGGTTAGGTAATTTTTTGTTCTTGTAGGATAAACCTTCAATATGTCCCCGGGATCCAGTAAGAAGTCAACCGGGGTATGTGGAATTCTTACCCACTAAAGCCCCCGTGGCTTTCCTATGTGCCTTGCCTTTGAGCCTTCCGCCGGGGGAAGCACTGTAGTCCCCAGGGTACTTTCACGGTGGTCACGGGGATGGGGGTAGCAGCCCCATCGTCGTTCTTCTCGGAGTCGCTGCCGTACTTGATGGACGTCTACGGCCCACACCCGAACCAGCGACTCTAAAAAGGTTAAGTTCCTAACCTTACCTTATATGTATTTCTTGCATATTAGCATGATAATATGAGGTAAGCGCTGTTAGAAGTACAAAAAAATAACTTGTCACTTAAATGATGATTAAGAAATCCTAATATCTATTCTCAACAATTTGGTTTTAAATTATATAAATAGAACATAAATTAAAAATACTCAAATATTGTCAAACATATAAAATTCATACAACCGCCTCCGATAGAGATAAATTAGGTACCTACATTAATTAATTTCCACAAACATAAAACATTAAAACGGTCATTTGTATCGACCAAATCAGCAACCATTTTCCTAATTAAAACGTCAGATTTGAAGTAAGCGGCTTGTCAATAATAAAATCATAATATAAGTATATTTTTTATTTCACACTAACACTATTCAAAAATTGGCATCCATCGCTTCAACCCGTGATATTTAAATGTCACGAAAAAAAACGATCACCTTCACATTTAGAGGGTTAAGAGGTACGGAGATTTATCTAAGCAAACAAACAAATGATCGGTCGTGACACATGACGCGATTAATTTGATCATTTGCATAATTATGTCATTAAAGGAGTTTTAGATCATATATTGTGATCATAATTTAAGATACATAACGTCATTAAAGACCCTATACTTAAGCGCTGGGCAACAGACCAAAGTTAAACCACTAAACCTATTCATAGTGAGAATACAAAAACATACTCATATAATTATGTATATGCATACAGATTAAAATGATAAAGTATTTTCCGAAATTGATTCAATACCACGTTACTGCTGGCCTTTTAGAGAAGCTCAGAGTCACACGACGAGCTATGGGGGCTATAGGCGACAAAATCCGGAATATGTATGTAGAGATTAACCGAAGAACTAAAGTCATCGACATAGCTCTCAGAATCTGTAATTTGAAGTGGCAATGGTCTTGTATCGCTCGAAGAATCGATAACCGGGAAGAAAGCGACCACAAACTAGAAGACGCAGAGTAGGCTGGCCTCCCATGTTTGGTGATGTGATGTGACTCAATACGAGAATCGAAACCATTATCATCATATGACTGACGACAGTATAAGCAATCAACGAATATTTTTCTAACACCGCTGTGGAAAAACAGCAGTAGGGTAAGGTGGTGCAAGAGCGCGCAGTGTACAAGAGTGCGCAGAACCAATAACTAATCATATAAAAACGTTACGCGTGTAGCTTTAGTTGACAATCATTCAATAACATGCAGTGTGTACCGGTAAAAAATATTTTCGTTTTCAATTCACGTATTGCAGATTTATTGAAGAAAAAGTGATTTTGCCCCTCTTGATGTAATTTTCGTCGATATTCCAAAGAGGATTTAAACAAAGATTGAAGAGGTAATCTTTTGTTATTTGTGTTTATATGTTAGGTTATTATCTAATTTCTTGTCACTGGCGTAGTTTCCTCATTGATTTGTATAGATAGCTGTGGTATTAATTTAAAAGTGTTTAGACTGAGTAGTGCAAGAGTGCGCAATGTCGATATGTGCAAGAGTGCGTGCGCACTCTTGTCCAATATTTTTTCATAAATAAGTTACCATAATTTTTTTAAGGTTAAAGTTAGTATAGTTTTTTAGTTCTTTATTTTTTTATCCTGTCAGAATATCAAGGAGACCGAGAAAGACGAAAAGAAAAAATTGTCAAACCGAAAGTAATGTAAGAAGTTCAAAAGCTTATAGGACAGGGAAGGGAAAGTAGCAGCCCAACTAGGTATGTCTGAGTCTACGTTAAGAAAAAGATTGTAAAAAGAAACCATCTCCCAGTCCTTAGGTACACATACACCAAGGAAATAGAACTAGAGCTTCTTCAATAAATTTAAAATCTTGAAAACACTTTTTGGAATATCTGCTAAAAATTTAAGGCGTTTGGCTTATGATTTACCTGAAAAAAATTTTCAGGCACACAAAATATTTGATATGGAGGAATCGAAATTTTCTCTAGTTCCCAAGAAACCACCAAAAGTTTCATCCACTAAGTGAAAATGATGAGTGCGATCAATGACTTTTTGCGCACTCTTGCACACCTGGCTGCGCACTCTTGGCCACACATACTGTGCAAGATTGCGCATTCAGGAGGTTGATTATAAGTTCTATAGTTTCTAAATTACTGGACTTATATTAATTAATACCTTGTTTTTTAGTAGATGAACAACTATAGTTAATAAAGACATTAAAAAAATATCTTTAAAATGTATTTTATTGGTTTTACAGCCTAAAATATCGAAACCGCGCACTCCTGCACCACCTTACCCTATGTAAACCGATGTGAAAGGTAGCGTCTTTTGTCTGCTGGAGAAATTACTAACAGCAACAGCCAAAAGTTACATTAAAAATTATTTATATATGGGTAAGTGCCTCGCTTAACATTAGTAGAATGTCTAACTCATCTTCTCATTAAGTTTTTTAGGGTTTCATACCTAAAAAGTAAAAAAGAAACCCTTATGGCCTGACTTCGTCTGTCTGTCACACCTATTATATTTGAACCACTGGTGCTATGGATTTGAAACTTAGAAAAGTTTTAGATCTAATTTACCAAACCTTATTGACAATGAAAAAAAAAATATTTTTCTTTTATTTTGTTTTGGGGGTTGAAACGGGGTGTCAAAATTTCAAAGCGAGACTACTATATCAAGTGGGGTATCATATGAACGGGCTTCATTTGCACATTTCAAAACCGGTTTTTATTTTGCTCTATGTCACGTAGTTTTTGGCTCATCATCAAAAATGTCAAAAAAAACCATTCCCCCTCCTTATCTCCGAAGTTTGTGGAGGGAAAAATCTGAAATAATTACAGGTAATACATGTCTAAATGAAATAAAATCATCTTTCTAAGTAGTACAATTTTTTAGTAATCCTAAAAAAACCTCGACAAACAAACTTAGTTTTGCGGTTTGTTTTTTTTTCTATCTGAGGTGTTACATTAATAGTATAATTACTTGAATACGTCCAAAGATGGTATGGAACCCTCGGTGCGCGAGTACGACTCGCACTTGATCGGTATTTTTTTTAAGCATAGTGTTACCATAATTCCATAAATAATACGGTTCATCTGACGGTTTCCGTACGCGTCTGCCTATGACTTGACAAATGTGAATAGAACTTTATTCGACTGTGTCATTTTGATTGTTTTAATGAACCATTAGATTTATCATCATCATTAATAGGACAGCGAAAGTGTTAAACCCGTGGCCCGTAAAAATAATTTCATCATCAGTTGTAAGAGTTTCTACTGCTGAAACAATAGATTTTTGAGCGGCCAGTATTCTTCATATAGCAATATAATTATATTGCTGAAGGGTTTCTTGACAAGAGATGTGACAGAAATTCTGTTCAGCCGTTTATTATGACTTAATTTTCATGTCAGGTTGTTCTTTTGTTTTATTTATAATACTGTTTATTTTACAACTTTGCTAATAAATTTACGTTACTATAATGATTTGTTTATAGGCTGTTAAACTCGATTTTGGCCCAAGAACTACACGAGTATGACATACTTAGTTGGACAACTAGGTAACAAATTGCTGTACCTACTTACCATCATTAAAATTGTTTGTCAAAATGTATGTATTTAATGTATAACTTACCTCTTTTGTTTGAATGTCGAATGAAAGGTTAGTAAAACAGCTGTGCTGTTCAAATAATACATTGAATAACGAATTAGGGTAAATTTAAAGATACACAGTTATGTATAACATATCGATGTGTATACATATGTTGTGTTGTTGTGTGGTAGTGAACCTAACCTAATGTTCCTCACATAAGTATCAAATTCGTTTCCTACTTTAATGTTTTCATAAATAAATTGTGTATTTTCATCTAATAACAACATCATTATTGGTATAATAATAAAGTCTAATTTCAATTTAAGATTCAAGATTCAGATTCAGATTCAAATTTTTTATTTCAAATAGGCTTAACGCTAGCACTTTTGAACGGTCAATTTTTTAAAAGCTACCACCGGATCACAACGCGGCCCCAACTGAGAAGATCCGGCAAGAAACTCAGCGGGCCTGTCATTTCTTCACATTTTTTTTTAAAACAAAGTTTGTCTTTTTACAATTAAATCAGCACCAGCGACAGTGTGTCCTGCCGTTCAAAATATCAAATAAAAATAAGAAATACGACGAAAATACAACAAACTAAAAACTAAAATGCCAAAGGGATAGTAGTCGGACCAGTCCCCCCAAGCAGCACCCGCGCACGAGTTGACTCGAGCAGCAGCCATCACTCCCCTCAACCATATTGGAGGGAAGGAGGTGACCCGCCACACGGCAAAGACTTTTCGATGGCGAGCATGACCGATCCAAAACCACAGTGGCTCACGTTTAACATTTACCTTCTGCTGTTAAGCAGTGCCTCGTCAGGCAAGACACAAAGCACTTTAACATATTAAATTTTATCACAAGTCGTCTAGGTTAGATACACACCAAGAATAATTTACAAGCTCAAGTGAATTGCCTTCAGAACGTAAATAAAGCAACAATCAATTTTGCTGCTAGACTATAAAAGAAAATAATAAAATAAAAAAAGGACAAAAGGACAGCGGCCGGACCAGTCCCCCCAAGCAGCACCCGCGCAAGAGTTGACTTGAGTTGACTTTAAAAACAATAAATTACGTATTTGCGCAAAATTAGCGATCATCAGCAGCCGAAAAGTCCACTGCTGAACAAAGGTCTCTCCTTTAGAAGGGAGGGGTTGCCATAAGCTCCACGTTTGGCAGGTGGCTAGATTGAAATTAGCAATGAAATTCAAAAAAGAAATATTATTCCGCACGTATTCATTACATGCTCCAAAATTAACAAGTTAGTCATTTGTCATTTTCCATATAAATGGTTTCTGTAATGTTGTAACGGACAATATGAGAAATCTTATAAAAAAGTTTTCGGTACGTAGTCCCTTATACCCTGTATAATTTTTTTTGTAAATAGTTAGTACATACATACCTACATATATAGATATTTTTTTTTTAAATTGAACTGGCTTCAATAACACTAATAAGCATAAAATAATTTCAATGAATAATATAATTGAAGTAGGTGTTAGCGTACTTACTGTGTATATTTAGCACCAGGTAAATTTATCTATGTAAATTATGATCACATTATTGTCTACATAGTTTTTTACGTTATTCATGTTTCTTCAGAAACAACAGATCTGGTCCGAGATACATAAAATATAATAAAAAATACAGACCTAAAATCACACAATTTTTTTTCCCATGTCAAAACCCGTTGTATCGGGATTACCTATTAAATGTGATTTATATACATATTTGTTAACTATCAATGATTTATCTATCAATAAAAACTGAGTCACGATGTTCCCAGTCAGACTTGCTTGTTTTAATCCGTAGAATACCAGTTAATAAATTATTTTAATTTTTTAACAAATGTATTAAGGTTTCCTGTATGAAGGATTGGTAGTGGATATTAAAAGTTATTAATCTCTTTCCATAGACAGAGATCAATGGACTAATCCACACTACATATTATTATACATAGCTCTCTTTTATTCTAAAGCAGAGGTTCTCAACCTTTTTTATATAAATCCATGCTCATCATTTACTTTCTTTATCATTGGTAAGTATTTTTTTACTAAGTATAAGCCAGTGGTTGACTGCAGTCCCACCTGATGGAAAGTGGCGACGTAATCGGGGAAAGCACACTAAAGTAGGGCCAATTTAATAGATCACATTTGACACTTCATCAAAATTTAACAACGTAACCTTGTAACGGCGGGCATATTTTTTTGACATATACTTTGACTTTTAGATAATCAACACTCAGACACAAGACAAACATAGTATTTCAAATCAAACCCATACTTTCTGATAGCAGCCAGGGAAACTAAACTCTACTGTGTAGAGTTAGTGTACAGTTTACAGTGTAGACTGTACACCGTACCGATGTGGCAGCCGCGGGAGTTTTAGTGGGTAAGAATCCCACTTACCCCGGACACCCCACAGGGTCCTGAGGACCTTTTTAAGGTTTTCCTCGACTCATTTTTTTGGGACTAATCCCACTACTTATTCCCACCACTGTTACTCTTGTAAGCCAGGGTCTACAGAGGTCACCACTGAAGACACATAGGTTTGACTCTCGGCGAGTCCCAGGGAACGCTAAATCGTCTTAGACTCCGAAACTTAATTAAAAAGGGTCTAAAGTGGTCACCACTGAAGACACCGAGGTTTGACCCTCGGCAAGTCCCAGGAGAATGCTAAAATATTTTGGAACCCGCAACAAATTAAATTAAAAAGGTAGTATGGAGGAGTTGGAAAGACATAAAATTCCACTACTCTTTTTCGCAAAGCATTCCCCAGAGTCAGCAAAATAGGAAATGGGGATGATTACTGGGTAAAAAAAAAACTAATTAGTCCGTCAGTTAAATTATCAAAAAATATAAAACACGTATTTTTTTTATTTACCAAATCAATAGAAAATGCCAAAGATATAGAGCGTCAAAGTTCGGGAGTGGGAGCTCGCGATGTCATGCCTCAGTAAAAATTGTATACAGGCGTGACGTCACGCGGAATTTCAACGCGCAATATCTTCGTCATTTTTTGTTTAATTGACAAAAGAAAAAATACGTGACCAATATTTATTGACAATCTAAATGACGGACTAAATATATTTTTTTAGTCATATAGCCTATTCACTAACTAGCTCGGTCTGTGCAGACCAGACCAGACCGGTCCAGTAATACAAGGTGCTGCCCTCCAAAACTTCACACCGGCCTCCATATAATTATACAACCCGTAAATATCGATCAACGTCAACGCGAAGTTAAATTAATACCTTCATGAATCGAGTGTCGCCGCGTATCAATCAACAGATGGCGTTGATTGATTGGTCTCGGGGACCAAACGAACAGAATCTAGTATCGATCACGCCAACCAAGAATATTGTCGCGTGGGCGGACGAATGACAAAAAAATATTTCGGTTTTATTGTAATAAATCAACTACTTTGGTGGTCTGACTGTCTGGCAAACAGTAAAAATATCATAACAGCCTTTAGAACAATAATAAAGTCACTAAAAGTCACTGAATTAACAAGTTACCACCGCATTGTCGCACATATTACCTACATATTATATTCGGCCGATCACCCGTCACCCAAACTGTAGCATTCAAAAACTTTTTTTTTTAATTTTAGGCATTTGTTATGAAACTGATTTCTTTATGCATTGAGGGTCTTTCGACTATGTGATGTTACCATATTGATAGTCTATTTCGTCATAAGCCGTGTTCAAAGATAACATAATTATGTTCTTCAAACTCAAAACTTAACTTCTATTGTATAGATTGAAATGATTATGCGATTTTACAATCGTATTCAGTAAAATAATTATTTTATTCGATGTAACCCAAAGTGCGATGTAACCAAAACCCAATGTATTATTATTATCATTAAAACCCAAAGTGCGACTCAAAATTTCACATGCTTATTAACAAACCGCTTTGATATACCTGCAGCTAAATTTTATTTGTATGTTTGAAGAGTTGAAAATAGAATATTGGGAATCGATTTTGGTATCGATTCGCGTTTGTAGTAAATATTAGTAGTATTCAACCCTAAATTACGCATGGTCTTGAAACTCGTGGCGCGTGGAGTGACAGCTACAAATTGTTACTTGTTGCGCTAAGCGACACATTCCAAATGTTTAGATACTGCGCTCACTCGTGCGAATGTATGTTGTTATCATATATGTTTATTAATGGATTGCATTTGTGAGGAAAAATATGATTTGTGGAGCTTTCAGAGCATTTATAAACTTGGGACTTTTCGCACAGTTCACGGCGGAATGAAAAATGGATATAAACTTATACACACGATATCGTGTGCCGCTTAAAAACGAGAGGCTTATATCGAAGACATTTTAAAGAATATTTATAGCAGATTGTTCAAAATTATTGTACTAAATAGATGTTTTTTTTTTTTTACAAATCCGTTAGTTGTTTCATTTACAATTTTAACATTTGAAATTGACTATTTTCTCTTACAAAACATGAATGTATGCTATGAAGAAGTGCAATTTTCCTGGAATTGAAATTTAAAAAGTGAAATATCTTATTTAAATAGTTCATTGACAATTCTCGTAAAAAAAAATAATAGATAATAAAACTCCAGCTGCAGTTACCCACGCATGTTAACTACACAACAACACAAGAAGGCTTCTATATAACATTCTAAACGTCACTAGAACAAGCTCTTCACGAACGTTGCTCCACACGCGATGCGACTTGTTGCACAGTGGCGTCACATCACTCAACGACGCGTTGATGATGACGCGAGCAGTGCGCGGGACGATCGCGTTGTGCATTAGCATTTGAAGGGTTAGATAATTTGTTAACTTTTTGTACCGAGGGTGTGCGTGTAATATCTATGTAATTATTTGCTTTGGCAAATAAATTAACTTTTTAAAAAAACCTATAGGTACTATTTTTTTATGACGAGGTTCTGTGTTCGATTGCCAGGTTGAGCAGTTTTTTTTTGTGTTTTCCTGTCAGAAAGCTCACAATAACCATATAAGTATAGGCCCTGTAATGTTGGACTGAAAATAGAGCAAATGTAGTTTGGGCAAACGGCGACATTACAAACTGTGAATACCTATAGATAATGATGCGGATACTCATTGATTAGAGAATCAACCCCAAGAAGAGCTAGACCACGGAGCCGACAAGGAGTATCTTCAGCTATCGTGGTATTATCCCGAGTTCTTCCCTTGCCTGCAATTTCCCTAGTAGGTACCATGGCGTATCTGACGACTGCCACCCGGTGGCCGTTATCGCGGACATACGCGCCGCGGACAACCCAGTATCTGACATTTTACGAGCCGAGCGTAGCCGACGCACGGTCAATTACCGTAGCCAGATACCGCGTGCTTATTGTGTGCAGTTACAAAATATTTACTTATTTTTACTTGACAAAAGCTGACACTTGACCTTAACCTCACCTGATAGTAGCCGGTGTTGTCGCATATTAATTAATATTGCACAATAGCCTAATCCGATGACGGAAGACCGTCACGACCGGGGAGATGTCAGGCCCAGGACTGAAAATTTAAATGCCTAGCCGACACATGGATCGTCTTACTTTACAGACAATCAGGTGATCGGCCTGCATTGTCCTAATCATTAATGAACAACTACACAAAATTGTGGCGTCCTGCGAGATTTGAACCCGCGACCCCAGTTTGCAAAGCAAGTGATTTTCCACTGTGTGTGTAATATAAAGTATGTATAATAGGTGGTAGGTTCCTTGTGCAACGGGCCAGCCAGGTAGATACCACCACAGTGTCAGATATTCTGCCGCCAAGCAGCAGTGTGTAAACATTGCTGTGTTTCGGCGTGAAAGGCACTGTGCCTGTTGAAATTACTTGACACAGAGACTAATGTCTCTGGTGACGGGCGGCAGTGCAATGCAGCTGTCTATAGGCAGGCGTGTCGCTTTCCATCAGGAGAACGTCCTGCTAGTCTTGTCAATGGATTGTATAAAAAAAAATTAAGTGCAAAGACAAAAAATACCACATGCAAAACAGACATCAAAAGAAAACAAAAAAGAAAAACTAAGTCGATTCTCGATCGATCGATTCAAACCGGTCGATTATAATTGGAGCACTTAATAAACACGAGATATCCCGTCGAAGGACAAATTCGACAACCATCGCGACCGCCCAATTAGGTGCTTGGCAGAATTTATAGTCGATCTCGAGTGACTGCGTGAGTCCAGACGATTTATCTCGCTTTTACCACGCACGAAACACTCTTGACAGTTCGAAATATTTTAATTCAGGTACAATCCCTTAAATCTATACCTTGTATTTCTTTACAAGATAAGGTTGGGCTCAATATTTCATATTTAAAAACTGTCTTTGGCTGGCCACGGTCGGTCATCACGCCAAAAAACTAATAATATTTACACACTCACTACCTTGTTTTAGCAAATTTCTAACAATAATTGTCTAGCGATGCAGACTAGAGGGACCTGCTTGGCGCATATCTTTTTCGTACCTACGTTCTGCCCATGGCATTTTCTAGTTCTAGTGCACAAGTACTTGCGCAGGCATAGATACACTCTCTCTCTTTCTTTTACACTCTCACAATCAGATGAGACGTAAGACCAATACGACTGAGGAAAGGTCAAGCGCAGGACTGACTTTTTACATGTCCGTCCTGGACAATCCTGCTGGCGTGCGTAGTCCTAGCCAGTAAAAAACAAATACACAAAGTGATTTCTCCCCGTGGGATTGAAACCCGCTACCTGCAGTTTGCAATGCAATCATTCTCCCACTGCACCACGGAGGCTATAGTGAGTATACAACGTGTGTGTCACAGTGTTTGAACTTGCGTTATCAGACCAATAATCGTTCAATTTTATCACGTGATCAATCATGGGCAGATGGCTGGTAATCCGAGTGTTGATAAGCGCGTTTCGCAATAAAGCAGGAGTCGAGTACACCCAGTACTTACTGATAAAGCTGCTTTATTTACATAACACTTTTTGCTTGTTATTTGTGTTGTATTGCAATATTTCGCTGAAGATACTGAAGGGACAAATTTAATATAAAACGGAGAGCTACAAGCAAATACATTGAACTAGCTATTTAGAAAAATACCAGTTTTAGCGTGCAAAGTTTTGATCATAAACACTGTAATATAAACTTGAGATATATTTAATAAAGATTTTGCAGTTTCTGTGGAAAAAGTTCCCAATGTCAACTCTATGACCCATATATTTAATCTCATTGGCTACAAGCAAGCATTCTACTAACTCGCTAAATTGTTTCGCTAAGTCATTGTAGCTGGTCGTAGTGAAGAAAACGTTATGAATGGTTGTCATTATAAAATAGCTTTCGATGAGATAAACCACCGTTATACTATTGCCACTATTTCAACACGACATCCACCCATGAAATATCTGTCTTATTTTTTTTTTATTTAGAAGTAATATATCTCAAAAAAAGTTTGTTTCTCTTAATCTTTATGTTGGGCATTGGGCACAACCATAATAATCTTGCAGTAGGTTAGAAACTTTCAATTAGAATTAATAGCGAAAATGATGTTACGTTGTGGAATCGCCAGCAGTAATTTCCTCGTAGTCGTGTCGTATCGTTCTGGTGTCGGTGGTGCATCGGACGGCACAATGGCGAGCGTCAAGTGTTCTTTGTATTCCTACATTCAATTATTCTTCTTTGGAAATGAATGTCAATGAAGTTTTAAATGATATTGACAGGTCAATTTTCAAATGATATTCTAAGATTGTAAGAAATAAGCAAACTAAAAAGGGAAATTAACAAACTCGCTGAGTTTCTGACCGGATCTTCTCAGATGAGGCCGTGTTGTGATCCAGTGGTAGCTTTAAACAGTTTTAACTATTCAAGTGTGAAATAAATAATTTCATTTCATTCCATACCTTCAGGCGTGCACTCATTGTAGTAAAATCACACCCTACTCTCCGTAATCTGAATTATACAATGTGTACCCACTTTTATTGGAATGAGAATAATAATATCCTCCTGGCCGATAGGACGGCCACAGCAGCCAAAATCAGCCAAGTACAGCAGAGCTATGCATTTACTACGCATATCAAAAGTGATTGCACAGAAGCCTTTTGAGGTGGAAGAGTGACACGGTTGGTAGAAATCAGGTGCAGAACCGATTTTCTCATACCTGTTTAAGGAATGCCTTAAACAGGTATAAGAAAATCGGTTCTGCTCTAACGGTTCTGTTCTGATGACTAATGAGTCATCATCCTTTGGCAGACAACCAGTCAGGAACAAATACGCAAATCTAATGCTCCCCATATGATCCAAACTGATGAAGGTCAGTTTGGAGGACTGGGAGCTTTACACAGTAGTTTGAACGAGTTAGCAAGCGGATTTGCAGTCTGCGTTAATGCATCTTCAGAATAGTTTGGTTTTGATGTGGATAATTGCTTATGGCCATAAGTAATTTTTGTGGCCTATGTCTTTTTTTATTAAAATTCTATTTTGATCGTAAGTGATAATCCTCTGCTACTAGAATAACTAGTGATTCGCACTAAACAAGGAAAAAGATCTAGTGTCAGAGATGTATGTCAGTGACGTGATTTTTTAAAGTTTGTCAATCTTACACACCGTAAAATCTCAACGCCAGTCGATGTGGCGTTTGGCTGTTATCTTCTGTTAGGTACTTTTTCAGCCAAACTACTGCAATGGGGAACTGGAACAATATTAATTTACTTAGAGGATAATAAAGATTTTGGGCTTGGATAAAGGTACCAAAAACATATGCAAATATAGTTATTTGGCTTCTCAAGATTCGCTCAAAATCGCTCATTGTTATAATATAGCATATACATGATTTGTGCGCTAAACCCCTGAATATCTCGTTCTGAGGTTTTATGGACATCTCCGACATGTTAGCTTAATCACGTCATTTTCCTTTTTTTATTAGTGGTTAATCTGGCATTATAAATTGCACTACAAAAGCGACTACAGTAATGAAATTTAATTTCCAAAAAATAAAGTACAAATTCGCAGTGAAAGGCCAAATCCGCTGTCCGTTCCGATATTTCATCGATTTAATCAAGATTTACAACTTTTATTAAGACGGTCGGTTCAGTTAACGTTGTCATTCGAACAACAATGAGTTGTAATCGATAATCGAATATTCGATAATCGAATGTTGTATCGATTTCACGGCGATTTTTGGTGAAATTGATCTATTGTTTCGTCACGGCTTGAGATGAAGATCTATTTCTTTTGTGACGGCCATTTCTAGTGTGACCAATTGGGTGACCATCGAATTGTCAGAGCGATTGCAATTACAGTTAAAATGAATGAAGAAGTATACATACTTTCTGATGGTTTAATTTATTTTAAACATAAATTATTAATGAGCGAACAAAGAGGCCTGGCTTCAGCGTAATGATAAATTTGGTTTAACATCAATTACTACTAATCCACTAAACTCCACTAACCAGAACTAAAACCTTCTTTTTCGGACTTATCTGGTCTATCTCTGGCCTGTATCATCTGCAATCAGTTAGTTATTGTCAGTTAGTCAATTAGTATTTTTTTATGAATAAGAACTTGACCCTTGTGTGAATATAAGCCATATAATTTCAAAATCCATTGCCGGGCAATATTCTACTCTAATGTAGAGAAGAATCTTTCCCGGCAATGGATTTTAAAAGATATTAGGCACCAAATTAAAAATGCATTTCTTTTTTACTGTCGCTGCCGCTTAAACCCGGTAATTTCAACAGTTTACAGTGTCCTTCACAATAGAACAGAATTTTTTCTATATAGTGGCAACATTTTTGACATTGCGGTGGTACCAACCTGGAAGACTTTATTATCTCTTTTTTTTTTTTGGCAATGATAGACGCTGTTGGCCGCAGATGGCCATTACAGCTTCACCGGACAATAGGAGGCGAGCGCTTAAAGCGCTCTAGCCTTAACGGCAGAAGTAGCGACGAGCTCAAGGGCACCTCAGGGAGGCACGGCCTCATCAATGGAGCTCTCGGTATTAAGCCGTGTCTTTATTTCGTTAGCTACAGTGCCCTTCACACCGGTCATTTTTAAGCACTGCTGCTTTGCGGCAGATTATCCTACGATCACAAAGACGTAGACCTAATTAACTTGTTAACATGTAACAAATATACTGTCAATTCCTAATACTCGTATGAAGTATGTCCTTTTTATGTGTTCTGTATTTTGTGTTTGTACTTAAGTGTAAATAAATAATAAATAAATAAGTATGTTATTACTATACTAAATTTAACTCCCAAAATTCATGTCAAAACTACCCCTAATTGGTATCTTTTACAACCCACCGGTGTCGTTGGCTAATGACGACAAAGGACGATGATCATTAAAATCCGCACTCGCTGAGGGCGCCACAGTCGCGAGCAGGATCGCCGCGGGCCAATCAGTTCCTTTGATCACACACCCGATCCGGAGAAGGTAGTGATGGTTTTAATGCGGGATATCGAGAGGAAATGGATATGAATCATTTCTTTTTACGGTTCCATACCTAAAATGTAAAAATATGGTGCGACTTCGTCTGTCTGCCTGTCCTACCTATATATTTCAGGAACCACTGATGCTATCGCTTTGAAACTTGAAATAAGTGATTCTTACTACGAAAAATAAAATGTGTATATTTTTTTTTTAGTAACCGTAAATAAACCTCGACAATCAAACTTAGTTTTGCGGTTTGTTTTTTTTTTGCTACTTGAAGTGTTAGACAAATAGTAAAATAACTAAATAACTTTAATACGTCCAAAGAAGTTATGGAACCCTCGGTCCGCGAGTCCGACTCGCACTTGACCGGTATTTTTTTATTTATAGATAGCATTTAGAACTGTGTTTCAAAGTTGCAATAAGAATGATACCAGGGCGTGTAGATGTGTGAGACGAACTGAGTGGCTCATTCGCCTAATGATAAGCGTCACGACTGCTGCATTGCACTGTCATTCTTCACATGAGAATCGGTTATTAAATAAAAAACGACAATTTCTTCACTGTGCAGTGTCCTTCATAAGACAACATAACAGCTTGCTATTTTGTGGCAGATTATCTCAAATGTAATTTTATAACCTAACCATTGGGTTAGGTTTTATATAATGTAATACAGATGCAGTGTATAACAAGAATGGAATTATATGTATGACCGACAATGTTTGAGTATGACCTTATGACAGGTCGTATTTTAACCTTTAAAATCGTGACACCGTGTTTCATATGCTCAATTTGTTACTTGAAGTAACTTGTTTTAATCAATATATCTAGTGTTTGATAGCAATCTCAACTGAAGACAAATGGTGATGTAGTTTTGGATGAAAACGTAGATACTAGCTTGGAAAGGGACTGTGTGAGATTACAACGTACACCGCAGGGCTACATCGCCACTAGAAGTTAACCGTGGAGGTTAATTTTCAGGCTGTTCGTTATACCAACGTCTCATAACCTTGATGAAGAAACAAACTTTACTATTTTTAGTAACTAGATGGTAGGTTCCTTGTGCAAGGAACTGTCCAGGTAGATACCACCACAGTGTTAGATATTCTGCAGTGTGTAAACATTGCTGTGTTCCAGTGTGAAGGCCACCGTAGCTGGTGAAATTACCGGACACAAAACTCTTAATATCTAATGTCTTAAGGGTCGGCATTGTGCTAGTGATTCTTCTGGTATTTTTAGCGTCTATAGACTGCAGTGACTGACTATCAAGCGGGCCGCACGCTTGCTTGTCATCTTGGTAGTATAAAAAAAAATACTTGATACAAAATTACCGAATCCGGGCAACTCGGGTCGCTTCACTACGCCCGGTGCACTGGACCGCCGCGAGCGCTCCGTCCGCTGCCGCATCTTTGCCCGGTTCGGGATTGACACGTTGCGTTTTAATCAATTAGCGTACAGAAACGCGGTTCACGGGCCAATGGGCAGTGAAATAAGCGACCGCCGGCCACCGCGGCGCCAACAATTTCGGACGCTCTCCGGTTTCAAATTCACTATCTTTTTTTTTATTTTAGTCCGTTTTCCGGACGGCCGATAACTTCATAATCGGAGCGAAAGTTTATACTTTTTTTTTGGGTGATGTCCGCGGATTTTCGTTACGGTCAAATGCTCTCGGCTTTGTGTGGTGATTAGATTGAATTTTGGATTATTTTTAGATAAGCTGGTGCTTGACTAACCCACCTAATAGAAAGCGGCAGTGTCATTGATGATAGTACCAGCATACTAGCTTACTAAAAGCCTGTTCGCTATATCCTTGAAGACACCAACATTATATTCGGATGGGAAAATAGACGCAGGGAAACTTTTTCAATCCTTAGATGTACATATTATAAATGACGAAGCAAAATGCTTAGTCCGGACTAATGGGACTTTCATAAATAACGTAAAGGTGCGTATTTGCCGTGCGTCTTGTCGTCCGATGATGGACCTATTCCAGATAGTGGAATCTAGTAATGTACCTAATCACTGAATCCGCTCTCCGAAATGTTATCCGTAGAATACCAAGAGGCTTGCTACTCGGCGTCCGTACTCTAGGCTTTGTAAGTTAATTAGCTTTTTTTATTGGAAGAAGCTTTATTTAAATTTATTTGTTTGTTCATCAATTATTAAGCCGAGAACAATCTATCATATGATTATTTTGAAATATTATACGTACATATAGGTAGGTAATTTTTAAATCTCGCTTATTAGATTTATTTTTCGTTTTTTTTTATCGTGTTTAATGGAATAATACCGACACTTGTATCTGATGCAATACATTTTTTATAATCATACAAATTGATTGATTGGCGACTAAACGATTGCACATGATATCGTTAAGTTTATAACTCCAGCTATTAGCCAACAAAATTCAATATCCCGATATCGTTCAATACTGTTTGCATGTTCAGTGACACATTATTTTGTCGTTGTACACGCCCCTAATTAGCCGAACTCCTCGTGTGTAGATAAAATCGCTATCGAACATCGATAGTATCGTATTTATCACTAGGAATTATGTCAACCGATAAGCTAACTTTTGAATAATTGATCCGCCCCGGGTGACCAGCGTTTACGATCAATCAATCAATTATTTTGATCACATGTTTTGCGCAACACTAGTCTGACATGTCCTCATTACAACTGTGTTTTTTCCTCGGTTTATCATTATAATATCAGCCAGTATCGGTTTATTATTACGTTTGGATGATGAACGATTGCAATAAAACTGTACAACGTTATCTGTTACCTTTTAAATCAACCTAAATAGGGTTTTAAAATGTCGCTATTATCATGATTAATTTGTAATTGTTGGTTTTTGTTTCAATGCTCATCGCAATGACGTCCGATATTTTTAGTGATTATAAAATGTTCTGTTTTTTCGACTTGAAATTGATTGGAAAGTTATATTTGGAACATATTTTGACCCACAAAATATTTAGGTAGGTATTATACGTATTGTGCAAAACTTAAACGCTTATGCTTTTCTTAAACATATACATTCATTTGATTTACTGTATGCATTTATAGGTCAAATAGGTTTATGAAATTCATTCTATCATGAACAATTTACATCACCAATGGCTCATATTTTAATTGTTTCTTTAATGATGAGATGGCTGGAAGAAATCTCTATTAGCGATATTAAAATTGCCGTTTTTTTTGTATATTATTTTCTTAAATTTCCTGTATTTCGTGAAAAATAAAGTGTATTTATTAATTTGTTCAATACTCTTAAATTACATTTAACAACAAATAAAACAGATTCTAAATCAATATAGTCAACTTTTGAGGAGTTACGTCGTCAGGAGATGGTTCTGATTATAGATAAAGGTCCGGAACAGATATCTCTATATCATGTTTAAATAGTTTTATCAGTTAGCTTCGTATAGGCTTCTAGCAATAACCAAACTGTGTTTAAATAGGTACCAAACAAAGTCAAAGAATGATGCCAAAACTACTAAAATATTATTTAAAAATCAACTCAATTTTTATCTTCAAGAAATATTTCTAAATTTTCATTCTCTATTGCCAACAGAGGAGGCCACAAGTCCAGAGAGCGGAGTGAAAGAGCGTGGTGATAGGGGGGAGAGGCAGGAGGGGGCTGACGGAGGCGAGGCTTCACGTTCCGTGTCCCCCGCGTCCCGCACCTCCCCCGCGCCTGACGAGCGAGATGATATCGAGCACAGCATACCAGCTACCCTGATACAGGACCCTAACGTTGAAAGGTAAGAGACTGAATCTGCCCTTTCTTTTTATAAATCTCTCGTGCTCCTTGTCCCTGAGGATTTATAAGCAGAAGCAAATTCCTGATCTATTAGTAGTAGTCAATAGGCGGCGATGCGAGTGCCAATATTCTGTTATTTTCTACAATGATTTAAAGTTCCTTCAGCAGCCTCAGTGGCACTTGTAAAGTCACTAATGGGCTACTTGTTATACATATACTATAACTAACACAAGAGGTGCTTATAGCCAGTTGTAATCACTGTTCTGTAAACGATAATTTGAACAATGTCAGGCAAGGTCAGTAAAAATATAGGTGTCCATTTAGTGGTATTTGAACTAAGCATTTCCGTGCCTCGGAGAGCACGTTAAAAGTCGATTTCGGTTGTTGTCAGCTAAATAGCATTTGCTAAGCCAGGTCAGAGGAGCAAGGGCAGCTTGAACTCTTACACCAGGTACAACCATACCATTAAGAAATAGAGACTCATATGAATTCCCTCGATTAGCTGTTAGGTCACCTTTTAATAAAGACCTAAATGTTCGTTATAATGAAAGATTCATAAGGTTACATTATCTAATGCCATCATATTTGCCTTTCAACATTAGTCACATTGGACACTGGTCTCCGAATCTATAGTGTCGCACGGTGGTCTCGCCCGTCACTCCATAGCTTCCACATAATGATTCCATTGTTTCTCCGATCACTTGACAACACCTGTCCACTGAGCACACTACACAAACCAAAATAACCATGCTGTGACAACAAAGCTTATTTAGAAAGCAATAAAGTTCAATTTTAAATGTTATCAAGTTGATTTAAATTTGGTAATGAGACACCAATACGACCTGAAACATGCAGTTCTGGACATCGTATTACTAGGTGGTAAAGTTGATAATAGAATGTTTGAATAAATTGGTAGATATGAAGTGAGTGCGCACTGACAGTTATAGTGGCATGGACAACTAAAAATTATCCGAAATTTCAAATATGACGTTTCATCAATTTTCATTTTTGAATAATTCGGAATGATCTATGGATCTCTGAAATACAAATATCATTAAATAGACTTTACTTGAGGGTCAGCAAGACCGTCCAGGTATATCTACCTGCTACCAAGCAGCAATGTCTAAAGATTTCCTTATTCCGTTCTGAACGGCACTGTAGCTGGTGAAATTACTGGGCTCAGGAGACTTATTAAATAATGACTTGGGTGACAAGTGGCGGAGTATAGTGCAACTGCGTATAGGCAGGTGTGTCGCTTACCACTAGGCTATATTGCTGGCCTCCTTACTGAATAACAATAAAATCATCTCATAATGAAGGGCTAAAAGGCTAAAGTTGTTAATTAAACATGCTATAATTTATCCTCTCTCCATCTCCATTAATTTTTTTGGGAGTTACTCCTTTTTGAGTCTGGTATTAAAATGAGAGCTTGGATCACATCATGTTTGTCACCATAGCAACAAATATCTTTTATAAAATACTTACGGTCTTATTCATAAAAAGTTATCACACACTTATAGGCTCGCTATAGTATGATTTTCAAAAAGTATTATTCACTAGCTGACTCGCGCAGCTCCGCCCGCGCTTTAATTACATTTTGCTCCCCTTTTCTCCATACTCCCTTGATTTATCTCTCTCCATCTCTCTCTCTTATAATAAAAATCTAATTCTATGCTATTTCTCTCCCCTCCCGCTTCGGTCCCCGTCACACTTCCCCTCTTCCTCTGCCCGTTGTCCTCTCTGAACCCTCTCCCTCCTGTCTCTTCTCCCAACTTGCTCCCTCTCACTCCCCCCCCTTGCTCCACCTAACTCCTCCGATCACTCACTCCATCACCCTCCCCTCTCCCTCTCTTGCACCCTCCTCTCGTTCTATATATCCTCGTCAATCATGGTATCAGCGGCATAAAATATACTTTATAACCTATTCTCAGACCTACCCGCAAAATTTCATACATATCGGTACACCCGACTCTCGTGCACGTAACTCAGAAGTTCTCATATTTTGTTGTGCAAGGCGTTGCGAACGTTCGACACTCGACTCTCGTGCGCGTACCTGAAAGTTTCTCTGATTTTATTCAGCAAGGCGTTGTGAACGTTCAGGTGAAGATTCTCCCATACGACGTATTCTTGCTGCCCGTGCTTGAGAACTATGTTTAGAAAGCTCTCTTAGGCATTTTCAAATGTTTAAGAAAATACTAACAGCGTGTAATATTCTAGCGCTGAAAAGAACTGTTGTTTAGCCCTGAAAAGAACTGTTGTTTAGCCCTGAAAAGAACTGTTGGTTAGCCCTGAAAAGAACTGTTGGTTACCCCTGAAAAAATCTGTTGGTTAGCCCTGAAAAGAACTGTTGCTTAGCTCTGAGAAGAACTTTTGCGTAGGTGTAGTTTTAAGAAAGAAAACTAAAAAAAAATCGAGAGGGAGCCGACCTCGCGTCTGAGCCGCGCGGGTACCTTACTCATAGATCTATACTCCTCCCGCATGCGCACCCCCGCCTTGGTGACGCTCACTTCGCAACGGGCCGTGCAGCAGAAATCGTAATATTTTAATTTCGCCATAACTTCAAAACCAAATGTTCAATTTTAATCATTCAAAGACCAAATATTATCTACATAAACTGTACTTAATGATGAATTAATTTATTTTGATAAGGAGTAATAGCATGATTAAAATAAATGCGTTTAAATGTAGTCCAAACAAAATTTAAGATTTTTAAATAAAAAAATGGTTGTTGGGCCTCGACATAGATAGTGTGCCGCGGACTTTTTTGTAGATATTTATAAGATCTACAATTAATTAGAACATTTTATGGTTCTATCTTTTATAGTTTAGGCAGCGTACGCAAAATAAGTAACTTTTCTGGTTGATTTTTTACACATTGTGTCCGAAAAAACCCAAATATCTTACGGAACCCTATTTTTTTCCAAAATAAAATTTAACCTATGTTACTCGTGGATAATTTAGCTTTCGAATGGTGAAAGAATTTTTAAAAACGGTCCAGTAGTTTTTGAGCCTATTCATTACAACCAAACAAACAAAGTTTTCCTCTTTAATTAATTAGAACATTTTATGGTTCTATCTTTTATAGTTTAGGCAGCGTACGCAAAATAAGTAACTTTTCTGGTTGATTTTTTACACATTGTGTCCGAAAAAACCCAAATATCTTACGGAACCCTATTTTTTTCCAAAATAAAATTTAACCTATGTTACTCGTGGATAATTTAGCTTTCGAATGGTGAAAGAATTTTTAAAAACGGTCCAGTAGTTTTTGAGCCTATTCATTACAACCAAACAAACAAAGTTTTCCTCTTTATAATATTAGTGTAGATAAACGCATTTTAGCACTAAAACGTTCTTTAGCTATGTTATAAAGTTATAGAGGGCAGACCCCTACTATAACAGTGCTATAAGCGTGTTATAAGGTAAAAAATGGCCGACTTTCAACAGCTGATTATTAATGACATTTGTGTCAGTGTCACATCCATCATCAGTTCAATTTTTTTCTTTAGTTGAGCCTCATTAGGAAGGCAAAGAGTTCTAGCTCATACAGGTTTCATATCCGTTCAATTTCGTAAGAAATCAAAATAGCAGTATACACACTACAAACTATTACGATTTATTATTTTATTCAGTATTTAACGTTTATTTTATTATTATTATTATACAATTTAATATATTTTAATATAAGTTAGTTTATTTTAGGTTAGTTATTATTACGCGCTTGTTACAACATTACCAATAAAACATTTAACAATCAAATAACAATGACAATGATCGATGGATGTATGACGAATTCCGCATGGGCGTCATAAATACAATAAATAAATAAATATTCTGAGACAATACACACATGGTCATCTGTTCCCAAACTAGGCACAGCCTGTACTATGGAAACCTGATAATTGATGCTTATACTTATATAAGTACTTTTTTACTGTAAATACATAATTAAATAGATAAATAACACCCAGACACTTAGCGGGAATCGAACCCACGACCTATTGGGTAGCAGCCAGGGTGTCCAACCACTAGACCAACACGCCCGTCAAATCGACAGTCGTCATCGTTTCGTAGACAATAAAATGTTTTATAATCTGTAATAATGTCTATGATCACACCTAGGCGGTGTGTAGACAATATTATCTGTGGGCGATTGGGTGTATTCGGTCAATTTGTTGACCATTTTCATTATAATGGCAATACTTTGATTGAAAAACGTTCTATAGAGACGTATTAGTTATAGATGGTTTATGAAACGTTTATGAATAAGCAACTTTATAGAACGTTTTATAACCTTATAGAACACTATAACTAATCAGTGCTTAAAACCTTTGATAAGCTTTTTTTAAGAATAAGACCGTTAGACGATATGGTGACCAATTAGAAAATTAGTAACACTAAAAAATACATCAACTCGTTCAGATAATAATTAATAAATCAATATATTATGATACGTATGATTAATGGCAATGTTAATCAATTGCGGATGTTTATTATCGATACACGTGTGGTTCTTATGCAGTATTGACCTTCGATCACCATGTCTAGGAATAACGAGGCTTAATGCAGAGCAAAAACGTCCACTTGATCTACAACAGCTCTTAATTTTTTTTGTTGCCAAAATGGTCAAATTTTTAACTGGGATGATCTCCTCGTGAAAGGTCGAATCAGGAACGTAGTGATCGACTTATCATATCGGACTAAGCTGGCTGTGGACTGGCCACAGAATCAATCTTCATTGTAAATCGATTCTTCAGTGGAGACAGTGAATGGGACATCGTTCGCATTATTGGTACCAATATTTGCAAGGTGGCAGGAACTGGATAAGTAAAGCCGTAGGCAGTGAATTGGAGACAACTATCTCCAGTGGTAGATAGCTGTGATCATACTGATAACTGATGTATTCATGCAATCACATACTCGTATTCAGGGAATAGCGAACGTCTTAACCTACGTAAACTCTTTAAATGTACTCATTTCTGTTGTTTGTTTATTCAAGAATATTAAAGATTTCCAGAAATACGCAGAAATACAATGCATACATGAGATATTAGTGATCAAAATAATGTAATCGAATACTTTAAAAGTAGATGACGTCTTAAGAAGTCTGGTCAATATGATTATAATGGAAATAATATCAATTATTTACAGTTGGTGGTCGATTTTAAAGTTGATTTATATTGTTGAATTATGGATCATTAATCAGAACATGAGCATATTAAATTAGATGGATGTGATGACTCAAGTGTTCATAACGATTAACATAATGTTTAATTAGAGGTATTGACGTAATTATACATATCCTATATATAATTAAATAATCATGACTTATATACCATAAAGACGGTTTGAGATATATGTAGGTATATTTTGTTTAGTCGGTTAAAATAATAAAACTTGGTATTTTGTTATTAAAATGATAAAAATAATAAATGCCTATGTATGGATGGGGCCACTTAAAATTGACATTTCGGGTTTTACAAGGTCTAAATATCATGCATTCCTATATAGTTTGTGTGTCTGTCTGTGTGTGTGTGTCTGTAAGTTTTATCAAATCAAAAACCTTATTGTGTTCCGATGTGAAGGGCACTGTAGCTGGTAAAATTACCGGGCACAAGAGACCTAAAATAACTAATGACTCGGGTGACGAACGGCAGTGCTATGCAGCTGTATAGGAAGGTGTGTTGCTTACCTTCAGGCAAACGTCTTGCTTGTCTCGTCACTAGGTTGAAAAATCAGTAGTTTTATGTATAGGGACTTCCCCAATCGGACTGGTCACATTATCTTTAGTAATATTAGTAACGATGATAGTCATATAACTTTGGCGCAGCGTTATCAAATGTCGTATCTAGATATAACAAATGCGTCATTTAGGTTTTATGACATATGTCAATAATAAATTAATCGGATAATATCAAGTTTTTTACATAAATTTTATTGATTGTTGTAAATGTGTTTGCATTGAACTGTAAGATACTTACACATATTGTCCCATATTTCACTTTAGTGAATACAACATGGTCAAATATTACCCAATCACAAATTACCTTTGCTTTCATACAGGTTACACCTGACTAGAGCTCAACCTAAAACTGAATATTAGAGTAATAACTTGTTTAGTTATCACATCCCGCTAAAGAATGTTGTGGTTATAGCTTAAAAAAATCCGTGATTTGGTATTTAATTTTGCGTCACTTTATGTTTCCAAGAATTTATATTTTTTATTATATGATTAGTTTTCTGACTACTCTTCTTCTTATTATCATATAAAAAAAATGGAAGTGGCAAGAATGTATCAGTAATGTGTTAATTGAATTAGAAATCTTTCATTTCAAATAGTTATATCTCGTCCAGCTGACAGGTACGACTATCATTACCATAGTTATTACCTTCCAAAGACTGCCAGTCTCTTAGAATTTCAACTTTATTATCTAGATATTAAAGAAAAGTATGTTTTATCAAAGCGAATCGTTGAGTTTGCTGTCGTCCTGACTCCACTGTTCCATCAATGTCAATTAGTTGCAGTGAAGAGCCGTCATCAATCATAAAAGCATTCTGTACTACGGCCTCGGTTTCAAGGCTATTGTTTAGATTTTTAGATCGGTTGATTGATTTTGTGGATCTGATATCGTAAAATTGTAAGTGAAAATTGAGTTCTAAAGTGGTGAGCCTCAGAATCCCTGATGATAGTAAAATAGCGGCCAGTGACGTGCAATTGAAGGGGCCTATCACCTGCAATCAATAGCTATAGGGTGATTATCATGACAGGTTTTTTTTTTATTAACCTACTCATGAGAGAAGCAAGACGTTGACATAAAGTCAACGTCTTGCTTCTCTAGTAAGCGATACGCCTGCCTATATAGGCAGGCCTGGGCAGGCATGTCTATACATAATTATGTATTGCACACTGCCGCTCGTCAACTGAGACATTTGATATCGAGTCTTTTGTGTCCGGTAATTTCACTGGCTGTGTAGGGTACTGTAGTACCACAACACAGCACATACTCCTGCTTGGTGGCAGAATGTCAGACACTCCAATGATACCACCTAGTAACCTGTCCACCGAATTAAAGATGGTCATGTATGTCTAAACCTACTGAAAACCATGTTAACGTGCCTTCATTTTCAAAAAGCTTTAACTTATATTGAATAACGACAGTCTGATCAACAAGTTACTGAATAACTCTATTATTTATAGTGTAATGATGTTTTTAGTTGATTAGGTTAATTCCATTTTTGGATATCATGGTATGTTTTGTTTTGTTAAGAATTAATAAACGTTAATTTATTGTTATATCATATATGGAGTCTAACACGGTATGAGGCGATCGAATGAGTCATTAAAGTTATGATAGGTAACTATTAATAAATTCTTATAAGATTCAAATTCTTCATTATAGAAAGAATTAAAATAAATAGTTTTATTTTTGTATTTATGAAAATAATTTTGTGTCATTGTCCGTTTAAGTAGGTATTATTAATGATAATAAAATAGCTCCAGTAGTTATATTGCAGTAATAGATTTGTTTGATATACATATTAGTAGAGAAATGTTAACTGAACTTGGAAACCTGTGTTGCAGATTAATTAAATTGTTTACAATTTTAGGCCAGAAGAAATGATATGTTAAATTTTTCTGTAACATATTAGTCATGAAAAAGTTATCAATATTTTATTAGTTTTGTAGATGCTATTCAAATTTATAAGAAATATTATCTAATTATGATTATCGTGTTTTTAGAAAAATATAAAGTGAAATGACCAGGTCATTTTAATGTGATTTAGTGACCGAATTAAGAAACTTTGAATTATAGGAGGCCAACAAGATTAAATATGTTTCTAACTTGTTTTTTGTCCGGACAACCTGCAACAAAATTTACGCCCCAACAAGGTTTGTAAAAATGTGAAGTTAACTATGCAAAATATAAACTCAAATTGTCTGATTATCCCCGCATAATTATTCAGTTTATGTAGTTTTGGATATCATACAAAAGAAAAACTTAACGAATAAGATATATATTAAAACTTATTAAATTACATTTGACGTAACAATCTCCAATAAAAATACTCAAGTCTAATAAAAATCTATAACTGAACACATCTAGAACTCCGTCGAAAACAATAATATTATCGTTCATCGCTTCTTATAATCTGCTTTCGTTACTGCCCCTTACGCTGTCATTCAGGAAATCAGCTATTCCATTTTCCTGTTTGTGCTTATCAATAACAATATTTTATCCAACATGAACAGCATTACAATGTATACATCTATGAAACACACTGCAGTTTTATTGCCACAAAGACATCTGTGGTAGTTATAAAATTCGTTTTGTTACTGCAAAATTATTCAAACGATGTCAGGTGTCCCCCATACATCGGCCCGCACTATGCAGACGTCACTGATGTGCGCATAAAACTACTCTGTCCCAATTCCTGCACATCAAAATACGACCACAGTCTAAACTATAATAGTTTAAACATTTTTATACGCTGTCGTTACACGTAGAAAAATAAACTAGAATTCTTTTGTTTATGTCACGACCCAGTCGCGTTATTTTAGAATGGGTATGCGAGAGAGAGAGAGATCGCGGCACTTGTCACATAAATACATGTGATTGATTGACCCGCAGCCCACTAATGTTCATAGGAAGCAATAAACAGCTGTGCGATTCTGCTAGTAACTCAACGAAACTTTTGAGCGGAATACTGTCAAATCATGCTAACAGTTGTTTAGATCGGATACGCTGATAAAATTTAGTTTGAGATGGTCTATTGATAAAGTAAAATTGTATTACGGATTGTAAAGTGCCCCGAATAATCGGTTTTAATGATTAACCTAGGTAATTTTTCGTTTAGTCTGATAATTCGTCTATTTATTTAGGCGACGTCATGTCACTTCTTATCCGATTTTCGGTTCGTTGACATTTATATTGTCGGCTCTGGTCTAACGTTTCCTCGCGTAAAATAAAATAAACACCAGAAAATATTTTTCCCTTTGTCAAAGCAGGAAATCTGTTCGTGATACGCGTAAATCCGTCCGCGTCCCCTGTCTGTCCGTGAGTCGTTAAAAGGACTCGTCTCGGCGTTTTGTTAACGCGCCATTTCCTTGTCATCGGTGTCAACCCTGTCCGCGTAATCTTCTATAAGCCCTGTGACTTCCACCGTTAGTGTACTATACACCTACGCATTCGAACGGGATTCTGTAAACATTCTCATTATAGAGTTATTGCGCCTATTGGCCATCAAGGATACTCTGTACATTTTTCATTGGTGTTACGACTGTGAGTCAACTATGCGGAGTAGCTCTGCTTTGTCAGTCGGCTGTCATCGAAACGATCGCCCGTCACTGCACGTCCACCTCGCGCATCGCACGCACGCTTGCATTACGCAGCGCCACCCCTCGAAGTGGAATACCGATAGCCGTCTCTGTCTTTTGCATTGTGGCTTCCATAAAGGCGGCACCTGTCCTTTTCTGGCGAGGGGCGTGCGGGCCGGGGGCGCTGCAGGCGGGTCGTAAATCATGCGGCGTCTCATTCCACGCGGGACCGCCGCCGCCGCCGCAGGCACCGCGCACTTCCCTTCCGACCGCCGACATCGCGGCGCGTCTTTCGTGTCGTGTTTACATTTCCAAATATTTTGGGAAGTCACAGTTATTGTCTTATAACAAAGTGTTATCAATTGTAATGGTGTTGTATTGATGGATCTAAGTTGTTCTACGTTTCAAGTTTGGAGTACATTGAAAACATTACGTCTAAAATGATCGTCGAGCCCGACCATGTGAGGTAGGTTTTCTGTTTGTTCAAGTGTTTTATTGTTTTTGAGTAATTCATCATGCCTCCCATTGTTATCTGGTCCGATTATTGAATTTACACTTTACATAAATTAAGATTCTTCAGCATTAAAAATTTTCTGTTGTAGAAAACTTATTATACAGTAATAAGTACAACTTAGTATACTTATACTTGACTTCAAAGTTATTTGTCCAATATCGTACTAGAAGAGTGATGTCAAACCAGACATCTAATTTGATTACGATGAATTTTAAATGACCATCATTAGTATTAATTTATGATCTCGTTTTTATTTAAATTACACAAGAGAGCATTTTTTTTTTAAATAAATTTCGTAGAAAATATTCAAAACAGTGTCAATTTAGGAGTTATATCGGTTGTCAAGTCGTACTTTTATAATTCAACTGTATCTATTTATTATGTTTCCAAAAATGGATGTTCGTTTTCTTTCTATTGATAATATTTTACATTATAACAATATCTATACAAACGCCGGTGTATCTAGATCTAGAATAGGTCATTTTATAGAACCAGTTTTTGTTCATATTTTGTTCTTTTTATTTTATCTAATAAATAACATAAATAGCGGTGTCATCGGCTATTGTGTCCGTCGAGTTTGTCGCATGATTATTATCTTAGTACTCGGAATAGATAATTATTATAATAGCGTTATTGATTTTACATTTTAATCTATTCAAGATGCCGTAAATGTTAATCGTTAATTTTATTGCCACCATTAATAAAACTTCTTTAAAATCAAATTGATTATTCATGGCGTTATGGCCACTTGACCTATTTGTACCCAATTTACTTTAGATTTATATGAATGTCGTATATCATGTGCGTGTTTTTACTTTTGTCCAATGTCATTGTAAAACCTATTGTTGCTCGGTATGCCAATTTTATCTTCGTTATACTTATTAGTCATGTTTTTGGGTCTTATCTGAAGTAATTAATAAAGTAAAAAACCTCGACCTGCGCAAGGACAGTCACTATAACGATCCATAAAGTTTTATTAGATCGATATTAAACGATTTAAGCCATTAGTGCGTCTATTTGCTATTTAAGTTCGAACTATTTATTTAGGTACTTAAAAAAAGTATATTGACAAAGCTTGCATTTGTTCTGTTTGTGTCGATATTCAAAAGCCGCTAACTGGTTTAAGGTAACGATCGGCCAGACACGAACGTCAATTTTCGTTAAGTGAATTATGTCAGTGGATCTAAAGTTGCTTTATGATTGTCCCCAGGGAGAGTCCGAGATGTCTGTCACGGGAGTCATCGGGCGCGCCGCGCTGTCCATCCAACGACTCGGTGTACTCGAGCCGGAGCGGGGCGGGCCTCCCCCTGCCCGCCGCGCTGACGGCCGCGCTACCCGCCGCACTGCTGCCCCCACACTCGGCCGCAGTCGCCGCCTACCTCGGCGCCGCAGCCGCCGCCGCCGCCCAGCAGCGGCTTCTCATGTCCTGCCATGAGGACATCACCGAATCCGAACGAGCCGACGCCGTGCTCGATTTTAGCACCAAGCGCTGCGACTCGCCTCACGACGATGAAGACGCTGAGGACGCGGTCAATCTTAGTAAAAACGAAAACGGTCCACTCGACCTCTCCGTTGGTACGAGAAAACGTGGTCCGGAAGACTCACCGTCTCCGGTGCCGACGCGGAAAAGTTCAAGGCCCGCAGAGTACAAGCCGACTCCATCACCGTGGTCGACACCCGTGGCTCCGCACCTGCCGTACTTTGCGGCAGCGGTCGCGGCCGCAAGTCTGTCACCGAAAGGAGGCGTCCCATCGGATTGGAACGGTAAATTGAAGCATGGTGCGCCCACGCCGAGTGATGCAACGAAGGCTCTGGAAAAGATGAGCGAGTTGAGCAGACTGGGAGGCGAGGAGCTATTTAGATCAGTACAAAGCGCCGCTCTGGGTGCAGGCTTAGCTTCGAATGCTGCAGCCCGCCATTCAGCGTGGCAGTCCCACTGGTTAAACAAGGGGGCAGACCAGACAAAAGATGTTCTAAAATGCGTTTGGTGCAAGAAAAGTTTCAACTCGCTCGCCGATCTCACGATACACATGAAGGAAGCTAAGCATTGTGGCGTTAACGTCCCAGTTCCGCCATCGACGGGCGGGCCCATGCCTCCGTCCTTACATCCACCTTCGAGTTCCCCATCTACTCCGTCACACAATTCCTCGTCTTCAAGTAGCTTATCTAAACCGAGCCAGAACGATCTGAATATGCTTATAAAGGAGAACATGCCAATTCCGAGAAAGCTAGTTCGCGGACAAGATGTATGGCTTGGCAAAGGAGCCGAGCAAACTAGACAAATTCTGAAATGCATGTGGTGTGCCGAGAGCTTTCGTACGCTAGCTGAAATGACGAGCCACATGCAGCGAACTCAACACTACACGAATATCATATCGCAAGAACAAA
This sequence comes from Furcula furcula, assembly GCA_911728495.1. Taxonomy (NCBI): domain Eukaryota; kingdom Metazoa; phylum Arthropoda; class Insecta; order Lepidoptera; family Notodontidae; genus Furcula; species Furcula furcula. Next base: position 27,915,835 of record OU452247.1, on the reverse strand, counting down.
TAATCTCGTGGAAGTCATCGGACGACGGCACCAAAGGTTCTGCCGCGAACGCCCCCGGTGCGAACAACGCAGTTCCCCCCAACACTGGGACCAGCAGCCATGTTAGCGCGGTATTAACTTGTAAAGTTTGCGACCAAGCGTTTAGCTCTTTAAAAGAACTTAGTAATCATATGGTGAAAAATTCACATTACAAAGAACACATAATGCGATCAATCACTGAGAGTGGAGGTAGGAGACGTCAGACGCGCGAGAAACGAAAGAAATCATTGCCGGTTAGGAAACTTCTTGAGTTAGAGCGAGCGCAACACGAATTCAAAAACGGCGAGGGCAACGGGGTGCCGATGGGTAAACCGATTAGGGATTTCGGCACCGGTAGCCGGATCACGTGCGAAAAATGTGGCGATAAAATCGAGACCGCGGTGTTCGTCGAGCACATACGGCAGTGTATAGGCGCGCCCATGTCGAACAGTCAGCGAAACTTTTTAAAGAGCGCGTTAATGTCCAACAATATTATCCCGCCCGATGTGTCAGGGCATATCACCCCAACCAGCCGGGACGGTCGTAAGAGTATCAACGAGGAGCTCCCCTCGCCCGGGTCTGCCCACCACCGCTCCCCGTCCTCCGTGAACGATTCCTCTCCAAGTTCCAAAGACCCCAACGCGAGTAACGACAAAAGCTCGTCGCCTTCGGTGCTCAACGCCATAGAACAATTGATAGAGAAGAGTTTCGACACTCGGTCGCGACATTCCGTGCCGGGCATGCCGGGTGGCGCATCACACGCACCGATCGGTTCTAGTATCTTAAAGAGATTAGGTATAGATGAGAGCGTAGACTATACGAAACCGTTAGTGGACCCGCAGACGATGAACATGCTAAGAAACTACCACCATCAGCAGGGGTACGGGCGTCGCGAGCGCAGCGGCAGCGAGTCCAGCTCCATGTCCGAGCGAGGCGGCAGTAGGGTCGAGTCGCTGACTCCTGACAGGAAGCTAGACACGTATCACATGACTCCTCGTACCACACCCGATACGCGCGGCTCCCAAACGCCAGCTTCGGAGGACCGTCCCGCCGAAGTTCGGATAAAACGGGAGGTCGAGGAGGACGAGCGCGAGAACGGGGTAGATTTGAGCAGTCAGCCGGTGAGGGTCAAGACTGAAGTAGATGACGAAGAGGATCCTCCTAGGCCCAATAGCTCCGTCGAGGAGGACGTGAAGCCGGTTGTCGCCAAGCGCGAAAGCGAGGGCCCGAGCCCCGCCGCGAGTCCCCGCAGTCCAGCCAGCGATAGGTCGGGCAACACTCCCGGCGCTGAACGAAAGCCCGCATCCAGCTTAGGCGCGTTATCCTCCATGTTCGATAACTTAGCCGGGGGCGGATCGTCCAGCGAGCCGAGCTCGTCTCGCCGCGGGGGCAGCCACCCTCTGGCCGCTTTACAAAAGCTTTGCGATAAAACAGAGTCGAATCCATCCCGAGCTCCCGCTCCAGCGCCCTCCCCGGCCGGCCCGCCGAGCATCCTGACGTTCAGCTGGGCCTGTAACGACGCGGTCGTCACCGACTCTATAATGAAGTGCGCTCTATGCGACACCCCGTTCATCTCCAAAGGCGCGTATCGGCACCACCTGTCGAAGATGCACTTCGTCAAGGACGGGGCGCTCCCGGAGCCGGTGCCGCTGAAGGCGGCGGCGGGCGCGCCGTCGCCGGGGGCGCACAAGGGCGGGTCCGCCGCGGCCTCGCCGCAGGACCCGCGCAGCCCGTCGCAGTCGTTCGACGAGAGCCCGCACTCCAAGTTCCTGAAGTATACGGAGCTTGCGAAGCAGCTCTCCAGCAAATACGTGTAGGCCGCCGCTGCCGGGCCATCTGTTGTGATGATACCATATCCCGCTACGTTAAACCTTGCTAGGGTTAGGTCGCCCCGGCGACGCTAAGTATTTCGAAACTCTTTGCCAATTTAATTATTTAGGTAATTATCGTTAGATTTCGCCGCACGGTTCGGTTTAGTGTAATTTAAATAGCGACTTAAGTATACGCCAAACGTCTTACGTTCGTTTTAGGTACTAAGAGAATATTTTCAAAATATTGCCTTTAGGTGATCGGCTGTTGTAAAGGGCCGTATGTGCCCGCGGCTTATCTTCTACACTACGTTGTAATTCCATTTCGATAATTGTAAATATAAGTCACGTGTTAAGTCATAAAAAATACGATTCGATCTCTTTGTAAATGTATATTTTTTGCTAATAATTCTTAAAAAAATGTCGTTGGAATTAAGTTTCGTTGATCGCGATTCGCGTTTTGCATCTGATTCGATTCGATTCGACGTTAGTCGCGTAATGGCGTTCACTTCAGTATTTTAACAACAAAAATTCGTTGCAATATCTTTTTTCGTGTTACTTAATTTTTATATAAATCAGAGTTAGGATTAATATGGTTAGTTTATGTATATTTTGAAGATTTTTCTTGTTTTTTTTTCGTGAATTCAGAGATCCGTCGATGCGTGTAATCTCGGAGATCCAATCTCATTCGTTTCGGTTCGTGTTGTACATACAATTCGACATAGAATGCAATATAACAATCTCTTTAGTATAAATTTCGCTCTAGGTACGCTCTCAGTGCGATGATGCTATTTATTATTTAGTGATAAGTCCATAATATTAGGTAAACTACATCTGTGAACTATTGTATACCAGTATACCGCATCGCATAATCGGTTGTATATACAACCTATATTTAAAAGTGATACATATACTTCATGTTTTTTTTCTTTGAAAGGGATTATAACATTTGTATACGTAGATATACACTGATATATCTTCCAATTTGTAACGGCAGTTATACGACTTGTATATACGGCGAATGAGAGTGGGAAACCTCTTTTATATTTAATAAAAAAATATTGTAAACTGTCTAATGTAAGTTCCAGATATCAAAAAAATGTGTGGACTGATTATTCGTGACAATGAAATGACTTTTTTCTCATGTATACGATCTTTCTGGTATATACCTATACAAATATTATTTTAGACTTTTTTTGTGATTGTACAAAACCTGCCGTCACGAATATTCAGAATATCGCAAAAAATGGAAAATTTTAAAAGGTAAAAACTATCATTTTAACGATAATAATTGAGACATACGACAAATATTATGTATACGCTAGCTCTGATGAGAGACTTTTGCTCATTCTTAAGGTGAAAAAAAAAGTAAAAAATGGTGTTAAAATATTGATTTTACCAAATTTAATAATCTTATTTAATATTTTATGTTGTATTTCAAAATGCAATTAAAAGCTCAAAGAAATATATATGTTACATACTTAACAATTTTTATTTTATTCAAACCCCTACACACCTATAACTATAATGACTACAAATAAATACCTATGCAAGTAATTAATATGTCTTAAAATCTTATTAAAATCAAAACTAGAACCTGCAACTAGTAAGGTAAAAAAAACCTATGCTTAACAAGTCTTCTAGGAAAAATACAACTCTACGATCTTCTTGAGACAGAAAACATTTAATATCCATGAGAAAAAACTAGCCAAAGCTCGTGGAATTCAGAGTGTAATAAACAATACACACAGATATTAAAATATCATAATTACTACTACTGCGTCGTTTACTCATTAATACCTTGTGCAGGGATCGTCCAGCGTAACAGTGGTGGTACCTACACCACCGCTGTGGCAGATATTCTGCCGCCAAGGAGCAGTGTGTAAACGTTACTGTGTTCTGGTGTGCAGAGCACTGTAGCTAATTAAATTAGCGGACACAAAAGACTTAAAATCTAATGTCTAGAGCGTCGATAGCTCGCTAATGATTCTTCTGATGTTGCTAGCGTCTATAGGCTGCTTACCATCAAGCTGGTCGCATGTCTGCTTGCCACCTTGGTAGTATATCAAATCTTTTTTTTTAAATAATTGAACCGACTTCAATATCACTGAATAGAAGTTGGTTTTAGCGTACCTGCTGTGTATATATTTGGCACCAACTTCAATAATATTTAAATTATTTTATACTTTTCAGTGATATTGGTCGATTAAATTTTTAAAAAAAAAAATATTTACACTTTTTAGTGATATTTTCATAAATAATGATTGAACCATCAAAGACGGTATAATGATCTAGGTAGATTATGATCACATTATCGTCTACATAGTTTTACATAATTCATGTTTCTTCAGAAAAAAATATCCGGTCGTAATGAAATTTGCATGGAATCATCATAGTAGCTTACTCTCTCAAATAAAAAAAGAATCATCGAAATCGGTTTATATTTGTCAGAGTAATGTAATGGAGAACATCAGTTTTATGGTTTTTACCAGATAAATTCCCCCACATCGTTCATGGTCCTCCAGTAAGTTCTTAGCCGGTTGTGATAAAATTCATACAGATTCATTACAGTGGTTTTTTCTTTCGAAAAAAAAAAGAATTATTGAAATTGGTAAATATTTGATAGAGTTATGACCATTTTTGTCCGTAAAAAGCGACATAAAGTCATCTATATAGGCATTCCTGCAGTTCTCCTGCGCAGTCATTCTTGTTTTTTCAGGAACTACTTATTCGTAAGCAATATTTTTTTATGGGACCCAATTAACGGATTAAAGAATGGATGGAAGAAAGATTTTTTCAAATCGGTTCATAATTGCCAGAGTTATGCGCGAACATACATAGAAAAAAAATATATATACAGACGAATTGAGAATCTCCTCCTTTTTTGAAGTCGGTTAATATACAGGCTGTAAGGGACATCGTACCGAAAAAAAAATTATAAGACGTCAAATAATGTCCGTTACAACATTACAGTAACCATTTATATGGTAAATGACAATGACTAACTTATTAATTTTCGAGCATGTAATGAATATATGCGGAATAATGTTTATTTTTCAAATTACATTGCTAATTTTCTAAAATAATAATAGTTAATTGCCTATTAATTAATTGCCTATGCACTGTTTTTGTGAATAAAGAATAAATAAATAAATAAAAATAAAATAAAAACACAAATAATTAATTGATTGTTTTTAAATTAAAATTAGGCTTTATACCAATAATGATGTTATACTAATTTTATTTTAAAAAAAGTGAAATTTTTTTTTGGAAATTCTTGAAAAAGCCGATGAAAAATATATATATATATACAGACGAATTGAGAACCTCCTCCTTTTTTGAAGTCGGTTAAAAATAATAATAATGTCCGGACCGAGAGGGCCACAGCAGACATTATTTGACTAGGTCAGCCAAGTTTGCTGTAGTCTCACAAACCGATGGGACTAAAGGCCGACACGACGAGGGGGTCAGGCACAGGACTGAAATTTATTCTTGAACGAGCGAGAAATAATTCTCACGCATTTGATTCGAACAGGTTACCCACAGGATATGTTTGGTCTTATGGGAACTTCTGAATGTCTCATATTATACCCATCGCCGGAGCCACGTTAGCAAAATATAATGACTGAATTATAATTAAAGATAGCTCACATTTGACACTTTAACAACGTAACGCACGCAGCTCTCCGGCAGACATACGCACTCACATCGAAAATACTATGTAACCCAGTAAACATGAAAAGACATAACGGCGGGCATAAAGTATTTTTTTTTTCAAAGTTAGAAGAGCACAATTGCTTAACATTTTTCAATTACGATTACATATTTATTGTAATAATGACAAAAGAAACAGACAGAACAAAAAAACTGACAGATATCAAATGTGATATATACATTAAGGTACCTGGCAAACATCAAAACTCCGAATCTATTAAGAGATTGATGAAAGCACAATTCACCCGGGTCTTATAATTAAGGAATCAGTCACGTCTCTTGATGTAGATAACCTGAAACAAAAATCTAATGTTGACTTTCTTTAGTTCTCTCTATTTTTTGAGTTCCGTAGCTAAAAGGTGAAAAAGGAACCCTCATGGTCTGACTTCGTCTGTATGTCTGTCACACCAATATATTTCAGGAACCACCGTGGCTATCGATTTGAAACTTGGAATAGTTTTAGATCTTACTTACCCAACCTCAAAACAAATGAAAAACCTTTACTTATTTTATAATGGGGGTCGAAATGGGTCATCATAATTTCAAAGTGAGACTACTATATCGAGTGGAGTATTAGATGAAAGGACTTCATTTGCACATCTCAAAACAGATTTTTATTTTGGTTTATGTCACTTACTTTTTGGCTGATAATCAAAAATGAAAAAAAAATACCCCTTATCTCCGAAGTTTGTGGAGGGACAAATCTGAAATAATTATAAGTAAAATAATCTTTCTACGTAGTACAGTTTTTTAGTAATCCTAAAAAAATATCGACAAACATACTTTTTTTGCTATCTGTGGTGTTACCTGAATAGTAAAATTACTTTAATACCTACGCCCAAATATGGTATGGAACCCGGTGCGAGAGTCAGACTCGCACTTGACCGGTATTTTTTTTATTCGGTCCAACAACGAAATAATCTTAAAAAGAAAACCTAGTGAGACAAGCAACATTTCCTGATGCCATCTACAGCTGCACTGCATCACCTGAGACAGTTCTTAAGACTCTTGAACTCAGTTACTTTAGCAGCTATAGGCCTATATATAGCTCCTTGGCGGAAGATTGAAGTTAAACCGCTCAAACGCGTGACCCACCCAAATTAATATGAAAAACCTAATTAATGGCCAATAAACCATGACCTTTCGCCGCAACTTAAATCTGCCCTACACCGATATCACTCAGCGCGACGTCTTAACTCCGCGAAACCTCAAGTTTATCACAATAATGACGTCATTCATCGCCGTTTACGCACTACCTTCACTAAAAAACCTCAACACGCATCGACAGACTCGGTCCTGTACAATACATTGAAGGTTCCATCGTGGAGGTATTGGTAAAATTTGGTAGTGAAACGGTAATGTATGTGGTGCTATTGGAAATGTTGGAGAGTTGTATGTACAGGGATGTCACTCAAACCTTTGAGGGCAAGGGCAGGTAATGAAAATGTATAGGGTGATATTTTTGTAGGATGATATGATCATGTAATTTAATTTGTAATAATCTTTATTATATTTGGATTAAGCTTTCGTTTTGTAAAATATAGTTACAAAAAATTTGTGTGTATTTTTTTTATTTGGTAAGTATGTAGTTACACCTAATTAATCGTAACAATTTAATTTTTAATTTATTCATCCCTATTAATTAGTAACGCTGCAGGACCGGCCTACTCTATAGCGGGTCGACACAGTTCGATTTTATTTGATCAACTACTAAATCCCATACGATTTCAACCGCGTAAACTCACAATTAAAATGTATTCATTCAAGGACCTGTTGGTTAGTAGTTAGACATCCTGGATAGGTCGTGCGTTCGATTTCCATCCATATCTGTCACATGACAGATACACAAGCACATGCTTGGGTTGTTTATGTATGTAGAAGTATGTATTTACAAACAAAAAATCGTTGTGTAGTTATCACAGCACAAACTCCGGTCTATGAAATTAGATAGTATGAGATCAGATAGTCGTTTGTGGATGGTCCCAAGATATTATTATTATAAATAATAAATTCATTCATTATTGAAGTGAAACTTCTTATGCGACTTCCAAAAATGTTATCATTTAACGCGTTACACGTTAAGCGTTAATTGATAGTGTTAAACGTTAAGCGTTAAATTTGTTACGGTTATGAAAGCGCTCATGTGACGCCGTCACTGAGTGAATGGGTGAGTGGGTGAGTGGGTGAGTGGGTGGGTGAGTGGGTGAGTGGGTGAGTGGGTGAGTGAGTCTGAGTGAGTGGGTGAGTGGGTGAGTGAGTGAGTGAGTGAATGGGTGAATGAGTGGGTGAGTGAGTGAGTGAGTGGGTGAGTGAGTGGGTGAGTGAGTGGGTGAGTGAGTGGGTGAGTGGGTGAGTGGGTGAGTGGGTAAGTGAGTGGGTGAGTGGGTAAGTGAGTGGGTGAGTGGGTAAGTGAGTGGGTAAGTGGGTGAGTGAGTCTGAGTGAGTGGGTGAGTGGGTGAGTGAGTGAGTGAGTGGGTGAGTGGATGAGTGAATGGGTGAGTGGGTGGGTGAGTGGTGGGTGAGTGGGTGAGTGAATGGGTGGGTGAGTGAGTGGGTGAGTGAGTGAGTGAGTGGGTGAGTGGGTGAGTGAGTGGGTGAGTGGGTGGGTGGGTGAGTGGGTGAGTGAGTGAGTGAGTGGGTGGGTGGGTGAGTGAGTGTGTGGGTGAGTGGGTGATTAGTTTAGTGGGTGAGTGAGTGGGTGAGTGGGTGGGTGAGTGAGTGGGTGATTGAGTGAGTGAGTGGGTGAGTGGGTGAGTGAGTGGGTGGGTGAGTGGGTGAGTGAGTGGGTGAGTGGGTGGGTGGGTGAGTGGGTGAGTGAGTGAGTGAGTGGGTGGGTGGGTGAGTGAGTGAGTGGGTGAGTGGGTCATTAGTTTAGTGGGTGAGTGAGTGGGTGAATGGGTGGGTGAGTGAGTGGGTGAGTGAGTGAGTGAGTGGGTGAGTGGGTGAGTGAGTGGGTGAGTGGGTGAGTGAGTGGGTGAGTGGGTGGGTGAGTGGGTGAGTGAGTGAGTGAGTGAGTGAGTGACTGGCTGACCGGTGTCGCACGGTGTCGTACAGTGTCGTACAGTGTCGTACAATACAGAGCGAGAGTGAAGTTTCACTTCTTCCGCGCGGAGGGACTCCACGCACGCACATTTTTTTTTATTTTGTGAAATTAGTTGCTTTGAAGTATTTAGAATCGGGTATAAATAATTCAACAACAAAAAACAAAACAACACAAACAAAATACAGGATTAGATTTTATTTTTTGCTTTTCATCACAAGAATATTATTCTTACGATTATTCTGTAACACCATTAAAACAAGCATTTATATAAAATAATAATTGAGCCATCTTCACAACTTATCACCACCCAATGCCCTCGAAGAGCCTTCCAAAACCCAACCCTAAACAATATCGCACAAACCCCGAACACCGCTGTCTGTCATTCATTTCACGTCTAATAATGGCAACTAATTAAAATGACATTTTGTTTTATATCATCAAATTAATGAATACAACCCCCGCCGGCTGGGGGTGGGTCCCCCGGGCCCCCGCACCATTCGACAGGATTTATGGAAAGTGCCCCTCAGACGAGATGGATACTATGATTTATAGGCTGTTTATCATCTTTTTATGGCAACCAGTGAAATAATGCCTTGTTTTTATTCAACTTTTAATTACAGTTCGTCTGTTAATTCGTTTATTTACGATTAATGGGCACTATTGGCTCTTAAAATAGTTAGGATCGGTGTATATGCTTTGTGAAAAAAAAGCCTCACGACTTGTCGATCGCCGATCGAACTTTTAAGTTATGTACATAAATAACTACAATATCTATGATATATTTGATGAGGCGTGTTTATTTTTTTTAATATCCCGTCTGTTTGATGTAATTGAAAATCGGGATTTAGTTAAGCTTTGAAGAATAGAGTAGATCTTTGTGTTGTACGTATATTGATTCGTTATTATAAACTAGTAATACGATAATATTTCGTCTGGCCTTTTTTAAAACAAATAAGGGTCTTCGTACATAAGGGACTTCAATACCTAAATTTTAGGTGGTCGGAGAGGAAACCTTCAAAAAGTATCCGGTGTCCGTAGGGGTATGGAAGGGACTTTGATCACTCCGTTCGAAGTTCTAACCTCGCCAGTGTCTTCAGCACCGGATGCTCCCTAGAGCACATCCCGGGGAGCAGAAAAGCACGCTCCCCCCGGCAACCTCGTTATGGTCGCTACAACACGTCGTCGCCAGCCTCGGGAAGGGAATTTTTTTCTTGTTTCTTAATGATCCAAAATCAATGGTATAACATATTCTAACTATTAACCCACCAAAAGTAGCGCTATAAAAACTCACGGAACCGCAAAACGTTGGCCTCTTCGGGGTCACTATCGGCGCTGAGTGATGGCCCTCCATGACCTCATCGTTGAGTAAATAGCGAGATTTAGATCGCACAATAAATGATTTACTTTCAGGTCGCCGTAATAAGTAGATTGATGCCGGCCGGTGCCCCGTCATTTGTCTCAACAACTCCGCAGTGGAGGGGGTTAAGATCTCTTGTTGAAAAACAGATGCCTTTTGTTAGAAAGTTTGCAGGGTTAAGTTTGGAGTATGTTTTAAAAGAACGTATTTTTAAATTTACCAAACTAATTCAAATGAAATTAGACATTATGTTTTTTTATATTTTTTGGTGTATATAACTGTGTAAAAATTGTATTTCTTTTTTTATTACCTACTTTTTTTTTTCTCATTGCAGGCTTTCAAATTTTTTGGCAATTTTCATAATTTCTTTGACGATCGATAGGTATACATTAAATTTAGATTGGCTTTTTTTATTCAAAAATGTCCTGGGGTATGCCAGAAACTGAAAATGCATATTATGGTGTTTAAGTACAAAAATTAAGAAATTATGGTATTGCATTTTTGCCTGTATAAAATATCATCAAACTTTCGATTAGATCAAAGATTGCGCTAGCGCACAGTGTGCTGGCTGACGTACGTGTATGTTTATTTAGGACAAAATGTTACAGTGTTTGTAAATATGCACATATTGCATAGAAGACGTGAACATATTTGAATTATATTGCACAGATTATTTTTGAAGTTAATTAATTGCTGACTGTAATATGAATATTATGATATTATACGATAATTACAGACCGTTATTTACTACCTGTATACACACATACAGTGGTGTTAGACAAGGTCATATAACTGCAAATAAAAGAATATAAATAATTATATCCTGTTTTTTTCTCGCGGAGTAAACCATATAGTAAACCATATATTGGTCCCCGGGACCTATGGGGCTGCACCGGTATACTACGTGGGATCTGTCGGATCGGAACATGAGTGGGGGGGGGGGGGACAGGGTTCTCCAGTGTCTGCACCAGCTAGGGTATTTTGCAAGCTATTGTCGCTTGCGACCGCGAGAGTGCATGCATACAAATATTTTCCCTGGGTTGGGAATCGAACCCCTCGACTTATGATATTAGAATTGAATATAATATAGGAACACAAATTAAAAAAAATAGATTAGATCTCAGCATGTCAATGTGTAAATTATTTCAGTCATTTAATCAGTTACTTTAATCGTTTTTTTATTTTTCACATTGTTTTAATTTTTTTTGCGTTCTTTTTTTAACCTATAAGAACTTAGAATAAGAAGCACTGTTTTTTCAGTTAAGTCTCCATCGTAACGCGCTCCTCAAACACTAGTAAAAAGTATCGATTACGTGCCCACGGAAACTAAAGTTATATTGAAATCCGGCGCACTCCACCTATAACTCTTGTCGAAACAAATGCCGTCCACTCTGCGGCATCTGTCGGCCCTGATGGATGACGGGACATGTGTCCATTATCGCCTGCACAGTGCTCGCGACCGTGCACCGGGGACAAAAGACGGCGGCAAAAAATCCTCGTGACACTGACACGGTCATTAATCAAATTACATGCGATATTTTCCTAGTGCAATAAATTTGTTGGCTCATAAATTTTTGCCGTTACAATGTTGGGGAAGAAATTGCATTTTTTTGTGCATAGTATTTTTTTCTAAGTACAAATCACGTATATTGAATATGAGGATTGAAGGAACGACGTGATTGTCGAGATTTATAACTAAAATTAAAAATGACGGTTAAAGAAACGAATGATGCAAAAAGATTCGGTTGGCCGCTGGCTCAGAAAAGCCGCTGAAATATTAACGATCTCACAGAGTGATAGAAAAATTTGAAGACACAGTGAATATCTTTCATTATGTTAGGATTGAGCTAAAATAAAATTAATTGCGTAGCGATCAACATATTTTCGTGCCTGTTATTTGATCAAATAAGAAAAAAAGTAAGAAGTTAAATAAGTGCAAATGTATAAATGAAACAGATTCATGTCGTATTTTTTTATAATTGTTCAAAATAAATTTTAATTAATTTGAAGCACTTTCTAAGTTTATGTATTTTTCTATGTCCCAAAGAGATCACATGATGAATGACACCGCTAGCTGGTTGTTCGCTTGATGTTAAGTGACACGCCTCGCTATCAACACTCGCATTTCACTGCCGTTAATATACTTTGAGCTCAATCTTCTCCACAGCTATCTTTTACCACAGGAATACATCAACATTTACAAACTGCTAGTTTGCAAAACAATGCCTGACACTACGTTGATACTTATTAAAAAACGGTCTTTCAGTGTCCAGATACCTAGAAAAATATAAAATAAAATTGTGTTATCATTTTTGCAATTATAGCACGAATCATAATCTAACATTAGATAAAAAATATTACATTCATAAAATACGTTTTGTCCAGACTGTACCTCAACAGTCCACTGTGCGTACATTTGACGATGACGGATGACGGACGGACGCACACTTCCGCGCGACGGAGAGGGAGGGCGCGGGCGAGGGGGCTCACAAGACCCGCTCTAGATATATTCCCGTCTATCAATCCACGTTGACGTTGACGGGTTGCATGAAATGGCTGCTCGTAGCACGGGTATTTTCCACCGAACGAAGAAGGTAGTTTATGTTTTTCTTTTAGCAGAAAAATGGTAGTACTTCATGTGAATACGGTTTAATTTTGACGTTTAATTCAAAGTGAGAACTGAACATATTTCAGCGTACATTGTTATTTTTGAGTCCAGTTATTATCAAGTGGATGACTACATACATACGTACTATACAACGTGTTACAAAATACCCCGTAAAAAAATAAAAAAAATATTATTATTTTCACTGATGTGCAAACCCTATTAAAATGTAAACTACGCAGAATGTACCTACATTTCTACCTAATTCGCGGAATGCCAAAATTTTTAAAAGACCCAACCTTACTAGGGTTGACAAAATTTTTGGCTTTTTATAATTAATTATATTTTTACGGGGTATTTTGTAACACATTGTATATAAATAACACCCAGGCATAAGTAGAGAATTGAACTCACGAACTATTGGGTAGCGGCCAGGTTCTCCAACCACTAGACCGCAGGGCCAGTAAAGAATCCGTAGTAACCTTGGATGGAAACAAAAGCTTTTACTCAGGTTCAGGATTTTGTGCCAGAGGTATCGCTATGTCTGCATCAAAAAGAACGAATAATAGTCTTTTGGCCGCTAATACAGTGACGTCTCAAAGAGCTCTCTGTAAAGCGTTTCCTTAGTTAGGCTGCTCGCAAGCATTCCCACTGGGTCCTATCTAAAGAGTATTGCACGCTGAAAATGACAATAGCGCTAATGTATGCATATGCAAATCCATCAAAGTGGTCGTAATTTTCTTAGGAATATTTTAGTTACTATTTCCACCAGATAAGTTGGCTGAACTTATGCACCATCTGTCAGCAGACAGTTTAGTAACTACGTACTGGATAGGCTGTTTTTGCGTAGTTGGACCAACAACATTAACTAAGATGACTTGATCATCACATCATCATCATCAGAAGCTGAATGACGTCCACTACTGAATAAAGGCCTCTGCCTTAGTAGGGGTTGCCATAATCCCCATGCTTGGTAGGCGTGGGGATTATAGCAACCCTTTGTTCAGTTGGCTTGGGAATCACAATATAGGTGGTAGGTAACCCAATAGAAAGACATCGCTGCCCGTCTTCTTGTTTTCCCTTTGTCGCCTCTTACGGACACCCAACGGGAGGAGCTGGGAGGGTGCTATTCTTACCCGGACACCCCACCCGACCCTTGACCCGACGGGTACACCGTGATAATTATGACATAAGTAATTATGACATAATGTTCAACAACTCAGTCCTCCCGTGGCTGTAGGTATAACGCATCATTCGAAACATCTGGCAAGTACAAATCAAAAATAATACGCGATGTAATCCGTAAAATTACTTTCATTTCAACATCTCTAATAATTTCAGACTGGGCTCCATATTGACCCATTTTGATGGATCAAAGTATGCACCCACAGATATTCTGAAATATAATTCAATCACGATTAATAATTGTTATTTTGTCCGAATAATCTCGCCTGCGGCTCACTGTGCGCGCTGTTTGCCACATGACTGACAGCCGACAGTATCTCGACTGATGAATAGAGCGCATTTGTGTTTTTGTTATTGCGATAATGAGCTGATAATGTGATTTTTTTTTTGCAATCTTGCGGTGATTCGTGTTATTTTTATTTTATTTTATTTTATTTATTTAACACAAAACAGGTTACAATCAGAATTGCGTTGAGTAGTAACATACATGAAGTTATATAACGATAATTATAACACAAAACATGTGTTTTAAGCTAATTTGTTAACGTACGGGTAAAGTGAGCTTACAAGCAAAGTACAAAATATGTATTACAAAAGGAAATACTTATTTAAGAGTAAGTTATTTCCAGGCAAACTAAATATAACAACAATAATTTAATTATGGATATGACTGAACAATAATGTTGGTAGGTACTGTAATAGACTAAGAGTTCTTGAAGACATTATGGATCTGTTTTTTAAAAGTATTAATATTATTATTAAATAAATCTATGGACGGATTGCATTTACTTAACTCATTGTATTCTCTACACATACGGACAATGGGATTATAAAACGACGTGTTATTGCGGTACACTTTAAGGGTAAATACATTGGGTTTACGGCATCTATAATTAATATTAATGTTTAAATCTTGTAATAATGACGGAGACTCTAATATAGCATGTATAATTTTAAAAAGATATACTAAATCGCTTATACGACGTCTGGATTCTAATGAAAGAGCATTAAAGTATCTTAATCTATGCTGATATGATTTCAGCTGACGGTGTAGGTTATGACGAAAGCATACAATCTTAAAACAGTTCCTTTGGACCCGCTCAATTCTATCTGTATGTACTTGGTAAAATGAGTTGATGTTAGTGAGTTTTTTAACGAGTTTTTAGTGAGTTTATTTAGATAGTCATAATTAATACTTGTTTACACTATCAGATATCTATACAAGCCAAAGGTTAGTAAAATCCGCAACCTGGGTATTCTTTTAGATAAATGAATTTTATCTACCATATTGTCAAAGAGCATACAAAATGATGATGAAATGAAGTCTAAGCGTTACATAATTGTACTATTAAAAACTAAGTAAGTTTAAGTAAGGAAAAGCTATAGAAATTTATTTTGTCTTTCGCGCAACAGTCTCACCCAATGTGCGCTAACTGACGGACGACTGACATTATCTCGACGGATGAATGGCTGTTTTCAATTTAGAGTTTTCGTCGTTTTAACGATCGGCTGATTGATTTCTGGCGATTGGGATGTGTCAATTTAAACCAATTTAGCCGAAAGATGTTTAAATGAACAGTTGACTTAGTAACAGTAATCGATATATTTTAAATAAATCATTGTTGAAAATGACTCATTTCTAGTGAGAACAAAAATAACAATAAAACTCTTTAGAATTCTGTCTACTTGAGTTGGGATACATCTATACATATAAAATTACTTGTCCTGACAACTGACTGACTGACTGATTCATCAACGCACAGGCCAAACCGCTGGACCTAGAAAGCTGAAATTTGGACAGTAGGTTCTTCTTATCACGTAAGCATCCATTTAGAAAGGATTTTTGAAAATTCGACTCCTAATGGGGTTTAATGGGGTGTTTTCTTTTGTATGAAACTTTTTATCGTTTGGTTCGATTGACTTGAAATTTACTGAAAACTGATTCTCTAAATAAAATAAATCAACACGTGTTTCGTGAATTTTCAAAACAAAGCCTTCGGGGGTGTGTTAGGGGTTAGTAAACTCTATAAAAAAATTAGCGGGCGAAGCCGCAGGAAATTGCTAGTTTGTACTAAAAGTAAGAGCAAATCGAATCTTACGTACATCGTATTTATTGTGGCTGTACCATTAATACGACCGATTTCTATAAATTTTAATTTACTAAAACTGGTTTCATAAGATGAGTTTGTACTAACACTATTTAGCTTAGAGGAGATACCACTGGAGATAACATGATGCGCTAACCCCTCTGCCAAATTTTGTTCATATGGTCAGGTCATTCTTTATTTGTGTGCGTATCTTTTCGAATGTGTTGCGAGTTTATTATAGTGTGGGTATGCGTAAAATTGTATATGTGTGTGTATACTTCGCCTCCCGCACCCCGCAAAAGTGCCACGAAAAATTTGTACGGCGAATCGACGTGATACTAGCTCCATTCTAATTACTCTGAGCTATTTAGTGACCATATTATAAAGAGGTAAAGTTTGTGAGTTTGGTGGTTCGGGGTAATCTCCGGTACTACTTGATCCGATTTTGAAAATTCTTTTACTGTTAGAAAGGTATATTATCCCTGAGTCTATATTATTTCCTAAGGTATATTACTTTGGTAAATATAAAAAAAACAAGGCGGGTCATCTAGTCTGAAATAAAGATTTATTTATTTTTATTAATAATAAAATGAATTGAATACCCATAAGCTGATATTACCGGTAAAAGAGGCAAGTTATCATCATCAGCCAAGGCTAAACAAATGCCACAATGAATGACAGTAAGAGGGTGGCTAATTAACGTTGCCTGTGACGTTCACAATATCGTCGGTCCAGTTAGGGCTGCCTACGATGCGTCTTCCGGTTCGTAGTTGGTAATCGATAACCTTTTCTGGTTTTAACCTGCCCATTGCCACTTTAAGTGGAAAATGTTGAGAGCTATGTCGATAACTCTGGTTCTTCGTAAAATTTCCACAATCCGGGTCCTATAGCGCAAAGTAAATTCTAGCATAGCTCGTTATATGACTCAGAGCTTCTTTAAAAGGCCACCAGTGAAAGACCACGTCTCAGAGATATAATATAATTAATAATTATAGCATAACTGGCAACACTCACTGGTCAAAGTTTTCGAAAACCAAATCCTAGAGAAGAAATTAATATATCACTATTGATCTTTCGATATAACTAAGTATAAAATTTTACAGGTGTAAACCGTATCAAAATATAATTGTCATTCATTCGTAAAAAACGTGGATTTTGAGATAGACATTATGGCGATCGAATCTGCGACCTTCAACTTTGCACCTCACCTCAAACAAGTCGGTGGCTAAAAAAAGTTTTATCAAATATAATTTATACAAAAACGAACTCGTTCCGCGCCCACTGTGCATTTGAGTGACGCGCGATTGACAGGTGATATCATCTCTTGTTGAATGAACCTTTTTTGGTATGATTGAGATGTGCAGACGTCATTCGATGAGTGATTGATAGATTTCAATTACCGATGTTGCCTAATTGAATTGAATATTGAGTTTTTTTGGCCCAGTTATGGTGGTATGTAGGAGAATGCGTTAAATGTTGTTTTGATTTTGTTGTGTGTAAACAAAGATATTTAACTACTTAGTAATAAAGCGCACTTAGCGAGAAAAAAAAATGTCACCAAAAACTTTTTACACGTGTAATAAGTCAGTAGAAACTTGCATCCATTTTTGAAGAAAATGTGCATGACTTCGTGTTGCCAAATTGAACATCTCACTATGATAAAATTACTAAATCAGAGTAGTTTATTTTCATATACGTTTTGTTATTTAGACTAAAAAAATATATGTGGCGGTTTAAAAAAAATATGTTGATGTATGAATAAATCACCGGATGCTCTATGGTATATTCTTTTTAAATAATTTTTGTAAGATTTGTACAGTATATGATTATATGACTCGAGAGAAGAGGACTATTGTGGTCTGTTTGAATAAATTAAAAAAAAAACATAGACGACGAATTGAGAACCCCTCCGTTTTTGAAGTCGGTTAACTAGTGACCTAGTCAGGTGGCTCTGAGCAGGTGACCCCGGTGTGTTTCCTTTTTATAGATTAGCTTAGAATATCGTAGGTCAGGATCGCTTTTTCCTTCGCTCAATAAAGTCTTCAAACAAAACTAAATGTTCTTCGGGTGCACCCTGGACAGTCAGATCTTGAAGACCTTGCTGATTGACCAACCTATCCATGACATGAATAACCTCTAGTAGTATTTATATGATCAAGATACGATATTAGTTTATTGGCAGGTAGACCTTACCATGAACTCTGATAGCAGAGCAGTAACACAACAAAAAAAAATGTGCGTGCGTGGAGTCCTTCCGCGCGGAAGAAGTGAAACTTCATTCTCGTTCAGTCGATCGGTCGTTCGGTCGTTCGGTCGGTCCCTCACTCACTCACTCACTCACTCACTCACTCACTCAGACACACACACACACACACACACACACACACACACACACACACACACACAGACTCAACTCAACTCAACTCAACTCAACTCGCCCCAACTCGCCCCAACTCGCCCCAACTCGCCCCAACTCACCCCAACTCGCCGCAACTCGCCCCAACTCGCCCCAACTCGCCCCAACTCGCCCCAACTCGCTCCAACTCACCCCAACTCATCCCAACTCACCCCAACTCGCCCCAACTCACCACAACTCACCCCAACTCGCCCCAACTCGCCCCAATTCACCCCAACTCGCCCCAACTCACCCCAACTCGCCCCAACTCGCCCCAACTCACCCCAACTCATCCCAACTCACCCCAACTCACCACAACTCACCCCAACTCGCCCCAATTCACCCCAACTCGCCCCAACTCACCCCAACTCGCCCCAACTTGCCCCAACTCACCCCAACTCGCCCCAACTTGCCCCAACTTGCCCCAACTTGCCCCAACTCAACCCCAACTCACCCCAACTCACCCACTCCACCTACTCCACCCACTCCACCCAATCACCCACTCACCCACTCCACCCACTCACCCACTCCACCCACTCACCCACTCACCCACTCACCCATTCACCCACTCACCCACTCACCCACTCACCCCCTCACCCACTCACCCACTCACCCACTCACCCACTCACTCAGTGACGGCGTCACATGAGCGCTTTCATAACCTTAACAAATTTACGCCTATCGCCTATCGTTTAACACCTATCACTTAACGCCTATCGCCTATCAACTATCATTTAACGCTTAACGCGTTATGTGATAACATTTTTGGAAGTCGCATAAGAAGTTTCACTTCAAAAAGTGACCTATGTACTTACCATGAGCGCACGTATTAGCAGGCCACTTAGCTATTACGTCACCCAAACAGGTGAGTGGTCACGTGACAATATTATTGTCACGCTATTTAGTGCGCTCATTGCACAAATTTGTAAGACAGGTCAATTTTCGTGTTACCTGCTCTGCTAGAGTAGAGTTTATAGTAAGGCACCTGTAAAAAAATGTTATCATATAACGCGTTAAGCGTTAAATGATAGGTGATAGACGATAGGCGTTAAAGGATAGGTGTTGTGAGGTGGGAGTGAGTGAGTGAGTGAGTGAGCGACTTCGTTGACTCCGTTGACTCCGCCGACTCCGCCAACTCCGCCGACTCCGCCGACTCCGCCGACTCCGCCGACTCCGCCGACTCAGCCGACTCCGCTGACTCCGCCGACTCCGCCGACTCCGCCGACTCCGCCGACTCCGCCGACTCCGCCGACTCCGCCGACTCCGCCGACTCCGCCGACTCCGCCGACTCAGCCGACTCCGCCGACTCAGCCGACTCCGCTGACTCCGCCGACTCCGCCGACTCCGCCGACTCCGCCGACTCCGCCGACTCCGCCGACTCCGCCGACTCCGCCGACTCCGCCGACTCCGCCGACTCCGCCGAATCCGCCGACTCAGCCGACTCCGCCGACTCCGCCGACACCGCCGACTCCGCCGACTCCGCTGACTCCGCCTACTCCGCCTACTCCGACTCCGTTGACTCCGTTGACTTTGTTGACTTCGTTGCGCGGGGAGGTGGAATAGAAAGAGACAGAGCGAGAATGAAGTTTCACTTCTTCCGCGCGGAGGGACTCCACGCACGCACATTTTTTTATACTTTTAGACTTTCGCTTCAGGCTGCTTTAGATCTTCAGGCTGCTACTCAAAAATACTCACAAAATTGGTTGATTATTAACTGAACTAGACCATCGAGGCAGTTCTGAGTTGCCAGTCTACCGTAAAACCAACACGGCGAGCTCATTAATCGGAACAGCACTTAATCGATTGAAAACGTTAACCCCTCGCTTCCTTTATGAAAAACTTATCGGTGACCATTTTAGACCTTATTCCGTGTGAAGTAAGGGTCATATGTTCATGCTTAAAACCCCTGAAATATGAGTAGTACAGTTGCCGTGAACAGTGATTGATGTGAGCTGACTGACGTGTCCACGAAAGCGGGGTGTGCCGTCATTGGGGGATGGTGTATGGAGAAAGATACATCTTTCTACTACTACTACTACTACGATACTACTATGATACTAGCGGAATAGCGTTACTCGCCACGCTACAGCGTGGCGAGTAACGCTATTCCGCTAGTGTCATATGTCACACACTTCAATCACCTCGGAATCAAATCACCTGGGTGATTTTAGCTAAATGATAAAATTGAATTCATTAGTCTATATTGATCACCTCGGAATCAAATCATCTGGGAGATTTTAACTAGTTTGAAAGTACTCAAATTGTTATGTAATGTTTATCCAATTTTGTAATACGACGATGAAAACTTTTCACTAAAGGTAAGCGACGTGCACGCCTATACAGTGTTGTATTGCACCGTTCTTCGTTACCTGAGACATAATTAGTTCAAGCTGAATAAACTCTGCAGCTACAGTGTCCTTCATACCGCAACACATCAGTTTTTATATACCTACCTTAATTTGATTTAAAAAAATCATCCAAGGGTGTGTTATCTCTAGTGTGTTATAGGGTCTTGCAGGAGAATAATAATGGAAAACATTTCTGGCATTTATCATTAAACCTTTTAACTGCAGTTTTAATGACCTATTTTGAATAATCTGATTTACAAATTTTCGAATTTTCTTCAATCGCAAATTCTTGTGAATCGGACCAACCTTATTGGGGTTTGTTCTGTACACAGTAAGCAGGGCTATTGTAGTGGTGACCTGGACTCTTTTAGTTTCAATTTCAACCGCATATTGATTAATTCTGACGAAATGGATCGACCATATTTGTGTGTTGTGAGGTGTTTTATTTTGTTTACGGCCCTTTATCGTATTCCCGCGTAGGTGTTTACAGTAGATATCTACAGCAACTATTTTTTTTATTTAGCTCTTGATTGAATATCTAGGTAAGTATAGGATTTTTTTTTGTTTGGCTCTTGATTGATTATATCTTGACGGGCCTGTTGGTCTAGTGGTTAGAACCCTGGCCGCTGACCAATAAATAGGTCGTGGGTTCGATTCCCGCCAAGTATCTGGGTGTTTTATCTGTATAAGTATGTATTTACAAAACAAAAAAGTATTTCAGTATTAGTATCAGTTGTCTGGTTTCCATAGTACAGGCTCTGCCTAGTTTGGGATCAGATGACCGTGTGTGGATTGTCCCAGAATATTATTTATTATTATTATTGAAAGGTCTACGAAGCGTCTTATAAATATTTGTATCATTTAATGAAATGTGGCATAATTTACCAGCGCAAAGATCCTAAGTTAGGTAGCTAGTTAAATTAGGTAGTTAGATCTTTGGAGTATCTGGGCGTTCGGTGCATGGGCCCTGGGACCACCATTGAGTACGGCGACAACTTCAAGGAGGACGGTGATACGGTGTGCACCGTTTCTGGTTCTCGGGGGAGCTATAATGCACCCCCGGCGGCGGGGTCAAAGGGCACTGAGGGGATCCTGGTGCAGATCCTACCAGAGAGCCCGGGTGCCACCTCTAAGGTGACGCGGGGGAAAAGAATCCCACATACCCCGGTTGAGCACCACAGCACCCGGGAACCTTTTGAAGATTTCCACCGCGAAAGAAGAACAAGGTTAGGTAGCGATAACTCAAGAAAATCCTAACTATGTACTTAGGATTCTCTTCTGCATGCGCTGCAGCAGCACTTTTCAGCATGTGCTGGCCTTCCCCCAATTCACGCCATTGAGCCCGATCTTCGGCTCTCCCCATCCAGTCACTGCCAACCGCTTTGCGTACGTACATATAGTCCCACTTGGTCATATAGCCCTACTTGGTCACGTAGCGCCCTATGCTACATTTTTCAGTTAGTTGTCTTAACGATCACCGGTTCTGGGGCAAATATCACCAGCCCTCTGCCACTTTAGCCTACTACTTAATCTGTTGGGCTATGTCGACAACTTCGGTTCTCTGGCGAATTACTTCGATTTTGACGTATTCGTTCGTTTTTGAGAAATGGCACGTATTAAGTTAGTAAAATATCTCAACGAAGTAGCCTTGCATCGATGTCGTCTTTCAAATATAAGGGAGTATCTGTTAAGTTCTTGTAATGACTTTTATGTCACACAAGAAATTGAAACAACAAACTTATTAAACGTTTACTAATGCCACACTAGAATTGTTCACCTCACATCATTGATTCCATCTAATACACAGTAAATTGATAAAATATGTACCACCATTATGTATTCATTTAAAATGAAACCAGCAAATATTATGTAATTATAAATTTTCAAATAAAAAAGTATCAGTGTATAACTTAAATTTGAGATTTAAGACCGCTTTACCGCTCAAAATAATCAAACTTTCTCGACGTAATGACCTTGTACCAACGTTACATTTTACTGGATATTTAAATATCGAACAATAATTGTTCTGAGTACCCTATTTCTTGGCACTTTGATTGCCACCTGTCAAACGCACGACATCAATTGTAACGCTGATAAGCTCCCACGACTTGTATAAGTATTGTAATGAACGTTTACACGTTTTTGTCGTCATCTCGCGTCAATGCGCCATTGAACTTGTGCTCTGATTAAGCTTCGTTAAAACAATGAAATTCATGTACCTACTGTGGTGGTATTGTAGTGTTATCGGTATGAAAAGTTAATATTAATTGTAAATGTTAGTTTCAATTAAGATTATTTAAATATCGTCAAATAGATTCTTCTCATATTAATTACTAGTTTTGAAAGAGATAATAATATTTATAATACGGCTACCTTTAGACTTTGCACGTAAAACATAGCAGATTGTTCATATTTCAACTGTGAAATATGAACAACTGTCTTGCACTTGTTTCCAGAAAAAAATCAGTATCCTCTAAATTATTTCAGGATCTAAATTATAACAGCGATTGACAGGCTCAATATTGGTATTAAAAAATCAACGTTATCGAGTTATTTTCTTGAAATTCCCAATAGGCTCACTGAGTAGCTAGACTTGTGGTAGATATACTTCAACTTTTCACCTTATGATAATATAATCCCTTCAGGGAAAAAATAACTATTATACACATCTACATAATTAAGCGTTGTAATTATTTATATTGTGTATGAATACGATTAACGAAATACATTTCTGTGTCTACAGGAGGTTTCCAAATGAACTAACCTTGTAGCATCGTGATCCAATAAATCAATAAGATAACAACAGATAAACGTCTTGAATTTATTTCTGGACGTAATAACCTTGCAACGTGGTCTCAGCCCGTCAAACATATGACATCACTTGAGTAGTCAATCGATCGGCTCCCACGACTGCGATACCACTATACTCGTAGCTACACGTTTTTGTGACTGTCGGCACACCATTTGGACTTATTAAGCGGTGCTCGGTTCACGACGACGCCCTTTGATTGCACTATGTTAGCGTGGATATGACCTTTAAAATGTAAATGCTTTACGTACTATAATACGCTAGGTAAGTAGATTCGTTATTGATGTATCTGAATCTGTAAGTATGTACTAAGAAATAAAGTAGTATTTCTGGTAAAAATCTTATTATTTTTTAATTTACTTTCGCTACAGTCTAGCAGCTGTCTAGCTATTATAATTAACTGCTGTATATTTTTTAATTTTTTTAATGGTTGCTAATTATTTATTTATTCAAAGTTGATACCTGACGTTCGTAAACTTTTCATCGCTTAGTTACACAAAAATGAAGATGTAAATAAATATATTTTTAAATTGTAGTAACAAAAGCGTCATTTCCCAACATTAATGAATATTCATACACGAAGCGCCGCGTCTATTTCACTGTCAAATTTTCGACACGAGACAAATGTCTGGAGCGCCGTCGCCGTACATTTAGCCGATAAAAAAAATCTTAACTGCGTGTATCAGACAAGTGGGACATCAAAAGTCTTATCCACTATAGTCCGCCACGCGCCATTACTCGCGCGGGATTCGTTCGCTGGTGCTTTTGACAATTGATTTATGTCTGTCAAGTCTCGTCATACTGGCGACTGCGCGCACGCATCTGTGGCCGCGTCCCGCGCGCCTCGATCCTCTAACAAATATCAGTCAAAGATGGTAATGTATGTAGATGCGACAAGAATTATGAAATTTTTCAATTAACAGATTAAGTTAATGGCGTAGCAGCTTGTTGGCACTATTAGAGAGCTGTAGTGCCTAATTATGGTGTGAAAGTTATAATGAATGAACGTTACTGTCAACAAATTTATTATACTCGTTACTGACGTTCGTACAAGTACCTACTTAATAGATTCGTGAGATGATAAATGATAGGACTTCAGTTTATTGACACTCATAATGATTTTTCACTCTTACAGGAATACTATTTCTTTTACTAATAATATCAAAGGTTTCCAAAAATTGTAACCTCCACATTTCGTAGTTCAGTCTTCAGTAAAGATAAGTACATACGGCAAAACGTTAAAAAGGGTAAACATAATCTATATGTATAGTTTTATTTGGTTTACCTACTCTTCTAGTACACTTTACAAGAAAATCATGTATCATCAATGTTTATCTTAGTTGGCGCTAAATCTAATGATTTAGAAAAATAACCACATTTTACCTAATTCCACCTCTGAATTTCTGAATAATATTATGCTGGTATCCCGAGTATTCCCGAGAAAGTCGGCAATTTATCATTAAACTAAAATAGTTGAGACGTGTTTGCGGGAGTGGGTTTTAGCGAAAAAAGATACGATTTATTTTAATAATGCTTTCTGTATAGTTAAGCAGCTGCCTCCCTGATCCTAGAATAAATATGAACATGCTCATTGACAGACATATTGTTTACTATTATTTTAAATAATCCTTCTTATAACTCAATCTTTTCTTTGCATGATTATTTTTAACAGCCCTTGTTTTTGTCCCACTGTTGGGCTCGGGCCTCACCTCGAGATAAAGGGGCTTAGGTCATAGTATTCCACGCTGGCCAAGTGCCGGTTGACGGACTTCACACATTCGAAAGCTAATTAGACTTTTTCAGAATTGCAGGTTTCCTCGCGATGCTTTCCTTTACCGATAGCTAGTAACAATAGCACAAAGACGATTCGCATGATTAATAGAAGAAATCAGAGGTGCGGAGCCGGGGCTCAAACCTACGTTCCAGACGATTCTTGGAAACAAGGCAAGTGTTCGCCAACTGAACTGTCACTAATATAATTTTTATTACGAACTACGTACTGTAGTTGGATCATGTTTGGAGTTGAATAGTTTAAGGTAGGTATCTAACCCATCTTAAACTACCTACCCCAAAAACTTTTTTTAAAGATAAAGATAAAGATATATTTATTTGTTAAAATATAGTTTGATAAGATGACATAAAAAAACATTTAGTGCTTATATTTTACCAATTATTGGTGTACAAATATTTCTTATAATAATATTAACAAAATTATAAAAAATCTATATACGTATCTAAATTCTAAATATTTTTATCATTAAGGAAGTCATCTGTATTATAGTAACATTTATTCAATAATAATTGAAATAATCTTTTTTTAAATAGGTTTATAGTAATATGTTTTAAATCTTCGGGTAATTTATTATAGATACGGATAGCCATGCAGTATGAGTTTTTACTAAACATCGTGGTACGCTGCTTGGGAATACAAAGATTTGCAGGAAATCTACAGCTTCTATTGGTGAAATCACAATTTTTTTTAAACAGATTTGGATGTTTGTGTACAAATAAACTTATTTCATATATATATATAAACAAGGCAGAGGTAAAATACGATGTTTCTTAAATAACGGTACGCAACTGTCTAAATAGTCTGCTCCGCTTATTGCTCGCACACATTTCTTCTGCGCTCTGAAAGCTCTAATAAGATCTACTGAATTACCCCATATGACTATTCCATAACGCAAAACAGAGGAGATATATCCATGATAGGCGCAATGAGTGGCATTGGTTGTAGCTGTTTGTCGTAAGCGATTCAGAACGTACACATATCTATCCAGCTTGGAACAAAGCACACGCTGTGATTTAATTAAACAGTTTATATAATAATAATTAATTGTCTTGTAATAAAAAAGAAAGGTTCTCAAGTGGCAAACATGAACCGGACGAAGCAGCGTAGGCAGGACTTCCACTAGGTGGACTAACGACTTTGTGCGCGTCGAAGGACCAGTGGATGCAGAATCTTTCAGATAGCCAATTGTCATTCATTGTGGCGTTCCAAGGGGAAGCCCTAAGTCTTTCGGCTGGTGACGTTGATGAAGACCCTGAACCTTACCTAATTAAATCAACCTTATTTACAATACATCAGGGACCAAGTGTTTGAAAAGTTGCTACGCATTTAGTAGGGCGAAGCAATCGTCAATATAAAATAGTCAATATACATATAAGCGAAAAAAGCAATCTTGAAAAATACTCTAAATATTTCTTTACATCAAGAACAAAACTAAATTCATCATAATGGCTGTTCTATGTTATGTTACAGTCTAATTAACGAACTGTCGGAGCGGATCGTGGCAGGTAAGTGACGGGTGACGGGTGACGCGCGACAAGTGACGCTGACGTGACGTGACGTTGACGTGACGTTGACGTGACGCAGACGATCTCCGCCGTAATGAAATTGTGACATGACTAGCTGCCCAAGTGTAAAGATTGAGCGGGTTAGATTTTATAAAACTATATTTTGTTTGTAGATAATACGCACTTAATAATGCAATATTTAGGTCCCGACATCTCCTGGTGCGTTATGTATGAAAAAACAAGTTTTTAGTGGGTACTGGTAACATTCCCATATTACAACGTGTTACAAAATACCCCGTAAAAAAATATTATTTTCACTGATGTGCAAACCCTATTTCAGTAAAATTAAAAAGTAAACTAGGCAGAATGTACCTACATTTCTACCTTATTAGCGAAATGACAAAAAATTTAAAAGACCTAACCGTACTAGGGTTGACAAAATTTTTGCCTTTGATAATTAATAATATTTTTACGTTGTGTAACTATCCCCGGTAGACGCTGAATATCTTTGCCAGGTTTTATCACTGCTAAGAAAAAAAATATACAGACCAATTGAGAACATCCTCCTTTTTTGAAGTCGGTTAAAAAATAACAAAATATAAAATTATGTGGTCGTGCGCTCGATTCCCGCCTTGGACCTGGGTGTTATTTATCTAAATAAATATGTGTTTAAAAAAAGTATATAAGTATTTGTATCAGTAAGTAGTCTAGTTGAAAATAGAGCAGGCTCTGCCTCGTGTCGGATCGGATAACCATAAATGGATTGTTACACTGTTCACCAATTCGCTATCAGCTTGAGACTCGCGTCAGCATCACAACCGGAGCAAAACAGTCGCTCTGTCCTCGAAATCGATATTAATTATTTTCACAAGACATTTGCTCGGAGCTTATATTAGCTTTCACGTTGCTTTAGCGTTCACTCGATTGAAAATTTCAGAATAAGTGACATTTGATGTGAATATATTATTACATTAATTTCGAGAGAGGACATAGGCAAGAAACCGCTCGCTCTGCAAACCGGAGGTTGCGGGTTCAAATCACGCGGATGGAAAATTTTTGTGTAATTGTTCCTTACTTAACAGAAGTCTTTATGTGAAGCATAGGTAAGAAGAAGAAGGTACTCTGGCGAGGTCCGACCGGAGAGCCCAGAGAGTCTCGATAGCATTGATGAAGGCCACCAAGGATGTAAAAAGTAAAAAAAAACACATCCCACGCAAGCCGGCCTCCCCCTTAAAGAGACTGAATACTTTTTGAAGGTTGCCTCCACAACAGCAAAAAGAAGGTAATGGCAATATATTCAATAAGTGCTAGATTTATTGGGCAAGAGTGCGCCTAGGTAAGTAAGTTTCTACCAGTGTTAGATAATCTGTCAACAAGTAGCAGTATATTAATGTTGCAGTGTTTGTGTGTGTAGAGTTTTGCAGTAGTGTAGTCGATTGAGCTTAGTAATTAGAGAAATTACTATGCTTACATCATCATCAGCTAAAGGACGTCCACTGCTGAATAATAGCCTCCCCTTTAAAAGGGAGGTATAGGTGGTAGGTAATCCAATAGAAAGACGCTGCTACCTGTCTACTTGTATTCCCTTAGTCGCCTCTTACGACACCCAACGAGTGGAGATTGGTGGGTGATAGTCTTACCCAGACACCCCCCGGGTAAATATTATTTAATGCTTAAAGACAATCCGATGTTAATGGGTAGGCGACCAGACATACAACTTATTCGTTACTCTCGTCAACCAATAAATAAATAATTTATAAGGCCACTCCAGACAGACTAAAAACGCCACAATGAACGACAGTTAGTCATTTGCATCCATCGGATGCTCACGAATTTTATAATATCGTCGTCTGTCTAGAAGGGCACCTGCCTTCGCTACGTCTTCCGGTTAGTGGTCACCTAATTATAGTGAGAGCTATGACACTCTGGTTTATCGGCGAATTTTTAAAGATTCTTTTGCGCAAAAAATCTCCGAGCTCTCATCGTAGCTCGCTGTGTGACTCTGAGCTTCTTGGAAGGGCAGTAGTTAAAAAACCATGTCTCAGTGCCATAAGTCATAATTAGCAACACACACTGGTTACAAACCTTCGTCTTCAGGCACTGTGTAATTTTCTGCATATTGTGCTGTGTAAATCCAAGTTGGATACTTCGGGGTGCCTTTACCTTTGATAAATATTTTTGAAGATGTAAGACAAGAAATCAAATATACGGATAAAATAACTGTCCATAAGAGAAATTCTCAAAGTCCACACAATATTTAATTACGTTGCACCGCCCCCGATCGTTACGCGAAACGGCGAAACTGACAAATCTGCAATAAATCAATTGAATACAAAAACTGCACTAACACAATAGATCTCCGTGCTTCAGCAGCGAAGATTTGCATTAGTGCTTACATTAATCATTTCCTCATACAATTCGGGGGGTAATAAAAGCCATAAAACTTTGTATGGGATGCCATTAATTGTCATTGACAGCTGACAGGGTGCGGGGGTTGATTGACAAATGTCAGGCGTCCCGCGCGTCGCGTGAATGGACATGTTTTTACCGCCGTTGGTTGTTTAGTTCGTTTTTTTTCCTCTAAATATAAATTACATTGAATGGTGCAATGAATTTGCAAATTTTATTGAAGTTTTTATGGAATTTTTGACAAATACATTTTTGGTGGTACTCCTTGGGAAATCGTTTTTGTTGAGTAATCGTTGTAAATTAATACAAGTGTTGTGAATTTGATTTTGATTGTAAAGCCAGTCATACTAAAAGTGACAAATAAATATTGGACTGCAACAAGTAAACATATAATGCTCATGCAACAATAACGTGTTGCAAAAACATAACTATGGTTGTAATAATTTTATATTTTGGAAGTCAGTTTTCGTTTTCATGATGTCTTCCTTTTCTTTCTACTATTCATTTTCCTAACTTTACTTATGTGCGTGGATACTTGGAGACGTTTATCCATAATCCCGACATCCATCATATTCGAATCATAAAAATATTACTACACATTAAAGAGTTATTAAAGTATGTCAAAAATCTCGAGTTACGATATTGAGTACATAAAAAGAAGGTAACATAGAAACAAAAATAAATGTAAAAGTCTGTTAAAAATTTATATCTTTAAAACAGAACTCAACTCGTTTCACGTCGATCAAGCTCAACAAACGGGTATCTGCAATTCTCTATCGGCGATCCTTCGTCAATTGTCAGTGTCAATGTTATCAGTGACGTAAGTCACTCAGAGGAGATGGGCCATTGAATAAAATGTCAATTTTGTACTTTCGCCCTTTTTAACCGGCTTCAAAAAGAAGGTTCTCTATTCCACGCGTATGTATGTAATGTTAAAAAAATGCGTAATATTAATATATGTTAGTCTATGTGGGCTTCTAAACAAATTTACCAAATTTTATGAGTGTATGTATGTATATATGTATGTATGTAGGTTTGTCCGCGGATTTCTCAGAAACTACAGGTCCGATTTCGAAATTTTTTTTGCAATAGTTAGAGTATTTTTCAACTTAGGGTAGAGTACACGTTTCATTAAAATCGGTCCAGCAGTTTAAGAGATATAATCTTTTTATGTTTTCAGTAAGTTACTGTAACGTAGACGTTCAAGTTGCGTGATAGTGCTGATACCTATTTTCTTGCTAAAATAAAAGTCACTAAAAAGTGTTAAATAATAAAAATAAACTATTTTGAAAAAATAAAAACCGACTTCAAAGTAAATTACATATCTAAAAAGCATAAAATAACGAAAATATATTGGTTGGTGTCAGCTCGTGCTAGTCTTAGTTAACACGATGTGCTAGCACCGACTTCAATATATTTTCGTTATTTTATGCTTTTTAGATATGTAATTTACTTTGAAGTCGGTTTTTATTTTTCCAAAATAGTTTATTTTGTAAAACGTTTATACTTAAAGCATAGTTTTATGTATTGATTAGTCAGCATATTTAATCAATCTTCATAAATATTATTTCAATAATTCGACAGAATGCTGATTTTATTTTAACTTAGATAATTCAAATAGTACTCTTTATTTGTACAAAAAATAAACACACTTGGTATACTTAGATGAACTTACACTAAATACAAATGGAGATATTATCGCTAATAGTGATTTCTTCCAGATAACCAAAACATTATTTATGTACATTTAAGAGCCACTAAAATATGGGAAGCAACAAATATTATAAATTAAGACAAATATTTGGATTATTTTTACAATAAATCTAATCAAACCCTTAAATATCAACTAAACTGGCTTGCTTCTAAACTGGCTTGCTTTTGAATCTTAGAACACCAAAAATTACGGTCGTATATCGCATTTTTTTTTTAAATATTACACTAAACATCTGAGATATTACAAGAACTGTACGTAAACAAAATTTACTGAAGAATCACAGTTGTTCTCTTTTTTTACCAGGACAGCAATACATCTTACACTGTTTTTATTTCCACGTTTAGGTTATACGGTCACCTTCTATGGCTGCATCACAGCTTACCATTGGATGGGATCACAGTCAAGCTCTAGAACTTAGAACGCCACAATGAATGTCACAATTGCCTATGTGGATCCGCCGGTTGCTTGCGCCTCGCACAATGTCGTCAGTTCACGTAGCGGGCGGCCTGCCTACGCTGCGTCTTCCGGTTTGTGGTCACCACTCGAAAACCTTACTTCCCCATCGGTTAACGGTTCTTCGAGCGATGTGACCTGCCCATTGCCACTTCAATTTGCAGATTCCTAGAGCTATGCGAGTTAAGTTACTCGGCGAATCTCATCATTCTGGATTTTAAAGCGCAATGACTCCGCGCATAGCTCGAGGTTACAGTAAGTATAATTAATAAAAAGTCCATAGGTAGCGCAAGTCAGGTCTCATAATGTTCCCAGCTTAAAACATTGTCTTCACTGCAGATCTTACACCCCAAAGGGCACTAAATAACGTCGTATCCAGCCCGCCAGCGGCAGACACATAACTCACCACCCCACCACCCTGAAGCCGTCATATTTCCATCATACGTTGCGAGCAAAAATACAACTAGATTCATTATCTTGGCGATACATCAGCCCGTAATGGCCAGCCCAGGGAGTGGGGGGCGAAGGGTGCAGGTTGATTCATAAACAATAAATCAATGGGCGTTGGGCGAGTAATAGGCCAAATATTGTGAATTAGGGTGCATTGCTCCTGAAGTGAGGAATAATTGTAGCATCTGCCGCGGCTTCGCCTGGTCTTTTAAGATGAATCTGAAGAAATCAGCAAACATACAGACAATTTGTTTTATATTCATTTTAAACTGACAAGAGAGATTAGAGAAGATAGCAAGTAATAAGTTTTAATAACTAAAACCCGACTACGAATATAATCGCAGTCTAATAATGTGATATTATATAGCCTATAACCAGCAGACAATCAAGACGCTTCTAACGACACCCTACTTGTCAAATTATGTTAAGCAGATTAGAAGATATGCGGGAACAGATGAACATACATACATATATACATACATTCTTGTTAAAATCATAACCCTCCCTCTGTTCCGTAGTCGGGTAAAAATAATAAGACTAAAAAAACAGCGACTAAAAGAGAGACAAGAAGTTAGATTAAAAAAGAAAATAAAATAGGAGGGAGGAGGTATAGAAGCGATTAGAGAAGAGACTTGAGAAAAGACTATGAACAAAAATAACATAAAACTGCCAAAAGTAGTTTCTTAGAGAATAGACTAAAAATTTTAGCCTTTTTTAATCAAGGAACATTTTATGCTTACCTTAATTTCGCAAAGCGACTAGGCTTTAGACATTGCTTAACTCAAAACTCAAACTCAAAAATAGTTTATTTCAAATAGGCTTTTTTTTAAAAAGCTACCACCTGATTACAACGCGGCCTCAACTGAGTAGATCCGGCAAGAAACTCAGCGGGCTTGTCATTTTATCACTTTTTATTTTAAACAGTGTGTCATGTTACAATTAGATCAGAGCGACAGTGTGTCTTGCCGTTCAAAAGATCAAATAACACAGAAAAAAATTATAAAATACTACGAAAGTACAACAAACTAAAAAGCCAAAGGGAAAGTAGTCCCCCCAAGCAGCACCCGCGCACGAGTTGACTCGAGCAGCAGCCATCACTCCCCTCAACCATATTGGAGGGAAGGGGGTGACCCGCCACACGAAGCCGCCACAAGCAAAGACTTTTCGATGGCGAGCATGACCGATCTAAGATCACAGTGGCACACGTCTAACATTTAACTTCTGTTGTTAAGCAGTGCCTCGTCAGGCTTAACCTAAATCTAGACTTTTCTGTACGTGATTCATCGATATCTCATTATTTATGAGTAAAATTCTGTGGCTACATCGCATTTGTTGTATTCATTTGTTACTAAATAGGTATTATAAATTGTTATTTTTCTCTCATGTTATTATCGACGTTAAGAAGTTTATACAACGATTTCGTCACATACGAGAGCCACAGATATAATATTTATTATAAAACTATACAAAATAAAAGGTTGCAAAATTTTTTCAATAACCACCAAAAATCATAGGCCACAAATGATATTAATTTCCCAATAAAAGCCGTATTATATGGCCCATTTTTCACCCCCGCCATTCACCCGCGCCAGAGGGGCTGTCCGCCGTCAGTGTTGCACCGTCAACGTTGGTATTTGTCACGTGTCGGTCGGTTGGAAATTTTCGCAATTTCTTTTCCATATTTTATTGAATAATTACATTTATGTTTTCTTTATTTGGACTAAAATGTTGTACATTTTAATAAATAACCCAGGCTCCTTTATTACAAAAACCTGACATCTTTATCAATAATAAAACTATTTTAAATAAATACGAATGTTGAGGACGTATGTCATAAGATACAGTAACTAGCCTATAATTATCTCTAAGACTAGTACTATACAAATGCTATGTACTATCACGGACATTTCCGGTGTACCACTCTTAGGGCTATAATCGCTTGCACGTGCGTCAAAATGCAGAGCTAGTTCCGCCTCGGTTTATGGCAGCGGGGCGTACCCGTATTGCCGCAATAAATGCCATTGTTATTATTGCATTTTGAAAGGCGTGCGCCGGCATCGCCGTGTTACCTGTATTCAATGGAATACAAGCCGAGTAATCATAGTCGTGTAGTTAATTACTTATGAGATGAGAGTCGGTGTACTATCGATAACCCTTTAGAATTGGCATATATAAGTAGTTACTGATAACAAGAAATTAATTAAAAACACATAATCTTTGAAAACAGAACTTTAGTTCTATATGGATTGATTTGGAGACATCTTTATATATAAAGAAGATAATTGAGCTTTTGCCTTATATCCAATTTATTTTATTGAAGCAAAGAATACTCTCTAAGATCCGGTTTACGGATAAATAATCTATAAATAAATGTGTTCCTATCAGCAAAAAAATAAAGATTGTTATTTTATTAGTATTAAGATTTACAATGTGTTACTTAGCTTGGACGATAAAATCAAATTAAAAGTTTTAGAAAAAAGCAAAATGAACTAACTAAAACTGGTTGCATTATAGCTTTGACCAAAACAAAAAATGAACCATAAAAAAAATTGATGGACCTCTTGGTCTAGTGATTAGACTAGGGTGTCACCCTGGCCACTATCCAATAAATCGTGGGTTCGATTCCCACCAAGTGTCTGTGTGTTTTATCTATTTAAGTGTGTATTTACAAAAAAAGTGTATAAGTAAGTATTATTATCAGTTAACTGGTCTGCCTAGTTTGGGATCGGATGTAAATTGTCGAAGAAAAAATACAACATTTAAAATTCCATCGCATTGCTTCAATCTATTGTTTCCGTTTTTTCACTGATACATCGTAGCTTCGAAACATTTTTTTTAAAGCGGTATTCTTTTGAATAGTAGGATTACCTGCGGCGGGTGTCGTTTCATGTGGTGCACAAATATGTTTTATTGCTTATTGTAAATGATTGGCAGACAATACTAGCAAATGATTCGCAAGAGTATTCGTCATTACAAGAGTATTAAATTCAAACATATAAATCAGTTAAGTTTTTAAGATGGCTCTGTTGCTGTAAAAACCTGAATCGTACTTATTTATCGTACTTTTTTCAAAAGTTAGAGTTACAAATATAAATCAATTGATGATGACGATCAGAATGTTATAAATGAGTGCACAATATTATGAACTATAAGTGGATATGTTATCTTTAGTGTGTGTATATGTGTGTACAGTATTACAGCTTAATATACAGCTTAACATACAGCTTAATATAATAAGATTTCTAATTCTATTATGAATCATTTACATTTACAATACAATAAAGCATAGAATATAAACGATCAAAATAAACATAACATGAAGTGGGTTGTCAACGAAAAGTAAGAAAGTAATGTTTTTTTAGTAACGAAAAGAAAAATGTGCGTTAGAATAGTACTACAAAATTCGCCTTACATCGCTAATGACTGTTTGGTCTGGAGGTCATCGGCGATATTTGCAGTATAGAGCAAGTGCCATGGTTCGAATCCCACCGGCTGTATCGCTTTTTGTATAGTGTAACATATTTTCAAAGAGCATTCGTCGACATATAGCAATTCATAGGTGGAATTGAAATATACTGTGATTATGTTAAATTAATAACAAAAAACTTAGGTATTCCATTCCACATCAATTTATTATCACTGCCGCAGTGTTCAGGTTTTTTTTCAAGCATAGTGTGGTTATTATGATTTAATTATATTTTTCTATTTTACTGTTAAATAAAATAGAACAATATAATTAAATCATATGGAATGTGAAATCGGAGGCGTTACACACTTCTGGTACTAAACTTGGCAGACCTTGAGTTATGAATACCCAGATAATTCCTTCAAAAAAATTATACCCAAGTCTAAATTATACCCAAGTATAAGACAAACTGCCGCACCTTCAAACGTCAATTATAGTTAATTGTGATTAATGATTTCTGATACTTACGCGAATATTACACATTGAAATGAAACTAATTTTACGGATTATATCGCGGTTTATTTTTGATTTTAATTTCCCGACGTTTCGAATACTGCCCGCCCGTGACCATGAATGCTGTAAAGTATTCGAAACGTCGGGAAATTAAAATCAAAAATAAACCGCGACATAATCCGTAAAATTAGTTTCATTTTAATTGTGATTAAGTCATATTTTGTAAATGGATTATTTCGACTTTCGAAGCCAAATAATACTTAATATGCGGATAGTGAGTAGATATATCAATAATCTCGTAATTAATACTAAAAGACAATCATAAGAGACTCGGAGAGTCGAAATAAATAGATTACAAAAAAATACTTAAATGCGATTAAAGTTAATTGATGACTGTGAGTGCGGCAGAAAGACAAGTAAATACATTAATTAACATTCAGGTTATTTCTAAAGCTCTCATAGTCAATTGTAATAACTGTTCGGTAAACGACTCAGTGGTTATGCAACGTCAGGCAAGGTCAGTCTTTAGATGGGTGATCGTTCAGTGGCATTTGAACTAAGCGTCTCCATGCTTCTGAAGGCGCGTAAAAAGGCAGTCCTAGTTGTTGTCATCCAGATAGCAGTCGTTAAGCCAAGTCGGAGGCCTAAGGGCAACTTAAATAATTGACATCAGGTTGGGTACTAACCATACGACAAAAAAAGGTTATTTCTCTTGCACTGGTAAATTAATATACAACAAGCTAATAATTGAAGAAAAAACAATCTTATCTCAACGCACTAACACTTATTTTAAATATTTATGTTTTGGTCAAAGCAATTCTTAAAATTAAGGTATGGGAGCGAGCAAAACGTGTTCAATGTAATAGTTTTACTACCTATTGTTATAAAATTCCTTATCTACTTTTCTTGGTTATCTTGCATATTAAAATTAAGCCATTATTAGCACATGTTCATATTGTCATTTCATATGTTAAATGCCATAGATCTACGTATTTTAGTAAAACTCAATATTCGAAAACATATTAGTATAATAGATTCGAATTACGATGATTAGTTCAAGTTCATCAAAGTAAAGATATTCATGTTATAAAAAAAAGATTATGAATAGGTGAGTTTTATAGTAGGTAGGAATACAGACATAATATTATATAAAACTAAAAGAAGATATTATTAGTAATATGTCATACACATGCACTTTATAAAAAAAACTTTTAGTAGATTAACAAAATAAAAATATTCAAAAACTAGGAATAGTATAGTTTATATTTTATATATTCTAAGATATTTGTGTTATTTGCAGTCCTTGATTGTGAAGAAACAAACTTTGGTTTCTTTTATTTTGGGGTTAAAGGG
Source organism: Furcula furcula (assembly GCA_911728495.1). Classification (NCBI taxonomy): domain Eukaryota; kingdom Metazoa; phylum Arthropoda; class Insecta; order Lepidoptera; family Notodontidae; genus Furcula; species Furcula furcula. Next base: position 27,878,871 of record OU452247.1, on the reverse strand, counting down.
TTTTTTAGCATCCATAAAAACATCTCACTGGTAAGTAGGAAGGCAGTCAACAGTCCGATGAAACAAAACACGAACCATAAAAATTCATTCAATTTTCATTCATAAAATTTACAATCGCGCAAACAGACTTATTAATCACTAGCGAATAGTAAAACATCCCGTTACTTTTACAATTGGCCTGAACACACCCCAACCTGTCATTGGCCCAAACTACGTGTGGGCGGGGTTTTCCCGCTCTTACGCACTTAACGCCGTTCAAAGAAATCTGTTTGCTAAATGGGCTACCGTTCGTGTCCGCGATAGTACCTACTGTACTGTTTACGTTCCAAAATAAATAAATAAAATAAAAACTAAGATTCTGTGATCACGAATTTTACGAAAAATGTTTGCACTAGTAATTAATTCCTTTATCCCTAAGAATGAAGTCGGTTAAAAATAGTTGAGATTAGATGACTAATCAAAATATTTCATTCTTCCCTTTGCCTGTGGTTTTGACGGAGCGGTTTTTATTTTTAAGACTTTTGGTATTTATTAAATAATATGGAGTTCAAAAACGGAAGACATACTCTAAATGAAAACTTCTTAAAACCCATTGAAATTGAAATTGATCGTCATTGAAAAGAAGTAAGCGATAAGCAGACGGACCCAGATGTGTGCACATACTACTTAGTAAGAACTAACGTTGATCTGCGTACGATTGATCTGCTATCAATAGCATATTTATTTTACACTGTTGTCATAACTAGCTATCACTTAAAGTACTTCACGTATATAATAATATGTATTAACTAATCTCGACGAATAACTGGTCATATTTTTTACATCTCCTATCAAAGCATTTGAATCTTCTATGTAATAATTTTCTACTCGAAACAAGTTAAAATATTCAAAATAAAATATGTACACACGAGTGCAGAACACAAAATTTAGTGATTTTAGCGGCAACCAACAGAGTGAAGTTATTAAAGATATAAAAACGTATTTTTATAGCTCGCGTCGAGCTTTATACGAAACTCGCTTTGACTGGCACACAGCATAATAAAATGGTATGAAACAATCCAATGATTTATTTAATATACACGTGGGCCGCTTTACGCAATAGCATTTAATTTGAACATCATAAAGTATTATATTATTACATCTTGACTTTCTTCTTCTTTGACATTCTAGTACGGATTAGTGACAGGTTCTTGTGTAAAGTTTTTTCTTTCTATTGCATATCCAAACTCCTTAATATGGCATAAGCAAGATTCTTATATATGGAAGATATATAACATGAAGAACAGCCGATTCTTTTGTCTGTAATTAAATTAATTTTATATCATTTCATCTAGGTAATTTTAATAGCGTCTATGAAATAAGTATAAAGTATATAAAATTGGATTGGGCTATATTATGATGACTAAGATCACAACCTAATGATCTAATTTGAAGACTCTTAAGATCACTAGGCACATCTTCTTGAGTCTTTTTGGCAAGCAAGAACTAGAGTTGAGATCTCACGACCGTGTACTCATACTTTTAAGCATTTTAATGATGAGATGAGCAGTACATTCCTCTGATGGTAAACTACATCACTGCCCATCCACACAGTAAAGTATACATACTGTTACAGTTTGGTATAAAATTAACTAGCTTTATAGTGGCACCTACCTGCATAATGCAAAGAGCCCTAAGGATCTATATTCTCATTAACATTTGTGCCTAGGTCATGGTCTTGCGACACAATCGCGGCGAACTCGCTGTGAACACGCGACGATCACGTCGAGCGATCATTCCGCTGAGAGTACGCTCGAAAATCGCTTATGTGAAATGCCTTCCTTTCGCATATCGCTGTCCGTATTATGCAATAGTTCTTTATGTCATATTTATTAGTAGGCTCTTTTATTTCCCTAACCGATTCAAGCATCAATATCGTTTATTGCTTTCTTAATAGCAGAGTCGTTATACATAATTATTTCAATGTTTCGCGTGTTTTATTGTGATCCTTGGTCCTTCATAAATATTCGACTTTTAGTGGTTCATCGTTCATCAATTGATTTAAAATTATGATAAGCCTTATGTTTAACGACCTTCAACAAGCTTGTGAATTGCTAATAATTTTTTAGTGCCACTGTTGAAAAAATCTCTTGTAATAAACAACCGTATGAGGAAAAATTGGATCGCTGATCTTCTGTGTGAAGGGCACTTTTAGAAAATAAGTGCTGCAAAAGAGATTATATGCCACAAGTGCCGAATGCAGTGACCATCCATGTGCAGGCGTCTCTCTTACCATCTCGCTAACGTCTCACTTGTCACTTAAAAAAGTAGTTGTTTTAGTTATGCTCCACTTGGTCACCAACTAACAATAATACTTAACTATTGAGCTATTGAATAAAGATAATTTTCGTATATACATCGTTAGGGTCCATTAATCATCAAAGTGTTGGTAATTAATGAAATTTATGTTCGACATAAATTTTCATGTTATGTTTTACCTACACGTGATGCGGACGAATGAGGTCATCGCTTTAGGGGCCCGTGTCGATATTTGGGACCTTGGGAATTTCTGAGACCTATAATGGTATTTTTTTTAATTGTTTGTTAGATTAGCAGTAACATTCGACTTAGATTTGATACGAATTTGTATAAATGGATTTCTCACAATAGTTTTGATAACTATTATGAGAATATTTGAGAAATTATAAATAAGGCAAGATTTCGGTATCTATTAAATGAAAACATGGAGTGTACCTACTTAACATATTCCTGCTTCTGTTGCTACTTATTTGAATTTGGCAACACTGTTACAATACTTTTGATAACAATTTTGGTAACATTATTTTCGACTAGTGGTAGGGGTAGTCGAAAATAATGTTACCAAAAGACGTAGTCGTCTAATATGAGTATTATTATATTACTATCTCAACAGAAAGTGACAGAGCTTTAAGCTACGTATATTGACATCTGTACCTCGTGAAAAGTAAGATTGTATACTGTTATTAGACGTGGTAGGTAAAGCCCCAGGATCGTAAACACAGATCTTTCCGTCATTGTACTCATGTACATTAAATTTAGCAATAGGTACAGACGTTCAGACACTCTACAATTCTAGTCATCATCATAGGCCTCCCTCTTAGAACGCCACAATGAACGACAATTGGCTATTGCATCCACCGGCCTTATCTACAACGCCCACAATGTTGTCTGTCTACTTAGTGGGAGGCCTGCCAACGCTGCTTCTTCTAGTTCGTGGTCGCCACTCGAGAACCTTTCTTCCCCAACGGTTTTCGGTTCTTCGAACGATAATATGGCCTGTAATGGCCATTGGCCTGCCCATTGCCACTTCAACTTCAACAGATTCTGAAAGCTATGTCGGTGACCTTAGTTCTTCGGCGAATCTCCACATTTCGGATTCTGTCGCACAATGAAACTCCGAGCATAGCTCTCGCCATGGCTCCTTGTGTGACTCTGAACTTGTTTAAAAAGCCAGCAGTTAGAGACCACGTCTCAGTACCATATGTGATCACTGGTTAAAAACCTTCGTCTTCAGGTAGGTACAATTCTAGTACTTTCTCTAAACTCCAAAATATGAAACAAGATGTATCTCCCACAAAAAATATCAAACAACATATTTCTTTTCTTAAAAAAAAAACTTAAATATCCATCACCGAGAACTTACAATACGTAAATCCAAAAATTATCTCGCATGACACACTCTCCCCACGAGATATCGCTGACATATTTACGACGACGGCTTAGGGCATAAAACTAATCCCTACGACGGTGGGGGGTAGGGTAGGCCGGGGGCAGGGGGAGGGCCGACGGAGGGACCTTTATTTCTAACATTCGTCACATAGTAGCAGTAAATTATCATACTACGCTATGATATGACGCGAGTCGCCCATTAAAACGCGTTTGATTTAGATGAGCCCATAAAATTGATTTATGCTTTCACGCCAACAAAACCCGTAGCACTGAAGCAACTATTATATTAACATTTTCGTGGATAACCATTTAGATATTATAAGGTTACACGTTGTATAACGTAACGGACGATATTGAACCCTCTACATAAAATTTTAAGATAAAAATTCGGTCGATGTTGCAACAAATTAAGACTTTTGCGATTGAAAAAAGTTTCTCTCTCGCGTAGTTGCATGCGTTTAAAATAAAGTATAAAATGTACTTTGTGTTTTGGTGTATAAAGTGTATATTGATTTATTTTTTTGTGTTCGATCAGGGCATTGTTTTTTGTATATCGGTCTCATGTAATTTCAACTATTTTATTACTTTGTCCTTCGTGTGAGTTGATAAGATGGTGTACATTGTACATTAACGGCACATAGTTGCTGAAACTTTGAAACAATAAAATATAATTTATAATACATATTAAATGTTAAATGTTAGACGTGTGCCACTGTGATCTTAGATCGGTCATGCTCGCCATCGAAAAGTCTTTGCTTGTGGCGGCTTCGTGTGGCGGGTCACCCCCTTCCCTCCAATATGGTTGAGGGGAGTGATGGCTGCTGCTCGAGTCAACTCGTGCGCGGGTGCTGCTTGGGGGGACTGGTCCGACTACTATCCCTTTGGCTTTTTAGTTTGTTGTACCTACTTTCGTCGTATTTTTTTTTTTTTCTGTATTATTTGATCTTTTGAACGGCAAGACACATTGTCGCTCTGATCTAGTTGTAACATGACAAACTTTTAAAAAAAAATGTGATAAAATGACAAGCCCGCTGAGTTTCTTGCCGGATCTTCTCAGTTGAGGCCGCGTTGTGATCCGGTGGTAGCTTTTTAAAAAAAAAATACATGACCTTTCAAAAGTGCGTTAAGCCTATTTGAAATAAACTATTTTTGAGTTTTGAGTTTTTTTGAGATACATCTGATTGAACATAGATTTATTTTATGCGCTTAAGTTATGAATTGATATTGATATGAACCTTTCTAACAATGTATTCTGAATTTCATAATAAAATAAACAATGTTTAAATGATAATATGGAACATAAAATTATTTTTTATGCCCTTACATAAAAGTTACTAAAATCTTTTGAATTTTGACATAATTTAATTGACGCTGAAAATATTAGTGTATCTCATTTTTGCTAGGTGGTATGTCTGTTGGGCAAGGGGCAGTCCAGGTAGGTACCACCGCAGTGTTAGATATTCTGCCGCCAAACACAGTGTGTAAATATTGCTGTGTGACAAACGCTTAGGCACCGTCACCAGGATGAATAAAAAGAAAGAAAAAAAATGTATGGATGAGTATATATAGGAAGAAGAGGATACACCGGAATAATTAGGATTAAGGTCGTTGACCATACTGGTAAATAAATATAAAAAAATATACTATATTATAATCCGTAAAAATATAATTAATAGACAACATTAACTTATTTATAAAGTTATAACGTATAGAATAGAATATATTTATTTGCTAGAAACATCGTATTACAGGTGGTATGTTACACGTTTAGTTCGACATGTTTCGCTTACTTTATTCAGCATGCAAATGTATAACATTGTAGGTTTTCTCAATCTATTAAATGTAAGACACATTTTTCTTAATAATTTAAGTTTTAAACTCTAGGAATTCCTTCAACGTATAAAACCACTTTTCCACTAACCATGACTTTAACTTAGTTTTAAACCCATTATGGGGGAGCTCTCTAATTGTCCTTGGTATGTGATTGTATACTGTAAAAGTCATCATACGTGAGTTTTTTTTATGGAAAGCGCTTTTACACAAATCCATTTTTAATTGTGTTGGATCTCTTTGTATATACCTTGAATCCTCACTGACCTTAGGATGTAACAGTGGATAATTTCTAACAAACATTCCAATTTCAAAAATATATATAAAGATACCAAAGTAAGCACCTGTAGTTTTCTAAAAAGGGGTCTACATGACTCTAAAGGACCAACGTAGGTACTCTACATAAGTATAAACAAATAAAATTAAAATCCTATAACATGTATTAAAGAGGGTGTTCATTGACGCAAGAAAATTAACGTAGAATATATGACTGAAGATTTACATCAGTTTAAACATAACTGGCAACTTACGAAATCGAACAGCTTTAAAAATCCAATCCAACCATTGATTTCGAACTCGATATTCAAAATGAAGACGTCCAAAGAGATAATATATCTTTTTTTAGGACGGATATAAAATCAGTCCTCATTATTTATCTATTTTACGATCCAAACATATCGGGATTGGTGGCTGTGGTCTTACTTTAACAGGCATGAGCGAACGTCGCCGGATTGGTTGGACACCACTAAATCTACCACTTTAATGCCCAACAATTTTATGGGTTTTTAAACCATAAAACCTTAGGTGTCAATTGTTTTGTAATAAAATGTACCTACACTATGTGATCGGTTAAATGTGTATACTTTTGGTGTATTTTTTAAAAGATTTTTATTTTGTGGCCCTTTTTGCTGGGCGGTGGGCAATTTTGGTCGCTGGTGTGTGGGTTCTTTACGTTCATCGAGTACAGTGGACAAGAGGACGAAAGCTGGGGCTTTCTGTCCTTTTTCCCGTTAGCACATTGACAGGTCCTAGGAGAACCAGGCGAGATAGAAGACACAGTTTCAAGCCCTTGCGCAGATTCTAGGCCCTTCTTATATGCTCATGCGACAGCCGCAAGGGTTTTAGTGCGGTAACAACCCGATATATATCCAGCTGACCCCCACGTCTCAATCTCGTTTAGGTCGTACTTCTTTCTTCTTCATCTAGTAGCCTCCAGTTCCTTCTTCTCTAGTTCCTTTACTTACCACATTATAGTGGTTGTAAACATAATTAACTTTATTGCATATTACTACACCGTTTATCTTTTAAAAGTCGTACTAGTTTCCATTATTTAAAAAAAAAACTTATATTAACGTATGATTTTGAATGATTGCTTGTCAAGGAATAAAATATGTATAATCAAAGTAACTTTTGAATTTCAGCGATTATGTGAATGGACCATTCACGTAGGTCACAGCAGCGCCAAGCATACGCTGCAGTTGTTCAGATTTAGAAGTCCCATTAGATAGAAATAATTAAAATATACTCAAGAGGCATAATAACTAATATCATAGATGACCAGCGGCAATAGATCAATGCAGCTAGCCGTGGACAGGCGCGTCGCCATCCTTTCAGAAAACGAACATTTTCTCTTCACTAGTAAAAAAAAAGTATATACAAATTATATATTCACTTTTAAAAGTACTTACGATATAAAACGTCGCAGTACGCGTGGACGCTTCGACTAATCGCGATCTCACCGGGAGCGTCGCGTCGCGCGCGCTAGGCGCTCCCTCCAACTTCATAAATCAATTTGTCAGTTACACTTTGACGTGGGACCTGCGTACACACATGCGTTTTCTGCGAAACCGAGAATGGTTCGTGTTAATGTTGAATGTAGCAATGACTTAAATTTGTTGACCTTGTGCGTTTTACTTTTAAAAGAATAAGGATTAATACATAATTATAAGGAATATGAGATTTTATTGAGTACTTACGACGACGTTTTATTATTAAGAGTTTTTATAATAATGTATAAAAATATCGCCAACTGTATGGCTACCAGTAATTATAATACAACGATATTATTTGAATCACTACAGTTGATTTTAATTTATTCTGTTACTTCTCACATCCCGATACAATACTGGATATTTTATGATGTCAATAAAAAATGGTTGTATAATAAAAATAATATAATACCTAACCTATTCAATATTTTATAATGACCCCAGCACTACGAATTACTGCTTTTCAATTTCAATTTTATTTATTTGCAATAATATGGTATTATATAATAATATGATATTGGTGATATTTCTTAACTTATCATTTTGTTATTTACATAGAATCAAATAATTGATGCAAATAGCGAGCGAATGAATTATGTACCCATATAATTTTCAAGGACAAGTATCTATATAAGTTATTAGTCTGTTTATTATTTTATTTTGCGAAACCGAAACAATATTGATGTCAATGACTTTCAATATTATTTGGAAACGTTGCATGAAAACTTAGTTGTTTGTTCATTTTTTTATGATTTGTGTGACACCCGAGTTAATAAATGGCTTGTTAGCGAATATAATGTATCATTCCTATTATATATTCAAATAAATCAAAATGATAACATTTTTTTTGTATTCAAATTACGTCATGCACCACAGTTTGACGAGGAATTTAAAACGCCTACCGAAATAAATCTTAGAATTTTTTACGTTTACAAAGTTATGTTATATGTGAAATAAACGTTAAATATAATGTTGAAAGAACTCTAAAACATTTTATTATAAATATATTATTATTATTATTTAATTTAGTACATTAATTGAATTAGTTTTATTTGCATTAGCTTTATCAAAAACTAGGTCGATGTAATCATAAGAACCCATGTAATTAATAATATAACGTAAGTATATATTATTATAACGTTTTGTTCACTGCTATATAAATGTTGAAAAATAATTTCTGTCAATTATGCAAATTGTGACAAGACGTGCAGGAAATTAACGACAGTTAAATTAAAGATATTTTAGTAATTATGTCGAGTGTGGTAATTTATACCACACATTGTTACATTGTTTTTCACACTCAAACTCAGCAATTTTCGTACACTGCTGCTTTGCGGTAGCACAATCCTATCCCTATCGAGACGGACTATTGAAAATTATCGTAATAAAAAAATAATACTTACCACTTACACAGAAATAGGTAAGATTAGTTACTAACATGAGTCATAGCTATTTCAATAAAAAAAATTAAACCAATTTGAGTAATTTTCATTTACTTTCTTTAGTTATTCCTCTATTCCTATCTCTTCTTATTTTTGTTTTCATACTTTTTTTCGTTTTATTTTAAACTGTTAGCCTGAATACCAACTTGGACCACTTGACTCGGTGCAGAGACGAGCCATCAGGATTGTCGACGATCCTGAACTCTCAAACGGTCTAGAATCACTACGGGTGAGAAGAGATTTTGCTTCCCTGTGTGTTTTCTACCGATTGTATAACGAACAGTGGTCTGATGAATTGTTTGACATGATGGCCAATTTTTACCATCGCACTTCTCGCCATTGTCGGCAGGATTTCATCCTCACATCTTAAAAACAATGTCATCCCGCACTTTGCGGTTTCAAAAAAGTTTTCTTCCCCGCACCTGAAAGTTGTGGAATGAATTGCCTGCCGAGGTTTCCCCGAATAATTACCGCATGGGGTTTTTTAAAAAGGGAGTTAAAATTTTTTTACGGGGTTGGCAACGCGCTAGTGATCCTACTGGTGTTGCTAGCGTCCATAGGCTGCGTTGACTACTTACCATCAGGCGGGCCGCATGCTTGTTTGCCACCTTGGTGGTATAAAAAAAATTGTAGAAGTAAATCCTTTATTTTCATATTGGTACTAGTAACTTTGAGACAAATCCGTTACAAGCTATGGCATTTTGTGTTATAATACATACGAAGCAATATATCTACCGACAGTCGATGCCCTTGCATTGCTCCTAAATGAAACGATCGAGCGATTACAACGCATGTTTACTCAATAATTCGCTCCGGCGCAAATCATAAGTGGTCAGCGATTTCTGTTTACATATATGACTGATTATAAGTCTGAGATCATCATGTATTAAGTTTGTTATTCTAATCTTTTTATAATAATTGGAGTGAGAAAAGACTTAATAAACTAACTACCTACTGGGGATCGACCTTATACAACATAAGATAGATCTAAAAAAAAATCGAATAACTATTTTACTTCTACTAAAATTTTATACATTTACATATTATGCATTTACATATTTTGATTTCAATATATTCACGTAAATAAAATAAGACAATCAAATGAAATGGACAATATCTAACAAGAACTAGATATTGTTGTGTTAATATTATTTTTTCTAGTAATGCGAGATGTAAATCGCTAGACTTGTGTGTATCGCATCGCCATCCCAGAATCGCTTGCGATCCAGCCGCGACTCGTCATTTCTCGCATTGTCGTAATCCGCTGATTTACTAGCGACATTAATCAGGTTGACGGCCGATAGGGACTAAATCACAACCATGCTATCACCTGCCATCTACATAATCCCTAACTGTCTAACAAGAAGAGCGAAAATCGTTTAACACATATCCTTTCTTACACAGCCTATATTAACACTACTGCATGTTATTGCTTGTAATTCTTTTTGCGAATTTTGTGCACATAAATATTTCTTTTTTTTTTGTTTCATACGTCACGTTTTATTTGTCTAGCAGACGCGTTGCTTCTGATTTATTGGACGTTTCCTTTTATGCTGGTTTTTGAGGGTTTGACTGTAACGAGGTATTTTTTAAAAATTTTCAACGCGCGTTGAAACTTTTGAATGATATATTGTGTTGATTTATATTGTATTGTTACGATGTGTTTGCGTGTTCGCGGCGCTGTTTGTTGTAAAACTGTCTGGTTTGATAGGCGTGGAGGCAAACAAGCCGTACAAAATCAACGTTCGCTAAGCGGATCGACTTGATGATGATTTGCCTGCAAGGACACTGGAATTGCATGGTTTTGAACTAATTTCAGAAATCACAAGCCACCAGAAGAATCACTAGCGCATTGCCGCCCCTTAAGACATTAGATATTAAGTCTTTGTGTCCGGTAATCTCACCAGCTATAGGTTATCGAGGGGCTATAATGCGCCCCCCGGCGACATGCTTTAAGGCAAAGTACTGAGGGACACCTGGTGTAGATCTCACCGGAGAACCCAGGCTCCCCTGTCAAGTGCCGATGCCGCTCTGTAAGAATTCCACATACCCTGGTTGACCCCCTACGAGGTCCCTGGACCTGATGCAGGTTTCCTACGCGAGAACAAAAAAAGAATTAAATAATCAGTAATATAAGTCCAGATCTCATGCGAACGAGTACACGATCACTTGTCACTAACGACTAGTTACTCGTAGGTGCGTACATCTTTTAAGTCCAGTAGTCGTATCATGGATTCTTGTCACAAGTAGCCTCTAAGGTCATGTACCTCATTATTCCTCATTCTTATTTCGCCCTACTCCCAACCTAATGAGCTCTGGATCGAGGCATCGTAAATTGCGATCAAAGTATATTATATTTTTTAATTCCCCGGCCCCGCGGTCCGTGTTAATACATCAGACTGATTTATGGGGTGATCTGCGCAAAACTTGTAGATTTATGGGCGCCCATCGCCGCTGAGAGGCGCTGAGAGGCTGTGCCGTACTGTGACGTGGTCAGGCTGTCGATCCTTCTAGATAAGTAGTTATTCTTAAGTTTAGAAGGCCTTTAGTAACATTATTTATATACATACATAATATGATCTTTACTTTACCAGCAATCTTACTACCTTAACAGCAATGTATTTGAGAAAACAATTGCATTGACAATTATTTGAGATAAGTATATTGAAATGAAACTAATTTTACGGATTATATCGCGGTTTATTATTGATTTTTAGTACCCGACGTTTTGAATACTTTACAGCATTCATGGTCACGGGCGAACTGAGGTGGTAGCTGTCCTGTCATAGTTGTCTTAGGGTACCTTCAGGTCTTCTAATTATTATTGTTAGTCCGATCTACGCAGAAAGAGCTTACAGTATCTTGAGGTCTTGCAGTGCAATGCTTGTCTTTGGATTTGACTATATTTATCACGGGATCCCAAGCTGGTGGTAGCACCCAGCCATATTCTCTATTAAAATTTGGATGCTTTTTAATTTCAATATCCTCACGAATCATCCTTGGCAGATAGCGCTGTTCTTTTGCGAGGATTTGTGGTTTGTCAAATCTAATATAATGGCGGGCGCGATCCTGAACATGTTCACAGACTGCAGACTTCGTATAGCGTCGATGTTTAACGTCAGCTATATGTTCTTTTACACGGGTTTTTACCGATCGTTTTGTTTGCCCGATGTATGAGAGCCCACAGTCACAATCCAGTTTGTATACTCCTGCATCTTGTAGAGGTATATGGCACTTGACTGATGATAAAATGTTTTAATTGAAGCTCACTTTAAGATATAGCCAATCTTATATACTTTTAGACTTTCGCGTTCCATTATCAAACTTTATTCTAATCGGGAATTAACGCGATTTACCTTATATTTTGGCTTGACGTTTCGGCCGGGTTGCACCAGCCGTGGTCACAAGCAGACTGGTTCAGCGAGACGGCTCCGTGCGCGAGGCAGAAATATCTTCGTCTACCCCCGTTCTTTCACTTGTAACGTTAAGCCCACTACACACTACACTCACAGTATCTGTATATTTAACCGCCGGCAAATAGCGAGGTTTTGTCATTTTGATCACTGGTTCCCAAGCAGCTGATAATCTAAAGCCATCTTCCCGGTTGAAATTTTTATATTTATTTATTTCAATCGCTTCACGAACAACTCTAGAATAAAAGTGTCGATCGGTGGAAAGGACTTGTGGGCGATGAAACTCAATCCAGTGATTTGTATCCGACTGAAGTATATGCTCGGCAATCGCTGACTTGCTAATCTGACGGTTCTTTACAGCTGTGATATGCTCTTTAACCCTTTCTGCGATAGTTCGCTTCGTTTGGCCTATATAGGAGCTACCACAACTGCAATTTATTTTGTAGACACCTGGTGTTTGTAATGGCAGGACATCCTTTGCAGTACCTACAACGTTGCTTACTTTGGACCCAGGTACGTACACAATGGGTTCAGAATATTTACTTAACACTGCACCCATTTTGTCCGTTACTCCCCTGACATAGGGCATGTAAGCAGGTTGTCTCTTGGCTTCAGGATGTCTGCATTTCTTCTCTGATCGCCTCGGCCGTCCACTCGTTCTGTAACCGTTTTTCACCAGTACAGCCTGAACATGTTTGAGCTCCTGTTCTAAATGTTCAGGGTCACAGAGGTCGTATGCTCTATTGTTGAGCGATGTAACAACGGATTGCAGATGACGGGGGTGATGATGTGAAGATGCGTGCAGGTATCTATCTGTGTGTGTAGGTTTGCGGTACACACAGTGTAACAGTGTTCCATCTGTTCTCGCGAAAATCTTAACATCCAAGAACGACAACGACCTGTCCGTCTCCAATTCATAAGTGAACCTCATGTTTGGGTGTAAGGAGTTAAGATAATAAATGATAATGATATAAGGTAAATCGCGTTAATTCCCGATTAGAATAAAGTTTGATAGCCAATCTTGTCTGTTACCCCTCTAACATATGGCAATACAGCAGGCATACGTTCGACTGTGGATGGCTTGACACGTTCACCGTGACGGCGGCGAGGAACTCGGAGCTTGTAGTTTCATTTCAATGTGTAATATTCGCGTAAATATCGGAAGTCATTATTTGAGATATAGCTTCATCAGCAACCGAAATACGTTCACTACTGAACAATAGGCCTCCCCCTTAGAAGGGAGGGGGTGGCATAATACCAACGCTTGGCAGGCGTCTTGAGAATCGCAGTATAGGGGCAGGTAATCCAATAGAATGACGCGTGTGCTCGTCTTCTTGTTTTCCCAAGGTTGCCTCTTACGACGCCCAACGGGATGAGATGCGAGGGTTCTATCCTCGGAATTTCTTTGCGTAATAAGGACATTCGCTGAAGAACCAAGGTCACCGATATACCTCTTAGAATCTACGAGTTGAAGTGGCAATGGGCAGGCCACATCGCTCGAAGAACCGATAACCGATGGGGAAGAAAGGTTCTCGAGTGGCGACCACGAACCGAAAAACGCAGCGTAGGCAGGCCTCCCACTAGGTGGACCGACGATATAGTGCGCGTCGCAGGCAACCGGTGGGTGCAAATGGCTAACTGTCGTTCATTGTGGCGGTCTAAGGGGGCCTTTGGTCATCAGTGGGGTGTATTCCGGCTGATGATGATGATGATTCTTACCAGGACACCCCACGGGCACATTGCTGCTTATTAACAGAATATCTGACACTGCGGTGATTGCTGTCCCTTAGACTGTCAACAAAGATAAGTATAGTATACCTAGTCGTTTTTATAAGTAGCATCTATTGTATAAATAAATGTTTCTCGAGCTTCCATCTGATACTTGCGCCTTTAACGACCTTCGACAAGGAATTGAAATCCTCGCGCGAAAAGGTGCGGAGTCGAGAAAGCCCCAAATAATTATTCATTGTGTTTTTAACAGGCGCGCCAGAAGGCGCGGGATTGTGGGCCCACTAGCGCCGCGGCGGCCGTGTCGTAAAAATTTGTTCTGCACGTGGTATGGAGTCGCCATGGCTTATAAAGTTATGTCATTATTAATCATATACAAAATATTTTTTTGTGGATAAAGAAATTATGTAGATAAAGATGCTGCTTTGTATCAAATACATGATACAAGTGACAGTGGGCAGGCCACATCGCTCGAAGAACCGATAACCGTTGGGGAAGAAAGGTTCTCGAGTGGCGACCACGAATCGGAAGACGAAGCTTAGGCAGGCCTCCCACTAGGTGGACCGACGACATTGTTCGCGTCGAAGGCAACCGGTGGATGCAAATGGCAAATTTTCGATCATTGTGGCATGGCGGTCTAGCCTCCCCCTAGACCGCCATGCCACAACACATGCCTTTTTTCAGCAGTGGACGTCTTCGGGCATCAGCCAGAAGACGTCCACTGCTAAAAAAAGGATCATCATCAGATGATGATGATGATCAAATACATTATAATTAAATACCTTAGCCTGGCCCTCTGCAAATGTATGTATATGTTTGTCTACATGTTTGTGGTATCTTAGCTCCCAATGTTGGATGCAATGTTTGGATTTGATTGTGTTTTTATTTAAAACTAATTCACCCCGTTTTTAGCCATTAAAAACATGAACTTTCTTAAATCAGAGTTTTTGCATTTCCAATTTTTACTAACTTATTGTGTTTTTTCTTAACATTGTCACAACAGAATCACAAAACAGAAAAAGTTTAATCATGTTCCTTTCCACAGTTTTCCCTGTGCTTACCGTAGCACAACCATCTCTTGACTTGTTAATGCCTCCAGCCTACTATCTTAGCATATTGCAACTCTCAAAATAACGCCATTATTCCTAACATCCGCCCGTCCAAATGCAGAAAGGTTATCACAGGGAAAATATTTGATGGGAGCAGACCGTGTGCAAATTGAATTTATTATTTAGGCTTAATCAGAAGGGCGGCCCTATCTGTGTTGCCAGCTCTCGGCCGTGGAAGAGTTAAGTGGTATTGGCGAAAAAAATGGGGAAATTTGGAGTACTATTGCTATTTTATGGTACGGATTGTGAATTTTAAAATATCTGATAAGCGGGACTCTACAAGCTCTTCTTCTCTCTCTCTCTCTCTGAAAAGTATAAGTATTTCAAACCATCCTATAATGTTCTAAAATATAATTGGAATAAATAAAAATATACTAGACACTTTACAATTATCTATTTTCACATTTCAGATTGCGGACGATATTATAATGTCACAAACGGGTCACATACAAACTCAAACTCAAACTCAAAAATCTTTATTTCAAATAGGCTTAACGCACTTTTGAATCGTCATTTTTTAAAAGCTACCACCGGATCACAACGCGGCCTCAACTGAGAAGATCCGGCAAGAAACTCAGCGGGCTTGTCATGTTTTCACTTTTGTTTTAAACATTGTTTTGTTACAAATGAATCGACATTAGCGATCGTGTGTCCTGCCGTTAGAAACATAAAGAAAGGGAGAAAAGAAGAAAACAATAAATTACGACAAAAATTAGAACAAACTAAAAGGCCAAAGGGATAGTAGTCAGACCGGCCATACAGAACCTCTTTTAATGCTGTAGGATTTCTTTCTACTACTATGTAGATAAAAGTATGTGAATTCTAGCAACCCAAGGACCGAACGGCCTGTAGTGTTGCATATTTATGAAAAGTCCATTGACGAATATGAGAGCGGGTTCCAGAAAGTTACGCGCGGCGGTAACAACAGTTCAGGGACATCTTACGCGGTGAACGCAAGATTGAAGTTTTCGTAACAAATTCAGCAGGTTTTCAGGATTAATCTTAGTGAAATGTTGTACTTTAATAATTAAATTTATCTTTTTTATTTATACTACTGTGTATCAAACTTCTGTCAGATATTAAATGAGAATTAAATGACTTTATTTATCGCCATCAACCATTATGACGCACTAGAAAGGGTCGAATATGTCATTCAATCCTACCAATTGTTGGCTGGCCACAGATTAGCCATGACTCCTGTATACACACATTTATTGCTACGATTTTGATAGATGAGATGAACAGAATGGAGTGTCAAAGATTTGCCTCTCCTTTTCCTCTGGAAAACTTAC
The DNA here is from genome assembly GCA_911728495.1 of Furcula furcula. Taxonomy (NCBI): domain Eukaryota; kingdom Metazoa; phylum Arthropoda; class Insecta; order Lepidoptera; family Notodontidae; genus Furcula; species Furcula furcula. The sequence goes on along the minus strand of OU452247.1, from coordinate 27,862,601 downwards.
CTATGCATTTTTTGGAAATGCCATACGAGTATAAACGTACACCTGGTCTACCATGAGCTTAATTTCCGTATTCTATAGTCTGAAAAAAGGACTTTTGAGATGTACTTAGATAGTATACCTACCGTTGTAATTAACTGAAATATCGTGGCTGCCCTTTTTTTGCACTCGCTCTTCTGAAGTACTGAAAATCGGTAGGTTCTTGACCTTGAGCATAAATTACGCTACGCATTTAGATCCTTTAAATTTAGTCTCCCCATAATGCTTTCAAATGCTTCATTATGTTTCTGCGATTAATTTTTGACGAAAGAAAAAACGTTGTATTGGCATAATTTCCATACCATTTTAAAAAGAGAAGTGATATTCACTCGGTTAATACACGTGGTAAAGATGACCTTAGTTTACATGTTACTCGTCTCCACAGAGTAAGTAATTCTTTTGTGGGTCAGTGTATATGCTTCTATAATAAGCTTCCCAATCGTATCAGAGATCTGCCTATAAATAAATTCAAATGCACAGTTAAATCTAAACTTGCTAAAAAAGGCTACTACAAAATTTCCGATTACTTGGAAGACAAAACAGCCTAGGAATGAACTGCTCAAATAGTTTTAGAATACTAACTTTAAGACTGAATACAGCAAATGTCAAAGTGAAAAGTGTTCTGCTGGATGATGTCTTAACTAAGTATTTTTTATATATTTTGTTTTTTATTTCAAGACACAAGGCTACTGGGATTTTGGTTCGGTCATGCTCGCCATCGAAAAGTCTCTGCTTGTGGCGGCTTTGTGTGGCGGGTCACCCCCTTCCCTCTAATATGGTTGAGGGGAGTGATGGCTGCTGCTCAAGTCAAATCATGCGCGGGTGCTGCTTGGGGGGACTGGTCCGGTCGCTGTCCTTTTGTCCTTTTTTTATTGTATTATTTTCTTTTATAGTCTAGCAGCAAAATTGATTGTTGCTTTATTTACGTTCTGAAGGCAATTCACTTGAGCTTGGAAATTATTCTTGGTGTGTATCTAACTTAGACGACTTGTGATAAAATTTAATATGTTAAAGTGCTTTGTGTCTTGCCTGACGAGGCACTGCTTAACAGCAGAAGGTAAATGTTAAACGTGAGCCACTGTGATTTTGGATCGGTCATGCTCGCCATCGAAAAGTCTTTGCTTGTGGCGGCTTCGTGTGGCGGGTCACCCCCTTCCCTCCAATATGGTTGAGGGGAGTGATGGCTGCTGCTCGAGTCAACTCGTGCGCGGGTGCTGCTTGGGGGGACTGGTCCGACTACTATCCCTTTGGCATTTTAGTTTGTTGTATTTTCGTCGTATTTTTTATTTTTATTTGATATTTTGAACGGCAGGACACACTGTCGCTGGTGCTGATTTAATTGTAAAAAACAAACTTTGTTTTAAAAAAAAATGTGAAAAAATGACAAGCCCGCTGAGTTTCTTGCTGGATCTTCTCAGTTGAGGCCGTGTTGTGATCCGGTGGTAGCTTTTAAAAAATTGACCGTTCAAAAGTATTTGAAATAAAAATTTTGAATCTTTGAATCTTCTTGATATAAGGATACATTTAAATCAAGTACACCAATAAATCACAGGCAAAAGACAATTCCTACATCACCGAAGTTTCCAAAAACCACATCGACGAAGTTTCTTGCTTAAGTAAATATTATCACGCGAACAAAATTAGCAGCAAATAGCAATACATACACTTCAAGTACTTGTTAAATTTATAGCTTTTTGCCAACTCCGGGGGAAGACGCAATGAACAAAATAAAAGAAAAAAAGAAACATTGGATTATTCTAACAGAGTCGAGTGAATCAAATGCTTTCAAGGAAAACAAAATAAATTTGGCTCTATGTTAGACAAGTTTGTTAGCTATTTAAAACTTAAACTGTTCGGTTTTTGTAATTCAAAAATCCCAAACTAGGCAGAACCTGTACTCTTGAAACCAGACAACTGATACTAACAGATAAATATTTTTGTTGTAAATGCACACTTACATAGATAAATCATACCCAAATACAGGGTGGGAACTAAACCTATGACCTATTTGGGTAGCGGCCTAATCACTAGACCAACGGGCCTCCTGTCAAACTTTATTAAGATTAGGTCCCAAGTTGGACGCCAAAGACTTCATAAGTATATTTAGATAACAAATTAAATCAACGCCAAAAGAAAAGTTAAAATATTATTGAACTTCGTGCCGGTCAGTCGGTTCTGGTAATAACGTACCGTGTTTAGTACAAAAATTAATATAAATATAAATATTTTCATTATCTTACCATATTTTAGTCTTCTTTTGAATTTGGTTTAATTTTAACATTGTTTATAATCTCTTTAACTTGTTCTTGTTTTGTTGTTCTATTTTTAACCGGCTTCAAAAAGAAGGTTCTCTATTCGACGCGTATGTATGTAATATTGATAAAAATGCGTAATATTAATATATGTTAGTCTATGTGGGCTTCTAAACAAATTTACCAAATTTTATGAGTGTATGTATGTATGTATGTATGTAGGTTTGTCCACGGATTTCTCAGAAACTACAAGTCCTATTTTGAAAATTCTTTTTGCAATAGTTAGAATATTTTTCAACTTAGGGTAGAGTACAAGTTTCATCAAAATCGGTCCAGTAGTTTAAGAGATATAAACTTTTTATGTTTTCAGTAAGTTACTGTAACGTAGACGTTCGAGTTGCGTGATAGTGCTGATAACCTATTTTGGTAAAATAAGTCACTAAAAAGTGTTAAATAAACTATTTAAAAAAAAATAAAAACCGACTTCAAAGTAAATTATCTAAAAAGCATAAAATAACGAAAATATATTGAAGTCGGTGTCAGCTGGTGCTAGTGTTAGTTAACATGATGTGCTAGCACCGACTTCAATATATTTTCGTTATTTTATGCTTTTTAGATAATTTACTTTGAAGTCGGTTTTTTTTTTTTAAATAGTTTATTAAGTTTAGTATTGGTAGTATGTTAATGTTTTCGACTTAAAATAAAATAACGTTTGTTTATAATTATATTAAAATTTTCTGTAATATACAATTCCAATAATAATTCCATTATACGAACCCTTCCTAATAGACCCATGGGTTGTGTGGGTGAGAATACCACCCGCCTAACTCCTCCCGTTCGGTGTCGTAAGAGGCGACTGAGGGAAAACAAGAAGACGGGCAGCAGCGTTTATTTATTGGATTACCTACCACCTGACACCTGCTAAGCGTCGGGATTATAGCAACCGCTCCCTTCTCAGGATGGCCTTTGTTCACGCTGATGATGATGATAAAGACTATTCTTCTCAGACTGCTCCAAATTCAGGCAGCCGTTGTCGCCGTATTTCACCATTTACATATTATCACATTTATGCATATCATAATATAAAAAGTTACTTAGTTAGTTAATTGCTTAACAAATAGCTGTTTATGATGCGCCCGCGCAGCTTTGCTCAAGACCGCCATGTTGACACTGCGCACGCAGCGGGCGCATTAAAGAGTTCCGTTTTGAGTTCAAGTGGTCGCTGGATTTTTTTGTAGGTACCTAATGTGCGTTTTGTTTGTCGGCAGATAAGGTAGTCGGGATTTCTTTGTGTTGAAATGATGGTTTAAAAAATTGATATGTTGAAATATGGAAGAAGGGCATGAGGTCTGGCAGCGTAACCTGCTTTTAAATATTTAAATAGATAAACGAAAGATTCTTCAAACTAAATAATAAATAGGTGAGGGAAGATATTGTCAACTTTATACTTACTATATCATTAATCTGAGGGGAATCAGCAAATGTATGGTACTTTTAAATTATTCTTCTGAGTGATACGGCCACAACGGGTGATTTTAGATAAGATCAAGTACGTGGGAGATGTTATATTATACATTTGCTTACTCAGATATAGGTGCACTCCCTCTTTCTTTACTCTCACAATCGTAAAGACCTATAAAAATAAAATCTTGGATTGACTTGTATAAAATCGGTCCTGACTTTATAAACGCCGATCAGAGTTTGTATTTTTTTTATTTTTCAGTTCTATTCAATCAGGTGACCGCCCTAGACTTTCCTAACTAACTGAAGGAGCTCCCCATAGAACTTAACCCACTGTTTGTAGAGCAAACTTATTACTGCTACGCCATACTACAAAACGCTACCTTCCATCCAGAAGAGTATATTTCCCGAAGCATTTGGAAGTGATATAATTAATACCCCACGTTTTGGAAACCATGACCCACACAGGCATTTTGCTCATTGAGTGCTTAGACTAAGAATCTCCGGAGATCAAACATAGGACCATGACCATCGAAACCGACTCCAATCTGGGATATTGGAAAAGATAAACAAAAATATGCACAAATGTGTCGATGTGGGGTCACACCGGCAACGGTACGATAGAAGATGTCATAGTGCACAAACGCATGGATGGTCTTCATTTGATCTAGTGGTCCCGGTCTTGAAACAAACGAGGACAAATTAGGTTGACAGATTAGGTAGGAACTAATTTGGCATGCCAATCTAACGCGTGTGTGCTTTAGTCAGAGCCCCCGTAGTCACGCTTTTATAGCTGCGGCGACCAGCGATTTAGCGACTACATCGATACTGCATCTCCTTTTAGCAAGTCACGATTGACTCCCTGCGCTCGAGCGCTGTATTAGGGATGCGTGTTTTAGCGACTGCATCAATGCTGCATAGCGACCCAATGCGATCGATCGCTATCATCGAGGGATGGAAAGCGACTAAATCGCTGGTCACTGTTGCTAGTAGTATTCGGAGGTTAGAGATCAGTCTCTGTATCAAGATTCCAAAAAGCATCTGAATCGCCGATCGCGGATGCTAAAAGTATAATGTGTGCTATGGACCCTTACTACATAACCCCTTTATCTTATAAGTTGCTTCTGTGATGATAATAATTATTCGAAAACCAAGCGGAATGACATTTGCTTGATATATTTATACGTTCATATATCATCTCAATTCTGTATCGAGGTCCAACATATGCAAAGTACTTGTACATACATCCGTGCGACATATTGTCGCTTCCGCGACGTGACGGCCTGTCGCGTCAACATGTCGCGCGTATCCGTCATTATTTTGATATATACGATTCGACGCATCTGCTTGCCATATTACAATTGCAATACGCATTATTATAATAAGTTTTACTAACTGCTTCGATACATAGTGGATTCGAGTCCGGCAAATTGAATCACAAAATAATCTCTCTCAGTGCCCTAGTTTGACACTGCAGCCCGATTCTGGATTCTGTCGCGCAAAGAAACTCCGAGCATAGCTCTCTCCATAGCTCGTTGTGTGACTCTGAGCTTCTCCAAAAGGCCAACTGTTAAAGACCACGTCTCAGTACCGTCACTAGGTTAAATACTAATAATTCAGCTCTTGTTTTGTCCTACTGTTAGGCATAGGCCTCCCCTCAACATTAAGGGGCTTAGGCCATAGTCCACCGCGCTGGCCAAGTGCGAGTTGGCGGACTTCACACGTCATTCGAAAGCTAGATAGGCTTTCTTAGACATGCAGGTTTCCTCACGATGTTTTCCTTCACCGAAAGCTAGTAACAATCGCACAAAGACGAATCGCACATGATTAATGAAAGGTGCGAGCCGGAGTTTAAACCTGCACACCTTGTTTCCAAGGGAAGCGCTTGCCCACTGAGTTGTTATTAGGTTAAATAAATAAATGTATTTGTCTGGAAGAAACGTATTTTCTTAGCAAAACATATTACAATCGTCCCCTTTTTCTTTGTTCTTTAACACAGTGTACACCCCATAATTCCAAAATGGTCGTATATTTTATCCTACGCCGTAACAACATTAGCGTGTTTATGCAGTGTTGTTCATAAATCGGGCGCCGCCATTAGTCCCGGGTTCGAGGCCCGCCGGAAAGCATGTGTCTTGTTGATTTGTGACGAGCGCAGATGGATTGGGACGGCCGGGTGTCGGTTCGATGCTTGTAAGACCTTAGTATGCATTATGACTTGTTTTTTATTACTGTGATGGTTCTGTATGTGTATGGGTATTTAGTTTTTTAAATTATCAAAGTGGCAAGCATGCGGCCCGCTTGATGGTAAGTAGTCTATAGACGCTAGCAACACCAAAATAATCACTAGCGCGTTGTCGACCTTTAAGACATTGGATATTAAGTATTTTGTGTCCGGTAATTTCACCAGCTGCAGTGCCCTTTACTGGACACAGCGACGTTTACACACTGCTACTTGGCGGCAACGTCTTTGTATTTGATTACCTACCTATTAATTTTTTTATTTCTCATCATCACAATTAGGTACAGTCATGATAACACACGCTACATAGAGACTGGTGTCTGCTGTAGGTCGAGCCTGTATTACAGATATTCTATTTCACGAAGTCCGTTTGGCTCTGGTTGTAGTAGTGACGTGTAGTGATAGGCGCGCTAGTGTGTGTAAATGTAGGTAGCGTTAGGAAAAAAATCTGACACGCATAATATATTTATTTAATAAATTATATAGACAATTTAAGTAAATAATATTTAGCTATTAGAATGATAAGTTGCAGAGAAAAGAAACAACAGTTGAAAGTAAATAATATTTTTATTTATTACAGAGAAGAAACAAAAAAATCAGCACTTAATCACTATCAAATTCAATTTCTGATTCGCTTTCGTCAGAATCGTTCCCTAAGTTAATTATGAACTCAATATCCAGGTCGACGTATTTTAAGTATTCTTTTTCAATTTTTTCAACATGAGCACAGGTTTTTTGCCATGTTTCACTGGTTACTCTATCCAAGCTTTCAAAGATCAGTCTTTCCATGTTCGTCATGTTTTGTTCGATATTCTTTGATGCGATATAATTTTTTACAATACCCCAAATATTTTCAATAGCATTTAATTCTGGGTGATAGGGGGGAAGACGTATTACATCAAAACCCTTGCTCTTAATAAAATCATCAATTTTATACGTTATGTGTTCATCTTTGTGTTTTTTTATAATATCGTACAATTCCAATTTAAGGAGAGATTGCTCAAATGCTATACCTTTATCCCTGAGCCATTGCTGCATGTCTGCTTTCTTTGTAGCCGACGTCGGTAGTTTTTCAGTCCGTGTGTTGTGATATGAAGCATTGTCTAAGACAATGACAGAGCGTGGGGATAAATTGGGTAAAAGTTTTTCGTTTAGCCATTTAACATAATTATCGTAGCTCATATTAGAATGGTAATCGCCAGCTGTTGAGTTGGCTTTATAAATCAATGAAGCATTTTCAATAAATCCATCCTTTGTACCCCCATGCACTAATATAAAGCGAGTGCCTGTGCTAATTTTTTTTAAGAATGGTGTACTCTCTTTCTTTTGTGCCCAGGTGTTGTTTCGCACGTGTGTTGAAAGGACATAACTTTCATCGGTGTACACAATTGGGCGACCTTGACTGCGATATTCTGACATCTTCTTCAAAAATTTTAAACGCCACATTTGTATATCATGACGCTCCGTCAAAACTTTACGGTTATTCTCTGTTTTACGCCACTTGTAACCTAACTTCAGTAACAATTGACGAACAGTTTCGATACAACCATCAAAACCAATTTTTTCATTTAATACAGTTTTTAACTTAGCCAACGTTGGAATTTCTTTATGGATGACATGGAAATTTTGTATAGTACTGCGAACAACATCGGCTGTAAAATTATCTATTTCTATCTTACTATTCCGCTTTCTTCTCTTCTTCATAGGAGAAGTGAAATTTGATGAGCAGGATGGCAATTCCTTCTCTTCTTTTAATATCCGTTGAACAGTTTTCATAGAAACACCTGTAGCCTCAGCTGTACGCCTTGTAATATCTCGTAAATGAGACAAATCACAGTTAGGTTCCGCAACTGATTTTGTGAATTCATACTCTTCTCGCAGGAAATGATAAACGCTAGCTATCATGCTTCGACCCTAGAACAAAACCAAATCGAAATACCTATTTAAGTAACAAATTTCATAATATTAGATAGATAAACTCTTAATAGCACACAAAAAGTAGTAACAATAGTTAAAAAAAATGTTACCTCACTGTGGACAACTTTTCTGCGTTTACTTGCCATGCTGACGTTACTCTTTGAATTTTTTTAGCGCGGAAACAAAACACTAGTGACTCTGACCGCGTCGCGATCGTGACTGAGCGCTCCCGAGGTTACGCACACTAAAACAGTGTGCACGTACAGACCTTACAACAGTCATAGTCAAACGGACTTCGTGAAATAGAATATCTGTACAGAATTACCTATACTGCGATATTATCATAATTTCTTATTATAAACACCAATAAATCATAAAACTACTTTTTGTTTCGTTTCTCGTTAACGAGTCTGAAAATTTCACAGTCCAATTATAAGGCACCGGGCACACTATGCTCGTGTCGCGAAACATTTGGCGATGCATACCGCTCTCGGGCGCGTTAATCCCGCTTGAAGGAAGCAATACATCACTTGGTTAAGTCAAGTCGAAAAAACGTCGCTTTCGTCGCGGCCTGATGGCGACGGCACCGCCGTGTGTACATAGCTTTTGAATAAATCATTGAACATAATACAATTAGGTTGCCTGCGTAAGCGGTTTCATTATTGAAATAGTGATTCGTGGAAAAGTATATACGCCATAAATCGGTTAAAATAATCAGTGTTTTAAAGAAAGTTTTTAAATTATTCCCATGCTGAAAGAATGGGTGTTATGAGATTCAAGCATATGTATGTCTGCATGTGGTATGGAAGCGTCCACATGAATGGACTTTTTATTTGAATGCTGCTTTTATGACGATTGTTTTGCTGTATTTGATTAGTAGTATGAAGAGTAGTATAATATGTTTAGCCCCTTCTAATTATTATATTACTAGATTTTTTTACAGTGACAATAAACTCGTCGAACAATTTAAATGCATAGAGCATTTAGTGCTAAGATTATTAGTAATAAACTTAAAAATAATACATTAGTAAGTAATTTAATTAAGATTCACTATAATATTTTAATAATCAGTTAAGTGCCTCTTATGCCAAAATAGTAATTTATAGTACACCGAAGCACTAAAATAAAACAAATAATAAAATTATTAAAACTTAAATTACCTAATATAATATCCTATACATAGTACATTCGTTTGTATCATACAACTACTATATTGAATATTTGTAGAAGTATATACAGCATCTGTTAATAATGTACCCACAAGACAAGGGTGGGTCGTGCAACGCCACCTATTGACTTAATCAAAGAACTAAGCTAAAATGTGGTGGCACCACGGAATGAGGTGTTTTGTACAGACGTACAGTCGGGGACACAAGTTTTCGCTTATCATATTTTACTAGTTAAATTTCATTATTCTATTTTATGATAGGAAGAAAAACTTAAATACCCTTACAGAAAATGCGACCTTTAAGAGGCGTGACGCTAGTTGAGCTAATGCCCTATAAGGAGGAGTGGCTAAGAGGCTCCGGGTCCGGACCCGGTGCCTCGTTCGTTCCTTCCTGCCAGGGGCGTCGATGCCACCAACGCAGGATTACCTTGATTGTGAAATTACCTTGTGCAGCAGGAATAAAATCGAACCTGTGAATAAAAACTATATAGAAATGAATATTTATTTACATTCATGATTCCGGGATGGATGGGGGAGGATGGTTTATAAAATTAGTTTCATTACATTAATATTTCCGTAAACATCAGAAGTAATATAATATTAAATTAAGACATCGTCGAAAAGTACATCTAGCCCGTTTTTCCTAAAATTGAAAAATCTGTTTTTGTTTTTTTTTTACATTAAAGTGTAAAATTTTTGAAGGGAACCTATTAAGTGGCAAACTAACAACACTATTTGCAAAACAATATATACAAGTAACAGTAAATAGGCTTTTAATAGGCTTTTAATAGGCTAGTGGGATTGCAGTCAAGCACTGGCTTATAATAATGTCCCCCCCTCCTGGCCGAAACGACCACAGCGGCCAATCTTTCACAAGATCAGCCATGTACGCAGCAGATATTATAGTGCACAAGCGCTTGCGTAGACACAAGTGCACTCTCTCTTCCTTAAGCTTCCTTTATATAATACCTCTCATAATCCGATGGGACGGAAGACCGACACGACCGGGGATAGGTTAGGCGCAGGAACGACTTTTTACATGCCCATCCGACGCATGGATCATCTTACTTTACGGACAATCAGGTGATCGGCCTGCATTGTCCTAGCCAGTAAGGAATAACTACTCAAATTTGTTGCCCCCCGCAGTATTCGAACCCGCGACCTCCGGTTTACAAAGCAAGCGGTATCCCACTGCGCCACGGAGGCTGCACCACACTGGCTACTGGCTTATATTGTATATAAAATATTAAAATTAAATAAATGTGAAATAGTTTGTCTTCGACAGTAGGTACATTCTAAGAATTATCAGAAAGCTCTCTATACTTATGCACAATTCGTGTGCTAAGTGCTTATACTTTTGTGATGGTGTAATGTAAAAGTGGGGATCGAAGTTTATCTTAACTTGCATAAAGAACGCTCAAATATACATATCCTTTGCCTTTGTTGTAGTAATATGTTTTATTTATTTTACAGCCTGATAGGTTCGCACAGTTGTCATATAAATATTGTATATTTAATCGTAAGGCCATTTCATAACACGAAAATATTATTCTACGGATACCTCACTTGATACTTATTTAAAGTGTCAGATAAATCAAAAACTATAGAGAGACCAAAATGGCTGCTGCTCGTGTCAACTCGAGTCAACGAGTGCTGCTGGTCCGCTATTACCCCTTTGACCTTAAGACAAAACAAGAGAGGGGTCGTCCATTAATCACGTGAGGCTCAAAAGGGGGGGGGAGGGGTTCCGAAAAAGTCACGAAATATCACCAGGAGGGAGGGGTATAATGAGACATCACGTGTATTTATTTTTCGTTGAATGCACGATTTCTAAACCAAACAGCGGAACGTGGCCTTGACTCACCGTTGCCGACAACGACTTCCTCTTCAATATTAAATCAGTTATGTACCTGTATTTAAAGATAATATTCCGAAAATTAAAATATAGTTTGTACCTACAAAAAAAATACACGTGATATTTGGTAGTTTAAAACCTCACCACATATCACAAGGTGCTAAAAACATCACGTGATTAATGAACGACCCCAGAGAGAAAAAAAAATACGACATAGATACAACAAAATAAAAAAAAATGTCTTTTTCTCGTATTTTTTTTTTCTCTCTCTTCTTTTGTCTTTCGAACGTCAGGACACACTGTCGCTGATGCTGATCTAATAGGCATGATGACTAATTTTGAAAAAATACTCTATAATGTACTTACTGGTCTACTATTGCCGAAAATAATCATATTTTTGTATTAAATTTACAATTAATAGAAATATTTTCAATTTTTAAAATAGAGTTTGGATTTCGTTCTAAAACGATGGCCGGTGCATGGCGCCATATTGTGACGTCACTGCGGTGTAAATAGACATCTGTCTAGGTATACAAGTGAATCTTTGTATGAAAGAAAAAGTTGAGATGACAGTTTGACAGTTGTTTATTTACACAGGATTGACGTCATTCACTCTGATCAGCGTTTATTACAAAATGGCGGTTAGCTGTATTTGAGTAATTTATTTGCTTAAATATCACGAAAATCTCTCTATTATTATGAAAATGAGATGCATTTTTGGAATCAGTGCAATCTGTTCTAATATTTAAAACCACAGATTAATTGGTATTGTGTTGCAGTCATCATGCCTATTGTAACAAGACAATGACAAGCCCGCTGAGTTTCTTGCCGGATCTTATCATTTGAGGTCGCGTTGTGACCCAATGGTAATTTTTTTTTTTAATTGACCGTTCAAAAGTGCTAGCCATAAGCCTATTTGATTGAAATATATAATTTGAATTTGGAAAAAAATACTACACACATCAAAAGTGTCTAGGGATCAACATATATTTTTGCAATAACTTTTCTCCTGATTGATATTAATTAAAATTTTCTTTAAGGATTCATCAAATAAAGTGTTTTCGTTTGTCACAGTAACGATAAACCAAGTCACCTTTGCATTAATAAAGAAATTTGCCATTTTCCTAATAAAGGGATTTTTGACATTTGAACCACTAACACAAAAGTTCGAAAAAAAGACTGAAATAACAGTTTTCTTTAAAATTTTATTGGGTAACTTAAACAATTAATAATCCGTGTTTCTACCGCGAACACTAACAACACAAGAACATCGGTTTGGCATACTCAAAATGAGTTCATCCAAATCACGCTGTGGAATGGCCGCCCATGTTCGTTGCAACAACAAAAAAAGGTCTTCTTGCGACTGGATACCCTCCATATTCGGCAGAGCTCTTCTCTGTAGCATATCCCATGCATGCTCAATCGGGTTCAAGTCTGGCGACTGAGCAGGCCAGGGCAGGACATTGATGTTAGCTGCGGCGAGAGTCTGTCTTACAACTCTTGCGGTGTGCGGTCGTGCATTATCATGCATTAACTGAAATAAGGGACCGATTTGCACTTGTAGAGGAACGATGACGTCTGATACAATCGTCTCAGCATAAATTTGAGCGCTGAGGTTGCCTCTGATCCAAATCAACTCAGTTCTTCCGCCGATCCAAATACCCGCCCATACCATGATGGTTCCACCACTATAAGGATGGACTTCCTGGCAGGATTTTAATCGCTGTTGGCGTCCAGGGGTTCTCCAGTGTCGTATACGTCTTGTATCCGGTCTCATACCAAAACGAGACTCATCAGAAAAGCACACGAAACGCCATTGTTCTTCTGCCCAATTTCTGTGTTCAAGAGCCCATTGATATCGAATCCTACGATTGTGCATTGCTATAGGTGGTACCCGTAGCGGTCTTCGGGAATGAAGGTTCACTTCATGCAAGCGGTTTCTGACTGTTTGGTCGCTAATTAAGTTCCCTGAAGAGTGATGAAGCCTCACGGCTAACATCATGGCAGTTATTGTTGGAGCTCTTCGAGTTAAGATTTGAATATACGACGGCCCGTTGGTCTAGTGGTTAGTGACCCTGTCTGCTAACCAACAGGTCGTGGGTTCGATTCCCACCAAGTGTCTGGGTGTTTTATCTATATAAGTATGTATTTACAAAAAAAAAAGTATATAAGTATTAGTATCAGTTGTCTGGTTTCCATAGTACAGGCTCTGCCTAGTTTGGGATCAGATGACCGTGTGTGAATTGTCCCAGGATATATATATATTATATCGGTCTTGTCTCCGTGTGGTGCAGCGATACCGTCCTCCATGGCGCTCAGCCACGGTACCAGTGCTTCGGTAACGTGTCCAAAGTCGACTGATAACACTCTGACTTGTATTCAGAGCTAAAGCCACAGTACGTTGCCGGGAACCAGCTTCTATCATTCCCACGGCTCTGAGCATTTCTTCCCTGCTTAAATGACGTCGCCGCTCCATAATAACGTTGGTTTTAATCAGTAGTAGGGAAACAGTAGCACTAATAATGTCTTCAATGCGTTGTATGTTTTTATAGGGAAAATATTGACAGCTGATTTTCATCTTTTACTCGAATTTGATTCACAGTTCCTGATTCAAATTATGAAATGCACCAAAAAGGATCCATATAAATTTATAAAATCATAAATTTATTACAAAGCCACATCTCAATCTCAAGAAATCCGCTTAAAAATGCTTGATCCCTAGACACTTTTGATGTGTGTACATAAAAAGTACACATGGATTCGTGTATATTTTAGTATTCCTTTAATAAGATTGCACTCTGAAGATAGTTTCACCATAATTTTTATGCGTGTTTACGGTCAATTTTTTGACCATGATTTTAGTATATAAAGCGAATCTTGAATACCTACTTCTAACAGAAATAAAAATCGACTCACCACAACGCCTCGTCATCGATGGTTAGCCTTTGTTTTAACAATCGAGACAAAGGCTTACGAAAACCCTCCCCATTTTAATGCCATCCGATTTGATCATTCAATTAAACTTGAATGGAAAGAAAAGAGGTTTACAGTCCAAAATCCTTATAAATCAAACTGCCTGATAATAATTGCTTCGATTATAAGCGGCCTTTTTTGATCGCAATCGGTTTTAGTCGATTATTAATTCTCTATTTTTGAATCGAGTCTACCTATTCGATTGTGTGAAGTTATGGTCTTGAAAAGGATTGTGGTTGATAGATTTTATGTGACTGTTGGAATATTTTCTATTGTTTTGTTCAGTTTTAATTTTTATTTGTAATGCAACCAATACGGTTGTATGTGCTAGTATGTAGACCATTTTACTCTCTATCTTATACTCCATATGCATGCATAGATTACATACCGAATATACTCTTCCTGAGAGATATAAAGATGACTAAAAGACCTTCAAGCGTAGGCTTACAGAGTGCTGATAAACTGTCAAAAACAGTGAACACAAAGCCCGAAAGCCTGTTACAGACTCATGCATAAATGCAAGATGGGAAGGAAGAGATCGAGAGGACTAAGGCAATGTTAGTGCCGAGTGTCAAAACCACTTGGACACGAATAACTCTGTCGGGTCGGCAACGCGCTAGTGATTCTTCTGGTGTTGCTAGCGTCTATAGGCTACGGTGACTGCTTACCATCAGGCAGGCCGTACGCTTGCTTGCCAACTTGGTAGTATAAAAAAAAAAACAATAAAACAATCATCACATTTTGCAGTTTTGTTATAAACATAATTACTGTATGTGTCAGTCACTATTAATTAATAATTTTATTAGTTACTCTGCAGATCAATTTAGATAATTAAGGAAATTTCTAACCAGACAGCCAGTGCCATCTACTCAAAACACGTACAACCCCAATAAATTAAAGGGACCTCTTAGTTTACGCGTAATGATACCCCCTAGAAGGGAGGGGACACCCCATCGTCCGTTCGGCAATTTTATCGGGTTATAAATTTGAATTTGTATAATGCCGACGCATTAACGTATGATTTATACAATTTGACTCCGCTAAGATTTCAAAGATGAAAAACAATAAATTTTGTAACCGTAACTATTGCGTTTAATGGCAATGGCCGCGGTGGTGCTAATATGGATAAGACGCGACCAATTTTAAATTATTATTACAAAAACAATACCTGGTTCTGAGTAATCGTCTCACTAATTGGATACCATTTAAATTGCATATAAGTGTATGTTTCCGTTACCTTGTATATCTATCTGTATTAATCGTTAATTATAGAGTATTGTAAATCTAAACTTAGGTATAATAAAACTGTAACAGGTCCAATTCTGTACATTGAAGATATTTTGAAAATTATTTTTGGAGGGCATTCTATAACCGATACTGAAGCCAAAACACAATTTTTTTTAATTCTTGTCTGTCTGTCTACCTGTATTATGGCCGCGCATCACGCCGAAACTACAGAATCGATACAAATGAAACTTATCATGATTTGAGTTAATACATACATGGTAATACATGGTTTGAATTTGAGGTAGGATACTTTTTATCCTGTAATCCAGTATGAGTTTAGGTATGTATTCAATGCAAATGTATGCTATTAATAATTTAGTTAAAAACAACAACGCTAGCTGAGCTGCGGGAGTCGACTAGTATTGAATAAAATTAATGGTTTTGAGTTTAATTCAACCGCTGCATATTTATTCCGTCCGTAATGGCTTGGTTTTAAAAATGGGAATTCTGGCAAAAATCCTGCAAAACAAAATAGTTAAAAAACATTAAATATTTCATAATCTTATCCACTTAAATCATACTACCCGAGAGTTGACGACTTTTTACCCGGCCGAATTTATGCGATACATTTAGGAGGCGCTGCTCGTATACAAGTCAGTTAAATATTTAGCTTTCATCCTAATTTATAAGGTTTATAGTGGAAAAAGCAGCGCTTTAGTTCCGCGCCGTAAATAAATTTGATTGATAAAATTTTCTTCTTTTTATTTTGAGTTCCTATAAGTATTTGTTTGCCATTTTGAATTGCGTCTATGAAACTAAGTGATATACATGTTCAACTAAGCGAGGAGACAAGCGATATGTACACCTGATGGTAAGCGGCACGCTAGCCAATAGACAGTTCCAGTGCGCTTCACCTCGTCAGTCAAGACGTTAGTTATTTAGAACTTTTTGTCCGGTAATTACACCAGCTACAGTGCCCTTCACACCCGATGACAGCCATGTTGCGTGGTTGTAGAAAATCTGAAATTACGTTGGTACTCTACCTGGGCGGTCCCTTGTACAAGGGACCTGCCTCCAGCAAAGCCACCTATTTTGTTTTTTTTTTTGCTATCGCGGGGGAAGCCTTCAAAAGATCTCTGGAACCTGTGTAGGTCAACAGGGGTATGTGGGATTCTTACCCACTAATACACCTGCGGCTGTCGCATTGGCATATGAGAGGAGACACCAGGGCTCTCCGGTGGGATTTGCACCAGGAGCCCCCTAAGTGTCTTGCCTTTGAGTCCGCTGCCGGAGGCATTATAGCTCCCCGGGAAGCTGTCACGGTTCTCACGGGGACCGGGGTCGCATCCCCACCACCGACTTCAATGGAGTCGCCACCGTACTCAATGGACGTCTAGGGCCCTCGCCTTAATCGACCAGCGACTTCTTTTTCCTAATAAAGCCACCTATAAATAGTAGCCGAAAGACGTCCACTGAAGAAAGGCCTCCTCCTTAGAACGCCACAATGAACGGCAATTGGCTATTTGCATCCACTGGTTACTTGCGACGCGCACAATATCGTTAGTCCAGCTAGTGAGATTCTGATGCCTGCATACGCTGCTTCTTCCGGTTCGTGGTCGTAACTCGTGAACCTTTCTTCTCCATCGGTTATCGGTTCTTCGAGCGATGTGGCCCTTCCCAATCAATCAGGGAACAAAAAAAATGTAAATTTCCATAACTTTTTATCCAAGTTGTCCCGTATCCAATCATAGTCTGACAGGTATTTGTCCATTTATCCAAATTCATGCGCTATCATCCCTTCCAAACTGAACCTCCAGCCTCACCAATCACATGTTTTATTGCATATAAATGTTAAAATAGATAATGTATAATATTGATTCATTATACTGACGTTGTACGAATGACGGGATCGATTCCCGGACAGAATTCTTTTAGTTTTGATATATTTATTGCCGTTTTTTAAGCAGTCGGACTTTTATCGTCGAATAAACATGACTATTTAGTAGCTTTTATAAGGTTTTATATGGGATACGCAAGTATGGATAACGAAGTTGTGAGATGTGATTAAAGTATTAGTTGTTATTTTTTGATAAATAACTTGAATTAAACGGATCAAGCCATTTATTTTTGCATTTTAAAACACGAATCGCTATATTCGTCTTGTTCTTGGAAGTGGTAGGTACATGCGATAGGTAGGAACACATGGGATATTTTTTTATTATAAATATGGTTGGCTACCATATTTATAATTAAAAAAAATAGTTACCATTCCAATCAGTTACAATTAATGTTTGTTAACAACTTTATTGGTACATCAAATGAAAGAATTAAGAAAATGAGTTCAAATATAAATTACTTATGTTTCACAGTTCGGTCCTTAGCAACTTATAATGTTTACTTATTGTAGTTATGCGTCCATACTACTAGCCTTGCACGGTGTTATTAAGTTTTTTTTTTTTTTTTTTCGGGTACTTTATTACTTTATCACTTTGCCTACCACCACCACACTGACACTCCTATAAGACGGCCCACCCGCAGTTTATCTTCATTGTTTGTTTCCGTGCTCAAGCCTTCGCACGTCTCCAATCCAAAGCTACAAGTGTATTCAGTATTAAATAAAAAGTGAAAATCAAGAACCGGACAACGGAGAGGCGACGCCGCGATGTCGGGACAACGGAGAGGTGCCGCCGCGGTGGTGACGTCGGACGTCTCTTCGTGCTTCGGGAAATGGATCGTCGTGCACTATTGTGTTCGTACGAATCGAGCTTCCATACCGGGTCGTCTCACACGTACATAAAGAACACATTTACGGTTAACAGCGATGCCCCACCAGCGGGTAGTTGTCACCCCATCAGCGGGTATTGACGTTATCGCTGTGTTCAGACGATGCGAGCTTCCAATACCAGGGTCGTCTCTGTCGTAGTGTTGAACACGTTAACCGTATAGTGCGTTACACAAAAGCGATGCACACTCCTGTAGTTGTTGTTTTCGCTGTGTTCATACGATGCGAGCTTCCAATACAATCGGGGTCGTCTCTGTCGTAGATAATGAACACGTTCACCGTTATAGTGCGATACGTCCGCTCTGCTGATGTGAGTATACATATATATATATATATGAGTATTTATGGTTAATTGCGATGCACACACCCAACAGCGGGTAATTGTTGCTTTCGCTGTGTTCATACGATGCGAGCTTTCAATACAACCAGGGTCGTCTCTGTCGTAGATAATGAACACCTTTACCGTCATTGTGCGATACACAATGCTCATGTGAGTATAGGTCTTGCTGCTGGTATGTCAGTATGACATGTTTACGATGTTATCTTTACGATACCTGTTTCCACGCCGTGTCGTCTCATTTGTACAAACAATGTACAGATGTACGAATAAATGCGTTGCGCATTCCTTATTGCGGGTAATTTTTATGACTTAACGCTGTGTTTAGTAAATGCAAGCTGCCAATACAACTGGGAACATATAATCCGATCATTATCATTAGCCAGAAAAATTCCACTGTTGAATATACGAAGACGTCCATCTTAGAACGTCACAATTAACGATAATTTGCTATTATCATCCACCGGTTGCCTGGGATTCTTACAATATCGTCAGATATAATTCGATGTGTAGGTACTCCTAATTATCGGAATGCGTCGTGCGCCACTCGACGTGATGGGTAAATAATTAAAAACTTGTAATAATAATTATAATAATAATTCACAGTAGAATGAATTCAAGACTTCATAGTTCGTACTGCAAAGTGGTATCTATGACGACGGTCCTAGCGGACAGATTGTTTTTGCATTTGCTCGTCTGAAAATTTGTTTTTGGTGGCTAAAATCGTCCGAATCAAGTGAAAGTAGTACCATTCGATAGGGATCAATATCCCCATCACGTTGAAACCAAAATCGTGGTATCTCAATCCACGGGCGAATTTTCATCAATCAATAGCAGCTCAATCATCTCATGGACACAAAAGTGCTAGTGACTCGAAATCCAAAGCGGAAATACTGATCTCTGAGTGCTGCTATAAGTGCTAGTGCAACGTCCAAGCACCATCCCTCCAAATAAAGGATTTTTTTCTGAGGTAATCTGATAAGAATTTTACCATCTTGTGACTAAAGTGCCTTCAAACGTATGCACAAACATATCACTAGATAGCTCTCGACGTCCTCCAGACGAGTATTATACCCGCAACAAAGCGCGACCATCGTGTGTAGCTCAATTTACCAAACCTTATAGTAGTAAACAAACAGATATACAAGTCATTGAGAAATGTTCGCAATAGGGTCTACCCATTGAAGTGCTGTGCCGTGTGATCGGTAGTAAAGAAATTATCAAGAAACTATAAGGTGTTCCACAGCATGGAATCGACGTAATGCCGATTCAACGATCTCCGGTGGCTACGACGAAGCGCACGAAGTGGCGTGAAGAGAACGCCCTCACCTCCACCTCTACTACTGCAGATACTAGTGCTTGTCAAATCTCGACATCAACAAGGACAAACCGTAAACTTACATGCCCGACTGCCATTGCTGCTACTGAGTCTAGTCATTTCAGACGTACCGCTGCCTCTATCAGTGCTTCAAACACCACAGTTAGCTTGCTGGCTGATACTACTGATCCTGGTCCCGCCGCGTGGTTGGTGGACCTCGGATCGGAAGTCACAATGCGCGCTACTGCCGCCATATCAACCAACTGCCTGGCCCCCCAGTACGACTCTCCACCCCCCATGCCACCACCAACTAAACAGTCAGCCCAGACTATCAGCAAGTCAAAGCGACCGCCTGTTGATGCAGACAACAACCTCATTGGAATACAGCGCCTCGCCCAGTCTATCATTGACTGCCTTAAGGCCGGAAAAAGCATTAACGCGGAAAATCGTGACCGTGCCATCTCGGCCGCTCACCAAATTGCCATTATATTGGATATAATGGCAATTTGGTGAGCGGCCGAGGATCTAGCTACGAAAATAGACACTGGGGACAAAATCGACTCACTAAAAATATGTCTAGTGAACACTATTAAAGAAGAAATCGCTAAACTTCCTACACCCGATTATATAACTACATCAAAAAATACACCAATATCATCGCAAACAGTAGACATTAGGGAGGAAGTCAAAAAGTGTGTACAGGAAGAAATAGCAGAAGCGAGGGAAATTCTACGTTCCTGCAACCCCTCTACTGCCACTGCAATCCCCAAAACCAGTTATGCCAAAGCAGTGGTCACCCCTATAGCTCCTCCACAACCATCTAAAACAACTCCATCAATTATCGTCTCAATTAATTCAAACAAGTCACGGGAAGAAGCATTCAATATCTGGAAAAAAAATGTTACATTTCGAGATACCAACTTCGCACCGACCAAAGTTACATCAATTAGCAACAACAGACTTCGCATACAATTCGACACCGAAAGCCAACGTGATATAACATTAAATAAACTCAAAAACTCATTCGAATTATCTCCGCAGGCAGCACAAAAACTAAAACCTATGGCCATTCTGAAAGGTATCTCAAAGGACACCCCGTCTGACGAACTTATCAAAATAATTATCGGACAAAATGAAGATATTCAAAACCTCAACCCAATTCAAGAAGATATACAATTACGTTTTACAAGAAAAAACAGAAATGATAGACTATATAACGCAATACTAATATGTTCTTCCCCTATATGGAAAAAACTTATCAATTTAGAGCGTATCAATATAGACCATCAAAAAGTGCATGTAGAAAGCTTCTGTCCACTTTTGCAGTGCTATAACTGCCTGCAATTTGGGCACACTAGGAACAATTGTACTTCTACCATTAAAGCCTGTTCACACTGTGCAGCAGAGGGTCACATTTTTAACGAATGCACTATAAAAGATGATTGTGCAGCCACCAAATGTTACAACTGCGCTATTTACAATAAGAAATTCAACCTAAACGGTGATATCTCACATACGCCCACATCCAATTTATGCCCAAGACTTAAATCTGCAACGGAAAAGGTAAATGATATGACAGACTATGGATATTAATAACATGGCTAACATCCAGGGACTAGGAATATTATATTGTAATGTCGGACGCGGTAAACAAAGTCAACATGAGCTCCTACTATCTTTTATCAAAGGAAATTATTGCATCGCTCTCATCACCGAGCCATATGTAGGTGCTTTAACCACAGTGAAATGTATACCAGGATGCAACATATACCAGTTTACGTCAGGCAGTACAGTCAAGGCGTGCATCATCACTAAACCCAGTGCCGGTGCAGTTATAGGTCTTACACAGTTTTCCACCCCAAACTTGTGCATTGCGCAAGTAACCAAGGCCAAACAGAAAACCTTTCTATGCTGTGTATATGTTGAACCAAACCATGACAATGCTGGCACCATAGGTCATCTTGAATTTTTTCTTCAAAACCATCGAGGTTCGCAGGTGATTATAAGTGGCGATTTCAATGGATGGCACACAGCTTGGAATTCAGTATCTACAAACCAGCGCGGGCAAGATGTCATGAACTTAGCTATATCCAATGACCTGGTAATATGTAACGAAGGGTCAACTCCTACTTTCGAAGCAATAACACATCACACCGTCAGAAGCTCTATAATAGATCTTACTTTGGTATCTGATAACTTATGCCAAAAAATTACGAACTGGAAAGTTAACTTACAAATTTGTCCCAGCTCTGATCACAACGCCATTGAGTTTTTTGTGGCTAATAACATACTCAGAAGACAAAACAAACAGAATCTATCGACCTATAGATACAGTACAAAATCCGCAGATTGGGTACGATTTTCTTCTAATATTATCACTAGCTTTGAATCATCAATCTTAAGCACAATCAATGTGGCCAGTCTGAATCAACAGCAATTGGAATTATACGTGTGTTCGTTAACTAACATAATTAATAAATCTTGCAAAGACACACTTAGCCCCAGCAAATTTCAAAATACTTACAACCCATGGTGGAATAATGAGTTGGAACAACTCAAAAAGGAGGTTATAAAAATTCATCATAGAATCCAAGCTCTGCATAGAAGAGGAGTCACGATAAACCCAGAATTAATTCAAGAAAGACAAGAACTAAAAGCAAAATATTCAGATGCCATTAAACTAACATCCACAAAAAACTTTAGAGAATATTGCAATAAACAGGGTAAAGAAGATGTCTGGTCTGTAACCAACCGCCTCTTCAAAATGTCCCCTCCACCTAAACCACCTATGACATTGAAAATAAATAATATGTTTACAACATCCACGGAAGAAACTGCCAAAGCACTTTTAAAAAAATTCTATCCAGACGATATGCATGACACTAGCATGCAACATCATAATAAACGTATTTTAGCTAATACAATACCAGACACCAACAATGATAAGCCCTTCACAGTTGAAGAAGTCATCAGCTGCCTTGCATCCATGAAACCTAACAAGGCACCGGGCCCAGACCACCTCACATCGGACATCTGCTTGAAGTTTGCAGAATGCTATCCCACTCTACTTACCTCCATAATGAACAGATGCCTTGAGCTCTCATATTTTCCCATCATCTGGAAAAATGCATTTGTAAAAATTCTGCCTAAACATAATAAAAGCGATCATACTGATGTGTCATCCTATCGTCCAATAGGACTGATCAATGTGCTTGGGAAGCTTCTGGAAAAACTCATTACCAAACGGCTAACATATCATCTACAAACTACCAAGTTCACGAAAACAAATCAATATGGATTTAAAGAACAGCAATCCACTGTCAATGCCCTCCACAATGCCGTAAATGAAATTAAGGATGCCAAACAAAATGGACCACTGGCACTTGCAGTTTCATTAGACATCAAAGCTGCCTTCGACAATGCATGGTGGCCAGCACTGCTCAGTAGACTCCATCATGTTAAAATTTTATACCAAATCATTAACAATTTATACCAAATCTATAACCTAAAAATTTATACCAAATCATTAACAACTATATCCAAGATAGAACAGTTACGCTCAAATACGCTGATGCCATTGCTTCCAAAAAATTAAGCAAAGGCTGCATACAGGGTTCGGCCTGTGGCCCAACATTCTGGAATTTGATCTTGGATGAATTGCTTGAATTACCACTGCCAAATAATTGTCGCATGCAAGCATTTGCGGACGACGTTCTGTTAATTGTCAGAGCCAATAGTTTAATCCAATTAGAAACCACAACCAACCATGTGCTTCAAGCAATTAGTGACTGGGGAGCCAGTGTCAAGTTAACATTCGGTCCAGAAAAAACTCAACTCATCGCATTTTCACCTAAGGCGAAAAAAGCCAAAATCATCATGAATAACGTACGATTAAAACATGTCACTGAAACCAAAATACTAGGTGTAATAATTGATGACAAGTTACGCTTTACCAAACATGTTAACCACGTAATAGAAAAAGCACAAAGAATTTACAAAAAACTATCCCTATTTATTAGGCCCACCTGGGGTATACACAGTGAAAACGTCAGAACAATTTATCAGCAAGTAATAGAACCCATAATCACTTATGCTGCTGGAATCTGGGGAACAGCTACCAAATATAAACATGTAGTGAAAAAACTCCTTTCCTTACAAAGAAGTTTTGCAATTAAAGCAATTCGGGGTTTCAGAACTATTTCCACAGTTGCTGCAATATCCTTAGCGGAGTTTACTCCACTTCACCTCAAAGTCACAGAGCGACATGCTATTGAAACCTTCAGATTAACCGGACACACTCAATATTTACCAAGCGACATATATCCAGAAAAACCATCTCCCATAGATACTCTACTCCATCCGGCAGATCGACTTACCATCAGTTTTGACCAGGTCACATCCGAAGACGAAATCGACCAACTATATGACACAGAGTCAATTAAAATATTTACCGATGGTAGCAAACACGACAATCAGGTCGGTGCAGCCTTTGTTGCCTATACACCGGACCGTGAAATAGTCAAGAAATTTAAACTACACAATACATGTACCGTGTTTCAGGCAGAATTATTAGCTATTCAGAAAGCATGTGAATGGGTCAAACTGACCAACCAAAATCAATCAATCATCATCTCAGACAGCATGTCAGCCCTCTTGGAAATTAACAATAGAAATTCAACAAACCCGTTTGCAACGAAAATTCAGGAAACCTTGCATCAATTTCCAGGGACAGTGAAATTTGCATGGACTAAAGCACACGTCGGCATAAGGGGTAATGAAACTGCTGATGCAGCTGCGAAACAGGCAGCATCACTCCATAAATGTCCTGACTACTCACACTGCCCTTTCAGCTACATCAACTCAAAAATCAGACAACATACCAATGAATCAGCGGACAGTTACTATGCAAACACCCCTCAAGGGCAACGCACCAGGATTCTACTCCCTACCATTCATGCAATATCAGATCTTTGGACCAAAACAAAACCATCATTTTCCCTGACGCAGTTTTTAACAGGACATGGATACCATAGGCAATACCTTCACAGATTTAAAATTTCATGTACCGACAAATGTCCATGCAATAACGGCGTAGTCCAGACAATGGATCACTTAATTCAGGAATGTCCCAGATACGCACGCCAACGTTTTGATCACGAAGAACTCTGCAATAACTTCAACATAAACCCCTACCACTTTATGGACTTGATGAAGAATCCAACTGGCCTTAAATCTTTTGAAAATCTTCTACAAATAATAATCACAACACTCAAGAAATTCAACAACTCATAGACTTGATTCTGCTAGCTCAACTCTCATTATTAATTCACTAACTTAACATTAATTTATTTTCCAACAACGAATGGTGAAACTTGTATACCATTAGCAAGGCCATTCGTTAGATGGTCACTGCCTCTCTACCCCAACCCAAGAAAGGAAGGATAGATAGACAGAGACTATGACAAAAAAAAAAAAAAAAAAGTGGTATCTAGCAGAGCCGAGGCGGACTGGCCGCCGCGGGCTTGACGCTCGACGAGATCCTGGCCGGCCTACAGCCGGAGCATCCGTGAGTGCCACCGTGGAGCTGCAGTAAGTAGCCTCTGAACTTATGGGACAGTACGCCGCGCCGGCTGCCTCCTACACTTATTATAAATACCTAAGTACTTAGTGGAAAGCAACTATTGATAAATCTGTTCTAGAGAACATAACAATATGACGAATTTAGCTAAATTAATTACCTTTATGACTATATTTATGGTATAACTTTATGAACAGTAAAGTTGCAATATTTGAATGTGACAATATTAAGGACGAATTTTTGTCATACATAATTCTAATTTCTACATTTATTGCTATAAAAGATTGAATACTACATTTAAATCTGTGTAATAAATTTATAAAGTTCAATATTTTCTAATATATATATAAAGAACCCAAGGGTGTTTCAAGAACCCTGTCCAATCACAGTGAGTGTTATAAAATATCTTAACACGATCATATTTACGTAATATTTTTTTATCTAAGGCATATATTATTATATACTTAGACAAATAAAACCCTATAAACAGCGTTTAAAAAAAAAACCCCTGTTTGTTTACCGAGGTTATCACTCAGTGTCAAAATACTATATATTATATAATCCTTTGCTAAATATATCATAAAAATAATATACATGATCTCAGTATACCTACACAGTTTAAAAAAAAAAAAACAAAAACATCCTGGCTGATCTTTGATATTATTGTTCAGAATTCATACGATTATACTTATGTAATTTTTTGTTGAATATTTCATTGGATTTTTTCTGATATTATATTTACCAGCGTTGCGAATATTCCTCTTATAAGTTTGATGTGCCTTTTAATGTGTAATACCACATTCAAGCTGTTTTGAGTAACTTATATGTTTTTTCTACAATATACACAAAACTATCTAGTTTACGCTCTCTATTCAATGTTTGCTTCTTAAGATTTTTGAGAAAGGAACTATTCTTGAGTTCAAATATATTAGTTGTGTTTACTAGTACGTCACTATTACCATCCCTTAGTATTAATAATTAAAAAAAAAATATTGTTGGGTAATTTTAATTTTTTTCATGCCCTGGTTGCGAGTTTGATTCACGCGCAAAACACATTTGTCTGCGTCAACATGCTTATTTTGAGCGTTATTTGTCTATACAGAATATAAAGCATACCTTGGCGTATTTGTTAAAAGAAAAAAAAAAAGACACATTAAGTACACCAGAAATAGATATATTTGTAATTTGGAGGCTTTACGAGTTCTTCCTATATTATAAAAAAAAAAAATGGTAACACAGAACCTAAATCCTTTTTGGAACAATGACTAGATACATTTAAAATTACGTTCGATATCTAATGAGTGCATTAATTAAAGATTGTGACTGTTGTGTATATACCTACCTACCTCTATAGCACCTAAATGTACTAAATAAATACCGATCACGACCATGATCTGCTAACAATCTTCTTTATTTGTCTGACTGCGAAATTGGTAAATAAGTTATACTTCTTGACTGAAAAGACATTCACGCAATTTCAGGTTGTGGTTATCACCAGTAATCCGCAATAACGTTAGGGTTATTGGCGCCATACGGGCTGTATAGATATTATAAAATAAAAAACTTTAGGTTCAATATATGACTGTTGTACATAATACACTTTATGAGATAAGCTAACGGTCATTGACATTACAATCAGCTGACAGCTGGTAGATACATATGAGGGTAGGTGACACAATAAATAATATTTGGAGGGTATATCTCCTTATCTACCCTCAACTTATAAAATGTGACATAAAGTCTTGACCCATACATATGAGGGTAGGTGACACAATAAATAATATTTGGAGGGTATATCTCCTTATCTACCCTCAACTTATAAAATGTGACATAAAGTCTTGACCCAATACATGTTTTCCAAAAAAAAAAAAAAAATTACGCAGTAACTTTGAAGTGCAACTAATTAATCATAAAGATACTTTTACTATTATGGATGAAATTAATACAGGATTGTTCATTAATTACAATTTATTGCTTACCTATTGTCAAAGTTCAATAATGTTTCGGTTATGCATCATGTTAATTAAATAATTAATTTAAGGTTTTTTCTATCTATTCTATGTGGCCTTGGGAACATTTACGTTCACAAACTGATATTTACTTACATGTTACCCTTATTATATTGTTCAGTTATTGATTATATAAAATAATTACGAAAATAGATTTCAATTTCAGTCATTGTCTAATGGTGAGGTTTTGCATATTTCCTTTAAAATTGTTTTTATAAGCTTGGTGCATTGGCGCGTTTTTACAAGACAATGATTTATTGCCACTGTTGACAGGTTTTGAAGCGAGATTTTTCTCGATTCGACCTTTCTATTCTTACATACTTAACCTTAATAATGGATAATTTTGCTTGCGGTTCCTCCGCAGTATAAATTACGATTGGTCAGGGAAGATAATCTACTTTATTACGGGCTTAATACTTACGTCTGAATTTTACTGTTGGCTACGTGTAATATAATATTAGTGTTATAAGACTCGTATCAAGGTTGTTGTTAGAAAACTCATTTGATATTTAAAACAAAAAAGAAAAAAAATCTAGTGCATAATATTATGTAATGTTGTTTTTTGATTATAATAATTGCAGAGATAAATGAATTTGGATTTTTAGGTCATATCTTGTATTACCTATTCTATTTTATTTTATTGGGGAAAACAAACAGTTATACATGTTAGTATCAGTACACAATATGCATGCGTAGTATAGCCAAATTTACAACCAACAACATTCCCAAATCATAATAGTTAATATTCACATTTTATAGATTATCACTCTAAACATCCTACAATAAGTAAACATTATAAGTTGCTAAGGACCGAACTGTGAAACATAATTAAGGATCAAACGAACTTACCCTTACGTGAAGTTCGATCATAATTATGTGAACAGTTCGGTCCTTAGCAACTTATATACTCCCCTCCCTTTTACATATCACCCGTCCCAAGTATAAAATGTGAAATGTTTTTCCTACTCTAAACATAATGAAGATAAACTGCGGGTGGGCCGTCTTATAGGAGTGTCAGTGTGGTGGTGGTAGGCAAAGTGATAAAACAATAAAGTACCCGAAAAAAAAAAAAAAAAACTAAATAACACCGTGCAAGGCTAGTAGTATGGACGCATAACTACAATAAGTAAACATTATAAGTTGCTAAGGACCGAACTGTTCACATAATTATGATCGAACTTCACGTAAGGGTAAGTTCGTTTGATCCTTAAGTATGTGAACTGAAATAATCTTCACATCCAAACAAAATGAGGGTGTTTCAAAGCTAGCGTCAAGACCACAGATATCTATATCTGTGGTCAAGACAGTCAAACGTTACTTACGACGTATGAAAGAATCCCGTTCTAATTTATAAATAGCTGCTTTCCTTCTAATCGCAAATATGCGATATTCCAAATATGTCATTCAATTCATTCATAATTTTACTTTAATAATTTAAATTTATTTAATTTTACTTTATATCATTTTGCTTTTGTATGTAATCCTTCTCCATGCGCGCTGCATCGGGCCTACCACACATTTCTCATACAATATTTACAACCAATAGAAGGTTTTATTGCATTATTTTATAAAGTACGCAAGATGCAATAACTTGTGAAATTATCGCGAATTTATTTATGAACGGTAGATTTTTAATTTAGTGAGATTATTTTTATTAAATAAATGTTTTTGGTGATAAGCCCCTTTAAGTTTCAGAAAAACGGTATTTTTCTGGAGTATTGTTTTATTTTAATGTATAACGTGTGTCTTTTCAATATTTAAATTACAGTTTTATATACATATCTACTTATAATTATTATCATAATATTTGTATTATCATAATTAGTTTTTGAAGCATTTCAAGGGATGATGAAAGTGTATTTTGGGACACGCTGGATATGCTGCACTGTAACCCTACAGTATTAAGGCCTATACGTATATCTTCAAAAAAGGGCCTGTGTCCTAACTGATAAGATGCCAATTCAAAATTCAATCCTTTCCATACATTATAAAATACATTGCTACTATTCATTATAAGTTTATGTACATACAAAGAAGTTGTTCCAGAAATGTATGGAGCCTGGGCCAACACCATGTACACTATATGTATATATAACTTTGCAATACAGTAACTGTTTTGTAATGTTATCTTTTTTTAATATTGCTTCGTTTTATTGTACATTTAAGATATCTTGGTCAAGGAGAGCAACACCAAAGAGAATATAATACTACTGTAGCAACACCACACAATAATATGATGAATCGGAAATACGTAACTAAAATGTCATTTTGACAACTGACTATACCTGCTATTGAACTTGTTGTGAAATAGCACATAGACGACGGATTCCAATCAAGAAAGAAACAGTCAATGAATGTCCGTAAACATAATCACTAAAAACTCCGAAATACATTATGTACTCCACGCGTAAACAATCTATTACGAAACGTCACCTATAGCATTAACTGTCAAGTAGTAAAGCAACGTCAAACGCAACTGTCATGGCTGCCCTAAAAACAGGGTGGACATACTAAATAACTCCATAAGTAATAATTTATGTACAATTGTACTCTGCTACAAATTAATTTATAAGTATTTTTATAAAACTCTCCTATGTTTTTCCTATTTTTCCATGTAGTGTACATAGTGTTGGCCCAAAATGGAACATCTCCTTTGAATATATATATAAAGAATGAAATATTATTTACTATTTCTGACTTCCCATTCTCATAACGACGAGACGTTTTTTTTCTTTTATTGACGTCACAACTAGCAGCTGAAAATCAGCGTTTTAGCAATTAAAGTCTATTGCCGCTGCAGCAATTAGCTGAGATAGGAGCGATATTTGGCATAGCATAGCTTGGTACTGTTATGTCCTTCAATTCAATTTAATTATTTCCCGTTTTTCTATTGTATGTCTCTTTTTTATCGTCTGTGTGTTAATTATTTGATCCGTGTCAAAATAAATATTTTTCTTTCTTTAAGTTATTTATAAATATAATTATTGCATATTCATACTCATAAATATCTGCCAATTCAATGAGTTCCGAGGATCCTATCCCAAAGACACATGGATCTGATTGATGGTAGCCCGCGACTCAGGCGTGATGCATCAACGTCATTCAGAAATAGCTAGTTATTGGACGACAAAATTAGATGTGACCAGATGAATCATTCATCTGTCACAAATAAAAACTTTGAATAGGTTGATTTGTTTTCTCGTCAATTATTACATGACCGCGATACCTCCTGCAGATGGTAATTAATACCTTGGGAGACATGACTTGTGCACTAACTTAAAAAAAAACACAGGAACAATTAGCCTGTATCAGAGCTATTGCTGTATCGGCAGAGACAGGCCAGGTACTCACATCCCCTTCGCGACAGGTTCCCGGGGGGCTATAATGTGCCTTCTGGCGTTGGGATCAAAGGCAAAGCGCTGAGGGACACCTGTTTCAGATCCATATAACCCAGATTCCCCTCTCATGTGCCGTTTTAGTGGTAAGTTGAGGACCAATTTTTGCGAGATTAAAAAAGGGGTGCATCCATCCCATTGGTAAGTATCTATTATCGTTTCGACTGCGGAATGTAATACATATCAGAAACCCTTAAACAAAAATATATTCCTGGCTTTACCGTAGCTCATCTAAGAGGGCTGGACTTAATCACATACAACACTATACATTGCGAGCTGGTTAATGGAAACCGATCAGAATCAGTGACTAGTAAATTGTATGCCCATACTTTATAATGTACAATTAACAATAAATAAGAACGGCCAGTTATCTCATTAACTTGGACATATGACCAGTAGTAGCTAGGATACTTGGTGGGCGATGCGAATTAAAATATTGCTTCCGAAAAAAATTGGTTTAGTGCACCTGGAAATGTTAACTTAACTAACTAGTATGTTAAAGCAAAATGAGCAAAACATTTGCCTTTGAGCTATATTGCCTCTCGTCGCCTAAGACATTAGTTACTAAGTCTTTTGAGTCCAGGAATCAAACCTTACTATAGAAAATATTTTATTAGGTTTTTAATCAGCATACTGTATAACGTTGTCTTTTACTTACGCGAATAACACATTGAAATCAAAACTACTTTTACGGATTTTATCTCGGTTTATTTTTGATTTTACTATCCCGACGTTTCGAATGCTTTGCAGCACCCATGTTCACGGGGGGACTGAGATGTTGAACGTCTTTATGTCACAATTATGCCAGTGTCAGGTCTTCTTAGTTATTATTGTTGGTCCGATGTACGCAGTAAGAGCATACAGTATCTTGAGGCCGTGCACTGTTTTGCTTGATATTGGATTTGCGAAGCGTGCAATAAAAACTCGCGTTAAAGAACACATAGCTAATGTGAAACACCGACGCTGTACGAAGTTTGCAGTATGTGAACACGTTCAGGATCGCACCCACCATTATATTACCGCCGTGTGTGTGCCGAAACAGCAATGCTTACTAAATTGCCTGCAAACCCTCGGAGTTCCTCATCATCATCATCACCACCCGGAAGATGTTTAATGCTGAACATAGGTCTCCCCCTTGGAACACCACAATGAACGACAATTGGCTACTTGCATCCACCAGTTATCTGCGACGCGCACAATGCCGTCTGTCCACCCAGTGGGGACCTTTATTCCCTATCGGTTATCGGTTTTTCGAGCGATGTGGCCTGTACATTGCGACTTCAACTTGCAGATTCTGCGAGCTATGTCGGTGACTAGTTCTTCGGTAAATAACCTCATTCTGGGTTTTATCGCGCAATTAAACTTCGTGCATAGCTCGCTCTATAGCTGTGTGACTTTAAAAGGCAATCAAGGACCACGTATGGTATCAGTACCATAATTATGTCATCACTGGCAATACACACTTGTGAAAAACCTTTGTCGTTAGGCACTGCGGTATTTTCACACTTCCTCTGATGATATAAATCCTCTCAGTCTGACGGATAAATAAAGACTTCTCGATCCAAATAGTGGATCATAAAATTCTAGTCTAACACGACTATTATAATTCTAAAAATTATATTTCTTTCTAATATGTAGAAACAAGGATTTCTTTAGATATCTAATTTTCTACATTTCCTGGCCGTGGTAGGAAAATGTAGTTGTTTTTTTTTTCTATTTACACGAAAAATTCGTATGTATTGTAATGTGTGAAAATGTCATCATATTTCATATTGTGCCGGATCACTTAGTTGACACTGTTTCCATTATGAAACTCGTTGACCATGATATTATAATTTACTTACTGAGTGTACTTTGACGGCAACTAAGTTTGCTTCATTGTCATCACGTTAAATCTTAAATTCAATGACAATTTTAGTGAGAAGAATTGGCAATACGTTTGCCGATTCTTCTCACTAAAATTGTCATAGGGTTTTCACAGGGTAGATGGAGCGACAATATACGTAAAAGCAAGTATGAATGAGGAGAGCAGAAGATCGAAGCCAGTGGCATGCAATTGAAGAGGCCTATGTCTCGTAATGGAGAAATATAGGCTGATGATGATAGCGAGACGTGTGTCTCACGGTAGGCGACATGCCTGTTCCTTCTTGACACCCGAAACATTTGTCTCTAGACTAATAACTAATTTAGTAATGACACCAAATTTCAATTTAGTAATGAGAAAAGCAAGAAGTTCGCCTAATAGTAAGCGACCCGCTTACCTATAGACAGCTGCATTTCACTGCCGCTTATCACTCCAGATATTACTTATTTAGTCTTTTGTGTCCGATCATTTTACCAACTACAGTGCCTTGCGCACCAGAACATAGAATGGCTTACACATTGTGGCGTGGCTGCATAATGTCAGACAGTAAACATAAAATAACTGTAACTATTTTCCTGTGTTGTGTTTTACTCAATATATTGAAGTCTTGATGGAAGACGGCGACATTATCGGGGATGGTAGTCCGGTAGTTTTGTCGTGTTCAAATGGACCTTTGCCCACCACTAGTGGCCAGCGTCCGGCCTGCACTGTCCTGATAGTGGGCAATGATTTAACGCTCAACTTTTGACACAACTAAGCTTTTTGGACACGGCCGCCGCTTGCCTATAAATAACATCTTACGTGAACTTGAGAATATGGCTTGATGTATGAGCGATTAGCTATGTTGCTCTTAAATTCAACTTCTGAATAGAGGCTTCATCAACATCATAATCAGCGTAAATCTGTTCACACGTAGTAGCTACGTCACCGATCTTCGGTCTCTTCGTCTACTCAATGCCAACCGCATTGCGTATATCGTCGCTCGTCGCTGGTCACAGTGATAACCAGTTGTATGATTAATACAGTTGGCCGCAGATGGCCATAACAGCTTCACCGGGCAAGAAAGCGAGCGCTTAAAGCGCTTCAACCAGAATGGTTGGGGTAGCGACTAGCTTAAAGACACCTCAGGGAGGCACAGCTTCGGCTTGGGCTGCCGCTTAGAGAAAGTGAGTTTA
The DNA here is from genome assembly GCA_911728495.1 of Furcula furcula. Lineage (NCBI taxonomy): Eukaryota > Metazoa > Arthropoda > Insecta > Lepidoptera > Notodontidae > Furcula > Furcula furcula. Next base: position 27,829,012 of record OU452247.1, on the reverse strand, counting down.
TCACCGATTCACAACGCACCCCCACTGAGAAGAACCGGCAAGAAACTCAGTGAGGGGATGCATGTCGAGGTCGCATGAGTACGACCCTTCAGCCTCACCGGCGAGATCGGTGTCTGTGTGTTAGTGTGTTTACGACTCGTGACATCGTTGTCGGGATCTCAAACTGCTCAGTACTAGCAACTGGATCTCTGATGCAAGGGAGGATTAGCTAATAATATTATATAGGTATGCAATAAAAATACATATCTAAATGAAGACCACTGGGAGTAAATTAAAGTCAGGATCTTTTGGAATACCAACTAGGGGTCTAACTATAAGTGTAGTCTTTATAGTTAGACCCCTAGTTGGTATTCCAAAAGATCCTGAATGAACCCATAACATTGATACTTCCATAATTTATGAATACGCAATAGAGCAAACTAGATTATAGACTTTATCAGATTAGAGCAGGAAATTTAGAAGACATTCAAATAGGATAAATAAATTATTTATCCTTAAATATTTTGTTCAATCATACCGCTTCCGCTTGTGCCAGAATAATATCTATATTTTGGTCGGGCGTGATAAAGGCGGTTGTGTTCATATTTCACGCATTTGTTTGAGGGCACACTCCTCGTGATTTGTTGTGTCCACTGACGTCTGGGCCGATCCCTTTTCCATTTTCCCTTTTGGCTTCTTTGCGCGTAATGGCCAGTAAGAGATGTGGAAGGTTTTTATAGAACTTGGAGATTTGACTGAAGATTAGGACTTCTAATAGCAGTATTACTGTAATATTATTTTCTCGATAGAAAGTTCCTTCAGACTAAGCGATTTGTTTCTTCATTTATAATAACGACAGGTAATGACTGGAACAGTTTGCCCGCGTCGGTTTTCCTGCCCGATTATAATGTGGGTGTCTTCAAGGTAAGAGTGAATAGTCGTTTACTAGGCTAGTGTGATTTGCCATCATAAAGGCGTCACTTTCTTAAAAATAAGCTGCATCAAACCAACACTTAGGTACTTTCAGGTTGAATCACGGCCAAGGTATTACTTTTTTTATCATAACATGTGTACAACCTCGTATCAGAGATGTTCGAGTTGCCATTGGGCTTCTGACTTGGCTTTACGACTGTTGTCATGAACCGACTTTTTACGTGCCCTCAGAAGCACGGAGACGCTTAGTTCATATGGCTCTAAACGGTCACCCGTCTAAGAACTGACCATTTATTGAACAGTGATTGACAACTGACTATGACCACCTCTCGATCACTTATGGTTCTCGAGTGGCGACCACGAACCGAAAGACGCAACGTAGGCAGGCCTCCCACTCGTAGATGGACAGACGACATTGTGCGCGTCGCAGGTAACCGGTGGATGCAAATAGCCAGTTGTCGTTTATAGTGGCGTTCGAAGGTAGGCCTATGTTCAGCAGTGGTCATCTTCTGGCTGTTGATGATGATAAACACCTAAGCTTTTACCACAACTACTTTATAATTTTATTATTTCTTTAATTTAATAATTTACGTCCAAGCGTAATGGTTTTAGTTCATATCAAACAATATTTTCTTTTAGTTATTTTTATGCTTGCCTATAATATAATATTGAATTGAAATCAATCCGAAGACAAAGAGACAATTCCACGACACACTGGCCGTCATATCTAAATTGTTATCAAAGGTTTACTGTTGTTTCCACCATTTCTACCATAAAAATATAACGAACTGTCTTTGATGTTAGACCATTCTGAATAATGGCACAGTTTTTGTAAGAAACACAATTTCATAGGTTACATCTCAGATGGACGCGTACATGGAGGTTCGAATGAAGATATTTTTACAGAAATTTGTTGAGTTTGGGATAGGTTTGGAGTGAGGGCAATAGATGGCAACGCAGGTTCAAATCCCGTAAAGAGCAAAAACTTTGTGCTTACGGATAGGAAAATGCAGGCCGATCACCTGATTGTCCGTAAAGTAACATGATCCATGCATCGGATGGGCATGTTAAAAAACTGTCCTGCACCTAAACTCTCTTCGGTCGTATCGGTCTTCCGTCCCATCGGATTGCGAATGGTACCTAAAAGAAGAGAGACTGCGTTTGTGTCTAGGCAAGCACTTGTGTAGTATAATATATCTGAGCGGCTGATCTTGTGAAAGATTAGCCGCTGTAGTCGCATCGGCCAGGAGAACATTATTTATTTTATTAATTTTAAAGAGACTTACTGACTAATAAAATGTGTATGGTTACTGAGAATAAATAACATAAATTGCTACTAACATGTCCCTGTTATTACTTAAACAAGCACGAAGCCAAATAACGAAAGTCAATTCATATTCCTAGCGAGTAAAGTTTCTTCTGACAATTCTGACATAGTTTATTGTGTTACAAATGATTAAGTTCTAAATAGGTCTTAAATTTGTCATAAAATACTGTGAAATCAAACTATTTTTACTTAATTGTGACATACTGTGACATGTTGTGGCATAATTGTGACATAAGGGCATTCAACACCTCAGTCCTCCCGTGACCATTATGGGTGCTGCAAAGCATTCGAAACGTCGGGATACTAAAATCTAAATTATACCGCGATAAAATCCGTAAAAGTAGTTTGATTTCAATGTATTCGCATAAATAAAAGACTACATTATGAAATACCGTTATTTTAATCTTTTGAGGGGTTGTGCCATAGTCACCATGGTTGGCAACCGAATTGGAGACCGCAGTGGGAGAGTGAATATACATACTTAGGCGGCTCTACAGTACACCGGTCGCGATGAAAGTGTATGAGGGAGGCGTATCTTCAACAGTGGACATCTTATGGCTAATAATGATAATGATGGTGATTAATTTGTATGCGTATACTTACTGTATTCATTTTTATGGTAATACCTAAGAATTCAGGAGAATCTGTATTTTCAAAGTATGCATTTATATGTCAACTGAATCATATATCATACAAATGTTTCTAAAACTGCTGCAATAACTCACGCGCATTCGAAATTGTTGTAATTTATAATCTTAAATTTGATAATTCATTATTATAATGGGTATATTTTGTTCAATATCACACCACCAATCTATCATTATCAGTACATGCGCGTAAAATGCTTGTCAACGGGTCAATTGCCCAAGAATCGCATCTAATGGCTCGTTACCAAGAATTACTGTTGCAATAATAATAAGTTTCATCATGACTTTGTAGAAAGAGTATGAAAATAGCATGTACGGTTACCAACGCTTGACCAGTTTTGAAAAAAAATCATTGGAACAACTTAACGTGGCCTTTCCTCGCCTAAGGGTAATCAATCGAAAATATCTCGTAATGTGGACTAGAACTATTGATGTTTATTTTACAAAAGTTTGAGGTCATCTGATTAATTACAGCTAACGATTGGTACAGTTTGCCTTTGCTATTTTTCTTTACCGTCTCAGATTACGATGTCGCTTTTGCATCAGGTGGAACTGCAGTTAACTAGTGGCTTATATAATTTAGTAATAAATCCTAATATACTATTTCATTGGCTTTTGCATGGCTTGGCAAAAAAATAATACTTCGGATACTGAATGCCTCATCCGAAAAACAAAATAATTTGATATTCCAAAAAACAACAGTTTTGATGTTATCACGCTAGCTTACTTCGCTGGCCACCCCTCGCGCACTGATGAGCACTTTATACACGATAAAAGCATATATTATTCCAATAAAAACGTAATAATTTCAGAGTTCGGACGTCGTTGCGTGTATTGCCAGCTTTAGGTACTGTGTTTAAGATGATGTAAATAAAAGTTTACGATGTGAATTAAAGCTTCTATACACGGGCTTTGGGAATAATAGCCTTTTTAATACAACAATCAGAGGGTCTAAGATCACGTGCTTGTAAGTGACATACCTGCACACAGACAGCAGCATTGTACTGCTATTCGTCAGATCGTTGCTGCCAGAGAATACATGACACTGAGTTAGTATTTACCATTTTGAACAAAGTGGCAAATTTTTTCACGGCCACGGCGGCCAATCTTTAAAATTACCAACGTCACAGGAGATATCATAGTGCTTGACTTGTACAAGTGCTTGCACAGGCACTGGTGTATTCTCTCTTATTTTAATCTCAATGTCCAATGGGACGAAAGGCCAAGCGGGGAGAGATCAGGCGTATGGAATTTTCTTTTATGGACAAACAGATATTCAGACTGTTTTATCTACTACCTGCCTTGTCAGATTATGTAATATGACTAAGTTCTGTAAGATTTTCACTAGTTATGATTCTTACCATTATTCTGTTTTCAGTTATAACCCTCTGCACAGCGGCTTCATTTAAATAAGTTGATAGCAAAAACCAGTAATTACAGGAAACTTTCCTATACAGTAACTATAACTAGTAGCCTGTGTATGACTGCCTTAAAACAGATCTTTGATAATTTGCTGATCGAATTTTGGAGGTAACATCATCCGATGATGATTCGTAAATAAGACGATGTCGTAAAAAATGTTTAAAATTATTGCATTCATTTCTTTGAAGTTGTCTTGAAAGACTCTTACAAATCTCATTCAAGTTTCTTGACTCCGATAAAGAGTTACATATTTATTATTATGGGATCTGGTTTCAACAAGGTGTAGCAGATCGTTAATTAAGACTGCTAATATGAGGTTCAAAGATAATAGTATTTTAAGTGCTTTTTTATTTGCGCCTCAAACCGCTATTTCTGGTTCCTAAAAGGTATATTTTTGCCAAACCTAAAAATATATTTTGAAATATATTTTTACCTAATATCAATTGTAAGAGAAAATCATGGATGGTTTATAGGGAATAGTGGCTTACAATTAACATATTAGGTAAATAATTATGTTGTAATATGTATTTTTTATTACCTGATGCAAATCCATAAGGCAGATAATATTTATATTTCTTTACGCATTTTAACGTTAACTTTTACGTAATCTGGAACAGTTCGTTCTAAGGCAGCTGTCAAAAAGTGGGTGACCAGGTGGCAAAAGAGTTACTATGACAATTAAGGTTACTAGCAATCTATGTGGAGTCGCTATATTTCTTGCAGGGATTTTGCGGGCACTGAATGATCATCTTACCTGGGTTCATATAGGAGTCGTGGTTCACATAGTGACGAGACCAACCTATATCGGAACCCGGGTTTAGATAGGAGAAATAAGTGACGAGAAGCGGGTTGACGCTGCATTGTTGTAAGCTCGAATTAAGCTAATGCCTGATCGCAATCCAATCTGATCATCATCATCATCAGCAGCAGCCTAAAGACGTCCACTGCTGAACAAAGGCCTCTCCCTTAGAAGAGAGGGGCTGCCATAATCCCCACGCTTGGCAGGCGGCTTGGGGATCGCAGTATAGCTGGTAAGTAATCCAATAGAAAGACGCTGCTGCCCATATTCCTGTTTTGCCTTAGTCGCCTCTTACGGACACCCAGCGAGAGGAGATGGGAGGGTGCTATTCTTAACCCGCCACCCCACAGTTACCTAAATTCAGTCTGATGACCATGACCATGACCATGATTTTATGAGACCATGTTTTTATGCAAATAAATATATTATGATTATTATGATGCCTGACCGTAATCAAAAGGTCGTGGTTTTTTAACAAAACAGCAACCTATGTAGAAGTCTGTTTTTCCTTGCAGAAAAAAGAGACAAAGTCAGTGTGGTGGTGTTATAGCAATTTATTTAACCTTAACATGATTACCACAAGATATGCATTCTTGTACGCCTGTTACGCTAGTTTGATTGTATGAAAATAATTGAAAGATGTTCAAGTATAAATACAAACGAATATCCCTATTAATTTTTGAGCTTTACAATAATCTGCGTCATTTCAATGATTGCACAATTATTAATGGTTACAATTTAAACTGTTACGACTATAAATACGGATTTTTAGATCCGTGATGGGTTGCGTCAAGGTAGATCCTGGTACAATATTTGATTTCCTCATACTTCTTGATGTGTTGTAAATAAATATGTAATGTGGGATTTTCCTTCATTCACGCAACAGTTAAACGTGTTTTTTTAACTTTTTCTATCCGTTCGTAGTAGTCCGTGAGAATGATCCATAGATCAGAATTAAAATTTGACCATTTTGATTTGATTTGACGGAACTGTTGGTCTAGTGGTTAGACACTCTCGCTGCTACCCAAGAGGTCGTGGGTACGATTCCCGCCAAGTGTTTGGGTGTACTTTATCTATTTAAGTATGTATTAACAAAAAAAAGTATATACGTATTAGTGTCAGTTATCTGGTTTCCATAGTACAGGCTCTGCCCTACAGTTTGGGATCAGATGACCGAGTGTGGATTATCCCAGAAAAAAAAAAGAAAAATCTTACTATCTAAATAAATTTGCTACACTAGACCATAATAATTGCTACACCTGTAAAAGGTGCTAAGTCATAAGTATAATGTATTATTATTAAGATCTTAATGTACACCAAGCAATAAAACATTTGATTTGAAATAAGGTAGTAAGAGAACACATCTCAAATGCTTGTAATTTCTCCGGCTTAAAGTGTAGTTCACACCGAAACACAGCTTCGTTTCCTCACTGCTGCTTTGCTAGAATATCTGACACTGCGGTGGTATCTGACAATTCCTATTTTGTTCTTTAAATAATTTTAATTGTTGAATATGACATAATTAACCCTACTAATTTCGTATTAGTTATAGTATATATATATAGTATTTTTATTCATATTTTAGTATGTATGTATAATATATCTATGTTCTTCAGTTTTTATTTTTTTTTCACAATTTGGCACCTACCACAAAATATTTCTGCACTACCCTAAGGTAGACTGTTAGAAAATGCCTAAGGCATTAAGTCCGCCTTGTACTATAAGTGCACAAAGTTAAATAAATAAATAATTGTCTTTGGCTGGCCACCGTCAGCCATCACTCCTGTGTTCATACATTTATTGCAAAAAAACAGGACCTGTGTTGTGTTGGACTACAGGAACTTAAACAATAAGAAAACATATCAATCTAATTGTATGCTGAAGCCAAAAGTCAAAAATAATTTATTTCAAATAGGCTTAAAGCTACACTTTTGAAAGGTCAATTTATTAAAAAATAAAAGCTACCACCGGATCACAACGCGAACTCAACTGAGAAGATCCGGCAAGAAACTCCGCGGGTTTGTCATTTTTTCACTTTTTTTAAACAGTCTGTCATGTTACAATTAGATTAGCATCAGCGACAGTGTGTCTTGCCGTTCAAAAGATCAAATAAGGGAGAAATAAACTATTTAAAAAAAATAAAAACCGACTTCAAAGTAAATTATCTAAAAAGCATAAAATAACGAAAATATATTGAAGTCGGTGCTAGCACATGTTAACCAACTAGCACGAGCTGACACCGACTTAAATATATTTTCGTTATTTTATGCTTTTTAGATAATTTACTTTGAAGTTTGTTTTTTTTTTAAATAGATAAACTATTAAAAAAAAACTAAAAAATTAACACTTTTTAGTGACTTTTATTTTAGCAAAATATGTATCAGCACTATCACGCAACTCGAATGTAGACGACGTTACAGTAACTTACTGAAAACATAAAAGTTTATATATCTTAAACTACTGGACCGATTTTGATGAAACTTGTATTCTACCCTAAGTTGAAAAATACTCTAACTATTGCAAAAAGAATTTTTGCAATCGGACCTGAAGTTTCTGAGAAATCCGCGGACAAACCTACATACATACATACATACATATATACATACATAAATACATACACTCATAAAATTTGGTAAATTTGTTTAGAAGCCCATATAGACTAACATATATTAATATTACGCATTTTTATTAATATTACATACATATGCGTCGAATAGAGAACCTTCTTTTTGAAGCCGGTTAAAAAAACTATGACGAAAGTACAACAAACTAAAAGGCCACAGGGATAGTAGTTGGACCAAGCAGCACCCGCGCACATGTTGACTCGAGCAGCAGCCATCACCCCCCTCAACCATATTGAAGGGAAGGGGGTGACCGGCCACACGAAGCCGCCACAAGTCGAATGTTTGCTGCTCTATGGAGTTAAAAACTTCTTGAATGTCCTAGTATAATATATTCACGTTAAGATAAACTCCTTTATTAGTTGTAAAACTTATAAACCACGCTACGGTAGCCAACGTGTTAAGCTCAACGCAAACACGTCAACTTGATCCGCCGAAGAAATGTTACGAAGCGATAAAGAAAGATAAGACTACTAATTTTTGATGCGTCGTTGATGTGACATCCGTGACAACCTGTTTATGGTGGATCACGGTTATCATGTTATATGGCGTGTTCACATGCCGTCATGTTGTAAATATACCATTCAATGTAGGTGTTTAAGAGTTAGCTTAGGTTAGCCATATTTTTTGATAGTGAGTCCAATCTGGTTCAAAGTAAACTACTTTTTTTTGTCTTATTTATACAACCTACTCATGAGACCAGTAAGAAGTTCGCCTTTTGGTAAACGATACACCTGCATACATGTATTGCACTGCCTCTCTTGACAGCCGTTAGACGTCCATTGCTGATTAAAGGCCTCCTCCTTAGAAGGGAGTGATTGCCAAAATCTCCACTCTTGGCAGGCGGCTTGGGGATCGCAATATAGGTGGAAAAAAAGCCAAAAGAAAGACGTTGCTGCTCGTCTTCCTGTTCTCGCTCAGTCGCCTCTTACGACACCCAATGAGAGGAGATAGGGTGATGCAATTCTAACCCCATGGGTCACCCTCTCTTGACACAATACCTTTATTTCTTTATACTACCTGATGGTAAGCTGTCACCGTAGCCTATAGACGCTAGCAACACCAGAAGAATTAGCGCATTATATAAATATAATAATAATACCAGCCCTTGTTTATGTCCCACTGCTGGGCACGGGCCTCCCTTCAAGATGAAGGAGCTTAGGCCATAGTCCACCACGCTGGCCAAGTGCGGGTTGGCGGACTAGCGGCGCAGTGGAAGCGTGCTGGGCCCATTAGCGCATTGCCGACCCTTAATTAGATATTAAGTCTTTTCTGTCCGGTAATTTTACTAGTTTACTTCAACCGGAATACAGCAATGTTTACACACTGCTGCTTGGAGGCAGAATATCTGTGGTACCCGGTCAGTTAGTTGCGCAACCTACCACCTAGTCTTTTTTAACACGCTTTTATTAGCTTGACCTGTATGTATGTATGTATGTATGATGGTAATGGAATCTTGCGATGCAATTTTGACCCACTTCTAAACGTCCAAAACATTTGAAATTTTGCACATGTATCAAGGACCGGTGACAATACAATAATATGGTATCATCGAGTTGATCTGATGCTGGGGCTCGAAGGTGGATAAGAGAACCCTTGGATGGCTACTAGTAAACTAATCGAGTTTTGGTTCATTTGATTTGTTTTAAAGAGTTCTTTTCACATTAACCATTATTCAGGACCTGATGATGGAACAGGAAGGTGGGTGACGGAACCCTGGATTGGCTACTAGTAAACACATCGAGTGTGGGCTCATTTGATTCGTTTTAAAGCGTTCTTTTCACTTTGACCATTAATGAGGACCTGATGATGGAACTAGAAGGTGGGTGATGGAACCCTTGAATGGCTACTAGTAAACACATCGAGTTCGGGTTCATTTGATTTCTTTTAAAGAGTTCTTTTCACTTTGACCATTAATGAGGACCTGATGATGGAACAGGAAGGTGGGTGACGGAACCCTGGATTGGCCACTAGTAAACACATCGAGTGTGAGCTCATTTGATTTGTTTTAAAGAGTTCTTTTCACATTGACCATTAATGAGGACCTGATGATGGAACTGGAAGGTAGGTGATGAAACCCTGGATTGGCTACTAGTAAACACATCGAGTTTGGGCTCATTTCATTCGTATTAAAAGTTGTTTTCAGTTTGACCATTACTGAGGACCTGATGATGGAACTGGAAGGTGGGTGAGGGAACCCTTGAATGGTGATGACGCGGAAAGCTAATCCCGGTCAACTATGTATCTCCATAGGTAATTTTATAATATTTAAAGCGGGGAAAAAAACCTAACCCTAAACAAAGGGAAGCTGCACAACCACTTACCTCCGACTGGGGCCGACCTGGTGCGTTCTTCCTTCGTACGACGGTTTCGATTCTTAGCGGTCCTTCGATTTGTGGACGAAGCTGTGCAGGCGATGCACTGGCTTCAAAAAAGCGGTGGTGGCGTGGCAAGTCCTCGAGAAAACGGAGCAGGGCACACGCGACTAGACGCGACCGATGGTGGTCCAGTACTAAAGTTCGCGGTAGTGCAGCGAAAATAAATAAAATTAAGAGTACCTACTTCTGATTGTAAAAGAAAATAATAAACAAATCGCGGCGAATCTATTCGGCGCGATCATTGCCCCCGGCCTTAAAACCATCGGTTTTAAAGAAAAACATAATTAAAGACGCTACGGTAAGCCGGGGGAGCACGGAGAAGTGCTATTGCGAAGGTAAGGGACAAAGACGAACGGCAGGTCTCTTATAGATCCCTGTCGTTGTCTTAACTAAAGCGACTCTACTGATCCCATCCTTACCGGGATAAGTATCGACAATAATACCAAGGGGCCAAGAGAGTGGCGCAACGTTATCAGTAACGATAACTACGACGCTACCTATTTTAATTGGGACAGAGTGTGTGTTCCATTTCCCTCTAGATTGTAGAAGATGAAGGTATTCACGTTTCCAGCGGTTTGCGAACGACTGCACCATCTGGTCCAACAAAGCGTAGCGACGTAATAGACGAGTATTATCATCGGAAACATCATAAGCGGGTAGGCCTCTTAGCGGTGTTGTCATTAAAAAATGCGATGGAGTTAATGCACTTAATTCAGAAGGATCTTCACTAAGCGGTGTTAGCGGGCGCGAGTTAATAACGCATTCTATCTGTATCAGAACAGTTAAGGCCTCCTCATACGTCAATAATTGGCTACCGATAGCCCTGTACAAGTGTGTTTTGAAACCCTTTACGAATATCTCGTAATGTCCGCCAAAATGCGGAGCGCGCGGTGGGTTAATTTTCCACGTGATTTTATGTTCAGCCAACTCATTATTGAATGCAGTTTTATATTCGTCTGAATCAATTAATGCGTAAATTTCTGACAATGCATTCTTCGCACCGATAAAAACTGTACCTGCGTCAGAATACATAGTACTGACAGCGCCTCTTCTCGCAAGAAAACGTTTAAATGCCGAAAGAAAGGTGTTCGTGCTAAGATCTGTTGCCAACTCTACGTGAACAGCACGAGTAACGAGACAACAAAAGATGCAGATATAAGCCTTAACGGAACGAACTCCACGTTTACGTTGCGGGATAATATAAATAGGTCCGGCATAATCAACGGCAGTATGTGTAAAGGCCTTCGCTTCCGTTACGCGACATGCAGGCAAATCTCCCATAAAAGGTTGCACTGGCTTTGGTTTCGTACGGAAACAAAAATTACATTGATACACGATACGACGCACGACGTTTCTACACGAGAGGATCCAGTAACTTTGACGCAGTATAGCCATCAACGCCACTGGTCCGGTATGACAGTTATGGCGGTGGAAATGAGACACGATCAAATCGACAATGTGGTGTTTACGCGGTAACAACAAAGGGTGACGTTGTTCATAAGTTAAATCAGCGTTGCGGAGTCGTCCTCCGACCCTTAATAAACCGTCATCATCGATAAAAGGCGAAAGTCTCTTCAACGTGGAGCGGCAGCATTTATTTGCCTTTAAGCGGTCTATTTCATCAGCGAAATAATGTTGTTGGAGGGCCTTAATCAGCATATTTTCCGCGTAGATTAAGTCCGAAGTGGTAATAAATTTAGATCGCGGTAGTTTACCTACAAACCTATAAAAATAAACAATAGAGCGAAGCAATACACTCCATTTAGAAATACGCTGCGAAAGCGCAAGAAGCGGGTGCGAAAACTCTGAATCCTTGTCACGAAGACATGATCTCTTACAGTCTTTAAAACTGGATTGGTCATTGAATGAAACCGACCGAGAACCAGATGAGACCGGAAGTGAAACCACCTTTGTCTCCGGCAACTTTTCAGAAATAGCGGTGACGTCAACAGACGTAATAGGCCACGTAGCCTCATGCTGGCAAAGCCATGAAGGACCAGTGAACCATAGCGGGTGTGATACCAATTGGCTCGGTGACAGGCCTCGCGATAGGCAATCGCTAGGGTTGTCAGAACCGGGAACATGGTGAAAATATTCTGCGGGAAGGTTGTCTAAAACCTTTGTCACCCGAGTGGCAACAAAAGTTTTTAATGATTGTGGATCCGAATGAACCCAATAAAGAGCAACCATCGAGTCAGTGAAACAAAAAATATTTTGAATTTCATGACGTAATTTATAAGTGTCTATAACACGACGCACAAGTCTAGACATCAGCAAAACTGCGCACAACTCTAACCTGGCAACCGATATAGTCTTGAGGGGAGCGACCTTGGACTTCGCACAGATCAAATTAACCACGGCAGGAGAGCCGAGGTCGTCCTGAACCTTGACGTATACAGCGGCACCATACGCCTTTTCACTGGCGTCCGAAAATGCAATAATAGACAACGCGGAGTTTTTAAACACGTCGAGATGACGTTGGATACGTAGATCTTGTAACGCGGGTAATTCACGTAAATAATTTTCCCAGATACGAATAACACTCTGAGGCGGTTTATCATCCCAATCTATTTTTAGTATAAAAAGTTTTTGTAATATTAACTTCGCATATAAGATAGTGGGTGCGATTAATCCTAGTACATCAAACTGGCGAGCAATAACGGACAATATGTTTCGCTTGGTACAAGGACGATTATCGATAGAAACAGAAAACGAAAATTCATCCGTAGCGGGAGACCATTCAAGGCCAAGTACCTTTAAGTTTTGATTATGTTCATCGAAGTTAACTTTAGAAGAGTAGCGGTGGTCGTCAGGAAGTGACTCTAATAACTCCGGTGAGTTACTAGACCATTTAACGAGCTTGAAGCCCCCGGCTGTAAGCATCCCTAGCAGCTCATCCCTAAGCTGTATGGAGTCCTGTATGGTTGGCACAGAGTAGCAAATGTCATCCATATAACAATTACGAGTCACAACATCTGCCGCGTGTGGGTATGATGTGCGTTCGTCACTGCACAGTTGTCTTAAAACTCGCATAGCAAGAAAGGGACTGCTTCTTAATCCAAAGCAAACTCTGTTAAATTGGTATGTATTAAGCGGAGAAGAATCATTAAAGCGAAATAAAAACTTTTGAAAAACCCTGTGGTCTTCATTAACTACTATTTGTAAAAACATTTGATGTATATCACTCGTGAAAGCTACTGGGTACAAGCGAAAATCGAGTAATATTAAAAATAAATCATTTTGCAGGTTCTCGCCCGGGTGGAGTAAGTCATTTAATGATTTCCCTGAGTCGGTCTTAGCGCTAGCGTCCATTACCATGCGAACTTTAGTGGAAACTTTGTCACTCCTACAAACTGCGTGATGAGGTATGTAATAACCCGAAGGTGGCGAACCATCATCTTGGAGTAGTGTGATGTAACCCTTAGATAGGTATTCTTCAATAATTGCGTTGTATTCTAAACGAAGTTGCGGAACTGCGTTGAGTTTACGTTCGAGATACATGTAACGACGCTTGGCTGTCTTGTATGAGTCCCCGAGCTCCGAAGGGTCGGCTGAGAAAGGCAAGTCCACAGTGTAGCGGCCGGTACCGTCGCGAGCTACGCTATTCTTAAAAATCTGTTCGCATTCTTTAGCGGCAGAGTTCACCGGACGGTCCAACTGTACCTCCTCAATTTGCCAAAACCGTTCTAATAAATGATCAACTTGAGGCTCATGTTCAGTGAATGAACACAAAGAAATAGTTTCGGAAGACGAATTAATAACCGGAGTGTTTCCGATAATGATATAACCGAAAATTGTTTCAAAAGCGGTAGGTAACCCGGGTGGACCGGTTATACGACCCGAAAGTAAAATTTCGGAAAATAGAGGAGCCCCTAAAAGAATATTTATTTCTCCAGAACAATGGAATAAATTATCCCCTAAACGAACATTATTTAAATAATTTAATGACGACCTATTAATTTGCACGGAAGGCAAGTTATCTGTAATTTTATCAATAACGTAGGTGTCAAAAGAAAGCGAAATATTTTTATCATCATGCGAAAATAATTGAATGTATGCTGAACCCTTAATAGGATTAGCTGAAGACCCTATCCCTTTAACTACAGCGCGCGATACTTTATTGTAATCAATGTTAAGTTGAGATAATAACGTTGACGTAATAAAATTGTTCTGTGATCCGGGATCAATAAGTGCACGAGCACTGTGTAATGCACCGGTATAGTCCGACACTAATACCTGTACCGTACCTAAGAGGCAAGTGGTATTATTTTCGCGGAGACTATTATAATTGCATAACGAAACATTAGATGCGGACGCGCTGTTATTTTGCATTAAAGGAACAGCTGATGTGGTCTGCTGAGGCACGCGGGGCGCGCGGGCCTCGGCGGCGGCGGGCGCGGAGGACGCGGGGCGCGTCAACTGGTTTCTACACAACAACGAGTGATGCTTACAATTACAGTATCGACAATGTTGAGTAGATTTACAAGCGGTATTATTATGGGACAAACTAAGGCAGTTTGTGCAACCATTACGATGATGTATGAAGTTAAATTTATCATCAAGCGGTATCTTTTGAAATTTAAAACATTTGTACAAGTTAAAGTGATTTGATAACTTGCAAAATGCACAGTAGTTATTGTTATCAGTCATTTGCACCTGCGACGCGGCACCGACAAATGAATGCACAGACTTTGAACTTGAGACATTTTTTCTTACGACTACGTTTGCAGTGCGGTCTAATATTTTGGTTTGATCGCGAAGAAAATTAATTAAATCTGCGTAAGTAGGGAATTTATTTTCACGGTTGAACATTTCAAAATTACGGGAAGTTTCGGGATCTATTTTCTTCAAAGAAAGGTAAAGAAGAATAAAATCAGCTAAATCGTCTAAGTCCAAAGTTTTTAGGCTCGATACGGCGGAAGCAAAATGTTCCAAAAACGAGTCCAAATTCTTGGCGTTAGCGACTGAAAATGGTTTAAAGTTAAACATTTGTTCTACATATGCGGTGGCTAAATAGCGCTTATCTTCGAATTTATTTACCAGCGTATCCCAAATCATGTCGTAGTTCGCAGCGTTCGGAGTTATACCCGATACAGCGGCGAGCGCACGACCCGATATTTTACCCATCAAATATTGTATACGTTCATTATTAGTAAGGTCGGGATTCTCGTGTATAGTGGTTTTAAATGTTTCGTAAAACGTAGGCCAGCTATTAGGTGAACCCGAAAAACTAACAAGTTCTAATTTAGGTAATTTAACGTGACATTTTTTAGTATTGTTACTAACCGAGGGAGAAAAATTATCTGACATTTTAGTAGTTAGTTTACTCGCGGCAAATTTGCAAAGGCAATATAGTTCTTCGAATGAAGACCAAGTTTGATAGTTAGGTTCGTAGTCTGCATTCAATAACAAGTTAGACGAATTAATATCATCGAGAATTTTCTCAAAATCATTACGCAAAGAATCAATGGTAATCATAGCGGCGAGAAATTTCTCCGAATTTGCTTGATCCTCTAAATTAGCTTTAGACAGATTATAAATAGCCTGTAAGCGTGCAAAAACTACATCACGTTTCGAAACTAGGCGTCTCAGATTCCGATATGTATCCGAAGTCGCACTACTGCTTTTAGACATGATGGATGAATATCAGTTAAATAGACAAAAAAAATATTAACGACTCAATCTACAAGACTGCCTAACCCCCTATGGGTATGTGAGCGCGATGATGTGTATAAAAGTATAAAGTGCACAAAATGCTACCGGTACGCTATTGGAACCAGATAGCGTGGCGTAGATCGAATCAGCGCGATCGATACGAAATAGTGGTTACAGATACCTTCACAGTGATTATTAAAAATATGCAAAGACGTAACTACATTAAATAGCGGAAAATCCTTTAGGAAATGGAACACAAACGAATTAAAAGTAAGGATTATAGCGGAAAACAGTTATACAATGCGTATGTAATGGTATAACCTTAGATTTATAACGGGTTAAGTAGGTACCCTAGCGGAATATGGCGGATATGCAATAATGCACACAGCGGAATAATTAATTTAAGCGGGTGATACTAAGGCACAAAGGCCTAAATAATGATGTGATACGGCTCGTAGGCCAAAAAGAATTGATGACGCGGAAAGCTAATCCCGGTCAACTATGTATCTCCATAGGTAATTTTATAATATTTAAAGCGGGGAAAAAAACCTAACCCTAAACAAAGGGAAGCTGCACAACCACTTACCTCCGACTGGGGCCGACCTGGTGCGTTCTTCCTTCGTACGACGGTTTCGATTCTTAGCGGTCCTTCGATTTGTGGACGAAGCTGTGCAGGCGATGCACTGGCTTCAAAACAGCGGTGGTGGCGTGGCAAGTCCTCGAGAAAACGGAGCAGGGCACACGCGACTAGACGCGACCGATGGTGGTCCAGTACTAAAGTTCGCGGTAGTGCAGCGAAAATAAATAAAATTAAGAGTACCTACTTCTGATTGTAAAAGAAAATAATAAACAAATCGCGGCGAATCTATTCGGCGCGATCAAATGGCTACTAGTAAATACATCGAGTTTGGGTTGATTTGATTTGTTTTAAAGAGCTTTTTTCACATTAACCATTAATCAGGACTTGATGATGGAACAGGAAGGTGGGTGACGGAACCCTGGATTGGCTACTAGTAAACACATCGAGTTTGAACTCATTTAATTTGTATTAAAGAGTTCTATTCACTTTGCCCAATAATCAGAACCTGATGATGGAACAGGAAGGTGGGTGACGGAACCCTGGAACGGCAACTAGTAAACTCGTTGAGTTTGGGCTCATTTGATTCGTATTAAAAAGTTCTATCTCTAAAAGGTGGTTGACGGAACCCTGGAATGATTACTAGTAAACCCATCGAACTTGGACTCATTTGATTTGTATAAAGGAGTTATATTCACTTTAACTAATAACGTGGACCTGTTGATGGACCCGGAAGGTTGGTAACGGAACCCTTGAATACTACTTGTGAAGCATTGACTTTTAGCGTACTTTCGACTGTTTAAAGGATAAATACGTAGTGCTTTCTTAAACTCAATCAGATACCTACGCGTAATACCTAGTTTAGTAAAAATATGTTTTGTCACAACCTGCCTATGATTCAAGCTACGAACAAATCAATACTTGGGCTAATTTTATCCGTAGTTTAGGCGAATATTTCTAAGACTAAAAAAGTATAAAATAAATTACTAGTTTAAAAAACTAAAAATACACGCTTTTATAAGGACTACTGCACTAAAAAGCAATAAATAAATTATCGAAACTGTTCTTTCTTTCTTTCTACCCCGTGCTTGTAATTTATGGATTATATTTATGTGTAAAAGCGTGGGGCCCTTTTCTGAATAACAGCTTAACATTTCTGTCAAATTTCAAGAACGCTAAGTATTTGTATTCACATGACAATCATTTGCAATCATTTACAGAGAAAAGGCGCCCCACGCCTTTACACATAAATATAATCCATAAATTACAAGCACGGGGTAGAAAGAAAGAAAGAACAGTTTCGATAATTTATTTATTGCTTTTTAGTTCAGTAGTCCTTATAAAAGCGTGTATTTTTAGTTTTTTAAACTAGTAATTTATTTCTGCTTGCGGTCATCAACAAGTCAGGAAGACAGGACGCATTGCAGGTAACCGCGCCGTGCGTAGGTACCACTAATTATGTCTCGTAATAAAAGTCCAAACAGTAGTGCTATAACTGGCCCAACAATTTGACTGCAGAGATGTTTACGTTTATTACATTTTGATTAATTTCCCCTTAAAAAATCTGGACAGGATTTTATAGCTACGCCAATATGTTTAACAGGGAACAGTAAATTACAATTTAAGGAGTACCGGTTAATCAGTCATGAATATATGTTAAGAAATTTAAAAGTACGTAATAAAACTGCTTTTTATTAAGACATAGTGAATACTGGGCTCAAGAGACTTAATAACTAATGTCTTTCAAGCAACTGTCTATGGTTAGGAGTGTTGTTTATCATCAGGCAAATGTCTTCATCATCATCATCACCAGCCGGAAGACGTCCACAGCTGAACATAGGCCTCCCTTTTCGAACGCCACAATGTACGACAATTGGCTATTTGCATCCACCGGTTATCTGCGACGCGCACAATGTCGTCGGCCCACCTATAGTGAGAGGTAGAGCGCAAGCACCTCTATGTGGAATTAAAAAAAATGAAGGTAGAAAGACCTGATATATCCATATATATCAGGTCTTTCTACCTTAATTTTAGTCCATAGCTTATTCGTTTCTGGCCTCCTCATTAAAGATAAACATGTTATATTTCTTAATTGTATGATACTCGCATACGATTGCATTTTACTTTTAGACTAAACATTATATAAAACGCATAGAATTGGCCATTTGCATCCATCGGTTGCCCGCGACTTTTACGATGTCGTCGGTTCACCTAGTGGGAGGCCTGCGTACGCTGCGCCTTCCGGATCGTTTGCCACTTGAGAACCTTTCTTTCCCATCAGTTATCGGTTCTTCGAGCGATACGACCTGTCCGTAAGACACAAATTCCCTGAACTCTACTTAAAAAATAATAAAACCCAAATTCAACACAAAATTACCAGTAATGTGAGAATCCAATATCAATAATTTGGTCACAATTAAATCCTTCGTAGAACGGCGCTACCTCTCACTCGATTGCCAATATATATGAAAAGCCACGGAATGCGTGAAGAGTGCTCCTTTCACACCGAACGATTATCATAAACGCGATATGTCGCAATTGGGGCGATTTGGATGCGCGTGCGATTGTTGGTAAAGCGAAGTGCGTTTCCATTTTCAAAAAATTAAACAATACATAATAAGGTTCAAAGCATTTGCAAGTAATTTAAAAAAGGATTCGAAATAAAGACACGCACGTACTTTTGATTCATATTTTGCTGACCATTTTTCGAGTCGTGCTGACAGTGTCAAAATAATCCGATCTCAATATAATATCTCTAGATTAATTATCATCAAGTCTAATTGACGTTGGTAAGTGCTGCAACAAGATGGTATTGTCCACCCCGAGTGGAGTTGTGTACCAGTGACTACTTTGACCCCGTGGGGTGTCCGGGTAAGAATAGCACCTTCCCATCTCTTCCCGTTGGGTTAGGTTAAGGTTTAGGCGACTAAGGGAAAGCAAGAAGTCGGGCAGCAGCGTCTTTCTATTGGATTACGTCTAATCAATACTGCGATCCCAAACCGCCTTCCAAGCGTGGGGATTATGGCAACCCCTCCCTTCTAAGGGGGAGGCCTTTGTTTAACAGTGGTCGTTTATCGGCTGTTGACGGGCCCGTTGGTCTAGTGGTTAGATACCCTGGCTGCTACCCAATGGGTCGTGGGTTCAATTCCCACCTAGTGTCTGGGTGTTATTTATCTATTAAAGCATGTATTTACAAAAAAAAAGTATGTAAGTATTAGTATCAGTTGTCTGGTTTCCATAGTACAGGCTCTGCCTAGTTTGGGATCGGATGACCGTGTGTGGATGGTCCCAAGATATTATTAATATTATGATGATGACCAGTTTCGTGCTGGGAGCAGAACCACCACTACTTTGTCCTCTTGCTAATAGTAAAAAGTTTTTTTTTTTGTAATTTGCGTATTCAATTTCTCAAGTATTTGTAATATTTATTGAATTAGTTTATGTTGAAACCAGTGTCACTCGTGGTAAGAATAGCACACTGCCATCACTTCCTTTTGGGTGTTGTAGGACGCGTGGTATGTTATGTTTTTCCTCGAATCGTGGAAACGCACAATTATCGACTCAGATCGGACCGTGTCAAAAGTTGAAAGGCTTAAATTGATACCGATCACAGTATCGATTTAAAAATCGTAAAAATTTTATGGCGTCCAAAAAATATTATTATAATTTGAACTTAATATTTTGAAACACACGCATAAAACTCACACGCTAACGACTATTTTGTTTAATCGATACCGATTACGCCGATTACTATCGATATCTCGCCACTCGATATAATGTGGGTTAGTTGCTTGAGAGCGTTTTAAAATAAGAATAACAAATTAATATTAATAACGTAACGAGGTGTAACTGTATTTGGTATGATTCTAAAAGTATTCGTACGATTAAACTTTAAGTATTTTGAATCAGTATATAAGGTAGCTATCCGTGGGGTTCCGGGTTAGAATTGTATCCCCCCCCCCATCTCCTCTCGTTGGGTTTCGTAATAGGCGACTAAGCGAGAACGGGAAGACGGGCAGCAGCGTCTTTCTTTTGGATTTATCTTCCACCTATACTCCGATCCCCAAGCCGCCTGCCAAGCGAGGGTATTATGGCAACCCCTCCCTTCTAAGGGGGAGGCCTTTGTTCAGCATTGGACGTCTTTCGGCTGCTAATGATGATGATGATATAAGCTAGTGCTTGACTGCAATCCCACCTGATGGAAAGCGGCCATGCTATCGATGATGGTAAAGTACACTAAAATAGGCTACTATTCACTCTTGCCTCTTCCCATTATAATTGGATGCCGACGACGAACGCGACGCAGGCCAACTATTTCAGTCCTTAGCTGTAGTTACGTATTATAAATGAGGAAGCAAATTGCTTAGTTCGGACTTATTGGCCTTTCACAACGTAAGGGTGCTCGCCGTCCGATGATAGAACGGGATGGTGGAATCGAGGGTTCACTTAAATGTTAAATGGTTAAAACATTCACTTTTGCTAAGGTGGGTACACTTAACCGAGTAACTTGGACGTTACCAACAGATACCCAGAGTTTCATTGTTAGGAACTGTAACAAAAACCATATAAATCATGCGTGCACCCAGTAAAACATCTATGTTTCGCGGCAATTAGCGGAGGAGGCGTCGCGTCGGCCGACCCGAACGTGATTCATCGCTCCGAAGATTACACTGTTCGTGTAATTACTTATGAAAAAATATGCTTTATATGTGTCTATGCAGATCGCGGAACGTTTTCTCGTGTAGTATCCGGATTAGAATTACTATTATGTCATCAATCTGTAGTAGATTTTGTATTGCACAAAATCTGACCCGTAGGGTGTCCGGATAAGAATAGCACCCTTCCATCTCCTACCGTTGGGTGTCCGTAAGAGGCGAATAAAGAAACACAAGAAGACGGGCAGCAGCGTCTTTCCATTGGATTACCTACCACCTATGCTGCGATCCCCAAGACGCCTGCTAAGCGTGGGGATTATGACAACTCCTCCCCTTCTCTAGGGGGGGGGGGGGGTTGTTCAGCAGTGGACGTGTTTCGGATGCTGATGTGATGAAAATCTGAGCTGACTTGATAGACTTGTAGACTTAATAGACAATTATTAATATTGTTACCAGATCCGAGAATAGAGACCAGGCTTTCACTATTATAGGGCTTCCACTTCTTCTTAGTCTTGAGAGCGATCGTACATGGTATGCAAGTGTTATTGGGGTAGATGTCCCTCCCGTCACGCCTCTCACCATCTCTCCAAGTCCCGCATCCCTATGCACTCGTGCAAAGGGGCCGACCACCGCAGATCTGATTTCTTAAACTCAAAGCAATTCATAGATTACAAAATTGACGTAATCTTCAAAAGCTGGTATCAATATCAGAATCCGTTGTATACAAGTATTTAAAATTTATAATTTTACACACAACACTAGACTTAAAGACACTTTTCAGATTCAGATTCCTAACTTTGTTTATAAAGTATTAATCTATCTATCTATCTATCTTTGTAACCACAGGTAATTTGTACCTACATGGTAGGTTTTGTTCCAATAATGAACTCTGTAGTGTACTTGTCTGTATTGTATCTTAAGTGAACAAAATATCGCACGTAAAAATAAATCACATGATTCAATAATAATAATTCAATTAAACAGCAATAATTCGATTCAATAACAATAATTTAATTCAATGTTCAATAATACATTAAACAAATAGTAGAGATAATTTTTTTGTAATCAAACCAAACATAAGTATTTCAATAATAAGTCATAACAATTTTTTTCTTACATTACAGAAAAATAACCTTAGGAACTTACTTAATAGTCAATACACAAACTATTATTACTTTGGGATATTCGCTCGAAGAACCGATAACCGTTGGGGAAGAAAGGTTCTCGAGTGGCGACCACGAACCGGAAGACGCAGCGTAGGCAGGCCACCCACTAGGTGGACAGACGACGTCGCAGGTAACCGGTGGATGCAAATAGCCAATTGTCGTTAATTGTGGCGTTCTAAGGGGGAGGCCTATGTTCAGCAGTGGACGTCTTCCGGCTGATGATTATGATGATTCGCTGATATTTCCCCTCCGAAAAAAGGCTTTCGTATTTCAAAATTAATCATAATATTAGACTCTTACCCCATCCTTGTTGCGAATCATAGATTTGTATACTGTTAACACTGTTAACTTTAACTGAAACATCACTGAAACATTTAAACCAGACGTAATGGTTTTTAATATTTAGTTTACTTATTGCCGGTCCCAATATCCTATGGTCCCAATATACTATAAGTTAAAATATGTAGTTACCATCGATAGCTATAATGACATATTCCCGTTTCAATATTAATATATTAGCAGCTTATTCTTGGTTGTTCAAATGACATTCTAGCGGTTCGGTTTCGGTTTATAGCGGGATATCGATGACTTGATCGATGATTTTAACTTATAGTTAGGGATCGATCGATTGGGACCGGCAATTAGAACTATATATTATTATTCTTACGTTATGGAAATCGTAAGTTAAAAATAAAATGGATATACACACAAATTTATCAAAACTCATGAGTATTTTTTTTTGTCCTCAAAAGGGACACTCGTCTAAGCATCAATTTATAAAAAGATGACAATAAAATCAGCCAATATATTCCGTAATTTGCATTTAACGTGAACATAAATCATACGCATTTTATATCAAGAGAGACTGTTATATCGAATTAACATTAAGACCTTTATAATGGTATTTTTTATTTTTGTACTGTTCACGCATTTTTCAAAGTACTTAACCGTAAGTTTGTGTTCAAATGACGCGATTGATGAGTCTTAAAAATATTATCTCAAAATATTCAGGATTTGTGAGTCCACAAAATGCGTAACAAATATCTCCACACCATATTACGAAAGTATCTGTTATTATTTTATTGTTCTAAAATGCCAAATAAACTGACATTTTAATGTACAGCCAATTTTATAGATCACATTTGACATCTATCACTTTCTTTGTTCTCTCTGTTTCTTTTATCATTATTACAATAAATATATAATCGTAATTGAAAATAGGTACTTAAGAAATTGTGCAGTTCTATCTTTGAAATACTTATAAAAAAAAATTGCCCGCCGTTACAAGGTTACGTTGTTCAATTTTGATGAAGTGTCAAATGTGATCTATTAAATTACTTTAGGTATTATAAGTTGTTATTTTTTTTTATAATATAGTTAGCTGTTGCTAACCTGGTGTGGTTCAAGCTGCCCTTAGGCCTATTAACTTGGCATCAAGATCACACCAACCGGGATCGAATTTTTACGCTCCCATTTAAGGACATACCTTGAATGACGATACATAACCAACCAATCAACAGCTAGAAGCGCCTTCTGAGGTACTTAATGAAACCCCAGCGATTGTTAACGGCTGCACGCAACCTCTGAACCCGCCGTTAGATACGTACAACGTACGCGTCGGTACACTGAAGTTTTTGAGGTAAAGATACGATTATATACAACAATGGCAGTGTCGTGAGCCAAACAAATCGCTATCAAATTGTTATATTAGACAAAATGGCGTCGAGCCATCGGCTGCCCGCTGAATAACAAATGATACTATAGTGATTAGATAGATAGTCATATTTTTAACGTCTCATTTGATAATAGATCCACAGAGGGTTTTCTGTCCTTACGACCTATTACTGTGATGTCAATTCCGAATAAATGTATCTGCCTTTTGATGTTTCATGTTACCGGGTATTGTATTACACCAACAAATTGAGAATGTGTTTCACTAAACTAGGATCAATTTAATAGATCACATTTGATACTTCTTCAAAATTTAACAACGTAACCTTGTAACGGCGGAGTAAACATATTTTTATTTTATCGAAGTTAGAACTGCACAATTTCTTAACTTTTTTCAATTACGATTACGTATTTATTCTAATTTATTGACAAAAGAAACAGACAGAACAAAGAAACTGACAGATGTCAAATATGATCTATTAAATTGGCCCTATACCTATTACGTTACTTGTGTTATGTATTGTAGATTGTAGGGGATATGTTTTTTGATAGGTTAATAGTTCACCCGACAGGTATTTTTTTATACAACGACTGAAAATCAGTGCTCAGTTTCAAAGGAAAAATACATTTTTTGAACGTCTGTCCGATGTCAAGTCGCGAAGCGATTTCTATGAAGCTAATCACTTTAGACACAACCTTGCGGGTATGATATTAAACTGTAATTTTTAATAAATTTTAGGTGTTCAGTAATAAATAATCTCTGCCCATGTTATAATAAACACTTGGATCAAAAAAAGCCAAGATACTTACATAATTTGGAAGCAACCGCTGCGCCGTCTAAACGCTTTCTATAAATATTTCATTTTAGAGGCGTTAAAACTATGACGAATAGTGTATTGTTATAGTGATGTATAGGCTCCATACATTGGTGTAACAAAATACTTATAATTTATGTTTCCTTTGTTTGTCGCTTAAGTAAAAGTTGTGTGAAAAGAAGTGGTACCTAGCTGTATTGGTAAGTCGCTAGCATTAAAATTATCACAGTGACCTTTCCTATCTTGTCCTTTACTTTATCTTTTTACTGTAATAGGGTAAAAGTCTTTTTTAGAACCATAAAGGATATAACGACTAGGAACGCTGTCAGATCAAGGAATATGCGTATGTCCTGTTGGATCACGCATTATTTCAATGTGAATATAAGAATAGCACGCTCCTATCTCTTCCTGTTAGGTGTCGCAAGAGGCGACTAAGGGAAAACAAGAAGACGGGCAGCAGTGTCTTTCTATTGGATTACCTACCACCTATACTACGATCCCCAAGACGCTTGCTAAACATGGGGATTATAGTCAAAAGTTATTGGGTCCTTGCGGTATCTCCAACGTTTAAAGAATTTTCTTCCACCTAGTATCAAAACAATGCTTGTACAATCATTAATTTTTCCACTCATCGACTATGGTGATGTGTG
This sequence comes from Furcula furcula, assembly GCA_911728495.1. Taxonomy (NCBI): domain Eukaryota; kingdom Metazoa; phylum Arthropoda; class Insecta; order Lepidoptera; family Notodontidae; genus Furcula; species Furcula furcula. The sequence goes on along the minus strand of OU452247.1, from coordinate 27,803,717 downwards.
TTACTATGATTTGAATTCGGAACTTCTCAATAAACTTGATAGGCTTTTAAATAATTGTATTCGTTTTGTTTATAATTTATGCAAATATGATCATGTTTCAGAGTTCAGATTACAACTCAAGTGGCAGAATATTCGGCAGCGCAGAATTTTTAGAGCTTTAACTACTTTATTTTATTTTCTTCATTCTACTTCTCCCCCTGCGTGTCTGTCCTCACATTATCAATATTTATCTTCTTCTCATAATAAACACCTTCGCTCTTCTAACAACCTTCTTCTGCATTGCCCCTCTCATCGATCTGATTTTCTCCACTCGTCCTATCATATTCAGGTTATACTCCTTTGGAATGCGCTCCTTCAGGATGTTAGGATGGCAAAAACGTAGTATTCTTTAAAAAAAATTGCGAAATCATATTAATAACACGCCTTTGGAATCTTTTCAACACTAGTCTGTGTATATATTCATATATCATATATATATATATTATTGTTGTAAGTAAGTATTTTTATCTAATCTTGATATTAATTATTTATATTTAGTGTATAGTATTTATAGTTACAAATTTATGTAACATGTTTATAATAATAATGTATGTACTATCTTAGTTATCTATTTTTATTTTTGTTCTGTTCCTATACTTTCTTTTATTTTGCACCCTCTCTTTACCACCCTAAGGTACCTTGTACCCTCTCTGTACCACCCTAAGGTAGACTGGCAGAAAATGCCTAAGGCATTAAGTCCGCCTATGTACAAAATTTGTGCATGAAGAATTAAATAAATAAATAAAAAATATAGCAAACCCTCTCTTCCAAGGGGTAGGGGGTAGGTATTGTTTAGCAGTGGACATATTTCGACTGCTGATGTGATAATGATGTAATATGACAAATTGTCTTGACCAAACAAAACCTGACCTTGTTTTGACATGTATCAGAAGTAAAAATTGTATTGCATCGTGACGTCATCTTCAAAATAACGGGTACACACTAGCACAGTGGGGAGTGTGTGGTCAATGGAGGAACACTAGATTGAGATAGGGTGTATAAAAAAAGATATATAAACGTACTGCATGTACGGCAGCGGTCACATACGTTTGATCATCTTCAGAACGATTACGCTTGCATGAAACGGCCCGAAATACGTGCGCGTGGGGTAACCGCTCGTAACATCGAAACGGGTACAGCGATCGTGTCCGCGATAGGACCTGCACATAATCTGATTAGTATTAGATTTAATAGTTCTTAAGTTTTGGATTTAGGTAATGTGAAAAACTAAAATAAAATACTGAAGACTAAGCATATTTATCATTTACAACAATAATACAATAAATTAAGGCTCATTATCATGGAGTCCTTTTTCAACCATAATTATAGAAAATCCTAACCGGTTGTATAAAGAGCAAACCGGTTAAGATTCTTCACTCTCTGTCCGTTCACTTCATACAAGTAACAAACATTATTCAAATTACGATTTGCGCATAATTTTGCGATAATACACGTCTATGTGTGTACATAAAAACGGACAATGAATGAATGACTCAAACGGTAACCTGCCTAACTGTTACCCTCGTGTAGCCGACACCTGTAGCACTCGCGGGTCACAGAGTATTAACACCGATTATAAATCTACGTACACGATGTATTTGACTGTCAATGTGTCCGAAATAAGTGACAATAATATCTAGACGTACTGTAAATGACATTTGTTTTTTGTTAAAAATTGCTAATGGTTCCATTGATAGTTCTGAACTGCTGGGTAAAGTTAATCTTCGAACAAATCAAATAGGTCTCAGAGAGTGGCCTTTGCTGGATGTTCCTTAAAATTTCAATAAACTATAGGCGAAACGCTTTTTTCCCCCGTAGTACAACGAGCTTTAATTATTATTCATTGCTTTTTAGCTTGGACTTGTTCTGTAGTAATGCTCGTTAAGGAATTTGATGAACCAGCAATTCTTTAATAGCAACCTTGACCAGGGTTAATAAATTTTATTTAATTAATATTGTTTGGCTTTTCTGTAACTATAAGTTATTTTTTGTTTTCTAACATACACTAATTTAGGAGTTTGGGTATATAGATATGATTCATTTAAAGCTTATTTGTTCTTTACTGGATGGTTGGAGCTCCTTAGCTATAAGACAGGCTTTAATTTGTCGCCTAGATGGATTGTTTTCGAGGCGGGCGACCACGCAGGTGACCCTGCGTCGAAACCTTCAAAAGGTTCCCGGGAGTTATGGCGCTCTACCTGTGGGGTCTGTACCAAAAGCCCCCTCAGTGCCTTGCCTTTGAGCCCGGTGCCGTGGGCGCAGTATAGCCCCCCGGGAACCTATTACGAGTACTCACGGGGCTATTCCTGTTCCATCCTCGTTGGGTTAGAATCCCATCATCGTCCTCCTCAAACTTGCCGCTGTACTCGAAGGACGTCTAGGGCCTACAGCCCAAACGAAGGCTGATTGTTTATGTTAGCGAATTGAAAACTAATTTGTTTTTGGGATGACATTTGATATCGACCGCAGACGGAAAAGGGCGAACGCTTAAAATACTCGAGCCTAAAGGGCAGGCAAGCGACGAGTTCAAGGGCACCTGTGGAAGGTATCGCTTTAGAGTACTGACTCTACCACCGTATCACAATGCGCCCCCACTGAGAAGATCCGGCAAGAAACTCAGTGGCATGTTCGTCAAGACCGGTGTCTGTTTGAAAGAAGCCCTGAGCTCTTTGGAAATGGCGGACTCGAATGACGCCGAATTTTCTAAAATGACATAGTTAGGTTTATTTCCTTCTTCATCAATTTGTTCACCATCAAGTTTCATGTTTGAGATAGTGTTGAATTCAAAGGCATTTTAGTACTTGGCAATAGAAAGTACCTAGAAGTAAAAGTTTGTTCCGAAACCTCATTACCAAGTTGCAATAAGTCATTCAGTCAGTCAAGTCTGGTAAAAAATAAGGTAATAGCTTATTTCTTTAATTGTTTGTACACTAAAACAAAAACAAATTAAAATTACAATATTGGTAAAGCCGAGGTCAGGCGAGCTTCACTCTATACTGTGGTTTCTTCCATCAAACCTAAAACAAAGTGAAATTTGGATATTTCGTATTTCCTTTGTATTTAATTATTACATAGTTTTAGGTATCTCAGTACTATTTGGTCGACTTTGGGTCTACTAAATACTTGGTGGCTCATGAAATTCAGATGACATTTTTGGCATGAAAATGTTCATACAGGTCTCTCTATATATCTCCTAACGTCTTTGGTTTACTTACTCGTATCGTTTAGAAAAACATCCCGATTATATCACGTTTTAACAATAAATCTCTATCTAATTAATGTTCATTATAAATAAGTGTCAGTGACATCATAACTCTCTCCTTAACCGATAATTTCAGTTAATTTACGGTTAACGATTACGATCAATCGAACAAAATCGAATCGACAAATAGTCGTGATTAACTACGAATTATAACTGTTTAAGTGCCTTGATCACGAACTTTTAATAAGTTTAGGCTTTATATTTTACCTAATACACAGGAGGGAGCGAAATGCCTTCTTGTAGCTTGAAACTCCAGTGGAGAAGCGTGCTATGAGGCTTTTTTTATTGGTGACGCACTGTTATTAAAGGCCAATTTACAAAGCCTAGAGCCCAGGCGCAGTGTAGCCAGCCTCTCGGTATACTACAGGCTGCATTTTGGAGAGTGCGCGCAGAAATTACATAACTTGATTCTATCATCGGACAGCTAAGGACTGGAACAGTTTGCCTGCGTCGGTTTTTCCGCCCGATTATAACGTGGATATCTTAAAGACTAGAGTAAATAGATTTAGAATAAGCTAGTGGGTTTGACCATCCTCAATTGCTCACTAGCTCACCTCAATTGCTCACTAGCTTATTATTAGTAGTAAAAAAAATGTATTTTGAAATGGGGCAGTAAGGGCATAACCAAAACCACTGTAGCTACAGGAAAACGTTGATAGGAGACTGACCTTAATTTTTGAGACATTTGGACAACATTCAGAATTTTTTAAATAACACAAGCCCTTGAACATGTTCAAATTGTTATTTTAGTTATGCTTTCAATGACAAGATCTCCGTTCCAATAGACTGTTTGACTATTATAAGAAAGATTAGCTGCAATAAAGTTTTCGCGTAAATGGCCCACATTATATTTTTTTTACAAAATATCTCTAGCGATGAGCGATAGAGCAATGCAGCTGTCTATGAGGTAACGTGTCTTTTAAAGACTCAGGATGGTCTCCTTTATATAGGACTTACTATCTTTAATAGTTAAGAATGTTGGTAGAGCAATGATATTTCATACAATAGATATGCCATTAGCGCACGAAAAGTGAAGACACGACATTCGTCCAATTGTACGAACTAAAGTAGGGCCAATTTAATAGATCACATTTGACATCTGTCAGTAATTCGGCCATTAGCAGTAATTCTCTCGTCGGTAAAACGTAACGGACGTGACGTGTGCCTTTGAAAATCAAGTAAGTAAGTAATAGGGACGGGAATATCATACCTACTGTACCTAATACTCGTATATAAAAGATATTTTAATTACATGGTTCACAATTTTTGGCGTGTATTAGTAGGGATATGAGATATCTCTGGTTTATATATTGTGGTAGAGTGAGTAATATTTTCATCACCAATATAAAAATCACGTACCTATACATACATAAATATATCACTTTAGCATATTATCATCACGCCTCCAAAATATATTTCTAAACTTAATCACCAATATATCTTTCAAACACGGATTTAATTAATATCAAACCATCGATCTTATTTCCAAGACTTTAAAGTTTAAAATAAATCACCAAATATTCATATAAAAAACGGCTCCAGGCGCGATCCCTTCATGTATACGAACGATCAAAAATGCACCTTATTTTTGTCAACACACATCTTAAATTTATTCACACACAGAATAGCTCAAAATCAAACTTTTATTTCTGAACATTGCAAACTGAAACCAACTTTATTGTGAAAGAAAATAAATTAAAATTGAATGCACTGAAATACCTTCGCCTAGCTAGACTAGAATTAAGTTAAATAAAGTCAAACCCTGTAAGTTTATTTATAAGGTAGAAAATCAATTAATTAAAAAAAATACATATATATTTTATATTATTATGAGTACATAGAAGTATCAATCACAAATCAAGAATGGCAGGCAGGTACTGCCCAGTCTATAAGGAGTTAATTGTGGTCCGCACGTTATCATTAGTCCCTTGCGTCGTGCGCACGCGCATCCTATCTAGATATTATCGACAAACTGTAAATTCTTACAAACCTCTGTGAAATATAAGCCTCAGCTGTCCAGTGTATCTTGAATTTACTACGCAGGTGTACAAACTTTAATATACAGGAAATTTAAAGTTGTTAAGTTCCTGTCATCATCATCATAAGCAGCCGAAAAACGTCCACTGCTGTAAGTACAAAGGGAGTCCCTGTAGAAGGGAGGGGTTGCTATAATCCCCACGCTTGGCAAGCGTCTTGGGGATCACAGTAGACATAGGTGGTAGGTAATCCAATAGAAAGACGTTTCTTCTTGTCTTCTTGTTTTCTCATAATCGCCTGTTACAGACACCCAATGGGAGGAGATGGGAGGGTGCTATTCTTACCCGGATACCCCATGAACTAGCCCAAAGCTAAATGCAACCTCAAAGCGGGTGACGACGCGGTGAAGGCCGTACGTCATCTTGCGACGTCGTCGTTGTCACCGCGAGGGTGCCGGGGGAGGGTAAACTTCTGCTTTCCGAGGGACCGGATATAGCGCCCGCCCGAACGGCGGCGTGCCCAGACTCTGAGACCGGGAAGGTTTTAGTAAAAATATGAACTAACCCGGTCTCCACATCTGTGAGAATTGAGTACCGTATGAAGGTTGCCTCGTCGACAGCACAAAAATTCATCATCCATATATTTAAATTCAAACTCTAAATTATTTATTTCAAATAGGCTTAACGCTAGCCTTTACGCACTTTTGAATGGTCAGTTTAAAAAAAACTACCACCGGATCATAACGCGGCCTCAACTGAGAAGATCCGGCAAGAAACTCAGCGGGCTTGTCATTTTTTCACTTTTTCCACTTTACTCATATTGTGCTATAAAGGCGCAGTGTGTAAGCATAAGACTCAAGGCTCAAAAGACTTAATAACTTAAGTCTCAGATGACGAGTGGCAGTGCGATGCAACTGTACATCTTACGTAAAATTCCTAGTTGTTTTATTAATTTGTATAAACAATTCTACAGTTCTCTATTTTCGTTATTGTCCTATTCAATGCAGACATTTAGTCCCCCGAGTTTATCTTCTATCTACTATCAGTGGGAAACCGCTTGCTTTGTAAACCGGAGGTCGCGGGTTCGAATCCTGCGGGGGGCAACAACTTTGTGTAGTTGTTACTTTCTGGCTAGGACAATGCAGGCTGATCACCTGATTGTCTGTAAAGTAAGATGATCCATGCGTCGGATGGGCATGTAAAAAGTCGGTCCTGCGCCTAACCTCTCCCCGGTTGTGTCGGTCACCCGTCCCATCGAATTGTGAGAGGTATAAAGGAAGAGAGAGTGCACTTGTGTCTACGCAAGCGCTTGTGCACTATAATATCTCCTGCGTACATGGTTGATCTCGTGAATGATTGGCCACTGTGGTCGTATCGGCCAGGAGGACATTATTATTATTATATAATAAGTAATAGTATATCGATGTTCTATCTAACAAAATCTCACATAAATTTAAACTAAAAACATTAGAACGTAAAATTACGAATAATTAATAATTAATGCTGCGTTGGTTCGCGCGGCCACCCATCCATCCGTCATACCTCGCCCGGGGTAACAGAAACCTTTTGCGACCGGCGGAATTGATGGGCGCACTTTATTGGAGGTGGGACTCAGTCGACTCGACTCGATATCAACTGATATAGGACTAGCTTTTGATGTTACTAAACGATATCCTCTTGATACTTGACGATAATTCATACAATCAAACTAGCAACCCGCGGCTGCTTCACTTGGCGTTCAGAAGTTACAAACCGGCCTTTTTCTGCTCTTTACCTAAAATATGTCTATATCTCTTTTTAATATTGTTAAAGTACTGCTTAAATTAATATATACAATAACCACATAATACAAATCTCGATGGTAAAAACCGTATCAAGATGCATCATCACTATCAGCAGCTGAAAGAAATCCACTGCTACACCAGATCCCCAAACTTGGCAGGCGTAAGGGATCGCAGTATAGGTGTTAGGTAATCCAATAAAAAGACATTGCTGCCCGTTTTCATGTTTTCTCTTACGGCACTCAATGGGAGGAGATGGGTGGGTGCTTACCAGAACACCCCACGGGTCAAAATGCCTAGAGTAGTTTATAAAAATTGAGCCAACTACAATGCCCTTCTCATCGAAATACAACAACGTTTACACACAAACGTTATAAAAAATATATAAATATTTTTAGTTGCTAGTATCAAAATGCATAACTCCTCCGTTATCTCACAGACGGCGCGGTACACTCGTATTACAACAAATCATTCAACCGGAGCCCAGACCTGAAATGTTTCCATTCTTTTATTGATTTATTCAGTATTATTATTAATTTTTACAATAAAAGTAAAGCGGCCCATCGCTGGGCACCGCCATTATTTATTAAAACGTTAAACACGCCCAATCTGATAAGTCTCCATATTTATTGCCTACTTTTTAAATTTTGTTTTTTGACGTCATATGTTCAAGGACTTTTTTTGTAGTTTGATTGGTTAAAGGTTGATGCGGTCGATATAATGAAATAACAGATGGAATTTAAATATCCGCAGACTAGATAATATTTAAAACACAAACTTATCTCTTTTTTGAATGTTTATAGTTCTCAGACTCATATTTTATAAAAGTATTTATATCTAATAGGTATATGAGCTATATATCCACACTATTTGCAACCAATTTTATAAAAATACCATGCATAAAACGTTGTTTGTCATTTTTTAACGGCTAAACTGTAAACTGTAAATCTTGATTAGTAGGAGGAGGATTATGAGGAGTTTAATTTAACAAAATAATTTAAGGTACATATTCCAATTTGTCGTTCTGTTAATATCAAAATCGATTGACAAAGAATATATTATTATTATTATTTCTTATACTCTTCAATGCTCGCTCTAGGTATCTTTTATAAGAAGACTTTTATGTTCAGATAGATGTAGTTTAGGCGACAATGGAAAATTTATTGTAATATTAGATATTATAAGACAAACATTTTTGGAACATTCCTGAACTTGTTTCATCTTGGCCCAGAAATATCCGCTCTTTAGAATTGTACTCACTTAGTGCAAATTGAGTTGTCCTAATACAGATGTTGTAACAGAAATTGATAAATGCATTCCTACTAGTTCTACATGACTGTAGAACTAGTAGGAATTTTATGTCCTAGTAGTCATACATGTAGAACAAAATGTAGAACTACTGGGAATAGGCCGTATTCTTGCTGCTTGCTACTTGGCGGTAGAACTTCTAACACTGCGGTGGTAGATACTTATCTGGTAACACAAGAGACCTACCATCTAATAGTTATGGTCATGGGCGCCGCCAGGACTACTTTCAGGGAGGTGCATTTCCATCTAATGTGTAGATGGAGATGCACCTAAAATTATACATATATATTATGTACTAGCTGACCCACGCAGCTCCGCTTGCGGTATTTTTACGTTAACTAAACTTTTAATAACAGACATTCGCATCGAATACATAACCTCCTTTTTTATAGTCGGTTAAAAACTGGGACCCACCTTTTACTTGCTCTCCGAAGCACAGACCCGTTTAGTTCAAATGGCGTTAAACAGTCACCCATATATTTAATGACCTTACCTAACGTTGCTTAACCCGATCGATTACAAAACCTTGATAACAACTCTCTATGAGTGTTCCCTTACTAATCTTTATTATATTATAAAGAAAAATTGATAAAATCGGACCAAGCGTATAACCAAGTACCCATTTTGACTTTAATCCTCTCTCCCAAAAGAACCGTGCTAGATTACGGGATAAAAAGTATCCTGTGTCCTACCTCGTAGTAAGATTTCAAATCATGCCAAGTTTCATTTGAATCCGTTCAGTAGTTTCGGCGTGATGCGCAGCCGTGATACAGACAGACAGACAGACAAAAATTAAAAAACGTTACATTTTCGGCTTCAGTATCGGTTATAGAATTCCCTCCAAATATAATTTTCAAAATATCTTCAATGTACAGAATTGGACCTGTTACAGTTGTATTATAAGTATATAGAAATAAAGGTAAAGTCAAATAAACCGCGCAGTCCAATTGGACTGCAACTAAGAAGTCTTCATTTTGTATTTAATCAGTAAGCTAGTAAAAAAAAATCTCTACGTATTTTCTTTACTGAGGCACCCTGCTGCCGGCGTCCATGGTTATGGTCGTAGTTGGAGTAAGTTAGTTACTATACTGGGAGGCACTGGTCTACCATGGAGTGCCTCCCTACCTGCAGGCCCTGATCAGGGACTACTTGCGCGACAGGTACATCCTGTACGTGGATCGAGACGGTACGAGGATCCGGAAGGAAGTAGAGCGAGGGGTTCTGCAGGGTCAGTGTTAGGCCCCCTGCTATGGAACCTCGCCTACGACGCGGTTCTGCGTGTTGAACTCCCTGCCGGCGTAAGTGTCGTCTGCTATGCGGACGACACGTTGATCGTGGCTGGTGGGGACACCTTCGAGAGGACCAAAGAGCTCGCCGAGCTTTGGGCGGAAATCGTTGTCGCGAAAATACGCGAGTTAGGCATGGAGATAGCGCCCCCGAAAACTGAGGCGCTGTGGTTCCACGGCCTACCTAGGAGCCGGGAACCACCGCCCACAACGCCCTCGCGACGTGGCGCGAGCGGCTCCAGCCGGAGCACATAGCGCGCAAATTTGTCATTGAGGCATTCCTGCCACATTTCGAAGCCTGGATACAGCGACGGAGCGGACGACTCACCTATAGGCTTACGCAGATAATCACCGGACACGGTTGTTTCGGTGATTATCTGCATAAGATCGGACGTGAAACGACGACGAGATGCTTCTACTGCGACCAGTCTGACTCCGCCCAACACACGCTAGAGGCTTGCCCCACGTGGTCGTTGGAGCATCGAGACCTGGTCGCAGTCATCGGATCGGACCTCTCCCTGGGCAGTGTAGTGTCGGCTATGCTGTCCGGGGATGCGGCGTGGGGAGCGATGGCCGCCTTCAGTGAGACTGTCATGTCCCAGAAGGAGGCCGCTGAGCGGGAACGCGAACGCGTTGATCCCGCTCGGCGACGAAGGCGCAGGCCGCGTCAAGAGGCCGCCCAACGTCTCGCTCCCCAGCCTTGAGCCCGGGGCTATAAACAATGGGCAACCTTCGGAGTCGCTGGCCGCTCGGGGTGTGGGCCCCTTGAGCGTCCATTGAGTACGGCGACGACTCCGAGGAGGACGGCGGCGGGGTTGCGACCCCCGTCGCCGTGAGTACCGTGTCAGGTTCCCGGGGGGCTACAATGCGCCCCCCGGCGGCGGGCTCAAAGGCAAGGCACTGAGGGGCCCCAGGTGCAGATCCCACCGGAGAGCCCTGGGGTCCTCCCTCTCATGTGCCGATGCGACAGCCGCGGGGGTTTTAGTGGGTAAGAATCCCACATACCCCGGTCGAGCCAAACAGCTCCCGGGGATCTTTGGAAACATCCCCCGCGTCAAAAAAAAAAAGTTAGTTACTATATATATTTTAGTTTCAAAATGTTTAGCATTTCGTCTCTTCAGAAATATTCTCCTATACTTGTCTCTCAACATATATTTATTTATTAAAGGCAAAATTTATAAAAAACTGACACTATCGATACACGCCCTTCATTCACCATCCATTCACATACGTTTCGTGAATAATGTCCCTAATACCTGTAAGACAATTTCCACAGAGCTACACGCAAAACAGAGATCACACAACCGAATAAAACACACGTCTAAACAATATGTAGTTGTCACCGATTGATAGAACCTGTCTTTCAAACTATCTACCTTATTTACGCGAATTATATTTCTTAACAATTGAACTACTTCAAACAAAACTATGACGTTATTCGTATAAAGTGTAAGTTGAATTTCGTTTGCGGAATTAAGTTGACTTATAACGTTGCAGTTATATGTATCGATGCAATCGTTTCCCGGGGCTATCGATAAGCGACTATCACTCAATTTTGCGCATCCATTGATGTTTTTGTTACCTTTTATTAGAAGCAAAGTCTTGTAAAATCGGAAATGTATGTGTAATTTAGAGATCTCGCAGTTTATTTTCGGCGTCGTTGTAATACGGTTTTGGTTTGACGTCCCCAGGGAGACGGAGGCTAGGTGTTGAGGTGATCTCGGGCCGGGATAGATCAATGATATGTCAAAATCGTGTTATACTTGTGGGATTTATGCAGACTAGTTTCAGTAAGCAATCACGACAGTGATAGATTTGTGGCGAAGGTGTGAAGACGTTGCGGTAGACATTTCCCTTGGGGGTATTGCATTGGTTTAGTTTCGACATTTCGTTAGTGCAGTCTGGGATGGGTTTTATTAGAAGAACAATTCGGTATTTTTTAATACAGAAGAAAGCCAATGTTAGACTACACATTTGCTCATGGTCTTTCGTCAAATGTGACCTCAGTTATTAAGTCTCTTAATAATATATTACCAGCCCTTGTTTATGTCCCACTGTTGGGCACGGGCCTCCCGATGAAGGGGCTTAGGGATCCACCACGCTGGCCAAGTGCGGGTTGGCGTACTTCACACGTCATTCGAAAGCTATTTAGGTTTTCTCAGACATGCAGGTTTCCTCATAATGTTTTCTTTCACCGAAAGCTAGTAACAATCGGACAAAGATGATGTGCACATGATTAATTATAGAAATCAGAGGTGCGAGCCGGGGTTCGAACCTTCGCACCTTGTTTCCAGGGCAAGCGCTCTCCCACTGAGCTGTTACAGCTTTTTCAGACTAAGGCTTTTTATTAAATAATTTCACCCGCTACAGCGCTCTTCGCACCAGGACCTTTTTATATAACCTTTTACCACCTTTTTATACAAAGAGGCATAAAAAGAGCAACTTAATTATTTTTTGTCATTAGTATTACGTGTCGAGGAGTATAATCGGCCATTATGTCTAGCGTTTGTGGACAACGAAAAAGCCTTCGATACAATCGAGACCTGGGCGGTATTGCAGTCCCTCCAGCGGTGCCACATTGACTATAGGTACATCGAAGTGTTGAAGTGTTTGTACAGCAACGCCACCATGTCGATCCGACTACAGGACGAGAGCACGAAACCAATCCCATTGCAGCGAGGTGTGAGACAGGGAGACGTCATTTCTCCGAAACTGTTCTCAAACGTATTGGAGGACGTTTTCAAGCTCTTGGACTGGTACGGATTCGGCATCAACATCAATGGCGAATACACCACTCACCTTCGTTTTGCCGATGACATAGTCATTATGGCAGAGTCGCTGGAGGACCTCAATACGATGCTCAGCGACCACAGTATCGTTTCCCAACAGGTGGGTCTTAAAATGAACATGGACAAGACGAAGATCATGTCTAATGTCCATGTTGCACCCGTACCGGTAGTTCTTGGGAACGATATACTTGAAGTTGTTGACCACTACGTATACCTAGGACAAACTGTCCAGTTAGGTCGGTCCAACTTCGACAAAGAGGTCGCCCGAAGAATCCAACTTGGATGGGCAGCGTTCGGGAAACTACGCGATATCTTCTCGTCCGAAATACCGCAGTGCCTGAAGACGAAGGTTTTTAACCAGTGTGTGTTGCCAGTGATGACATATGGTACTGAGACGTGGTCTCTAACGGCTGGCCTTTTAGAGAAGTTCAGAGTCACACAACGAGCCATGGAGAGAGCTATGCTCGGAGTTTCTTTGCGCGACAGAATCCAAAATGTAGAGATTCGCCGAAGAACCAAGGTCACCGACATAGCTCTCAGAATCTGCAAGTTGAAGTGGCAATGGGCAGGCCACATCGCTCGAAGAACCGATAACCGTTGGGGAAGAAAGGTACTCGAGTGGCGACCACGAACCGGAAGACGCAGCGTTGGCAGGCCTCCCACTAGATGGACAGACGACATTGTGCGCGTCGCAGGTAACCAGTGGATGCAAATAGACAATTGTCGTTCTTTGTGGCGTTCTAAGGGGGAGGCCTATGTTCAGCAGTGGACGTCTTCCGGCTGATGATGATTAGTATTACTTACGACCAGACAGTATTACTATAAATGTCAAGCTACAGAGCCTATATAATTTCCCTCAAAAGCAATTTTAGCCGTACCTAAACCTTTTACCGTTTAATCCAAGAAGTCCACACACTGCTTATTTTGATACCACATGAATAATGAATATCGCAACGCAATTTAAAACAGTAATAAAACTTCAGCTGCACTAAAAACATTCAATTTAATTGCAAAACGCGACCATACATCAAAAATAACTATCACCGAACAAGAATAAAAGCGATCAAGATAGACATTTCGGTTCATACATACTCCATACACGCGTAGCCATCCATTACGCGAGTAACTAGGGTCGCGCCGTCAGAGCTCTCAAAACACCATTAAATTAACTCTTATTGTCTCAAAACTTCTATCGAACTGGGATCGGATCGCACAAAACATCGTACCTGTATAACCCAATAATTGTGTACATAAATCATTTGAACGACTCCTGATAATTCGCCCTCCGACGCAAATGTGAGTTTTAAATGAGAAGCGGTAGGCGAGTTTGAAAACTTAAAAGGGTAATATGCAAAAAGATACCTACTCAATTTCAAACAATTATACGTTTATTTTGCGGTCGAAAAAGACTTTTATCTATACCTATTGAGAATGAAAAGCGACGCAAAAAGGCTTCTTAACACAAAGTTGATTTTGCTGCCATGCCAATTAACAATGTTGGCATCATGTTGTTGTTGAGGTGCAAATATATTTGTATTGAAAATTAATTGGATACGTTGTGCAGGTACTACTTATATATTTTTTGCAGGTTGTAGATATGAAATAACCAAAACACATACTTTCCTCCTATTACATTTCATAGTATTGCCATCTGTCACTGGAGCTGACTAATTTCTTGAGATATGAGGGAGTAAAGCCTACTGAACGCTGTATTGTGCTCCATAACGCAAATTGTTGATGTGTGTCGCACAACTGCATAACTGAAGTGGAGCTGGCCTGATCCAGCATGCGTCAGATATCCGCCGCATGCCGGATACTTCATAGCTCAAAACGACCTTCGTAGGTCGAGACGGAGATGGCGGAATGAGCTAGATTATTATGGGAAGTACTGGACACAAATTATTAAGGGAAAAGTAGAAAGAGGAAAGGGAGGCGGCTAACTTATTAAAATGATTATTATTAAAAATTCATACCGGCGTATTCCATACACACGTTACAGATTTTATACGTATGAACATTTGTCTATATTATGTTGAGTCGATTTTGACCAAGCAGATTTTTTTTACTCTTTAATTGATAGGTACTTTTATTATACCATCCCGCTTTCAGCTTATATTTCGTTCAGTGGCGTAATTCTCTCTCCAACGTAAGGGTTTGAACAGACCAGCGATAACGCGATACGTGCGAAATGCGACTTTTCAACCTTTTGTGGGCCACGAGACGCGATAATGTATGCGCTTTGTTGCTGTATTTTTGCGTTTGACACCGTTATTACAGATCTCGTGGACTTAAACACCAGTACCACGGATCTGGGTCTTCTTATCTTGCTTTTGTAACTTTCATTTGAGTCGTAATTTGAAGAGTAGTTGAGTTGAGTTGGTTGTGTTGATATGGGTGGGTTTGGTTTTTAAAGAATTGTCAACCTTACTCATTCATCATCATCATTAGCAGCCGAAACATGCCCACTGCTGAACAAAGGCCTACCCCTTAGAAGGGTGGGGGTGCCATAATTCCCATGCTTGGTAGGCGTCTTGGGGATTGCAGATAGGTGTTAGATAAACGTTGCTGCCCGTCTTTTTTTTCCCCTTAGTCGCCTCTTACGGACTCCCAACGGGAGGCGATGGGAGGGTGCTATTCTTACCCGGACACCCCAAGGTAAACTTACTCATTACAGAAACACAACTCCAATCGTGATGGCGTGATTTGGTTACAATATTCTTTCAATTAAGTCAGACTAAGGCTGCCTGTCCACCGGAGCGGAGCGAGGCAGCGGAGCGGAGAAACGGAGAATATTAACCAATAAGATTGCACAAAAACTCCGCTCCAAAATCTTAGTGCAATCTTCTTGGTTAATATTCGGCTGCCTCGCTCCGCTCCGGTGGACAGGCAGCCTCAGTCGGACAAAATCGAACTGAGTCGGATTGTTCTTGTTGTCTCTTAACATAAAGTACCACTATGCTGTTTGCATAACACCAAATCATAATTATCTGAAATATAACGGGTTTATTCCAATAAATTGAAAAAAGAACAAACAGAAGGGACTAGACCAATTTCAGCTTTTTTAACAGTAATTTCCTCTATCACTACATGTATCTTAATTAATTCAATCCTATCCACCGAGTGTACACATGTAACGATAATTTCCCAGATCGGTTCGTTGATACCCAAACAATCACTAGTTTCAATACATTCAGAGGTAGATAGGCATAGTTTGTTAAGCAACTTATAATTTGATGGCAATCGCGGGGCATTTGCGTGGATCAACTCAATATTGGAATATTACTAAATAACTAGAGTTTTAGAACACAATTACACTACCAGACTATAACTACTCGTAATATACCGGATATTCTTCTTCGACCACATTTCTACAATAATCTACATCATCATCTGCATCCGAAAGAGGTCGACTGCTGAACGACTGCTGCTGCCTTTCCCTTACAAGGCCCCTCCCTGGTCATTTGCCATAATCTTCAAGCTTGGCAGGTGTCTTGGGGATCGCAGCATAAGTGGTAGGTAATCCAATAGAAAGACGCTACGGCCTGTCTTCTTGTTTTCCCTTAGTCTTACCCTGACACCACGGGTGTAATAATCTACATATAAATAGCGAATGCTAAGTGTTTAATCGACGCGGTCGTTTGTTATTTTTATTACGTGACTTATGGTGCCTGGTGGTAAGCAACACGCTTACCGTTAGATAGTTTTATTTTGTTTTGCGTTTACTCCCGCTCGTCACTTCAGACAGTAATTGAGTCTCCGGTACTTACATAGTAACTTCTTCAACAATACCCAGTACCCTTCACATCGGAACACAGCAATGTACACTGCTTCTTTGCCTATAATATTTCTGATATTGCAGCGAAGGACGTTTGGTCTGTAGAACAAAGGACTTACCATAATATTTAATGCCTGTCATACACAACATACGACTTATGATTAGTATTTATGATTTACAGAATATACAAGAAACAAGTACAATATTTGAAATATAAACGAAGGACCGCTGCAATCTATTAACTTCCATGATGTCTTTTTTTTTGAGTTACAAGTAGAAACCTTGTGTGATTTTTACTTGTCTCCCGCTTTGCAAAAGAGGGAAGTGGAACTTATATTTGACTCCGCCTATATGCTTACTTCCTTCATCAAAGATGTTGCAGGTTTCAAGAAAGTTTCACCTTTCCCGGCATTTACCGATCGTCAAACATCTGGTGACTTCACTGGTCGCCACTGTAGAACCGAGAGAAGTTAATGACAGCGGTAGGAGCGTGTGATCAGGATAATATGGAAACCGCTGTTTTTATTTAAATAAGTAGTAGGAAACCTTCAAAAGGTATCCGGTCTCTGTAGGGGCGGAGGCCGGGTTCTGTGTGATTTTTACCCACTAATACTTCCCCGGTGTTCTTCATCGACGCTGCAGAGACTCTGGGCACTCTGTTTTGACCTTGCCTCAACTGCATCGATATACGTTGGTATAGTATATCGATGCTCAACTGCGAGTGCCTTTTTCGACACAGAGTCTCTCTAATGCCAGACGCTCACTAGACCCCGTCTCAGGGGGAGCAGAAATGCACGCACCCCCAGATATCCGCGCGGTGCTCGCGACGACTCAGGGCCTACACCGCGTTGTCACCCGCTCGAGCATCTACGAGCACCTACTTTGCGATGGCCCGAGTAAAAACGTTGACAGACTAAATGTTTCCCAATTTATTTCAGGAGGACAAGGGAGAATTAAAAGGAAAACATTACATAAGTATTTCAATTTTAAAATAACACGAACATCACAATGGGAGGGACGCCACCGAAACACTTCATATTTATTCCAGACGGCCATCTAATAGATTTTCCCGCTAAGTGCTCTGTGAACAATTTCATAAAGAAAAAAAAAGTTTTCGGGCAAGAGTCCCGCCATTCATTAAGGCGCACGTACAAGCTAGGGCGACGTCACATGATGATTTAAGGGTCCGCACAGTAATGGCGCGATAAATAACGCGGTCACAACGCCAAAGCTACACCCGAGCTTTAAGTACGCGCGAAAATGGCGCCACTTAGCCGACCACCGCCATCTACCGGCGCAGTAGCACAAATAAAACATTATAAATCACCCTCTGTTGTTGTTGATTAGTCTGTGTAATATCGGTGGTTTCGAATTTTAAAATAATAATTTCTGTGTTTTGTTTGTTACTATTCGAAGTGAGTTTAATGTTCTAAAGTCCATTAAAATATGATTTTATTATACATCATAAATAAACGATTAATGAGTATCTGAATTAAGATTAAATTCATTTACCTCAAACGCAAAAGTATTAATAGTTTAGTTTTGATTATAACAATTAGTTTTACATTCTGCTACTAGATGGCGCGAGCTCATGGCCAATGACCATTTAAACTTTATAAAGAAGTATTTGATTGCAATATATTTTTATCTATCACTCACAAAAATTATAGATTCTTTTTTGATACACCCAATAATGATTAGTCAAAATTGATTCTTATATCAAATAGTTAGTGTAGACTAAAAATATATTACAATGCAACATAAGTACATATCGATCTACACTGCAAGTTCAAATTGGAATACAAAGATGGCGTTACTAATATGGTCAAGTACCATAATCAGAATGACCGTACGATTTAGTTATTCAGCTTCTATAATAGATGTCGTTAGTATACAATTATCTTTTATTGAAGTATATAGTTACTTGATGTAATATAAGACCTAACTCACAGAACAATTGACCTAACAATTGAATTTAATAAATTATAGCCACAAGCCGTAGGTAGTATTAAAATTACCGATGTAAGTATATTTTTTAGATCCAACTTTGTTACAATTTCACAGAATTAGCAAACTGATAATGCAGTGGTCTGAGCAATAGCGAAAGGTGAGATTCCCACACAGAGTAAGATCTGCTTCCTATTTTAATTTACTGTGACAATTATATTTGTCCCAAATCCATAAGAAAATATTGTTACAATGATAGTAAGGTACCTAGCTGAATTTTTATTGGGTGGTACCCAAGTATGTAATGTAATGTAACAGACTGTACAGTGGACAATACCGAAGAGTTAGACACATATTCTAACGCTAACAGATAAAGTGCTCAGCTAAAGAAATTACTGGGCTCGGAAAAATTAATAATGTTTCAGGTTACAAGTACCAATGGTATGCAACTCTCTGATACTGTCTATCTATACCAGGCGTGTTATCATCAAGCTAGCATCCTCTACGCCTCGTCGTCTCCCGTAAAAAATGATAACCATCGTTGAAAGGAAACAAACACAGTTGTAACAGTTATACTCGTATTACTGAAAATCTAAAAAAGATTCAACACCAATTCCAGCAAATGACTAAGATCAACAATAATTGATCACCAACTTAACTCTCTAAGCACCTCTCGGGTGATTTAGCGACGACGTCTTCCGCGGCCGTATCGGTCGGATCGAGGTCGTGTCGTCGCCGTATCGGCGCTGCGCCGGAACCGTGGAAGGGCCGCTATCGGATCCGGATCGCACGTCTCGCAACTCGTTAATTTCTGTTGATGTCATAGCCGTGGTCTGTATAATAAGTATTATGTTCATCGATATAATATATAAACTAGATAAACATTCACGGACAAAATGACATCTAAAATGTGGTCGCGGAGGTTGCAAACGTATCTGTGCTGGTGGCGGAAACGTGAAATAACAGTTCTATTATGATGTAGTTTGACAGTTTCATATAGACAGTAGCGACACTCCTATCGACAAAAATAAATTTGTCAGGATGTGGCTTATAAAGAAATAGCGACACAAGGGCGCTATTTCTCGTTACCACTTTTTGAACCGTGACACCAAATCTAGTTTATATATTATATCGATGATTATGTAGCAATAGAACGATTTCAGATGTTCAAATGTTTTGTCTAGTTTCTTTTAAGATTTCGACTCTGAGCATTAAGTTGGAACCGCTTTTTTCCTTTGAACTTTTTTTCTACGTGGTAGGACCTCTGTGTTCCAGGTAGGTACCGTACCACCACTGTGTCAGATATTCTGCCGTCAAGCAGCAATATGTAGATACTACTGTGTTCCGATAAATAGGGCGCTGTAGCTGGTGAAATGCCGGGACATAAGACACTAATGTCTCGAGTGGCAAGCAGACGTGTCGCTTACCGTCAGGTCTTGCTTGTCTAGTCGCTAGGTTGAATACAAAAAATTTGGTAATGTTTTTAAAAAAACTACAGTATTTTTTTACTAAAACCCTATTGTAATTCAATGGTAGTTCCAAAAATATTTAAAGATAAGTATTATTAACCGCAATTGTTCAGCCAAATTTAAGTTACTAAACACATTTTCCATTTTCTTGATAAGGCACAAATACAATAAAAAGCAACTGACTGTTGATCTTTGCAACAAGGCAATTCAGAGCCATTACCTACTTTAAACCTTAATTACCTTAATAAACCTTAATTACCAATTGTATGTTTATTACTGATATAGATCAGAAAGTCTACGATTTGTAACTTGTAGCTTTAAAAAATTGATTAAGTAACGGACCCTTTCCGTGCGCCGCAACTGGAATCGTCTCGATCAGCAAGTTAATGCGACAAAGTTCGCGAAGAAATTTTAATAATAATATATCTTTGTAATTTATTGGAATCACCGACATTGCTCTTTCGTATTTCAACGTTTGTAGATATTTGATACGCTGCTGGGCCAAATTACAGAAGTTTTGTCATAGGCACAGTAGGTATAGCTTAATATATCAAGAATTTTAATTGACAACCTATTTCTAAACGAATATAGTAAATATTTGAAAATTCCCGACACAAGGAAACACATTGTGAAAGTTGAAGTAAAGGGGAGGGTTCCCCTGATATGCTGGTATCCCCTGGTATGTAAGCCATAGACACTGCGCATAGAGACAATAAGCAGGGTGGCTTGTCTTGCCTATTAGTTGATAAAAAAAATGTAGTAAGGACATCATCATCATGAGCAGCCTAAAGACGTCAACTGCTGAACTAAGGCCTCCCCCTTAGAAGGGAGGGGTTGCCATAATCCCCACGCTTGGCAGACGTCTTGGGGATCGCAGTATATAGATGGATGGTAGGTAATCCAATAGAAAGACGCTGCTGCCCGTCTTTTTGTTTTCCCTTAGTCGTCTCTTACGGATACCCAACGGGAGGTGATGAGAGGGTGCTATTCTTACCCGGCACCCCACGGGTAACTAGTACTACCATGGATAATGGTACTACTAACTACGGATAGCACTGTAGTTACCTATTAATAATACCGAAACAAAATTATGCCAGTCTGAAAAAAAAACATTAATGACAGCACGTTTAAGTACGAGACATTACACACACCACCGCAACTCAACCCTGCCCTCACCATGGGGAAAAACGCCCCCGATCGGGCCCGAGGCGAGTCAAACCGACCCATAAATAATAAATACTAGCACGGTGCGTCTGTAGATAATGGTAATTTACGATTCGCTACCATTGACGTCAAATCTTTGGCAGCAGCGGGACGGTTGGATCGACGCTCGGCGTTATTCGGAAACATTCGGCCATGTTCGACGTTTGTTTTGAAAATGGAACGTTGTTTTTTCTATTGTGTCGATTGTCTGTGGTTTATGGTTTGCGTATGCGTTGGGTTTCTTTTTCTGTTTTACGACTGTGGTTTGGTATTATATGTGTGGGATTGTAGTGACATATTGCATAAATTTAGTCTACACAGTATTTTCGTCACATAAATGTGTTAGTTGATATTTATTGGATCGGTGAGATAAACAATGTAGAAGAAATCAATATCCCGTATTACTTAAATTAATCTGTTAAGTATATACTTCATTTATTTAGTCAGATTTATTGGATAAGTAAACAAGAAAACGAATTGTTTGCTTTTAAGTATAAGAGAAAATGGGGTTAAGAGCTTAAAATAAGTCGAAAATTGGCTTCATGCGGATTCATCTAAGAGCCATGGGCGTACCCACAATGCGACAGGATGGAGCGTTTGCACCACACTCCACCAAGACTTGAAGCTAAAAATGTATTAGTGGCAAAATTATTTATTTAGATTTTAAGCAGATTTTGTCAGGACTCTCGCAGATTATTATTGCAATAAGGAAAGTAAGTTCAGTTAGTAAATGAACATTTAAAATTCCTGCTAGTATAATTTTACCCCACCCTTTAGCAAATACTGGGTAAGTATATATTGTAGACATTTTCAGATCCAAGAGTTTTATTAAGTACATTCATCATAATTATTGATATTTGATTTTCCTTCCAAACCCTTTCTCTTAATACGCAAGTTTAAAACAGAGCCCATCGATCCGAGGCAAGCATCGAACATACCTCAACGTCTTGAAAAGCGGCTAATTAATAAAACTTGGGCTATAAATATTGCCGGGCGGTGTAGGTGGCTGTTAGCAAAAACTGTTAGGATCATAAAGCTGTCGTCGGATGAGCGAGTGCCTTTGTTGCTATTTCGTCGTGGCTCGCGATAAATCCGATGGGAGAACAATTTGGTGGTCGCGGGGACCCGGTCGTTCAGTGGGGGGTTATTTGGGATTTTTTTTACCAAAGAAGGATTAAAACTGTGTATGTTAATTTAAAGTGTATCATTGTAGTGGTAATTTTATAATGTAACAGATTTTTAGTTGACACTGATATCAAATGTCCCTCAATAGTAGAACAGCAATTTCTAATGGAAACAAAGAACACCAATTAAAAATTGCATTCGTAAAAATATATCAGGTCTTATCAAAACTTTTTGCATATTTACTACCGGCTAGATAAGGTTGATTATCTGAGTCCGATTGGATATGTTTATAATTGACAAATTAACAACTCGCTAAATGGTAGCATACGAAAAAAATGCATGCAATGTTTGGTATGTAAATGACACATAATGACATTATTATTTTTGTGAAAAACCGTGAAAATACGAAAGATTTTACTGTATAAATGCGTAAAAAAATGCTTGATCTACATTATGTATACATACATTGTGTGTTTTCAGTTGGGGTATATTATTATCTAAATTAATAAAACTTTGACCCTGATCGACAGACAACCCACAACATAAATCGGTTGCGTTTCTGCAAATGTAATCCCAAAAAAATCTCATCATCCTCAAGTGCTACAATAATTTAAAATAAAAACGCTCCCGTAGTCCCGTGACTCACGCACGTGAAAAAAGTTAGTATAATGTTATTACAACACATCAAACGGAGTATAAAAGCTTCATCAGTGCAATAAATCCATCACCAAGTGCTGCCATCTATCAAAGACTGAGCGAACGAGTGTACGTGTAATGTGCATCGGTGATTGATAGATGGCGTTACTGTGTTAGTGTAGCGCGCGCGCACGGTAAAAGTGCCTTGTTTTGATTTAGTTTTGTTTATTAGATACCTACCTGGATTTATTTAGGTGGACTTAAGAGGTTATTCCATGGAGCGGATATTATAGTGGTAGTAAATCAGAAATGATCTACATTCAGAATAAATTTTTCAAATTCATTACATCATGAATAGCAATTGTATGTCATTTTAATAAAATTAGTAGCCATGGGGCCCAGGAACTTAGCTTTAGGTAAATTTAATTTCGTAATTCTACCGCCAAGAAGCAGCGAATAAAATTACTGTGCATTGGAGAAATTACTAAGTTCAACATTTAATAGTAATATCTCGAGTGACGACTACAGTTACTGGCATTGCTATGTCAATTTGGGCAGGAGTATAGCTAAAGATCAGATAAACGTGTTGCTACTTGCTCATAAAAATAATTGTTAAACTCCAAAACATACTTTAGTATTATAATGTATTCGATCCTCAAAAAATATTTTCCAATCTGTAGAAATATTTTCATTTGCATTTCTAGAATTTCAAAATATTTTATGTTTTTTTTTATGAACTTCATACCTCTGATCGGAAAATATTTTTAAGGATTTGATACAATACAGAACGACTGAAATGTTAGGATCTGAGTCATTCCATATTGAACGCAAAACAAAATATTATCTTAGTAACCTGTAAAATGTATGAGATGTCACTCATTTAAAACAAAACATAAAAATTGTAAACTTGAAATATTTTTTAATTTTGTAAAAGCTTATAAAATGCTATTTTAACCCGGCCAAGATAAAGGCCAGGGCTCCGCGCTGGCCTGACGCTGGGTCCCGTGGGCCCTCCCTAATCACTCACTCAGACGAGGTGAGGAGGTGATCGGACTGAAGGGCCTTGATTCGATTCCCCAGTTGATCAGATTGTTTAGATTTTATGGCCGTACTTTTTGTGGGCCCGGTATATTATGTGCAAGTTTGTGTATTTGTATGTTTTGGATTAAAATATTGTACGTTTTTACCATGACTATTGTTTAGAAAGTTCAGTCGCATAGCAAAAGTGTGTTTACATGCTGTGTTTCATCTTAATGGCATTTTAGCTATATAAATGTGAAGATTACGTCACAGGTAACGAACGGGTGGAAGTTACGACTAACTATCCATGCAGGCGTGTTAAACAGTCCGTCCAAGCTCACTTTCTTATAAGGTTAACGGCTCCCTTGTCCCCTTACTAAGTAGCATTCAAAAAATATTGCCTGTATGTTTATTACTCCATGCTTTATACACTAACTAGCAGCCCCCCGCGACTTCGTTCGAGCAAAGGTAGTTAATGAAGAAATACCGACAAAAGAAACTCAACCCGATAACATTTTGCATGACTTGGGAATCAAAATCAGGTCCAAGCGATCAAAGGTCGTACTCGCGCCCATCGTCACCGAGGCAGTCCAAATAAAAATCTAAAATTAAATATAAAATATTTTCCCATCAACTTTTAAATGACAATAAACTTGGGAGGAAACATAAGGTCAAACAGTGACATTTGTTAATACAACGGGAATATTTTTAAAATACATGTAGTTGTCTTTTTAAAGCATCCAAGAACACTATGCCGAATGACACCATAATCCACTCAGACTGAGTGGATTATGACTGAGACTGAGTGACTCAGTATGTTTTTAGGTTTCCATACCTAAAAGGTAAAAAAAGGACCCTTACGGCGGTACTTCGTCTGTCCGTCTGTCACATCTGTATATTTCAAGAACCACTGGCGTTATAGATTTGATATTTGTAACAGTTTTAGATCTTACTTGTTGGATAAGAATACTTATCGCAAATTAAATTTTTTTTTTTTTTTTACTTTCGTTATAATGGGGGCTGGTGTCAAAATTTCAAAGAGGCTGCTATATCAAGTGGGATATCATATGAAAGGTCTTAATTTGCAAATTTCAAAACAGTTTTTTTTTGGTTTATGTCTCGTGTTTTTTTTGTCTTATAACAAAAAATGTCACAAAATTAATGATATACCCCCAGGGGGGAACGGTATATCTCCAAAGTTTGTGAAGGGAAACATCTGAAATAATTATAAGTAATAGAGGTCTATCTATATTTTAAAGAAAAAAATAAATAATGTTTCAGAAGTGGTACAGTTTTTTAGTAATCCTAAAAAAACCTCTAGAAACAAACTTAGTTTTGCGGTTGGGTTTTTGCTATTTCAGGTATTAGAGGAATAGTAAAATAACATAAATATGTGCAAAGTAGATATAGAACCCTCGGTGCGCAAGTCCGACTCACACTTGACTGGTTTTTTTTTGGTCAATTCTGTACCTGTTAAACTCTTTTAAAGGGTTAATTTGGATACATTTGGTTGGGTTCAGTTCTGTTTCGGTTCAGTTCTATTGCCAACCCAATCTTTTTTATTTCTCGCAGGGGAAACCTTCAAAAGGTCTCCAGGACGTGTGGGGGACAACCGGAGTATCTTACCCACTAAAACGCCGGCGGCTGTCGCACGAAATAATTATAGGTATTATAGGTCTATCTATATTTTACAGGAAAAATAAAATGATGTTTCTAAGTAATACAGTTTTTTAGTAATCCTAAAAAAGAGTGAGAGATCTTGGCTGATAGGAGTCACAGTTGTGCGAATGAGTGGTGGGATTAGACCCATTAAAAACAATCCTAAAAAAAACCTCGACAAACAAACTTAGTTTTGCGGTTGGGTTTTTGCTATAAGAGGAATATTAAAATAACTGCGTTATTATTCTAAGGAGATAACTTTAATACGTGCAAAGAAGGTATGGAACCCTCGATGCGCGAATCAGACTCGCACACGACCGGATTTTTTTTAGATTTTATTTGGTTCGATTCGGTACTTTTTTGTTTCACGGGGGAAGCCTTCAAAAGGTTTCCGGGAATTGTAGGGCTAGGCCGGGGTATGTGGGATTCTTACCCACTAAAACCCCCTCGGCTGTCGCATCGGCACATGAGAAGGCACCCTGGGCTTTCCGGTGGTATCTCGATTCGGTACCTAGCTTCAGCGTCATAAAATAAATTAATTTTTGTTAAACTCTTTAAAAGGGTTAATTTGGATAAATTTGGTTGGGTTCAGTTCGGATTTTTACTATCTGAGGTATTAAAAGAATAGTAAAACATTTATATGTGCAAAGTAGGTATAGAACCCTCGGTGCGCGAGTCCGACTCGCACTTGAACAGCTTTATTTTTTTTGGTTCGATTCGGTACCTAGCTCCGAACCGGATTATCTTCCCTACTAAAACGCCCTGTACTCAATGGACATCTAGCGCCCACAACCCAAACGTCCAACCGACAACTCGAAAGGTTGCCCGTTATTTGTCCGGGCTTATGGCTGAGGAGAAAGACGGTAGCTTTTTTTTAGGCGGCACATTCACGCGTGTGCGCGCGGTGCAGGATACGCGCGTTTGCGAACACTCCACAGCCTCGTATTGAATTGAAACCTTGCGTGCAGTTAGAAGCCACACTCGCGCTAACGCAGCAGTTAGCATAATAGTTTAAATAAACAATATAATCTTTTCCCATCACTTTTAAAATCATATCAAATTCAAATATTAAACATCGACGTCGTATTGTAGTTTTAAAACCCATGATATAACGCATACCTGCCGCTTATATTATAAATAAATACCAGTCAAGTGCAAGTCGGACTCGCGCACCGAGGGTTCCTTACCATCCTTGGACGTATTAAAGTTATTTTACTATTTAACACCTCAGATAGCAAAAGAACTAAGTTTGTTCGTCGAGGTTTTTTTAGTATTACTAAAAAACTGTACTATTCAGAATGATCATTTTATTTTTCCTTTAAAATATAGATAGACATATAATTATTACCCATAATTATTTCTGATTTTTCTCTCCTCAAACTTCGGAGATAAGAGGATTTTTGGTGGTATTTCTTATACATTTTTGATTATCACCCAAAAACTACGTAATATAAACCAAAATAAAAATCTGTTTTGAGACGTGCAAATGAAGCTCTTTCATATGATACCCCACTCGATATAGTAGTCTAACTTTGAAATTTTGATGACTCATTTCGACTAATAAATCTAAAACAAATAATATATTTTTTTCATTTGTGATGAGGTTGGGTAAGAAATATCTAAAACTATTCCAAGTTTCAAATCGGTAGCGTCAGCTGTTCCTGAAATATATAGGTGTGTCAGACAGACAGACGAAGTCAGACCATAAGGGTTCCTTTTTTACCTTTTAGGTATGGAGCCCTAAAAACGGTTTTCAATTACCTTTTAAAAGACACCATACGCGAGATTTTTAACTTAGGGGTCCTATTTTGACCTTAAAACGCTCATAATTTCTTAAATCTGACTTCGTCCTAATAATACTCTTTCAGATTGTATCGGAAATCAGTGATAGGTGTTAGGAAATGGTAAAATATTTTTTTTATTACCGAAATTGAGGTCCTGTGACTTCTACTTAGAAAATTTCGAGAAATGCAAGAATATGTAATTCTTTATTTTATTTGAGGCGTCTGCGTGTGAAAATTCAAGGCTCTAGTACCAACCATTCATGAATTATAACGATTTTTTTATAAAACCCCCTATTTGGACCCCTTAGGATGCGAAAATTCCGTTCTTAGTGTGCGTTTACGTATTGTGAAGAATACACCTTCCAAATTTCAAGTCTCTAGGGCTACCGGTTTAGGCTGTGCGTTGTCTGTCAATTAGTCAGTCAGTCAGGAATTATCCTTTTATATATATTGACTAGCTGACCCACGCAGCTCCGCCCGCGCTGCGTATACGTTTACTAAACTTTCAATAATATACATTCGCATAGAATACAAAACCTCCTTTTTTAAAGTCGGTTAAAAACTTGGACCCACTTTGTACTTGCCCTCCAAAGCACGGAAACGTTTAGTTCAAATGGCGTTAAACGGTCACCCATCTATTTAATGACCTTACCTAACGTTGCTTAACCTGATCGATTTCCAAACATTGTTAACAACTGTCTATGAGTGTTCCCTTACAAATATTTATTATAATTATAAAGAAAAAATGATAAAATCGGACCAAGCGTATAACCAAGTACTCATTTTGACTTTAATCCCCTCTCCCAAAAGAACCGTGCTAGATTACGGGATAAAAAGTATCCTATGTCCTACCTCGTAGTAAGATCTCAAATCATGCCAAGTTTCGTTTCAATCCATCCAGTAGTTTTGGCGTGATGCTCAGCCGAGATACAGACAGACAGACAGACAGACAGACAAAAATTAAAAAAATTACATATTCGGCATCAGTATCGGTTATAGAATGCCCTCCAAATATAATTTTCAAAATATCTTCAATGTACAGAATTGGACCTGTTACAGTTTTATTATAAGTATAGATTGATGATGATGATAACGTTTTTTTTATATTAACCCATTTTTTGTCCCTGAATTATCCCACATATTTATCCATGAAAAACGTATTTCAATTACCTTTTAAAAGACACCACACTCGAGATTTTGACTTTGAAAATTTCTCAAAGTTAACTTCGTCCTATTAATACTCATTGTGTCGAAAAACAGTAAGAATTGTTAAAAAAAGTCCAAATAATATTTTTTGTAAGTTTGTGGTCCTGTATCTTCTTCTATATATATTTTTTTTTAAATGCTTTTTAATACACGTAACTCCTTATTTTCTTTAAGTGATCTACATGTACAATTTCAAGGTTCTGGTACCACCCGTTTTTATAAACCATAAAACCCCCTTTTTGGACCCCTTCCGATGCAAATTTTTAAAATTCCGTTCTTAGTGTGCGGTTACGTATTGTGAAGAATCTACTCTCCAAATTTCAAGTCTCTAGGGTCAGCGATTTAGGCTGTGCGTTGTCTGTCAATCAGTCAGTCAGGACTTATCCTTTTATATAATATAGATACTTAGGTACAGGTTTATATAGGTACTACTCAGAAGCAGATACAGCTCGGTGGGCGAGCGCCTGCCTTGGAAAATGAGGTGCGCAGGTTCGAACCCCGACTTGCACCTCTGATTTCTTTAATTGTTAGTAGCTTGCGGTGAGGAAACCTGCATGTCTGAGAAAGTCTTAACTAGCTTTCGAATGACGTGTGAAGTCCGCCAACTAGGACTTGGACAGCGTGGTGGACTATGGCCTAAGCCCCTTCATCTTGAGGGGGGGGGGGGGGGCGTGACAAACAGTGACAAAACTGAGGGCTGTTAAAAAATAATATAAGTGGGAGTGCCTACACACTACAATACTTAGATTATTCCAGACAAAGGCTGAAATATGCAGATTAGTTTTATAACTATACGTAGATAGATTTTTGACAGTGAACTTAGCTACTGAAAAAAGTTTAGTTAGATAAGTAGCCCTTGCAGTTTTCTTAATTTTATTCTAGAATGTCCCCAACCACACTAACTCTTCCTCAATTATTTAGAATCCCACACTTAAAATAAAGAATTATTGCATTCGCATTTACCTACAGTGCCGCCGAGGAAGCTTCCAGTTTCAATAAATTCAGACATTGCCTTAAATTTTTATTAGTTATATGTGTGTGCCTTTCTTTAATAAATATCAGTTCTTCCGGATGAAGGAAATATAAAGTAGCCGTTGCCTACATTCGAGCGAAACCTCTCGTGATGTTGGGATATAAATTATCTATGGAAGATTGGCTGGTCGCTGTTGACATGATCGGTAATATGCTCTATAACAAAAATAGTCACTATGTAATGGTGCTCCACCGCTTTTTTGCTGATGCGGGGAAACCTTCAATAGGTCCCAAGGACTTGTATGGGTCAACCGGGGTACTTGGGATTCTTACCCATCTCTCGGGAACTTGAAACGGTGCTCATGAGGACGGAGGTCGCAACCTTACTGCCATCTTCCTTGAAGTCGCCTTGGTGCTCCACCGCCTGCTGGTAAAAAGTGACAAAGTAACACGCTGCCAGTACATTCACTCTTCAAAAGCACTTCCAACCTTCATCATGATATCAATACAACGTCATATATAGGTGAAATTATTTGGTCTTCTGAGAGGCAAAATTAATTTTTGGTGCTTGTGAGCCCTGCCTCTCTAAATTAACAGTGATTTAAAAAAAAACAACCTGTAGCTATGAGCCATAAGCCTACTCTACCTTACCATGGGAAATACAGTCCATGTAAAAGAGGTAGAGCAACTTCCCTATGGTAACACTAAGAAGAGTTAAGCTTCAGATAATTTTCAAGGGGATAAGTATGGTCGACTGAAATATCGACGCGTCCGCATCCATCATCATACCGCTGTGGCGGTTCTTTATTTGATAGTTGCCTAGCGCTTTATAGTAGAAAATATGAAGGCAGCTAAGATCTGAACTTTTGGTAGAAGTAACCGTAGATACCACCAGAACAGAAAGTGGATTTCTTATACAATTTGTTAATGTAACGGGATAAATGACGCGCCGTGGCTTGCCAGCTAAGAATAGCGTCCTCCCCATCTCTTCTTGTTGGATGTCGTAAGAGGCAATAAAGGGAAAATTAGAAGTCTGGCAGCAGTGTCTTATGTTAAAGGTCAATCTCTGCGTATACTACGATACCCAAGGCGCCTGCCGAGCGTAGGGATAATGGTCTATGTTCCGCAGTGGACGTCTCCCGGCTGGTGATGATGACCGGGAAACATGCGCGATACAGACTGCATATATACTACATTAACAATTAACAATACAGTGCCACTCATCATCTGATGATAGATTAGTAAATAAGTATCTTGAGTGTAATTATGATTAAATAAATAATTTCAGGTGAAATAATTTGACGGGCCCGTTGGTCTAGTGGTTAGACAGCTTGTCCGTTAACCGATGGGTCGTGGGTTCGATTCCCATCAAGTGTCTGGGTGTTATTTATCTATTTAAGTATGTATTAACAAAAAAAAATGTATATAAGTGTTAGTATCAGTTGTTTGGTTTCCATAGTACAGGCTCTGCCTAGTTTTTGTTTTTGTCCGCGAAACCCTCTAACATAATTAGAGTCCTTTTTTATCTTGTTTATTTATTAGATATTATCAGGATTTCCTATACTTTGTTTACTATTTTAACATGCATTCATTTCTCTATTTTCAATTTATACATGCATACTCTGGGTGGGGAAAAGAAAGGGATTTGCACATTTTTGTTCAATTTTGTTCTCAATATTACAATCTTAATTTTTGCTATATTATTTGCTATCTTATACCTCTATTTCTTTACATTATTATCTTATTATCTACTCTATTTTCTACATTATTACATTCTATGTTTTTATATTCTACTAATCTCACTATATAAATTTAGCATTATTTACTGGGTCCTATTTCTTTTTATGACGATTTTTGTAACCGCAATACAGTAGTCAATAAACTCTGACCTGGTTTGCTTATTTGTTAAGAGTCTATGTACATTTTCCAGCGTTATATCGAGATTCAGTTTGGTTGCCAGGTTCAATCTGCAGGCGGCGTGGACAGGGCATTCGAATAATACGTGTGCCACGTCTTCGATGGCGTTAGGCTCGCAGATGCACGATGGATTCTCCTTACAGTTGAAGCGATTCAAGTATGCGGAGAATCCACCGTGTCCTGTTAGTACTTGTGTTAGTACGCGGTGTATGGGTATCTTTTTAATAATTTTATATGCGTGGATCACGTCGGTGAAAATAACTTGGTGGTACCAGCGACCGTTCCCGCCTTGTACCTTTGGTTCCATTCGTCAAGCGACGCTTGGCGGATTTGTCGCTTGACGAATGATACCGGGCACTTATCGTACTCAGGCCTGGTCTTAAGATGTAAGGCGGCCTCTTTCGCCAGTTTATCCGCTCTTTCGTTGCCGGCTATTCCTATGTGTGCGTTTATCCAAAACAGTGAGATTTCCCTATTTTGGAGTGCGCCGGCTCTGAGATTTTCCCTGGCTTCGAAAGCAAGCGGATGTAGGGACTCATTATTGAGTACGGTTTCTATGGCTGACCGGGAGTCGCTGAGTATGGCATATCTTGTATGTGTGCCTCTGGTCACCAACCTCGTTGCGTGGCATATTGCCAGCCATTCGGCCTGATAGACGGTGCAATATGACGACAGCTTAAGTTTGAGGGCTTTCGTTTCCGTATCACCATCCCATAGGGATAATGATGCTCCAACCTTACCCTCAATCTTACTGCCGTCCGTAAAGATCTTGATTGCACCATCTAGACTGCGATCCCTACCATCAGGCGACGTCAAGCTGAAGATTTGTCGGCGAATATGTTTCGAGGGGTGCG
The DNA here is from genome assembly GCA_911728495.1 of Furcula furcula. Lineage (NCBI taxonomy): Eukaryota > Metazoa > Arthropoda > Insecta > Lepidoptera > Notodontidae > Furcula > Furcula furcula. The sequence goes on along the minus strand of OU452247.1, from coordinate 27,771,709 downwards.
GGTTTTCGCTGAAGGGCACACATATCTCCATTTCTCTGTCTCCTGTTTCCGGCCGTGCTACGCCCCTCTTGATTTCGTATAAGGAGGCATTCTCTCTTATTCGAATATCAAGCGGCAGCAGCCCGGCCAGTAACAGACACCGTCCTGTACGCCTTGCACAATTTTTGCGCGAACGCTCGCTGGACCTGGTTTAGTTGTTTCTGTATATATTTCTTATTCGATGCCGTAGCCCACGCCGCGGCTGCATAGGTGATAATCGGCTCTATGGTGGCGTTGTAAATGACCCTAATGATTTCGGGGTGTAGTCCCCAGCTAACCCTGGCGGCTTTCGACAGCTGCTTGTAGACGCTCGCAGCCTTCTTGCAGACGTTTGCAGTGTGGGCTGCGAACGTCAACCTGCAGTCTATCGTTAGCCCCAGTAACTTGATCTCCTTAGCCATGGCAATGTCGACCCCTCCCATGGTCAGATGTGGCGTGTCGTAAACAAGCTTATTCGTAAGCACCATCGCACTTGTTTTGTGCGGAGCGAATCTTAGCTTGTTCGCGACACCCCACAGCCGCACATGTTCGAGGGCGGCATTGCCCTGCCTCTGGATCTCCGTTGCCGAGTCCCCAGAGAAGACGAGAACTATGTCATCGGCGAATACGGCTCTGCCTAGTTTGGGATCAGATGACCGTGTGTGGATTGTCCCAAGATATTATTATTATAATTTAGTTTGAGGTCAGTATTTTGTAGTCATGAGATAAAAAAAAAACAACAGCAGCAGCCAAAACACGTCTACTGCTGAAAGAAATCCGTTCCTCTTAGCATGGCAGGCGTCTTGGAGATTACAGTATTGATGGAGATAATGCAATAGAAAGACGCTGCTGCTCCCGTCTTTTTCTATTTCCCTAGTCCTTTTTGTGGCTCTTATGAACCCTACGAGAGGAGATGGGAGGGTGCTATACTTTTCCGGACACCCCACGAGTAATTTTCCTAGATCACATGTGTATTCTAGTTTTACACTTGTAGGTACCTCATAGCACACACCATAACATTAAGCAAAACTACATCTCTACCACATAAGTATTTCTCATGTGTCTCCGCGGTCGCACGTGAATTAAAAATGAGTTTACTCTACGTAGAGTCCTTATTATTTAACATCTGAGAACAAAACACGCGTGTCCATCCGTAGCGCGGCCGATATATCAACATTAGCGATGTCCCCTGTCCCGTCCGTGAGGACGAGACGAGTCGACGAGGATAAAGAGCATCTAGAAATGACTAGACTGAGCTCCATCTAGCGATAGCTTACAGTAAACTGCAGACGTTGTTCGGTAAGCATAATAGATGGCACTACTGTTTTTAATGTTAATGCTATACTTTCAAATTTATAAATAAACTAAGTTTAACCGAATAAAAACAATATAAAAAAAAATAAAAACCGACTTCAAAGTAAACTATCTAAAAAGCATAAAATAACGAAAATATTATTGAAGTTGGTGTTAGAGTACCTGCTGTGTATATTATGCACCAACTTCAATAATATTTTCGTTATTTTATGCTTTTTAGATAGTTTACTTTGAAGTCGTTTTTTATTTTTTTTTAAATAGTTTATTTAACACTTTTTAGTGACTTTTATTTTAGCAAGATAGGTATCAGCACTATCACGCAACTCGAACGTCTACATTACAGTAACTTACTGAAAACATAAAAAGTTTATATCTCTTAAACTACTGGACCGATTTTGATGAAACTTATAATAACCTAAGTTGAAAAATACGTTAACTATTGCAAAAAGAATTTTCGAAATCGGACTTGTAGTTTCTGAGAAATCCGCGGACAAACCTACACTCGTGAAATTTGGTAAATTTGTTTAGAAGCCCACATAGACTAACATATATGAATATTACGCATTTCTATTAATATTACATACATACGCGTCGAATACAGAACCTCCTTTTTTGAAGTCGGTTAAAAAAATAATAGGTACTGTCGCAGTTAAGTAATGTCACATTTGAGAGGTGTTGTGTGTCTGCCAGTTTGTATTAAAGTGGTGTTGTGCTTGATCAAAGGACCACTGTTCCACCGTTCTGCTCAAACTCAAACTCAAAATCAAAAATCTTTATTTCAAATAGGCTTAACGCTAGCACTTTTGAATCGTCATTTTTTAAAAGCTACCACCGGATCACAACGCGGCCTCAACTGAGAAGATCCGGCAAGAAACTCAGCCGGCTTGTCATTTTTTCACTTTCTTTTAAACATGAAACCAAAAAAGAACCCCTGCTGCTGGGCGCAGCTCCGATATAGCTTATATTTCCCAAGGTATGTGGAATTCTTACCCACTATAACCTCTACGGATGTCGCAGAGGCACATAAGAGGGTGACCTGCGTTCTCGGGTAGGATCTGCACCTGATCCTACCCTTTTACCCCAGGCACCAGGTATCTAAGCACGCCAGGTGGGCGTATTATAACCCCCCGGGAACATGTTCAGGTGCTCATTGATGCGGAGGAGGTCACGGCCCTGCCACTGGTCTGTTATCTTCTCGAAGTCACCACCGTACTTGATGGGCATCTGGAGCCCAACCTCCAAAGACCCAGTGACTCTGAAATAATCAAGCACTACCTTATTTTGTCAAAAAATACCTTAAAAGAAAAAAACAAACGGTTTGGTCACATCCAGTAACAATGTCACAAATCCATGACGTCACCCGTGGGACGTCAAAAATGAAGATTTAGTCCCCCACCGCGTCATACGTTAAAGCGAACTAATGAAAACACGGCGTCCTGTGATGAAGTAGCCGGGTCGTAGGGAGTGCCCGTCCTCTCGATGTGTTGTTTTCCCCCTCGGTTCCTAAGGAATGTAGACAATAAAACATAAAAAAGCCTGAAATAGTTTTTTTAGTTTATCATCATCATCAGCAGCCGAAAATCGTCCACTGCTCAACGAAGGCCTCCGCCTTAGAAGGGACCCCCCCCCCCCTTTACCATAATCCCCATGCTTGAAAGGCGACTTGGGGATCACAGTACAGGTGGTAGATAATCCAATAGACGCTGCTGCCTGACTTCTTATTTTCCCTTAGCCGCCTGTTACAGACACCCGACGGAAAGAGATGGGTGGGTGCTATTCTTACCCGGACCTTGTTACACACCACGGGGCATAATTATTTTAAGACTAGCTGACCCACGCAGCTCCGCCTGCGCTATTTTTACGTTAACTAAACTTTGAATAACAGACATTCGCATCGAATACATAACCTCATTTTTTATAGTCGGTTAAAAACTGGGACCCGCTTTTTACTTGCTCTTCGAAGCACGGACCCGTTTAGTTCAAATGGCGTTAAACGGTCACCCATCTATTTTATGACCTTGCCTAACGTTGCTTAACCCTATCGATTACAAAACCTTGATAACAACTCTCTATGAGTGTTCCCTTACTAATATTTATTAGATTTTATAGAAAAATTGATAAAATCGGACCAAGCGTATAACCAAATACCCGTTTTGACTTTAATCCCCTCTCCCAAAAGAACCGTGCTAGATTACGGGACAAAAAGTATCCTATGTCCTACCTCGTAGTAAGATCTCAAATCATACCTAGTTTCATTTGAATCCATTCAGTAGTTTCGGCGTGATGCTCAGCCGTGATACAGACAGACAGACAGACGGACAGACAGACAGACAGACAGACAAAAATTAAAAAAATTACATTTTCGGCCTCAGTATCGGTTATAGAATGCCCTCCAAAAATATGTTTCAAAATATCTTCAATGTACAGAATTGGACCTGTTACAGTTTTATTATAAGTATAGATATATAGCGTATAGCACGAACGTTAAAAAATAATTAGTTGGACTGATTAAGGACCAAAGTTAAATAGATAAATAACACCTTTTATTATTCAATTTACTAAAGAGACCAGTAACATGTTCGCCTGATGGTAAGCGACATGCCGACCGATAGACAGATATTGTACTGCCGCTCGTCATCCAAGACATTAGTTATCAAGTCTATGGAATCCGGAATTTCGTGTCAGTGCCCTTCACACCGGAACACAGCTTACACACTGCTGCTTGGCGGCAGAATATCCGACGTGGCGGTGGTTCCTACCTGGATAGCCCCTTAACAAGTGACCTTACCTTACCTACCACCTAAATACCTTCACCCAGTTCCGTAGCGTCGATGAAGGCCTCCTGGAAGATTTTAGTGGGTAAACGTTCCCACGTAATCTAGCTTTTGATGGTTTCCTTAAAGACACAATTTTCTGAGTTCCTGCTATTATTCGGTGGCTATAGCTCTATGAAGATTCGCTACGGTGACTGAAGAGACTCAGGCTTCATCTTTTTCTTAGTTAACGAAGCAATCTCTCTATCACAGGGTCTTTATAACTAGTGCGCCTTACATTCCACGGTTGCATCACCATGAAATAGAGGTCAAGTGCTCGTTTTTATTACATAAAATACGATCTGTTGACAGCTGTAGCACCATTAGTTATTATAATAATGTTTGTTTTTTAAGCAACTTAAGTAATGATGAAACAATCAGGATAGTTGCCGGATGGTAAGCAACACGCCCACCCATTATTGTCTTTCGCTTTCAGTTATTGTTACGATAACTTTGACACCTCTTATTATCTTTGTTACGGTAGGGCTCTTTACTATCGGGGGCCCAATAGAAATGTGACGAGTTATATACGCGTAAAATAATGTGGCTCTGTACGTCCTACTAATTGCGACCTCCAGGCAGGCGATGACGTGGTGGTAGGCCCTGCGTCGTACCGACCACCGCATGGATGCCGGTCGTGAAAGTAATCTTTACATGTGTGTATAAGTTGTATGGTAATCGTGATAGTTTAAATATCACTGATGCGTGATTTACTGAAAGACTGACAGACTAAGAAGCTATAACTTCTTTGTGTCTGTGTAACGTTTTTAAGAAGAGGGGGGCTTCGTTACAGGTATATTATAGAAAGAAAAAACAGATTACAAAAGATAGGTTAGATTTATTGTAGTCGTTTGTTATACAGTTTTAAGTTAATAGCGGAACAGTTTTAGAAAGAACAGAGCACGTGATCTCTAGGGTCGTGGTCGAGTGATCGGAGGTGTGGTACGATGCACCTGGTGTTAGTCGGCCAGGGCACGACGAGGTAAGGGTGGCCGCCTCAGACCGGGCGGTCCACCGGGCATGGTGCAAGCGGCCTGGTCCCGAGCAGCGGGCCAGACGGGCACCATGCCAGCAGCAGCGGCTGTAGTCCGGCCTGGTAGCAGGCCGGGAGTAAGGCCGGGGGACGCCCAAGGGCGGCGTGCCGCAGCAAGCAGGTCAGGTGGGTCACCCAAGTAGCGGTGACCCCAGCAAGCGGTTACGGGGGCGTCCAGAGATGACGCCCCGCCGTAGGAAGTATTTGCGGTGGCATCTAAGGACGACGCCCCGCCATTGGAACCCCTGAAACAAACCGTGCACAGTGCTTAGCATCATGCTGAGGCAGGCAAGGTAGCAGGCAGAGCTTAAGGTGCACTTGGTTCCAGGTGATAGATGAGGATGCCAGATGGTAAGCAGGTGTTACCAGCCAGTGTTCAGTGCACGGGCTCAGCATGAGCCACGTGCATATGCAAAACAAATAGAAATTTAAAGTAGGCACTTGCTGAGCAGCATGTATCCGGCAAGCAGCAACCGGTATATAAGGTTAGGGACGCTGAGAGATAAGAAAAACGTACTAACACGTGGCGATGGGTGGCGGTGAAGCAGCTGCGATGCAAATCACTTCAGCCCGCACAGGTAGAAAGTAAGGTTAAGTATTTGACAAAATGTGAACAAAGAAAAACACATTGCCACGCGGTCGAGAGACTACGTACTAGGGACACTGAGAAAGAAAAACACACTAGACTCACCAAGTGATGGGGATCCAAAGAGGAACCTCCGGTTAAGACAAGGGCTTTTATAGGGAAGCCGAGTTGTTGCCAGCGAGCTAAATCTATGTTTTTTTTTAAATATGGAACTACGCATATTGCGTTGCACTTTACGTTTTATACAGATATTTAAGTACTAATATATAGTTTTTATTGAGTCACCGGTACAGTATCGATACGTCTCCCAAGACAGTGACGTATGTTGTCAAGTTAGTGACATTTGATAATTATGGCAATTAGAATGTGACATCTGACATGCCAATTAGAATGTAAACAAACATTAGTTTTGTTTTTTACTTTATAGAATGTATGTTTTATTTTATATTTATTTTATAAGGTAAGTAATTTGTTACATCTGTACATTTTTTTGAAATTTTAATCATACTGCAAATCGCAAGATTGTAATCGTAGAATAAAGTACTCCATGTAAGATGGATTTAGATGCGGGGTGGGGCGTCTAAAGTAGGTTAAACGTCACAAAAAAGCGCACAGCCAAAAACCGCAATGCATATCCGTAATTAATTTTAAAATTCTACAAGTAAAAATTACCAGTGATTTTAAACTGAACCCCAAAAAACTATTCAAAAACACTACTGCTGAGCATTTTTCCCTATCTTCCTTCATAAACAGGGATCATGGGTCTTACCCTTTCGCCATAAATCTAGAGGTGACCCCCACTTGGCCCCCGCGGCCCACCCCCAGGCCGCGAGGTGGTTTTGAATGGAGATTGAGCCAATTAAAGTAATCGCCGTAACAGTCGGCGCTGCCTTGGATTAGTTCTGCGGAGTGAAGTGGCGTAGAGCCGACGTAATACTAAATATTTTATAACCAGTTATTTCTGAACAGAAAAAAAAAGAAAAAATATAAATTTATTTTCTGATATAATTATCTTAAAATAGAGATATAATAATTACCTTTTTCTTAACACTTTTTCAGCAAAAAATAAGTATTAAAGATTAATACTTTTGAAATTTTTATTGAAGAATTGTAAACAGTTCTAATAACAGTTCTAACAGTTCTAGTGTTTATAGTTTAACATATAATTATCCCTAATTTGGAAACAACGCACAAATGTTTACATCATGGCAAATTTTAGAGCTGCAGATAACGGACTATAAAAAGCCTAATAAAAACAACAGTCTTGTACGTAGGGATTTATTGGCACAAATAAAAGACACAAACACCTTAAGGCATCTTTATTTTAAAATTAATTACTACTCGTAACTTCGTATACATCAGTGTTTGTTCAGCATCCGCGAAGAACGGCTGCGTTGCCTTCGCCCTAGTCCGCACTCGGGTAAAGCGCTGACGCAGCAAAAACACTGTCGCGAGTAATCGTCACCGGTCGCCGCGATGACCCAGATTTCTACAATATGTGGTGAATCACAACAATATGTTTAAATATAGTTAAAGCGAAGTTACATTTTAATATTTGATTAAAAATGGCTTTGCAAAATACAGTTAGGCTTCAAACAGAAACGGAACATCTTTTGTATGAACGTTTCGTTGAGGAACAAGCTGAATGTAAGAAACTGCAAAGTTTAGTGAAGGACTTACATTGCAAAATTGAAGCGCTTCAGCAACAACTGGAGCACTACCAAGAGAGGAACAATGTACCTCAAGGTAAAGATACCACGGCTACCGAGAAAACCTCCGAGGAAGTCCAATATGAGACCGATGAAGAGGAGCTAGCAAAAGAAACTGAGTGGATTCGTCAGCAGAGTCGGAAGAAAAGGAAGCTGAACCAATCGCTATCACCACTGCAACAACAAGGAGCCAGCTCCAGCGAAAAAGAAAAAAAGGCACAGAAAGAGAAAAAGGCTCCCCAGCCACCTCCTATAATCGTGGAACAGGTTAAAAACTACCAAAAGTTCTACGACTTTCTAACAGCGACTATATCCAGTGACACATTTTTAATTAAAATGCAAAAAGGGGACAGCGTTAAAGTAAACGCAAATAACGAGGACACGTACAGGGCTATTACAAAGCTACACTCAGAAAGCGAATGCCACTGGTATTCTTACGAGAATAAACAGGATAGACCAGTCAGAGTGATGGTGAAAAACTTACACTTTTCTTGCGATCCCGGCAGAATAATTGAAGACCTAACATCGAAAGGCTACAAGATCCAAGAGGTAACTAATAAACTTAATTGGAGGACTAAAGAACCTCTTAATATGTTTATGCTTTCATTCAGCAAAGGTGAAGACATTAATCAAATTTATACCATAAAGTCTATTCTCGGATGTAAAGTAGACATACAACCTATCAAAGCATCTAAATTGATACCTCAATGCAAAAGGTGTCAAGCGTACGGACACACTCAGAGATATTGCTCTAGAGAGCCCAGGTGTGTGAAATGTACCGGAAAGCACCTGACAAAAGACTGCAAAAAACCTGCAGAAACTAAACCAAAATGTGTCCACTGTGGCGAAGCACACCCCGCTAGCTACCGCGGATGCATAGTGGCCAAGGAACTGCAGCAGTTAAAAAATAAAGCAGTAAACAAGCATAAAGCCCCTACTCATGAGGCCCCACGCATTAACACTGGCAGAAAGATACAGAGCAAACCTGTTACCAAAAATCTGTCTTTTGCTCAGATAACAAAAGGCACACTGGCCACACGGCCACAGCAACAGACACAGACACAGCATACATCCCATTTAGATGAAAAACTAAACAAAATCTTAAACGTCATTACATCGTTCGACGAAAGGCTCAAAAAACTGGAACATAGCACCAAAGTTGCTATTACTAAACAAAAATGATGGATACCTCTCTAAAAATTATGGCATGGAATGCTAACGGATTACGTCAGCATCAACATGAATTAGAAGTCATCCTCAACACAGAAGATATCGATGTGTGCCTTATATCCGAGTCACACTTCACAAACGAAAATTATATACAAATAAAAGGATATAAAATCTATCACGCACTGCACCCGGACAATAAAGCTAGAGGAGGCAGTGCCGTCATAATAAAGGAAGGTATCTATCATTTTGAGATGTATAAACACGAACAACGTGAAATTCAAGCTGTGGCCGTATGTGTCAAGACAAAACGGTATCCGGTCACCATATCATCTATATACTGTCCACCACGGTACTCAATAAAAGCAGCGCAGTATGAAAACCTTTTAAAACAACTTGGCAACAGGTTCGTCCTTGGAGTTGATTTTAATGCGAAGAATACCTATTGGGGATCTAGACTTACTACAACTAAAGGTAAAGAACTATTGTATGCAATTAGAAATACGAAATGTGACACAATATCAACGGGGAAGCCAACCTACTGGCCTACAGATCAACACAAAATTCCTGATTTAATCGATTTTTTCATTTATAAAAACATATCGTTAAACTATCTTTCTATTCAAGATGGTTACGATATGAGTTCAGACCATTCACCTATTATACTAACTATTCATGAGAACATTATATATAAAGAAAACCATGCAACTTTAGTCAATAAATATACTGACTGGGAGAGCTTCAAGCACGATTTGGATTTCGCAGTGATCCTAAAAGTGCCCCTGAAAACCCCACAACAACTAGAATTAGAAGTAAGGAGTTTTGTAACAAATATCCAACAGTGTGCTTGGAAAAACACACCCGATTTAAAAAAGAAATCCGGAATTATAAATTACCCAATAGAAATCCGAAACCTTATAATTGAAAAGAGAAGACAAAGGCAGAGGTGGCAAAGGACTAGATATCCACCCGACAAAACAGTTTTAAACAAACTAACAAAGCAGTTAAGTAGGGAAATTCAGAAATTTCGTGATGAATCCACTCATAGTTACCTTACTCAGCTAACGAGTGATCGTACAACCGATTATTCACTGTGGAAAGCCACTAAAAGTTTAAAAAAACCCATCACGCAAATTCCCCCAATTAAGGAAAGGAACGGGCAGTGGGCTATAAATAATGAGCAAAAAGCAATTAGATTTGCAAATCATTTAGAAGAAATTTTTCAACCAAATCAGCCTGAAAATGAGTTCACTCTTGATGCAATAATAGAAGACGGTGATACCGATTTGAGATACACTTCACCAAAGGAAGTATACAAGGAAATTCAACTTCTAAACAAGAAAAAATCCCCAGGTTATGATCTCATCACCGGGGAAGTCCTCAGCAATCTTCCTCGTAAAGCAATAGTGAAACTCACTACACTTATAAATGCTTCGTTTAGATTAAAATACGTACCCGATATGTGGAAAGTGGCTGAAGTTATTATGATACCAAAACCTGGTAAACCACCAAATGAAGCAACGTCATACAGGCCGATTTCGCTGTTGCCAATGTCAAAATTATTCGAAAAGCTATTATTGAGACGTTTAAAACCAATTATAGAAGAAAAAGATCTTATTCCTGACTATCAGTTTGGCTTCAGGGCAAAGCACTCAACTATAGACCAAGTTCATAGAATTACTAATATTATTGAAAAAACGTTAGAAGAAAAAAAAGTTTGCTCTACAGTTTTCCTAGATGTAGCCCAAGCATTTGATAAGGTGTGGCATCAAGGTCTTATATATAAATTAAGAAAGATGTTACCAAAGAATTTCTCCGATATCTTGGAGTCTTACATATCAGAAAGAATGTTCAGAGTAAGGCAGGAAGATTCTTATTCTGATCTTAAGCACATCAAAGCGGGAGTACCACAAGGAAGTGTGTTAGGTCCGGTCCTGTACTTACTATACACCTGTGATATTCCAACGCTAGAAAACAACACCATTGCAACCTTTGCTGATGACACGGCCATTATGGCTACAGGTGTTACACACGCGGAAGCAGTGGAAAATGTTCAAAATGCCGTAAACACCATATGTAACTGGACAAAAAAGTGGCGAATAAAACTCAACGAATCCAAGTCAGTTCATATTGATTTCACCAATAAAAAATCAATCTATCATCCGGTATACATAAACAATCGTGTTATACCCTATGAGAATACCGCCAAATACCTTGGCATGACACTCGATACAAAGCTTCGCTGGAAGGCTCATGTCAAAAAGAAACGCGAAGAGTTAGGCCTTCGCTACAAGAAAATGCACTGGCTTCTCGGTAAACACTCCGTGCTGTCAGTGCAAAACAAAATACTCCTGTACAAACAAGTCCTAATGCCAGTATGGACTTATGGTATACAGCTGTGGGGCTGTACCAAACAAAGCAATGTAAACACAATACAACGGTTCCAGAATAAAGTACTCAGAGGAATTGTAAATGCGCCCTGGTACATTAGAACAAACGACCTCCATCGGGACCTCAAATTGGATTTCGTAGCCAAAGTTATCAAGGACTACGCTGAAGCTCATGAACGTCGGCTTCATCATCATGTGAATGTCGAGGCTATCCAGCTCCTCGACAACACGGACCTAGTGAGAAGACTGAAAAGAACAAAACCTTTTGAGTTAGTTTAAGTGTTAAATTAGTGCAGTGTAGTGCAGTGTAGAACACAATAACAAAGTGTCTTCGCCTTAATAGAGACAATAAGAAAAGTGCCATTGGACACATTCTTAATCTAATATAATTAATTCGTTTAGGTTAAAGTAAAATTGCTGATTAGCCATTAAGCTACACACATCAAAAGTGTCTAGGGATCAAGCATTTTTAAGCGGATTTCTTGAGATTGAATTGTGGCTTTGTAATAAATTTATGATTTTATAAATTTATATGGATCCTTTTTGGTGCATTTCATAATTTGAATCAGGAACTGTGAATCAAATTCGAGTAAAAGATGAAAATCAGCTGTCAATATTTTCCCTATAAAAACATACAACGCATTGAAGACATTATTAGTGCTACTGTTTCCCTACTACTGATTAAAACCAACGTTATTATGGAGCGGCGACGTCATTTAAGCAGGGAAGAAATGCTCAGAGCCGTGGGAATGATAGAAGCTGGTTCCCGGCAACGTACTGTGGCTTTAGCTCTGAATACAAGTCAGAGTGTTATCAGTCGACTTTGGACACGTTACCGAAGCACTGGTACCGTGGCTGAGCGCCATGGAGGACGGTATCGCTGCACCACACGGAGACAAGACCGATATATTCAAATCTTAACTCGAAGAGCTCCAACAATAACTGCCATGATGTTAGCCGTGAGGCTTCATCACTCTTCAGGGAACTTAATTAGCGACCAAACAGTTAGAAACCGCTTGCATGAAGTGAACCTTCATTCCCGAAGACCGCTACGGGTACCACCGTATAGCAATGCACAATCGTAGGATTCGATATCAATGAGCTCTTGAACACAGAAATTGGGCAGAAGAACAATGGCGTTTCGTGTGCTTTTCTGATGAGTCTCGTTTTGGTATGAGACCGGATACAAGACGTATACGACACTGGAGAACCCCTGGACGCCAACAGCGATTAAAATCCTGCCAGGAAGTCCATCCTTATAGTGGTGGAACCATCATGGTATGGGCGGGTATTTGGATCGGCGGAAGAACTGAGTTGATTTGGATCAGAGGCAACCTCAACGCTCAAATTTATGCTGAGACGATTGTATCAGACGTCATCGTTCCTCTACAAGTGCAAATCGGTCCCTTATTTCAGTTAATGCATGATAATGCACGACCGCACACCGCAAGAGTTGTAAGACAGACTCTCGCCGCAGCTAACATCAATGTCCTGCCCTGGCCTGCTCAGTCGCCAGACTTGAACCCGATTGAGCATGCATGGGATATGCTACAGAGAAGAGCTCTGCCGAATATGGAGGGTATCCAGTCGCAAGAAGACCTTTTTTTGTTGTTGCAACGAACATGGGCGGCCATTCCACAGCGTGATTTGGATGAACTCATTTTGAGTATGCCAAACCGATGTTCTTGTGTTGTTAGTGTTCGCGGTAGAAACACGGATTATTAATTGTTTAAGTTACACAATAAAATTTTAAAGAAAACTGTTATTTCAGTCTTTTTTTCGAACTTTTGTGTTAGTGGTTCAAATGTCAAAAATCCCTTTATTAGGAAAATGGCAAATTTCTTTATTAATGCAAAGGTGACTTGGTTTATCGTTACTGTGACAAACGAAAACACTTTATTTGATGAATCCTTAAAGAAAATTTTAATTAATATCAATCAGGAGAAAAGTTATTGCAAAAATATATGTTGATCCCTAGACACTTTTGATGTGTGTAGATTGTAATTTATACGGTGTTACCACAAGGGAACATCATTACAAAAAAAAAAAAAAAAAACTTCGTATACATAAACTTAATTTGGAAAACTAATATAGTTTTTCTTGTAATTAACACTATTTTCTACCTTATTTTTTAACACATTTATTTATTCTCTATTTTTTACACTTACTTTTTCGCATAGACAGAAATGTTATTAGCTACTCGTAATTTTTTGCTTTTACAATTTTTTTTGCATGGACAGTAATGGTATTAGATAATAATTAGTGCGTATGATTGAAGACAAATTTTTATTGCTTAATGTCGTCTCCACCGCACCTTGTTCCACGGGATTAGTATCATACAATACAAGCAACAACTGAATCCTTTTATTTATTGCTATTTATTGTTATTGCATTCTGTGCGTTCATTTCGCTCATCTAATATTGTCTCGGCATAAATTTCGCTTAGCGTTCGGTTGCGAGATCTTGTTTTAAATATTATATCGCTAATTAGATCTTCTGCATTTCCCTTCTTGAGCTTTTAGCAGATGATATATTTTTATATTAAGACGTAGAATTTTCAGAGCAGTTATAATGAGTTGGATTAAATAAATAAATAAATTTTTATTTTCACAAAATTAGAGTTATAACTTACAAACTGTACGTCAATGCCTGTGCTAGTTTTAAACTGTGTTACAGGCATCGGCGCCCTCCTTCAGAATTTATTGTAACAAATATAACATATTTTGTATGATGAGACGAAAAATTCAATTTTACAAAATATTTTTAACTAAATAAGAGAAACTAATTATATAATGCTAAATGAGATAGTATGTTGTAAGTGTATGTTGTGGGATTAGTGATTACATTAGGTTAATGCGTAAAATCAATACTGTACAAGTGTGTGCAATATCACATATCTATTTGATGTTGTTTAATAATTGTGTTCGTGAGGATAACGTATTGTTACGTGCGGGTGGGTCATTAAATGCCGATTAACGTAAAAGAAGATTTTATTCCACGTAAACGCACACTGTATACACTATACACGCAGTATACACACAAGGCACAGTAGTCCGAGTCGCACAGTACTTCTCAGTAGTCCAAAGTCTTCGCAAGGGTCGCTGGTACAATTCTCTTCGATCGCTTCCTTAAGATGTTTCCGCTGTCGCTTGTAAACACAAACTGTCCGGACGCCACTATGCGTCGACTTATATACCTAAATTAACAGAGGGGTGGAACTCTCTCGAATGTACTACTATGAACTTACCTATTCTATCGTTTTCGCGAGATACAATAGCGGCGCGACCTTCGAGAATGAACTAACAATAGGCGAGGGCAGTGACCCGTGAGCGAACGAGCGGTAGGTACTTACACAAGTACTTGCGAATTTGGAGGGGACAACTTTCTATTGAGGATTCGAGATCTTTCTACACGGATCGATAGTAGACCTATAGACTAACAATGCGTTTTGAGATCATTGGAATTAAGTAATAATTAACGGAGTAATTAACACTTTTATGTCCCGGTCGTAACACTACCCCCCTCTTAGTTATGCTCGTCCCGAGCATCATTAGCTCCGTGATAACGTGCCAATCTGTACAGGTGAATTATCTTAGATTTGGTTCGGGATCCCTTCTTGATGCGGTAGGTGACGTCGTTGATCCTTGTGATAACACTCCTTTACACCACACTAACGTCCCTTCATCGAAGCCGTTGGTATTGGCGTTCCACTCGTCGCTGGTCTTCATCCTTTCCCTGGTCACCAGGCTATTTTCCCGTGCCCTGTTGTGCACTCCATCCGGCACAACATTTTGCGATTTTATTTTTCCTTTACTTCCGGTTTGTGATCTTTTTGCGGCACACGCCAAACATTTACGGCACCAGTCTTCGACATCTTTACGGCGTCGCAGCCAGTAAATCCGCTGTCTCACATTCACCAGGGTTTTCTTGACTCCAAGGTGCTTACCAGATACACCACCGTGAACCTGCCGTAAAAGAGGAGGCACCATAACTCGTGGTATCACTACTTGCATGACTATTTTTCCATTGCTGGACTCCCATTTCCTGCGCAGCAAATGGTCTTCTAAGACTAAGCTGTCCCACTGGGCCCAATATTTTTTTGTAGTTGCGCTGCAAGCAGACACATCCTTCCATTGGGGTTTGCTCCCACGTTGCTTCCAACGCAGTATCGGTCCAAGGTCATCATCCTCTGCTTGTGCCTTCTTCATATTGGTCCCAGTCCACTCGTCTTCTGAGCCATGCGTCCTTATAATCCTGACTACTTCTCGGACTTCATTCTTAGAACAGTGCTTGCTGGCACAGGGTCTTCGCATCACATCTTCCACGTTGCTATGTCCATTCCCATTGCGATGTTCCGTTGCATGGTAGACATTCTGCGGTTGCTCTTGCCATCGTACTACTCGACAGTCATCCCCTTGGGGTGCAGCATATAAGGCACTTTTCCTTTTCCGGTTCGGGCACTCCAGCTGTATATGTCCCCTTTTCCCGCAGGTATAACACAGGGGCCCAAAACTCGGACGTCGCGAGATACCGAGTCGACGGACGGCTACAACCTCACTTACCCTATGTGCCTGCGTATCTTGCTTCACAGGTTCGACCTGTATCCCAATACTTGAACAACTTTTTGTCTTCTCTAAAGGGCAACTCTGCTTTATGTGCCCCCTTGCTCCAAAGCCATAACAAGTGGGGACATACCGGGGCCTTGTCTCATCCGGCACCACTTCCTGGATCTTATATAGCCGAGTGTCCCGTCGTACAGCTTCCACTTCGAGAGCATGGGCCAGAGCGCTCTTCAAATTCGAATGATGGCCCAGACGAACAGCAGCTCTGACTTCCGCGTCCCGTATGCCGTCGACGAATGCTTGCAACAGCGTCACTTCAACTGTCACCGGTGCCGAAGAGTACGCACGACAAACCAGCCTTTCCACTTCAAGCGCCCACTGTTGAAGGCTTTCACCAACCTTCTGTGTACGCTCGCGGAGTTGTGCTCGGTATACGTGTTCTAGGTGAACCTCACCATAACGCGAATCCAATGCTTCTAATAGAGCATCCAACGTCCGATCTTCATGTGACAGGTTTTCCAGTATGAGCAGAGCGTCACCTCGTAGGGCAAGCACCAGAGCCATGAAGGATTGATCATCACTCCATTCATTCCACTTGGCCAGTATCTTGAACTGGTAGCGGAAGGCTGTCCACGAGGAAGACCCGTCAAAGTGCGGAAGGTCGAGTTTCGCTGCTGATGGTGATGGTGAAGCCACGGTTAGTGGTTGGCGAGTTTCCAGTTTAGTCACCTTATTAGTCAGTACATGAATACGGCTATCATGTTCATCGATGCGGCTTTCCAGGTTTTCCGTCTTAAGAGTAACCTCTTTGACGTCCACTTCCAGTTTTGTGACTTTCTCGCCGAGTATAGAAATGCCGGCGTCAATCTTGCACAGTACGGTCTCTTGATTGGCCTGAATCTCACGGCGAGTAGCATCCTGGTTCGCCTGGATCTCGCGGCGAGTAGCCTCCTGGTTCACCTGGATCTCGCGGCGAGTAGCCTCCTGGTTATCCTGGATAGCCTGTTGCATACCTTGGATAGCAGCCAGCAGGGTTGAGAGATTTACCTCTGTCGAGCTTCCCACTGGTGCGGTACCAGACGAGGTAGCGTTCTCAGGCTGGACCTCCTCCTCTTGACCACGGCGACGTGCAGCATCCATCTCCACCTGTCTTCTTGTTCGCGGAGTACGCGCTTCTTCTTCACGCGGCAGAATCGGCATTCCGCTTCTGACACCAATTGTTACGTGCGGGTGGGTAATTAAATGCCGATTAACGTAAAAGAAGATTTTATTCCACGTAAACGCACACTGTATACACTATACACGCAGTATACACACAAGGCACAGTAGTCCGAGTCGCACAGTACTTCTCAGTAGTCCAAAGTCTTCGCAAGGGTCGCTGGTACAATTCTCTTCGATCGCTTCCTTAAGATGTTTCCGCTGTCGCTTGTAAACACAAACTGTCCGGACGCCACTATGCGTCGGCTTATATACCTAAATTAACAGAGGGGTGGAACTCTCTCGAATGTACTACTATGAACTTACCTATTCTATCGTTTTCGCGAGATACAATAGCGGCGCGACCTTCGAGAATGAACTAACAATAGGCGAGGGCAGTGACCCGTGAGCGAGCGAGCGGTAGGTACTTACACAAGTACTTGCGAATTTGGAGGGGACAACTTTCTATTGAGGATTCGAGATCTTTCTACACGGATCGATAGTAGACCTATAGACTAACAATGCGTTTTGAGATCATTGGAATTAAGTAATAATTAACGGAGTAATTAACACTTTTATGTCCCGGTCGTAACAGTATCATTAGAAATATATTTTTTTGTAGTTACTGCACACAATTTGTCTCAATTATAATTATTATATCTTTAGCATAAGTAATTATAAGTTTAGAAATAGTTTAACGTACCACGCTGTACAGGGGGTATTTTTGCATTCTACCGATATACATATATATGTACGTAAGTACTACCTCAATGCATTGAACAACATAACGCGCTCAATGGATTAACTGGTCGAGTCTGTAAGTGACATGTAAGCTAGTAATGTTTAATAGTAATCAACTAAAAATACTTGCACACAAACGAAAGTATAAACTATTCAGTTCAATTCAAACCTCATCAGTCTCTACATAGAGCCGTTTGGCTTCCTAACGTCACAGGGTTATTAAGAGGCGCTCTGCGGCGGAGTATTTCAAATGATTAGGCAGATTTATGCCGGGCAGAGACGGCACCGCGATATCGGCGCCCGGACGACTCTGTCTTTTGGATATAACTAGACTTAGTATTTGGCATGTTATATACAGAACTTTTAATATAAAAGACTTACGTATATTCTCTCAAAGATAATCTTTGAGAGTATTTTGACGAAGGTTAGTGGTCAAACTACATTTGATAATGATAAGGTATACATATAATTTAGGACTTACGATGCTGGAATTATAAACCTACGGTACAATAATCATAATTGAGTTGACGTTCTTTCAAGCACTATCTCATCTGCTTTGCAACTCAATATGTACTTCTGTCGTTCGATCCTTATATTATAATAATTAAATGTATTTTACACACTGCTGCTTGGCGGCAGAATATCTGACACTGCGGTGGTACCTACCTGGACGGTTCCTTGCACAAGGAATCTACCATCTAGTAAATCTAATCATCATCACCAGCCGGAAGACGTCCACTGCTGAACATAGACCTCCCCCTTCGAACGCCACCATGAACGACAATTGGATATTTATATCCACCGGTTACCTGCAACACGCACAATGTCGTCTGTCCACCTAGTAGGAGACCTACCTACGCTGCGTCTTCCGGTTCGTGGTCGCCACTCAAGAACCTTTCTTCCCCATCGGTTATCGGTTCTCCTGCCAGCCTGTCCATTGCCACTTCAATATTCTAAGAGCTATGTCAGTGACCTTGGTTCTTCGAGAATCTCTTCAATATGGATTCGGTCGCGCAAAGAACTTTCTAGCATAGTTCTCTCCATAACTCGTTGTGTGACTGAACGAATGAATCTAATCATAATCATATCTAATAAAACAGTTAATTAACAGCAAATACATATTGTTCAAACTATTGACCGATTTAATTATCGATAGGTGATCAAAGATTTCTATCCATAATAATCCATTAATATTCATTTTTTATAGTCAAATGATTTATTACCTCGTTCTCATTCTGTTATCCAATGAATAAAGATAATCGAGTCCATAAACTTGCTAATTAATGTTTGGTTGAAATATTTTAATGTTTTTTTTTTTGTAATTTGAATTAATAGTTAAAGAAATAATGTATAGGACAGCAGGAAACCACTTGCTTTGCAAACCGGAGGTCACGGATTTAAATCCCACAAGTAGCGTTGAGTAATTCTTTATTGGTCAAGACCTGATTATCTGGAAAGTTAGATAATCCATACGTCGGGTGGACATTTAAAAAGTCGGTCCTGCTCCTGACCTCTTCCCGGTCGTGTCGATCATCCGTCATATTAGATTATGAGAGTAAAAGAAGAGAGAGTGTACTTGTGTTGTGCAGTATAAGGAAGTCTGTCCAATAGACCGGGCCATACTATGAGCATGATAAGAACATAATTTAGCAGGCACTTAAAATAAATAATGGAGACTACTATGCACTCTTTGTCTCTACTGTTTAGAAAAAAAGTGAAAAAATTACAAGCCCGCTGAGTTTCTTGCCGGATCTTCTGAGTTGAGACCGCGTTGTAATCCGGTGGTAGCTTTTAAAAATAATTGACCGTTCAAAAGTGCTAGCGTTAAGCCCATTTGAAATAAATGATTTTGACCTTGACTCAAAACATATAATGCTGGTATTGTGTCCGATACACACTGTCGACTGCACCATTTGGCTAAATAACACACTTTAAACAAACATTTCTAATGACACACACGCACAGGAAATAAGACAGTATTATTTATGCCGTAGCAGCACGTAGCGGAACGGTGGCGACGCTGCCATGTAGAATTCACCTTTTGAATTTTGACAGGAACGCGCATGACACGGTCGGTAACGCGACGGGCTATTGGGCGTTTCTATATAGAGTTTCATACAAAGAATATATTATTGCATGGTCATAGTATATTGAGACTAATATACTTTTACCGGGTGGTAAGTACCTTGTGCAAGGAACAGTCCAGGTAGGTACCACTGCAGTGTCAGATATTTTGCCACCAAGCAGCAGTGTGTAAACATTGCTGTGTTCCGGTTTGAAGGGCACTTTAGCAGGTGAGTTTATCTGACACAATACACATAATATCTAATACCTGTAGGGTCGGCGACGCGCTAGTGATTCTTCTGTTGTTACTAGGGTCTATAATCTGCATTGACTGCTTAGCATCAGGCGGACCGCATGCTTACTTGCCACCTTGGTACTCAGAGTAATTAGAATGGAGCTAGTATCGCGTCGATTCGTCGAACAAATTTTTCGTGGCACTTTTGCGGGGTGCGGGAGGCGAAGTAAACACACACAGATACAATTTCACGCATACCCACGCTATAATAAACTCGCAACACATTCAAAAAGATACGCACACAAATAAAGAATGACCTGAACATATGAACAAAATTTGGCAGAGGGGTTAGCGCATCATGCTATCTCCACTTGTATCTCCTCTAAGCCTTGGTACAATAAAAAATAATAATGAGATCAGATGGGCAGGGTCCTTTATACACACCCACTTTTACGTACGAACCAGATCACCGAAGCAAGTTCACAACCACAATGCGCAGACGCCACTCACTTACGCAATGAACGAAAGTGAACGCGGACCGGCCGTGTCCGAGACTATGGCTCGAAACACCATGATTTATGCCTCATTGCATTACTGCTGTTGTTTTGTGGCAGACATACTATTACTCTTCGTAAAGTTCGATGTATCCAAAACTGGCATGCACGATATGGAAATGATTATTGCGGAGGTAAAAGAAGTTCTTTAGCACCTGTCTCGTTAACGGGATTTATGAAATAATCAATTAATAATAAAGTAATAAAAGTTATTAAAAGTAACAGACCGTCTACGTACCCGTAGAAGAACTTAAGTAACCGATATAGCTCTAGTATTTAGTAAGTTGAAGTGGTAATGGGCAGGTCATACAGTCCGGAGAACTGACAATCGGTGGGGAAGAAAGGTTCTTGGTCCACACTCGAGGTGTCGACCAAGGCCTGGAAAACACAGTGTGGGACGACCCCCCACTGGATGGACAGACGACCTCGTCAAGTTGGCAGGGAGCCGTTGGATACAGACGGCACAATATCGGTCGCAATGGAAGTATATGTGGGAGGCCTATGTTCAGCAGTGGACGTCTTGTGGCTGACATGATGAAGTAACAGACCTGCCACGTCGTCACGTCAGGGTCACCACTCACCAGACATTCATCATCATCAGCACAACGTAAGGGTGTATATTCGTCAAACGTCTCGTCGTCCAATGATAGAAAGGAGAACGCAGAATCAAGTCATATAATTCCTGCGCATACTCCAAAATGCATCCTGTAGAATACCGAGAGGCTGGCTACTCTGCGCCTGTGCTGTAGACTTTGTAAATTTGCCTCTACTAACACAGGGCCACTAATTAGCCTATTATGTAATTAGTATGCAAATGTAAGATGCTATCATTATGATTGATATGGCGAAAGGTGATGCTAGTTCAGGTAGATACTGGTTTGATTGATTTATGGCCGTTGTCTGAGATATTACGTTAGACTGTACTGCAAAATGTTACGCTGACAAATTGATGGGTTTTTGACTGATTCATTAATTGGGTGCAGTGGTTTGTAAATATATGTAGGGATTAGATTCATAAACAATTAAATTAAGATTTTCTTTTTAAATGAGCTTTTATCCCACCTAAGGTTAGGGTAAGTGGTAATCAATATTCGGAGTCGCTGGAAGTTTGGGTTGTAGGCCCTACGACGTCCATTGAGTACGGCGGTGACTCCGAGGTGGATGGCGGCCGGGCTGCGACCCCCGTCCCTGAGAGCCGTATCTCGTTCCTGGGGTGCTACAATGCGCCCCAGGAACGGCGGCGGGCTCAAAGGCAAGGTACTGAGATGCAGATCTCACCGGAGAGCCCCTGGTGCAGATCCCACCGGAGAACCCTCATTTGATGATACGACAGCCGCGGGGGTTTTAGTGGGTAGGAATCCCACATATTGCGGTCGAACCCCACAGCTCTCGAGGATCTTTTGAAGGTTTCCCCCGCGGAAAAAAGTGTTAATCAATATTCGGAGTCACTGGACGCTTAGGTTGTGGGTCCTAAGTGTACGAGTGGACAATTGAGACTATTATTTGAAAGCTAGTCTAATTAAAATGGTTCATCTATCTTTGGTAGATAACAGTCTGCTCAGTCGTTTATAGACAAACAGCACGGTGTAGGGATACTGCATGTACTATAAACGTTTTTATTATTTTTTCATCCAAGCGACATGATTTTTAGTACGTCACGTATTTTCGGTAACTTCACCAGGCTCTGATGATAGGAAAGCGCTCACAGGAACTCAGCCTCATTCAACGTAGACCCACAGAGGTTAGAGTAGTTCATATGCAATTTTCCTTTACATTGTACAATATGTGAACATAACATAATCTGTTCTAATAACGCTAACTGTTTCTTAAAGCATAGCACTGGGATTTCACCATGATTACGCAATACCATCAATGCATTAATATCTCAATTATTTCTTATGAGAGTGATTGAAAATACGTATTACGTACAACATACATACACAAACACACACACATACACAATACATTAGGTAGATCCATTAGTTCCTTGTCCTTTGAATTGACGAAACAGGCACTTGAATATTGCTTTAATTAATATCCAGAAATGAGAAAAGTTTTCTTAACAGTATTATCTTTTAATAATGTTCTCCTGGCCATCAGCCATCTATGTAAGTGATATTAAGCGCATGTGCTTGGGTATATACAAGTGCACACTCTCTCATCTTTTACTCTCACATACCGATAGGACAGAAGACCGACACGATCGGAGGACTGTCTTTTTAAAAATCATACATCTGACGCAAGGATCTTCTTACCGGAGGCTACTAATAATAGCATGTCGTCCTAGCGAAGCGAACACAGTATTCTATAGATTTAAAAAAATGGTGACTCACTACGTAGCGTATGTCCCTTCCGCCACTAAGTCGAACCTACAACATCAGTTAATACCTGTCCTTTAGGCTGTAGGCCATTCCAATAAATCAAATACACATACTCGAAAAATATAGCCTTTCTTTTGGGGCAGTCGGGCCAAAAATTAGGATTAATTTTGAAATCAAAGTCAAGCCCATATTACAAAACCATTTTATCCCTTTTACGAGCAAATACTGGTACATAAAGATAGGTATCATTTATTTTACTGTAATCACGATGAATCAATATGGTTGCGTAAATTTACAACGACTGTGACGAAACCGAAACATGCGCATAATCTACGTATACATAAATCTGCATAATTCGGTTGTGTATCACCTTTCCATTAAGCTCAAAATGGAGTATGTTCTAGCAAGGTTTAAAATGTAGGGTCATGTAACGTACCTTAGGACATTTTTGACGAGCTCACTTTAAAATGTTGTATTTTTGCATATAATCAAGTCATCTATACAGCAGAGACTTAATATTGTAGGGTATATGGTCTATTATTAAAAGATTTTTTTTGTCACTCTACTGTTACTATATTTCTTTTTGTGGGATCAAATTTAAATACTGTAGTTTGTCCACAGGTACGTTACTTGTGTGTACCTTAGGACACCCATGTATGTACCTTGGGACAAAGGAAAGCAAAACAAATTTTAGGCCTATCAGTCTTGTAATCAGTACAAAATTAAGTAAGCTCGTAAAGGTATCATATAAAATGTCTGAAGCATGTAATATAATTGTCTTTGCCTTATTATTATCTTAGGTTTCACATAGGAACAATTAATTCAAGCAGGAACCTTAATAGGATAGATGTCTTCCATGTTATTTATTTTTAGATGATTGCATTTTGGTCATCTAAATTTGAGTTTAAAGCATGTGAAGTAGATGGCTGGTTTGCAGGCAGGATAAAATCTTGTTGCCCAAGCTCAGTATCAGAAAAAATATTTAAAAAATCCAAATTATTTATGTATTCGGGATCAGTGTCATTGGTGATTGTAGTTGGCGTTTCTGATTGGTCTGTGACAGAAGATGGTGAAAAATCATCTTCTGTTAAGATTAATCTCTATAAAGAAAATCGTTGTTTGGACCTATGGATACGTCCCAAGGTACATACATACATAATAATGTCCCAGGGTACAAACAAAACCATATTAAAAATATCTAATTATCTTGTTTTTTTAAGTAAGGAACCGGTTTGGGTAGTTGCGAGTTGTAGACATAAGCATATCTGATATCAATTTGTTAAATATATGTCAATGCATTATACATAAAACAATGTCAAGAAAAACCAAAAAAAATACTTTTGACCCCAAAAAACTTTACAACAACCTTACTCTTCACTTGACGCCGGAATGATCACGCCACTCACTAGCGCTACCAACTAAATAAAACGTGACTGGTATGGTATAATTTTAATGTAGACAGTTTTAGAAATATAATCGATATCCCTATGTACAAGCGTCCCAAGGTACGTTACATGACCCTATAAGCAGTCACTATGAAATGCTATGAACCTAACAATCCCTGTTTAATGGGGTTGTATGTACAAAAATATACAGAACTAGCTGACCCACGTAGCTCCGCATGCGCTATTTTTACGTTAACTAAACTTTTAATAACAGACATTCGCATCGAATACATAACCTCCTTTTTTATAGTCGGTTAAAAACTGGGACCCACTTTTTACTTGCTCTCCGAAGCACGGACCCGTTTAGTTCAAATGGCGTTAAACGGTCACCCATCTATTTAATGACCTTACCTAACGTTGCTTTACCCGATCGAATACAAAACCTTGATAACAACTCTCTATGAGTGTTCCCTTACTAATATTTATTATAATTATGAAGAAAAATTGATAAAATCGGACCAAGCGTATAACCAAGTACCCATTTTGACTTTAATCCCCTCTCTCAAGGGGAACCGTGCTAGATTACGGGATAAAAAGTATCCTATGTCCTACCTCGTAGTAAGATCTCAAATCATGCCAAGTTTCATTTGAATCCATTCAGTAGTTTCGGCGTGATGCGCAGTCGTGATACAGACAGACAGACAGACAAAAATTAAAAAAATTACGTTTTCGGCCTCAGTATCGGTTATAGAATGCCCTCCAAATATAATTTTCAAAATATCTTCAATGTACAGAATTGGAATTGTTACAGTTTTATTATAAGTATAGATATAGATGGAGATGGTAATTATCAAAAGACGATATTTTACTTAATTCTAGTGATATGTCAAAAACTGCAACAGATACAGAAATAAGTTGCCCTTATGAGTAAAATGACATTTAGTACTTAATAATAAAGAATTAGGATATATCCAAAATGTTGAATTCAATTTGTCCATACATTTAGATGACATTGAATATGTGACAAATCTACCTTAATTATAAACGATATACTAATATTTGTAACTTATATTTTGTGCAATATTTCTATAATTTACGAAAATATCACCTGTTGCCACTTAACGTTTCCACCCTGTGTAGATAACAAACTGCAGGTTTGAATATATTATATTCAGAAATATGTACGTTTTAATTACTTAACAAAAGCTAGTGTTTAACATTGTTTAGTTGTCATTTTCAGATAGCGGAGGTGCTTTTTTCAGTAGGACTGCTTAAGTTTCAAGCGAATGCTCTCGCTTAAATTACGTTTTTTTGTTTCACTATAAATAGCGTGTCATATCGATGTTGCAATTTATAAATAAAACTTTATCAGAGACCACCAACGATCACGTGACGCATAGTTACGTCACAGAAGCGCAATAGTAATAAAATAACAATAAAATGCATACACGTAAGTGCGTGAACGTGATAATTATATAAAATGGTTATCTTTTTGTTGTTTCTATTTTATCCGGTGGCTGAGCTACTAATCGGTAGCGGTATTACGAAATATATTTTGAATTCAAACTCCATTTTATTTATTTATTAAAACAACTAACAAATCACACAACGGCTTTAAGTAAGTACAATACGGAGTCAGTCGGATACAGTGGACAATGTAGACTTAGTTACAGGTTGCCCACACATGCATCATACCTCATGAAAATAAAGTGTCGAAGTTACTTTAGAGAAATTGTAAAACATAATAAAACAAATTTTAATTTGCAAGATAAATATGAAGAGAATTCTGTTAATGGTGGAGAAATAATCCAAGTTAGTCCTAAATTCTTTGACACGGTAAAACTAGTACCTAGAAGGTTTTACACTAGAATATAATTGTTTATGCTTTTTGATAGCTCGGAAACTTGAACTAAAAGCTAGGAAAGTTTGCTAGTTTTGGTTCAAGTTTACGAGCTATCAAAGAAACGTTCACGTGCTTCTTAACACAATATCATCTATAGGAAAGGAATCAAACCCTACTACGCAGTATATTCTGTGACTCACTGCACGCGTTGAACTCTTTTGTATGCAGTAATGGCCGGATGGTTACAAAGAAAATACAATTTATTGTACTTTGACTTTCATTGTGATTTTCCTGGGATTTATTTTAACAAAAACATTCCAAATTAGATAAGTATCAATACCAAATATTGTAACAGGCAGTGCCACGACAACGTGTTTAATCATGCATCGACATGGCTTACATAAAAATGTATTTAATAATTTGTATCAGTTGTCTTGTTGCCATAGTACAGGCTTTGACTAGTTTATTGTGGATTGTCCCAGTATAAAGAAATATACTTTTATATAATTTCAAAGTGATTTTAGAAAAAACAATACGTTATAACCCTGAAAATTTATGTTCATGAAAACAACCGACGTCAATAATAGCATGGGTAAATGTTTAAAGTGCTAACTTGTGTCAACAAGTGTATTTATTACCAGTACACATTATGACTCAGGCGGGTCACTAAGGTTATCGGAGAAGTCGTACCGCGTGCGAATAAGTGCACACGCGGTTACGTGCGCGCATACCGTATTGTTGTTTGCGGTTTCCTTTTTATATGTATGACTAGAGACTCGCCTTGACTTTCTATGTATGGAATTTTATGTATGCATTTAACAAAAGTTACTCAGGATTAGATTAAACTAACTGGGAAAGTGTCATGCCATCTCATTGGGTGTCGTAGGAGGCGACTAGGGGAAAACCAAAAGACGAGCAGCAGCGTCTTTTTTAATATCCCTCTCAGTTTATACTGCGATCTCCAAGACGCCTGCCAAGCGTACACCCCATAAGAAGGAGGCCTATGTTCAGCAATTTACGTGTTCCAGTTGATGAAGCACTGTTAATGTACCGCGTCTGTATGGGAAATTGCGAATACTTTATCTAGACAAATTACAAACTGGCCACCTAATGGGTGCACTTACTGGGTATTTTGCTACCAACGAGCACGTAAACAGAATGAGGCAGATACTGTAATGCAAATACATGCAGGTTCTGTGAAAGTGAAAAAGAATCAAACAATAACAAATGATATCCTGGGACAATCCACACACGGTCATCCGATCCCACACTAGGCAGAGCCTGTACTATGGAAACCAGAGAACTGATCCTAATACTTACATACTTTTTTATTTGTAAAAAAATAACATCCAGAAACTTGGTGGGAATCGAACCCACAAACCCATAGGGTAGCAGCCAGGGTGTCTAACCACTAGACCAACGGCCCCGTCAAATAATCAATGCTACACATTTTATGCAGCTGCGATGCTCTTGCGTGATATAGCGTAATGATGTGTTAAATCGTCTGGGTCTCGCCAGTCTCGGGTCTGGGTTTAGCTAATCTTACACCAGATGATTAGGTACAGCTCCAAGCTGGTGCATCGTTGCGTAACGTAGGGAACTCTTTGACATGTCAGAATCAAAGTAAGGGCTAGGAAATGCACAAAAGATCTAACTGGATTCCAGTGCATTCTGGTCGTTCAATTTATAGTCAACAAATAGAATAAATAAAAATTGAATGGAAGAGTGCAGTCAAATAACTCTTACTTTTATTCTTGCGTTGAGTAAATATAAAAATAAGGATAATTAAAAAGATGTACCTGTGCTGAAGACTCTATAGACTCTTCTTTGGATATGACGGATGACTTTGCTTTATTTACATTATAATAGTTTAGTTGGTGTTCTCTGGTATTAATATCTACTTGATTTCACAATCCCTCTTCCATCATCGGACGACGAGTCCCACGGTACGTACACACCCTTATGTAGTAAACGTGCCTTCAGTCTGGACTAAGCGGTTTGCTTCTTCATTTATAATCAGGACAGCTAAAAACTGGAACAGTTTGCCTGCGTCGGTTTTCCCGCCCGATTATAATGTGGGTGTTCAAGACTAGATTGAATAGGCTTTAGCTAGTGTGCTTTACCATCCTCGATTGCGTCGCCGCTTTCCATCAGGTGGGACTGCGGTCAAGCACTAGCATATAAGTAGTAAAAAAAAATTGAAAAATAATTTCCTAATACTTCATACGTTCATACCCAAGTGTCTTGTCATTTATAATATTTTCCGACATTCTTTCAACATGGCCGAGATTAAAATATCTATATTCTCGAGATTTAGTGGCCAAGCTCGTTACGCGCCAAATTGCGTAATTTAAAACAATAAGGAAACAGTTGAAGGAACGTGATTATTGTCCTGCGTGTATTTTTAGTTTGCATGCGACGCGGTTAGTAGCTGACATAAATGCGATTGTCAATGTCTTTGCAAGTAAATTGCTTCATGAAATAAGAATAGGCTTTTTAAGATAACATTTTCAACACCACTTCTGAGTAAGCAACTGTTACTTTAGGAGTCACTCCTGTTGTAGACTCCGTCGTGCAGTAGAAAACCGCCTGCTTTGCAAACCGGAGGTCGCGGTTTTAAATTCCACAGTGGCATAATCTTTGTGTAGTTGGACAATGCAGGCCAATCACCTGGTTGTCCGGAAAGTAAAATAATCCCTGCGTCAGATGGGCATGTAAAATGTCAGTTCTGCACTTAATCTCATCCCGGTAGTATATTGTGGGACTAAAAGGAAGACCACCTTCCCGGAAGTACACCTATGCGTTTGCAAGCAATTATTGCACTAAGGTTAATTTTATTTCACTCATAGTTGCCTGATATTGTGAAAGATTGTTATATCCTTATCCACATGGTTATATCCTTCAGATAGACATTTTTTTCATCCAACTTAGGAACAAGACAGGCTAGATGTTCTTCTGATGGTTTAAGTAAAAAAAGGAAGTAAAGCTTACTGAGGTTTCCCAAATGCTTAAAGTCCACAGGCTACCTCGATGAGTCAATTTGTTACAACATTAATCTGCACATAAATGAATTCTCAGACGAAATCGTTAGATTATGCAAAACAAATCGAATTCTCATGGTTATTTAGAAGACAGTATTTAATTACATAACAGTAGTGGAAGAATGCGAATGATTCGTTTCTGTATATTTAGGCAACATAGCAACTGATGGCTTATGAAGATGGTTTAATTTAAACTTTATCCTGTTAACAGTACCTAACTGATGCGAATCATTATCACGTCAAGTAATATACACACATCAAAAGTGTCTAGGGATCAAGCATTTTTAAGCGGATTTCTTGAGATTGAGATGTGGCTTTGTAATAAATTTATGATTTTATAAATTTATATGGATCCTTTTTGGTGCATTTCATAATTTGAATCAGGAACTGTGAATCAAATTCGAGTAAAAGATGAAAATCAGCTGTCAATATTTTCCCTATAAAAACATACAACGCATTGAAGACATTATTAGTGCTACTGTTTCCCTACTACTGATTAAAACCAACGTTATTATGGAGCGGCGACGTCATTTAAGCAGGGAAGAAATGCTCAGAGCCGTGGGAATGATAGAAGCTGGTTCCCGGCAACGTACTGTGGCTTTAGCTCTGAATACAAGTCAGAGTGTTATCAGTCGACTTTGGACACGTTACCGAAGCACTGGTACCGTGGCTGAGCGCCATGGAGGACGGTATCGCTGCACCACACGGAGACAAGACCGATATATTCAAATCTTAACTCGAAGAGCTCCAACAATAACTGCCATGATGTTAGCCGTGAGGCTTCATCACTCTTCAGGGAACTTAATTAGCGACCAAACAGTCAGAAACCGCTTGCATGAAGTGAACCTTCATTCCCGAAGACCGCTACGGGTACCACCTATAGCAATGCACAATCGTAGGATTCGATATCAATGGGCTCTTGAACACAGAAATTGGGCAGAAGAACAATGGCGTTTCGTGTGCTTTTCTGATGAGTCTCGTTTTGGTATGAGACCGGATACAAGACGTATACGACACTGGAGAACCCCTGGACGCCAACAGCGATTAAAATCCTGCCAGGAAGTCCATCCTTATAGTGGTGGAACCATCATGGTATGGGCGGATATTTGGATCGGCGGAAGAACTGAGTTGATTTGGATCAGAGGCAACCTCAACGCTCAAATTTATGCTGAGACGATTGTATCAGACGTCATCGTTCCTCTACAAGTGCAAATCGGTCCCTTATTTCAGTTAATGCATGATAATGCACGACCGCACACCGCAAGAGTTGTAAGACAGACTCTCGCCGCAGCTAACATCAATGTCCTGCCCTGGCCTGCTCAGTCGCCAGACTTGAACCCGATTGAGCATGCATGGGATATGCTACAGAGAAGAGCTCTGCCGAATATGGAGGGTATCCAGTCGCAAGAAGACCTTTTTTTGTTGTTGCAACGAACATGGGCGGCCATTCCACAGCGTGATTTGGATGAACTCATTTTGAGTATGCCAAACCGATGTTCTTGTGTTGTTAGTGTTCGCGGTAGAAACACGGATTATTAATTGTTTAAGTTACCCAATAAAATTTTAAAGAAAACTGTTATTTCAGTCTTTTTTTCGAACTTTTGTGTTAGTGGTTCAAATGTCAAAAATCCCTTTATTAGGAAAATGGCAAATTTCTTTATTAATGCAAAGGTGACTTGGTTTATCGTTACTGTGACAAACGAAAACACTTTATTTGATGAATCCTTAAAGAAAATTTTAATTAATATCAATCAGGAGAAAAGTTATTGCAAAAATATATGTTGATCCCTAGACACTTTTGATGTGTGTAGATTACAATACAATAACTATACTACTATTACTAAGTTATTAATTTTCTCTGTGTAACAGTAACAGCTCAGTAGCAGTAACAGCTGAGTGGGTGAGCGCTTGCCTTGAAGACCAGGTGCGCAGGTTCGAACCCCAGCTCGCAAATTAATCCTGTGCGAATCGTCTTTGTACGATTCTTACTAGTTTTCGGTGAAGGAAAACACCATGAGGAAATCTGCATGTCTGAAAAAGCCTAACTAGCTTTCGAATGACGTGTGAAGTTCGCCAACCTGCACTTGGTCAGCGTGGTGGACTATGGCCTAAGTCCCTTCATCGTTTAGTTAAAAATCCATCAGATTAATATGCATGTAATTATATTGCATAATTTTTTTTCCTAAAAAATTGTTATTTCTTCCGAAAAAAAATGTGACTTAGGCCACTTTTGCCCCGACGGTCTAAAATATAAGGTAAATATGGAAGTTTGATTAGGTCTAACAAGATTTAAAAAGAGATTATAGTTAGCTGGTGGTTTATACTGAGTTAAAAATTGATATTGCTAGACCACGGATTCGATCCGACACTTAACGCTCTGAATAATGAACACCACACAACCACTGGCGATCGTAACACACACGAATGACTCAATCTGCCTTCACGTGACTATATCAACGGTAATATGAGAGAACTCGGAATAGTTTCAACCGACTGCAGTGAAAGTTGTATTGTGTTGTCATCACACGTTATTTAAATTAATACACCGGAGTTTAGTCATAAGGAATTTAAGACTATAGGTTTATTAAGTGGTTGGGTAACAGATCATCAAATTAGATACTACCGCAGTGTGTGAAATAATGATTTAATTTCTCTACAGCCTGATTACTAGCGGTCCACAATGATAGTCAGTGTGAGTCACCAGAGCCCTTTACACCTGGACACAGTGTACCGATAATGTTTACTGATAACAGAGAATAACGACATGGAAGATCACTACCTTCTATAATACAAGCTCTGCTTATTAGTTTAGGAGCCAGTAAGCATTTTATGTGTACTTATGTACACCCATTGCATAATAATATACCTATGTTAAATATAATATTAATAAACGTCGGAATAATTTGCCTCCAAAGATAAGAAACTCTGCAACAATTGCTACGTTTAAATGTAACTATAAAAAATATTTTTCGTTACAGGAAAATATATATTCCCATTAACTGGTCGAAATTTAATTTTTAATTTATTGTTTAATAAAACTAGAAACTTAGTGAATGTGCCACCTACGTTTGTCGGCACACTTTATAATATTAATAACATATCTTTAAGTGTCGTTTCTTTGCATAGTTGTAGTGTAAATTAAGCAATAAGAGCGGTGTAATTGCATAATATGCAACTATCACGGAGGTTTTCACGGAAGACCAGCGTCGTGATGCCAAATAGGTGTCACGGCAAAATGCTGAGTGGGCTCCTTTTTAACGACTGATTGTTTTTATTTTATGTGTATCTACCAATTGTAATTTTATGTCGTTAAATAAATTTATTTCTATTCTATTCTATGTACTCGTATCTCGTTTGAATGAGTATAGATCGTTTTTTAAGTACTTTTTAATATCATCAATACTGTACTTTCTATGAATAAATAATAATTATTAAGTTTATCACCTGGGGTATCCCCCGTGGGGTAAGAATAGCATCCACTCATCTCCACCCGTTGTGTCTCCGTAAGAAGCGACTTAGGGAAAACAAGAAGACAGGCAGCATCGGCTTTTTGTTGGATTACCTACCACATATACAGCGATGCCCAAGCCGCCTGTCAAGCGTAGCGATTATGCCAAACCCTCCCTTCTAAGGGAGAGGCCTTTGTTCAGCAGTGGATGTCAATAGGCTGATGATGAGGATGATAAACATTGAGCGGTCTTATTACCAGTGGCGATCGCTTTGAGAGCACCGACATAAGAGTAAAGTTACAAAAATATCAAGACACGTTCGTTCAACCATAATTGTTAAATTGCCATCACTAGCTACAACATCGCGTGTAAACACTCAATTTTATATATACTACCGAAATAAGACAATTGGTTTTATTAGCATATAAAATTATATAATCTGTGGATGTACATGATTTACACGTCATTGGATTACACTTTTTTAAATAATTGCGTTCTTATTTGTATGTAAAGTTAACATCGTCACTACTAAAAAAAGGCCTCTTTCTTAGAATGGGGGGGGGGGGGGGTTGCTATAATGCCCACGCTTGCAGCATAGTTATAGGTAGGTAATCCAATAGAAAGACGCTGCTGCCCGTCTTCTTGTTTTCCCTCAGTCGCCTCTTACGAACACCCAACGTGAGGAGATGGGAGGGTGCTATTCCCACCCGGACACCCCAGGGGGTAAAGTCATCCAAGTATAACTATTATTTATGTATAACATACCTAAAATCTTGGATTTGCAATATTTTGCTGAATCATTCCACCTGTTTATATCATCACCAAGATTTTGGAAAATAAATTGTTTTTATGTAGTACATTATGACATTAATTTCATTAATGAAATGTTTATAAACATGTATCAAGATTGTCATCACCAGCCGGAAGACGTCCACTGCTGAACATAGGCCTCCCCCTTAGACCGCCACAATGAACGACAATTTGCTATTTGCATCCACCGGTTGCCTGCGACGCGAACAATGTCGTCGGTCCACCTAGTGGGAGGCCTGCCTACGCTGCGTCTTCCGGTTCGTGGTCGCCACTCGAGAACCTTTCTTCCCCAACGGTTATCGGTTCTTCGAGCGATGTGGCCTGCCCACTGCCACTTCAACTTGCATATTCTACGAGCTATGTCGGTGGCCTTGGTTCTTCGGCGAATCTCCTCATTCCGGATTCTGTCGCGCAAAGAAACTCCGAGCATAGCTCTCTCCATAGCTCGTTGTGTGACTCTGAGCTTCTCCAAAAGGCCAGCTGTTAAAGACCACGTCTCAGTACCATAAGTCATCACTGGCAACACACACTGGTTAAAAACCTTTGTCTTCAGGCACTGCGGAATTTCTGATGAGAAGATGTCACGTAGTTTCCCGAACGCTGCCCATCCGAGTTGGATTCTTCGGGCGACCTCTTTGTCGAAGTTGGACCGACCTAACTGGATTGTTTGTCCTAGGTATACGTAGTGGTCAACAACTTCGATTGTATCGTTCCCAACAACTACCGGTACGGGTGCAACATGGACATTAGACATGATCTTCGTCTTGTCCATGTTCATTTTAAGACCCACCTGTTGGGAAACGCTACTGAGGTCGCTGAGCATTGTATTGAGGTCCTCCAGCGACTCTGCCATAATGACTATATCATCGGCAAAACGAAGGTGAGTGATGTATTCGCCATTGATGTTGATGCCGAATCCGTACCAGTCCAAGAGCTTGAAAACGTCCTCCAATGCGTTAGTGAACAGTTTCGGAGAAATAACGTCTCCCTGTCTCACGCCTCGCTGCAATGGGATTGGTTTCGTGCTCTCGTCCTGTAGTCGGATCGACATGGTGGCGTTTCTGTACAAACACTTCAACACTTCGATGTACCTATAGTCGATATGGCACCGCTGGAGGGACTGCAGTACCGCCCAGGTCTCGATTGAATCGAAGGCTTTTTCGTAGTCCACAAACGCTAGACATAATGGCCGATTATACTCCTCGGTCTTCTGTATAATCTGGCGGAGCGTATGTATGTGGTCTACGGTGCTAAAGCCTTTTCGGAACCCGGCTTGTTCGGGAGGCTGGAAGTCATCAAACCTGCGTTCGAGACGGTTCGTAATGACTCTCGAAAACAGCTTGTATACATGGCTCAGGAGTGAGATGGGTCTATAATTCTTCAACAAGGTGTTATCACCTTTTTTGAAGAAAAGAACCACCACACTCCTGTGCCATGCTTCTGGCGTAGTACCCTGGAGTAAGACGGAATTAAATAACTTCTGGAGGACTAATAGTACCGGTTTTCCACCCGCTCTCAGAAGTTCTGTTGTGATTCCGTCTTCACCCGGCGCCTTGTTGTTCTTAAGCTGTTTGAGAGCCATTCTAATCTCGTACAGGCTGATGTCTGGGATGTCCTCAGTGTAGTGTCGGGTTAATTTGGCTCTGGTGTCCTGAGCTGTTCTGGCAATGGGTTCCTGTGTTGAGGTGTATAACTGTCCGTAAAACCTCTCGAGCTCTCTCAATATCTCCGGTTTCGATGAGATGACACTGCCATCGTCGATCTTCAGCCTGGTCATATGGCTGCGCCCAATAGACGAATTCTTTGCGAACACTTTAGAGCCTTGGTTCCGCTCAATTGCGTCCTTAATACATGCTGTATTATAGGAACGCAAGTCGTGACGCATGGATTTCGAGATTCGTCTATTGAGTTCAGCATATTCTGACATATCAGCTGAAGATTGCAGTCTCATCTCAGTCCGGGTTTCCATTAACTTAATGGTTTGATTGGAGAGCTTCTGAGGCTTATTACGGCGTGGGGTCTTAAAGAACTTGGACCCCACTGCATGGACAGTTTGCACCAACCCATTGTTTAACTCGTCCGCAGTTTCGCATTCGGCTAGGCACTGAAAGCGATTGTGTAGTTCGAGTTGAAAGTCTTCGGGGTTTCGGATTTGGGCGGTTCCCGGACGGAGCGTGGACTTCATCAGACGGGACCTCTCGAGCTTGACATTGATATTCAATGTGCCTCTAACAATGCGGTGATCGCTACCGGTTTTCACCCTGCCGATCACGGAGACATCATCAAATATATGCTTCTTGGTCGTCATGATGAAGTCGATCTCATTTTTGGTTGAACCATCGGGGCTTATCCACGTCCACTTCCTGGATGGTCGCTTCTTGAAGAAGGAGTTCATCGCAAAGAGTCCCTCCTTCTCCATGAAGTCGACCAGCCGCTGGCCCCTTTGGTTCCGCTGCCCGTACCCATATGACCCCACTCTCAACTCATCGCCATGCCGTGTGCCCACCTTCGCGTTGAAGTCCCCCATAACAACGGTGAAGTGTGTTTTGGAGGTATGTATGGCTTCTGATATCTCCTCATACATAGCCTCTACTTCATCGTCAGGGTGTGCCGAGGTCGGCGCGTATACCTGTATAACCTTCAACGAATACCGACTGGTTATTCTGAGTATAAGGTACGCTACCCTACTCGACACACTATCGACCTTAATCACGTTGTTAATAAGGGACTTACGGACGAGAAACCCGACACCACCCTGGGATTTCCGGTCTCCTTCCCGGAAGAAGAGCATGTTGCCAGAATCAAGGGTTATCGTATCCTGTCCCTCTCGCCGGATTTCAGATAATCCCAAGATGTCCCAACGCAACTTGCTCAATTCTTCCTCCAGCTCGACAATCTTCTCATCAGTCCTCATCGTGCGGATGTTGTGTGTTGCCAGGGCCAAAGTTCGGTGGGGGTGGTAGCGGGGCATCTGCCGCAGATTCTTAGCACCCCCTGCTCGACCGTTACCCCGCCTGCTACCAAGGCGAGGAATAGAGGAGCCGCCGGGGACTGGGGGCCGTATGCAATTATTGTCTATCATTGTTTGGGGGGGGGGGGGGGTTTGCCATAATCCCCACGCTTGGCAGGCGTCTTGGGGATCGCAGTTTTTGTGAAGAGATGGAATTTAAAACAGAAGACGCTGCTGCCCGTCTTCTGAATTTCCCTTAGTCGCCTCTTACGTACACCCAAAGGGAAGAGATGGGTGGGTGCTATTCTTACCCGGACACCCCACGGGCAAGATCAATATCAAGATTGGTTTCTATGTAATTTATGTAATAAGGAGATAGACGATGGTGCAAGGTTTTGGTTATATGCTACAAGGACATGTTACTAACATGTCGGTATCTGATCGCACAAAAACAAAACACGCCTTAGTTCATTTTTTTTTTTACAAATTTTATCTGATAGACGTTTAAAATTGGAACTAATATCAATCGAACATTAGTACACGAAGTAAAGAATAATCAGTCAATTTATAACGATAAAATAACAACAGAGTATAATGTTTGCAACAATAAGAATAGATTAATAATTTAAAAAAAAAACAAGCATAAACGGGTATCACGAGGTGTGGCCTGAGTGACTGTACAAGATTGATCGCTCGTCTGCCACAGAGCTATAAATACAAAGACAGATTGCACAAAATTATTAATATTCATGAATTAAATTATCTTGTACACATCGTCTAGATCGGAGGACGAATGTGGGTTACATTTCGAGGAACAAATCTTCAACTTTGACATCACACAACGTATTGAATTGCATTAAAGTGTTGACACCAAAACCAGTTAAGCATGAACCCGACTCGTAAAACATGTTGTCGTATTAGAAAATTAGAATAAATAATAACAGATTGGCATAAAAAACCTGAACTGACGGAATTAACGTTGCATTTGGAAACTGGCGACGTGTTCAAAGACACAATGACCCAAAAATTTGAAAAGACTACAACAGATTTGTGAATACATTAAAACTTATATAATAAAACGTTTGATCACTCATGGGTGTGTGTGTCAATTTTAATAAATAAATCTATAAAAAAACGTCCATCATTTGCGTTGGATCTCAGATTAAGCCGTGGCTCTGTTGATTTTAAAGTCTCTTTTCCTATCTTGGTCTAGGTATAGGACTTATCAATCGATCTAAGGTATACTGTCTCAAACAAGCACATGGAAAGGATATTCTATTTATAAAAAAATCCTAAGCGTATGCATATAATGCTGAAAGCTCAGTGTATGAATACTTAAAGTTTTCGCAAGCAAGTTTGATATTTTTGAGATTCCAAAAAAATAAGTCTTTACTTTGTTTTGAAACGTTTAAATGAGGACCATTATCAACGAAATATGTATCGGCTCTCCAGAGAATGGAATGATGTCAATGTGACCTTAAGAAGGCAACTGGCAGCGCCTGGATGCGGAAGTAACAGGATAGAGTTTTGTATTGTACCTACAGGCTGGAAATACAAATTAGAAGTAAAGTGGGCGTTCCCACTGTGCGATGTATCTGAACCTCGCAAGTATTAGTATAGTCAAGTGACTCGCAAGTATAGTGACGCTAAGGATCTCAATATCAGTGAATATACATATTTGTTTGGACAAATATGTATATTCACTAGATTGGTCTAGTATTTTCTTAACTCATCATTAGACAGGAAGTGCATCGGTCAAGTTGGTGTACATTCACATCTGCGGTATTATGTGAGCGTATCATATGATTAGCGATTCCGCTCAGCTCTCGTCTCCGGCTGAATGATGGAAATCTGCCATTTGTAGCATTTTGTCTAATGGTTGCGCAATGGCGGTAGTTCACTTTCACTCGTGGTCCTGGACGTGGACCTCTATACATACCCTATGAGGCCTTATTATATGGTTTCGTGCATCCCTAAACATACATCGAGTACAGCGGCAACTCCGCGGAGGACAGTGACGGGGTTGCCACCCCCGTCCCTGTAACCGCTGTGGTGATAGCTTCCCGGGAGACTATAATGGGCTCAAAGACAAGGGGTAGTGTAGATGCCACTGGAGAACCCCTGTGCCATTGCGACAGTTGCGAGGTTTTAGTGGATAAAAAAATCCTATACCGCGGTGGACCCACAGGGGCCCGGGGACCTTTTGTAGGTTTCCTGCAGGTCATCAAGAAAAAAGGCTTGATGCGTGAGGCCTAGACAGCCATCGACAACAGCGGCAGTGCCAATGACAACTGCAGGGATGCTACCCCCATCCCCGTGAGTACCATTACAGGTTCAGGTGGCAGGATCTGACCACCAGGGGGTGGCAGGTCAGATCCTACCAAAGAACATTCCCCTATCCAGTCCATCGGCCCAATTCCTAACGCTGCTAAAGCTGTGAGTTTTAGTGTGGAAAGAATCTTACATACCCTGATTGACAGGATCAATTGAAGGTTTCCCCGCAAAAATAAAAAAATGGTTGTTTGCGTACCTGATAGGAAATTGCGGGACGCTGCGAATAACACCAACTTGAAGTGGCGTTGTTCCTGTGGTAAGAGGAGTCAGTACATATTATGCTGGTACCTGGAGCTGTCACCATGCATCTCCCGCGCCGCTGTAATTGCACGAAGGTGTAAGTGTTTGTGGAGAGCTTTTAGTCATTCGACTTTTTTAACCGATGTGTGACTACGGAACTTGTACTTCACCAGGGTTGCGAGGCTAGTACTATACTGCAGTAATTGTACTGGACACTAGTCGGATGTTCCATGCAATAACAGTACACATACTTCCATTTTAACCAAAATCTGGCTCAAAAACTATTTCTGTATTTTTGATGAATATCATGGCAAAAGTCGAAAATGAAATAAGAAATATGAATAATATATGATTTTTTAATTCATGTAATTTGGCGTGTAATATGATTTTACAAAAATCAGATTGTGTAGGCGCAGGCGCCACCTCTTGATTATGCAATTAATTAATTCGATGTTTCAGAATTGAAATATTAAATTAAATCAGGTGTTTAAATATTTTTTTTATTATAAGCAGAAAACAACTAAGAACTTCTTTGGTTTATTTAAAAATTCTTAACTCGCACATAATTACAGAATTGTATCAAGTTACGTCATACAATTGAGAGTGATAATTACCATACGCGATATATTCAGGCATTGTTTACTTGCCCGTAAAGGTTCTTGACTTCCGGGTGTTGGATATCGTGAGACCTGTATCCGGGCTATTGTTGGGAACCGAAAGTGATGTCTTTATACGTTTATTAATTTTTATCTGTTGTGCAGATGGACTAAAAGATAATCGTAATTAGTGGCACGATGTAAAAGATTACGATTTAGTTCAACTATATAAACGCCAACAACATAGTTTTTGCAGTTTTACATAAATGTTGCAAGTTATGACAAAAATAGGTCTTTATTCCCTAATGTCCCAGGAAGAGGGGTATGTATTTCAAGAGTATGTATTTAAGTATGTATGTATGTACTCGTATGTCTATTTCTTTGGTACAGCCTACAGCCTAAATGGCTTGGTGGACTGTTACTTATAATATGTCGTTAGATTCATCTTAGTTGTAGGAGTGACATAATATGACGGTCGTCAGCCGCCATTTCGTATTTTCTTTTTACTTCCAAACACATAAATATGGTTATCAAATTAAAGGTCTTAACGAGACGAGTTGAAATATATATACAAATGTATAAGTTTTGTATGTATAATATAATTTATGCCCATTTTTAACCCCCGACCAAAAACGAGGAGAGTTATAAGTTTGACCACAGATTATTGACGTCTATGTCCGGAAGTCTGTTTGTCTGTCTGTCTCTGTCTGTCTGTATGTCTGTCTGTTTGTGCTTTTATAATTTATACTTGTTAGCATTTTATTCCTTAAGATGGATTGACAAAAATACTTTTTTTCTCTTCCCTCCTCAATCCATGCTTTCCAAATAAGACAACTGTAAATTAAAACCAAATACAATGTCCCAATTATAAAATTATATACGCATCATAAAAACTATACTTACTCTAATTTCGAAAACGTTTCAACGAAGGACCATCTGGTGTTGCCATAATTTCACAGACAATACGCAACTGTTATGTTCGACATGGACTTTCCCTAACCTTGTATGGATTTCTGACTTATTCTATGTTGTGAGTGTGTATGTGTGATCTTAGTGAACCATAAATGGCCACGAAACCATTTCCTTTATCAATGTTTAAAATCTAATTTAAACTTTCGGTTGAAATTGCGTGTTAAAACGACTTCTCAGTAATACTTAACTTAATATTATAAAAATTTTACCAAAATTATCTACGGAGAGTAACAGACGGGGGGTTATTTGTGTTGTTTTATTGTTAATATGTATATTATGTGAAAGGACTTCTCATTTGCTAAGCTTTTTAGTTTATTTGATATCACA
This sequence comes from Furcula furcula, assembly GCA_911728495.1. Classification (NCBI taxonomy): domain Eukaryota; kingdom Metazoa; phylum Arthropoda; class Insecta; order Lepidoptera; family Notodontidae; genus Furcula; species Furcula furcula. The sequence continues at coordinate 27,731,058 of OU452247.1, read as the reverse complement.
TTTTTTTTTTAACCAACAATTATTAAATATCAAAAAAATAACCCCCCGTCTGTTACTCTCCGAAGATCATTTTGGTAAAAACCTGAAATAATTACAGGTTAGTAATATTATTATGTAAATACATATTACAAAAGAAATAAAACTACGTTCCTCAGTTGCACAGTTTTGTAGTTATCATCCATACACTTTCACAAACAAACTTAGTTTTGCGGTTTGGTCTTTTCAGTAACTGAGGTAGTAAATTAATAGTTAACTAACTTTTATACGCCAAAAGAGGTACGGAACCTGTATTGCACGAGTACGAGTTACACTAGACTGTATTTTTTAACTTATGATAATTTTAAAAAGCCTAATTATCATAGTCGTTGATTATTAATTATTACGAAAATGGTAGGTGTATATTACAGTAATAGTGACCTCTGGGCCTGTACTTGCTAGATTGCCACACGGCGGGGAAATGTTGACGATGTATAAGACAACATTCCTTTGCAAATGTAATGAGGTGGCAAAGTGGACTAGATGGAATTACCCAATATAAAACATATAGTATGTAACCAAAGTTATGGTATTTTTACAGTACAGTGACGATACGAGCAAAGCACTGCTGCAGACACTGCTGCTTATCGAGATTGATTTTGGTTATTAAAGTTTTTGAATGCATGGAGTGTCCGAATAAGAATATCACCCTCCGATCTCCTTATTTTGGGTGTCCGTAAGAGGCGACTAAGCGAAAACACGAAGCAGCACCTTTCTATTACTGCGATCCCCAAGATGCCTGGCAAGCGTGAGGATTATGGCAACCTCTCCCTTCTAAGGGAAAGGCCTTTGTTCAGCGATGGATGTGTTTCGGCTGATGATGATGATAAAGTCTTTTGAAGTCAATAACTACGCCAGCTGTAGAGCATTTCACAATAAAAACAGCATTGCTTACAAATTAGCGCTTTGCGGCAATATATATTAATAATACGTGATACTTGAAAAGGAGGAAAATGTGGATTTGTATTTTTTTCTAGATAAATTGCTGGGTGCATAAATACTTCACCTTTTAATGTATACTACATTACTACATACATACCTAGTACTTCTACTCACCAGTTTTTCAAAAATAAAATAAACATGTTAAAGACTAATAAATATTTATTGTAATAAAACTACTCTTACGAAATACATAAATCGCGGTTTATTTTATGGTCTCGGGTGGTCATGGGTGCTGAAAAGCATTCGAAACTTCAGGAAAGCAAAACCTAAAATAAACCCCGATATATTCCGTAAGAGTTATTACAATGAGTAATAATAATAAATGACGTAAATAAATAAATAATAATGACGTAAATAAAAGATAACATTAAATAAATATTAATTTATTACAAAATTATACATAACGTGATTAATTAATTGTCAAATACCTAATTGCAAAGAAATCACACAACTATCAAATACAGAAAAAAAACTAAAAGATAAGTCGTACAGTAGGTAGGATTAAAATATTAACGAAATGAAGACTAAATGGAAAAATAGAAGCTAATTTCTTACCTAGTATTTATAATTCGCCTTCATATGTATGTGTGTGTGTGAGTGTTTGGTGGATGTGTGTATGCTTATAAGGAATATGACTTTTTATTTTTGAATTATTATGCAAAGTTACTAAGAAATGATGACTTTGATGAGCAGGTTATATAATTTATGCATTCATTGTTACTTTCTAATAAATATGAATATTAAGTTTTGAGAAATACAATCGCTGTTGCATACAACAGCGATTGTATTTCTCATATCAGAAACGAGATGAAGTCATAACTTCATCACTAAAATCTTCTATTTTGGTTTCTACATTATATCGAATAAAACGCATGCATATTTATAACATCTATATATATATGATAAGCTGTAAATACCTATCGGAATCGGTATTAATCACGTCATAAACATAACCTAGACTCAGCGCATTAGGTCACCCTGTTCTTTTCGTGTCGAAATAAACAACACTATAATCGTTTCGTAATTGAGAAGGTCGGTCAATAATAAAAAAAACAATGACTTTCCATACTTTGTGTTATCTAAGGACTTTTATCCCGTGAACTCTTAGATTGTGGAATGAAATGTTGGTTGAGGTTTTTTCAAATAATTCATTGCAGTATGAAGTTCTTCAAAACATTTCGACAGGGTCGGCAATGCGCTAGTTAATTCTTTTGGTGTTGCTAGCGTCCATAGACCAGTCTATGCTTCTTTGCTACTTTGGTGATATAAAAAACTATTCTAGGACAATCTACACACAGTCATCTGATCCCAAACTAAGCAGAACCTATACTATGGAAACAAGACAACTAATACTATTAATTTATACTTTTTTTAAAAAAACGTACTTTAATAGTTACATTTTTAATCGACCGGGTAAACTAATCTTGAAATAAATTTCAAAATCAACAGTCAAAGTTCAGTTCAAAAGTCAAAATCAAACTGCTGAAACCACAGGTTGAAAAAAAAAAAAAATTTAAAACCGTCCATTTGTTTGGGAGTAATGAGACTCATATCATTATTGGGAGTTAAACAAAAAAGGTACACCTATTGCACCATCTATAATATGTAGACTGGATAGTTTTACCGGATAATATTACCATACATTACCACATAGCGCGTACATCATAATGATTATACAATCGTAACAGAAACCAGACTTACTACTATCTAAAGTGGCCGGTGATTGTGTTAGCCTGGCTACACAGTAGGCACATGATTGAATCTGTATCGCTTGTATTGAATGATGGACATTTTCAAACTCGCCTTTTAACTAATCTCACCATTAATTCCCACCAATATGAAACGGAAAACCAAGTTTTTTTTTACACCATAGTCCACCGATGCCCGCCCAATAGGTCTCGGTCCCCAGCAATGTACTCGAGGCTCTAAATAACAGGCAATTTTCTCTTTGGAGTCGCTGAACGATTGGGTTTTGGGTCCGACCTACACTTACATCGAGTAGTAGCCCCCATTCCGCGTGATCAGCGTCAGTTCCCGAGGGACTATAAGGCGTGGCGGTGAGCTCAAAGTCAAAGCACTGAGGGGCACTTCTTACTGTAGAACCAAGGTCTCTCTCTCATGTGTCGATGCGACAGCCACTGGGTTTTGTCGATAAAAATCCCACATACTCCTCACTGGGACCCAGAGACCTTGTGAAGGTTTCTCCTGCGAACACCAGCTCAATAATATGTACAGCTACTGCACCCTTCTCACCAGAACACAGAAATGGTTACACGCAGCCACTTGGTGGCAAAATAATTGACACGGCGGGTGTAATTATAAAAAGTCCGGCTCACAATTTAATATGTAAACAATTCTTCGAGAATTGCCATGCGGCTATGTTAAGATGTCTTCTAAAATAAATGGCAGTGTTATGCTTTCCTGTCAAGACTCGTAAATATTCGCTATTGGACGTATAAAATTAAATGGTATGTTTCGTAATTTGGACCCACAGAGCACACGCAACTTTTACCACCGGTAATTTTCCGGAATCTCTTTGATGATCGCTATGTAAGAGAATGATATCAAAATTGCTAATTTTAGCAATCAAATCGGTAGTGTTATTAATTAGTGTGCGTAATTAGAGATCGGTCGATGAACCAAGCTTATGAGAAGCGGTTAAATCGCTGATGTTAAGCTAAATAACGTGTGTACTCTGGCCCAATGACGGACTGCAATAAGTAATTTTTCTGTCTTCCTCTTTTGTGCAATATATTCTTCTCTGGAATGCACTTCCTCAGAAAATTAGGATGGCTAAGAATTGCTTATCGTTTACTGTTAAGCTTAGCGAACATCTTCGAAATTCAGTGGCAGAATAATATCCTTCATTCTTCTTTTTGTTTTTTCTACGGTTAGGTGAATTAGGTGTTCAATAAGCTAATGGGCTTTAATAAGCCATACTGTGTCACTACACCATCAGTCTGGTTAGTTTTCTAAAAAGATTGACTTTTAAAGCTTACCTTTAAGAAGAAGTAGAAGATTAAAGTTAGTAACCACACGACCGTTGTGATCCAATTTTCACAGTCAGATCTCTTAATAGTGATGTAAGGATGGAATCCTCTAAGTAATTACGAAAAAAACGGCAAAGGATATGTGCAACATATCTCGTTTCAACTGACCACCGAACGGGGTCATTCTCAGCAGTCTCTGAATATATAGCATAACAGACATGAGCTATTTGGATAACGATGTGAACATACGACTTGATTTTGCTCCCCCACCCGCAGCGATTTTAATTTTATGGTTATGGTAATATATATTATGTACAAATGTGTAATATAGCAAAGTAGGAATGTAAAAATACTTTTGTATAAAACTAAGCTAGGTACTTCATCGATATTTATTATATCGATGCTTTTTATGGTTTTTTTTTTGTCTCTATGTAGGTGGAAGAATATGCGAATATACATATTATTATGCATTTTTTGCTAGACCTCTTGTGCAAGTTGTAGATATTACATAATTTATCAATAGTTAAATTTATTACCAAAATCTTGAGTTATTTTAATTTTAAACAAATATTTGATTTTTGAAATACAAAAAACCTAAGGACGGTTAATGAAGCCTAATTAAAATAAAAGTAAAAATAGCCTTTACTACTTAACGAGGAAGGTATATAATTTATCATGTTTTTGTGTAAATTGGTTGAAATACAACGATAAATGTTGGAAAAGTGCGGGCGAAGCTGTTTGGGTCAGCTTGTGTGATTTATAAACTCGGTACAAGCAAGTTGTGATTATTAAACTAGGTACTTGCTATCTTCCTAATTACTGTAACGAGCGGAAATAAACCTGGAGACGGACCAGTGTGTCAAAAACCATTACTTATGTACTTAGTTACATAAAAAATAACTTAGTAGGAGAAACCACAGTTAATATATATGTATTTAAAAATGGCTTAAAATTAACTACTAAACAGGAAAGAGCGCTTATGTAATGTTTTTGTTTATTAAACATTAACCACATTTTTTACTTGTTTTGTCGAACGACTTTATTTGTTTTCAATTTATTAGCCATTGCACCAGCTTATATTTTTACTATCTTTAATTTTATTTATACTTATTCATATATACATCCAAATCATATATAATGTCAAGCAACACTTTAACGAAACTATAATGACTGTCAATTAAGCTCAAATGACCGTATCATCTAATTAATTTAAACTGGTTATGTAACTCGTAATTAGCGAGCTACCTCAAAATATAATAATATAGTCAAGCCGCAATGTTGATGGTAAATTTAAGGTCGTACGTAAATACTTGATTATTTTATGGTTACAATATGATAGGTTTATTGGAATGTTTATAGGTAACTCTCGGATTCTTTCTCCACTCAATATGAATTGAATGATGAATTGTAGGCATTGTTACGACCTGTTCTGATATGTTGGTAAACATACCTTTTTAAGAATATTGCATTAAATAAGCATTAATGATAATATTCCGTCCCAGTAATTTAGCATAGGCTAAAAAAATATCTACGTTATGTGAAAATTTTTATTAGTACGTATTTTTGCAAAAAATAACATAAAATAGGTTTTTAATACTGATGCAATTTTAGGTACAAATAATATTAAATATAAAAAAAAACATCAAACTGCAGTTTGTTTATAATTCCTAACATATACTATAGGCCAGCCAACGCGAGCAGATTTTTCACAAAACTTGCTACATGCGTAATAAGTCAGTAGAAATGTTTATAATATATATAACGCTCTAAGCCGACAAAAATACATATATATTTGCCTAATTTCGTATTGCGATGTTGCATATATATCATTATGATAAAACAACTAAACGAGACCACAGTTTATTCATATATTTTTTGGATATTTATATACATAATAAAGATGGCAGTTGTAGAAAGTGATGACAGTTTTATATAGCCTATATATTTACTCATATACTTATATTTTTATACGCACCACATTTAACTTACATACTCATGGTTTGCGAACAACACTTACATTCTATTCAAATATACATATCTTCGTATATATGTACATTTCTTAAACATTGCTCAGCAAGCATTAATTACTTCAGTCTGGTAAATACCTAGCCGCAGCCACAATATATAAGATGACCCTGCGGGTATACCATAGTATACCCACGTAAAGCCTACCGAACATGGAAATGCCCAGATAATTCCGGGCAGTCCCTCCCTCGTACGCACTGATTACGTAACCAACTGTTTCGGAGCGCAAAACAGACTGCACAGAGAAAGTGCATGGTGCACTAAGATCACCAGCGAAATATCGCTAATTTAACCAAAGGACTGCATATTACACAACGCTACGTTGCGACACGGCTAATCGAAAGCTTTACTACTATAGAATGTAAATCGATTGTCTAATTTGCGTATGCCGTTTAGTTAATATCGCGGTCAACAATTTTGTAACGTAAACCTGATCCGTTTTGTGTTACAGACTTAAAAAGTAAAAGTGGCAAATGCGACTAAATCTCGATAAAAATTGCATGTCAATTGCGTAATGTGTAGTGATGTGGGTGATAGTACTTTCGATTTTATCGACATCTTTAAGCTCATCGGAACGTGTTTTTTGTCTTTTAAGTTAATGTCTGTTATTATTCTCCACTTCGTTTAAGGCTTTGCGGGCTTGTGAAAGTCGAGCGTAAATCATAAGAAAAATATACAAAAATAGTATTTTTTATTTACAGAAAACTTAAACAACAAATATAATACATATTAACATCTAAGATGCGATCACATGAATTACATTAATGAGATGAAATGACTATCACTTGGGGGGGGGGGAAGTTTAATGATGAGGGGCGCCGTAGGAGTCTGAGGGAGAGGGGAGTCCGTAGGAGCCTGAGGGCACTCCGATGGTGGTGTATGAGATGGCAGGAGCGGAGTAGCTGATGGAACCACCATGACCACCGCTGGAGTAGCCACCATGACCACCACTGGAGTAGCCACCATGACCACCACTGGAGTAACCACCATCGTAGCCGCCAGAGTAGCCACCAGAATAGCCACCAGCATAGCCTTCTTCAGCTTGGTAGTACTGGGCGACTTGGATTCCTTGCTGGACATGGTCCAACTCGATACCTACGATCCTCTCGTTAGGAACACCGTAGACAGGAGCGGGAGCACCATAGTGGGACGAGATTCCGTGTCCGCTGGACGAGGATTGGTAAGCCTGGTTGTGGATCTCGTCTTTAAGGATGATGCCCTTGATCTTGTGGAGTAGATGGGGGTCGACGTTGTAGCCTTCGGAAGTCTGGTGGCCCACGGGCACGGACTCATAGTGGCCGCCACTGCTCAGCCCTCCGGAGATGCCGATGGATGGGGAGGAGTAGCTGTAGCCCACTGGAGGCTCGGCGGTGGCGCAGCCCAGGAGGGCGAGAGCAACCTGTTAAAAAACAATCTTGTTAATATTTTAAGTTCTTACACATTTTAGTACCTATCCTTTTTGAAGGATTGTATCGATTTCGATACACTATAGAAATGGGATACTACACTAGTAATTTCGGGATAAGGTTAAAAACAACTGATTCGAATTTTGAATATTTTTGTTATTTAACACATCCAGCGATTCGGTTACTTTTAATTTGGTTAATACCACTCATAACTACCACTGTGACTCCTGTAAGATAGGATATACAGTTGTCACCACTGAATAAACTGAGTTTTGACTCTAAGCGAGTCCCGGCAGAACACAAAATTATTTGGGAACCCGCAACAAATTTAATTAGAAAAGTGGATAGGAAAGTTGAAAAGGCGCAAATTCCACTTCCTTCCTTTGCAAAGGATTGAGCCGATTTTGATGAAACTTTTAATCACTGGATGGATATTTGGATCACGCTACGTGTGAGGGGGGGGGGGGGGCACAAATCACGTTCACAACACTGTCACTGCACTCCGGGACTTACAATCCACTTGGCCATGTCTGGTACGTTGAGCTGATCGCAGATGTGTGATGGTCGAGAATGGTGCTCCACGCTTTTATAGGAGGGATTCTGCCGTCTACTTTTACTTTAGTCCATCCGCTTGAGCGAGCCGAGGACGAATTCGGGTTACAAATGAACTATTTTTTTATATGGACTACTTGTAAAAATGCAGTTTTTAAAACCATAAATAAAACCCTTTTATGTTTATTTTTCTGTAGATGAACCTCAAATGTTTTATTTAATTAAAGAACACTCGAAATTCAAATATTTGTTAACTAATGGCATTGATTTTAATACGAATTAATGAAGCTATTATTTGCTAATAGCATAATATTTACCCGATCTTCGCGCTGTTTCTAACTGTTACGTTTTTATTAGCCATTTTTGTCTACTAATTGTGCACTTACTGTACAATAAAAGATACATTATCATTTATTCTTTACGGTAATATAATGGTAAAACATTTCACGCAAGCATGCAAAATGATATGATATTCTAATAGATATAAGATGTTGTTAAAATCGAGTGTATGATTTTACATATTACAATTATAACCAACAATATTATGTGCGGTACATAATATTAATTTTGATATTATTGTTATATTAGTACTATTGATGACGCGGTAAGTCACAGGTTTAATTTTGGATGATACCAACCTATGTATAATTCATCAATTATTTGTACATATTTAAAGGTACCTTATTTTTACGTGGGAAATTCTACATGGCACCGTTCTGCTAGGGGAGTGTGTAACGTCAGACTAAATGGCACCCTCATTCCGCTGTGTTGACGGGCCCCGAGGACGTACTCTTCAAAGTCCCGCCAGTGGCTGCTCGACTTGTAGCGAGCTGTTCCTCATCCATGAGTTTAAAGCCCTCGGATCTGTCTACGAGTGTATAAGGATGGCAGAATATCATCTGATGAAGTGTCCCGGCACGCCACCCCATGCTAATCCAAGGTCCCAGTTTAAATTAAGGGGATTATTATTTGAATTAACTATAAAATGTATTTACTTTATATTATTGTAACAATATTGAAATACAGGAAAAAATTGCAAGCTCACATAATATATTGTTTTTTTTTTACGAAAAAATACAATTCAATTTCACTACAGTAAGAAGTATATACTTACGCAATTGTAGTTTCTTACTTTCTTGTTTTTTTATAGAGCTTATATTATTTGTTGACCTACATAATATAATATTTTGTAACGATTTCTGTTCTTACGCGAATATTATATTATTGAAGTTCTCCCGTGACCATGAATGCTGTAAAGTGTTCGAAACGTCCGGATATTAAAATCAAAAATAAACTGCGATCATCCGTAATATTACCCGTAAAGTAACTTTCAATTTAAAGTATTTTGTTTCAATTTTTTTAAGGTTTTGTCCGGTTAAGCTGTTTAACTTTGAACGGGTTTTTCCGCTTTGCCATACCTCTCTGTCATCATCTAAAACGGCAATAATGTTATAAAAATATATAAATCCTGCAATTATTTCGTTATAAACCGACAAATTTCAATAGTATAAACATTCTTGTCCAACTTTCTAAGTTACATCAACTTCATAATAATATCCTTAACATACAAATTATGCAGTCATCATAAACTGCGTCTGTGATGCAGTAATCTTCAGTGTGGCCTTCGTGATGCTGCAGGTAAAGCTTGCTCTACAAACCGGAGGTCGCAGGTTCCAATCCTGTGAGAGGCAACAACTTTGTTTAGTTCTTCCTCGCTGGTGAAGGGGCATACAAGCGGATGATCTGATTGTCTATAAAGTCAGATGATTCATGCGTCGGTTGGGCAATTAAAACTTGCTATTTGCCTCACTAATTTTGCCTCGCTATTTGCCGGGGCGGTTAAATATACAGATACTGTGAGTGTAGTGTGTAGTGGGCTTAACGTTACAAGTGAAAGAACGGGGGTAGACGAAGATATTTCTGCCTCGCGCACTGAGCCGTCTCGCTGAACCATTCTGCTTGTGACCACGGCTGGTGCAACCCGGCCGAAACGTCAAGCCAAAATATAAGGTAATTCGCGTTAATTCCTGATTAAAATAAAGTTTAATTAAAACTTGGTCCTGCGTCTGACTTCTCTCGACCTCCTCCATGTGAGAATAAAGGAAGATAGAGTGTGTACTCTAAGTATCTACTTCCACAGACTGTCTGTGTATGTGAAAGTAGATACTTGGACCGTCTAAGTAAAGAGATATTTCTTTCGTAGTTAAAATAGATAGAATAGCCTTTCCAAAACAGACCGCCTTGACCGTATTGAAATTCTCGGATGGAACGCTTTTTTCAACGCGCTTTTTTTACTGAATAAATTCAATTTTTTTTTTTTTTTTTAGTTTATTCGTTATTTCAAATAGTGTTAACGCTAGCACTTTTGAACGGTCATTTTTTTTAAAAGCTACCACGATTGGTACATAAAGACTCATCATAAACAACACGAACACGAAACGAGTACGTGTTAAAAGGATTCTTAACAGCAGCAGGCTGTAATCGGCCACAGCGGCCAAACTTTTTTTTAACACGATTAGCCAATTACGCAGGAGATATTAGTACTATTAGTACTAGTGTACTGCTTGCGCAGGCACAAGTGCACTCTCTCTTTCTATACTCTCAAAATCAGACGGGACGGAAGACAGACACGACCGAGGGAGTGGTCAGGCGCAGTACCAACTTGGCATGCCCTTCCGACACATTGATCATCTTACTTTTTAGACAATCAGGTGAACAGCCTGTATTTTTCTAACAAGTAAAACAACTAAAACACAAGTTCACATTAAAAATATCTTTATTATGCATAGACCTCACGAGGGCAATTACATAAAATATTGTCAAGTTTTTGCCCGAATGCCTCAGGCGGTTATGTTTCGATAGTAAGTATGTATGTATGTATTTTTGTATGTATGTAAGTATGTATGTATGTCTATTTCTTTGGCACGGCCTATAGCGTAAATGACATAATAGCCAGTGACATAATAGTTATTCTATTCTATTCTATTCAGTGACTTATAATATTTCGTTAGATTCGTCATAATTGTGTGAGTGGCTTAGGCTATATATTTTTCCAAAAAAGTTAATATGGCGGACGCCAGCTGCCATTTTATATGTTTTTATATTATATTTGTTGGCTTTTTATGCTTTTATAACTTATACTTGTTACAATTCCCGATAACAATTCCCGTTGTTGACGGGCCCGTTGGTCTAGTGGTCAGTCACCCTGCCTGCTAACCAATGCCTGGGTCGTGGGTTCAATTCCCGCCAAGTGTCTGGGTGTTGTTTATCTATTTAAGTATGTATTTACAAAAAAAAAAGTATATAAGTATTAGTATCAGTTGTCTGGTTTCCATAGTACAGGCTCTGTCTAGTTTGGGATCGGATGACCGTGTGTGGATTGTCCCAAGATATTATTATTATTATTATTAATTACCACCGTAACCAAACCGGTACCAAAGTTGTTGCTTCCCGCGGGATTAGAACCTGCGACCTCCGGGTTACAAAGCGATGGGTTTCCTGCTGCGCCACGGAGGCTACACTACTACTATTATATTAGCAAATATAAAAATGCTTCAAAGAAAATAATGATGTTTGCATAATAAAAAGTGGTTTCTTTTAGTTAATTACACGTAACACTATTTCGCTATGTCAATAACCATGTCAAGGCGTATGTGATGTGGCTGTAGTATATAATTAGCTAATTAATAATTACGAATCGAGGTAATTGTTTTTAATTTATGTGTCTAGTTAGTTTCCGTTAATCTATATAAAACAAATTACGCCCCGAGATGGCCGCATCTTGTTGAGTTTTGACTCAGATCAGCGGATATTACGAACGGGTTTACGTTACCCGACTTCCCAAGAGGAGTACCTATGATGTTTTTTTAAGAGTTTTTGTGGTGTAGAAATCGAAGTTAATCGAACTCTTTTTTAATACTACCAAGGTGGCAAGAAAGCATGCGGCCTACCTGATGGTAAGGTCACAGCAGCCTATAGACGTTAGCAACACCAGAAGAATCACTAGCACTACAATATGAAGTCTTTGTGTCCGGTAATTTCACCAGCTAAGGTGCCCTTGACGCCGGAACACAGCAATGCTTACACACTGCTGCTTGGCGGCAGAATATCTGACACTGCATTGCTACCGACCTAGTCGGTTTATTGAACAAGGAACCATTGAGGTCCTACTGCCCAGTAAGGATGATGTATTTTTTTTAAGATAGTTTTCATCGCATTATAAACGCTAGGTTCCACGTTTACCTTCGGAGTCGCTGGACGCTCGGGGTGTGGGCCCCTTGAGCGTCCATTGAGTACGGCGGCGACTCCGAGGAGGACGGCGGCGGGGTTGCGACCCCCGTCCCCGTGAGTACCGTGACTGGTTCCCGGGGGGCTACAATGCGCCCCCCGGCGGCGGGCTCAAAGGCAAGGCACTGAGGGACCCCTGGTGCAGATCCCACCGGAGAGCCCTGGGGTCTCCCCTCTCATGTGCCGATGCGACAGCCGCGGGGGTTTTAGTGGGTAAGAATCCCACATACCCCGGTCGAGCCCCACAGCTCCCGGGGATCTTTCGAAGATTTCCCCCGCGTCAAAAAAAAAAAAAAAAAAGGTTCCACGTTTAATTTTATCTTGAAGTTATTTTTTCAACCCTGATCAATGTACTGTTTTTCCCAAAGCCGTCCAAGCGAAATGGTCGCCCATTTGACCATTGACCAGAAAATAAAATACTTCAAAACATTTCCCAGTAATTAAAAGAAATGACTGCATGGTGTTTTTGCTATAGCAAAGTGCGGCTGCGGATCGCAAAATCGTGGGTTCGATTGCCAGCGAAGGAAAAGTTACTGTTTCTTTTTTGTCAGGAAATTTGTTGATTAAGTTTGGAATTATGATATGTACTTGATAACGGCAATCAACTTGCCTCGTACATTACGACAACTATACAACATTCAACATAAAACAGTTGAGAAAAAGCTAAAGTAACATTAAACTAGTACTGGGTAACTATTCTGTGTCATATGGAATTTAAAACGATTGATAAATACAACCAGATACTAGGGATGGGTCGTCGACGCATTTTCAGTCGACGCAACGAGACCGTTTATCGTCCACGATAAACTAGTTTATAATACAGTCTAAAGTTTCGACTAGTTTATATCGTAAACAGAATGTTTTTAAGTTGTGGACATCGTCGACGTCGTTGTCTATCGTTGTCGATGCATCCGTCGTTTGGTCAATGACTAAACTAGTTTATGTCGGCCATTGTGGATTTGAAAATGGATGTCATTTTAGTAATCAGCACACCGAGAATCCTCAAAAATGACACCATTGACTTTTTTTGGAAAAAAAGGCCGCCATATTTGATTTGAAAACAGATGTCATTTTCGTAATCAGCACCCCGAGAAACCTCAAAAATGACACCAATAACATTTTTGGAAAAAAAAGAGACCGCCATGTTGGATTTGAAAACAGATGTCATTTTCGTAATCAGCACCCCGAGAAACCTCAAAAATGACACCGCGTCTCACCTCTCACACCCCGCACGATTGCCCTGTCTAGACAGCTTCGTCGGATAACTATATTATAGACTGTAACTGAAGTGTTCTAGTTTAGTCCAAAGCGGTGCACCATGATGTTGTTTACGATTCAACCAGTTTATCCAAAGCGGTGCATCATGATGTTGTTTACGATTCGACCAGTTTATCCAAAGCGGTGCACCATGATGTTGTATAAGTTTCAACCAGTTTATCCAAAGCAGTGCATCATGATGTTGATTACGATTCTACCGGTTTATCGGTGGACTGTAAACTAGTTTATTAGTTGACGACTAAAAAACAGTCTAATAAAATAGTTCGTTTATTCAACGCCCACTCCTACCAGATACTAAAAATATAAAATTGTTTTAATAATATCAGTTGCCTACATGAGATATATTTTAATACAACGTGTTACAAAATACGCCGTAATATACTTGTTCTTCTTTACAAGACCAAAAATACAATTGGTAGTTGGTGGTTTGGTCGAATATTACATAATCAACCCTAGTGGCTCTATTTGGCTGGCCAAAGGTCAGCCATCACGCCTGCGTTCATATATTTATAATTTAATTTTTGATTTTGTAAAGTAAAACAGAGTATACTTTCATATCATCATTTCGACGAAAGTCTGAAATCTTAATGAATTTCCAAAAAATTACCACATAATAGCACTTTTTCTTAATACAGTGTCTCTTATATCATGAGGTTGTAATAAATTAAGAGCTTCTTGTTTTTAAATTAACCCTTTTGCGGATAATTATCCGAAAAAGGGGTTAGGTAGTAATCATGCTTACATGCAGCAGCGGTAGGGTCGCATTGGGAGTAATGTTTTACTTGTAAAATTACTTAAAAATTTGCCCAGATTTTTATTAGTCACAATCTTTTATTAACGCCTTTTTATTATTAACGCCTTTTATGCCTCTCTAAAACCTAGCTAGAAATTCCTTATCAAAAATAAAATATTTCTATAATCTACTCTCTATTCTTTAAAATACATAATAACCGTAAAATGAAGTGATATGTGTCTGAAAATTATGTAGAATATTTTCCATTAGGTTATACATTTCAGTAAAAAAATCGATAAGATAGTTCATGGATCGATTTGTATCTTATCTTTGGTCCCAATTGTTTGCTATCCTCCGAAAGTCAAGCTCAATGTCCCCAAGTTCGCTCGTGTGCCACTGACCTTATGACACCTGTTGGATAATGCGTCTTCGGCGTCATGTGCACGCCGCGGGTCAATGCATGTACCTACTTTATTTAGGTTCAACATCGTGTACTTTCAAAAAGACTCATTAGTCTTCCTTTTAACGGTTGTTTTTTGTGATAATTGAGACCTCTTCGAATGAATTGGATAAAATATTTAAGTAACGAAAGTCCTTCAAAGTGATATGTAATGTTTCGTAAGTGGTCGCGCAGTGGTCGAAATTCGACAGTAATTTATATATGTGTATGTGTTTTAAACACGAGGTAGTGTGTGTACTGTTTTTTTTTTAGTAATTTAAATAATTTTCAATGCATAATAAATAAAAATGTTAGGTTTCTGCACTCCTTCTCCATATAAACTTTAACTGTGCCAAATTTCATATTTCTCGTATTTTTTTAAGAAGGGGTTCAACGTGTGTGTGTGTGTGTTGTCCGTGCGCTTAAAGCGCTCGCCCTCTTGTCCGGTGAAGCTGTAATGGCCATCTGTGGCCAACAGTACTACTCCTACACAAAAAAAAAGTGTGTGTTGTTTGATTATAGATAAGTTTGTGTATAATATACTGCAAAAATATTCGTATATCACGTACATCACCACAAGGTCAGCATATCAGACATTTTGACAAGGTTTAAAATTATCATATTTGTAGTTTAGTAAGATTAACTTCTAAATCATGTTTCTTTTTAGCAAGAATGGAAGACAATTAATTATAATGCAAGGCCGTAGAATAAACGATTCAACACTTAGAATCAGTGGGTTTAGTTTTTACAAACATAAAAATGCAAGCTGGATCTTATCCATAGAACCTAAACCCCTACAACTTGTTTATCACTGCTTTAGAAGCAGTGATAAACAGCTACTAAATATTAATAAGTAGTACTTTAAAAATACCAGCTTACATAGTGAGAGAATTGACGGACGTTTCGGACAAAAATGTACTCAAAACATGACAATGACTAACAAGTGAACCCGTCGATATATTTCGTTCCTTTTGGTTTTATATTCGTAATACAACAACGCCATTATACAAGTGTAATTCACAACGAACGATAAACTCCGGAATGAGGAGATTCGCTGAAGAACTACAGTCATCAAGTCAATATAGTGTACACAATTTCAGAACAAAGATTAAAAAAATATTACTTGATCATCAGAAAGTGCAGGAAACACTTAAAAACGACACTAGTCTTATATAAGAAATGTACCCTAATCTTAATGGAATTTATATTTATCGCGTTTATTAATTTATTATTTTTACTCAATATGTGCTTGTATGTACCTTAGTACTTAGTCAAAAATATTGTTTGATGTTATGTCTATGGTAGTTAGTTTTTTCAGTTTGCTTGGTTGTTTTTTAGTGATCTACTGCCACATGTACAATGAGCGTATATGGGTTGGCACTTTTAATTATTTTCTTTGCTGTTTTCTATTTATTATTTTTTGATCTGTACTTAGATAGAAGCAAGTGATTCAGAACTTTATTTATTGTACTGTTACCGATTCTTCTGTGTAATTAATTTATCTATACTAATAATATTATAAAGAGGAAAACTTTGTTTGTTTGGTTGTAATGAATAGGCTCAAAAACTACTAGACCGTTTTTAAAAATTCTTTCACCATTCGAAAGCTACATTATACACGAGTAACATAGGCTAATTTCTATTTTGGAAAAAAATAGGGTTCCGTAACATATTTGGGTTTTTTCGGACACAAGGTGTAAAAAATCAACCAGAAAAGTTACTTATTTTGCGTACGCTGCCTAAACTATAAAAGATAGAACCATAAAATGTTCTAATTAATTGTAGATCTTATAAATATCTACAAAAAAGTCCGCGGCACACTATGTCGAGTGAGGCCCAACAACCATTATTTTTATTTAAAAATCTTGAATTTTGTTTGGACTACATTTAAACGCATTTATTTTTCTCATGCTATTAATCCTTATCAAAATCAATTATTTCATCATTAAGTACAGTTTATGTAGATAATATTTGGTCTTTGAATGATTAAAATTGGACGTTTGGTTTTGAAGTTATGGCGAAATTAAAATATTACGATTTCTGCTTAGACTATAGTTATATGATCTAAGGATTTCTGCTGCACGGCCCGTTGCGAAGTGAGCGTCACCAAGGCGGGGGTGCGCATGCGGGAGGGGAGTTTGGATCTATGAGTAAGGTACCCGCGCGGCTCTGACGCGAGGTCGGCTCTTTACGCAGCGGTCGTGCGCGAAGTCTAATAATTTTCGTGCGATTCTTTATAGATTTCTTTCTTAAAACTACACCTACGCAAAAGTTCTTCTCAGAGCTAAACAACAGTTCTTCTCAGAGCTAATCAACAGTTCTTTTCAGGGCTAACCAACAGATTTTTTCAGGGGTAACCAACAGTTCTTTTCAGGGCTAACCAACAGTTCTTTTCAGGGCTAAACAACAGTTCTTTTCAGGGCTAAACAACAGTTCTTTTCAGAGCTAGAATATTACATGCTATTAGCATTTTCTTAAACATTTGAAAATGCCTAAGAGAGCCAAGTCTCAACTTTCTAAACATAGTTCTCAAGCACGGGCAGCAAGAATACGTCGTATGGGAGAATCTTCACCTGAACGTTCACAACGACTTGCTGAACAAAATCAGAGAAACTCTCAGGTACGCGCACGAGAGTCGAGTGTCGAACGCAACGCCTTGCACAACAAAATCTGAGAACCTCTGAGTTACGTGCACGAGAGTCGGGTGAACCGATATGTATGAAATTTTGCGGGTAGGTCTGAGAATAGGTTATAAAGTATATTTTATGCCGCTGATACCATGATTGACGTGGATATATAGAATGAGAGGAGGGTGCAAGAGAGGGAGAGGGGGGTGATGGAGTGAGTGATCGGAGGAGTTAGGTGGAGCAAGGGGGGGGGGTGAGAGGGAGCAAGTTGGGAGAAGGGAGAGGAGGGAGAGGGTTCAGAGAGGACAATGGGGAGAGGAAGAAGGGAAGTATGACGGGGACCGAAGCGGGAGGGGAGAGAAATAGCATAGAATTAGATTTTTATTATAAGAGAGAGAGATGGAGAGAGATAAATCAAGGGAGTAGGGAGAAAAGGGGAGCAAATTAACGCGCGGGCGGAGCTGCGCGGGTCAGCTAGTATATGTATATATTGGTATAATTAGAATTGTAATCTCTGTGGCGTCACCAGAGGACCCAACGGAAGATCAGCGCTGGTTGTCTACAGCCAGCACAACGCTGAGTTGGGACCTTTTTATGGCGTACACAGTACATTTAGCTGTAATTATTTTTAACTTTTAATCTGGTTACGTTTTTTTTTTGCTTGTGTGCTTTGTATGCTATGAATAAAAAATTCTTCTTCTTCTTCTTCTTCTTCATCGGCATAGCTCTCAGAATCTGCAAATTGAAGTGGCAAAGGGCAGCTCGAAGAACCGATAACCGATGGGGAAGAAAGGTTCTCGAGTGACAATCAGTACCTAGGTAGGTGGACTGACGAAATTGTGCGCGTCGCAGGTAACCGGTGGTGTTCGAAGGGGGAGGCCTATGTTCAGCAGTGGACATCTTCCTGCTGGAATGATGATAATGATTAGATAAATGTTTAAAATTAAACATGCCACACCTTACGCCTTTTACACATAACAATGTGTTACATTCATTTTGCGTGTGTGTAGGTACGTGATAGTGTGTGTGTGTGTGAACAGATGCCGCAGTCATCTTTCGCGTTATGGAGAAAGGTATTAAGATTCTCTGCTTATTATTATGCGTTTCCGTTGTTATACGATATTTAAATATCTCTATTCTAATTCTAGTATATTCAAAATCTGAGGTCATATTTATTCGGTCGTGTATACAAGACTTTGGAAATACCTATTGGTAAAATACACATTGCAAAGCTGTCTTTCCAAATGTTATAAATACGCGTATTCCGGTGTGAAGGGCCACTGCCCTTCACACCGGAATACGCGTATTTATACCTCGTGAAATTACTGGATATAACTCGTGAAATTACTGGACACAAAAGACTTAATATCTAATTTCTTAAGGGTCGGCAACGCGCTAGTGATTTTTCTGGTGCAGCTAGCCTCTACAGGCTACGGTCGGCTTAACATCAGACGGCCTCATGCTTGATTGCCACCTTCGTAGTATAAAAAAAACATGTTTATAATTATGATTTTAAAATATCGTTGATTGCAGTCGTGAATTGCTATTTTATAGAAACCGTATAACAATGGAAACAGCAACGGTATATCAAGCATGCATCCGAGCGCTCAATCTTAGCCATTCACTGCTCGTCATTATGTAAAGATTGTATCTAGATACTTTTACGTATATATATACTACTTATTATATATAACATCATTCTTTATTGAGGTACAATAGAATGGCATGATAAACTGATGGGTTATGTTTATTGGTAATTTTGATAGCTATACATACATACCCCCGTGGGGTGTCCGGGTCAGAACAGCACCTTCCTATCTCCTCTTGTTACCCAATAACCCACGCCTTAGTCGCCTCTTACGTATGGGTATCCGTAAGAGGTGACTAAGGGAAAACAAGAAGACGGGCAGTAGCGTCTTTCTATTGGATTACCTACCACCTATACTGCGATTCCGAAGACACCAGCGAAGCGTGGGGAATATGGGAACCCTCCCCCCGAAAGGGTTAGGACTTTGTTCAGCGGTGGATGAATTTCGACTGCGAATGATGATGAGGTTGTGTCCTCCAACGTCAATTAAAACTTCACAAAAAGTTTAGCACCACTCATGTTTTCTTGTATGGTTTGGTGACTTCCGAGTTGAGTTATGGGTAATGACGGTATCTGCCTTCATTTTAACTATGATGCAAAAGATGAGTTGTTGTACGTTTGAGTCCTATCTATCCTATCGTAGATTCGAAAATGTAATAGAATCGAATGCGACTTTTTGGTTAAAACTGGTTTAATTGGGCTAGTTCTTAGATAAGTTACTAATGTATGCAGTGGCTTAGTCAAGCAAATTATGCAATAGCCTAAGCATTTTTTTACAAAAAGGAGATGAAATTCTATACATCTTTATTAATTAAGTTAATTAAACGTTTTATTTGGTAGTTTTAGAGTTTACTTACTTACTCCGACTTATTCCAACTCAAGGTAAAGATACAGAATAATTTTGTAAAAATAGCTTTCCACAGTTAATCTAAATTAAAAATAGGTTAATGGAGTCACAGTTATACAAATTGGTAGTGAGATTAATTCTAGATGAATGATTGACTGTTTCTTATAGTCCAATAAGTAAGTTGCAACTTGCAAGAGCGGCTGCTGGTGGCTTACCACCAGCCAAGATCTTAATCTTGGGTTGAAAACTTCGGAAGAATTGACTCCCCGTTTAGATAAATAATCCGCTGAAAAGACAAACGTCGTCTGAGATAAACTTAAGCTTATATTGAAAAGGTGTTTATTGTAAAAATAAAAAAATATACCTTGAGGATATTTTTAAAACACCTTGACGCGAAACGACTTTGAATTCACCCAAAATGTACAAAGGAAACAAATTAATTTTAAGGCAATCTAGTTAACAAAAAAGCTCTTTGACCTGAATCTTGATATGTGCAGTCAGTTGTGGTTATATTATGTATTTACATATAATATAATCACTTCGTGACTTAATTTGTAACCACAAGATACATAATATTTTTTTAGTTGTCATTTTCTGAAAAAAAAATAAACTTACTAGGCATAATGCATTATGTATGTACAGTTCACTAGATTTCTTAATGTTAGACATTGATTTACCAGTAAACTATAATTTACATAATATATATTTTTTGTAGGCAGTATATTGGACTGTCAAAGTAAAAGAAGAGAGAGTCCACTTGCGTGCGACTATGCAAGTACTTGTGCATATATCTCGCGTAGATGGCTGATCTTATAAAAGATTAGCCGCTGAGGTCATATCGGCCGGGGGTACATTATTATATTTTCTCTTACTAAAAACTATCAATAGGTTCTTCTGGATCTTTTTGACTGATGGAGGGAAGGGGCATAATCAGCATGCGTGACAGGCGTCTTGGATATCTTGTTCAATGCAAACCATTTGTCGTAATTTTTTGAGCCAAGATGTTCTTCATCGACTGGGTTGTTCTTCGGCGTCCTTGTATTTTCTCTTGTATGAGCTTTAAAAGACTGAATTTATTATTTCTCATAATATGTCCTACCATATTGTAATTTTTCTCTTTTTAATAGTATTTATAATCTCCAGCTTTTTTGCTATTATTAGTAGGTATTTATCTTCCTTCATTACCTACACATTGCTTACTATTGAAACCACATATACACGCTCTAATCCATACTCTCATGTTTATTATTACGTAACTTAATCAATGTCACTACTTGACGTTTATAATTTCATCCGCCATTCAATAAATTCAGACACAGACACAACACAATAAAGATAAATTGAATTGATGGAATCGATTAGAGTTTTTCATTATGCTGACATTACTTGATCTCGAATGATTTATAAGCAGTTATAATTTATTTTTCTTCTAAAATAATATTAATAATGTGTGCTTGTTGGTGTGTTTTTGCATGATTTCAACTCCTGGGTTGAGGTCGGTCTAGGTACAAGAGGTACGTGGGAGTCCTTCGGAGCCACTGACTTCGCAGGTTCCCACATACCGTTCGAACGTTCGGTGTGTGGGCCCTAGCATGTCCATTAATTATGGCGGCGGGGTTGGGGTCCCCGTCCCCGTGAACACAGTGTCTGGTGCCCGGGTGGCTACAATATGCCCCCTGGCGACGGGATCAAAGGCAGGGGGGAAGGGGTCTACAGGATACGGTGACTGCTTACCATCAGGCGGGCCGTACGCTTGCTGGCCACCCTGGTAGTCTAAAAAAACTAAGCTATCTAAAATATCTATTTATTAATCAAACATTACCAAACGTGCAGTGCATTTTACTTCGTGTACATTAAAGCTGTGAAGATTGCAAAAGTTGCAAATAATATTTTAATGATTGGTTATCTGCATAACTAGTGGGTGAGTGGGTGAGTGAAATAGTAACGGACGCGGCGAAATAACCGGTCGCTGTTGCGTTGCGTGTGTACTCTGCAAGTGAACGCGTTACGATTTAAAACACCATATTACTCACAATACCGGTTGCTGTTTGCTACATTGACAGTTTATTGTGAAAAAGCTATTAAGTAATTCAACACACTAGCAACTACTTTGCACATCTCTAGTATCTTTTTTTTCTCTTAGTACGAAACAAACTATAAGTCTGTGGGTGTTTTTGGCTAACTTCATTCAACTACGGGATTAAAATCGATCATGGTTTACCCGTCGGTTGTTCGGGTGAGAATAGCACCCTCTGACCACCTCCCGTTGGTTGTCTGAGCCAGCGTGCGGTCCGCCTGATGGTAAACGGCGGTATCTACTAGCAACACCAAAATAATTACTAGCGCGTTGTCGAGCTTTAAGACATTAGATATTAAGTTTTCTTTGTCCGGTAATTTCACCAGCTACAGTGCCATTTCAGCAGCAATGTTTGCACACTGCTGCTTGGCGGCAGAATATCTGACACTGCAGTGGTACCTACCACCTAGTAAACCTTTATTATTTTTAGTCCCCTCGTACATATAAATTGTATATATTACTTCTAGTGGCAAGCCAGTTGATTATGCAACGGCAACAATAAAATTCGCTTTTTCGCCAGATCTTCTCAGTTTATAACTGTTATATGAAAAATATACTGACCGAACAAAAGTATTGAAGTTAAACAAGCCTTTGTTATTTCAAATGAACTATTTTTATAATAACTAAAATAACTTTATGCTGTAAAGTATTCGAAACGTCGGGTAATTAAAATAAAAAATAAACCGCGATATAATGCGTAAAGTTAGTTTCATTTCAATGAACAATTTTTTTTAGAAGGGATTTTAAATTTATATTTTCCTTACTTTTTAAGGAGGGAAGTGAAAATATTTTTTTTCAGTATACTTTTGTATTTAAATTTTTTTCGGGTTCCAAGACGTATAGACGTACGTTCCAAGACAATTAAGCGTTTCCCCGGGACTCGCCGAGGGTCAAAACTCGGAGTCTTCATTGTTGATCACTGTAAATTAGATCCTGACTGACAAGAAGCATAGTAGTGGGATTAGTCCCATTTCAAAAATGAACTAATTCAAAAACCGTTATAAGGTTTTATCTGGGTGGTGATGTATGGTACAGCAGCAATATCCTTCCGCAGCGCTGATATTCTGGCAGATCCTCAAGGGTATTTCCATTTTGTACTGATCAAAGGATTGTCCTCGCCCAGCGACAGTATCAGTTTTTCGTTGCAGTGTTGTTCGAAAATCTCTATGAGCCCATTCTATATCTCTATGCAGGTGTGGCAAGAATGTAATAACTATATTTTTATATACAAAACAATGTATAAGGTCTATTACTTTTACTGGGTGCAACTCATTGATGCAATACGCCCGATATTATCTCAATCGCAAGCTGGATTTTTAAAAACAAAACTCAATCACGTTAATCCAAAATGACCTTTATTGTGAGTGCGCTAAAGAAATATAGCAAGCAAAATTAGATTTGTTAGGTGTTAATTTCAAGATTTCAAGGCAAGTTGAATTTTCGAAAGGTATTAAGTGGCCGTACATTGATATTATCGTTGTGGTCATCGTGATTTAAAATCGATTTGTAATACGATGACTCGATTGGTATTTAATCGATGCTCGTTTGCTAATAATTATCGAAAATTTACTTTTTGTTAACTTTTTTGGATAATGAAGCACGTAGACCACCTTTGAATCTTTTAAACTGAAAAAGAAAAAGTAGGTGGTAGGTTCCTTGTGCAAGGAACCGTCCTGCTAGGTACCATTGCAACGTCAGATATTCTGCCGCCAGGCAGCAGTGTGTAAACATTGTTGTCTTCCGGTGTGAAGGGCAGCTGGAACTGATGAAATTACCAGACACAACAAGACGTAATCTATTCTATACTTATAATAAAACTGTAACAGGTCCAATTCTGTACATTGAAGATATTTTGAAAATTATGTTTGGAAGGCATTCTATAATAGATACTAAAGCCAAAAATGTATTCTTTTTTTTTTGTCTGTCTGTCTGTCTGTATCTCGGCTGAGCATCACGCCGAAACTACTGGATTGATTGAAACGAAACTTGGCATGATTTGAGTTAATACTCCGAGGTAGGACATAGGATACTTTTTATCCCGACATTCGGCACGGTTCCCTTGGGAGAGGGGACTAAAGTCAAAATGTGTACTTGGTTATACGCTTACTTCGATTTTAACAATTTTTCATTAAATTATAATAAATATTTGAAAGGGAACCCTCATAGACAGTTGTTAACAATGTTTGGAAATCGAGCAGGTTAAGCAACGTTAGGTAAGGTCATTAAATAGATGGGTGACCGTTTAATGCCATTTGAATTAAACGTCTCCGTGCTTCGGAGGCCAAGTACAAAGTGGGTCCAAGTTTTTAGCCATCTTTAAAAAAGGAGGTTTTGTATTCTATGCGAATGTATACTATTGAAAGTTTAATTAACGTAAACACAGCGCGGGCGGAGCTGCTTGGGTCAGCTAGTATCTAATATTTTTAGAATCGGCAACGTGACAATGATTCTTCTGGTGTTGCTAGCGTCTATAGGCTGCGGTAACTGCTTACCATCAGGCGGGCCGCATGCTTGTTTGACACTTAGATGGTATAAAAAAAGGTAAACTACATGACAGTATTTTTAAATAATAGTAGCTGACCTGCGTAGTCAAATAGTCAATGTCATACATTGTGGCGTTCGAAGGGGGAGGCCTATGTTCAGCGGTGGACGTCTTCCGGCTGGTGATGATGATGATGACATGCGTAGCTCCACCCGCGCTTTTATCACGTTAATATTTTTTTACACCTGTTTATTGTAATACATTTTTTCTTTTGAACCCTAGGTTTAGAGCAAACAAAATAAAACATAAATTATTCAAATCAGTCTAGCCGTTTCTGAGTTTTAGCGAGACAATCATAGATGGTTAAGTGTTATCAGAGGAATCCAATGTAATTTCAAGTATATTATTGTCTACATAGTTTGTAAAAAGAAAAAAAACATTTTAAGGCTACATCAAAAGCAGGTGTTGGCGAAACGGTTTCACTTCCCCATAAATTCACGGTCGCCTCATTCTCGGTGCACTTTCAGAATGTCAGAGTTGCATCACGAAGTGTATAGCATAACATCTGTGCTTTCCTTTGCCTTTTTATTGTTACTAAATATCGCAATCTGAATGGTTGCCGACATTTGTGATATCTTTTTTATAGTCGCTGTGAGAATAATAAATGAATTCGTACTGTACTGTAGTTTTCGTAGTAGAGCGGGTAAACTAGAGGTCTTAGGTTCGAATCTGCCGAACTGTGGGTGTCCTAACTTGTGAAGTCAATATAGTCTGACCAAAGCCTGAAGAAAAGGGAAATCCATCCTGGTGAAGTAACAATTTATGATAAGGTTCCTTCTGGCTAAGAAAATACCGATCATCTAGTTATCCAGTAAGATTGTCCATGGGTCAGATAATAATAATAATATAATATCCTGGGACAATTCACACACGGTCATCTGATCCCAAACTAGGCAGAGCCCGTACTATGGAAACCAGACAACTGATACTAATACATATATACTTTTTTTTTGTAAATACGTAATTATACAGGTAAAACCCAGACACTTGGTGGGAATGTATACAAGCTGTTTTCGAGAGTCATTACGAACCGTCTCGAACGCAGGTTTGATGACTTCCAGCCTCCCGAACAAGCCGGGTTCCGAAAAGGCTTTAGCACCGTAGACCACATACATACGCTCCGCCAGATTATACAGAAGACCGAGGAGTATAATCGGCCATTATGTCTAGCGTTTGTGGACTACGAAAAAGCCTTCGATTCAATCGAGACCTGGGCGGTATTGCAGTCCCTCCAGCGGTGCCACATTGACTATAGGTACATCGAAGTGTTGAAGTGTTTGTACAGCAACGCCACCATGTCGATCCGACTACAGGAAGAGAGCACGAAACCAATCCCATTGCAGCGAGGTGTGAGACAGGGAGACGTTATTTCTCCGAAACTGTTCTCAAACGCATTGGAGGACGTTTTCAAGCTCTTGGACTGGTACGGATTCGGCATCAACATCAATGGCGAATACATCACTCACCTTCGTTTTGCCGACGATATAGTCATTATGGCAGAGTCGCTGGAGGACCTCAATACGATGCTCAGCGACCTCAGTAGCGTTTCCCAACAGGTGGGTCTTAAAATGAACATGGACAAGACGAAGATCATGTCTAATGTCCATGTTGCACCCGTACCGGTAGTTGTTGGGAACGATACACTCGAAGTTGTTCACCACTACGTATACCTAGGACAAACTGTCCAGTTAGGTCGGTCCAACTTTGACAAAGAGGTCGCCCGAAGAATCCAACTCGGATGGGCAGCGTTCGGGAAACTACGCGATATCTTCTCGTCCAAAATACCGCAGTGCCTGAAGACGAAGGTTTTTAACCAGTGTGTGTTGCCAGTGATGACATATGGTACTGAGACGTGGTCTCTAACGGCTGGCCTTTTAGAAAAGTTCAGAGTCACACAACGAGCCATGGAGAGAGCTATGCTCGGAGTTTCTTTGCGCGACAGAATCCGAAATGTGGAGATTCGCCGAAGAACTAAGGTCACCGACATAGCTCTCAGAATCTGCAAGTTGAAGTGGCAATGGGCAGGCCACATCGCTCGAAGAACCGATAACCGTTGGGGAAGAAAGGTTCTCGAGTGGCGACCACGAACCGGAAGACGCAGCGTTGGCAGGCCTCCCACTAGGTGGACAGACGACATTGTGCGCGTCGCAGGTAACCGGTGGATGCAAATAGCCAATTGTCGTTCATTGTGGCGTTCTAAGGGGGAGGCCTATGTTCAGCAGTGGACGTCTTCCGGCTGATGATGATGATGATGACTTGGTGGGAATTGAACTCACGACCTGTTGGGTAGCTGACAGGGTAACTAACCACTAGACCAACGGGCCCGTCAAGATGGGCATATAAAAATCAGCACTGCGTTTGACCTCTTCCTGGTCTGATTATGAGAATAAAAGATGAGAGAGTGCACGTGTGACTGCGCAAGCATTTATACTCTAATAATCATCTACATATATTTTGTTCACCTTATAATCGTTTGGTTGCAGTAGCAGTATCATTCAGGAGAACATTACTACTAGTACTATACGTATATATCTATACTTATAATACAACTGTAACAGGTCCAATTCTGTACAATGAAGATATTTTGAAAATTATATTTGGAGGGAATTCTATAACCGATACTGAGGCCGAAAATGATTATTTTTAATTTTTGTCTGTCTGTCTGTCTGTCTGTATCACGGCTGCGCATCACGCCGAAACTACTGAATGGATTCAAATTAAACTTGGCATGATTTGAGATCTTACTACGAGGTAGGACATAGGATATTTTTTATCCCGTAATCTAGCACGGTTTTTTTGGGAGAGGGGATTGAAGTCAAAATGGGTACTTGGTTATACGCTTTTTCCGATTTTATCAATTTTTCTTCATAATATAATAAATATTAGTAAGGGAACGCTCTTATAGAGTTGTTATCAAGGTTTTGTTATCGATCGGGTTAAGCAACGTTAGGTAAGGTCATTAAATAGATGGGTGACCGTTTAACGCCATTTGAACCAAACGTGCTTCGGAGAGCAAGTAAAAAGTGGGTCCCAGTTTTAACCGACTATAAAAAAGGAGGTTATGTGTTCGATGCGAATGTCTGTTATTAAAAGTTTAGTTAACGTAAAAATAGCGCAGGCGGAGCTGCGTGGGTCAGCTAGTAATATAATAAATATTAGTAAGGGAATGATCTCTATGAGTGCATAGAGAGTTGTTTTTAAGGTTTTGTAATCGATCGGGTTAAGCAACGTTAGGTAAGGTC
This sequence comes from Furcula furcula, assembly GCA_911728495.1. Classification (NCBI taxonomy): domain Eukaryota; kingdom Metazoa; phylum Arthropoda; class Insecta; order Lepidoptera; family Notodontidae; genus Furcula; species Furcula furcula. The sequence goes on along the minus strand of OU452247.1, from coordinate 27,703,447 downwards.
ATTAAATAGATGGGTGACCGTTTAACGCCATTTGAACTAAACGGGTCCGTGCTTTGGAGAGCAAGTAAAAAGTGGGTCCCAGTTTTTAACTGACTATAAGAAAGGAGGTTATGTATTCGATGCGAATGTCTGTTATTAAATGTTTAGTTAACGTAAAAATAGCGCAGGCGGAGCTGCGTGGGCCAGCTAGTTTAAACTAAGTATTTACTATGCGTTTCAACTAAGAATGTGACCGCCATGATGATCGCGACTGCGGAACTTCACACTCGTTTTTTAATTTTTGTGTACCGGCAGCAGAGTAAACGTAAAATGAAAATTCGCCCCGGTTTTGATTATTTATTGCAATGTCTTATTTTATTATCTATTTTTGTTAAAACATCATTTTTAGTAATTATATATTTGAAATGGCATGATGGCGGCCACATTCTTAGTTGAAACGCATAGTACAGTTTATTTATAAACCATAGTACTTAACCAAATGGTACTACAATCATGTGCGAAAGTTAGTTATATTTTGCATGTCTGATTAGTGAAAACAGAAAATAAAACTAATAAAACATGTTAACACACACATACATACATGTTATACGTAATTGGTACTTTGTATAAAATGTTATTTACTATGATCCTCCCTAGAGCCTATAAATATAGGTGTTTTTTCATTTTGTAAAGTAATTGATATTTAGTAGAGTTGTTAAATTACGTCACCAATTGCTACTGCTAGAAAAAGGAGAATAATTCCTAGAAGCCTCTGCCTAAAAGAATTGTTCTAGAGATCGAAGCTACCAGCCCATAACATTCAATTTTGGGTATTTTCTTAAATTCTTCTTTATTTAATGAATTTTTATCATTGCTTAAGCGATTTTTGCACATGGCTGTATATGTTCGCGGCATAAGCACTAACTTTCCCTCGGTTTATTAGCCCTTTATTACAGACACCTGGATTGCATAGCGGCATAGAATTGCAGGTCAAGTGAGTGGTCAGTGAGTCACTGTTGCGCAACTTAGGGTTCCTACTAGTGATGCGGTATATTCAGAAAATAAATAACAAATCTTTTATTCGTTTTTTTTATATTTCTTCTTTTTTGTTCGCTGGCAATCGGCTACTACTTAGTGCCACTACTGCCAATGTTTTTTTTATATTTAATAAGTGACAATTTTATTTTCAATATGTTACATAGGCCTTTCAGCCTGATTAGGCTTATTAACAACTGCAGTGCAGTAACAACTGCACTTTTCACACTGGAATACAGCCATGTTTACCTACACAATGCTGCTTGGTGGCAGAAGCTCTACATTAATACTAGCTCAGTCCTCCTAGGAGCATCTAGTAAAAAATTGTAGGTTTAATCAGAGTATTCCCATTTACGTTTGATAAATCTTTTTAGCCTTTATTTAATTTTTATTTTATAATAAACTTGCAGCAAAGCAAACTGATTAAGCCCTAGGCCATAAAATAAGTACTTAAAATTGATTCATCAATAAATAGTGATATAACGACTTAATGGACCAATATCAGTTACATCTCTAGTGCAGGATAGCTATAAGACGTTTTACACTGTGATGCAACAGCAATCCAATTGGATGCGTTGTGGACCGATTGCGTAACAACGCACGTTGGCTTATAGTTTTTATATCTTACAAGTTACGTACATGTATTTTTATTAAGTCCAACAAACAACCAAGGTCACCGACATAGCCCTCGGAATCTGTAAGTTGAACTGGCAATGGGCAGGCCACATCGATCGAAGAACCGATAATCGATGGGGAAGAAAGGTTCTCGAGTGGCGACTACGAATCGGAAGACGCAGCGTAGTCAGGCCTCCCACTAGGTGGATAGACGATATTGTGCGCGTCGCAGGTAACCGGTGGATGTAAATAGCCAATTTTGTTCATTGTTTGGCGTTTGAAGGGGGAAGTCTAAGTTCATTAGTAGACGTCATCCATCTGGTGATGAAAGAATTTTATAGTGGTAGGTCCCTTTTGCAGCCTTTCGAATTCACTGGACGTTTGGGTTGTGAGTCCAAGATATCCATCGAGCACGGGGTATCCGAGGAGGAAGGCAGCGTTCCAACCACCGTCCCCGTGAGCACCATGTCAGGTTCCCGGAGTGGTATAATGCACCCTCCGGAGGCAGGCTCAAAATTTGCCTTTGACTTCTTTCTAAATAGTACTTACCCTTAAAATATTACCCTTGCTGAAGTAAAAATAAAAAGTTGGTTGTAAGGTCTAAATTACCAACAGAAGAAAACATACTAACGAATCCAGTATAACACCCGTAAGAATAGACACACACACGTACACACAGACCATACACATTGGCTATGTCTTATGTCTATTACATACAATTATATATGTCTAATTTATTAAATTATTTTGTTAAATATTATTTTTGTTTTAAATTTTTTCAGTTCTAAATAATAATATTTTTTGTTTCGTATGCTTTCTTATGTTACCAGATTATGTTTAAGATATTTTAATGTAGTGTTTATATCAATAATCTACTTGGTAGTGCCTACAATATCCTTGCGACACAGGCCTGCGTGCCTTCTTATTATAAATAAAAACTTACTAACTAACTAACGAAACTTAAGTAGAATAACTATAAAATTAAATGTTACACAAGTTAACGACTTTAGGCTGGTTAACACTATTGGTTTACCGTATGAAATGAACAACTATATTTATTACAATTTCATAATTTTAAATTCGACGTAATAGCCTCGCTGTCTATGTAGATTAGTTTGTTGAGACAGAATAATTGATATTATTAAATTTAAAAGAAGTGACCTGACGGAAATGTCTACTCAAACTAAGGGCAGACTAAAATTTAGATCCAGCGGAATGTCACCTCAAACTTAGAAAAATTACTAGATTTAGTTACGGGAAAGCTAGACACAAAGTACCTACCCCCTTTTGTTCGACTGCACCCGAAGGAGGTCTATGTTTTAGGAGAGTATGTAGATTATGTATGTTTATTACTTTGGCACCACCTACAGGCTAAACGACTCGATGGATTTAGTCTTGTAAAATGTAGTTAGATTCGTCAAAATTGTGGACCTAGTATAATTTTCCAAGAATTTTAATATGTTGGTCATCAGACTTAACGAGACAAGTTCGTATATGACGGTGTATTTTTTTCTAGTTCCAAAAACACTCAAATGGGTGTGAAATATTCTATAGGGTATAATGTAAATTAAGATCATTTCCACCAGACCATAATAGGTACTTCATTATTATACTTGTTTTCACAGTAAAAGTCATATTGTTCTAATTTATTTATTACCCTATCCATATTTTTTTTGCAAAACTTATCGCCAAACCGTGTCTGGTACATAATTCCAAATTTACCAAAATCAAGTGCACCGTTATTAGCATAATGTTCATTAAAGTTTTAAAATAAATACTATGGCAATGTCTCTACATAAACGCGCTACTCTATGTACATATATATGTATGTAAGTGATAGTATTTGTCTGTATGTAACTTCAATTTGATATACGGAGCGGCTTGTCTCCGCTCTGATTGCTTAACTTTTCATTGCGAGTATTTAAGTAATTTGTAGCTCGGTGTTGAATCCAATATTATTTCACCCACGAACAAATGGAGACTAGCACAGAGTGCATTTAATCCTCGGGCTCCGTGGCGCAGTGGGAAACTGCGTACTTTGCAAACCGGAGGTCACGGGTTCGAATCCCATGGGGAGCAAAAACTTTGTGTAGTTGTTCTTTAAACGCTAGGGCAATGCAGGCCGATCACCTGATTGTCTGTATAGTGAGATGATCCATGCGCCGGATGGGCATGTAAAAAGTAGGTCCTGCGCTTGATCTCTCGGTCTTGTCAGTTTTCTATCCTATCGAATTGCGAGAGGTAGAAGCAAAGCACTTATGCATTATAATATCGCCTGCGTAGATGGCTGATCTTGCGAAAGACTGGCCGCTGTGGTCGTATCGGCCAGGAGGGCATTCTTATTTTTTTTATTTATTATAGCGAAAAATGGGCTTAGTTAGGGTACTACATACATTTTTATTAGATTCCATGTACTAGGAAGTATGTAACCTGTGGGGTGTCCGGGTAAAAATAGCACCCTCCCATCTCCTCCCGTTGGGTGACGTTAGGGGCGACTAAGGGAAAACAAGGGGATGGGCAGCAGCGTCTTTCTATTTGGTTATCTACTACTGTAATCCCCAAGATACCTGCCAAGCGTGGGGATTATGGCTACCCCACCCTTCTAAGGGGAGTCGTTTGTTCATCAGTGGACGTGTTTTGGCTGCTGATGATGATGAGTTTGTGTAGCTATTTCTTACGTACGTATTATAATGGTTGTCTGAAAAGTAAGACAATCCATGCTTTAAATGGGCATATAAGCTCCGGTTGTATCGGTGTTTCGACCCATCAGATTTTATTTTACGCGGGGGAAATCTTCAAATGATCCCGGGAGCTGTGGGGCTCGACCGGGGTATGTGAGATTTTTACCCACTAAAACCGATGCGCCAGCAGCTGGGGCTGGCGCATCGGCACATGAAAGGGGACCCAGGTCTCTCCGGTGGGATCTGCACCAGGGTCCCCTCAGTGCCTTGCCTTTGAGCCCGCGGCCAGGGGGCGCATTGTAGCCCCCCGGGAACCTGACACGGTGCTCACGGGGACGGGGGTCGCAACCCCGCCGCCGTCCTCCTCGGAGTCGCCGCCGTACTCAATGGACGCTCTAAGGGTCCACACCCCGAACGTCCAGCGACCTCGAAGAACGGAAAAGACCTGTATCGTCTTGCGTAGTTGGCTTATCTTTGTAAAGATAAACTGACGTGGTCAGAACAATTCGCTTGCAGAAAAATAATCACCATATGTCCTATGGGCTTTTCCTAAAGGGATCATTTTTTTAGAAATATTAACCAAGTGTTCACCTCCATTCTCCTTATAAGAAACTCTTATCCAAAACTTTCATTCAGCGCCACCGATAAGCTGTGCTTTGTCATTCAGTATTAAGAATTTTATTAAGAACAATAAACTTAATCAGGTCATGGTATTGTCTCAGACATTACCTTCTTTTGCCCACGTGGTATAACGGCTACTTGTGCAATCGTAATGCGTACTCGCGCGACACCATACGTGTTAAGTAAACTAGATCCGCGTTATGTAACTGCAGATTATAATCCAAAACAAATTGTGGTTTAAGTTACAAGAAGTAGTAAGAGCGGGTGATAATTCTGGATCTTTCAAGTTTTTATACCGATAAATATATTCAACATGAACAGTAAACACTAAAGAAGTAAGTGGAGTTTGTCTTTCCTACTACTCCTGTTTTAAACCCTTCACGGGTTTAAAACAGGAGTAGTAGGGTGTCCGGGTAAGAATAGCACTCTACCATCTGCTCCCGTTATGTTTTCGTAAGAGGCACCGAAGGGAAAGCAAGAAAACGGACAGCAGCGTCTTTCTATTTTATTACCTACCCCTACCAGCTATGTCTACTGCGATCCCCAATACACCTGCCAAGCGTGGGGATTATAGCAACCCCTCCCTTCTAAATGCAGGCCTTTGTCCAGCAGTGGACGTCTCTCGACTGCTCCTGATGTTGCCTTGAAGGCAATGTTGCGTTTTCCGGGATTCGCCGAGGCGCCAACCTCGGTGTCTTCACTTACAGGATTCATAGTGGTGGGAATGAGTGACAGGTTAGTCCCAACAAAAAAAAAACATTTTCAACCTTGTTTTAAAATAATACTTAAGATGATAATGGCTACGATGCTCTTGCGAGACGTAGGTTTAATCATGTGCGAGTAACCTACCCTTCACCAGATGATTATGTACAGCTCCAAGCTGCGGCACAATTCACACATATCTGTTGATGTGGTTTCGTGACCGAAAAATATTAAGGAAAATAATTTATTAAGACCATTTTTTAATACGCTTTCGCTTACATCTTGTACCACCTCGATGAATCCTACGCATGATTTTTGTACGTGTCGTCGTCGTCGCCTGTATGTCCCATTGACCGGCATACCGTGCGTGGTACGACTATAGTTTTACCATAACTCTTATGGTGTTTCTATGGTAATTATATAGCGCAATAGATATTACGATATATAAGTCGCGTCTGTTATGGTGTTATTGTTTACCATGATTACATGGTCAGATTATAAATGGTTTTCTTTTATTGCTGTTTCAAAGTATTAGGAGACGGCCTTACGTAATAAACAAGTTAATGGGAGACTTTTTTTTTTGGAATGGTTAATGGCCGGTAAACTGTTCAAGCTCAACTGTTCGTTAAGCCTAGTCAGGCCTCTGACTAGGCTTAACGAATACTGACTCTTAACGTGCCTTCGATACTCGGAGACGCTCAGTTCAGATGCCACTGAATGGTCACTCATCTAAGGAATGACCTTTACTTTTGTTCCCGCGGGGAATACCTTTAATAAGTCCCCGGTTCCGTGGGCGTTGGGTTGGGCATTGCGGTATCGGGGTGTGGGCCCCTTGAGCGTCCATTGAGTACGGCGGCGACTCCGAGGAGGACGGCGGCGGGGTTGCGACCCCCGTCCCCGTGAGCACCGTGACTGGTTCCCGGGGGGCTACAATGCGCCCCCCGGCGGCGGGCTCAAAGGCAAGGCACTGAGGGGCCCCTGGTGCAGATCCCACCGGAGAGCCCTGGGGTCCTCCCTCTCATGTGCCGATGCGACAGCCGCGGGGGTTTTAGTGGGTAAGAATCCCACATACCCCGGTCGAGCCCCACAGCTCCCGGGGATCTTTCGAAGATTTCCCCCGCGTCAAAAAAAAAAAAAAAAAAAAAGGGCATTGCGGTATGTGAGATTCTTACCAACTAAAATCAACTTCAGCTGTCGCATCGGCACTTGAAAGGGGGCTCTGCGGTGAGATCTGCACCAACGGGCTCCGGGATCATTGGATGTCCCAGTAAAAAGAAACAGAACTAAAAACCAAGCATACGAATGATTCAAGCTTGGTTTATTATCATAATCGACATATTATCAAAAGCACCAAATTTTCTGCCTATAATACTAAATCCGAAAAAAATGTTGCCAGTTTGATACTGGCAACATTTTATGTTAGTCATTCCGAAATCTCAACACATTTCTAAACCACACACCAGTTATACTAATAACATACAAGTAAAAACGTTAAGTAAACGACGCTTGCGCAAGTGTGTACCTACTTATTTATTAGATCAAAACGGACGGACATTAGTGTGACGAGAGTGAGTCGCAGTTAAGACCAAGATTTTTTATATTATAATGTTGTTTTCAAACGATTACGTCTGCGGAAAGATGATTTGCTACAATAGCAGTAAGTTCCTTCCATTCGCCCTGAAAGTTGGCTACATGTCCTTGAGCTTAGAAATTCAGCAGCTACAGTGCCCTCCACGCCGTAACATTATGGTGTTTGGACTTTTCTGCTTGGCGGCAGAATATCTGACACTGCAGGGGTGCTAAGTAGTTTGAACGGTCTCACACAAAATGGTATCGTAGTAAATAATATAACCAATGGGGAAGAAAAGTTCTCGAGTAGCGATCACGAACTGGAAGACGCAGGCAAGCCTCCCGTTAGGTGGACCGACGACATTGTGCGCATCGTTTGCAACCGGTGGATGCAAATTTAAAATTTGCTATGTTCCGGTGTGAAGGGAATGAAGCAGTATGTAATGTAAAAAGTAGTATGTAATGTCTTAAGGGTCGGCAACGTGCTAGTGATTCTTCTAGTGTTTCTAGTGTCTATAGACTGCCGTGACTGCTTACCATCAGTCGGGCCGCAAGCTTGCTCGTCACCTTCGAAGTTTAAAAAACAAAATTCCAATTGTCGTTCGTTGTGACGTTCCAAATGGGAGACCAGTGTTCAGCAGTGGACGTCTTCTAGCTGTGATGTGTTCCACTAGCTACCTCTCTTAAGTATCGTAGACACGTTGCAATGCAATGTAATTCTCAATTACACATTAAACGCTAATAATTTCGTTTCGAAACTGAATGATTGTAAAGATATAGCGGCTTGCACCACTGATCTAATAACGAAAAATATACGGTCTACTTGGCTTCAAGGTTTCTATTGTTTAATCTGTACAGCTCTGTCTGTCCGTCTGGATGAACGATCGAGATTAATTTTGGTACAATTAGTAATGTAATTTGGATTACAAAACCTTTTGTGTTGTGATAATTTCTTTGTATAGTGCTCCCAGAAAGCTTAATGCCGGTTTCTCGCCAAAACTAAATAATACAAAATATTCCAGACCCAGCGATTTAGCAAGTAGTACATCTGATGTATAAGATAATCCAGGTAGGTACCACCGCAGTGTAAGATGTCCTGGCACAAGCAGAGCGGCGGGTGAACATCGCTATTTTTCGGTGTCAAGGACAATCGTTAGCTGGAATAATTAAGAAAGACGTCCACTACTGAACAAAGACCTTCCTCTTAGTAGGCAGGAGTTTACATAATACTCACGCTTGGCAGCCGTCTTGGGCATCACACTATAGGTGCTATTTATAGAACATATTCTTATTATGTAAAAAACGTTTAAAAATAAAGAAAGAGGACAAATTAGGCACCCATTTTGAAATATTTAAAAAAACTTACTTTTAACACGTAATTTGTCTGATTAATAACATCATTAACAAAACTGTAATAAATACTGATATTAAAAGCTTCTGTGAGTGGCTAGAAAGTGTTACGGGCACTTAGTTAAGCCAAATGTCAAATGTCAGAACGCTCAGCAAGAAGGTATAAAAACGAGTTCAATTCGAAAATGTGCAAGCGCAAAATGATATTATCGTGTTTCGTGGAATGATCTAGAGTTGAGAAAACCGCTAATTTTTGATTACTTTGCAAACAGAAAGAATTTTATTCTATAATCATGTTTTGACATTTGCATTTGAAGTAAATACCTGCTTATCTCTAGTCGTTTCACTTTAATGTAGATATTATACATATAAGAAATTAGCTACACATGTCTGCTTTTTTGTTCGCTTGTTTCTTCTAAACTGCGCATAGGAGTATGAAGCAGTTTTCACCATCAATTAGAGAATTTGATTCAAAAGTTTTATGCGTCTAATTAAAACATGATAAGTAAATAACTTAAAAACTTTGTAAATTCCAAGTACTGCTCTATGTATTCTCTTAAACTGGTATGAATAAACAAAAGCAATTATAATAAGATATTGCATTGCATTGCATTTTCTTAAACTATGAGTTTAGTGGCTAAGCAATTTGATTAAAATATTTCAAACTACTAATTTAAGTAGAAAAATAAAATTAAAATATAACCTTTCACTATAAAATTATTTACACTTTTTTACTACCCCGACAATTATAAATATGCATATTCAAAATTACAACACAACACAAAGTTATAACTAACATATGTGCACATACATAACAAAATTAATTGCAAGCCAGAGACACACTTACATAATTTTGGCATACTTTATTTTATCGCTAACAAGCTCGCAACATATCCAAACTATAGTCTGAAGTACAGTGAAAGTAAAAAATATAATATACAAAATAACAGTTGAGAATCGCACCAACCTATAATCTAAATAGATTACCCATTATCAACTTACACTTTAGATTCTGTTATTAGCAAAATGGATTCTATCATCTTTAAATTATAGTTTAGTTTATAATGTAGTATTGCATAAGGCTCAGACGTGAAGCAACTCAGAAGGCCATACTCTGTCAACTGCTGTTATTTACGACGTTTTAGTAGGATGTTCAGGAAGGTCCTTAACACACTATTTAACTCTTAAAAAGGGCCTATTGCTGCCACACTCACAAACGTTGGTTAACTTTAATTCTAATTATGATTATTTTGGATTATTAATTACGAGATAATTGATGTATCTACTAACTATCAGCGTATTAAGTATTAATTGGCGTCGCAATTCAATTTCAAAAAATGGCTTAGTGATTAACTATAATTGATGTTTATAGGTACGGCAGTAAGTGTTAGATCTGTCCCTACACAAGCCTTTACTAAGACCGGGTAAAGCCTAAGAAATTAAAAAAAAATGTTTATCCCGTTATCAAACCCACGATATATTGGGTAAAGGGCAGAGAGTATTACCATTAGACCAACGAGGCCATCAAAACTTAAATTACAATGCAAGTTGGATTTTAATATTATATGTAGGTATGCCTATATGATGATTTGATACATCTAAATCATAGATAAGAGTAAATTACTTAGAAATAGATAGGTAACTCCCACGTCAAAACGTACCCCCGAAAAACAGCGCCTGCAGCGGAGTGTTTTGAAACTCTAAATAGCCTCGAGCATTTTTAATACAAAAATAGCTAAAACTATGTAGTATCCGAAATAAATAACGCGGATGTCAATAGTATATGCATAGGTATTATAGGCATGAAAAAACATACGGGCCGGGATTCGAACCCGCGTACCTAAGAACTCGAATTAATTTAAACCCAACCTATTTACAGATACCGCTATTAGTCTTATGATATGGACAGTTGCATAATACTGATCATTAATTAATTAAGCCGAACAGAGAAAAGTTGCAAAACACGCCGCATGAGGGTGCTACTGGTAGCTTTTTCCATTTCTTCTACCATACTGACCATACCATGATCTAAATAACCCGCCACCTTCAAGTAGCGTCGTGTTTCTGCGGCTTGAGGTTCTAGCAAAGCTGTATCGGGTTGTTTGTTAAATATCAGTAACTAAAGATGATATCATTTTTTTCTGTGATCTGTTTTTGAGGTGGCGTTGCGGGTTAGAATGCAGTTTTTATTGTTTTTGGAAATAAAGAAAGAATGAAAAATATTTATTTAGCCACATCTTAATCTAACTAATCTATTAAGTACACATATTTTTATTATAACAATGTCGCTGATAGGTTATCCACTCAGCATATGTCGTGCTCCTATTTGGTACCATGACGCTGATCTTCCGTCTGTGGACAGTGAGACCGCATCTAAGCGCAACAGCTTAAGGACATCGCACATAAGTTTAACAATGAAGAAAAAACATATACACAAGCAAAACAATGAGACATACAAGAATATGAAGTACGGAAGTATGTTAAAGTGACCTTTTAGTCTATTTATAAATAAACTGTAATACTTCTAATTATGTGTTATTTTATTATGACAGGCAATAGTAACGTAATACATAAATGAAGTGCGGCAATTATCTAATCTAAAGTTATATACAGCTATTATAGTCTACGATATCCACAGTACCGTCTCAAGGTATCGTAAGTTTAATAAAACATAGACACATCTCACAAACACGATGTTTTGTAAACATATCCATACTATCACGTCATGTGATAAAATCAAACGCGATAAACAATAATTCCATCTGAACTTTTCCACGCCATGATCATAACCTTAAATCAAATCCCCTTAGGCCCTATATACACAGATCCCGGCAAAGATACTGAACGGTAAACATACAAGCTTTATATGTGTACGTACCTGATCCCAAAATTCACATACAAAGTTATGGAATTAGTCATAAAATGGATTCGTGACTCAAATATCTAACCTATGCATTGAGTTCGCGATTGTACATTCCAAACTCTGCAATTCTTTCAAAGGAATTCAAACTCTTTTCTCTAAGACCAAGATTGAATTTACTTTGTACAGTTATGTGAGTTAGGTCGTTGTTTTACGTAAACTAATAAACGATGCCAGTTGACATTCGATAGAGGGCGTCGTGTGACGTCATTAAATCAGTACGGCTACAAAATTTAGGGCTTAAAGGGGCTTTCGATCGAGAGGAGTGGTGGCTATGTTGTACTCGTACTATCCCCGTTAGGGTTGTGAATACTAGTATTTCTCTGAGTAAAATATTTTATATACTTACTTACCTATTTTGTGTTGATATTTTACTTCGGAATTATAAACTGCAATGACTGCAATGTTCTGTTATGTAAGACAAGCATTAATTAGAAATAATCTAGTTAGACTAATTGCTGCATTTTGTAAACCAAAGTTTCCGTCGTCATAACATAAAAAATGTCTTTGTAGATAATTCAAAATATATATTATTGATTAATACTACGTTACCGTCAGGTGTGCGGGTAAGAAAAATCCCGTATCTCCTTCCGTTAGGTGTCGTAAGAGTCGACAAGGGAAAACAAGAAGACGGCCAGCAGCGTTTTACTATTAGGTTAAATACCTATATTGCGATCCCCAAGACGCCTGCTAAGCGTGGGATTATGGCAACGCCTCCCCCCCCCCCCTTTTCTAAGGGTTAGGCCTTTGTTCAGCAGTGGAGGTCTTCCGGCCGATGATGATGAGCCCACCTGTTGGTAATAGTGTCACATCAGCCTATAGACGCTAGCAATACTAGAAGAATCACTAGCGCTTTGCTGACTGCCGATATAAGATATTAAGTATTTGTAATTTCACCAGCTACAGTGCCCTTCACGTCACAACACAGCAATGCGTACACACTGCTGCTTGGCGGCAGAGTATCTGACACTAGTGGGTACCTGGACGGTTCCATGCACAATTAACCTACCACCTAGTAGGAACCAACCACCTCCTCCTCGCGTCGATACCTCAATGCTGAGGGTCGTGACCTGTTGTTACGGATGCAGATAATAGTTTGCTTCGGACGACGGTTTTCCACTTATCACGATCCGAGGCATTATGGAACGCTACGTGCTCTGGGGTTTCGAGAGTGGCGCGAAGGTCAGACCAACGTATCGGCGAACGTCCCCGTGGCCTTCTTCCTTCGATCTTACCTGTAACAATTAACTTTTCTAAGCTGTCAGGATTTTTGCGAGCTATGTGACCGAAGTACTCAAGGGTTCGTCTCAGACAGATGGATGACAGTCGTGTCTTTAAGAACCACCAGCTACAGCTATTTAACCTTTAACCAGCTACACTGCCCATTGAAATGAAACTAATTTTACGGATTATATGAAAAAAAAATTAAAAATATTTATTTGCCATAAAATATACATTAAACACTTCTAAAATAACATTGGTTTATTTATGATTTTAATTACCCGACGTTTCGAATACTTTACAGCATTCATGGTCACGGGCGGACTGAGGTGGTAGCTGTCCATACGTCATAGTTGTCTTCGGGTACCCTCAGGTCTTCTAATTATTATTGTTAGTCCGATCTACGCAGAAAGAGCTTACAGTATCTTAAGGTCTTGCAGTGGAATGCTTGTCTTTGGATTTGATTATATTTATAGCTACACTACCCTTCACACCGGAGCACAGCAATGTTTACACACTGCTGCTTGGTGGCATAATTTCTAATTGAGCTGGTACCAACCTGAACAGTCCCTAGCACAAGGCACCAACCATCAATTAAAGTTATGTATCATCATTAGCCGGAAGACATCCACTGCTGAACATAGGCCTCCCCTTAGAACGCCACAATTAACGACAATTTGCATCCACCGGTTACCTGTGATGCGCACAATGTCGTCTGTCCACCTAGTGGGAGGCCTGCCTACGCTGTGTCTTCCGGTTCGTGGTCACCACTCGAGAACCTTTCTTCCCCAACGGTTATCGGTTAAAGTTATGTATACAATTCAACAAATCTTGTTTGTCCTGCAACCGTTTAAGTATTTTTTCCATAAAATATTTTTACACTGGTTTATTTTAAACAAATTAACGTTTGCATCAGAGTACTACTGTGATAGACACGTTTTTCTTTGAAAAAAGGAAGCATTGCTAATTTGATTACCGGTTCAAACGGCCGTCATACGCAACGTTCCTTTGATCGGCAAAAATACAGATGTGTGGTGTGCGGTGCCTTATAATACAGCCTAATTTATAAGCGATAACGACTTTCCTGTTTACTCTTTCAAGGCGCCTGCCAAGGGTGGCGGCTCTAAAGCCCCCTCTAAAGACCCCTTTGTTCAGTAATAGACGTGACAGCTGATGATGAATTTGATTTGTTTACTGCTTTTAGGTAACCAAGCACTCAGTCAGGTCATGTTTCGTGTAACTCGGACGATTTCCTCTTTATAATGCTACACTTAGTTTAAATTTACCATTACAACAAATAAAGTTAAATATAAAAAATAAAGTTCAAATATTTTTGAATTAGCGCTTAAAATATCAAACATTGCACAGTAAAATTGAGAAACTGATTGTGCCTAATGGTAAGAGGACAAAAAACACTTCATGAGTAAAACCAAAAAAATATATAAGTACAGTTGAATTGAGAACCTCCGCCTTTTTTCGCTACCTCTTATGAATTGGCCCACCGGCCACATCCGAATAGTGCCCGGGGCGTATCGCTCCCCGCTTTAGCTAATGAGATGTCAGTACAATCATTTGTGCTTTAACCTTACATGGATGAGGTTTTTGGCCTTTCATTTTGCCCGCTTTAATTCAGCCATTAATTAATTTAAGACGCACAGTGTGCCGAAAACACTCGTTAATGGAAAATATATCGGTCAAGGCGCGCTGCTTGTGATTTTTTTTTATTTTGTAAATTCATATTTTGTTTTTGTTGGATATTTTTATCATTTGTATTTCAACAAGGTTTTAGCAAATTATTTATGGAAATAAACTTACTAACTAACCTTTAAATAAGGGTTAAAGAATTAGGTACCTAAGTAGTAATATAGCAGCAATTGTAACATTTAAATGTCGAATTTCAGATTCAAAGTACACCAAGTTGCCGCTACTTGTAATTCGAGAGATTATATATGTCATACAAGTATTAAGATCCCTAAACCTGGTCTTTGCACCGATTACAGTGGATGCTGTATTGCCGTCGATTCGGTTGTATTGCTGTGTTTATACAGAAACATGACATTCCTTGGCGAAAGAACAAACGAACTTACCTTGTGAAGTTGGATGTCTAATTATATGAGTTTATTGAACGAAGACAAGACTGATTTACATGCAGCAGACGAGATATTATGCTGCCCAAGTCATGATTTAAAGATATAAATACATATTTTTAAAAATAAAATTCACTATTTTGACTCATTTCTCGGCAATAGCATGCAACCGGTCGCTATCTTCATTACTTTTAGAGCCAATTTTTTTCGATACTTTTTGGGAGTATTGAGGGAGGGCGGGAGTATCTTGTCTTCGTTCAATAAACTCATATAATTAGACATCAAACTTCACAAGGTAAGTTCGTTTGATTCTTAATTATACTTCGTTTATTTCACGAAGACAAGACTGATTTACATGCAGGATGTTTAGAGCATCGAAAAAAAATTAATTAAAGATATTAAGACATATTGCCTATCTATTGTAACGTAAAAACGTTACAAAAGTATTTTACATAATAATATTCCACATTTTAAATGCGCGCGCGCTATGCGAACGTCACAGCGTCACAGCCGATTCACGTGATCGTTGCATGTCGCGGTGCAAGCAGCCTAGCCGTCTCGGAAACCGGTCGTTGCACACACATTGATTGTCTTCGTGGTGGACGCACGTCATTATTAAAATTATTTATTTACATTAACGAACATAATTTTCGTCGTGCTAATTATTATAAAACTAGTTTAACTGTTATAAATTATACATTACTACAAAATAAAACTTAAATAGTGTGTTTGAAACCCCAAATTGGGTAAGTGTTGAACAATTATTAAATGCATACTGCTAAATGACCGTTATTTGTTTGTCCCTAATATTGCAAGTCATTTAGCATTTCAATAATGTAGCTGCACATGTAAATGTTCTCATCTAGGTTCATACTTAATAATTAGTTTCATCACCTCATTAGTTACTTATATTGTCTGTATAGATAGATTATGATAGTGCTTTTATATAGTTTGTGCTTTTCTTTTGTAAACTCCGCGCTGATTGTGACAATCACACACCACCTATGCCTCTCTGCTCTGCTTGCGCTGACATGGTCACATATCAGGGGAGTTTACAAAGGACAGTTTGGTGACACGCTCCTCGGTGTGAATTCCAGGGTGCTACGTCGCGGCTCAAGCCCTACGAGCCGGTACTATACTCTGCCGGCCGGACTATCGACGTTCCGTGGCCGTTTACTACGGGTGCTGCCTGACTGTTCCTGGTCTTCATACTTACCGAACGCCGTGTTGCGTCCGTCATCATCAGGGCAGTAATCGTACAGTGGCTACTTAATTGGAACGGCAGACCGTAGTACTGCAACGGGCTAAAGGACCTACTACCCTCATTTTTTTTGTTAATATATTATGTTTACTTAGGGTGTTGTTTAATTTAAAAACACCCTAACGTAGCATTGGCGCCCGTATCGTGGATTTTTACGTTGCAGTATATCTACGCCTTCCATTTAAGTAGTATCTGTTTGGTGTTTTGTGGTTTCTTTTGTTTGTGAAACGTTTTTTTTTTTTTGGTTGTCCGCAACTAAAGTGTACTAGTACTACCAATAACTACTTGTATGTTTATTGTAATATTTTTTTCCGTTGTCGTTCGTTATTTTTTTATTCGTTATAATAATTTCTCAATATTTTTTTTTCTTTTCTTGTTTTGTGTTTTCCCACTTAATTTGAGGAACATTGTTGTAAACGTGTGCTTACCTTATAATAATTGTTACACAATTTAATTTCATGCACACATTTTGTATGCAACAAGTTTTTTTTTGAGAGTTTTTTTTAAAGATTATACAGGGTGTCCGTACACATTAGTTGCAACTTTATTATTTTTGTAGAGCTTTTTTTGTTTTGTGCAATTAGTTTTGTTTTAGTTGCATAGTTCTTATATATTTCATTTTTTTGTAGTTTTTATATATATATTTTTTTGTTGCCATTTTTTAGTAACAACCAAAACGTTAATTTAAGATAAATTGTAACAGACGGAGTAATTAGTATTTTTAATTAGTTCGCTTTTTTTTTATTGTTCAACATTTACCTATATTTTCGTTTTTTTTTCTCGGTTAAGTATACAATTTAGGTGATATGGCGTACCCAGTCAAGTTTATGTCTCTCCAAAAATCAGAACTTGAGTATGAAGTTGCTATTAGGGGTGAAAGCCCAGCTTCTACGGTACAAGAACTTCGCAAGCAGATAGCTAAGTGCGGTCCATTGTTTCCATCGGAGGACATTTTAACTAGTCCAATTGATGTTGCCGAGGATTTGAAAGCCGTCACAGATATTTTGCAAAAGATTGATGTTTCTCTAGATTCCACGCCTTTGGAAAAAAACACACTGCTTCGTAGTGAAAACTTATTTCATCACTTATATCACAGACTTAACCGCATAACTTGCGAGGATAAGTTTACAGACAACTACGAACAGTGTGTTAGCCAGTATAAGAAATCTATGGCCAAATTTATCTCTCTTAAAGATACAGCATCTGATCCTCTAGCTATTACTAGTTGTAGCGTACCTTCTACTGCTACCAACTCTTCTACACCAATAAACATTACGGTCACTTGTGAGGGCAACGTCAACCGGTTTTCAAAATTGAAATATGATGGCAAGACATGCGTGCGTGCATTTATTCAGCGCGTTGAAGAGTTTTGTCAGGCTAATAATTATTCGCCTGATAAAATTCTATGTCACGCTTTGGACATTTTTACTGGGGATGCTATTCATTGGTACAGGAGCGTTCGTGACTCAGTTACTAGTTGGAAAGACTTAGAATCTCTTTTAAAGCAAGATTTTGATCAATCTGATTACGATTACAGATTACTCTCAGAAATAAGATCTCGTACACAGGGCGAGACAGAAAGTATTGTGATTTACCTGTCTATCATGAACGGTTATTTTTCGCGACTATCAAAGAAATTACCGGAGGACGACAAATTAGAGATAGTTTTGCATAACATTCGGCCATGTTATGCTAGTGTGCTATGTTCTGCTTCCAAGATTGCAACCATTGATGATCTTAAAAACTTATGCCGTAATTATGAGATTGTACAATCTAGGATTTCTCAGTTTAAGGAACCTCCAAGATCGACAGCGGATACATTAGCTCCAGAATTAGCATACTCCGGTAGCTCTGCTCGTTCAATTAAAAATACACCAAATTATAATATTGCTTTTAATCCAAATAATAATAATTTACACAAAAATAAAACTTTTTTAAATTATAATACAAATAAACAATTAACTAATAATTATGTTCATGCTGTTGATACTGCTGATCATAAGTCTCGTTACTGTCCCAGGTGTCGTTCTAATACACATAATTTAAGACAGTGTACAGCTGACAAAAGTGAGGTATTCTGTTTTATTTGTGGTCACAAGGGTGTAAAAATACCGGACTGCCCAAATTGTGGTAAAAACAAACCCACTTCTTCAAAAAACGAATAAGGCAGAATTGTGTGAGCAATAAGCACGATAGTGAAGATTGGAAGAATTGGCTAAACACGATTAGCTTGTTTTTTAAATCTTATAATATTCACACAATTCTAGATCAAAAACATAACATAGACAGCAGACCTTACGTAACCGTTCAGATAAATGGAATTACAGTTTCTGGTCTCTTAGATTCTGGCTCTGCTGTCACTATTTTAGGCGATGGTGCTTACTCTCTTTATGAGAAACTAGGTTTGTCACTTATTAAAGAGGATTGCATCTCTGTTACTGCGGCTGGTGGTCAAATTTTACAGAGTATTGGATACATTAATATACCAATTACTTTTGAAAAACAGTTACACATCTTGAAAGCGTTTGTAATACCAGGCATCAAACCAAATTTAATTTTAGGCATTGACTTTTGGCGTGCATTTCAACTTTGTCCTAAATTTATTAATAGTATTAAAACCAATAATAATAACAATGATAATATTATAAATCCTTCAGATCACTCATTTATTCAAAATTATGAAAACTTAGATGCCACACAAAAGCAAAAGGCTGACAAGGTAATTAAACAATTTGAGGATATATCCTCTAAAAGGAAGGGCTTAGGTATCACAAATCTTATTACACATTATATTGATACTGGAGATAACAAACCGATTCGTCAAAGATATTATCGTTTATCACCTGAAAAACAGCGAATTTTAGTGGAACAAGTAGACGAAATGTTATCTTTAGATGTGATAGAACCGTGTGAAAGCGCTTGGTCATCTCCAGTTCTAATAGTAAATAAGAAAAACGGAGAACCAAGATTTTGCCTTGATAGCCGAAAATTAAATTCCGTCACAAAACGAGATGCATACAACCTTCCGTACATTTCAGAGATTTTAGACAACTTAAGAGATGCACGTTATCTGAGCAGCATCGATATTTCGAAAGCATTTTGGCAAATTCCTATCGCTGTAGAAGATCGCGACAAGACGGCATTCTACGTCCCTGGTAGAGGCACGTTTCGTTTCAAAAGAACCGCCTTTGGCTTAACCAACGGGCCTGCTTCTCAGCAACGACTTGTAGATTTCCTGTTTACGGAATTTGATCTTAAGGTTTTTGCATATTTGGACGATATTATTTTAGTATCGAACGATTTCGACAGTCACGTGACTTTACTTTTACGTGTATTAGATAAACTTAAGCAAGCGAACTTAACTATCAATTTTGAGAAAAGCAAATTTTTTCGTTCCCAACTTAATTACTTGGGATACGTAGTAGATAGGGCGGGTCTTCGTACAGACCTAGCTTTACGTTATTACTGGCCAGGTATGTACAAAGACTCTGTAAAATTTATAAGCACCTGTGAGAAATGTTTATCATACAAATGTCAAAATCATCAGTTGCTAGGAGAAATGGGTCGACCTAAACATTGTTCAAGACCTTTCCAGATGATCTCTATTGATTTAATGGGACCACTTCCTACTACAAGAAAACAGAATAACTTTATATTAGTTGTCACTTGTTGTTTTTCGAAATTTTGTTTAATTTTCCCTATTAAACGAGCTACTGCAGATATCATTACAAAGATCCTAGAGGAATCTGTGTTTCTTATCCATGGCATACCTCAAACAATATTGATGGACAATGGTACTCAGTTTACAGGGAAGGTTGCGGATGCCTTGTTTAAGAAATATAACGTTCCGAATGTTTACTATACTCCAAAGTACACCCCTCAGGTGAATTTAGTAGAGCGATATAATCGAACTATAATTACCTGCATTAGTTCGTATGTAGACGATGATCATAGATCATGGGATCAGTATATACCGAGGGTACAGTTCGCAATAAACAGCTCAGTCAACGAAGCTACTGGTTATACTCCAGCATTTTTAGTTTTTGGAAGAGAACTTGTCACCTGCGGTAGTCATTATACCGATAACGACCTAGGTGACGAAGTTCTGTTCATACCCCGAGACATATACGCCGAAAACTTAGGTTGTTTGTCCACCATATTTGATTCTGTGCAAACTAAATTATGGCAAGGACATGTAAAAAATACTTCTCATTATAACTTGCGACGTAAATTTGCAGAATTTAATGTAGGCGACGTGGTTATGAAACGGGCTTATTTTTTAAGTGACAAAGAAGCTAAATTTTCGAAGAAGTTGGCCCCAAAATTTATTAAAGCTAAAATTATTGCCAAAAAATCTCCTCTTGTTTATGTTTTACAGGATATGTCTGGCAAAGATCTAGGTACCTGGCATATTAAGGACATAAAACTAATTGGTTTAAACAAATAATTTTCCTTAGCCCATACTTCAATAATTTACATTTTTTTTTTTTTTTTTTTTTGCGGATTTTATTTTTAGATACATAAAATCCTTTCATTGAGCGAGGGGGTATTGTAACGTAAAAACGTTACAAAAGTATTTTACATAATAATATTCCACATTTTAAATGCGCGCGCGCTATGCGAACGTCACAGCGTCACAGCCGATTCACGTGATCGTTGCATGTCGCGGTGCAAGCAGCCTAGCCGTCTCGGAAACCGGTCGTTGCACACACATTGATTGTCTTCGTGGTGGACGCACGTCATTATTAAAATTATTTATTTACATTAACGAACATAATTTTCGTCGTGCTAATTATTATAAAACTAGTTTAACTGTTATAAATTATACATTACTACAAAATAAAACTTAAATAGTGTGTTTGAAACCCCAAATTGGGTAAGTGTTGAACAATTATTAAATGCATACTGCTAAATGACCGTTATTTGTTTGTCCCTAATATTGCAAGTCATTTAGCATTTCAATAATGTAGCTGCACATGTAAATGTTCTCATCTAGGTTCATACTTAATAATTAGTTTCATCACCTCATTAGTTACTTATATTGTCTGTATAGATAGATTATGATAGTGCTTTTATATAGTTTGTGCTTTTCTTTTGTAAACTCCGCGCTGATTGTGACAATCACACACCACCTATGCCTCTCTGCTCTGCTTGCGCTGACATGGTCACATATCAGGGGAGTTTACAAAGGACAGTTTGGTGACACGCTCCTCGGTGTGAATTCCAGGGTGCTACGTCGCGGCTCAAGCCCTACGAGCCGGTACTATACTCTGCCGGCCGGACTATCGACGTTCCGTGGCCGTTTACTACGGGTGCTGCCTGACTGTTCCTGGTCTTCATACTTACCGAACGCCGTGTTGCGTCCGTCATCATCAGGGCAGTAATCGTACAGTGGCTACTTAATTGGAACGGCAGACCGTAGTACTGCAACGGGCTAAAGGACCTACTACCCTCATTTTTTTTGTTAATATATTATGTTTACTTAGGGTGTTGTTTAATTTAAAAACACCCTAACGTAGCACTATATACTTAATAAATTTCTTGTTTACTTTTCATGGAATATATACAAGTTCATACTAAATACCGCGACAATGACCTTCGTTTCTGTAATGGCAGAGATATACATCTCTCTGCGGTATCTCTAGTTTCCAATTTTCAAACAATATGGAAATAAAGACTACGTCCACGTCTGTCAGTCGTATACTTTTACTAAACCCAGACCGCGATGCGATCTCCAACCCCATTCAAAGAACCTGCCCTGCAAGGTTCATTTTTTATTTTTCAATTCATGCACACAGAAGGAAACAATTACATAAAATTAATAGGAAAAAATTTACAAAGATGCTGCTTGTTTCAAATGAAATCTCTTCCAGCAGACCTGTAAGAGGAGAGTTGAAAAAAAAAAGAGTAAAGTGGACACAGTGCACATGGAGAAAAAGAAAATAGATATGCATGTTTCCATATTTATAATATATACGCATCATACACATAAACAAACATATCGAAGGATATTGACGACCCATGTACACTTCCCACTTTCGTATACATATAGGTATGTTTAAAATTATAAGTAGGTATAGTAATTGAAGGTCGATGAGTTGGAAACAATTCATATTTTCTGTTAAATATTGTGGAACGTAGAGGTTAACATTTGATTAGAGCGCAGAAATATATATATTATTATATATATATATATTTTTTAGATTAACCTTAATCTGGAGTGAACATGTATTGTATACAAAATACAGCACATTAACAAACATAATAAGCAGCTGAAAAAATTGTAATGTACAGTTTTGAGCACTCATTTTCTAAGATAATATAATAGCCAACTTGTATTCCAAATAAACATTCATATTTGGTGCAATAGTAAAAAAAGTTTTACTATACTACTTTGAAGAACCTTATTTCGTTGGGTATATATGTTCATTATTATAATATTATTGTTATCGTTGTTGTCGATTAGGGTAACAATGATAGATTCTGATTTCAGTTAAAGTAATGTGAGTTTAACCAGAATAATGTCTTTTAAAATAAATGATAGCGTAGCAATTATCAAGGGATAGCGGTATAACCACCCTGATCACATCTATAAGGCTATAATATACCCAATTATCATTAGGCGATTCACATAAAATTGAAGATTCTAAGTCTGTATTAACATCTTTTACCATCAGACTACAGTACTGCAGTTAAAATGTGAGAAGAAACTTTAGGTAAAATTCGATTATAATAAGAGTATTATAAGTAGGTATACATCGATGCTAATAAGTCCGAATTACATAAACCAATAATTGATGTGAGTAATTATTATGATGGTGGACATAGACATCTAGAGTTTATCATGTTATTCTGTATTACCATCTATGATCGATCAATCAAATGATCTTGTAACTTATTATATAAAACTAATGTTTGACGGGACGGATAATGCGGTGGCTAGAAACCTCAACCGCCACCCCAAAGTCGAGGGCTGCCTCCCAGCCAGGATAACAACTGTTTGGATGTACACAACCAGCATGAGGTTGTTACAATAAATTATGTATTCATATTTGTACATACACATAATTGCCCTAATAATTGCTAAGTATAGTATGTCCTTGAAAGTGGTAAATCTGATTGATTATTAAGATCTCGTAATTTACAAGATTATGTTTTGTATACGCAAGTTATGCGCAATATTATTATTCACCACCAGTAGTCACAATCAGACTCAATCAGTATTATTATTTATAACTTTTTACTTGATTTACGCTTTCTGGGAGACATACTTTGCTATATCTCGGTCTATGCGCTACCTCCTCAGGTGGCGCATACCTAGCTGGGATTCATAAAATCCATATCTAGCAGTATGTGCCAGACAATTTGATATTATGTCTGGTACTATACAATGCATTAAAGATTGTTATGTGTATTAGCTTGATGCCATCGGAGCTATGCACGGTATACGGGGGAATCCGACAATAATACATATTGTAAGGTAGTTCGATGTCATAAGACCCATAGCCAGTTTACGTAAAGATCAAACAATAAATACACTTTGTAAGGTATTTTGATGTGATAGGAACAATACACAGTGTACGTGAGGATCGAACAATAAATACACGTTGTAAGATAGTTATACGCCATAGGACCCATACACGATTTAAACGAGGATCAATCAATAAACACATATTGTGCATTTTGTCACAGGACCCATACACGGTTTACATGAGGATCAAGTGAGTACACGTTGCAACGTAGTTGGATATCTGGTACTTACACGGGATACTTACACGATGTCCATGGGGATTAAACAATGAATGCACATTGTAGTGTGGTTGGACGTCATATGATCCATACACGATTTACGCGAGGATTAAACGATTAATGCGCCTCGCGGTGTAGTCAGACGTCAAATGATCCTTACACGATTCACGTGAGGATTAAACGATGAATCCGCCTCGCAGTGTAGATAGACGTTAAATGATCCTTACACGGTCCACGTGAGGATTAAACGATGAATGCGCCTCGCAGTGTAGTTAGACGTCAAATGATCCTTACACGATTTACGTGAGGATTAAACAATGAATACACATTATAGGTAACATTGTATAGGTACATATGTCATATGATCCATACACGGTTTACGTGAGGACAATACGACTAACGTCTCTTGACCAAATCCGAAGTCGATGACAGCTTCTAGCTATTCACAAATACCACACAAAAAAGACATCACAGAAAAGTATGGTTATAATTATATTTATTTATTTCATGGCACCTTCCGTACACTATATACGTGTATTGTGTATTCAGGTAGGTTAGGTAACACATTTTCATAATACAAAGTATGTAGAGTATGCATAAATATTTTCATAACATTGAAATTGTGAGGTCAAAATGGTATATCTGATCTAAGATTAATTGGTGGGATCAAATAGGTAATTATCTTATATCACATCATCCCCGCGCAAAATACATACGTTGGGATATCACGATTACATTATACGATGAGCATCGAATAGAATATGGTTCATGATAGGTACCTACCTTAATTATTTATGTTCTTTCCAAAAGCCAAAGTACACAAAAGCGCGCAAACGCCCTTATGATACTGTGTTGGGACACACATACGATACACGTTTTGTGATACTGAGCAATTTACGTACCTATGACATACAATATCGTATTTATGATTGAGATGTTTTAATCACTATGCAGATTATTTAATTAATATAAAAATATAATAAGTGGGTACATGCAAAAAAGAAAAATATTAGTCTGTACTTTGAGATATAATTTTTTACTCACCTTGAAGTTTTATGACAACTACAACAAGTAAAGAATTTACCAATATTATGCTGACACATAAGGTCCACTGCTGAAGACTAAGGTCTTTAATCAGTGCGTCCTACCCGTAATGACGTACGGTGCTGAGACGTGGCCACTTACGGTACGACTAGTCCACCAATTTAAGGTCGCTCAGCGAGCTATGGAGAGAGCTATGCTCGGCGTTTCTCTGAGGGATCGATTAAGAAACGAAGTAATTCGCCAGAGAACAAAAGTTACTGACATAGCTCAACGGATTAGCAAGCTGAAGTGGCAGTGGGCTGGTCATATTTGCCGCAGAACCGATGATCGGTGGGGAAGGCTGGTTCTGGAGTGGAGGCCACGAACTGGAAAACGTAGCGTAGGACGCCCTGTGACCCGGTGGAGTGACGATTTACGCAAAGCAGTTGGCAGTGACTGGATGAGGAAAGCCGAAGACCGGGCTCAATGACGTGTATTGGGGGCAGGCGCGGTCGCAGACAAAGTTTTTGGGGGGGGTCATATTGGACAGGCCAATTGGTCTAAGGCAATAGGTCGTGGGCGTGGGTTATGTATCTTTGTAAATATGTATTTACAAAGCCCTCCCTTCCCCCCCTTTTTTTTTAAAGATGCCCGCTACAACCCCCACCAAAGTTTGGCGCTGGCATCACACCGCATCCGCACGCATAAGACCGACAGCGAAGATTATCGAGCTGGAGGAAGAATTAGCAAGTTGCGTTGGGATATTTTGGGAATATCTGAAATCCAAAGAGAGGGATAGGATACGATAACCCTTGATTGCGGCAATATGCTCTTCTTCCGAGAAGGAGACTGAAAATACCAGGTTGGTGTTGGGTTTCTCGTCCGTAAGTCCCTCATTAACAAAGTCTTAAAAGTCGATAGTGTGTCAAGCAGGGTAGCATAAACAGTATAAGGATATACTCAGAATAACCGCTCGGTATCAGCACTCCCTGACGAGGAAATAGAGGCTTTGTATGAGGAGATAGCACAAGCCATACATACCTCCAGATGCATACTTTATCGTTGTTATGGGGGGACTTCACGAAGATGCGCACGTGGAATGGCGATGAGTTGGGAGTGGGGTCGTATGAGTATGAGTGGCGGGACCAAAAGGGGCCAGGGGCTGGCCCAATTCATGGGGAAGGAAGGACTCAATGTGATGAACCTTCTTCAAGAAGCGATCATCTAGGAAGTGGACGTGAATAAGCCCCAATGGTTCAACCAAAAGTGAGATCGACTTCATCAAAACGAACAAGAAGCACCATATTCAATGATGTCTCCGTGATCGGTAAGGTTTAAACTGGTAGCGATCACCGTATTGTAAGAGGGACATCGAATATCAATGTCAAGCTTAAAAGGTCTCGTCTAATGAAGTCCACACTTCGACCGGGATACGCTTTAATCCTGAACTCCGAATACACAATCGTCTAGCCCAACATATAATGCATAACTGCTGATGAGTTAAACCATTGGTTGATGTAAACTGTCCACGCAGTAGGATCTAAGCTTTTTAGGACCCCACGCCACAAAAAGCTTCAGAAGCTCTCCGATACAACTATTAATTTAATGGAAAACCGGATTGGGATAAGACTGCAATCTTCAGCTAATATGACGGAATATGACGAATCCAATAGACGAATTTATAAATCGCTGCTACACAACTTGCCTTCTACTAATACGGCATGAATTAAGAACTCAATTGAGCGAAACGAAGACTCTCAAGTGTTTGCAAAGAATTAATATATTAGGTAAAACCGAATGACCAAGCTGAAGATCGAAGATGGTAGTGCCATCTCATCGAAACCGGAAATATTGAGAGAGCTCGAGAAGTTTTATGGACAGTTATAGATACACCTCGACACGGAAACCCATTTCCAGAACATCTCATGACACCAGAGCCAAACTAACCTGATACCACACCGGGGTCATCCGTCAGCCTGTACGAGATTAGAATGTTTCTGAAACAGCTTAAGAACAACAAGGCACCAGATGACAGAATTACAAATACTGAAAGTGGGTGGAAAACCGGTCATTTTATTATTCCAGAAGTTATTTAACTCCGTCTTACGGAGGTATACGCCAGAAGAATGGCACATGAGTGTGGTGGCAATTTTCTTAAAAAAAATATTAAGAATTAAATTCAATTCAATTCGTTTATTATTGCAGTAATATGGGTAGATACAGAGGGTCTTAGAAATAAACATGCTTGTTTCACCATATTAATTATACGCCTATCTCATTCCTGAGCCACGCATGCAAGCTGTTTTCGAGAGTCATTACGAAACGTCTTGACTTGAACGCAGGTTTGATGACTTCCAACTGTAGACTGCATTCATACGTTTCGCCAGTTTATACAGAAGACCGAGGAGTATAATCGGCCATTATGTCTAGCGTTTATGGACTACGAAAAAGCTCACGATTCAATCAAAATCTAGGCGGTAGCCAGCGAAGCCACATTGACGGTATATCGAAGGGTTGAAGTGTTTGCACAGCAACGCTACCATGTCGATCCGCCTACAGAATGAGAGTACAAAATCAATCCGATTGCTTGCAGAGAGGTGTAAGACAGGGAGACTTTATTCCTCCGAAACTGTTCACGAACGCATTGAAAGACTATGTCCAGCAGTGGACTGATGTAGGCTGATAATGATTATGATGATGATGATGCTGACACATCTTACGACGATACAATATCTTCACTAGCGGAAATTTTCTTTAAATCCATTCTTAATTGATTTACTTATTTAAGTGGAGGTAAATTTACGTATGACTCGGGCATCACAAAATCACGTAATGAAGATGGCGACCGTTTGCATGCCATTGCCGAGAAATGAGTCAAAATAGTGAATTTTATTTTTAAAAATATGTATTTATATCTTTAAATCAGTGACTTGGGCAGCATAATCTCTCGTCTGCTGCATGTAAATCAGTCTTGTCTTCGTGAAATAAACGAAGTATAATTAGAATTCCTATACAATTATGCATTATGCATAGACATATCTATGTGTCTTACAATCTACACAAACTGGAAACGGCATATAAGATTACATAAAAATGTACATAAATAAAATATTTAAATTATTAATCACTACAACAGTAACCAATCAAGAAGTCAGAAAAACGCACAGTGTGCCCCTATGAAACAAAAATATGAAATAAAAAGATCGGACCAATTACGTATTCAAAACCGCTCATCGGTGTTTTAACGTTTCAAAGAGCCTGTCCGTATCACGTAAAGAACTAGACGTTTCATTCCATTCGTATAATATGACTAATTGAATAAAAAATAAATCATTTTATTACACAAAAGGTTACGGATGCCGAGTTTATCTCCACATAGCCTCAGGTGGGTCTGGTAATTATTATTTTACTTTGTATCTTTGTTTTGTTAGTCTCTGCTTTCTTTTGTGGTCCCCTATTACGTGTATTGTCTTTAACATGAATCGTAATCGTCATTTGTTTTGGTCGTCGGGCTATAATTTTGTGGTCTGACATTTCGTTTGGAATCGGGCAACCGTTTGAAATTATCTTATCAGGTATGACTAAGCTGATGCAAAATAAGGGGTTTAAAGATAAGAGTTCTGTCATAGGCGGTTGGCGTTGATATGAACTCGTGGCGGTTTTTGTAATAGGAACTTGCAGAAATAATTTATTAATAGTGTTTATGAAAAGTAATTCACTAAAATATTTTTTCTTAGGTTGTTTCGCGGAATATTTGAATGCTAACTTACGAGAATTGGAACGTATTTTCAAACATAAGTCAGCTTATATGACGTCATTTGGTTAGTTAGATCAAAGATATTATATATAGAAGATCGACATAGTCCGTTATAAAATGAAACCAAAAAAGAATAACCTATGTGTGAGTGAATTGTTTATGTGTAAAGGAAAAAAAGTGTTGTTAAAAAGTACTACGTACGTAATCGATATCGATGATATTTTGTGTGAATATATACACAATTATCTGTATAATTTAAAATTGATGTTGATTTAAAAGAAGTTACTAATAACCTTTAGTATTGCAAATCTCATAATGAAATTGTCAAAAGTGGTAAACCAGTCATTCTAAACGAAAATTGTAGTTTTTTTTTGCTGTAAACATCGTAAATCGGATCAGGAAAATAAGTTATCGTTCCGCATGTTAAAATTAGTCAAATCAGCATGCATTATAAATGATAATTATTAAAGTTCAGTATATGTGAAGGAGCTTCCCCTATGAGATTCTTGAGAAGTATGCAATATTTCTAAATAGTATAAATTGGTTTTATACTATTTAGAAATATTAGGCGGACGTGTTGGTCTAACAGTTCAACATCCTGGCTGGCTACCCAATAGGTCATTGGTTCAATTTCCACCTAGTGTCTGGGTTTTAATTTACAAATAAAAGTATATGAGTATGTATAAGTAAAAGTTGTCTGGTTTCCATAGTAGAGGCTCTGCCTTGTTTGAGATCAGATCACCATGTGTGGAGATCAAAGTGGAATAGACCTTCGTCCCAGGTTATTATCAAAGACAAACAATATACTTATATTGTAAAATACATACTTATTTCAGCATTCATAAAAATATATTGTAAATATATACTTCAGCTTCTTAGTGACGACAGTAGGTATATAGAGCACGTTTTGTCTGGTAACATCTTAATGTTATTTAAACCACATGAACACGAAATATATAATTTGTTGTGAAGGATCGAATAAGCAATGTTATCACCAGAGAATCAAATTTGCCGACGTAGCTTAACGAATTACCAGACTGCAGTGGCTGCTCATATTTGCTGTAAAACCGATGATCATTGGGAAACAGTGGTTTTGGAGTAGACACCACTAACCGGAAAACGCAGTGTAGGAGGTTCTGTGTTTCTAGGTTCTGATTTTATTTTCTGACTAACGACTTGACATAAATATGTACCTGGTGGCGTATGGGTAAATTAAAGTAAGTAAAGTTTAATCATAATAATAGGTTCACAGGGTACCTATCGATAGCGGTAAAATAACTTTATTTATGTAAGAACAAGATCATCTGTTTTTCAATTGGAACTGCTAACAAACATAATTTATTTAGTGTTATCGTTTCCTAAAGGAACTGGTACTGACTTATATTTTTTTCAGTGTCATACATAAGTACAAGTAAATTAAATAAGGTACAGCCTCTTATTAGGCAACGTTGATGTTGTGACACACTTTGTATAAAACATTTTGCCTCAAAATGTATATCGCAGACAGAAATCAAAATCTTTATCACAGACACTGGAATATTGTAGGGATTCCACCCATCCTAGTCTTTAATCCGCATCTTTTTTTGTCTTATCAAAGAATTATTTTGATAATCTGAAATAATACATTTGAATTATTATTATTATCATATCAATTTACATAAAGAATATAGAGACTGCAAAATATTTTTAGACCGTATAAATATAAACTCCTTGAAACTAAAACAAAAAGACGTAGAATTTATATTTGTGCCACTATTAAAAACTATTTGCTTTAATATCGATATCGATACTCATGACGTCAGGACTTTTTCAAGCCTTATTGTAAACAAATCGTTTTACATTTTACACAAAATATCCCGCTATTCTTCATATAAAAGTAATAAATTATGATCAGTTTGAAGAAAAACATGTATTCTACGATATTATTAGGATTTTCAACCAAATTTTCAACCAAAACCATAAAAATATAGTAAGCAAAAATGCAGTCAGGAATAGTAATCAATTACCTGTGAAATGTTTACTTATTCATTGTATTACGATTTGTAACATCACATGCACTTATTGCACAAGCCACCATAATGGAACAATAATATTTTATATTATAAATTTGAGATCGTGCTAAATTATCAAGATTTACTTTGACAGTAAACAGACCGCGAGGCAGCGTAGCAGTGGCTAATGTCAAAAGTGATGCGGAATAAAAAAAAAGAATTTTATCTCTGCCTCTGTTGCACTCGTGCAGTTTGTATTTGATTAGAACTTCTCCGTCCCACGCTATGTTCATCTTTTTGAACGTAGTGAAAAATTCTATATCTATGAGTTAGATGCTTTCTCCATGGTTAGGCTCCGTAGACGGAATACCCCCCTGAGGTCAGTGGATAAAAAAGAATTTTCAGTTACGGTTATCGCGCCAATTTCGAAGTCAACTTATGATTTGCTAAACTTTTCTGAATGATTTTTACTTATTTTGAGTAAGTTATAGTTATCGGTGGACTAGCCGTTTCGTGTGTGTCTACGTTTCGAAAAATATGCCATCACATAAAACACACATGGCTCCATGGTGTTATGTTAATTTTTATTATTATTAATTATTGTTAATAGCATAAACCTGATACGGTAATGTCACTTTAAAATATAACTGGCTGTACGTTTGTTTTATTTATAATACCTCTCTAAACCCGTAACCGTTCAAACGTTTCGTCGTTAAAAGTGACAATTCGCGCCGATTCGTTTGCCGATGACCGCGGCTCATACCTAACTGTAACAAATTGTATTCTATTACATTAACAATAATTAAAATAAAATTGTAGGTTACAGGCAACGTAGCAGATGGAGAAAATGAGAATGTAGAATAAAATAATAAACGTTAGAAAATATTTTAGAGTTATTCAACAGACAATTTATTAGGAACTATAAACGTCAAAATGAACAATAGTTACGTCAGAAAAACATTCAAAAATAAAACATTACAAAACACCAGTTGCAATTTACAATTCATAAAAAAAATTGTTACAAATTAGTCTAGATTAGGATCTAAAAGTCTTAAATTATGTTCCTGTAACCTAATTTATATCAAAATTTGTGCAACATCTATCTATATATATAAAAGGATAAGTCCTGACTGACTAATTGACAGACAACGCACAGCCTAAACCGCTGACCCTAGAGACTTGAAATTTGGAGAGTGGATTCATCACAATACGTAACCGCACACTAAGAACGGAATTTTCAAAATTCGCATCGGAAGGGGTCCAAAAAGGGGAGTTTTATGGCTTATAAAAACGGGTGGTACCAGAACCTTGAAATTGTACACGTAGATTCCTTAAAGAAAATAAAGAGTTACGTGTTTTAGCATTTAAAAAAAAATGTATGTAAAAGAAGATACAGGACTACAAACTTGCCTGACTGACTGATTGACAGACAACGCACAACCTAAACCACTGACCCTAGAGACTTGCAATTTGGAGAGTGGATTCGTCACATTACGTAACCGCACACTAAGAACGGAATTTTCTAAATTCGCATCGGAAGGGGCCCAAAAAGGGGATTTTATGGTTTATAAAAACGGGTGGTACCAGAACCTTGAAATTGTACACGTAGATTACATAAAGAAAATAAAGGGTTACGTGTTTTAGCATTTAAAAAAAAAATATGTAAAAGAAGATACAGGACCACAAACTTCCTAAAAATATTCGGATATAATAGTCGGACTCGCGCACCGAGGGTTCTATATCTACTTTGCACATATTTATGTTATTTTACTATTCCTCTAATACCTGAAATAGCAAAAAACCAACCGCAAAACTAAGTTTGTTTCTATACGTTTTTTTAGGATTACTAAAAAACTGTACCACTTAGAAACATCATTTTATTTTTTCTTTAAAGTATAGATAGACCTCTATTACATATAATTATTTCAGATTTTTCCCTTCACAAACTTCGGAGATACGGGGGAACGGTATATTTTGTGACCTTTTTTGTTACAAGCCAAAAAAACACAAGACATAATCAAAACAAAAATGTTTTGAAATTTGCAAATGAAGCCCTTTCATATGATACCCCACTTAATATAGTAGCCTCTTTGAAATTTTGACATCGGCCCCCATTATAATGAAAGTAAAAAATATAAAATATTTTTTAATTTGCGATAAGTATTCTTATCCAACAAGTAAGATCTAAAACTGTTCCAAATATCAAATCGATACCTAGCGACAGTGGTTCTTGAAATATATACATGTGACAGATAGACAGACAGACGAAGTAAGGGTTCCTTTTTTACCTTTTAGGTATGGAAACCTAAAAACATACTGAGTGGATTATGGTGTCATTCGGCATAGTATTCTTGAATGCTTTAAAAAGACAACTACATGTATTTTAGTTTATTATTTGGAAAAATATTCCCGTTGTATTAACAAATTTCACTGTTTGACTTTAAGTTTCCTCCCAAGTTTATTGTCATTTAAAAGATCATGGGAAAATATTTTATATTTAATTTTAAATTTTTATTTCGACTGCCTCGGTGACGATGGGCGCGAGTACGACCTTTGATCGCTTGGACCTGATTTTGATTCCCAAGTCGTGCAAAATGTTATCGGGTTGAGTTTCTTTTGCCGGTATTTCTTCATTAACTACCTTTGCGCGAACGAAGTCGCGGGGGACTGCTAGTATTAATATATGATAGCAAATTATAAAATGACCTGGTTAGACTTTTAAATAATACTTGTTTAAAAACAAGAACGATAAGTTACGCAATCATAAAATGCTTCGACTATCACTCTCCAAAATGGTCAAATTTGGATATGATTGAGATTCCATGCCGTAACCTACAATTTGATCATCACTTCGCCTTAAATTAAGCCCCACGTTTAAAATCGCAATGTCGTTAAATTTAACTGCCATAACTTGTGGTTTTCTCAATTTGTAAATGGCCGAAATACCTTCGGTGTTAAATGGTAAATATTAATTGTCATGGTTTATTACACGAAAGTTGAATTTTTGAGCAATTTTTAATTGTCTGCTTTGAAGTTATAAACATTTTAGATAGTCATTTAAAATCAATTTAACATCCTTATTTTAACTGACTGTATATTCAATAATATTGTATGAAATAAATTAATATCTATAATCATAGATTTATGATATTTAATTAGACTAAAATATGAGAGATGTAGTAGTCGGATAAATATTTATATTAAATACTAGCTGACCCACGCAGCTCCGCCTGCGCTATTTTTACGTTAACTAAACTTTTAATAACAGACATTCGCATCGAATACATAACCTCCTTTTTTATAAACTGGGACCCACTTTGTACTTGCCCTCCGAAGCACGGAGACGTTTAGTTCAAATGGCTTTAAACGTTCACCCATCTATTTAATGACCTTACCTAACGTTGCTTAACCTGATCGATTTCCAAAATTTGTTAACAACTGTCTATGGGTGTTCCCTTACAAATATTTATTATAATTATAATGAAAAATTGTTAAATCGGAGCAAGCGTATAACCAACTACACATTTTGACTTTAGTCCCCTCTCCCAAGGGAACCGTGCCGAATGTCGGGATAAAAAGTATCCTATGTCCTACCTCGGAGTATTAACTCAAATCATGCCAAGTTTCGTTTCAATCCATCCAGTAGTTTCGGCGTGATGCTCAGCCGAGATACAGACACACAGACAGACAGACAAAAATAAAAAAAAAATACATTTTTGGCTTTAGTATCGGTTATAGAATGCCCTCCAAATATAATTTTCAAAATATCTTCAATGTACAGAATTGGACCTGTTACAGTTGTATTATAAGTATAGATTTCCCCGATTGTCTTACAAGGAGGTTATGTTTTTTTAGTACCTACATATGTCTGAATATTTTGACACGCTCTACAGCTTTATCGGCTTGATGGATTTTAAAATTT
Source organism: Furcula furcula (assembly GCA_911728495.1). NCBI lineage: Eukaryota > Metazoa > Arthropoda > Insecta > Lepidoptera > Notodontidae > Furcula > Furcula furcula. Next base: position 27,668,964 of record OU452247.1, on the reverse strand, counting down.
TGAGTTATCGTTGATTTGCTTTAGGTGTATCGGATCGGCGATCGACTGTCAGCATTTTTTTTGTTGGTTTTGCCAGTCAGGGATATCTAATGTCTTAATTATTAGAAAAGTTATATTATACATGTACACGTGTATCTTCTGTCGATTATATTAAAATTTAACTCCATTTTGCTCTCAATTAAGTTTTTCTTTTTATCATCATCAGCAGCAGCTGAAATACGTCCACTGCTGGACGACGGCCTCCCCCTTAGAAGGGAGGGGTTGCCATAATCCCCACGCTTGGTAGACGTCTTGGGAATCGCGGTATAGGTAGCAGGTAATCCAATAGAAAGACGCTGCTGCCCGTCTTCTCGTTTTCCCAACGAACACCCAACGGGAGGAGATGGGAGGGTGCTATTCTTACCCGGACACCCCACGAGTTGTTTTTATACTTTTTGGAAATATAGAATGACGTAATTGACCCACGACAGTTAGTTTCAGAAAAACTAAATGCAAGAGAATAATTATCTTATTCATCTCCATTAACAGACGTGAATAATCATATGATCACATCTCAGTTAAAAATACAGTATGTAACACGAGGAAATTCAAACCGTGCAACTGGTTGATTGGTAGGTGGGGTATAATTATTATAATCGTAAACTTTTTGCTTATTGATTACTATTAGTTTTAAATGGCAGTTGTTGAGATTTCTCTGTAAATAAAGTAATTTAAGTAACCACAGAGATTAGTTTACTAAATCTCAAGTACCTAATGTGATAACTAATAATACTTAATAGTATTCCTATACTGAAATTCCAAATAATGTGGACAGCGTGAATAATGATAAAAAGTGCACCATTTTTTTTCTATTTCGCCTATCTATCAACCAGTTGCACGGTTTAAATCTCGTTGTGTTTCGTTCGTGCCGTATAGTTTTATGTGTAAATTAATCTAAATGATGAGGCTACTGAGCTGACTGTCAGAAGGAAGGCAAGCGCGTTGCTTACCATCAGACCGTCTTACTTGTCTCATCACTAAACTGAATGCAAATATATATTTATTATGCAATATAATTTAGTTCAGTATATATTCATATTTTTATCTAACTTACTGTTACACTGCAGTGTGATAGGCACCCGTTTCTTTTTTGCTCTGAAAAACCTGACTTATTTACATTTTACACACAAACGCTATCCATTGGTCGTCAGTCAATCGACGTTCATTTTATTTCACAAATTTAAACTATGAAGTCTACCGTTTTCGGATCATTTTTCCATTTTACATACCTACCACTAAAGTGTTTACTTTTGATTTTTAATTGGCATTTGAATTGACAGGTTCAATGTTATTTTCAGTAAATAAACTGTCTTTATTTGTTGACGGGATCCTATATTAAAATTCGATTAAAAATTAGTAAAGTTTTCTATGTTTTTTAGGAATTGATGAATATCTGAGCGTTCATTTTTACTTAATAACTCTTATAAAGTTAGTTCATTGTCACTTACTTTTGGAATTAGTATTCCAAGTCTACCAAAATCTATTTTGATTTTGCTGTAGCACAAATCTCTGGTTGAATGCAGGAACTTGCTATTTTGATAGCTGAAACAATCTATAAAACATGATTGTTCAGAATATTTTATGCTATTAAAGTATACCCTATTTTTCCTTACGAGATTATTTTTGAACAATAAATGCATAAATGCAACACATACTAGAGCGGATATAACAGCTAAATTATCTTTTAAAACTTTTTTTTGTCGCATGGTTAGTGGCCAACCTGGTGTGTGTGAGTTTTCAAGCTGCCCTTCGGCCTCTGACTTAGCTTAACGACTGCTGTCTAGCTGACAATAGCCGGGACCGACTTTTAACGTACCCTCCGAAGCACGGAGCCGCTCAGTTCATATGCCACTAAACGATCACCCATCTAAGGTCTGACCTTGCCTGACGTTGCTTACCCAACTGATCGTTTACCTAACAGTGGTAGAACTGGCTGTGAGCGTAGTTAAAAATCATAAACATTAATGTTTCTTGCTAGCAAACGCGAACTCAAGTATTCCAATTTCGTTTTTCTCTCTGATCTTTGAAAATATGGTAATTATTTTTTTACAATTAACGTTTGTTTTATGAATTGGTATAAGATGAAATCAATACTTACAATTTTATTTAAATAATTGTAATGGTATAATAACAACAATTAAACATTTAAATATTTCCTGTAAAGCGGTCGGACCCCTTTCCAGGAAACTTCTAAGTGAAACTTAATTAGATAATCTAAAATCATTATATTTGGAAAAAAATCCAATAATTGTTATAATCCGTGTCTACAAACAAAATAATTTGTCTACAAACAAACAAAATTCTTTGAAATTCTTGCTTGTTTAATTTACTGACCGATTCTATTTTATTGATTTGACCACAGAACAGTACTACAAGATTAAATTGAAAATTAACTTATATATAAAAATAACAGTGCACAACACAATTTTGACTAAATTTAAACATATTCTATTTCGTACTAATATTTTAATAACTAATAGTTCTAAGCCAATGGGTAATAATGAAAATCGCCAATAAACCACTTACATTGAAATCATAGCGCCCCCAAACCCTTATTAGACAAAAATACACATCTCAGCACGTTCGGAGCTTCGTCCGGCGCCTCCCCCACCTACTGGGAGGGCGGGTTTAATTATCGGTCACTAAATTAAGTTGGGTCCACCGTTTCTGCAGCCTTGCAGTTTGGAGACGTGTTTTGTAGACCGTTGCGATTGCGACACTGCCCAGCGAGGATGTACTCAAGCCATGATTAAGATTGAGAATATATTTTAGCCCTTTAATTTTGGTGTATATGTCTTTCTGTTCTATCGTAATTACTCACGATAGAAAGTTTTTATACTACCTAGGTGGCAAGCAAGCATGCGGACCGCCTGATGGTAAGCAGTCAACGTAACCTATAGCTAGCAGCAAGAGAAGAATCACTAGCGCGTTGCCGACCTTTAAGACATTGGATGTCTTTTGTGTTCAGTAATTACACCAGCTACCAGACCAGATTGGCTGGACGGCCTTCAGCGTATGTCGTTAAATTCATCATAATTGTTGGATTTACAGACGAACCTATTTAAAAAAAAACAGCTTAGCGATAAGACAATCAAGACGTTCTCCCGATGGTAACATGCCTGTCTATAGTTATAATGTGTCTTGAGTTCTGTAATTTCACCAGCTACAGTGCCTTCCAGACCGGAACAGCAATGCACAAACCTTGTTCCTTAGTAGTGGAATGTGTATATTGTAGTGGTACCTATCTGGACGGCTCCTTGCACAATCCGAATATCTTGCGTTCCTTGGTTCCACCACCATAGTAAACAACAGGATTGACTCATTACAGTGGTGTTCCTTTGATAAGATTAATAGTGCCCTATAGTCGATGTAGAGTTGATTACGAGACTCTAACTCGTTTGTGCAGGAGATCACCCAGATAGGTACCAACCTATCTATCTACCATAACGGTTGTCTATAGTGGCAGATGTTCTACGACCAAGGAACAATGTCTAAACATTGCTGTGTTCCGTGGTGAAGGTCACTGTAGCTAGTGAAATTACAGAACTGACGAGACTTAATAACTAGTGGCTCGGGTGGCGAGCGGCAGTGCTATGCAGCAGTCGCAGGCAAGCGTGGTACCAGGCTCAAAGGCATGGCACTGACGGGCTCCTGGCGTAGATCCCACTGGATAGCCCGGGGCCCCCCTCTCAAGTGCCGATGCGACAGGCGCGGGGGTTTTAGTGAGTAAGAACCAACATACCCCGGTCGAGCCCCACAGCTCCTGGGACCTTTTGAAGGTTTTCCTTGTGAAAAAAGGCAGGCGTGTTAGCAAGAAGTTTATAGGTAAAAGGCCAACGTATTGCTTGTATTTTACTAAGCTGTATTTTTTAAATACGTATGCAACTCCCACAACTATGATGAATCTAACGACTTAGCTGAAGGCCGTCTGGCCAATCTAGACTGCCTTGGAGTCCTTTCTTGTGCATTGGTTTAATTTATTAATGAGCAAACTAACACATTTTACGTCTCTATATTTGGTGTTAATATACTAATGTGCACATAATATTTATAAGTGAATTAACAGTGTTCTAACTCTGAATTCCATAACAATTTGTTACTTACCTTGACTCTATCAATTTAACATTTCATACAATGGTACCTTTTGTATTAATGTTCGCACGATTACCACTGTAAACGCGTATATAACAATAGAAATGCAATTGCATTGTAATATAATAAAAATGTTAGAACACTTTCGACAGAACATACAGCCGGATATAACATAATCATCAAAATATTAAGGGATACGTTTCAATAATTTATTTAAAATTTTGATAAAAAGCCGCTTGTCGAAAAAGGCTTATTATAAAATCGCAGATTATTCTACAGATTAAAACATGGACTTGAACTGCCCAGTTCAAGCAAGCTTAGTAATAAGGATTATAATTTGTAATAGTGTTGAAAGATGTCCAAAAAACGGAATGTAACGACAAAAAAAAGACAAGCCCGCTGACTTTCTTGCCGGATCTACGGAATGTAACGACAAAAAAAAGACAAGCCCGCTGACTCTCGGTTCGGTCGGATACGATTTAATAGTAGTTTGTACGTAGCAAATGATTTTCGTTTAAATGTTCCGTGGGGCCTATACACAATAAAGATGATATTTTGATTTTGACTATACATCAGACTGCCTGGAGAAGCGAAGTAAGCAACCAAAGGCTTTTTTTATAATAAATAGGTTTGCGCTTGACCACAATCACACATGATGGTAAGTGAAGATGTGGTCTAGGATGGACCGCGCTTACCCATAAGATGCCTGTTCACTCTAGACTTGAATACACCCAAGTTATATTTATCAGGGAAAAACTTGGCTTTGCACCACTTATGAATAGCTACTAGTGCTCTATACGTAAAACTCTATGGTGGTAGCTGAAAACAATGGGTTTTTGTAGCCTCTGTGGCGCAGAATAATCGCTCACTTTTTAAACCGTAGGTCGCATGTTCGATTGCTGTGACGCAATAACTACTCGTACGTTAATTAGGAAAATACAGACCAGTCACCTGATCACTGGATTACCTAAAAAGTAACATGATGCGTTGGATGGGCATGTAAAAAGTCAGTCCTGCGCCTGGCCTCTCTCCGGTCGTGTCGGTTTTCCTTCCTATCGGATTGTAAGAATATAGGAAAAGATTGTGTGCCTGTGACTGCAGAAACACTTGTACAATATAACATTTACTATATAATTGACTGACCTTGTGAAAAATTGGCCGCTGTGGCCGGTCTACCTTCAAACAACAGTATGCCTCAGGAGAAATACTTTATTTCAAAAAACTTGAGACTGTCCGTAGACAGACTATAACGCCCACATTTTCGCTTAATAAATGCTAGTTGGCAGCGCTTCCATGGTAAACGTGAGACGAATATGCTCAAGACCACAGATGCTGGCGGATGTGTTAAGCTAATCGAATTAATTGAACGTCGACGGAATTCCAGACATCACGAAGTCAGGCAAACAAACCATACGTATGAGGAAGTATCCATAAATTAATCATCATATAGGTCTGTCTTGCAGCAGATTGGTGGATTACCGATCATTTTAAGCAAGACTAAAATTTTCTATCGGTTGAAAAAACTTATAAGGCTAGAACCCCATAATTATAATGATTCTGTAAGCTTCGAAGCTGGTCCGACTACTATTCCTTTCAGTTTGTTGTATTTTCGTCCTATTTTTTCTCTCTCTCTTATTTGATCTTTTGAACGGCAGGACACACTGTCGCTGACAAGACAAACACTATTTAAAAAAAAGTGAAAAAATGACAAGCCCGCTGAGTTTCTTGCCGGATCTTCTCAGTTGAGGCCGCATTGTGATCCGGTGGAGCATTTAAAAAAAATCACCATTCAAAAGTGGTGGTTCAATCACCATCACCTAGCGTTAATTTTGAATTTGAATATCGTTTAGCCCCTTAAAAATATAACATCGATGCATCTGTTTGCAATTGCGTTTGCAATTTTAATGTATCCTTAATTGGCTAAGATATGTTGAATTGTATAATGTAGACAATGCTGTTTGGATACATATTAAACATAACATTATCTAGTTACCTATTTACGGCAAACCTAAATTTCGTTTACTAACCTACTCGTATAGAATAAAAATAAAATTATTTATAACGTAGGTACATATAAGAGTATACATTATACTCAGTTTAGTATCAGACGGGTTTTATTTAACATACTAGCTGACCCGCGCAGCTCCACCCGCGCAGCTCCACCCGCGCTTTAATTGCATTTTGCTCCCCTTTTCTCCCTACTCCCTTGATTTATCTCTCTCCATCTCTCTCTCTTATAAGAAAAATCTAATTCTATGCTCTTTCTCTCCCCTCCCGCTTCGGTCCCAGTCACACTTCCCCTCTTCCTCTCCCCGTTGTCCTCTCTGAACCCTCTCCCTCCTCTCTCTTCTCCCAACTTGCTCCCTCTCACTCCCCCCCCCTTGCTCCACCTAACTCCTCCGATCACTCACTCCATCACCCTCCCCTCGTTCTATATATCCTCGTCAATCATGGTATCAGTGGCATAAAATATACTTTATAACCTATTCTCAGACCTACCCGCAAAATTTCATACATAACAGTTCACCCATCAATTTAATGTCCTGGCCTTATGTTGCTTAACCTTAACCTAGCGGTATGAAATATACTTTATGACCTATTCTCAGACCTACCCGATTTGCACAAAAACAAGCATACAAATCGGTTCACCCATTTATTTAATGACCTTACCTAACGTTGCTTAACCTTAACCTACCGAGATAAAAAGTATCCTATATCCGTTTCCTGGTTCTAAGCTACCTCCCCACCAATTTTCAGCCAAATCAGTTCAGCCGTTCTTGAGTTATAAATAGTGTAACTAACACGACTTTCTTTTATATATATAGATTAAAGTTCTATAGTGATTGTATGTTCAATTTCACCGATAGATGGCGCTGTTCATAATGTAAATCACGCTAACATCGTAAATTACTGTCTAATCATATTCGATGATGAAAGTTCTGAGTTTTTCGATTTTATTGTTGCGACTGTAATACAATACCTATACGCTACCTGGACTTGGGGAGTTTCAATAAAATTTCATGAACCACACGCTATAATTATACAATAGGGGTCTGCTCAGTCCTTATTGTATATAGCGTAATAATAGCTATCTTAATGATTATCTGATCAGTTTATAATTACCCTATTCACATACAAAGGAAATTACGTGGTAATATGTGCAAGTAAGGTTTCACTGCTTAGCCCCTATGAAACATAGCGTGATGTTTTATATACCAATTTATACCCCTACTTCTACACAACACATCAGTGAAAGTCCTATCAGAATCCATCCACGGGTTTTCAAATGATACCTGGACGAACAGAACGACAGACAGACAGACAGACAGACAATAATTCCAACATAAATTGTTTTGGCCTCTATGTCGATAGTACAGTAGATCGATAGTAGTATAGAAATTTTGGAAAAATATTCTATGTACAGAAAAAGTGCTCTTTGAGTTTTATTAAGGTATAGATAATTTGGAGTACTCCGTCATACATCACGCGCGCCATCTATCGCACGCGTCATAACATTACGGACTTAGAATGTTACCTATTGCGTATTCTTAATTATAAAATAGTAAAAAATATTTATGAACCATTCAAGTAAAATAATGTGGTCCTTGTGCAGGAGACCGTCTAGCTAGGCAAAACACACACACACAAACACACACAGTGCCAGATATTATACCGGATAGCAGCAGTGTGTAAACATTGATCCATACCTAATGATCCTATCAGTTAGGTACTCTCTGAATATAACCAAACCAAGCATATTATATCAAATAGAAAGAACCATTTAAAACCAGAGCGAAATATTCCTACTATCAAGCAAGATTGCTACATATACATACGCCACCTATTGATGAAACTGGTTGATTTTGGCTCGATCTTTATTTAAAAAAAATATGTATACTTACGAAAAAAAGAGGAGGCTTTCGCTCATCTTTGGTACATAGAAGGCTCATAAAAAAATTAGACTTACATAGGAAAAATATATACAGAAATATAATAGGAAATATTGTTCAAATTGTGCTTATTTCTATATAAAACCTGCGACAGAAAAATAGAAAAGAAAATAATGTAATGATTACTGATAGTTATTTACGCGAATATATATTCATTGAAATGAAACTATTTTTAGGGATATTATCAGTCCGCCCTAGACCATGAATACTGTAAAATGTTCGAAACGTCAAGATAATAAAATCAAAAACAAACCGCGATATTATTTAAGAAATACTTTCATTTTAATGTGAGAGATGATGTAGTTAAAAAATAAAATAAATAAAAAATATTTCTTAAACGTACACAGTTACATACTAGGTCGAGAGCGCCGGCGCAGTTTACTTTGATGCCATCGTAAAGTAAGGGTTATAAAAGGCAGATATGTTTACAGTAGCGCTATGTCCAACATTTGAGTGAAATCAAATTAATTTTACTACTTCCCAGTATATTTTGTTTTTGGATGAAAATGGGTTGTAAGGAAGTGTTTATACGAGTTTATAGTAGGTAAAGTATATTAGGGTACACTCTTTGCGCAGCGTCAAGCATCTGTGGTAGATAAACTTTTCTGTGTTCCTGTGTGGAGATTGGTGCAGCTATCTAGAAATATTTGCGAGTCACTGGACGTTTGGAGTGTGATCCCTAGGCGTCCATCGAGGAGGACGGTGACCCTCGTCGCCGCGACCACCGTATTTAGTTCGAGGGGGCTATAATGCGCTCCCCGACGGCGGGCTCAAAGCCAAGGCACAGAGGGTCTCCTGGTGCAGATCCCACCGTAGAGCCCTGATATCCCCCCCCACATGTGCTGATGCGGCTGCCACAGGGGTTTTAGTAGTAAGAATCACACATACCCCGATTGACCCCCACAATTGCTATCCCTGAACGCCTTGCCTTTGAGACTGTCATCAAAGGGCGTATTATAGCCGCCCGGTAACCTGTCATGGTACACATGGGGGCGGAGGTCGAAACCCCGCCGCTATTCTTGGAGTCGCTGTCGTCCATAACCAAATAGATGGCGTTGACATATTGACATGTCAACATGCTAATCACTAGGACTAAGCACGACTATAATGTTATCATCATAATTATCAAAGATGTCGTTGCTGGACAAAAGCCTCCCCCTTAGAAAGGAGGGATTGCCATAATCGCCACGCTTGGCAGGCGTATTGAGGATCGCAGTATAGGTGGTATGTAATAAAATAGAAAGACGTTGCTGCCCGTCTTCTTATTTTTCCTTAGTCGCCTTTTACGACACCCAACGGCAGGAGATGGGTAGGTGCTATTCTTACGCAGACACTTCAAGGGTAGACTATAATTTGTTCGTATTAAAATACAAAAATCAGATCGCATTAAAAGCGAACAATGTTTTTTTTCCTATAGCGGTCGACAGCATAGAGAGAGCATCGATGTTTTGGTCCCGTCCTTTGTCGTACGGAACCACTGTGCGGTTGTCATTTTGACGTAAATGGAAAAATACGAGTGGACGCCACACTGTTGGCTAATTTCCTTTTCAGTTTTATACTCTGTGTCTGTCAGTCTTGTGTGACGTTGCTCTTGGCTGTTTTGCGCTTTTGATGTTTTAATTTTTATTGGCCCGTAATTATGTTGGACGAGAATACTTAATTATTGTGGTTTGGATAATTAATCTTTTGCGGGAAATATTTAACAATATGTGATGATATTTTGAGACGCTACGATTTTCTTTGTGCTAATACTCTTAAGCCTTATATAGATAATTATTTATTGTACAACCAACATAAAACATAATAAAACAAAAAAAATACAGCAATACAGCAAATGGCAACCTTTGGATGGAGAGGATCTGTAATATTTCGTTCCATACCCAAGGCACCCCTGGAGGATAGGTACTACTGGTAAAAAGCCCACCGCCATAGCGCTATAGACCGCTATAGGAAAAAAAAAACATTGTTCGCTTTTACAAGTGGGCCTAAAAATGCCACATTAAGCATTTCATCTAAAAGTAATTCGTATTCGGCATTCCCAGCAGATCCTTCGCAATTCCTGTAATTTTCGTCAATTGTTCACACATTTTAGGTGAATCACTGTATTCATTTATTAGGAAATTCATATTTAGTGTCAATGCGGCCTGGCCGAAACTGGTGGCCATACAAAAATAAAAAAACCGTAACTTACTCATATTATGATTCACCAAAAGTGGCTTTTTTAGAACCGCAGTCGTACTTAATCACTATTCGAGTAATAAAAAACATGGGATAATATCTTGTAATATACCTGACTCATTCGGCGGAAAATGTGAGATTACATTAAAAATACAATAATATTTTGATTCATTCATTCATAAGAATTGGTATACATCAATTATCTATTTGAATGACGATTCTAGTTCTATCATATAATCAAAAATCTCCCTATTATTGTTTCTCACGACACAACTAACCTACTTACTCTGTGGAAAAAAATATTCTCAAGCCGAGTTACACGCTGCTCCTTCCGCGCGCCGATCGCCGCGATATACGAGCGACACGCGTGACGATAACGACACGATTGCGTAAACACGCCACAACTCACACCTGCGCTGTATTTATGAGCGCCGGCGCTGCCAATGTTACAAACGATTTACACTGCCGGATACGTTATATACTTCGTATCGTACATGTATCAAGCGCGGCGAAATGTTAAAAAATGTCGTGCTATATAAATAAGACTAGTATATTTATTTAGAAATAGTGATGGGATGTGCGTGTGAGAATAACACCCTCCCATCTCTTCCAATTGCGTGTCGTATAAGGCCACTAAGGGAAAGCAAATAGTGTAGGAGTTCGAAAACTCTTACGGGAGATTATCTTAATAATTCAATAATAATCAAGGTATGTGATACATTAACAAGCCTATAAAAATGTGGGGACCTCCCCAAGTGGTCTCCTCCAGCCCCTACAACCACACCAAACGCCAACTCTTGGTCATCATCAGTTATTCAGTTATCCACTATCATCAACTATCGCGAATTAATTAACCATCATCAATTATATCACACAACAATAACTAATAATCTACATATTAATCATAAATCAATAGATATAATACTGGGTTGTCACTTACTCAGCGAAAGCACCAAACCTCATGATGCTCGTCGGCTGCATCTCTATCATCAACGCAGTTCCTCAGGTGGCACGTCTTTGACAACCTGTCAATCAAGCTCACAAACACATTATAACACAGCAGACGGCCGCTCGCCACATAATCTCACAATCACTATTTTATTATTCGCTACAAAGTCTCACAATCGACTGTTCACCATGAAATCCTACCGTTGACTGACTAAACTATTCTAGTCGCCAACGACTATTGCAACGTTGGCAAAACAGTACAAGTCAACTAGCGCCATCTATTAAGTGCGATGTCAAACCTCTTATACCTTTACAATGACATGATAAATACTTATTATAGTTTAACAATGTATACAAGTCAACTAGCGCCATCTATTAAGTACGAAGTCAAACCTGTTCTACCTTTACAATATCATAATAAATACTTATTATAGTTTAACGATGTTTAGCAATAAATGATATGAATATGAATATGATGTATTAATAAAGATAGATTCTTACATTCGGCCATCCGACTAAATAACACGTCCTCGTGTTCCTTGTCCAAGAGAATTATACATTATACAATTTAAATAAATTATCAATCATTAAGAGATATTACATAAAGTTATCCACTCATGCGCTGAGCATCAGCGCAATCTAGATTGCAAAGCGGTGCCTAGACGAACCAATCACCAACCGCAAAACTCGCCAGCGTGGCACCTTCGCCTTCTCATTATTACCGAACCTTAACAAACTTATTTAATATCTAAAATGGGTCTCGGAAAATAGACAGACTGACCCATCGACCAGTACAAAGAATAAATCATAAATATTAAGCAAACACCCTGCTTAAAATCGTTGAATATTCCAACCACCTGCAAAATCAGCGCAAACAACACATTTTACATTTATCAGGTCATCTCAGCATTTGTACAATGACACACACACATGAAACGAGACGCAAGTCCTATAAGTTAAACTATTCACAAGCAGCAAAAGAAACCACAATAATTTGCCAAAATACTCGACTGGTCGACACGACAAACCGGGCAACCATCGACACCCGACAAAACCAACCACGGCCAATCCTCTTTCTCCTATACCTTATATATTTTTCTTCATAGACATTCTACATGATTTAACACTATCGGAAAGCTTAGGTTTTGGACCATTCTGTCTGAACCCATTTAATACATAATTCGCTTTTTGCCTACTTTTTTGTTAGCTGTGGGATCAAGGCCACTCTGCTGTGAAAATAACTTCATCACACTGTATAGGACTAAGGCTACCTAGCGATCACAATAAAAATAAGCTAAAGTTACACTATATAATAATCATAACAAAAATATGTTATATATACATAGTATATACTTCATGCTACACTATCTGAACTAGTAGGTCCCGGCCACTGCCTGAAACCTATTCAACAAGTCACCTTTCAGCTGCTTCTGTCAGTCATGAGATCAGGGCCACTCTGCTCTGAAAACCGCCTCAGCGATCACAATAATATTACTATATATATATTAGCTAAAGTTATACTATATAATATTCATAAAAGAGATGCTGTATTGTATACATATACTTCAACACTATCTAAACTAGTAGGTTTTGGCCACGCTGCCTGAAACCTATTCAACTAATCACTTTTCACCGGCTTCTGTCAGTCATGAGATCAGAGCCACTCTGCTCTGAAAACCACTTTCTCAGCGATCACAATAATATTACTATATATAAAAGTTATACTATATAATATTCATAAAAGAGATGGTATATTGTATACATATACTTCATCACTATCCAAACTAGTAGGTTTTGGCCACGCTGCATGAAACCTATTCAACTAGTCGGTTTTCCCCTGTTTCTGTCAGTCGTGGGATCAGGGCCACTCTGCTCTGAAAACCACTTCCTCAGCAACCACAATAATATTACTATAGATATTAGCTAAAGTTATCCACTGGAACGCCCACGGATACTATGGTATCACGGCTCAAAAGCGTGTTGACCGCCCGCGGATACCATGGTATCCAGTGGCGGTTGACCACTTTTTGATTGAGATTTCGTTTTCTGTAGCCGATCATAGACTATTAATCATTAAAATAGAAGCGCATCGGCATTGTGAAGTGAATTAGCCAACTTACTTAGCGATAACAAATAAATAATATTAATAAATAAATGGAATAATAATAATAAATAAATGATATCAATAATAATATTAATAATTAATAAATAATATACAGAATTATATACTTCATGCTACACTATCTGAACTAGTAGGTCCCGGCCACTGCCTGAAACCTATTCAACAAGTCACCTTTCAGCTGCTTCTGTCAGTCATGAGATCAGGGCCACTCTGCTCTGAAAACCGCCTCAGCGATCACAATAATATTACTATATATATATATTAGCTAAAGTTATACTATATAATATTCATAAAAGAGATGCTGTATTGTATACATATACTTCAACACTATCTAAACTAGTAGGTTTTGGCCACGCTGCCTGAAACCTATTCAACTAATCACTTTTCACCGGCTTCTGTCAGTCATGAGATCAGAGCCACTCTGCTCTGAAAACCACTTTCTCAGCGATCACAATAATATTACTATATATAAAAGTTATACTATATAATATTCATAAAAGAGATGGTATATTGTATACATATACTTCATCACTATCCAAACTAGTAGGTTTTGGCCACGCTGCATGAAACCTATTCAACTAGTCGGTTTTCCCCTGTTTCTGTCAGTCGTGGGATCAGGGCCACTCTGCTCTGAAAACCACTTCCTCAGCAACCACAATAATATTACTATAGATATTAGCTAAAGTTATCCACTGGAACGCCCACGGATACTATGGTATCACGGCTCAAAAGCGTGTTGACCGCCCGCGGATACCATGGTATCCAGTGGCGGTTGACCACTTTTTGATTGAGATTTCGTTTTCTGTAGCCGATCATAGACTATTAATCATTAAAATAGAAGCGCATCGGCATTGTGAAGTGAATTAGCCAACTTAATAAAATTATTTGGTACCTCAAGTAGAAAAAAATAAAAATTAAAAAAAAACTATATAATATTCATAAAAAGAGATGCTATATTTTATACATATACTTCATTCCACACTATCTAAACTAGTAGGTTTGGCAACGCTGCCTGAAACCTATTCAACCAGTCGCTTTTCACCTGTTTCTGTCAGTCGTGGGATCAGGGCCACCCTGCTCTGAAAACCACTTCGTCACACAGTATCGGACTAAGGCTACTGCTGACTTTGTCAACTGTAGCAACAGTCTGCTTCTGCACTGAATACTACATGTGACGGGAATCTTTGACCAAGGTTACTTAGCGATAACAAATAAATAATATTAATAAATAAATGGAATAATAATAATAAATAAATGATATCAATAATAATATTAATAATTAATAAATAATATACAGAATTATATACTTCATTCAACACTATCTGAACTAGTAGGTTTCGGCCACGCTGCCTGAAACCTATTCAACTAGTCGCTTTTCACCTGTTTCTGTCAGTCGTGGGATCAGGGCCACCCTGCTCTGAATACCACTTCGTCACACAGTACCGGACTAAGGCTACTTCTGCCTTCGTCAACTGTAGCAACAGTCTGCTTCTGCACTGAATACTACATGTGACGGGAATCTCTGACCAAGGCTACTTAGCGATGATAAATAAATAAATAAATAAATTACATACATGATCTGCTATGATCTGCGGCCATCTACGTGTGCAGACACCACCGTCCACACACGCTGGTCGCTCATAGCTCAGGTAAGTCCATCCGATGAATTCCCTCACGATGACTCGCGCCAACATGACGGATAAGCTCCCGGCACCACGGCGCAGCTCCCGGCACCACGGCGCAGCTCCCGGCACTACGGCGCAGCTCCCGGCACCACGGCGCAGCTCCCGGCACCACGGCACCACGGCGCAGCTCCCGGCACCACGGCACCACGGCGCAGCTCCCGGCACCACAGCGCAGCTCCCGGCACTACGGCGCAGCTCCCGCACCACGGCGCAGCTCCCGGCACCACGGCGCAGCTCCTGGCACCACGGCGCAGCTCCCGGCACCACGGCGCAGCTCCCGGCACCACGGCGCAGCTCCCGGCACTACGGCGCAGCTCCGGCACCACGGCGCAGCTCCCGGCACCACGGCGCAGCTCCCGCACCACGGCGCTGCTCCCGACGTCATGTTGCAGCACCTAATGCCATGGCGTGGTGGACAGAGCCATGGTGTAGCAAACCATGCCCGACAAACACCTGGGCGACTAGCACTTTACTATCTGTGAACACTACAGACTACAAAACCCAAACTGGCCAGATCTCTCCAAAACGTTTGGCTCTGTCTGACAAACTAGAGAGATTGGGAATTACAGTCATAGCATTAGCCATTTTTAAAGATTACCCTACCAATCGCTGCCAGCACGTAAATATTGTTGTCATGTATAGCGTCCATGTGTACACCTATTACAGAATACCACAGGGCAGCATTTTGGGCCCAACGTCGTTCCAAATCTATGTGAATGGTTTATGTAAACTATCCTTACCAAATTGCAAAATATTCACTTACGCAGATGACACTGCTTTGGTTGCCTCTGGTAGTACTTGAAGTGAGAAGCAAAAGTCAGCAGAATATGCACTTCAGATTGTATCACATTATCTACTCAAATATTTTAACTCTGAACGTTATAAAATCAAAATACATTACTATAACTATATAAAAAACAGAACCTTTACAACATTGTTAACCCAAAAAAAAAACACCAGCGGACTCCACAATACTTCTTCTTGCTCTTGTTTAGGGCTAGAAAGATCAAATTGTATAACATACCTAGGTGTTTATATTGACAGCAATCTAAGCTGGAAACAACATTTCACGTCTTACAGCAAGAATTAGGAAATTAATCTAAGTCTTAAAAATCCCACACTTGGCTGACAAGAAAATCTCTGCATATGGTTAACTGTTCTCTGTGCAAAGTCCCTCTTACAGTATTGTATTCCAGTCTGGGGTGCAGCACCTAAACGCGACCTTATCTGTTTAGAAAGAGGCCAACGAGCTTTACTGAGTTACATATTTTAAACCTTTTTGTTACTCTGTTACATTATTGCATTGCGACACACGAACACCAACAGGACAACCTTATATGTGACTCTGCACAACAAAAGGCACATGCTAAGAAACTATTTTATAACAACCTCATAAAGTAAATAAAATACTAGTATATATAGGCTAGATAAATTTCTCTGTAAAGATCAAGCAAACAACTGTTTACTTACATTAACTTACAAAGTACTGAAGAACTTTGGCAGTTGTTGCCTTATAACCCATCGCTCTACATTCGCACTTTACACTAGACTTCCACACACTTATTCCCGCACAAATTCACACACACATGCATAAATAGAGTCACTTGCACACATCATATATCTTCAATTAATCTCATGTCTTACAGAAAGACAAGAATTCCGTTTCTTTTTATTTTACCTTTAGTTGCTTTACCCTTTTTTTTTTTGTTCTTTCATTAGTTAAACGTACACGATTGTAACAAAATTCATAAATTTGTCAACTTTGCTGTGTAAAGCGCTGCCTTCCAATATAAATTGCCTTGCCTAGCTTAAAACCAGAATTTTCCTGTACATTATCAGTTTAAAAAAAAAACTTGTAAGTCATCAATTATGTATGATACCTATTGTAGCTTAAATTTACTAAAAGTATCGCCAACAGTATATACATTATTTAAATAAGAACATGTGCACAGAACATAAGTTAAAGATTGTAATAATTAAAGGTGACCACGACATGCACAAATACCAGTGCGACAACCAAAAAGACCCGAGGGCACACCGGCGCAACAGCGACACAAGGGCGCCCAACATCTCAGTCTCCCCCGGACCGCGGGCGCCGCAAAGCACCCGAAATGCCGGGACAGCAAAATCCAAACAAACCGCGACAAAATCCGCAAAAGCAGCTTGATCTCAATACTAAAACTACTTGTAGAATCAGAGAAAGAAAGAAAAAGACACATATATACATACTTGAATGAAAATGTCACACAGTGTCTGCTAAATGACTGATCATGAAACCCAGTCACGCTATTTTGGTCGACTGCGATACAGGTATACCTAGCGCAGGGACCGTTCGTTACTAAAAACCATGCAAACCTATTATTTTGATTTAATAAACTTTACTTTACTTACTTTACTATCAGGAATATCGATATCAGTTGCAGCCCTATGCAAAATGTTATATTGCTCAAACAAATGACGGATAGATGAATTAAGACCCAGTTTAGTGTAATAATTGTGAGCATAAAATGAAGCACGGGATACTTGAATTAATAAAAGATTTATATCCGCACACAACCAAGCAGTAATTTTGTAGTCAAACAATAAGTCCTTTGGTCTACAAAATATCAATAGAACTCAAATTAAAAGCAATTCTTATTCCAGAAAGTACTATCAAATACAAACAACTACAAAGTACCGACAAATCCTACAACCTGTAGGTAGGCATCTTACAATTTTATTAAAACACTAAGTACCCCACACTGATGTGGGTTTATTTTTCAAAACGACGTGAAAAAAAAAATGCATATAATTTTGACAAAATGCATCAGAAAGCAAAGCGGATAGGCAAGGATCCAATCCCGCTTCTGATTTGTAGGAGTTCGAAAACTCTTACGGGAGATTATCTTAATAATTCAATAATAATCAAGGTATGTGATACATTAACAAGCCTATAAAAATGTGGGGACCTCCCCAAGTGGTCTCCTCCAGCCCCTACAACCACACCAAACGCCAACTCTTGGTCATCATCAGTTATTCAGTTATCCACTATCATCAACTATCGCGAATTAATTAACCATCATCAATTATATCACACAACAATAACTAATAATCTACATATTAATCATAAATCAATAGATATAATACTGGGTTGTCACTTACTCAGCGAAAGCACCAAACCTCATGATGCTCGTCGGCTGCATCTCTATCATCAACGCAGTTCCTCAGGTGGCACGTCTTTGACAACCTGTCAATCAAGCTCACAAACACATTATAACACAGCAGACGGCCGCTCGCCACATAATCTCACAATCACTATTTTATTATTCGCTACAAAGTCTCACAATCGACTGTTCACCATGAAATCCTACCGTTGACTGACTAAACTATTCTAGTCGCCAACGACTATTGCAACGTTGGCAAAACAGTACAAGTCAACTAGCGCCATCTATTAAGTGCGATGTCAAACCTCTTATACCTTTACAATGACATGATAAATACTTATTATAGTTTAACAATGTATACAAGTCAACTAGCGCCATCTATTAAGTACGAAGTCAAACCTGTTCTACCTTTACAATATCATAATAAATACTTATTATAGTTTAACGATGTTTAGCAATAAATGATATGAATATGAATATGATGTATTAATAAAGATAGATTCTTACATTAGACGCGCAACAGCGTCTTTATATTGGACTAGCTGACCCGCGCAGCTCCACGCGCGCTTTTATTACATTTTGCTCCCCTTTTCTCCCTCCTCCCTTGATTTATCTCTCTCTCTTATAAGAAAAATCGAATTCTATGCTCTTTCTCTCCCCTCCCGCTTCGGTCCCCGTCATACTTCCCCTCTTCCTCTCCCCGTTGTCCTCTCTGAACCCTCTCCCTCCTCTCTCTTCTCCACCCTTGCTCCACCTAACTCCTCCGATCACTCACTCCATCACCCTCCCCTCTCCTTCTCTTGCACCCTCCTCTCGTTCTATATAACCTCGTCAATCATGGTATCAGCGTCATAAAATATACTTTATAACCTATTCTCAGACCTACCCGCAAAATTTCATATATCGGTTCACCCAACTATTTAAAGACCTTGCCTTATGTTGCTTAACCTTAACCTAGCGGCATGAAATATACTTTACGACCTATTCTGAGACCTACCCGAAATACACACAAAATTTCATACAAATCAGTTCACCCATCAATTTAATGACCTGGCCTTGTGTTGCTTAACCTTAACCTAGCGGTATGAAATATACTTTATGACCTATTCTCAGACCTACCCGATATGCACAAAATAAATCATACAAATCAGTTCACCCATCTATTTAATGACCTTACCTAACGTTGCTTAACCTTAACCTACCGGGATAAAAAGTATCCTATGTCCGTTTCCTGGCTCTAAACTACCTCCCTGCCAATTTTCAGCTAAATCGGTTCAGCCGTTCTTGAGTTATAAGTGAAGTAACTAACACGACTTTCTTTTATATATCGATACCTTGGGGCTCAAAGGGCGTAAGCACCAAAACTCGACTTTTCAGGAGAGCCAAAAAACAAAAAAATATTTTTTATTTTTGACATAACTTTTTTGGTTTTTTACCTAAATAAGCCATTTAAACACCAAAAGTCTTATTTTTTCTGATGCAGAACACAATAATATTATATTTGGAATTAATTTAAAATTAACAAAATTAGCTTTCAATGGATGTGTGATGAGTTAAGGTTGTAACCGCCAATTTTCCTACTAATTCTATCAGTTTGTAGACAGTTACTTTGATTTCTACAGTTGATTAAATATAAATTACAATTTTATATGGACTTTATCAACGTAGCATACCTATTTATCAGTGGCGTGCACTCCATACAGGCAAAAAGATTGTGCCTACCCTCTTCTTAATGACTATTATTTAATAACTATTCCAAGAAATTTCCTTTTCTGTCTACCCTGGCATAAAAATGTATGCACGCCACTGCTATTTATTAACGAATTATACAAATAATTATTGATATTACCTAGTCCAGTAGTTAGTTGCATGTCTTACCTAAAAACTATTCAAACTAATATAATAAAGCTGAAGAGTTTGTTTGAACGCGCTTATCTCTGAAACTAGCAGTCGGATTTAAAAAAATATTTTTGAATTTGATAGTTCAATTCTTGAGGAAGGTATTTAATATCACGCTACGACCTTCGGGGGCGAAGCAAAAACGTTTCTCGTGGATGAAGATGACATGGAACAGCTAGTTTTCATTTTAAAAGGAAAATGATAAATAAAAATCACATTACGTAGGTAATAAAAATATTATTTATTAAATAATCTAGGTATCTTCAAATTTAGCACTAACAACCTATGTATTATTTTTATAGTATTAGTTTATTTATTTTATTTAATATAACACATACGTTATTATTATATTTAATTTTTATTAATTGTATACTTGCTCCTACCTTTTCATTGTTTCTTCTTTCCTTATAGGAGCCTGCTGGGAGAGAACTCATATTGGGTTAAGTACACCATTGTACATATTGTGTGTTATTTTGTATTTTAAAACTGTTTGTGTTTGCAATGTGTACATAAAGTATAAATACAAATAAATATGTAAACAAATCTTGAGATCATTTAATTAACCTTTTTTATTCTTTTGGTGGCCGGTTATTAGGTAGGTAACTACAAAGGTATACCAAGGTATTCATAGGTCTATGTAGATTTAAAGTACCCACCTACTAACAGGTCACCAAAAGACTTAAAAATTATAATAATTGATCTCAAGAGTTCCTTGTTTTTTTAAGATGGTTAGTTAATAGTGTTAAATTTTGTGGAGATACCTAGATTGTTTGATAAACAATATTTTTATTATGTAAAGTGATCTTTAATTATCATTTTCCTTTTATAATGAACTAGCTGTTCCATCCAGCTTTATTACATTAGTACCTACTTATAAATAAAATGTGTTATTGAATAGTTTTTGGGTAAGATAGATAATTAGGTATAGGTGACATCAATAATTATTTGTATAATTTGTTATCTGAGTTGATAAATAGGTATGCCAAGTTAATATAGTCCATATTATAAAATTGTAATTGATATTTAATCAACTGAAGAAAACAAAGTAACTGGCTACAAACTGATTGAATTAGTAGGCAAGATGACGGTTACAACCATCATTCATCAAAAATCCATTGATTTTTGGGGTGTATGTGTCCTTTTATTTTAGACCAACAGAAATTATTAAGGGCGTATCGGGCAAGTTGATTCTTTAAAAAATGATATGTTCGGGCGTAAGCACCATAATGTATGGTATGTACCATAAGGTATGTCGTTTACGACCCAAAACTCGTATATATATCGTTGAAAATTGTTAGGCGTAAAAGCATTTGTATAATCTACGGTGGCGTTTACTACCATTGCGTTTATAATAATTAACAGTGGTTGCTGTTACGACACAAAAACCAAAAATATCTGTTTTATTTGCTACAAAAAATGGGGTCGTAAACACCATTTTTTGGCGATGGATGATTTTAAATATACAGATCGATAGAGCAGAAAAAACTGAGTAGGACTGCATTAAAAAGTCATTTTGGCCAAAATGGTGGTTACGCCCTTTGAGCCCCGAGGTATCGATATATATATAAGATTAAAGTTCTATAGTGATTGTATGTTCAATTTCACCAATAGATGGCGCTGTTCATAATGTAAATCACGCTAACATCGTAAATTATTGTCTAATGATATTCGTTAATGAAAGACCTAAGTTTTCCCGCATCTTTTATTGTTGCGACTGTAATACAATACCTATACACAACCTGGACTTGGGGAGTTTCATTAAAATATCATGAAACAAATTTACAGATTTTAACTTTCAAAGATATGTCATATTGCTATCAGCAAAGTACTTAGAACAATACAGGAAGCTAATGAAACTGTCCTGGGTGTACCGGACCGGCTTACCCCTTACAAAAATTGACACTTTGCCACTGCCATATCTTATGCAAACTAAATGTCTGCTCAGTCCCTATGGTATATAGCGTAATAATATATATCTTAATGATTAACTGATCAGTCTATAATTACCCTATTCAAATACAAAGGAAATTACGTGGTAATATGTGCAATTAATGTTTCACTGCTTAGCCCCTATGAAACATAGCGTGATGTTTTATATACCAATTTATACCCCTATTTCTACACAACACATCAGTGAAAGTCCTATCAAAATCCATCCACGGGTTTTCAAATGATACCTGGACAAACAGAACGACAGACAGACAGACAGACAGACAGACAGACAGACAGACAATAATTCCAAAAAAAATAGTTTTGGACTCTATGTCGATAGTATAGTATCCCCACATAGAAATTTTGGAAAAATATTCAATGTACAGAAAAAGTGCTCTTTGAGTTTTATTATAGTACTAGCTGACCCACGCAGCTCCGTCTGCGCTATTTTTACGTTAACTAAACTTTGAATAACAGACATTCGCATCGAATACATAACCTCATTTTTTATAGTCGGTTAAAAACTGGGACCCACTTTTTACTTGCTCTCCGAAGCACGGACCCGTTTAGTTCAAATGGGGTTAAGCGGTCACCCATCTATTTATTGACCTTACCTAACGTTGCTTAACCAGATCGATTACAAAACCTTGATAAGAACTCTCTATGAGTGTTCCCTTAATAATATTTATTATATTATAAAGAAAAATTGATACAATCGGACCAAGCGTATAACCAAGTACCCGTTTTGACTTTAATCCCCTCTCCCAAAAGAACCGTGCTAGATTACGGGATAAAAAGTATCGTATGTCCTACCTCGTAGTAAGATCTCAAATCATGCCAAGTTTCATTTGAATCCATTCAGTAGTTTCGGCGTGATGCACAGCCGTGATACAGACAGATAGACAGACAGACAGACAGACAGACAGACAGACAGACAAAAATTCAATAAATTACATTTTCGGCCTCAGTATCGGTTATAGAATGCCCTCCAAATATAATTTTCAAAATATCTTCAATGTACAGAATTGGACCTGTTACAGTTTTATTATAAGTATAGATAGATAGATTACCTGCCACCCATATCTACTACGATCTCCGAGATGTCATACAAGCGCGGGGATTTAGGCAACCCCTTCCTTTTAAGTTGGACGCCTTTGTTCAGCAGTGGACGTCTCTAGGGTACTGACGAGTGATGACCTATGGATCAGAGACTTGGCCACTGACCATTTTCCTCATAAAAAGGCTCAAAGTAGATCAACGTCCTATGGAAAGGGCTATGCTTGGAGTGTCTCTCTCGACGTGATAAAATCCTTAACGAGGAAATCCATAGAAGAACTGAAGTAACGGAAATATATATATAACTCTCTGTCTCTCTCTCTGTCTCTCTCTCTCTCTCTCTCTCTCTCTCTCTCTCTTTCTCTCGCTCTGTTGGTAGCAAGTTGAAGTGGAAATGAGCAGGCAAATAGTCCGGAGAACTGACAACCGGTGGGGAAGACCTTTGTCAGATAGCAAAAAACCAAACCGCAGAACAAAGTTTGTTGATCGAGGTGTAGGTATGACAGACAGACAAACAGACGAAGTCGCACCATAAAGGTTTCTTTTTTATCTTTCAGCATCCGCATATTTTGGTGAAAGTTTTTCATCAGGGACGTATATATTTTGTTAGATTTTTTTAGGAACATGTTTGATGTCACAGAGATGATGACAAAATCTTCTTCTTCAATCAGTGATTCGCGCTGTATAGCGCATAAACATTGTTTGAATAAACTGGCTGGTTACATTAAAAAAAAATACAAAATCTCAAGCTTTTAATTCAAGACGGGCTGATTAGCTGGCTCAAGTGTACTGAACTGACGTAGACAACCGACGGCGGTGAGGTACAGTCGCGCAGATAAGCGGCTTTCATTACTGGCGTGTCGCAGCGACAATGGATGGCGGCAGCAAATCTCGCAGAGACTGAGTTATTTGTTGCTTTCTGAGGTGTCAACGATTGTACTTCATTATTGGTATTGGACTCAACTGTACGTTAGAAGAAAGTATGTTTTGTTTAATCTAACTATGGTCAGTTTTCGGGAACAGGAGTAAAGTGTAAATACCCTGACGAACCCTCCAAGAAAGCCGTTGTTAGATACTATTCCTACCCTAGACAAACATTTGTATGCGTACCTACTACTTTACTAAGCAAGGTCGTCCAGGTATAAACCACCCTAGAGTCAGATCAGATCAGATTCTGTATTATAACAAAAGTGTAATGTCTCAGTCTGAGTGTCTTAGGTATACAGAATATACAGTGCATTGCATTGTCAATGGTCAGGCGTTTACGTTACATGGCGTCTTGATTTTGTTATTCCACTTAAAAGTCTGTCTTTGTCTGCAAGTGATGCTTCAGACCTAGCGTTATAGGTAAATTAGCACTAAGCAAGCAGCCAATATCAACATTAAATAATAATTTACTGTATATCCCTATTGGATAATTCCTGGTAGATCCGTGAGTAAATCGTACCGTGAATTTTCTTGCGCAACATCTAATAAACCTTAAAACACATATTTCACATCGCTTTTCCAATGAATTCCCTACACCCTAGAAACAAGCCCGGGGGCGAAACAAAAAAAAAAGAAAACGGCGAACCGAGAGAAAAGTCGGAAGTCTCAGAATAACAGTAACACATTTTCGTCGCGAAGGCTAACGATTCCGAAGTGAACTGTCCCATAAATCTGGGCCAGCCTGATTGATACATGGCGGTGGGTTGACGCCCATCGAGTAATTTAGTGCCGGCACCCCGCCCACCCGCCATCCAGATAGCGAGACTTTTGTTTTGCATTAATTCTCTTTCGTACTTTCCATCGATGCTGACGAAAAGAATTTATTTTTTAAAAAAAGAACGCTGTTTTTTTTTTCTAATTTTCTTTTTGGCGTTGCCACTAAGTTTACTGATTGTTTTTTTTAATTTGCAAAAGGCATGCGTAGTTATTTTGCTGAATGCGGCCTAAGTTACACGAACGTATGAAAAAGGCGAAGTGAGTAAGGTGACCTACATAATACATAACGAACGTAAACCTAAGAAGAGTCGGAACTCCCATACATTCGATGTTTCAAGGTTTATGTACAAAGTTTAGTTAACCTAATGAAATTATGCAGTCTGAAAAACTGACAACATCAGCTAAAGTAGCTCCATCTAGTGCTTATAGTTGAAACTAAATAGCATAGAGTACTTCAAAATAATATATTCATCTAATTTTACATGCTTTTAATATTTTTTTCTTCAATTTACTAACCCCCGACCAATAACGAAAGTTATAAGTTTGACGCCTATGTCCGGAAGTCCGTCAGTCTGTCTGTCTGTGGCATCGTAGCGCTCCAACCAGTAGACGGATTTGAATGTATTTTTTTTTAAATAATATATGGCAAACAATAAAAGGATAATAAAAAAAGATTAGTTACATAGTAACTTCCTTACGGAGATTGTAACCCGAATCTATCATCTCGTTATCACAGACATAAGTCGTTAGCCACCGAAAAATAGGTACATTTACAATTTATGTTGTATTCACCACCTGGGTACACCCTTACCTACTAGTATATCGACTGTGGTCACCTGACCCACCATAGAAATACGTCAAAACAAAACTAGCGCTTCTTTGTCAATATGATTGTAACATTATTTCGACAATGTTACCTAATTAATTTACAACGTTGCATAATTATCATGATTCATTTTTTGAATAAGAAGATGTTATATCACACGATTTGCGGAAACAAACTTATTTGTTAACGAGTTACATAACTACATTATGTATTTTAATTATATTAACATTTCTAATGCTATCCGCCCACGACTAATTACTAGGTTAGGTTATGAATGTATTATTTTATGCTTAAACTATATTACTAAGTTACTTAACAATATGTGTTTTAATTTATTTAACCTAGTGACGAGAGTAGCAAGACGTTCGCCTGGTGGAAAGCGACATGCCTGCCTAAGTACAGCTGCATTGCACTGCCGCTCGACCCTTGAGCTCTTATCCCGGTAATTTCAATAGCTACAGTATCCTACACACCGAAACACAGCAATGTTTACACACTGCTGCTTGGCTGCAGAATAACTGACACTGCGGTGGTACGTGGACGGTCACTTGTACAAGAGACCTACCTAGTAGATTAGACATTATTTTAAACATCTTTCTATCTACAATATACTGATACCTTTATTTACATAATAACATAATATTTACAATTTATTTATAATAATAATAATATTCTGGGACAATCCACACACGGTCGTCTGATCCCAAACTAGGCAGAGCCTGTACTATGGAAACCAGACAACTGATACTAATACTTATATAGGTACTTTTTTTTGTAAGTACATACTTATATAGATAAAACACCCAGACACTTGGTGGGAATCGAACCCACGACCTGTTGGTCAGCAGACAGGGTGTCTAACCACTAGACCAACAGGCCCGTCAAATAATACAATACTAAATATACTTATACTAAGTAAAAAACTTCCTATAAGTTGTCGCCGCACTGGGAGGGAAGGGCGCCTACCTAAAAGATGGCGGCGTTACCTGTCTGTATGGCCAAGCTTATACGTTGGCAGAAAAAGCTACCAGCCCGGCGGTCTCCTGAGACTTCAATAAGTTTGGATGAAATTTCTTTCACCAAACCGTGCGTCTCATTAGACTAAGGCCCCATGGTCTCTACCGCAATGGGCTCAAATATACTCGTATATCTACATTTTTTTGAATACCAATTGTTGATTGCAATCCCAATTTCCCAATGTGCAGCAAACTTAAAATGCAATGCAGATGGAATAATGGCGTTCTGAAATAGCCCCGTCTGCCCTTTTAAAATAAAGGACCCTTGGGCAAGAGACCAAAAAGCAGTTTCAGACATTCTGTCTTAGTAAGAAGTACACTATTTCCCACGGTAACTGAACATAATATTCTGTGACTCAAGACACTTTAATAATATCATTCTCATATATCATCATATCTCATCGGATCTAAAAAGGCCAATTTCAGTGAATCATAATATGAATAAGTTACGATTTATTTTACTTCTTATGGTAGCATTAACACCAACTATGAGTCTGCTAATTAGTGCTAATAAATAAATTGAATATGATTCACTTAAAATGTGTGACCATTTTTCAAAAACCTAGTAGAACTTTTATGGATATGCTTGAAATACAAAACATGAATTGCTTTTAGGTGAATTGCTTATTATCGTCTTTTTTTAGACCTGCAGGTGATGATCAACAGAATGATTCTGACTGGCATGTCACTTACTATTAACTAAGTACGTCTCGCTTACCTCGGATGCTTACTATACAAAAATATTCGCAAACCACAGACACCAACAACAAACCTTCAAAAAACGTCAACGCACAAAACTACTTCATTCGTAGCTTTTTCATTCCGCAACAACAACAAAAAGTCGTCTCGCAACTAATTCTCGAGCTCTGAGGACACAGGGCTCGTAATACAGGCCTTTCTTAACAGCTAATCTTAGGACAAAAGGTTTTTAATACTGCCCGCCCCGGGGTATGGGACGAGTGTACGAGTTGCTTTTGTTTATTTTAATTTTTACGCCTGCGCAGCGAGCCGTGTCTGCGACTAAGGAAAGTTACACAAGGTGTTTGTTAAAAAAATGGATTTACAAATGTCACAAATCTTGACTGCTACGAATGAGGATAATTTAAATTTCTTCTACCAGCCAGCGGATCTAATCAATGCGACCTGTAGCTCATAAGCTTTTTACGACTCTCCTTTTGACTCTATTGTCAGATATATTATAATAATTTTATATTAGTTTAACTACTTATTCAACCACCGATACTTCCTCAACTCTGCGCCAAAATTTCTTTACAATAAACCGTACAGTGATCGGTATAATTTTAATATAAAAAAATATAGGGTGAATTTGGTTTTGTAGCCGAAAAGTAACTAAAGTCAAGTATTTGTGAAAAGTAAATATTTATGTGTTTTTCAAACTAAACACGCTGTATATTACAGATATGAGAGCAAGCAAGTGATATGCAGCTCATTTTCAGCTTTTGCGAAAATTATCAGCGACGCGTGACGCCGCCGCCTCGCGCCGCACATACATTCACTCACTAGAGAAGTACATAACAACTATTTGGGAATTTTAATGATAAATTTTACCAGCCATCTCAGTGTTTTTTTTTTCAGTGTAAGCCCCACCGTGATGACTCCCTACTTGACCGTAAGTGGTGACGCAGGTGTGGAAGAGAGAACAATATAATTTTAACAACCCTAGGAAGAGATCCTTTTGTCAGAGCAGTCGCAGTCAGTTTATCATGTTGCCCAATGAATCGTGAACCCTTGGGTTCCGTTGCAGCTTCTAAAGTTGGAGAAAGGGATCCATTACCATGTAAGATTTGTCTTGCGTCTCGACATCCGATGGTAGAAAGTGGAATCAAGTCATGTAATTCCTGCGCACTGATTTTTTTTCACACATTACTGAGGCTATGTATAGGTCCATAACTACTGGCCCTTAGATAAACTCAGAGCTACACAACGAGCTATGGAGAAAGCTATGCTCGGAGTTTCTTTGCGCGAAAGAATCCGTAATGAGGAGATTCACCGAAGAATCAAGGTTAGAAGAGCTCTAAAAATATGCAAATTTAAGTGGCAATGGGCAGGCCACATCGCTCAGAGAACCGATAACGATAACAGATAGGGAAGAAAGGTTCTCGAGTGGCGATCACGAATCGGAAGACGCAGCGTATGCAAGCCTCCCACTAGGTGGACAGACGACATTTTGCGCGTGGCAGGTAACCGGTCGATGCAAATAGCCAATTGTCGTTCATTGACTATTTGCATATATATAGGGGGAGGGAGGCCTATGTTCAGCAGTGGACGTCTTCCGCCTAGTGATGATGATAATGATGTATAGGATACCGAGAATGGCAATAATCTCGAACGAATCGAAATTCGAATGTAATGGTGTACATTGCATTTGAAATAGCTGATGAATGTGCTATATAACTTCAGCGAAGTCCTTCAGGGAAAAATGCGTGTTATTTTGGATGGACGGTCTACCTTATTCATACGGTCACGTTTCAAATTATTTTCTCTTAACCTGTAGAACAAGCTTAATAAACAGACTAAGTAATTCACACAAAAGTTTTACTGAAAACAGGGTGTAATTTATCTACAAAATAGCGACCTCATCGTGATAGCGAAGCGCAACTAGGCATTGTTCTTAACAGTAAAACTTGATGAGTTTTAACATAAATATGTCAGTGCTAGCGGGCCGTCACTGTAACGTGTGACGTCACTGAGTTTTTGTTAATCCACGGGAGAAAAAGGGAGGAAATATTTAATTCATATCTAAAAACAAATTTTCAAGACTGTCTTCGCTAAAGCTGTAAAATAAAGAAGTTAATCTTGAAGTTTCTTGAGCCAGTATTACACCAGATCCAGTTTCCTTCTCATCTGAATGCATTAATATTTACGCAGTGTTACTTTGTACTACTTACGAGAAAGTAAATAGTAATTATAACTTGGGACAATCCACATACGGTCATCTGATCCTAAACTAGGCAGAGCCTAGTTATTAGTTACATAATTAATACAGTAACAACATTTACATTTCAGTATTTACTGTATTATGGTCACCAGATAACAGATACAAATACTTATATACTTACTTTTTTTGTAAATAAATAATTATCTATCTATCTATATTATAAAGAGGTAGGCCTTTTTCGCGTGGGTGACTCAACACCGCAGAGCCGAAACTACCGAAGCTAAGACTACGAAATTAGAACGGGAGGTTCATTTTATAGCCTAGGGAACAAATAAGAAAGGATTTTTGGAAAATCGAACTCTAAGGGTGTAAAATAAGGGTTAAAATTTTGTATGGGGTGTAAAATAGGTTTCCATGGTGTAACGTAAAGTTTCTGGAACGTTCTATAGTTTGTGTATGCCACCTGTCGTCAAGTTGTATATATTTTTTTTGGATTGTTTCTCCTAAGAGGCAAAATAGAGAAGGAATGTTTGCAATTTGTCCTATTTACGTGAAACTTAACATGGTTATCCCTCTTCAACTAATTATTTACAACGGGTTATTCAAAATTCAATTTATAAAAGAAATCCAAAAATGTTTTAAGTATGGTAAAATTGTTAGTAGAAATCTTATTCTACGAAAGTCTACTGTAGGTATGGTAAGGTATTATTTTTTTACACATATTATAATTTAAACATAACATTTTGCCACCCGTGCGAAGCCGGGGTGGGCCGCTAGTACTTATAATAAAACTGTAACAGGTCCAATTCTGTACATTGAAGATATTTTGAAAATTACGTTTGGAGGGCATTCTATAACATATACTAAAGCCAAAAATTTTTTTTTTTTTGTCTGTCTGTCTGTCTGCCTGTCTGTCTGTATCTCGGCTGAGCATCACGCCGAAACTACTGGATGGATTGAAACGAAACTTTGCATGATTTGAGTTAATACTCCGAGGTAGGACATAGGATACTTTTTATCCCGACATTCGGCACGGTTCCCTTGGGAGAGGGGACTAAAGTCAAAATGTGTACTTGGTTATACGCTTGCTCCGATTTTAACAATTTTTCATTATAATTATAATAAATATTTGTAAGGGAACACTCAGACAGTTGTTACAATGTTTGGAAATCGATCAGGTGAAGCAACGTTATGTAAGGTTATTAAATAGATGGGTGACCGTTTAACGCCATTTGAACTAAACGTCTCCGTGCTTCGGAGGGCAAGTACATAGTGGGTCCAAGTTTTTAACCGACTTTAAAAAAGGAGGTTTTGTATTCTATGCGAATGTATATTATTGAAAGTTTAGTTAACGTAAACACAGCGCGGGCGGAGCTGCGTGGGTCAGCTAGTAGATAAATAAAATAACACCCTACGAACAGCCCTAAGACCAACGGGCCCGTCAACATCGACTATTTTAACAATATCGCTAATAATGAGTCCGCCAACCCGCACTTGGCCAGCGTGGTGGACTATGGCCTAAGCCCCCTCATCTCGAAGGGAGGCCCGTGCCCAGCAGTGGGACATAAACAAGGGCTGGTATTATTATTATTATTATTATTAATACTGAACCAATAGATTAGAAAGCCATTTTTACTATACATTATGTTTTAATTGATATAAAACCTTATCTATTTCGAATATTCTTTCTAGCATTCTATGTTCCTCACCCCAGCTACTTGCGACACCTAAATCAAAAGCAAGCTTACGAGCCACCTCATCGGGAATTCACGTGCTGCCCTCAAAGGCTATCAAATCGGAAATATCTCCACATAAATGCACCCATCTGGACGACTGAGGCTGCTAATATCTCAGGCGCGACCAATGACTTGCTTTTGCTGCAGCACCAATCTATGTTTACCGGCCGTTGAATGATTGCACAGTCCTAATGGTTACAGAATACGGTCTAAATTGGAACGGTTTCGATTTGGTGAATGATATTAATGTTTGGGCTAGGTCAGAAGCAGATAGCGTTTACGAAGCTAGCTGCGGTCGAAGCAAGGTTGAAATATGCAGTGCTTGTATTGAGTGGACCTTTATAAAGGGGGAAGACAGTCCATGTGGTTTGTAACGCACTTCGTGCATGCACTAAACAGATAGCGTTTCCAATGTGTATCTTAATACGACAATTTCCTGGAAATTAGTGATGGGTCGTCAATTCATTTACCGTCAACTAAACGAGAATGTTTATCGTCAAAGATAACCAGTTTATAAAGCAGTCTAAAGTTTAGACTAGTTTATACTGTTGAGAAAAAGTTTAGTAGTGACGTTCACAGGCTACTTACATAGTGCATCGAGTTCACTGATAAACTTGTCTATTATTAGACTAGTTTATCGGTGGAATGTAGGTAAACTGGTTTATTCGAGGAAGACAAAAAAAACTTGACAAAAACAGTTTATTCAACCGCCCCTACTAGAAATGACATCGGCTGGAGTGTCAGTAGTCTGTTTAGACTAACATTAAACAATTAATGATTACCAGTCTGAATTCAACATAGACCAAAGTTTAAGTCAAGTTTTGGTTGTACACACGACTACACTCGAAGTTTGACAACCTGTATAGCTATGCTACGTACAACACAGAGAATTGTTGGAAAGGGAAGGCGCAGGCCGCGTACCGTCGCACGTGGCGAGTGGAATGAAATATCGCACCCTCTCACACGATTCGTAGCGTTCAACTTCTAATAGTTCAAAGTCTAAACGGTCTATGTTCTCAAAAGGTCCTATTTAAAATTACAGAACAAACTGTTGTGATTTCATCCAATGGAAACAGTTCCTTCGCCATACGTTTTCAAAAACCCTATGAGACGTTCACAAAGTGACCTCCATTAAACATTCAACGCCGCTCAAGTGAGGTGTTAGGTCGGCTCTGGTCGCTTTGCGCTCGCCTTGTATGCGCAACACATGATTTGGTATGCACTTAGTAATTTCCAGTAGTACTGGGGGTCTTATGTATTTTGATATTGGAAGGTAAATAATTAATTACTAGTACCACTGAAGGACTGTCTGTGACCTCCCAGGAGATTGTAAAGTATTATAATAAAAACAAAAGCATGATTTAAATCAAGATCGGGAAGCGCTTATAGCCAGTTTAGTAGTAGCAACGTCAGGCAAGGTCAGTCGTTAGATGGGTCACCATTTAGTGCCATTTAAACTGATTGTGTGTGCTTCGGAAGGCACGTAAAAAGTGGTCCCGGTTGTTGTCATCTAGACCAGCAATCATTAAGCCAAGTCAGAGGCCTAATCCTATCTTGAACAAATCTAAAACCAGAATGACCACTAACCATACGACAACAATCAAATTAAGATCGATCCTTACTCGAGTATCTCCTATAATCTTTAAAGTTGCGATCTAAGTCTATCTGTATATTCGTTTACTACTTATAAACTTCATACGCTTCTAGAACAAACTGCCACGGGAGATCCAAATATTAAGCCTTATTTCAATGCATAAAAAGCCTTTGATTTGAAATAAATTTCCAAAAAAGGCTTATTATAAAATCTCGACGATAAAGCTCCATGGTGGGCTTGACTTGCCGCACACATGCAAGCTAAGAATTTTAAGCTTTATGATTTGTAATACCTACTGTTGAACAAGACAAATGTTTGTCCTGGCCGGAGGCAGCCAGACCAACAAGCCTGTTAAAATGATGCTGCTTATATCTGCGGCAAAGAGCGGAGTGGCGAAAAGCAGCCACGTCGGGTGTAGAGACATACAAGAAAAATCGTCTCGAAAACCTTGATGCCAAGCGCTTACTCCAAAAATCCAGGCCCAAGCCTACATACGTGTATACTTATAATAGGAACGGACAGCTCTCCTGTAATCTTTGTGACCGAAATATTAAGACAAAATTCGGTTTCGCCAGTCATGTTCGCTCATGAGAGCTAGATCTGTTAATTGACAGGGTATCGCCGTCGACGGATACGTCTGAGAGGACATCATCATCATATCCGTATGACGTTTTAATATCGTTCTCTCTTGTTTTATACTTAATCTAAAGAACTAGACTGATGTACCTCCACAACTAACCGTCTGGACTTGAAGGTATTATGCTAGCTTATATTAAGTATGAAGAATAAATCTGCACGACAAATATTATGTTACATACTAATACTATTATGGTATACTGTTCCCTCCAGACTAGTACTGCAATTCAGCGATACAGTCCACACACATACTAATACGAATGTCGAACGACATTTCCAATATAAAATAAACAAGTGGTGTATGATTACGGGCGGGTCGAGCACCCCCCTCGATCGATGACGTTTGACCCCTTTACCTGCCCCCCACTGTCCGTCCGTCCGTCTTGAAATCCGCTGCAACAGAGTTAAGGGGGGTGATGCCACATTTTTGTAGGTACAACCAAAAGTGTGTATAAACGATATGTTTGTCTATAAGTATTTTTAAACACCTTAAAGTTTTTTCCCTTAAAATCATTAGGAGAGTGACCTTCGAAAGTGGGTGTCACAGAAAAGCTGGCCTATAATATGCTTCTGTAGCGGAAAATACCTACCTAGGGATTCCTTGTTTACCTTTTAGGTATGGAACCCTAAAAAGGAGCTGTCTACATGTTTTGGATTAAGTATTCTATCAGGGATGGATATATAAAGTCTATGTAACAGGAAATATTACCATTTGAAGAAACATGGTGGTAAATAAACTATTTTTAAAAAAATAATAACCGACTTCAAAGCAAATTATCTAAAAAGCATAAAATAACGAAAATATATTGAAGTCGATGCTAGCTAATCATGTTAACTAACACTAGCACACAGCTGACACCGACTTCAATATATTTTCGTTATTTTATGCTTTTTAGATAATTTACTTTGAAGTCGGTTATTATTTTTTTTAAAATAGTTTATGTAACACTTTTTAGTGACTTATTTTATCAAGATAGCTATCAGCACTATCACGCAACTCAAACATCTACGTTACAGTAATTTACTAAAACCATAAAAAGTTTATATCTCTTAAACTACTCTACCGATTTTGGTGAAACTTGTACTCTACCCTAAGTTGAAAAATACTCTAACTATTGCAAAAATAATTTTTGAAATCGGACTTGTAGTTTCTGAGAAATCCGCGGACAAACCCACATACATACATACATACATACACTCATAAAATTTGGTAAATTTGTTTAGAAGCCCACATAGACTAACATAATTAATATTACGCATTTTTATCAATATTACATACATACGCGTCGAACGCGCCTTCTTTTTGAAGCCGGTTAAAAATAGGTGGTGGTAAGGATGTTGTACAATATTATTTGGTTAACAATAGACGTTACCTACGTGACCCTATCACATACCTTTCATAAATTTAAAATCTTGCAACATGACTTGCCCGCTCCAATAGCTTTCTCGACTTTGTCATCAAGATTGGTAATTCTTATCTTAATTCTGTCTTAGATTTGATGAGTGTGTCTTTACGCATCGTAAGAGACGGAAAACCGCAGTTAGGGTATTTAGAAAAAATACACATTATTGTGTTAGGTTAGGTTATCTTCCCCTTAACATCCAAGGGTGGGTGCAATCTGCCACCTTTTGTCCGTATCCCGTCACCCTCGCAGTCTTCACTCAACTCTCTTTTATACCCCACTGTACATGTGTTATATGAAAACTTAAAACGTCTGTTATTGAGCAATTTAATTTAACTCATTTGAGAAATCCTGTTTGGTATTTCAAAACAACTAAATTACTGAACAGATTTTAATAAAATTTGGCAGACAGCTAAGGAAAGGCATAATTACGAGCGACTGTTATTACAATTAATCCATTGTTCGTTTGATCAAGTTTTTTTTTCTTAATGCTGTACCGTAAGGTAACACCATATAAATTACAATCTAGCCTAAATCAGTAATATTAATTTGACCTAAACGAATAAATTAAAATACACACATTAAAAGTGTCTAGGGATCAACATATATTTTTGCAATAACTTTTCTCCTGATTGATATTAATTAAAATTTTCTTTAAGGATTCATCAAATAAAGTGTTTTCGTTTGTCACAGTAACGATAAACCAAGTCACCTTTGCATTAATAAAGAAATTTGCCATTTTCCTAATAAAGGGATTTTTGACATTTGAACCACTAACACAAAAGTTCGAAAAAAAGACTGAAATAACAGTTTTCTTTAAAATTTTATTGGGTAACTTAAACAATTAATAATCCGTGTTTCTACCGCGAACACTAACAACACAAGAACATCGGTTTGGCATACTCAAAATGAGTTCATCCAAATCACGCTGTGGAATGGCCGCCCATGTTCGTTGCAACAACAAAAAAAGGTCTTCTTGCGACTGGATACCCTCCATATTCGGCAGAGCTCTTCTCTGTAGCATATCCCATGCATGCTCAATCGGGTTCAAGTCTGGCGACTGAGCAGGCCAGGGCAGGACATTGATGTTAGCTGCGGCGAGAGTCTGTCTTACAACTCTTGCGGTGTGCGGTCGTGCATTATCATGCATTAACTGAAATAAGGGACCGATTTGCACTTGTAGAGGAACGATGACGTCTGATACAATCGTCTCAGCATAAATTTGAGCGTTGAGGTTGCCTCTGATCCAAATCAACTCAGTTCTTCCGCCGATCCAAATACCCGCCCATACCATGATGGTTCCACCACTATAAGGATGGACTTCCTGGCAGGATTTTAATCGCTGTTGGCGTCCAGGGGTTCTCCAGTGTCGTATACGTCTTGTATCCGGTCTCATACCAAAACGAGACTCATCAGAAAAGCACACGAAACGCCATTGTTCTTCTGCCCATTTTTTTGCCCAAAAATGCTTGATCCCTAGACACTTTTGATGTGTGTAGTTTAAGAAAGTGTCCCATGGCACTTTTCTTATTGTTAAGGCGAAGACACTTTGTTATTGTGTTCTACACTGCACTACACTGCACTAATTTAATATTTAAACTAACTCAAAAGGTTTTGTCCTTTTCAGTCTTCTCACTATGTCCGTGTTGTCGAGGAGCTGGATAGCCTCGACATTCATGTGGTGATGAAGCCGATATTGGTGAGCTTCAGCATAATCCTTAATAATTTTGGCAACGAGGTCCACTTTGAGGTCCCGATGGAGGTCGTTTATTCTTATGTACCAGGGCGCATTTACAATGCCTCTGAGTATTTTGTTCTGGAATCGTTGTATTGTCTGTACGTTACTTTGTTTGGTACAGCCCCACAACTGTATACCATAAGTCCATACTGGCATCAGGACTTTCTTGTATAGAAGGATTTTGTTTTGCACAGACAACACTGAATGTTTTCCAAGGAGCCAGTGCAGTTTCTTGTAGCGAAGGCCTAACTCTTCGCGTTTCTTTTTGACATGAGCCTTCCAGCGAAGCTTTGCGTCAAGTGTCATGCCAAGGTATTTAGCAGTATTCTCATAAGGTATAACTTTATCGTTTATGTATACCGGATTATAGTTGGACCTTTTGTTGGTAAAATCAATATGAACCGACTTGGATTCATTTAATTTTATTCGCCACTTTCTTGTCTAATTAAAAATAGTGTAAACGGCGCTTTGAACACTCTCCACAGCTTCCGCGTGAGTGACTCCTGTAGCCAAAATGGCCGTGTCGTCAGCAAAGATTGCGATGATATTGTTTTCTAATTCTGGAATATCGCAGGTGTATAATAGATACAGGACCGGACCTAGAACACTTCCTTGTGGTACTACAGCTTTGATTTGCTTAAGATCAGAATAAGCATCTTCCTGCCTTACTCTGAACAGTCTATCTGATATGTAGGACTCCAAAATATCTGAGAATTGTTTGGCTACATTTTTCTTAGTTTATGTATGAGGCCCTGATGCCACACCTTATCGAATGCCTGGGCCACGTCCAGGAAAACTGTTGAGCACACTTTCTTTTCTTCTAATGCTTTTTCAATTATGTTTGTAATTTTGTGAACTTGATCTATTGTAGAGTGTCTTTCCCTAAAACCAAACTGATAGTCA
Organism: Furcula furcula; assembly: GCA_911728495.1. Taxonomy (NCBI): domain Eukaryota; kingdom Metazoa; phylum Arthropoda; class Insecta; order Lepidoptera; family Notodontidae; genus Furcula; species Furcula furcula. The sequence continues at coordinate 27,631,465 of OU452247.1, read as the reverse complement.
GGGATAAGATTTCTGGCTTCGATGATATTTTTATTTTCAAATACAAATACAAATACAAATTCTTTATTGCAATAATTGTGGTTACAGTGATGAAATATAACAGGAATAGTACAGCACAATTTACCTATGTAGGCATGCAATAGCTTCTTTTGACGTTAATTTAATTTCTTATCAAAGAATTCTTTAAGATTATAAAAACAATTATCAATTAATAGTGTTTTAAGAGTTTTTTTGAAACATTGTAAGTTTAATGAAGTTATGTGATCTGGTAAATGATTATATATTTTTATACACGTGTAATTCATGTTTTTATGAAACATTACATTTTTAGGCCGTGGTAAAATCAGTTTATTTCTATTACGTAATCTTTTATTATAATTGAGTGTATTATTTTCAGGGAAATATTTTTTATGCATTTTTATAAAGATAGCTGCTTGATATATGTATATTCCGGTTAACGTTAGATACCTGTATTTTTTAAATGTTGATCTGCATGATGTGTCATATGAAAGATTATGAATGATTCTTATACACCTTTTTTGGAGTATAAATGTGCTCTGAACATCAACCGAATTACCCCAATACATGATACCGTAGTTTAGAATGGAGTATATTTTTGCATAATATGCGGACTGCGCAGTTTCGATATTTGTACTATTAATTATTATTTGTAGCGTGTAGCAATAAGACCTAATTTTATTGTTGATGTTATTTATGTGAGATTTCCAGTTTACGTGACTATCTATGTGTAATCCTAAAAACTTTGATGATGTTACTTCTTCTATATTATCTTCTTGGTATTTCAGATCTAATTTTTTATGTTTAGCCTGGTACGATTGGAATTGTATGTACTTTGTTTTATCTATGTTGATTTTTAAGTTTAAAGTTTTTAACCAATTAATTACAGTACTTAACGTATTATTTATTTTTGTTTCATATTGTATTTGAGTCATACTACTACCGGTTATTAAAATTGAAGCATCATCAGCAAACAGAACACATAAATCAGTAATTATTTTTGGGAACTCATTGATATAAATAAGGAAAAATAAGGGACCTAGAATGCTGCCTAGATTTTATTAATAAGGCACACAAAACAGAACATAGTTAATGTAGACCGGTTTTACATTCAATTGATAACACTTAGTGCTAAATCATGCTCCTAACTATGTGTACACAGCATGATCAAAACTTATTTAACAGGTAGGACACTGTAATCTGAATTTTTAACTCATCGAACTATATTTATACTACAACTATTTTAACTTTAATCATAAAGTGACGCATTACTGCTTTACTGAGGTTATAAAAAACAAACTAAAAAATAAACAATATTCTAATGCAATTACATTGAGTGAGAAACTTTTGACATAATGTGTCTAACAACATTTTTGAATTTTGAGAAGTTACTGTTAAATACGTCTAGGATATCAGCATACGTAGGTAGCAAGTCGTCATACAGGCGACACATTCTGACAATAGGATTGAAGAAAGATGTGTTGTTTATGTGAACATACAATGTAAAACTGTTAATGTGCGGGTGACGTGCTCTGAATTTTATGTTGAAATTTATCAGTGCTAGCAACTCTGGGCAATCAATACTAGAATGAATGATCTTATGTAGATTGGTAAGGAAAGAACATTTGCGGCGGGTTTCGAGAGACATTATTTTAAATTTGGCCAGCCGGTCGTTATAAGATTGTTTAACTCTTTTAATCCCAAATCTATAATTAAGTACTCTAAGACACGTTTTTTGAACTCTTTCTAAGCGATTTATACGAACATGATAGTGGGGAGCCCAAATTAATGAATTGTATTCCAAGATACAAAGAATCAAACTCTGATAAAGGTGAAGTAAACTGTATGGATTCTGAAAGTCTTCAGTATTCTGATTATAAACCCAAGAAGACTAGATGTCTTGTTTATAATATAGTCATAATGATGATGAAAAGACAATTTCTCGTCAAAAAGTATTCCAAGATCCCTGACCGTATTTTTGCGTTCGAGGATATAGCCATTTAATGAATAATTGAAAAGAAGTTTATGTTTCTTGTGAGTGAATGACATTATAATCTGCATTGAGAGACATGCGGTTACCTGTGCACCATTCAGCGACAGTATTTAAATCTGCTTGGAGTAATTCAGCGTCCTGGGCATTATTTATAACAGAAAATATTTTAAGGTCATCTGCGTACAGTACATGGACTATTATTTTTTCAACGAGGTCATTGATGAAAGCTATAAAAAATAATGGGCCTAGATGTGACCCTTGAGGGACACCAGAAGTAGCAATAAATGGTGCAGAATAGTCTCCTTTAAGTGCAACAAGTTGACTTCTGTTATCTAAATATGATTTTACCCAGCGAAGTTGAGTCCCGTGTATACCAAAGCTAACAGACAATTTTTTGCATAGTATGTTATGATTTACCTTGTCGAAAGCTTTGGAAAAATCTGTATAAATAGAGTCAACCTGTTGCCTCTTACCAAAAGCACAGCACAAAAAGTTTTTATAGACCAATAAGTTTGATAAAGTGGACCTATTTCTGATGAAACCATGTTGCTGAGGCGAGATTGATGGATGGATCTGGCAATAGAATGTATCATAAACTACTGATTCGAAAAGCTTAGCAACACATGAGAGGATACTGATTGGCCTGTAATTCTCACAGCAAGTTTTGTCTCCTGACTTGTGAATAGGGACCACATACGCAGTTTTCCAATCGTTAGGAAATATTCCTGAACACAGTGAGTAGTTAAATAATATTGATAAAGGCTCACTTAATTCTTCACCACACGTTTTAATAAAGAAAGGGGGGATTCCATCTGGGCCAGAGCCCTTATTAACATCTAATTGGCGGATTTTACATAGAACTTCGGTTTGATTAATATGAATTGCGCTAAGAGACCCATTTTCTTTACTAGACTCTTGTAGATTATCTGCAAAAGCATTTTCACCTGACTCAAATACGGATCCAAAGTAATCGGAAAACATTTCACAAACATCCACACGACTATGAGACATTCTATTCCCGTATTTCATTGTTTGAGGTATGGCGTTAGTGGCTTTTTTAGAATTCACATATCTCCAAAAATGTTTTATGTCTGTTTTAAGAGAAGATTCAACAGATGAGACGTATAAGGCATAGTCATCACTCATCAATTTCTTACATCTAGCGCGAAGCATACTGAAGGTGTCATAGTCTCGCGGATTCCCGTATTTTTTATATAGTGTATGATATTTATGTTTATCTTTTAAATTACGTTTTAAAGCCTTAGAAAACCACGTTGGATACGTTGGATTCATGTGCCGACTACTTTGTGGTGTATGCTTTGATATTAAATCATTTAAAATATTGTAAAATTTACTAACGGAAACATCCACATGAGAACTCTCTAAGATCCTGGGCCAATCAATCCTCTTAAGCTCATCTTTAATTTTGGCATAATCACATTTGAAGAAATTATATCTGAAACGAATGTTATGTTTTAAATTCTTTAATACAGCATGCTCAACATTGCAGCCAATGGCCAGTGAAGGGTGGTGTTCGTCGAGACGACTCAATGGTTCAGATCCATTAACCTGTATTGTGCTAAGAGTTGACAAAACTAAATCTAGATAACGATTATTTTTGTTAGGAATACTATTGAACTGAGAAAGACCACAAAGGTTCAGTGTTTCTACCAAAAGATTGGCTTTTAAATCCGAAGGTTGACTATAAGGTTGACTATAGGTAAAAAGGCATTAGTGTTACGACATAATGACCAAGTCACAGAGGGGGTGTTAAAATCACAGATTACGATAAATTCGCCCCTGTCAGAATTTTCCAATAACAATTCCTGCATGCGGTCATAGAATTCATACATAAGATTGGTTGGAATGTCAGGAGGAAGATAACATACACAAAAAATATTTTTTTTTGTTGGAGTTAGCCACCGATATACAGACCCAGACGTCCTCTATAGAAGTTTCCCCGTCAGCTATAAGTACCCCACCGCCATCTGTTTTTTTAATGCCAGAGTCGCTTCTGTCTCGACGGAATACATTATAACGGCTGTCAAACAGTTCCGCGTCGCAAACACTGATGTTTAAGTTTGTCTCTGTTAAACATATTATGTCATAGTTACTATTGCAAACATTTAAGTAAACATCTGTTATCTTAGATCTAATTCGATTAACATTCTGATAGTATATTAACATGTTAAGATGGCAAAATACCCAAGTAACACTATACCAAAAACAGGCAGATTAAATACAAATAGTAAAAAGAAAAAATGTAACAAAAACGGATATTATTCACTGCAATTTGCCTAAGACATCAATATCCTTGACATGAATTTGTTCATATTGTTCGTCCTTGCGTAAGTACACTCGACCATACTTCACCCAAACAAATTTATAATGGAGCTCTTTAGCCTTCTTTCTGGCAGCAGCATGAAGTGTCTTACACTCTGGGGACAGATGTTCTGTAATATATATTTTGTGCTTCTCTGTGTTGAGTCCCAAATGATGTGTGTTAAGATAATCATCTTTTAGAGACTTATTGAAGCGACGACATGTGGATAGAACTTGGTCTCTTAGAAGCGAGTTAGACAATGTGATCAAAATATTGCGCGGGCGATCCGAATTCTTATTCAACTTAGCAACTCTTCTACAAGCTAAGATGTTACTGTCGTCTATGCTCACATTAATATTCTTACAGAGATTTTTAAATAGAATAAGACAGTTTTCATTTTTGCCTTCGGGGACGGCTTGTATTTCAAGATTTTGACTGCGGGTCATTTTTTCAATCGAGGACAGGCGACGATTAAGGCCCATAATTTCATCTTGTGAACGGGCATGGTCCCATTTCAGTTCTTTTATGATACGGGTCTTACTATCCAGTTCAGTTTTTAGATCTAATTGGTCAGCAGTGATGTGATCTGTGGTCATGGTGAAGTCATCTTTCAAATTCTTCACCACACTAGTTATTTCATTATGGACATATTGTTTAACTTCTTCAATAAGATTTAAACGGAATCTCTCTAGAGAGGCATTCAATTTCTGATCCAATAAGTTACCAATGTTTTCCATTGTAACACTGGAGCTGGTACATGGCAAGGTGTCATTAGTGTCGTAAGACATATTCATTGATTCTTCAGGAGCCAGTGTCTGATGCTGACGCACGGGTATGTTTTGATGGTTTGATCTGTTTCGTCGAGTAACATTGGTACATGACGGGCATATCCATTTCGATCGATATTTCTCTGACAGGCCCGAGAATTGCTCTCCTCCTATGTTTAGACATTGATGGTGGTGTTTAGAGCCACATTGCTTACACTCTAGATAACCACTTGACTTGATAGCAGTATGGCAAGCCGAACAATTCATAGTAAGTATTTCTGATTCAAAGTGTCCACAAAAGATTGACTTTTTAAGTACATAACCTCCTTGATTACACGCACCTCACTGATTACATAAAGTGTTTCAGTTATTGTCACTTTATGATTATGTAAAACACAGGCGAAATGATTATGAAGGTTTCAGTGTATATTTAGTTCAAAAGCATCTAGTTTATATAGCAAACAAGATTAAAAATAGCGGAACAAATTATAAAGCGTCCTACACCAATGTTTTTTTTTTATAGGTTTCAATCGTTTCAACAGGATCTGGTTTGATCAAGTACTTTTGGATAAAATATAACTACTAGTAGAGACAGACTGCTTCAGTAACCGTCTCAAACTACAGGTAAGTAAGTCTTCATAATGTTGTCTTTTATTTACGCGAATATTACACATTGAAATCAAACTACTTTTACGGATTTTATCGCGGTTTATTTTACTATCCCGACGTTTCGAATACTTTGCAGCACCCATGGTCAGATATTGAACGTCCTTTCAATAGCCTCATGAATCATCCTAGGTAGGAATCGGTGTTCTTTTGCGAGGATTTGAGTTTTATCAAATCTGACGAAATGGTAGGTGCGATTCTGAACATGTTCACAGACTGCAGACTTCGTACAGCGTCATCAGCTATGTGTTCTTTAACGCGAGTTTTTATTGCACGCTTTGTTTGCCCGATGTAGGAGAGCCCATAGTCACAATCTAGTTTAAGTAAGTCTTCAGCTAAGTAAGAGAGCTGGTGTCACTGGTCTTTAAGGTTCAAAAATGGATATCAATTTTGTATTAATAAACGCAACATATACTGCAAATAGATAATCTAGAAACAAAAAAATATATACATATATAGACACTTGCGAAGATATAAACAACTTCCGTCTAGGTACTTGTACTACATAGTAGCCTGCATTGAACCATCATCAGCCAAGTTTTAAATGTAAAGCATTTTTTTATATTGTGCTTATTATGTTCCCTTTTGACTGCTATTCCTTTTTCGCTGCTAAAAATATAGCTTCGTATTAATTGTAGCCCAATATAGTATGGGGTCTAATATGTTTGTCCTTCTAATATAAAACTTCTCGAATAAAATAGAAAAACTTGTTAGCCAATAAAAATAGTTTGCGTCCGCATCTTAAAGCGAAACTTGAAACTCATTTTCATATTTCCAGCTATCTGACCGGCAAAACAAATCCACAACTCACTGTGTAATAGTTACGTTCAGACGTAGTGCATTAATGTGCTGTTACCAGGAGTTATAGCTACCTAGATGTGCCAATATCACAGTTGAAAAATTTAAAAAAAATTATAACTGGGAATTTAACTATTTAGGGATAGCAGACTTATCGAACAAAACGTTCATAAAAAACTTGTTACATGTGTAATAAGTCAGTAGAAACGTGCATACATATCTAAAGCTGATAAATAATATTTTTGAAGTAATATGTGCGATTTCATGTGGTTACTCTAATGGTCTATATTTAATCTCTTTGGGTTTTAGTAAGATAATAACGATACTGGGTGGCCAAGACCATCTAGTCTGTCTTAATATAGAGTCAGTTATTGTATTGCGCAACTGCAGTATATTAACATGTTGTTGGCATTTTGAGCCACAATGCCTTCTACACAAGGCATTGTGGCTCAAAATAAGTCCCAAGATCAGTGGATGAGTGACTTTGCATTGCAAGTTTTGTAGACACTGAAACCTACAAAAAAAACCGTGTGGTGTCGTGGGACACCGAATAGGAACGAAGTTCCTTATTTTTAAAATATTAATTTTAAGTTCTATTCGAGGTATAAAGAAAATAATTATTCGGGTATACATTTTTTGAAGTGAAACTTCATAAGCGACTTCCAAAAATGTTATCACTTAACGCGTTAAATTGGTTAACCTTATGAAAGCGCTCACGTGACGCAGTCAAAAAAAAATTGTCCCATAGGGAATTTCGTTCCAGACTAAGAAAGTACCCGAATGCAGTAGACACACACAATTTACTAAAGTGTGAAAGTAGGCAGCGCGCGACTAAACCATCTAAACATTATGTAAAAATATTTTTTAACAATTAACTCATTTATGTACCTACATATCTCCTTACCTTTACACAAAACAAAAATGAAAAAAGCAAGCCCGCTGAGTTTCTTGCCTAACGGCCGCATTACTATCCGGTGGTAGTTTAAAACAATGATTTTTATGTTAGTGCCCGCGTGGGACCTATGCATAATAACGATATTTTGACTTTGATCACCGTAAATCGGGAGTACAACGTGGCTCTCAAATCACAAGTTTTATATAGTAATTAGGTAATGAGGTTATAGTATCTGTATGGTGTATTACATTTTTATTATAAAATCTATGTCACATCCAGTAACAAAGAAGTCTACAAAACTATTTATGACTACTGCTTACTATGGTGCATCCGGGAGTCTCATAAAATTCTATCACCAGGATTGTGCAGCGTTGATCCGTCTGCAGTGCGGGGAGAGCTCTAGATTATAAAATGACCCCCCATGACCCCCCTTAATGGACCAATTACATAGCCATCGAAGGGTTTAAGAGTATTTATTGATCTGCGGTAAACTGAAACTGTTACTACTATGTGAGAATTTCACTATCAAATCCATCAATATGAATGAGATTTGTTTATTCAATGGTGATACTTTAGCACAAGTACTATCGGCGACACGAACGGTGTATTTACCAGTTTTCAATCAAAATCGTTTGAACGACGTTACGAGCGCTTACCCCGCCCGCATTTTCGGCCGGCTCGTGCAACCGCGCGCTTGTGACCGCGAGGGTACATACCAACTCTGTTTCTTGATGAGAGTCACTACGCGTATAGACCGGCTGGATAGAAAACCGACGTTTTACGCCCACCCTAAAAAAGGGGTGTTACAAGTTGTGTTGTACGCGTGATCTATGCGTGTGTTGTCATCCCAAAAGCAAGTGATCTGCGTTTTAGCTGTTTTTGATGGAAATCACTTTTATTATACCTAAATTCGTTTACTAGTGCCGGAGTTCTGTTTTCTACATTTTCAATCTGATTCGCCATAATGTATGTACGTGCATAACTTCCGAACGACTGTACCAAATTTGATAATTCTTTTTTTGTATTATTTATTGACAGGAGAAGGTTCTGACTGAAAATTAAGAAAGAGGCACAGAAAATTATAAAAATATGCATGGGATACTTAGTTCCTACATAACGGTAAATGGGATAGATTATGCCTATATACATCAAAATAGATTAACATTTATTAAGTAAAATAGAACTTATAGCTCAGTACTATACTCCCGAAGCACAATATGGCGTCGGCGCTTGCCAAATCGAAAACTAAGCTAGACCCAAGCCTCATAAGTTGCCTGTATCTTCAGCTATTGCGCTACTTTCCAGCGCGAAGCTCATTTGCATACGCTGTTTATGGAGCAACGGAATTCGCGAATTGGATTATATTAAAAAAAAACTTTTTGTTGAAGCTTGAAGTGTAGTAGCTTGGCATCAGTAAAGGTGTATTCTAAGACCTACGTTTTACCATCTATGTTAAGTGCCATGTAAAAATAAACAAGCCTATTGCATTGATACATACATACATACATAAAATTACGCCTTTTTCCCGTAGGGGTAGGCAGAGCCCAAGGGCCGCTTTTCGCCTCCGTGAGAAACGAGACGTGATGGGTGGCGAACCACATCGCCGCCATTTTGGTAAATTAAATTATTTATATGATTGACCATTGCATTTTCACGAATAGGAGGGAAAGGGAATTATAGGTGTTGTGAAAAGGAAGATTGGCAAGTTAGAGTGGGAAATAGGAAAAGTAGGATATTACCGCCCAGGATGGTAAGGGATGGGACAATAATAGCTAGGGAAGCCGGGGTCGCATACCCGTATACTATACCACAACTACCGGACAGGTAAGTTGGGATGAGTATCCCATGACTAAATTGATGATTTGATTGCATTGATGTCAGAAAGATCTTACTAGCTCAGAATTAAATTCTGAGTCCGTGGGGTGTCTGGGAAAGAATAGCACCCAATCATCGCTCTCCTGTTCTCCTGAACGTGTCAAACCAGCCACTGTCGAGCGTCAGCCTGCTGTTCTACCATATTTTAGAGGGGTTACAGACAAGATTGGGTACATCTTAAAGCGAGCTTCGATCAAAACTTATTTTAAGCCACCAAGGAAGATTAGTCAGTTTTTACCACCTGTCAAGTGCCACATACCTCTACAAGATGCAGGAGTTTATAAACACGATTGTGACTGTGGGCTCTCCTACATTGGGCAAACAAAGCGTGCAATAAAAACTCGCGTTAAAGAACACATAGCTGATGTGAAACACCGACGCTGTACGAAGTCTGCAGTATGTGAACACGTTCAGGATCGCACCCACCATTTTATTAGATTTGATAAACCACAAATCCTCGCAAAAGAACACCGATTCCTACCTAGGATGATTCGTGAGGCTATTGAAATCAAAAAAACATCCTAATTTCAATAGAGAAGATGGTTGGGTGTTACCACCGGCTTGGGATCCTGTGATAAATAATAATTAAATCCAATATCAATCAAAACACTGCACGGCCTCAAGATACTGTAAGCTCTTATTGCGTAGATCGGACCAACAATAATAACTAAGAAGACCTGAGGGTACACCGGCATAATCTATACTTATAATAAAACTGTAACAGGTCCAATTCTGTACATTGAAGATATTTTGAAAATTATATTTGGAGGGCATTCTATAACCGATACTGAGGCCGAAAATGTATTTTTTTAAATTTTTGTCTGTCTGTCTGTCTGTCTGTCTGTCTGTCTGTCTGTATCACGGCTGAGCATCACGCCGAAACTACTGAATGGATTCAAATGAAACTTGACATGATTTGAGATCTTACTACGAGGTAGGACATAGGATACTTTTGATCCCGTAATCTAGCACGGTTCTTTTGGGAGAGGGGATTAAAGTCGAAATGGGTACTTGGTTATACGCTTGGTCCGATTTTATTAATTTTTCTTTATAATATAATAAATATTAGTAAGGGAACACTCATAGAGAGTTGTTATCAAGGTTTTGTAATCGATCGGGTTAAGCAACGTTAGGTAAGGTCAATAAATAGATGGGTGACCATTTAACGCCATTTGAACTAAACGGGTCCGTGCTTCGGAGAGCAAGTAAAAAGTGGGTCCCTGTTTTTAACCGACTATAAAAAAGGAGGTTATGTATTCAATGCGAATGTCTGTTATTAAAAGTTTAGTTAACGTAAATATAGCGCAGGCGGAGCTGCGTGGGTCAGCTAGCCATAGCCATTATTGCTGCAAAGCATTCGAAACGTCGGGATAGTAAAATCAATAAATAAACCGCGATAAAATCCGTAAAAGTAGTTTGATTTCAATGTGTAATATTCACGTAAGTAAAAGACAACATTATACCAATAGGCTTTTAAGCGTCTTCTATTTCTTTAAAATTACTCAATGGTTTTTTTATCATTATAATTTAGATTAGTTGTTTTGGAAGGTTTGTACAAAAAATCACGGTATGTTTCATAGGGGGTAAAACATTACTCGTAAATAATTTCACTTAATTTTCCTTCTGCATCACAGCGACTGCATGGCAAATTCACGTACATATATACTTTACGGAGAACCATTTAGGTTTTGAACCTTAAAAAGTCAGGTAAAGCCGTAGCTGTATATCCCATATAAAGACATGCATATTCAGAAAATAATCGAAACTAAAAAGTGTATCACCGTTTCTAGGTTCAATAATGAAACCCTTTCACTATATTCAGTCGTATTATAAACAGGTACTTCCAAAACAAATTCTCATTATCTGAGAAGCAAGTGTATGGACACAGAAGCGTCACTTACGTACGGTCAGCAGGTAAACAAAGCGACGCATTAGGAGGGTAGATTAACGGAAAAAGCGGGGGGTTGAAATACGGCGGTGCCTGTAAATTTTCTTACGGGCTCCCCCTCTGACGGGCGGGAACATCGACACTGCGCTGACATGAGTACTGTGCGCAGAAAAAATATTATTATTTATTTATTATTCGTTTAAAATGTAGGTCATTCTTTTATGGTTTTAATGAACAGTTTTTGTTTATAAGATATTTAAAATACGAGTTTCACGCAGTGAAATGCAAACCGAGAAACTGGTTGATGATTTTTTTTTTGACGCGGGGTATGCTCCCGCATACCCCGCGTCAAAAAAAAATACCCTTACCCTTTAAAACCCCCGTGGCTGTCGCATCGGCACATGAGAGGGGGCGGACCCCAGGGCTCTCTGGTGGGATCTTCACCAGGGGCCCCTCAGTGCCTTGCCTTTGAGCCCGCCGCCGGGGGGCGCATTGTAGCCCCCCGGGAACCAGTCACGGTGCTCACGGGGACGGGGGTTGGAACCCCGCCACCGTCCTCCTCGGAGTCGCCGCCTTACTCAATGGACGTTCAAAGGGCCCACACCTCGAACGTAACTGATACTAATACCATACACTAACGTAAATAGATACTTTATATAGATAAACGACACCTAGGTGCAAAGTGGGAATCTAATCCACGACCTACATGGTAGGTGCAGGCCAGGTTTTCCAGCCACTAGACTAATTAACCCATCGGAGAAAACAAGAATGAAACGATAACATCTGTCTGTGACATAAGCTAATATTGTAGTATCTATGTTCTTACATGTCATTCTTTTCACTATCTGTCATCTCACTTACATAAGTATGTACTGGAGGTGTAGAACTGGATTTAATGAGCCTTTGTAAGTACAAAGGCTCATTAAATCCAGTTTTTTCATTTATTATTAAAATGTTTTATTTTAATAAATCTTTTATCTTACGAGTTTATGGTGCCGAAACCCGGGAACGAAAATGAATACTAAAAAAAACTATGGAATAACTTGCGAGACGTAGGTTGAGTCATCTGGGAGTAGCTTATCCTACATCAGATGATTATGCACAGCTCCAAGCTGGCGCAATCGTTACGTACCTGAGGGAACTCTTCGACACGCCAGAAACAGAGTAAGGGCTAGGGCATGCACAATGGATCCAACTGGGTCGAAGTGCGTTCCGGTGGTTACCGGGCCCAATTTATAGCCACCAATAGAATAGAATGGATAGAATAACTTTCCTGTCTTTATTGTTATTAGTGAATGTATATTGATATTTCTCTGTGGACCGTACACTCGTCTCCCGATTCGTCCCACCGAAAATTTTCGTTCGAGCCGTTTCTAAAGCGCCTTTTTTAATCTCTATAAATCAAATTTATGACTTGTGTAAGCTTTCTGTTTTATTTACCCTTTTATAATTTTGTTGCCTCGACGTACAGGGGGGCGACCTCGACGTCCTGGGATGAGAGCCCACACAAAGAAAACTGTCACGCTGAGATTTATGCACTGAGTGAGTATCGTAGCTGTGATTATTGAAGTCTAGCAGCTTTTGAATTTTCTATACTTACCTACATCTAGGTCATCTAGCATACAATTTAGACCAATCAAGATATCACTTAAAAAATAGGAGTACAGCTTTGCAAAGCTGGGACTGGAAAAGATGTAGGGAGTGCGCTTTTACCCGTTCACAGAGCACATTCTTAACTTTAGATCATATCAAAGCCTCCTTAGCTTTGATATGATTCTATTTTATTTTTTCTATCTGGTTTTTTTTTTTTGGTCCTCCACGGAATCACTGTCACTATTTAGAGCAGTAGTGAACAAAGTAAGAATTGCTATGATGGTCGCCAATCTCTGGCAAGATATAGCATTATAAGGAGATGACAAATTAGACAGATTTTTTAAATATAAACCATTGTTATCAATTTGCTGTTCAGCAGTTCTGCGGTCGTCATGTGTGAGAAAAATATGTTGTTTTCGTGGGCGTATTCAGCAATTAATTTCACGCTTTGTTAGCGAACGTGTGTCGCGGAGGCAATTACTGCAGGTGTCTTTGTGGAGTCGTGACGTCACCCGCCCCGTTACATAATATATGAGGTTCCGATCAATTGGTGTTTAGCAGGATTAGAAAGCACCACCTCGGAAAATTATGGTAATTAAATTTGTGGGGTCTTTTTTAGAGACGAAATGGTAACCGCAGATGATTGCTAAGAATTATTTACAATTGATGTGTAGCCTAAACCCTCTTATATGTCTCAATAGAAGTTGGTTAGTAAATATTTACCAAGTTCTGGGACTGCTGACCACCAGGCAGGCCGTATGCTTGCTTGCCACCTTGGAAGATTAAAAAAAAATATATCACAAAAAGTACCTAGTAGAAAAATTAATTTTATCAGCGACCGTGAAATTTAAGTCCTTTTATCTATGACTTCACTATCTGCCTATAGATTACCTGCTGTTATATTAATAATACCAGCCTTTGTTTATCCCACTGTTGGACACGGGACTCCACTCAATATGAAGGGGCTTAGACCATAGTCCACCACGCTGGCCAAGTGCGGGTTGGTGGTGGACTTAACACGTCATTCGAAAGCTAGTTAAACTTTCTCAGACATGCAGCTTTCCTCACGATTTTTTCCTTCACCGCAAGCTAGTAACAATCGCGCAAATACGATTCGCACATAATTAATTAAAGAAATCAGAGGTGTGAGCCGGGGATCGAACCGGCGCACCTTGTTTCCAAGGCAAGCGCTCGTCCACTGAGCTGATTTTACTGTTATATTGTAACTTAAATATCACGGTGGAACGTGGGACATTTCTACACACTACCTTACCGATTATGACCTACTTTTTTCATAGCCATACCTATGTATATGCATATACAGAGTGCTTAAAAACCCCTGTCTGATTCAAGGGTGTTATTCGGTGCATCAATACAATTATATTATGTCAACAAGAAATGAGTTACAATTATATTATGTCAAGAAATGAATATGTAATTTTTTTCCTAATTTGTACAGACCGCGACCCGATATTGTAACCCGATCTTGTCAGTTTTTGTGATTTTATAATTGATAATTGATTCAGCGTTTATGCCTTATACCACACTCATGGGGTGTCCGGGTAAGAATAGCACCCTCCCATCACCTCCCGCTGGGCCAAACAAGAAGACAGGCAGCAGCGTCTTTTTAACCGACTTCAAAAAGGAGGAGGTTCTCAATTCGTCTGTATATATATATTTTTTTTTATGTATGTTCGCGCATAACTCTGGCAATTATAAACCGATTTGAAAAAAAATTTCCTCCATCCATTCTTCAATCCATTGATTGGGTCCCATAAAAAAATTATTCCTTAGTAATAATTAGTTCCTGAAAAAACAAGAATGGTGAATGCGCAGGAAAGCTGCAGGAAAGCCTATATAGATGACTTTATGTCGCTTTTTAAGGACCAAAATGGTCATAACTCTGGCAAATATTTACCAATTTCAATGATTCTTTTTTTATTCGAAAGAAGAAATCACTGTATTGAATCTGTATGAATTTTATCACAACCGGATAAGAACTTCCTGGAGGACCATGAACGATGTGGGGGAATTTATCTGGTAAAAACCATAAAACTGATGTTCTCCATTACATTGCTCTGACAATTATGAATCGATTTCGATGATTCATTATTTATTCGAGAGAGTAAACTACTATGATGATTCCATGCAAGTTTCATTACGACCGGATATTTTTTTCTGAAGAAACATGAATTATGTAAAACTATGTAGACGATAATGTGATCATAACCTACCTAGATCATTTTACGCTCTTCGATGGTTCAGTCTTTATATTATATGAAAATATCACTAAAAAGTTTAAAATAAAATCTTTTAAAAAAAAAATTTAACCGACTTCAATATCACTGAAAAGTATAAAATAATTTAAATATTATTGAAGTTGGTGCCAAATATACCCAGCAGGTACGCTAACACCAACTTCTATAATATTTAAATTATTTTATACTTTTCAGTGATATTGAAGTCGGTTCAATTTTTTTTTTAAAAGATTTTATTGTTGGATTACCTACCACCTATACTGCGATCCACAAGACGCCTGCCAATTGTGGGGATTGTGGCAGAAGGGAGGGGCCTTCTAAGGAGGAGGCCTTTGTTCAGCAGTGGACGTCTTTTGGCTGCTAATGATAATGCTGAATAATTACTACTGCCGTTCTTCTCCTAAATAAAAGGTATCTACCTATTTTTTTAAATACAATATGTAACATAAATATGTTCTCACCCGCTTATTTTTATTGAGAGCGCAAACACGTCTAACAAAAGCCGGAAAGGCACCTTTGCCAGGGCTAACTAACAAGGAACACGTCACAACAAGCCCTGAACTTTGTTATACATTTCCTTGCCTTATCTAGCTTGGAGCCCGTGGGAGCGCACAGAAAACGAATGTAAATTATATTTTAGCGTCTAATAATAATACCAAACATTGATCTTATACACCTAGTTAAATAAAAATAAATGTTATACTTAGGCATGAATGTAGTTAGAACTAAAATAAAGCTTATAAAATAATTGATTTGAATCGATCTACTTCTGATTTGTTTTTTTTCCTGCAAGGAATTTATAATTTTATTTACCAGCAATTATTATCCCATTATCAAAATTAGAATTATATCCATAGAAGTTTGCTTACAGGGATTATAATGCATTTGTTTCAACAAAAAAGAAAACAAATATCCGTAGAAGTTTGTATACAAGGATTTTATTGCAATTCTTTCAGCAAAAAAGAAAACCTAATATCCATAAAAGTTTGCATACAGGGATTATAATGCATTTTTCTTTCAGCTAACAAAAAAAAAAACAATTTCGTTTCTTGATTTAGCGACCTTTCCGACCACCGATGCAAAAAACTTTAAAAAATTCAGTGAAATTTATACGGAACTAAATCCAAACAACGAACGTGCCATCCTTGACACACTTCGTACAACGTATAATGCCGTAAAAAGTTTCCTTTGACGCGTTGCCCACTCGTTACGTCTCACACACAAAGCCCGTGGCGATTACATAGAAAAACGCGCGGAACGCTTAAAACCGGCTGGGATGGGTGACCATGAGGGGCAGCATTAGGGGTGGCTACAGAAATGCAAATATGAAATATGAAAATGAAGATGGCATGTAATAAAAGTGATATAGTGTGCTCGGCAGAGCCATTCCGACGGGCTGGAGGGGGTGTGAGGACGTGGAGGGGGGAGTGCCCGTCTCGTCAGTTTTATGCCCGGCCGTCCATCAAGTTGTGACAGCGTTCATGGCGCCTTGGGCTCGCGAGTGGTGTGGGTTCGACCCCTCGACGGTGGATTTATTATTTTCTGTTGATGCTTCGCGAGTACTTGTGACTTTGATATGATTTAACTCAGGTGTACGTGTCTATAATTATAATATATTAAAACATTTTACTGGGTGGTAGGTTCCTTGTGCAAGAAACCGTCCAGGTAGGTACCGTAGGTAAAGACTTAATATCTAATGTCTTAAGAGTCAGCAACGTGCTAGTGATTCCTCTGGTATTGCTAGCGTCTATAGGCTGCGGTGACTGCTTACCATCAGGCGGGCCGCATGCTTGCTTGCCACCTTGGTAGTATACCTATAAAAAAATTAAATGAAGGTCTTTCTTATAAAGAGGCAAGGGCAAAAGATGGTCATGAGCAGAATTTACTCTGGGCCTACGGAACCCTAAAAATGGTGTTAATAATCGAAATAATAACAAAGAACTATCCTATTCGTCAATATTCAAGCACAGAATTTACTTAAACGACTGAAAAAGAAAAAAAACGTACAGCGGGTAAAACAATAGGTATCGTTAGCAAAAATTTTAATTACCATAAAGTAGCTCAAGTAGTGGTGTAGGGTCAGCACATTCGGCGCGGCGCCGCAGCGATGCAAACAAGGCGGGCTTTAATCGAGTGCCCTAACTCGGCGTAAGCTTTTTGATATCTCCGATACCGGGCGAGGCGTAGACTGTTGGTACCGTCAGCATAAAATTATAATTTAATATTATTTATTATCAAATTTGTATTCAAAAATAACACTCCTTCTGAGACAGTCGTGTGAAACGTGATTATAAAAAAAATATGTGTTGTAAAAATAATTATGATGGGAGAAATAAATTTGATATTTTATTAAAAACTTTAAAGGTTAAGTTTAAAAAAATAAATACAATATTTTCTAAAGACTACAAAGAAATATAAATACAATTTAACAATGCACAGTTTTGTTAGTGCAAATTTTTTGTCATTACCTATTACCAGCTTTTTACCATACTGAATAATCCAGCTTTTTATAGCATTTTACATACTGAATAATGTGATTCACAAAAAAAGAGAAATAAGCAGCACCTTTGTTCATGTCAGTCCTATTAATTACATTCTCATCTGTTTTCTACATAAACAATAAATAAATAAAATGGATAAAAATATCTGCCAAAAAATGGAATCGAAATTGAATAACACCCTGCCTGTATAAAAAAAAAACATTCGTCTTTTTCTCTGTCGCTCCAAGAGTTTTCTAGCGCAGGTACCGTTGGTAAAGCCGGGTGGAGATGTTTACGACCACTCGGTCGCGTAGATCAGCGCGACAATGCGCCGCGCCAGTGTGCGCCGACCCTTATATGCTACCAATACAGTTCAACTACTTGCACATTACTGGACAAGGGTGTTTTAATGATTTCACCCGAGATTTAGCAAACAAAATTTGCTTTCATAGTGTGTAAATAAACTAAATCAAATGTGAATTGCAATACCTACGTAGGTATGTAAAATAAATAATATTAAGCAAATTATATTAAAAGGTTGTAGTTCTAACTCGTAACAGCTCAGTGGGCTAGCGCTTGTATTGGAAACAAAGTGCACAGGATCGAACCCCGGCTCGCACCTCTGATTTATTTAATTAATCATGTGCGAATCGTCTTTGTACGATTGTTACTAGCTTTCGGTGAAGGAAAACATCGTGAGGATACCTGCATATCTGAGTAAGCCTATTTAGCTTTCGTATGACGTGTGAAGTCTGCCAACCCGCACTTGGCCAGCGTGGTGGACTATGGTCTAAACCCATTCATCTAGAGGGGAGGTCCGTGCGCTGCAGTGGAAAAAAAACAAAGGCTGGTATTATTATTATTTAGTGTGTAAATAAACTAAATCAAATGTGAATAACAATACCTACTGTATGTAAAATAAATAATAATAAGGAAATTATATTCAAAGGTACCGGTTTCAATTATACCGTGGGGTGTCCGGGTAAGAATAGCACCCTCCCATCTCCTCCTGTTGGGTGTTCGTAAGAGGCGACTAAGGGAAAACAAGGAGACGGGCAGCAGCATCTCTCTATTAGATTACCTACCACCTATATTGCGATTCCCAAGACGCCTGCCAATCGTGGGGATTATGGCAACCCCTTCCTTCTAAACGGGAGGCCCTTGTTCAGCAGTGGACTTTTTCGGCTGATGATGATGATGATGATTAAAAGGTTTTAGGTTCCTTCTGTAAAATACTAACCACTTAAGTAGTGTCAGTTTTCAAAGCAAGTAGTGTCTACAAAAAAGATACATAGCACGTGAATATTCTTATACATAATAACAAAATTAAGGCGATGCTATTCAGCTAGAAGCTCCTGGTAACAAAACAAAAGCTTCTCGTCGTAGAGCCGCATAATATCAGCCAAGGGATCGCGTTGCTAACTCAGTCTCTTAAACACACGCCTATAAATAGTCACTAAATACCTGGCCATAGTGTTAAGGGAAAGCGCTTTTTTACATAACTTTATAATATTAGTTTTCTTAACCAATCCGGTGGAAATCAATTTTTATCAAGATAAGCCATTTTCGAAGGATATATTATAGTGCACAAGTGGTTGCGCACCTGTACTCTTACGATCGGAAAGAGATCTGGTGTAAGACCAAATTTTTTACATGCCCTTCCGACGCATAGATGATTTGGTGTTTTGTCGTAGGCAGTAAGGAACAATCCACACAAACTTGTTGCTACCCCCAGGTCTTGAACCTGTGACTTCTGGTTTGTAAAACATGCCGCTTCCCGCTGCGCTATGGAGGCTACATCTTAATAATTATACCAACGAGATAATCGACTTAATAACTAGATTAAAAACTTCTAAAAGTAAGTGCCCTCTTAAAGACAATAAACATTGGTATCTTTAATGGAATATAATGTACACACACATGCACACAGGCACATCCATACAAGCACAATATCTACACATGCAGACCCTCTTTTTTTCTTATTTTATTTCACATTTATTTACTTTTTATACAGTTTTAGCGATGAAAGATACTAGATCCCATAACACATGGTATTATAGTGTATTATTAAAAAAAAAACACTTGTTACTTCAATAAAACATTGTATTTGTTTGTTGTGTATACCCAGAAATGACAAACACTACAGCTTCATACGAATTGGATGAAACAAGAAATTCAGCAAGCTGTTTTTTTTTATTTTATACACAAACTTACCCTTAAGCGTGCAGTGACCACAAGTCCAGCAACACAAAAACTGCAAGTGTGCGTCGGTCTTTACGGCTCCGCGATGCAGTGGTCTGCAGAATTATAAGAGGTTAAGCAGACTATACCGTGTTCATATTAAATTCTACTGGCACAGTACAGATTTGCCTATCTTGCAAATGTTTTAGATTTTGTTGCGTTGTTTCCTGGCCTTTTGTTTCCAGTGTTTAGAGATGTATCTATTTAGGCATCGGATCTTAATAGGTTTACAGTTTTCGTTTCAGTAGTAAATGGTTATTCGTTTATATTTTATTTTATTTTAAATCTTTATTGTACTAGCTGACCCGCGCAGCTCCGCCCATATTTTAATAGCATACATTTGCATTGAATACATAACCTCCTTTATTAAAGTCGGTTAAAATCTGGGAACCACTTTTTACTTGCCCTCCAAAGGACTGAGACCCACTAAAACCCCCGTGGCTGTCGCATCGGCACATGAGAGGGGGGGACCCCAGGGCTCTCCGGTGGGATCTGCACCAGGGGCCCCTCAGTGCCTTGCCTTTGAGCCCACCACCGGGGGGCGCATTGTAGACCCCCGGGAACCTGACACGATGCTCACGGGGACAGGGGTCGCAACCCCGCCGCCGTCCTCCTCGGAGTCCGCCGCCGCCGTACTCAGTGGACGTCCTAAGGGCCCACACCCCGAACGTCCAGCGACTCCGAAGATATAATGACCTTCTTTTTTTTTTTTTGTTTTTTTTTTTTTTTGACGCGGGGGAAATCTTCCAAAGATCCCCGGGAGCTGTGGGGCTCGACCGGGGTATGTGGGATTCTTACCCACTAAGACCCCCGCGGCTGTCGCATCGGCACATGAGAGGGGGAACCCCAGGGCTCTCCGGTGGGATCTGCACCAGGGGCCCCTCAGTGCCTTGCCTTTGAGCCCGCCGCCGGGGGGCGCATTGTAGCCCCCCGGGAACCTGTCACGGTGCTCAAGGGGACGGGGGTCGCAACCCCGCCGCCGTACTTAATGGACGCTCAAGGGGCCCACACCCCGAGCGTCCAGCGACTCCGAAGGAAGATATAATGACCTTGTCTAACGTTACTTAACCTGATCGATTGCCAAACATAGATAACAACTGTCTACGAGTGTCTCCTTATTATTATTTATTATAATTATAATGAAAAATGGATAAAATCGGACCACGCGTATGTAGGATATATGGGGTAAATGTGGGATAGTTACTGTAGAGTCTACAGTCTCTCGAAAGTTAAATAAAATAACATGTACGCCAAACTAGAGAAATTACAATAGAGGCAACTATACCCCTAGGGCAACTATCCCACATTTACCCTATATAACCAAGTAAACATTTTGACTTTAATCACTTTGGCCAAGG
Source organism: Furcula furcula (assembly GCA_911728495.1). Taxonomy (NCBI): domain Eukaryota; kingdom Metazoa; phylum Arthropoda; class Insecta; order Lepidoptera; family Notodontidae; genus Furcula; species Furcula furcula. Next base: position 27,610,312 of record OU452247.1, on the reverse strand, counting down.
GAACGTTACTGAATTACGGAATAAAAAGTATCCTATGTCCTATCTCGTAGTATTAACTCAAATCATGCCAAGTTTAATTTGAATCCATTCAGTATATAGTTTCAGCGTGATACGCGGCCATGATATAGACAGACAGAAAAAAAAATAAAAAAAATGTGCGTGCGTGGAGTCCCTCCGCGCGGAAGAAGTAAAACTTCATTCTCGCTCTGTCACTCGCCCACTCACTCACTCACTCACCCACTCACTCACCCACTCACTCACCCACTCACTCACCCACTCACTCACCCACTCACTCACCCACTCACTCACCCACTCACTCACCCACTCACTCACCCACTCACTCACCCTCTCACTCACCCACTCACTCACCCACTCACTCACCAATCACTCACCCACTCACTCACTCACTCACTCACCCACTCACTCACTCACCCACTCACTCAATCACCCACTCACCCACTCACCCACTCACCCACTCACCCACTCACCCACTCACCCACTCACCCACTCACCCACTCTTCCACTCACCTACTCACCCACTACCTACTCACCCACTCTTCCACTCACCCACTCTTCCACTCACCTACTCACCCACTCACACACTCACCCACTCACCCACTCACTCAGTGACGGCGTCACATGAGCGCTTTCATAACCTTAACAAATTAAACGCCTATCGCCTATCGTTTAACACCTATCATTTAACGCTTACCATCTAACGCATAACGTCTAACGCGTTAAATGATAACATTTTTGGAAGTCGCATAAGAAGTTTCACTTCAATAAAAAATATAGATTTCAGTATTGGTTATAGAATACCCCAAAAATAATTTTCACAAGATCTTTAATGTACAGAATCGGACTACAGACTGTTACAGTTTTTTTATAAGTATAAACTACACAATAATACACAACACAATAACTTACTGCCGAACCTACAAACGTCAATTAAAGTTAATGATGATTAATTAATTTTTTATAATTTTATTATTTCGACAGTCGATGCCCATTATTAGTTAATACTCTGATAGTGAGTAGATATAATAATTATTTCATGTTCAATAATCGAAATTAATCATAAAAGACTCCGACAGTCGAAATAAATAGATTATAAAAGGTGACTTAATTAGGATTAAAGTTCATTGAGGTTTGTGAGTGCGGCAGTTAGAGTGCTATCTACAGTTCAGAGCCCCAAGTCAGCTAAATAACAAACGCTTCAATGGAGTATCAATAGTATCTCAGTGTTATGGTTTTACAAATTTGGTAGTCTACTAATTTTATAAGACCAGTGGCATGTCAGTCGCTTGTCACCGACTTGGGCCCCAAGGCTGCTAATTTTACATACAATTGCAATTTTAGCGATGCACTACTAATTCCTAATACCATAATGGCGTCTCAGGGCCTGACACCACTGGTTATGGTTATTTTAGCAGAATACCGAATTTGTCACAATCGTAATGGAGACTCAATAGTGGGTCGCTGGAATGGCAATTACATAGAATTTTATTGTATTAAAATTTGCAGACATAGAACCCTGGTGTATTCACAGAAATGTTAAATTTAGACTTCTGTGGATATATTGATTAGAATTTAAGCCAAATTAATGATGACAACACTCAATATTGTTGTTGATTTGGGTGGCAAAGCGTATAATTAGACTGGTATCATAATTAGCTAAGATAGTTAGCTTAGTTTAGGAGCAGCTCCGCCACATAGATGCCACAGAGAGAAATTCAGACAGAGAGGCAAACAAAACCTCAAACTTCTTCGTTCCCGCATCGAAGCTTAAAAATCCACTTTACATATTTTTTCCCATAAAAACTCCCATAGCTGAACCATATAACCATCACCTGTATACCATAATTCATAAAACATCAACACATTTAAACAGTTATGCGATACAATATATATAATTCACGTCACGCCAGTAAACGCGTATAGCCACGCCATTATAAATATTTATGTGTTAGAGCTGTGCCTACAATACCATGAATCAGTATGTTTTTCGTCTTATAAATCCATCGTTGGTGCAGTGTAAAACAGTACATATATTGTTGGAGGATTTAAATCAAGAAACGTGCGCAGGAGCAGGTGTGGTGACCATGTGTACAGTTATAAAACGGATATTTTTAAATACAATTTAGTGATGAGACAGTCCGGATGTTTTCCTGATCACTGCCGCTTCTTACCTTAGAGAGAAATTAAATCATCTTACTCTTCATATTGAAACAGCAATGTTTACACGTTACTGTATTACAGGATAATAGCTGACAGTGCAAGTAAGTAGGTCCAAGTTGGTACCACCATCTGGACAACCTCTTGCACTAGTTTTTTTTTTTTTTTTTAGTGCAATGTGGGCTAGATATATATAATGTATCATCATTAGCAGCCAAAACCAAAGGCCTCCCCCTTAGAAGGGAGGGGTTGTCATAATCCCCACGCTTGGCAGGTGTCTTGGGGATCAATAAATGGGGGTATATGTATACTCGTATATATTTAATTTTCATATCTCTTTTTCATCTTTTGTAATAAATTACTATACCTATGTATGTTTACATATAGTAAGATTTTAGTTTAAAAAAAAAATAGAAGCAAGTTTTCACTTTCATCTTTCACTCTTTTTAACCTTTACAATATATACTGTTAAAAGTGGCGTTGAGTTTTATTTAAATTTTATATATACCTATGAAATATTTGACACTAGAACCTTTTTATCACAGGCTTGTCTACCATCAATGGCTGCGTCACTGCTTACTATCAAATGGGATCGAGGCCAAGTATTATCTTTATATTGATTAAATCCTGACCAGTCTCATAATATTGACAAACCATGGTGACACTACAGCTGGCACAGTTATTTCAGTGTTTACATTCTACCGCGGGAGATCTCCGGACAATTCGTCATCGGCCAAATGAATCGCTCATCGCCCACCGTCCGATTCGTGGTAGCGACATACGAAAAGTTTAGACCCGGTAAATAGAAAAAAATATGTTCTCCATATTTTTGAAATACACACATCAAAAGTGTCTAGGGATCAAGCATTTTTAAGCGGATTTCTTGAGATTGAGATGTGGCTTTGTAATAAATTTATGATTTTATAAATTTATATGGATCCTTTTTGGTGCATTTCATAATTTGAATCAGGAACTGTGAATCAAATTCGAGTAAAAGATGAAAATCAGCTGTCAATATTTTCCCTATAAAAACATACAACGCATTGAAGACATTATTAGTGCTACTGTTTCCCTACTACTGATTAAAACCAACGTTATTATGGAGCGGCGACGTCATTTAAGCAGGGAAGAAATGCTCAGAGCCGTGGGAATGATAGAAGCTGGTTCCCGGCAACGTACTGTGGCTTTAGCTCTGAATACAAGTCAGAGTGTTATCAGTCGACTTTGGACACGTTACCGAAGCACTAGTACCGTGGCTGAGCGCCATGGAGGACGGTATCGCTGCACCACACGGAGACAAGACCGATATATTCAAATCTTAACTCGAAGAGCTCCAACAATAACTGCCATGATGTTAGCCGTGAGGCTTCATCACTCTTCAGGGAACTTAATTAGCGACCAAACAGTCAGAAACCGCTTGCATGAAGTGAACCTTCATTCCCGAAGACCGCTACGGGTACCACCTATAGCAATGCACAATCGTAGGATTCGATATCAATGGGCTCTTGAACACAGAAATTGGGCAGAAGAACAATGGCGTTTCGTGTGCTTTTCTGATGAGTCTCGTTTTGGTATGAGACCGGATACAAGACGTATACGACACTGGAGAACCCCTGGACGCCAACAGCGATTAAAATCCTGCCAGGAAGTCCATCCTTATAGTGGTGGAACCATCATGGTATGGGCGGGTATTTGGATCGGCGGAAGAACTGAGTTGATTTGGATCAGAGGCAACCTCAACGCTCAAATTTATGCTGAGACGATTGTATCAGACGTCATCGTTCCTCTACAAGTGCAAATCGGTCCCTTATTTCAGTTAATGCATGATAATGCACGACCGCACACCGCAAGAGTTGTAAGACAGACTCTCGCCGCAGCTAACATCAATGTCCTGCCCTGGCCTGCTCAGTCGCCAGACTTGAACCCGATTGAGCATGCATGGGATATGCTACAGAGAAGAGCTCTGCCGAATATGGAGGGTATCCAGTCGCAAGAAGACCTTTTTTTGTTGTTGCAACGAACATGGGCGGCCATTCCACAGCGTGATTTGGATGAACTCATTTTGAGTATGCCAAACCGATGTTCTTGTGTTGTTAGTGTTCGCGGTAGAAACACGGATTATTAATTGTTTAAGTTACCCAATAAAATTTTAAAGAAAACTGTTATTTCAGTCTTTTTTTCGAACTTTTGTGTTAGTGGTTCAAATGTCAAAAATCCCTTTATTAGGAAAATGGCAAATTTCTTTATTAATGCAAAGGTGACTTGGTTTATCGTTACTGTGACAAACGAAAACACTTTATTTGATGAATCCTTAAAGAAAATTTTAATTAATATCAATCAGGAGAAAAGTTATTGCAAAAATATATGTTGATCCCTAGACACTTTTGATGTGTGTATTTCTTTACGATGATTTCTATTACGTTGTAATATATTTACCCAGGGGAGTGTCCGGGAAAAATATCATCGTCCCATCTTCTCCCGTTGGGTGTCCGCAAAACACAACTAATGGAAAACAAGAAGACGGACAGCAGCGTATTTCTCTTGGATTACCTACCACCTATACTGCGATCTCCAAGACGCCTGTCAAGCGTGGGGATTATGGCAACACCTCCCTTCCAAGCTTTGGACTTTGGAGGACTTTGTTCAGCAGTGGACGTTTTTTGGCTATACATATTATAAAACAAAGTCGCTCCCGCTGTCTGTCTGTCCCTATGTACTCGTATGCTTAGATCTTTAACACTACGCAACGGATTGTGATGCGGTTTTTCTTAATAGATAGAGTGATTCAAGAGGAAGGTTTATATGTATAATACATGTATAATATAGTAGAGAAACACTGATAATTTTAGAGGTTTCTAATGTGATGTCGTAAATAAACATATTTTTTGCGCTTACATTGCAAACGCTGGCTGAACCCTACGAGATAGATCAAAATAATGTACTACAGTATTGTACACCTTAACAAGGTCTACAAAAAAGTCCGCAATGGTATATGTTTATCTCTTAGGGATAACCTACAATAAACATTTTTTTATCTTTTACTTTTTATGAGAAATAATTAACTATTAATAAAATTTTTGTTGCATGCCAACAAAAATTTGTCCCTTCTTCAATATAACGTAAACTTCACTAATATTTACACCAATGAAAAAATAGCTGTGAACGTTGTTTATACCGCTAGGTTAAGTCATTACATATCTATGATAATCAGTGGCGTGCACAGAGGGTAGGCAAAAAAATGTATTTGGCTTGTTTCACCTATTTTAAGTATGTTATTATACCATTTCAAATATCCATAAGCAAGCAAATACTATAGACATATTAATTTGCATTTGAGAACAATAATAAGTTTATTCAGCCGCTCCATACTGACAAAAATACTTTGCCTACCCTAAGTTTTCTTTAAACAGTCTTATTTAAAAAAAAATCTTAGTTTGGACATGAATTAACGTAATTTTTTTTAATGTAAATGGATATGTTGGTAATATTGGTTAATTTAAGGATATTTGTGCTGGAACACGAACAAATAGCATAAAGCATTAACAACTCGCAGATATTTTTGCCTGCTTTCAGTGCACGCCACTGATGATAATATGTCTTGTATGAAATTTTGTGTGCATATCGGGTAGGTCTGAGAATAGTTTTAAAGTATATTTCATGCCGCTATCCGCCGCGGTCATTACATAGAGCCTAGCCCTGAGCCCAGGGCTATAAACAACGGGCAACCTTCGGAGTCTCTGGACGCTCGGGGTGTGGGCCCTTTGAGCGTCCATTGAGTACGGCGGCGACTCCGAGGAGGACGGCGGCGTGGTTGCGACCCCCGTCCCCGTGAGCACCGTGACTGGTTCCCGGGGGGCTACAATACGCCCCCCGGCGGCGGGCTCAAAGGCAAGGCACTGAGGGGCCCCTGGTGCAGATCCCACCGGAAAGCCCTGGGGTCCCCCCTCTCATGTGCCGATGCGACAGCCGCGGGGGTTTTAGTGGGTAAGAATCCCACATACCCCGGTCGAGCCCCACAGCTCCCGGGGATCTTTGGAAGATTTCCCCCGCGTCAAAAAAAAATGGGTGACGGTGGCGACTCCGAGGAGGACGGTGACGGGGTTGCGAGCCCCGTCCCCGTGATCGGGGGCTATAATGCGCACTGAGGTTTATTTGGTGCAGATTCCCCTGGAGGGCCCAGGTCACCCCTCTTATGTGGTGACGCGACAGCTGCAGGGGTTTAAGTGGGTTAGAATCCCAGATACCATGATTGACGAGGATATATAGAACGAAAGGAGGGTGCAAGAGAGGAGAGGGAGGGAGAGGAGATTCGAGGAGGGGGTGATGGGGTTAGGGATGGGGGGATTAAGATGTAGCAAGGAGGGAGTGAGGGGGAGCAAGGTGGGAGAAGAGAAAGGGGGATGGGGTTCTGGGAGGGGACAACGGGGAGAGGAAGGGGGGAGTGTGACGGGGACCGAAGCGGGAGAGGGAAAGAGAGAGGAGAGAGCTTAGAATCAGATTTTTCTTATAAGAGAGAGATGGAGAGAGAAATAAATCAATGGAGCAGGGAGAAAAGGGGAGCAAATAGTAATAAACGCGCGGGCGGAGCTGCGCGGGTCAGCTTGTTTAATATATTTTAAGATCTATAGAGCATCCAACCGTTTATTTTCTTTTTGACAGCACCAATAGAACGTAACTGCGTCATGTTACGCAAAAGTTCACTTTTAAAAGTGAACTTCACTTTAAGTGAACTTTTAAAAGTGAACTTTTGCGTAACATGAAGAAGTTACGTTCTATTGGTGCTGTCAAAAAGAAAATAAACGGTTGGACGCTCTATAGTAATAGCATCAATGGCAATAAAGTAGCAGCTGCGTTTTATCATCTGGGTATCATAGTCTAATGGCGTTATCATGGTATCAGATAGTCGACAGAATGGCTGTTTGGCCTGTAAGGCTGATTGCAAATTTTCAGCGCGGCTGCAGCGCTGCTTTGTAAAACCATATTATATAATGACTAGCTGACCCACGCAGCTCCGCCTGCGCTATTTTTACGTTAACTAAACTTTTAATAACAGACATTCGCATCGAATACATAACCTCCTTTTTTATAGTCGGTTAAAAACTGGGACCCACTTTTTACTTGCTCTCCGAAGCAGGACCCGTTTAGTTCAAATGGCGTTAAACGGTCACCCATCTATTTAATGACCTTACCTAACGTTGCTTAACCCGATCGATTACAAAACCTTGATAACAACTCTCTATGAGTGTTCCCTTACTAATATTTATTATATTATAAAGAAAAATTGATAAAATCTGACCAAGCGTATAACCAAGTACCCATTTTGCCTATAATCCCCTCTCCCAAAAGAACCCTGCTAGATTACGGGATAAAAAGTATCCTATGTCCTACCTCGTAGTAAGATCTCAAATCATGCCAAGTATCATTTGAATCCATTCAGTAGTTTCGGCGTGATGCTCAGCCGTGATACAGACAGACAGACAGACAGACAGACAGACAGACAAAAATTAAAAAAAAAATATTTTCGGCCTCAGTATCGGTTATAGAATGCCCTCCAAATATAATTTTCAAAATATCTTCAATGTACAGAATTGGACCTGTTACAGTTTTATTATAAGTATAGATTTCTGATATTTACGCGAATATTACACATTGAAATGAAACTAATTTTACGGATTATGTCGCGGTTTATTTTTGATTTTAATTATCCGACGTTTCGAATACTTTACAGTATTCATGGTCACGGGCGGACTGAGGTGGTAGCAGTCCAAATGTCATAGTTGTCTTAGGGTACCCGCAGGTCTTCTAATTATTATTGTTAGCCCGATCTACGCAGAAAGAGCTTACAGTATCTTGAGGTCTTGCAGTGGAATGCTTGTCTTTGGATTTGACTATGTTTATCACGGGATCCCAAGCTGGTGGTAGCACCCAGCCATCTTCTCTATTGAAATTTGGATACTTTTTAAAATAAACCGCGATATAATCCGTAAAATTAGTTTCATTTCAAACCATATTATAATAAAAAACGAGCGACAGCAATGCTGCAAATTGGAAACCACCTATGGTCTCGTGGTTAGACACCCTAGGTGCTACTTACAGGTCGCGTGTTCAATTCCCACCTTGTATCTGGGTGTGATTTATCTTAATTAGATTTATTTATATAAGTATGTATTTACAAAAAAGATGTAGGTATTTAAGTGTTAGTATTGGTTGTCTGGTATCCATAGTATAAGCTCTGTCTAGTTTGGGATTTTCCTCCTGGCCGGTTCAGGCACGGTGGCCATATTATAGTGCACAAGTGCTTGCGTAGGCTCTTTTACTTTACTCCTAGATCCGATAGTATTGAAGACAGGCACTACCAACGAGAAGACAGGCGCAGAACCGACATTTTCCTTGCCCGATTGTTATTGACTATGAAGACTGCAGCTTGAACTACTGTGTATCATGTTGGTCATTCACCAAAAGCAGAAAAAATTGAAACAGAATTTTGAATTATTTAATTTTATAAATCGGTACTTATCTACTATATTTTAACCATGTAAAATAGCTATTCAAATGTATTAAAATTTACTTAGTTTCGGGTTCGCCATGTCTAATACATTTTATAGTCATTTTAATTTTAATGTTCGATCCAATGATTCCCGTGGCTCAATCTCGCTCAGTCATGTCAATCTGCGCCCGCGCACCGCTGCTTGCTGCACAGCTGAAATTATAAACACAAATACACATATGTTTGTATACACAATACATAGATACTACGAGACCTACATACAAATACAAAAATATCAGCGGATCAACAATTAATTTCTTGGATAAACAACCATAGGTGGTAGGCGACCGTTCAGGTAGGTGCCATCACAGAGTCAGCTATTCTACCGTCAAGCAGCTGTGCGTAAACAGTGCAGTGTTCCGGCACAGTCTATAGGTTCTGGTGTGAAGGGCACTGTAGCTGGTTAAATTACCGTACACAAGAGACTTAATAACTAATGTCTCGCGTGACGAGCGGCAGTGCAATGCAGCTGTCTATAGGCAGATGTGTCGCTTACCATCAGGCGAAAGACTTGATTGTCTCGTCACTAGCAGCAGCAGCTGAAAGATGTCCGCTGTTGAACGAAGGCCTCCCCCTTAGAAGGGAGGGGCTGCCATAACCCCCACGCTTCGCAGGCGTCTTGGGAATCGCAATATAGGTGGTAGGTAATCCAATAGAATGACGCTGCTGTCTTCTTATTTTCCCTTACGGACACCCGACGGGAAGAGATGGGAGGGTGGTATTCGTACCCGGACACCCCACGGGGTGGACTCTAGATTGCACGTCACTATGGTTAATTAAAAAAATATCTAATTAGAAATAAGGCTTTGCTATGTGGTAGACTTATTTTAAACATTAAACAAACTAACAGCATTGTAATTTTAATTGCTTGACCTTAATTAGTTCCAATATTAGTAATTTGACATATTTTTTTTTAGATAAACGTGACTATGTTTTTCCATGGGTAACTCTCACGATGCTATAATTAAAATTAAAGTATAATTGAATTACTACGCAAATGACAGAATTAAATAAAACAAAATACTGCGTATTTCCATGGCGTAATTAAAAATAATAATTACTATCGGCGACCGGCGACAAACGTTTTACGACCGCAATCAAACACAGTTGCACATTAATTAGGGTAGAAAGGCCAGTTACTGTCCATCACCAATATTTTTTTGTTTATTGAACTTTTGAAAAACTTCCACTAGTTTGATTTCTTTTACTAAACATGCACCAGACAATAGGTGGTGCTAGTACGTCTAGATACCTTCCTAGAGCTATCCCTACTACAGTGCTGAAATATCCGGTTGTTAATCAATCAATCACGCGGTATACGCCCTGAGTTGTCGCAAGCACCGCGAGGGTACCGGGAGTGCGAGCATTTCTGCTCCTACCCCCGGGAGCGTACTCAAGTGAGCGTTCAGGGTGCTTTAGAGTCTCTGGCGAGGTCCGAACGAAATGACCAGAGTCTATTCATACCGTCCATGAAGGCTTCCAGCTTTTTCCAGAAACTTGCTTGTCTGATTTTAACTAAAATTCTAGGGGACCATATCAGTAGACGAATCTTTCAAATAAAAAAAGTTATTCAAATCGATACTTATTACCACAGTTAGGCGTAAATCTTAAAGTGTAACAGCCTTATTTTGACGTCGTTTAATATCGAATGCTTAAATTCACTGGTCGAGCAATGAGTACCCTCACCCTACAATTCATTATCAACAAAAATGAGTATATATTTATTTGTGCAGCCGAATGCGGCGCACCCGTCAAAACAATGCGATGTGGCTCCGATGACGGTTACCACAAAAACTAGATATAAAACCGGTTTAAACTGGACCACACCGGTAATGAGCAGTACATACATATTATTATGTAGCTGTAGAGTTAACAAAGACAGTTCCTGAATTGGGAGATCCAGAAAACGTCTCTGTAGTCGTCTTCTTTCATAAGTATGATTTATTCTTTTAAAAATATAGCAAAATACTACACTATATATGACGATGAATTGGCAAAATTTGACACGCTATGCGCCACCAAACTCATTTCATAATATTTTAGCACTCTTTTAATAACTGAAAGCTAAAATTGCTGACGTGGACTTGAACTGCTGATGACCTTTTGGCGAAGCTAAGAGTCACACAACACGCTATGGACAGAGATGCTAGAAGTTTCTTTGCCCTACATAATCAGAAATGAGAAAATTCTCCGAAGTTACCTACCGACATTGCTCTCAAATTTTTTAAGTTGATCTCGAACTGAAAAATAAAGACCACGAAACAAAAGACGCAGCGTGGGTGGACCGAAGACATTGCAAAGTCCTAGTGGGGGACCCACGTATCTGGCAACCGATGGATGCAAACGGCTAACTATAGTTTAGTGTGGCTTTCAAAGGGACAAAGGTCACTGTTCAGCAGTGGACGTCTTCCGGTTGATGATGATGACGAAAATTCTGGACTGCAATCCAAATTAAATTATCTCTTAACGGACAATAAAATAGGTATAATAACATGAAATATAGTACTGCTAAATTCCCAATCAGTACGCGATAATGAAAACACAAATCCCGGACGGAACAACGCGTCGCGACGCCCATTACGTCACGAACAATATACCGGCTGTTCTAAATAACGGGGAAATTTATTTATTTATTGCATTTATAATACGTCCGATTATATATCATTGGCCTGTCATACTGGACCCGCGATAATGCAAAATTTGCGGCTACAGAAAGGCGAGGATCGGCAGATTTTTTAATGTTTGAACAAAAAATATTAAATGTCTAATTTATTTTTTTACAATATCTTTACCTATTCTTATTAATTATGGCAATGTTGTCACTACTGGTTTTAGTAGGCAAGTGTTCAATATTACTTTCTTTGTTACGGAGTGGTTTCAACCCATAATTATTTTTGTTCCTTACCCATGGCACCCCCGGAAGATACTTCGTATCATGTGCAAATATAAATATAATATTAAATAATGTGTTTTCTTACAGGCACAAAAGACTCCAACTTTTTGAAATATTCCTTATTCGGTGCCAACCTTGACCACAGTGAACCCGTGATTTTCTTGAGATCGTCAGACCATCTGTGAAGCTGACCACCCCTCTATCTTTTTTCACTGTGTTGGAGATTTTGTTCCAACTCTGTAACTAATTTGGTCAAATTCTGTGTTCACTTTCCGAAAATCTACGATAACCAGTCCATCTCAGGTTTTACAATAATTGATTTGTTAATAATATTATCTACTCCACTGTTATGCTGTCCGTGTATCGCCAGTAGCGTCGAAGTACCACGCCACGTCACAATAACTCTCCTATACGACAATGCTTTAATGTGCGTTTGATTCATTCCATACAAAATGAGGTTATCATTTGCAGCGACGCATTGTTTTAATGAATTTTGCTATTGTCGCCCGTGGACTGTAACGCGACGGTAAATGGCTTTAACAAATCATTTTGGCGTTATACCGCGATATAAAATGATGTGGAACTCTCCATAATTAAAGCTACAATAACTGTCAATGTAATATCTTTATATGAAATTTTCCGAATAACCAGTCACCGATAGAGCTCTCAGTAGCCGCAAGTTGGTGTAGCAATGGGCAAGCCACAACCGAAAACCAATGGGGAAGAAAGGTTCTCGAGTAGCACAAACCGGAAGACGCAGCGTAGGCAGGGTCCCCGTTAGGTGGACTGACAACATTGTACGAATCTCAGGCAACCGGTGGATGCAAATAGTCAATTTTCATTCATTTTTGGTGCTCCAAGAGGATCATCCAGCTGATGATAATGATGATATGTTTATATAATCAATCTGATAGACAACGCATAGCTTAGGGTTGAACTCACCGGTTGTTGATAGGAGTAACAGTTTGTTTACTACTAGTTCAAAAAAAGTATTGACCATAAAACGGTTACTTTGTATAGTTAGTAACTGTTTATTTTTATTATTTAAAACATTATAATAAATGTTTCAGAATCGTTCGTAATAATTGGTAGGACTGTTTTAACATTTTTTGACAGTAAAGTATCTACAGTCTGACTGATCATTAACTTATTAATCTAAGTAGGTGAAAATTATCTCAGAAAGAATGGTATTACCTGAAAATTACCCAATCCCAAGTTAGGGGTATTATCAATGCAAGAACAAAACCTCCCTACATCATACCCCGAAAGCGCTGACTCTACCCAAACTTATCCGACCGGGTACTTTTCACCCGGACACCTTAAGGCCATTAAGGCACTAATGACTGCCTGTAAATTGGCCATAACTCAGGCCAGGCCGTAAATAACTGCTCGGCTCTTGATAAGGGCCCCGCTGACTTGTCGCAAACGTCCGAGCATGTCTGTCTTGTTCCAACATGTGCGATTTATAGTCGGGACGAATGTCGTCGCGACTATTTTATGTACATACATATTAAGTAGTTTCGGGTCTGTTAACGAGATGGGTTTCGTGTTATATTGATGTGCTGTGCGCGCCATCTGTTGTGTTGTTGCGTAATTAAGTCTGAGATGGTTGACGCTAGGTGGCCTCAGTGCTATCGGGATTGAATTATACCCTTTCATATATTGGATAGTAGGATTAATTGTGATAGTCATTAAAAATCTATTTCTTTTTATTAACACGCTTTTATTAGCTTGACCTGTATGTATGTATGTATGTATGTATGTATGTATGTATGTATGTAACTATGTATGTATGATGGTAATGGAATCTTGCGATGCAATTTTGACCCACTTCTACACGTCCAAATAATTTGAAATTTTTCACATGTATCAAGAACCGGTGACAATACAATAATATTGTATCATCGAGGTGATCAGATGCTGGGGCTCGAAGGTGGATAAGGGAACCCTAGGATGGTAACTAGTAAACACATCGAGTTTGGGCTCATTTGATTTGTTTTAAAGAGTTCTTTTCACTTTGACCATTAATGAGGACCTGATGATGGAACAGGAAGGTGGGTAACGGAACCCTGGAATGGCTACTAGTAAACACATCGAGTATGGGCGCATTTGATTCGTTTTAGAGAGTTCTTTTCACTTTAACCATTAATGAGGACCTGATGATGGAACTGGAAGGTGGGGGACGGAACCCTAGAATAGCTACTAGGAAACACATCGAGTTTGAACTCATTTGATTTGTTTTAAAGAGTTCTTTTCACTTTACCATGAATGTGGACCTGATCATGGAACTGGAAGGTGGGGGATGGAACCCTGGAATGGCTACTAGTAAACACATCGAGTTTGGGATCATTTGATTTGTTTTAAAGAGTTCTTTTCACTTTAACCATTAATGAGGACCTGATGATGGGACTGGAAGGTGGGGGACGGAACCCTGGTATGGTTACTAGTAAACACATCGAGTTTGGGCTCATTTGATTTGTTGTAAGAATTCTTTTCACTTTGACCATTAATGAGGACCTGATGATGGAACAGGAAGGTGGGTAACGGAACCCTGGAATGGCTACTAGTAAACACATCGAGTTAGGGCGCATTTGATTAGTTTTAGAGAGTTCTTTTCATTTTTACCATTAATGTGGACCTGATGATGGAACTGGAAGGTGGGGGACGGAACCCTGGAATGGCTAATAGTAAACACATCGAGTTTGAGCTCATTTGATTTGTTTTAAAGAGTTCTTTTCACTTTGACTTTTAATGAGGACCTGATGATGGAACTGGAAGGTAGGGGAATTACGTAGTGCTTTCTTAAATTTAGCTAACTCATTGCTATACCTATGCGTAGGTAATATCTACCCTGTAAATATATGTTTTGCAACAACCTGCCTACGATTCAAGCTACGTATAAATAAAAATTGCCAAGTTTATCCATATTTTAGACTAATATTTCTAAGACTAAAAAGTGTAAAATAAATTCATAGTTTAAAAAAACTAAAAATACACGCTTTTATAAAGTACCTAAACTGCATTAAAAAGTAATAAATAATTTATGGAACTCGTTCTTTCTTTCTACCCCGTGTTTGTCATTAAGCATTATATTTACGTGTGAAAGCGTGGGGCGCCTTTTCTGAATAACAGTTTAACATTTCTTTCCAATTTCAAGTAGGTAAGTAAGTACTTTTATCGACATGACAATAATTTGTAATCAGTGAATACAGAGAAAAAGCGCCCCACGCTTTCACACTTAAATATAATGCATATTTTAATGCAGTTTAGGTACTTTATAAAAGCGTGTATTTTTAGTTTTTTTAAACTATGAATTTTTTATTATTTAAACACGTAAAAATACAAGTTGCCTGGAGGAGATCGCTCTTAACAATAAGGCTCATTGTTGCATGTCTTATTAAATTGTACATTTTTCTTTAAAAATCTGCAATTTGTGCGCAATAAACAATTATCTATCTATCTATATAAACGTCTCAACGATTTATTATTCTGGACTGCGTGATTGTTAGAAGAATGCATGTGATAGCAATAAATGTTGGTACCTATGGTTTATACTTTAAAAACAATGACTGTTTTAATCGAAATGTTTTATAAAAACCGTATCTATACGTACACAGAACTTGTTAATAATCAAAGTTATAACATTTCAGTAACTTCCAAAAACTGACTCAGCAATGTTCAAACCCCAATAGCAAAACAACCGCTACCGCTCTGCAATAGTTGCCAAAAGGTTATCAGAACAAAAACTGGTAGGTATCAATTATTCTGAAACAAAAAAAAATATTTTACAGGCTTCCATCAGGCCAACAAGCAGAGAAACAAACAATTATCGCGGCGCACCGCCCGTCCGAAATTAGCAATTACTCGCTGAATCTCCAGGCCCCGCCATTATCTGCCGCGCTCGTAACTCCGCTGCTAACTGTTATTGCCATCATTCTGCGCTTGATTTAAACAAGACGTTATGCTACAGAGCCTGCCGCGTCAAACGGGATCAGGGAAGATAGGAGCCGAGGGAAAGGATGTGGCATATTTAGATATGGTTCTTTGTTTATTAATTAGTAAGTCAAAACTTGTTCTACGGGACCTGTTAGGCTTATTCACAAGTATCGTAAATTTTGGAACGGTCTTCGAATCAGATGATAATATTTCTGGTGATATCTTGTAATTGCTATGCACACATAATGTCAAGAAATTACATCATCAACTTAAATAGGATTTGCAAATTATTTCGATGATTGATTTCTGAATAGCGCTTACAAAAAGTTTCGTTACATGCCTACCTTTCGCATCTTGTTAACTATTCAATATGTATCGGTAGCTCAATGACAACTTATTGAAACCACCATACATATGATCGTACTATGCCTACTTTCGCATATAGACAACTTTTTTACAAACAAAATATTCTAATCGCAGTGTAGCACCAAAACTTTTTCATCGGATTTGGATACGGACATCCAACAGTTGTTAATAAACTCACTGGTTAAATTTCTTACAAAAACTTAGCCCTATGTTGATCTGGTTTACTTTCCTTTGCTTGATGAGGCTCTGCTAAACAGTAGAGTCGTTAAATATTTAATAGTCTGATTTTGGATCGGTTATGCACGCCATCGAAAAGTCTGCTTATAGCAGTATCGGGTCATCTCCTTCCCCCAACTAGTTGAGAGGAGGGGATGGCTGTTGCTCGAATCATACTAAAGGACGTGTGATAGATAGGGGGACTGGTATCCGACTGCTACCCCTTTGAACCCTGGTTATCTTAACCTTTTCATACATAGATTTTATTAGCGCTAAGAATAAAATTCATACAAAGAGATGAGAATTAAAAAAATTATATTGTCGCATCCTCTCAATTGAGGTAGCGTTGTAATCCAGGGTTAGTTTGAAAAATATTAAAAATTCAAAAGTAGTTCAACTACTTGGGAACCAGTGATTAAAATAACAAAACCTCGCTATTTGCATGCGGTTAAATATACAGATACTGTGAATGTAGTGTGTAGTGTACTTAGTAGACGAAGATATGTCTGCCTCGCGCACGGAGCCGTCTCGCTGAACCAATCTGCTTGTGACCACGGCTGGTGCAACCCGGCCGAAACGTCAAGCCAAAATCTAAGGTAAATCGCGTTAATTCCTGATTAAAATAAAGTTTGATAATGGAACGTGAAAGTCTAAAAGTATCTATTTGAAATACTTTCCAATACTTACATAGATTCAATAAAACTTCTCATTTCAGTATCAAAACGCAAAAATGTAAACTAATCCGTGATTCGTAACTCCACGTCCGTCGCTGGAGCGACACCATGATATACAGAGATAAAGAACTTCATTACACTACAATGACCGTCGCAACACCTTCACATAACACTTTGTTACACGCTGATAAGCACTCTTTGTTGTCTTTTGAAGAAGAAAAAGCTAAGGAGAATCCGCTTTACTATTTTGCTAAAAGTAGAATATTTGCTATCTAATATAAACTTACGACTAATGTACTAGTTTTAATTATATTTAGGGAAGGGTCAAAGTTCTATTATAGAGAATCTAGACGAGATACATTCGTTTCATAGTGATTCCATTTCTTCATTCGCTAACGGTGTCAAATCCCTATAATTTGTCACGTGATTATTCTATAGCATATGTCACTCTCATACATTTTTATACTTTCTGTTAGCGTTAACGTTAAGTAGAATGTTTCATTGTCTAGGCTCTATCTGTCTTTTTAACTACATTATAAATTTTAGGCATCAATTAACTTCGTAATTTAAAAAAAAATATAGGATTAATATGACAGTTTGAGTTGCCAGAGTTTTTGGGATCACCGAAAACGACAAGTCCTTCAAATCGACCGTCAGCAAAATCAAGTGCTGTCAACCCGAAAAATCGAAAACAAAACTGAACAGAACTGGCTCCACTTTAAAACTATTACAGGAACATTTCACAGGATCGAACGGCATTTGTCTCGGTACCGAAGACTCGTGCCACCAAGCAGCCGCATTTTTCACGGACCTTTTCCGGTTTCTTAAAGTGTGCAACATCAATTTTTTTTATTCCTCCTTTAAGATATCGCGTTCTGATTAGGTATAACGCAAGTTATTCGCAGATTGGAAACCTTAATTCTAGCCATTTGTAGAAGTATAAAACGGTTAATTGTATGGTACTTACAGGAATTAGTCCACAAAACAGTAGAAAGCATAAATTAATTCAAACTATTTATTTCAAATTGGCTTAACGCTAGCACTTTTCAACAGTTAAAAAAAAACTATCCACTGGATCAAAACACGGCCTCAACTGAGAAGTTCCGGCAAGAAACACAGCGGGCATTGAATTTTTTTTTTCTTAACATTGTTTTTCTTGTTACAATTAAAATAGCTTTAGCGACAGACATGAAGCGGCTGGAGAATTTTTAAACTTAAAGTAGTTACCTAATAATGTTTCTGGATATATTATGTTATATTCTACATTATCTACAATTGCTGACTACTATATTACATAAGTATTACAAACCTATGTAAATTTGAAATAATCAGTTTGTATCTTTTTCTAAAAGATATATCCAAAAATATTCCTTCACTGTGGACACATCGCCGACCACCCCATCGCCCCTTGGATTACACGGGCAGAGGGGAGACATTTAGTAGTGACATTTGGAGTATTTATTCGCATAATAATAATTCCTCAACGCGTCGACGGGGGCTCCTCCGCCGTTAAGAGTTATGGCCTGGGGAGACACCTTCAAGGTGATGCCTCGTGATGGCCTAGTATGGACACGCCCTGAAGTAGTCTTTTTTAATATTCTCTTATGGATGAACTAATAAACACTATATGTGTTCTGTAATAAATGACGATAATAAATTATAATGATTTTATTTGTAATAATTTTTATTTAGAGTGTTTTTAGTTTTAGATGAGATAAGATAAGAATGCAACATTTTAGTTAAAATTAATTTACAAGACCATCGGTGGTTCGGAAATTTCTACTACTTAGTTTGTTTTTTGTTTGTGTTTGCTGCGTTTTTATTTGTATTTATAAATGGTATGCAAATAGATAAAAGTATAGAGCAAGGGCAAAAGGCAAGCAAAACTTTTCCAAAGCTAGTAGCTAACAAGGTAATAAAATAAAGAAATATGAATATGTGAAAAAGAAGGAAATTCTTATTTAAAAAAATAGTTTAAGTTTTTTTTAAAATACATAAACTGAAAATAAGAATAAATTCCAACAATCCAGTTACCACATAACTCCGCCACCTAAACACAAATCAAGTTACTTCATTGATCCGTCTCTATGTGGTCCAAATATACCGAATATTGGCGGGGAGGTCCATATTACGCCGTCTATCGGCGTCCACCGCCTCAAGATTAAGGCATTAACCGTTACAAGCTGTGCGTCCTCCACGAACGATGTAGCCGGCCTAGATATTGCTATACCTTACGTTGCTGACTGCGATGTCACATAACTGGAAATGGTAGCATTTGGTAATGAAAATAGAATAATCGAATGCCATACGATGCAACCCTGCTTATTTTGTAAATAACGATAATTTATCTTTTACAACTGCACTGTAAGGCTTTAAAAATCGGGTTTGATGCCTGCTCTAAGCAAATATTGGTGACTTTTTTTTTAATTCCTTGTCTACGTTTTATTTAATACTCAAAGACGTTTTACTTGGCTTTCCATTGTGGGTCAGGTACATACTCGTACTCATAGAGCATACTATGCTTTGTTAAGCGGGATTTAATGATTGGTGTCTGTTCCTTCCTTCTGTTGCATGTTCTATCAACGACAATTAGATAAAGTAGGTAAACATTTTTTTTCGTGAGAGTTAAGTGCTGAGCGAGGTTTTCAGTTGCCATTATTATGAAGGCCATTGTTTGCCCAAAGTTTGAGTCAAAATTTCCTCAAGATTCATTTAAGGGTCAAAAATTGTCTTACTTAATAATTTGACAATGCCTGGATATGATCGTTACATTTTTTTTTTCATAATATCCAAATGATAAATGCAATCTGCAGTTTACACTGTTGTTATGCAACAGAATTTTTAAAACTGCGATTATAGCTGGATGCGCTCTTCCATGAAAATCCTTATCGGATTATTATGTTAACTGATAATATCGAATATTATCCATATTAGTAAGGATGAAATCGGTGACTCGCATCCTGGCTTTCTAACATTGGAAGAAGCTCCCGTACTCACAGTACTTACTACCACAACAGTAGTAGCAGAAACTATTTGATCTATTCAAGGGAGGTCGTAAATAGAACCGCATCCAGTAGTTGCCTAAACCATCGCAATGTACCCGTTTGCGGTGTTCCACAATTAGAACAATACCCATGATTACCTCATCAGACGAACGCCAAATATCCTGAGATTAAGCTTGAAGAATTAACTTGTTAATGTCATTTGTAACCCTTTCTGTAACGCGCGTTTGAGGGTTAAAGAGATCTCGCTATGAACTGAGAACGGGTTAAGACGAACTATTTGGATTTGGCGTCGTTATTTCTCGTGCGGAGCAGTTAAATTATTTGTACCTGACAAATTTGAGTTAATGTTTGGTTGTAAGGTCTATTGATCGAATATTACAAACGTTGTAGATATTTCTTTTAAATCGACATAAGTCCTTGATACTAATTATAACAAAAAATGATTACAGAGAAATATTATTTAAAACAACGCCAGAATAATTAATTAAACAATGCCAGAAACCTATATGTACACCATTTTGGTTATTGAGGTATTATATAAAACATTGCTCCACGTTATATTTAAATTATTAATTTTATGTATATAGAAATTCTAAATCTATGATGTTCATATAGGTTCACATCAAATATCTAAATAGTCTCCGTACCGTCTCCGTCTCCTCTCGTTGGAACGTCTCCATGCTTTTGAGGGCACGTAAAATGTAGTCATCTCGACAGCAGTCGTTGATCCAAGTCTAAGACGGGCCCGTTGGTCTAGTGGTTAGTGACCCTGTCCGCTAACCGATGGGTCGTGGGTTCGATTCCCACCAAGTGTCTGGGTGTTATTTATCTATTTAAGTATGTATTTACAAAAAAAAATGTATATAAGTATTAGTATCAGTTGTCTGGTTTCCATAGTACAGGCTCTGCCTAGTTTGGGATCAGATGACCGTGTGTGAATTGTCCCAAGATATTATTATTATTAAGACCAGCTTGAACATTCCTGACACCTGGTACGACGAACTACCACAATTGATATTTTAAGATTCTTAATACATATACCCAACTATGCACATCGCAACAATAACGTCCCAAAAATTCTCATCTAAAAAACCTCAACCCCGAAAAAATCTCACAGGGAAAACTGAGAAAATGCCCCAACTCTCACACAATGGAACACATAATAGAGCCAGAACTGACTGGATATATATTGCCTGCGATAAAAACGTATCCATCCCGATATGCCTACACTAAATCACCACTTAATAGTCGAGAAGGCCGTAAATATGTCAACAAGCGCCAATATCTAAAGATGTATACGTCGGGAGATCTTTTTTTTCTTCACAGTTGCAGTGTGTCAGGATTTGTCGATCTGAGGGTTCCTTACGCCATAAATTCAGCGGCTCCAAAGTGTTGTGGGCCGAACGGTTAAATTCTTAGAGTATTCAAGAAGGACGATCAGTAGGATTTAGTAAAATTGTCTTCAATACTTGTCCAAAAGTAATGGAAGACCTGATCGTATTTGAGGCGTGCAGATTAAGTCGTTACAGTCGACTGAAAGAAACAGAAATCCAGTTGTGAAGAGTAAAGTGCACATGCTTATTAGAAACTAGCTGACCCACGCAGCTCCGCCCGCGCTGTGTTTACGTTCACTAAACTTTCAATAATATACATTCGCATAGAATACACAACCTCCTTTTTTAAAGTCGGTTTAAAACTGGGACCCACTTTGTACTTGCCCTCCGAAGCACGGAGACGTTTAGTTCAAATGGCGTTAAACGGTCACCCATCTATTTAATGACCTTACCTAACGTTGCTTAACCTGATCGATTTCCAAACATTGTTAACAACTGTCTATGAGTGTTCCCTTACAAATATTTATTATAATTATTATGAAAAATTGTTAAAATCGGAGCAAGCGTATAACCAAGTAGGTACACATTTTGACTTTAGTCCCCTCTCCCAAGGGAACCGTGCCGAATGTCGGGATAAAAAGTATCCTATGTCCTACCTCGGAGTATTAACTCAAATCATGCCAAGTTTCGTTTCAATCCATCCAGTAGTTTCGGCGTGATGCTCAGCCGAGATACAGACAGACAGACAGACTGACAGACAGACAGACAGACAAAAATGAAAAAAAAATAATTTTCGGCCTCAGTATCGGTTATAGAATGCCCCCCAAATAAAATTTTCAAAATATCTTCAATGTACAGAATTGGACCTGTTACAGTTTTATTATAAGTATAGATACAAAAATATCTATACAGATTTTGTGTAAGAGTGAAGCGTGACAACTAATACGACAAGTGATAAGTAACAAGCGACAAGTGACACACGACATGTGTCAAGTGTTATGCGATACATGTCACCGAGCATGGCACGCTATAGTTAGAGGGGATAGTGATTAGCGAAAAGTGATACTGTAAAACGAACTGAATGTAATTATATCATTCTATGAGTTTTTTGGAACACTTCTTCAACAGTTACACACCTGCTTCACATGATACACGTCAAGCAACACGTGACGAATGACAAGTTACAAGTAATAAATGACAAGTGACACGGTTACTATGCCAGAACGTGACATCATAGACCGTGTGAGGTGACTATAATTAGGATGATATAATATCACACGTTGACATCTCCAGACAGTAATATGTGTCATACAAGTAAAACTTTCGTATTTGTGCTGTGGTTTAAAATAGATTAAATTCAACATGAATAATGACCGAACAATTTGATTTTATTGAAGTGAAACTTCTTATGCGAGTTCCAAAAATGTTATCATATAACGCGTTAAGCGTTAAATGATAGGTGATAGACGATAGGCGTTAAATGATAGGTGTTGTGAGGTGGGAGTGAGTGAGTGAGTGAGTGAGTGACTTCGTTGACTTCGTTGACTCCGCTGACTCCGCCGACTCCGCCGACTCCGCCAACTCCGCCGACTCCGCCGACTCAGCCGACTCCGCTTACTCCGCCGACTCCGCCGACTCCGCCGATTCCGCCGACTCCGCCGACTCCGCCGACTCCGCCGACTCCGCCGACTCCGCCGACTCCGCCGACTCCGCCGACTCCGCCGACTCCGCCGACTCCGCCGACTCCGCCGACTCCGCCGACTCAGCCGACTCCGCCGACTCAGCCGACTCCGCCGACTCCGCCGACTCCGCCGACTCCGCCGACTCCGCCAACTCCGCCGACTCCGTTGACTCCGTTGACTTTGTTGACTTTGTTGACTTCGTTGCGCGGGGAGGTGGAATAGAAAGAGACTGAAGTTTCACTTCTTCCTCGCGGAGGGACTCCACGCACGCACATTTTTATATTTACTCTGTGCAATGGTATGTTTTAATAATTATCTTCTTCTTAAATACTTTCTCTTAATCAAAATAACTGTAAATGTTTTCATTTATTTCTCTATCAAACAACACAAATTACCAACAGAACTTGATCAATAAACACGACTCAGCATCCAATCAATTTTAAACAATGCTCAGAACTAATTAAATTCGAATTAATCGTAAAAAAAGGAATCACGTCAAATTGACCGTAAAATTTCAAGAAAGAAAAACAATGGGGCACCGACGATAACGCCGCTGGACTTAAATTAAATCGAAGTCGTTTCGAGGAACCCTTCACTTGTGGAAACATACGAAGATATAATTTGACCGACGACGCTTAAGCTTTAGATGGAATGTAACTTGCCTCATGCCACTGATAAATATTTTAATTGTTTAATTGTTTAATTGTTTATTGTTAATTAAAACGATATTTAAACCAGTTACATTAATTAACATAATTTCATAAATATACAGTTATAAATAAATACATATTTAGCTAAATTAGATTTAAAACTAACACAGAACAGTGGACAACCTCGCATATTTTCTCTCACAGAACGCCAGACACACTCGGATAATTTTCTTCCATTCATCAGCAAACACATCACATTCAGGGTAGGCAATCAAGAGGGCATTGAAGACCTCAAGAGTACGACACACCGGGGAATTTGCTCTGGCAACAGTATGACACATAGGCGGTGCAAACAATCTGTGCCGGCGGTTGCGACTGTGCGCAATGTAGTTACCAGGCACATACAGACGGCAGATTAGGTTGTGAAGTTCAGGGCAGTCAATACGTCCTCGAAGGGTTTTGCATGCCACTACAAGCTGATCGAGACCTCTCCTCACCTCCAATGAATTAAAGCCTAACATCCCCATAATATAGTTAGTCGGGTACATGTATGGAAAGAAGTAGTATATCCTCTTGAATAGGTGCCTGAGGAAAGTTTTTTGAATCAGTTTTTTAAAGTAACAGACCATTCTAAAAGTACGTATACGTGATGTCTTATACCGCATAACGCGGTCCATTGTGGGTAGCATTGTGCGTTACGGTTGGGACTGAAACATAATTTCATATTATTAATACTGATATATCTGTTACCTACTTACTAAGGATGGTTAGATTCAGTATTGATTTTTGCCTAAAGAGATTTAACAAATTAAGATAAAACAAATAATAGGAGGCAGTTATTATTTCCATACTAATCTAAAGACACAATGCCCGACCTCAGTTACTTATCTCGGTTATTAAGCAAAGCCTTACAATCAGTAGCTGCACTACTTTGCGATATCTAAACAAGGTACTTAAGTTTTATATAGTAAAGAGGGTCAATTATAGTTTACTGTTGTAAAAATTCAAAACTTAGAGATATAAATGCGGGCGCTCACGAACTTAATATAATTATGTTTCCAACACTGGAGGGTTAACTCTAAACTCCAGCCAAGGTATGAATATTTACGAAAGCATTAATTATTTTTTAACTTTCTTCCTGCTCTAAGAGGCTCTACTTGGCGTGGGGTAGGTGGAAAATACTGAATGACTGTTGTTTTAGTTGCTCAAGTAAATTACAACTTATTAACTTGCCAGTGTTTGAGGACTTTTCTTATTAAAAGACAAAGTTAGGAAAAAACAACTCAAAGAGGTCTTTTACAAAACAACGTAGACAACCTACTCGAGGTCAGCTTCATATGATATTTATATAAAATTTGACCACCAAGTAGACCAGCCAAGAGGCTATAACAACAAGACCAAAACAAAATGACTTCAAGGGCGTCATCTTCCCACGTAGAGCGCGCCAGTAGGTACTTGATCATAGGTACACTATTATATATTACACTCCACCCCTCCCTTTTTTATTAACTGTTAAAAATCTTACACTCTCTAAAGCCACCCACTATCTCAGTTTAAACTGGGATATTCCATAACCGGCTTCCACAGTGCAAATATAACTTTATTTTTCTTATTACCGTTAACAAGGGGTGTGTTATCGGTCGGCGAGGCCTGCTCGCGCAGTTAAAACGAATTTATACTTTCGATTACACTGGCTGTGGATGAATAAAAAACAAATGAGCCAAGAATTTGTTGGTGCGCTGCGTTCTGCCGGTGCCGCGTTAGATTTGTATGGATACGACGGTGATATTTCACGACGGCACTGATGAATGAAAAATATGTAGTTATAAATAACTTTTAGCTGGCTGCTAGCTACTCTAATAATAACTTTTAACTCGTGCGCGGGTGCTGCTTGGGGGGGACTGGTCCGACTACTATCCCTTTGGCCTTTTAGTTTCTTGTAGTTTCGTCGTATGTCTCTCTTATTTAATATTTTCAATGGCAAGACACACTATTACTGATGCTGATCTATCTGTAACAAGACAAACACTGATTAAGAAAAAAAGTGAAAAAATGTCGAGCCCGCTGAGTTTCTTGTCGGATCTTCTCAGTTGAGGTCGCGTTGTGATTCGGTGAGGACATGTTAAAAAATAACTGCAACAAAGTTAATCCAAACGAACGTTTGCTTGCATATACTTATTAGAATCATTTTATCATCCGTCAAGAAAATGGCAGGTTTACATGAAAAACCACACTTAGCACATATGCTTGTATCTTAACTACACTTCCAAACTACAGATTGTAGCTGGAGATTTCCTAGCCAAACAACCTAATGACGAGTTGCTAGCTATGAATGATGCCACCGACAGAGAAGCACATAATCAGATAGACGTCGTTAATCTTTGCATTCGAATTTGAAGCAACATAGTCATGTTTGCTGTCTCAAAAATTGTATTATATAGAATTATCGAATTAAATTGCAGTTACAAAAGCAAATAAATAGTGATCACTGGTTTATCTAAAAAAAGTCCATAATATTCTTACGTCATCATCCAAAGGCGCAGACCTAAGCTATTATATTTAATGTGTATGCTTGCTTGATTTGAACATAGTATCAAACTCTGGGCATTCTTTGTCTCTTAGTAATGTTAATTTGTTGTGTTTTCTCAGCATTATCAAGTGAGTATATTAAACTTTACGATTTTATTCGAATTATGTAATGAGCTACGCGGCTACGAGCTACGGGTGTCTACGCGGCTAAGAAATGGCTACGGATTGGGATAAAATCATTATTTTAATGTTAATGAATATTTAGTCAAGTTGTTTTAATTTTTAGTGATGTTATGTCTACATCTATTTTAAGGTCAGGTATCGGTATTCTTTAGTGTCAAGTGTCATATGTCAGTCACTTTGTGAGTATTTTAAATATACTTTTAAAGCATTTTTTCTACTGCTTTTTTTTCAATTGAGCTAAAGACGAGCCAAGCAACATGTTCGTCTGATAGTAAGCGAAACGTTTGCTTAAAGACAGCTACTCTGTGCACTGCCTCGTGCTCGTCACCCGAGACGATTAACTGTTAATTCTGCAAAGCTCCAAAATTTCAGCAGCTACAGTGCCATTTGCACTGAAACAACAATGTTTACACTTTGCTCTTTGGCGGTAGAATATCGGACACTGCGGTGATACCTACCACCGGTAATGCGGTGATACTAAATCGTTTTTCACTTCAGATACATTTCTACAAGTTTTTTTATTTTTTATTAATCATCATCATCAGCAGCCGAAAGACGTTCACCGCTGAACAAAGGCCTCCCCTCAGAAGGGAGGGGTTGCCATAATCCCCACGCTTGGCAGGCGTGTCGGGGATCGCAGTGTAGGTGGTAGGTAATACAATAGAATGGCACTGGTGCCAGCATGGGCGTACGCAGGGGGGCAGGACCCTGGACTTTGCAATCATTCACTGAGCTGACAATATTTTGTCTAATTATACATTTAGGTATTTAAAAGAAATTGTAACAGGGATGTTTTTAGGTACAAATCATCATGTTAGAATTAAAACTCAAAAAATTCGGCGCTGCGCGCTTGTTGTTGATCGATGACAGACATGTTTGTGAGTACTATGGATGTTTTTTTAACGGAGGTTACCTTATAACCGGTTTGCAGAAGATCCACTATTTTTAAAGAATTGCTTTTTGCCCCTTTTTAACCAACTTAAACAAGTAATAAGTTTTAAAAACTAAAACCCGACTACTGATAAAATCGCAGTCTAATAATGTGATATTATATAGCCTATAACCAGCGGACAATCAAGATGCTACTAAACGACACCCTACTTGTCAAATTATGTTAAGTAGATTAGAAGATATGCGGGAACAGGTGAACATACATACATTCTTGTTAAAATCACAACCCTCCCTCCGTTCCATAGTCGGGTAAAAAAGGAAGATGTTATCAATTCTGTTGTATGTTTTTTTATATATATTTTTTTTTGTTACCTCAGAACTCTGTCGTTTACGCACCGATTTGGAAAATTATTTTTTTAATCGAAAGTATATGCTTCCAGATTGGTCCCATTTTTTTTCTAAACCAAGTTCTGGTGATGGAAACCATGAGTAACTGAGGGAACCTGCCATGTGGCAGGGGATAATATTTAAGGAGTTCCCTCAAAAAAAAAATACCGCGACCCCATCTGTACGCGACCACCTCGGGGTCGCGTTTTACCGCGCTATTTTAATAAACAATTTTACCTCTAAACAGTGTATCTGTACTGCTCTAACTTTCACAAGGAGTTCGTTATTAGATAAGGATGACATATAATGTCACTTGTCATAAAAATAGACTCACTGAACATCGAACATTTGAATTCTTTATTCATCTGTGCAAACATTTTGGCGCGCTTTTTGGCGCGCTTCGTCACTCGTTAGTTACCTAATCACCGTGGAAAAATGTATGGGGAGGCGTGTTTTTTTAACTAATATGTGTAAAATAATATATCTATTTGCAAATAAAACAAATACTTTTACTAAGAATGTTTTTAATTTATATTTATTATAACTTTTTTCACAAACCTAGAAAAAAAAAAACTTAAGTTAAAAAAAAAACTCGGAATTAACAGTACCCTATAAGATAAATGCGTACTCATTCATACATATCCTATTAGCTTAATTCATAACGATTCTAACGATGTATGTATTGTATAGTACGCTTAATACAAACAACTTGAGATATCGTCATTTCAATGACGTGCGCCGTTATCGCGCATGACACTTGAGACTAACATAAACGCCGGCGCGGAGCACTTCAAAATGGCCGGGACATTGCAGAGGCTAAAGACATAC
The DNA here is from genome assembly GCA_911728495.1 of Furcula furcula. Classification (NCBI taxonomy): domain Eukaryota; kingdom Metazoa; phylum Arthropoda; class Insecta; order Lepidoptera; family Notodontidae; genus Furcula; species Furcula furcula. Next base: position 27,582,016 of record OU452247.1, on the reverse strand, counting down.
ATATAGCGTTTTTGGTATTTTTAGAAACAAGTCAAGCATTTTCATTCAGAAAGTATCATTTGGTGAAGTGGATCTGATGAAGAAGACCATAGATGGCCACCGGAACTCTGTAATAAAACAATACATCCTAGCCGTGCCTATAAACGTAGACCTACCGAATTTGGACTCGATGGATAGGTCTCGACGAGTAATTGCTAGAAAAATGGAGATCAGAGTATGATGATGGAGCAGGAAGGTCGTCACGGGATCTCTGCACCAATAAACGTAGATCCGCCGAGTTTGGGCTCGTTGGGTAGCTCTCGATGAGTAGTTGCTACAAAAAGGTGATCAAAGTCTGATAATGGAGCAGGAAGGTCGTCACTGGATCTCGGCACCAACAAACGTAGACTTACCGAATTTGGACTCGATGGATAAGTCTCGACGAGTAGTTGCTAGAAAAATGGCGATCGGGGTCTGATGATGGAGCAGGAAGGTCGTCACGGGATCTCTGCACCAATAAACGTAGACCTACCGAATTTGGACTCGATGGATAGGTCTCGACGAGTAGTTGCTAGAAAAATGGTGATCAGGGTCTGATGATGGGGTAAGAAGGTGGACACGGGATTATTAGTTGCATTTTGAAGGCGGTTCTTTTATTTTGTAGAAATTATTGAGTTTAAAGGTGACAACTAGACAAAAATTGTTTTATGTTTGGATTTGGGTAAGATCTATGATATTATATAGTAAAATATCATTGGGTAAGATAATGGAAATTCACAACAAAAAAAAAACAAAACCTCTTCTACAAACGTCAATTATAGTTAATGCTCATTTATCCGTTTTTTGAACTCCGGTTATTTCTACGCAGTTAGCGAGTAGAGATATCAAATATCTCGTATTCAATAATCGAAAAGTAGTCACATATGGGCTGGTGCTGCTAAATGTCATCTTGCAGATTTGGACTCAGTGGAGAAGCGTGCTAAGAGGCTTATTGGTGACGCAGGGTTCGTAGCGGCTAATTTACAAAGCCTAGAGCACAGGCGCAGAGTAGTCAGCCTCTCGGTATTCTACAGGATGCATTTTGGAGAGTGTGCGCAGGAATTGCATGACTTGATTCCACCATCTTCCTTTCATCATCGGACGACGAGACGCACGGCACGTACACACCCTTATGTGGTGAAAGTGCCTTCAGTCCGGACTAAGCGGTTTGCTTCTTCATTTATAATAAGGACAGCTAAGGACTGGAACAGTTTGCCTGCGTCGGTTTTCCCGCCCGATTATAATATGGGTCTTCAAGACTAGAGTGAATAGGCTTTTAATAAGCCCGTGTGTTTTACCATCCTCGATTATGTCGCCGCTTACCATAAGGTGGGACTGCAGTCAAGCACTACCGTATAAGTAGTAAAAAAAAGTGACTTAATTATAACTAAAGTTAATTGACGTTTGTGAGAGCGGCAGTAAAATTTCGAATGTTTTTAGTTATGCTTTGATGAATTTGATCACCAGCAAAAAATCTTAACTTGCCATAGACCAAAAGCTGCGTACGCCCATGGGTGCCAGTCTTCTTATTTTTCCTTAGTCACCTATTACGGGCACTTAACGGGAGGAGATGGGACTTACTTTGACTAATAGAACATTATAGTAATGTTATAACAAACATCATAATGATAAAAGGTAATAGCAACCACTAACAACCGATTTTTGAAGTGAAAACTTTTTTAGCGGCGCTGTGCACTTTTTTGTGATGGGGAAAAATGTTAAATTCGCGTCAGGGCACGTGACCGTAAGACCTGATCGAAAATTCGTAAGACGTAGGCGTACACACGACGTACACGGCGTAGACGTAGCGTCGCAGGACGCTTGCGTGAATGTTCGTGTGTGTTTGTATTAAAGCGTGCCACGCGCATCTATATAGTTAATGTAAAATAATTGTAATAGTTCTGAAGTGTTACATTTTTTATGTAATATAAATTGTCATTTTTGTTTACGATAGCGCATATGAATATATGAATATTGTATTTTACCACATAAATGATAATGATACTTTAATACTGATAATTAAAGCAATTCGTGCAAAATTATTCCATAACCATTCCAAAATATCAAATATGCACAACGTTAATATTCAAGTTTTCACTTCTGCCGGCACTCCCGGAGTGCAACCCGTTTCTTTTTTCTATGTGCTTTACATGTCAAATTACTGACTTTGGTTAGGACATATCGTAACCAGGAAATACATCTATCGATAAATCCATTATCAACGGATCCATAGATCCGAATTAATAATACATCCTAATCCAATATCTGTATATCAATACACAAATATATGAAAGTAGATACGCACAAATCCGTCGGTTTAACCCTAGTTTACTGCCGTGCTCTGATGGATATGGCGGGGATTGACCGGTATCGTTGCGACCCAGCGCTGAATTTGGTTGCCAGCCTACATTTTAGAAAAATTCTATAATTCCTATGTATTTTAATTTAGACGTATTCTTAGATAAGGAACATTATTTTTTTCCAGTTTTTATCATGAAAATATAGTAATTCTAGAGTAAGTTTATTTCAATAGCCATCTCCAGCAGTCAGTTGGTTTATCATTCACTATTTAGTGCAGATACAAAGTATTATGCTTAAAAATATACTAATGAATTGAGAGTTTACATACATTTCTGATAAAAATCGATGTGGGTTCCAAGACAATTTAGCGTTTCCCGGGACTCGCCTAGAGTTAAACCTTGATGTCTTTACTGGTGAACACTGTATATCCTGGTTTACAGAATTCACAGTGATGGGAATGAGTCGTGGGATTAGTCCCAGTAAAAAAAATCGAATTGAATTCTCTTTTTTTGTTAAGATTAAGATACAATTATTATACGGCTTTATTAACCATGAGGATATTGATAGACTCCATATTTAATAGTGCGCAGACAATCAGTGGATACGGTAAAAAAGTCTAGCTATTTTAGTAGAAAATCGTACATATAATTATGATAGCAACACTGCAATGAGGGTCGCTTGAATTACTACATATAGTTATTTGTTGTTTATTGTTCTAGTATCGGACGGCCGTAGGGTTAGTTATTTTATTGGTATGATCGTGTGGTATATTTCGTATCTGATATATTTTAGTGTCCACCCTGATAGAGTTGTGTTCTGTTGTGATACTTGACAAAATGTATATAATAATATTACTTCTGACTATCTGAGCTATTCGTATACCGTTCTAAAGAAATTTAGTGACATTTTATCTTCGTTTTATGAATACGATAATATCAGACTTTGTTGATTTATTAAGGTGTATAAATAGTGGTGAGCATGCTTAGAATTTGATAAAGAAAAACATGTATATTTTTGCTAAATATAATAACAAAGTTCCTTAGATAACTCTACGATCAAATTTATTTGTTTTAGTTGTAATTAATTTACTCTTACGGAATTTATCGCGGTTTATTTTAGTCTTAACCTTCCAGACGTTTCGAATGTATTGCAGCACCCATGGTCACGGGCGGACTGAGATGTTGAACGTCCCTGAGCGCTATTTATACTGTCATAATTTTCGGTACCCTCAATTCTATATTGTGTATTGGTGTATTGGTTATTATTGTTGTTTGTCCGACCTACGCAGTAAGAGCTTACAGTATCTTGAGGCCGTGCAGTGTTTTGTCTGGTTTTGGATTTAATTATATTTATCACAGGATCCCAAGCTGGTGGTACAACCCAACCATCTTCTCTATTGAAATTAGAATGTTTTTTCATTTCAATAGCCTCACGAATCATCCTTGGTTGGAAACGGTGTTCTTTTGCGAGGATTTGTGGTTTATCGAATCTGATATAATGGCGGGTGCGATCCTGAAGGTGTTCACAAACTGCAGACTTTGTACAGAGCGTCGGTGTGCCAATCTTTTCAGTAACCCCTCTAACATATGGGCTGGTGCTGCTAAATGTCATCTTGCAGCTTTGGACTCAGTGGAGAGGCGTGCTAAGAGGCTTATTGGTGACGCAGAGTTAGTAGCGGCCAATTTACAAAGCCTAGAGCACAGGCGCAGAGTAGCCAGCCTCTCGGTGTTCTACAGGATGCATTTTTGGAGAGTGTGCACAGGAATTGCATGACTTGATTCCACCATCTCCCTTTCATCATCGGATGACGATTATAATGTGGGTGTCTTTAAGACTAGAGTGAATAGGCTTTTAATAAGCTAGTGTGTTTTGCCATCCTCGATTGCGTCACCGCTTTCCATCGGGTGGGACTGCAGTCAAGCACTAGCATATAAGTGTTAAAAAAAAAAAATAAAAAAAAAACATATTGTAGGACAGCAGGCTGACGCTCGACCGTGGCTGGTTTGACACGTTCACTATAATGGCGGCACGGGATCCGGTACTTGTTGTCTCGCAGTACTTACTTGACATGTTGAAGCTCAGCGCTCAGATGGCCATCATCACAGATTCCGCGTGCTCTTTGAAACAAAGATTTACCCACTGTAGCTAGCTGTGTTGGGGGATGATGAGACTCACCATTCAAGTACCTATCTGTATGGGTTGGTTTTCTGTACACAGTATGGCCCAAGGTATTATCAGGATTACGCATTACTAATACATCCAAAAAGGCCAATGAGTTATTTGACTCCAACTCCATTGTCAATTTAATTTTAGGATTGATAGAGTTAAGATGGAGGAATACTGTTACTTTATCAGAAAAAATAAACCGCGATATATTCCGTAAAAGTAAATTAATTACAATGTCTAGTATTCGCGTAAATAAAAGACAACATTACTTCTTTTAGGTTATTCTACTCGTAATCCTAGTAAAAATGCTTGATGAAGTGGCAGGTGGCAGCACTGAGTAAGTAGTAACATTTGAAATTCGAAAGATAAAACAATCTTATAAACAAAGAGTGAACACCATAAAAAGGTACGCATTTAAATTCAAGTTTAATCACAAAAAATATGCAACTTTAAAACTAAATTTTAAATGCATGTTCTCTGTCTATGGGTATAATATAATAGTCACAGTCCGTATCATTAACAAAACTTTATTATAGTGATTTCCGAACAACAGCACACGGCGGCCATTTTATATCACAACCGTGCGATATACTGAGGAATTAAAAATACATAAACATGGTCGCATTTTACGATAATTACGCGCGCACTATGCATCGCAGGGTTATAATGGGACGAATAAATACGTTCAATTGTTTTAATCGCTTACTACTGTTACTGCTGTGTATTGTTTTTTATTATTCAGATAATATTCTGTAAAATGTCTGGATCATTAAATAGGATAAAAAATGATGAAATCATGGGATACGGTCAAATATACTTATTCAATACTAGCTGACCCACGCAGCTCCGCCTGCGCTGTGTTTACGTTAACTAAACTTTCAATAATATACATTCGCATAGAATACAAAACCTCCTTTTTTTAAGTCGGTTAAAAACTTGGACCCACTTTGTACATGCCCTCCGAAGCACGGAGACGTTTAGTTCAAATGGCGTTAAACGGTCTATTTAATAATAATAATGTCGGGATAAAAAGTATCCTATGTCCTACCTCGGAGTATTAACTCGAGTCATGCCAAGTTTCGTTTCAATCCATCCAGTAGTTTCGGCGTGATGCTCAGCCGAGATACAGACAGACAGACAGACAGACAAAAAAAATTACATTTTTGGCTTTAGTATCGGTTATAGAATGCCCTCCAAACATAATTTTCAAAATATCTTCAATGTACAGAATTGGACCTGTGAAGCTATAGTGCTGCCTTTGGGATTTTTTTCATGCAAAAATTGTTTTTACTTTTTACAACTACCAACTATTTAAATTCTGCAATACATATACAATATATATACATTATATAAACAAATAAACTGTAGTTTCATCATCATCATCATCATCATCAGCCGGAAGACATCCACTGCTGAACATAGGCCTCCCCCCTAGAACGCCACAATGAACGACAATTGGCTATTTGAAAGAAACTCCGAGCATAGCTCTCTCCATGGCTCGTTGTGTGACTCTGAACTTTTCTAAAAGGCCAGCCGTTAGAGACCACGTCTCAGTACCATATGTCATCACTGGCAACACACACTGGTTAAAAACCTTCGTCTTCAGGCACTGCGGTATTTTGGACGAGAAGATATCGCGTAGTTTCCCGAACGCTGCCCATCCGAGTTGGATTTTTCGGGCGACCTCTTTGTCAAAGTTGGACCGACCTAACTGGACAGTTTGTCCTAGGTATACGTAGTGGTCAACAACTTCGAGAGTATCGTTCCCAACAACTACCGGTACGGGTGCAACATGGACATTAGACATGATCTTCGTCATGTCCATGTTCATTTTAAGACCCACCTGTTGGGAAACGCTACTGAGGTCGCTGAGCATCGTATTGAGGTCCTCCAGCGACTCTGCCATAATGACTATATCGTCGGCAAAACGAAGGTGAGTGATGTATTCGCCATTGATGTTGATGCCGAATCCGTACCAGTCCAAGAGCTTGAAAACGTCCTCCAATGCTTTTGAGAACAGTTTCGGAGAAATAACGTCTCCCTGTCTCACACCTCGCTGCAATGGGATTGGTTTCGTGCTCTCTTCCTGTAGTCGGATCGACATGGTGGCGTTGCTGTACAAACACTTCAACACTTCGATGTACCTATAGTCAATGTGGCACCGCTGGAGGGACTGCAATACCGCCCAGGTCTCGATTGAATCGAAGGCTTTTTCGTAGTCCACAAACGCTAGACATAAGGGCCGATTATACTCCTTGGTCTTCTGTATAATCTGGCGGATCGTATGTATGTGGTCTACGGTGCTAAAGCCTTTTCGGAACCCGGCTTGTTCCGGAGGCTGGAAGTCATCAAACCTGCGTTCGAGACGGTTTGACGATTTCGGCTGAATGAGACTGTAGTTTCATTCAGTCGAAATCGTCAAATGGAACGATTAGAAGTTATTTTAATAGTTGTATTCATAGATTATTTACTGTCTATTTCTCCAAAAAATGTTATGGATGAAGTACCGAAAAGCTTGTGCTTCACTGCAGTCCAACCTGGAAAGCAGCTCCGCAATCGAGGATGGTAAAGCACACTAGCTTATTTAAAGCCTATTCACTCTAGTGTTGAACAAACCCACATTATAATCGGCGGGAAAACTGACGCAGGCAAACTGTTCCAGTCCTTAGCTCTCCTTATTATAAATTAAGAAGAAAATCGCATACCTAGTCCGGACTGAAGGCACGTCACCACATAAGGGTGTGTCCAAGCCGCGCGTCTCGTCGTCCGATCATAGAATGGGGATGATGGAATCAAGTCGGAGTAATTTTTGACAATAATACTACCCCTCATTCCCGTCAATATGACTCCTGTGGGGTCTAATATGTTCAATGTTTAGAAAAATCCCCCTAAATCCCAGTCTAGACCCCCTTAAAACCAATGTCTATACTGGTCACCAAAAAGACACAGACATTTACTGTGTGTCCCGGGAAAACACTAAATCGTCTGTGGTCCCATTCTTCCCAAATCCCGCGTTACTTAACGCCGTATGCAAAATACACTTAAATATAAACCGATAGCGGTCCAACCGAGCCAGTTCTAATTACCAATAATTATCGTTACCGCCGACCGGATGCAGTTTTAATTCGGCCATTTTGTTCCGCTAACCGGCTAATGAGTGTAACAGATCGGTTTTTGACAATGTTATTGATATAGCCGTGGCTTGTTGGGTCTACTGAGAATGAAATGGTATATAGTGGTAAAAGTACCTAACGCACATTATACATATGACCGCTGAACAGCATAAGACCATTGTTAGTTAGGGTTGAATATGACATATTCTTTGATTCTTTATTGTACAATACATAAATTAAATAACACATTATAATAATTTTGATTTACAGAGGTGAGATTAACTCATATACCTACAATGTACAAATAAATACATAAATAAACAATAATACATAAATAAATAAAAATACTATTTACCTCATCATCATCATCGTCACCAGCCGGGAGACGTCCACTGCTGAACATAGGCCTCCCCCTTGGAACGCCACAATGAACGACAATTGGCTATTTGCATCCACCGGATACCTGCGACGCGCACAATGTCGTCTGTACACCTAGTGGGAGGCCTACCAACGCTGCGTCTTCCGGTTCGTGGTCGCCACTCGAGAACCTTTCTTCCCCAGCAGTTGTCGGTTCTTCGAGCGATGTGGCCTGCCCATTGCCACTTCAACTTGCAGATTCTGAGAGCTATGTCGGTGACGTCACCGACATAGCGTTGGCGTTGGTTCTTCGGCGAATCTCCGAATTGCGGATTCTGTCGCGCAAAGAAACTCCGAGCATAGCTCTCTCCATAGCTCGTTGTGTGATTCTGAGCTTCTCTAAAAGGCCAGCTGTTAGAGACCACGTCTCAGTACTATATGTCATCACTGGCAGACTGGCTGACAGTGCCTGAAGACAAAGGTTTTTAACCAGTGTGTGTAATACACATAGGCACTGCGGAATTTCAGATGAGAAGATGTCACGTAGTTTCCCGAACGCTGCCCATCCGAGTTGGATTCTTCGGGCGACCTCTTTATCGAAGTTGGACCGACCTAACTGGACAATCTGTCCAAGGTAAACATAGAGGTCAACAATTTCGAGTGTATCGTTCCCAACGACTACCGGTACGGGTGGCACATGGACATTAGACATGATCGTAGTCTTGTCCATGTTCATTTTAAGACCCACCTGTTGGGAAACGTTACTGAGGTCGCTGAGCATCGTATTGAGGTCCTCCAGCGACTCTGACATAATGACTATATCGTCGGCAAAACGAAGGTGAGTGACGTATTCGCCATTGATGTTTATGCCGAATCCGTACCAGTCCAAGAGCTTGAAAACGTCCTCCAATGCGTTCGTAAACAGTTTCGGAGAAATGACATCTCCCTGTATCACGCCTTTCTGCAATCGGATTGGTTTAGTACTCTCGTCCTGTAGTCGGATCGACATGGTGGCGTTGCTGTACAAACACTTCAACACTTCGATATACCTATAGTCAATGTGGCATCGCTGGAGGGACTGCAATACCGCCCAGGTCTCGATTAAATCGAAGGCTTTTTTTGTAGTCCACAAACGCTAGACACAATCGCCGATTATACTCCTCGGTATTATGTATAATCTGGCGGAGCGTATGTATGTGGTCTACGGTGCTAAAGCCTATTCGGAACCCGGCTTGTTCCGGAGGCTGGAAGTCATCAAACCTACGTTCGAGACGGTTCGTAATGACTCACGAAAACAGCGTATAAACGCTTAACTATTTACATACATACATATAAATAAATACTTATAAACATACATACACACACATACGTTACAATGAAAGGATCTTTAATTCTTTTCCTGAACACCTCCAAACATGATACTATCGCACGTTCATTTATTGTTCCAATTTTGGCCTTGCCGTAGCCTTAAAGAAAAACAAGGTATATATAATTTTATTATAAAACCCCCTGACTGATATGTCCACAGAGGCCAATCAAACACCACAATCCGATCGGACGGAAGACCGACACGACTGGAAGATTCAGACGCAAGAACTATTAGTTAATTCCCATCTGACGCATGGATCCTCTTATTTCCAGACAATCACGTGGTCTGCCTGCACAGTGTGGTGAGTTAGCACACTAACTAGTAAGGAATAACTACACAAAGATATTGCTCCCCGGAGGATTTGTATCATCATCTGCATTAGCTGATGATAATAATAAATCACCCCCGGGGTGTCCGGGTAAGAATAGCACCTTCCCATCTCCTGACGTTGGATGAAAACAAAAAGACGGGCAGCAGCGTCCTTCTACTGGATTACCGACCACGTATACTGCGGTCCCCAAGACACCTGACAAACGTGGGGGCTATAACAATCGCTCCCTTCTAAAGGGAACGCCTTTGTTCAGCAGTGGAGGTGTTTTGGCTGCTGATGGTGATGATAATAAATAATCACCATTTCATCATCTACCAACATTTAATATTTTATCCAAATTCCTCGTCCTATATCGTTCACCCATATTAAATGGTGGAATTCAAAACAGCAGCTGCACGTAGGTGTAACATTAAATCACGTATATACAGGCTGTTGTCCGAGCACGCAGCCCCCACCCGGCACGAAGTAATAGGTGCCGCTCAGATATTGCCAATGCAACGCGCAAATTTAAGATGGGAGGCGACGACTTGCCTTGTTTTAATTGGCCGGTTTATGCTGTAATTGTATAGAGTGGTTAAACCACAAAATAATCAAATCAAAATAACAGCCGATGGGAAGATGACATTAAGAAAAAGCTGGAAAATAATGGGTGCAAATAGGATAGCTTAGAGACAAATGGATATCTTTGACAGGGGTCTTCACCTGAGAGGGGTCCGTATTATAGGATTATAGGAAGAATTATGTAATAATATTAAATAATGTAATATATTATTCACTGTCCGTTGTTTCATATTATTATTCTGTTTTTTTTGCGTTTTTCTGTAATGGTGAAATAATAAAGTATTATCTTTTTATTAATTTTATTCTTTAGCACACTTAAATATGTACATAGGAGGACTTAATGCCTTAGGCATTCTCTGCCAGTCTGCCTTTGGATGATGCAAAGGGTAATAGTTAAGGTGCATAGCTAATCTAAAACCAAAATAAAGAAATAGATATTATCTATCTATATTTTTAACATAAATAAAAGAATAAATTAGAATTGATTGTATTGAAAATTGTAAGTAAATTAATAGAAATTTGGAACTATACGGAATGATTTTTGAATTGTAAACAATGCAACATTGTAATGCATGGTATAAGTATTTATATATTTGGTGGCAACTCCGAAACAAGTTAATAACATACAAAAGTAAGTTTTTTTATATATTTTCTGTTTGGGCGGGATTTCGTCTATATGCCGATATGATAGCCCATTTCTGGGACACCCAATTTATTTTCTTTGGAAACTATAATTGTAAGTATAAAAATGTTTGATTCTTTGTGACTGACAGCGAGCTTATTGCTTGTTACTGTACTGAGCGTAGTTCCAAACATAAGGCCATCACTAAGAATTCACCTCAATACATCAATATTCAGTTCACATCAAAACTAAGAACGCTATATTAAGCTAATAGATAATTTTTTTTTTAATAATATCTTCATTATCCCAGTATTAACAGCTCTAGTAGTTCCCGTCCGGTGGGGCAGCAAACCGCACTGGTCCGAGTTACGACGCGGCGTGCGTACAAGCGGGCCTGTCTGTATTGCGACACACTTTATTGCAACCAAATACTGGTTGACAACCGCGTCGACAGCGCCAGCGGTGCATCGCAACTGTTAGGATTGCATTCGGTAATATATTTTTTCACTTGCTCGTAAAGTGAGCCTTATTACATCGTTTTTAGGGCCTTAAACCGGGCCGTTACAAACGCGTGTGTAATAATGACATTACGCACTAGTGCGTACTAATAGAATTATCCCTACAGAGTTAAATTAGAACCTTACTGCAAGTTACATGTGAGTAAACAGAGCATTCTTAATTTAACCGGGTAATACAGTAAAGTAATTTTTTTTTAAAAAGAAACAGGTTTTGCGGGTGGAGTGCCACTGAAAGACCATATATTTTTTTGGAATAAATAAATGTGTACGTCCTTAATTAAGTCAAACAAACATTATTCATAATTGACAATAATTTGTTATAAAATATTAAAATATTGGTAAAAATTATAATTTTGAAGTACTCGGGCTGCAACCCACAGCCTCGTGTACACTCGTGTATTACACATAATGACCAACTTAACTTAATAATAATATCCTTAACTTTTATCATAATATCAGGTTAAAAGCTTATTTTGTCACTTCCAAATAAAAAGTATATTGTGTAATTCGGATTTTGACACATGGGGAATGAAATATTATTATACCTACTAGATATAGTTACTGTGGTGTATTGCAAATAAATACTGCTGCCTGCCCGCCGCGCGGCTCAGTCGTCTAACAGACACCGAGCCGAGCGGTCGTGGTACAGCGAGTAAGTACTTTGTGTTTCATTTAATACGGTTGTGTTCCATGTACCTATTTACTGTAATAGGTTATATTCATACAATAGACTCAAGCCGAAATGGTGAGACATCACATGGCGACGAGTACAAGCGCAGTAAATAATTTTTTCTCAAAACAATGTGCCTGGTATTATAGTGCCAAAAATAAATACAAAAATAAAATAATTTTAAAAATAAAAAAGGTATAAGTGCGAGCGTACAAAATGTCACATAGAACGAAATTAAATTGATTATTCAATCATTGTTTCAACCATATTTATACGGAAAGGAAGTATTTATAGTGTCTAGGTTCCATGGTGCAGGTTCTGCCTGGCTTGGGATCGGAAGACCGTGTGTGTCACAGGACATTATTATTATTATTGAATAAGTACATGCATTCGTTTACAAATACCCATAATAATAATCGTTAATCACGCACGCAAACGTTGTTGGCCAAATCAGATAGCAAATAAATGTTACCTAATACCTCCTTAGAGTAGATACAATGGTATATGCTCTAAAATCAAATCCTAATATCCGATGAAAACACCAAACGTTCCAACGATGATATATCGTTCATTACCTGTTATTAAAATAACAAAGAAGGATACCTATCGAGTCGTAATGTTCGATCAAGCCGCCAAATGTTCTGGGGATGATATTGTTCATTAAGTACCCGTTATAAAAAATAACAAAAAACGATACCTATCGAATAATATTCGATCAAACCGCCAAATGTTCTAAGGATGATATTGTTCATTACCCGATATAAAAGATAACAAAAAAACGATACCTATCGAATAATATTCGATCAAGCCACCAAATGTTCCAACAATGAAATTGTTAAAATGACACCCAGTTATAACAAAACTTTGAAATATTTAAAGTGTTACCGTACCTTTATAACTGAGGTTGTATCAAAAGTGTGTAAAGAGTGTCAATAATATATTATAATACTAGTAGCCCGGTACGTGCTTCGCTACGTATAAAGTGAAATATCAAGATCATTTAACTGTAACATCAAATTCATTTATTCAAACAAAAAATGACATAACAACATGCTTTTACTGTCAACACTAAAAAAAGTTTTAATTCTGGAAAAAGATCCGCCATTTATTGAATTAACTTGTTACAAAAAATGTGATAAATGAAAACCCGCTCTACCGATTTTGTGCAAACCACATAAACCATCTACTAAATAGTCCGGACAAAGCCTAAACATTTGGTTTGGATAGGTGAGCCCGTTCTTGAGTTATGACATTGCAACGAAAAGTGGCATTGATTTTTATAGATGTGGATGACAAGTAAAGCCATTACGAAATGAACTATTGAATCTGAGATACTGTTTATCGTAATTGGACAAGGCAGTCTTGATAAAATATAATCCTGTTTCCCATGGATCTACTATCCAAATATATTGTTGAATCTATACCAGTAAGTAATTAGTTGAGATACTTACTTATGATCTACACCTTAAAACATAAAAAATAGGACTCAATATTGCCTTATATGACCAGCGTCATTAATAAATAATTAGTGTAATTTTGTGGGTACTCAATCATTATGCCAAAAGTATTTGTGTATACTTTTTATCAGCCACCATATTGCTAGTGGGTACCTACATGTTCTATCAAGAGTACTTTATAAAATGATGTTTTCTATCAATATGCTTACATTAAATGATACCGTCATCTACGCGTTTCTTTTTAAAAGCATAACCGAAATATGAATGTCTGTCTCTTGAACAATTGTCCCGAGGTCCGATCTGTATCTAAAAACCTAGGTTCCTTTGTCAGCAAAATTTGTAACTGGTTTTCAATAACCCGTTTCAGCACAACAAATAAATAAAAAGAAATAAAAAAAAAATTGCAACTGTGCTATGTTGGGTCTGGGTACCCATATTGAGGTGCTTACATTAATTGTCAATTAGCTATAAAAGTTCAAGTTCCCTATGTTGTAAAATCACGACATAATTAGTATTATTACTAATATACTCAATATAATTTCCTCATGGTTTGACGGTCATGTCATTCTGTGCAAACACACTTTTAAAACAAAATAATAATGAAAACAATAATGGTGGTAGAGGGGAAAATCCTAGCATGGTTAAAGGGAAAGGATTAAATATCCTCCAATCTCCCCAAGGCGGTAAAACCCTCAAGGAGGAAAATCCATAAGAGGATCAATACCCCCAAGCGGAAAAACCCTTAAGGAGACCGACCTCTTTGAGGAGGAAAATAAAGAAAAATAAATAAGAAAATAAAATTAATATATAAACAAATCCATAAGTGGATAAATCAATCTCTAAAGAGAGGCATTGTTAGTGATAAACCAAAGTAAACTTAGTAACCAAGGTTAATTAAACGCAAGCAATAGTAACTGGATACAGAGGGCGATCGAATGTATATAATAATTACTAATGATGGAATATATAATAAACCCCTGGAGGCCCGACGCTGACCGGTGTTGTTACGCGCTTATATAATGTTTTTTAAAGTAAAAGGTCAAAATTGATGAATTTTTGGAAATGTTGATTTTACCTATTTTTGATCTCGATTTTGAGGATAGAATATTGACCCAGGCACTAATAAAGATTCATTCTTTGCATCCAAACTCCTTTTCATACAGGTTTTAAACAAAACACAAAAAAGAAGAACTCGAAATGTTTTTCAACTGACGTCATCATGACGTTATATTATGAAAAATTTCGTTTGTTAGATTGGATTTTATGGCTTTATCTTTGAGTTATTATCGTTATGATGTAATTATGATGTATTTACAACAACTACATTACAAGTAATACCGAAAATATTCCAAAAGTAAACAAACAAACAAAGTATCACCCGGGTCAGATTTCAGTTCGAAAATATCCACTTTTTTGATAAAATACGGACTATCTAACATCTATACTGGTTTATTATTAGGTTATAACAATAAACATACCTAATTAATATCACTTTACCTGAAATAAATACTGTTTACATTAAAAAAATAAACATTCACTGACCGCCAAATAAACATTCACTGACAGGTGAATTCATGACTTAAAAAGTGACAATGACAAGTGACTGATGGCTTTATAAAATCGGAAACACAGTCCTTTAAGCATAGATCTCAGAGTAACCAAACAATGGAGACCGTTAAACCGGTAAAAAACCGGTATCAAAACGTGTCTGCACCCTTGGTGCATATAGCACCAACGGTCTCTGACGGAATAGCGAGTTTGCGTTATAATGGTGCGCTCCGCACCAACGAGCCTCCAGAGGTTAAATTAATTAGTTTCTATTCTGCATAAACAGTGCTAAATCAGAATATAATAAAATTAAATTTGTTTACATATTCTGCATAAATATACGGAATCAAAACCATATTAAAATAAATTTAATTATAATGTTCCTATTCTGCATGAATAAAAGCTCACAAGCAGAATAAAACAAACTTGGTAACTAGCAATGCATTGCCATCACACTGGCATGGATGGTAAAAATAATTGGTGCAAGCAATAATTATAAAACACAAAAAAAAAAAAACAAACAAGGATAAAATAGTAATTTATGAGGTTTATAAATTAATGCAAAGTAAAAAAAAAAAAAAAAAAAAACAAACTAAAAATAATGATAAAAAAAAAATCCGATTAATAAACAAACACTGTCTCGATGGTATATGGGTTGGATTTCCATGCCAATGGGGACGATGTGTAAACTTAAGTTTATAAACTACAAACTTATTACAAAATATAATTTTGTATACAAGTGGTCGCAGCCATGGAATACATGCCTGATTTCAATACCTAATAAGAATTATGTATCTACTTGTAAGTAACTAATATTTCTACTGAGTTACAGATTTGTTTCCTCCGCATACAAGGATCCCTCTAAACATTGCAACGGTGGAGTAGATGACCCTATGTAGTCTATATATTAAAGGTTCCAAGGTTAGTAAATACTAGTCCTTAATATGTATCACATTATCCTACGATAATAAATGCATACAATACAATACAACCATTGGTAGACATCGATGAGGGTGATACAAAACATATCACAATATTATGTATACCAACAAACACATGCTATTGTTAAAGGGTTGTCACTTAATACCTTTTTCAATCAAATTGGTTTGAATGGAGCGTGTGACTCCTTAATTAATTAAGTAATTAGGATTTATTATAAATGCTAATGCAATCAATATGTGGTTTATAGTTTCCATACATGTCGAAAAGAAATAAGTACCCCAATGTATGTTATTAAAAACAAAATGTGTCTGGTTTTAAAATTGACAAAATATTGTTCCAAATAATTACTAGTGACCACAAAATCTCAATTTAGTAATAGATTGACGAATAATCGCGTATGAAGGTTTATAGGGTGATTAATAAATTATAAAATTGTAAAATTAATTCATCATAATACCAACCTTTTGTACCAAGTTGTAATCTGAATATTCTATGTATTAACAAAATATATGAACAAATATATTAACAAACTTACTAATAGCAAGTAGCAACTGTGGTCAGAATAAACGAGCACAAATACATGTGTGGTTAACATTCATAATTTCAAAAGAAATTTGTGATGTTATGTAGTAGATATTTAAAATAAGGTCATTTATATTATATAGTTTTTATTTAATTACAGCAATGTTATTCTATGATCTAACAATTAGAATATTGATTTGTTAAAATCTTTAATCATATTTACAATTTAAATTTAATAACATACCTAATCTAATGATAAGGTTGTGTGAAATTAAATAAATAATTACCATTGATGATAATACTCAAATGTTACAAAAAGGGAAGGAAGACAGGCCTACTGAGTCTGGTCGGAGCTTCCCGGTCGGAGGCACGTGATGTGTGCTCTGGTAATGGTTAAAAATATTATTATTATAAAATTGCCACCGTTGGGCTTAATGTAAATAAAATATTTCAAGCCTGCTGAGTTTCTTGCCGGATCTTCTCAGTTAAGGCCGCGTTGTGATCCGGTGGTAGCTTCACATCTTTTAAGTCAAATATAAATAAAATATTTAATATTAAGTATATCAAATAATTATGATTTCAAGAAATAAGAGTAATTTAAAATATAGATACAATTAAAGTAAATGTAAATTAAAACATGTTGAAAGGAAGAGATGTGGTGTATTGCAAATAAATACTGCTGCCTGCCCGCCGCGCGGCTCAGTCGTCTAACAGACACCGAGCCGAGCGGTCGTGGTACAGCGAGTAAGTACTTTGTGTTTCATTTAATACGGTTGTGTTCCATGTACCTATTTACTGTAATAGGTTATATTCATACAATAGACTCAAGCCGAAATGGTGAGACATCACAGTTACAATTTATCGTAATCGTAAAACGTGCTCGACCAATTACGGTGCTCATATTAATCACCGCATAATTCGGTGCGCATCCTTCCACTGATTATTATCACTAAATCATATTTAGTGCAGTCATTATCGCCTGTGCGCACGATATTATTGAGTGCGGCCATAATAAATAACGGCTATTCAGTGAGATTCTAATTTCGCCATCGTATTTTACGGCAGCGCTGCGGCCTCGCGATTAGCTCGTTTACAGATTAGCTGATATAATGTGTTTGTATGTGTAACTTTAGAGCATCACGCTGGATCAATACATGAAAATAAAATAGCACCATTATTTATCGATGGATTCATACATATTATGCCGTGGGGTGTCCGGGTAAGAATACCATCCTCCCATCCCCTCCCGTTGGGTGCTCGTAAGAAACTAAGGGAAAACGAGAAGACGGGCAGCAGCGTCTGTCCGTGTCTGTGTGGATTACCTACTGCCTTTACTGCGATTCCCACGACGGCTGCCAAGCATGGGGATTATAGCAACCCTCCTTCTAAGGAGTCTTTTAAGCAGTGGACTTGTTTCGGCTACTGACGATGAAATGTTGATATAGGCCATTTGAATAGAATAGAACATACAGAAAAACTTACAAAAATAACTTGATATTTGAATTGCAAATATATTTATTTACGTAGTCATCGTCTATTCTAAAGCGACAAAATATTAGTGAAAAAATCTCCATTCTTTTACTCATTTTCATTAGCTAGACAATTATGTGCAGTAGTAATGATTATCAAAACACAATTATCTCTTTAATGGCACTGTCCCATAAAACTAAAACACAATCAGTTCAAAAACTACCGCAGGAATGGCATAAATCAAAATTCAACAACGACCAGGACCGGCGACTGATTAAATTCATACCAACGATAGCTAACCGTGGTCTTACGATTCAAATAACAATCAGTTGTAACAAAATCGTTATACAGCTTCACTGAGTTTATCACAGAATTAAAGTCCGGTAAAGTCGGGTCGTGTGCGGTGAGTGATTATGTAGTCATAAATGGGCTGATGCTGCAAAATGCCATCTAACAGCTTTGTGAGTGGAGAGGCGTACTAAAAGGCTAATTGGTAACACTAGATTAGTGGAGGATAGTCTACAAAGCCCAGAGCACAGGCGAAGAGTAGCCAGCTTCTCAGTATCCTTCAGGATGGAGTTTGTGCGCAGGAATTACATGACTTGATCCCCAATTCATCATCATCATCAGTCGAAAGACATCCACTGCTGAACAAAGGCCTCCCCGTAGAAGGGGGGGAATTCCATAATCCGGGGATTATGGCTTGGCAGGCGGCTTGAGATCTCGAATTACTCCACCGAAATCTTCGCCTGGGTCTACCGCGCCACCGCGCCGTTTTACGAGTACGTTCTTCTATACTTTATATATCTATACTTTTTAGTGATATTTTCATACATAAAGATTGAACCATCGAAGACGGTAAAATGATCTAGGTAGGTTATGACATCATTATGATTTCACATTATCGTCTACATACTTTTACATAATTCATGTTTCTTCAGAAACTCAGAAACAACTTATCCAATCGTAATGAAATTTGCATGGAATCATCATAGTAGTTTACTCTCTCGAATAAAAAATAAAGAATCATCGAAATCGGTTCATATTTGTCAGAGAAATGTAAAGGAGAACATCAGTTTTATGGTTTTTACCAGATAAATTCCTCCACATCGTTCATGGTCCTCCAGGAAGTTCTTATCTGGTTGTAATAAAATTCATACAGATTCATTACAGTAGTTTCTTCTTTCGAATAAAAAAAGAATTATTGAAATCCGTAAATATTTACCAGAGTTATGACCATTTTTGTCCTTAAAAAGCGACATAAAGTCATCTATATAGGCTTTCCTGCAGCTTTCCTGCGCAGTCGACATTCTTGTTTTTTCAGGAACTACTTATTACTAAGCAATATTTTTTTATGGGACCCAATTAACGGATTAAAGTATGGATGGAAGAAAGATTTTTTCAAATCGGTTCATAATTGCCAGAGTTATGCGCGAACATATATAGAAATATAGACGAATTGAAAACCTCCTCCTTTTTTGAAGTCGGTTAAAAAGGTGGATCAATCACTTCGCATAATTACTAAAGTGAACAATTGTAGCTATCAATCGCAATCACTGAACAACTATTGCTTAATGCAATTTACTGCATCAAGTCGCGCGCTCGGAAGTTCGCTGGAAAATGGCTCGTCCCCGCCATAATGAGTGCGCACCGATTGTCGTTGCTTTGATTTAATGACTCGAAATAATAGCAATCAATGCGATCACCACGAACGACCGGTGATATTTTTGCGATTTATGCTGAGATACAGCATGTTCTTTGTTTCTATGAAAGCGCAGTAGTATTTTTTTCTTATTTACGCTCTCCGGTTATCTTAAAATGGGTGGCCGAAAAGAAACATTATAGTCATTTTTTTTAAGTAATATAGACGTGTCCTTTGTATCTATTTTCTGTGTTTTAGTAAAGAGCACTGTAACTGAGCTCTGTGGGGATGATACGCAACTGTCAGAAATTTATCCGATAAAAACATTTCAGGTGATATTTTATAAACCCTATTTAAGAACCCATCATCAAACTATTATGCCAATTCTATATATAATGATGATGTCATTTTACAGAAAGTATCGAATTTTGTGCATAGCGTTTACAAGATATTAACAGAAACGTTTTCAGATTCTGATACGGAAATTTCCGACACTATTACTCACACTTCGTTCCTGTTCTTGTTAAGGTTTCCTTCGCGTGTCATCATTAAAAAAGTACCTATACTTTACCATCCACCAACTACTGCACGGTGCTATCTGTCAGGTGCGATTGAAGTCAAAAAGATGCAAGAATAGTTCTCCAACATAATGTGACGCAAAAGTTTGTTTAAAATCTAGCTGTAATCTAGTACTTAGCATTTAATGCCTCAATGGTCGCGATGTGTCTTTTCCAACAGCCTGTACGTCACCCACCCGTTGACACCCAGGCCTGTAATGGAAGCGCATTATTTTGGCCCTAATTAATTTACGATAATGTACGGATAGCGGCCAATAAATATGACAATATAACGGCCGAATTATAATCACATTGTTTACATTAAAATCGATCGGGTTAGGTACTTTTACACGTACATTTAAATTAAAGAGAACAAATAAAGCGGTATTATACAAAGGATTAAAAAGATACTTATTTAAAAACGTCAATATCTTTCTAATCAATATCTTTCGCGCTTTGTCGTGGAGTTGTGGAAACCAGCCCGCTATACCAATACCAATCTTTCTAATCTAATTTTGGTGTATTTTAGCGTAATAACGTATAACCTTGACCTTTTGATTAATCTTTTGATTACATAGGCTTTTTGCAAGAGTTCCGTTGCTCGCGTGATGTCCGGGTAAAGGTAACACTAACACCCTTTTTTTTTTTTTTTGACTCGGGGGAAATCTTCGAAAGATCCCCGGGAGCTGTGGGGCTCGACCGGGGTATGTGGGATTCTTACCCACTAAAACCCCCGCGGCTGTCGCGTCGGCACATGAGAGGGGAGACCCCAGGGCTCTCCGGTGGGATCTGCACCAGGGGCCCCTCAGTGCCTTGCATTTGAGCCCGCCGCCGGGGAGCGCATTGTAGCCCCCCGGGAATCAGTCACGGTACTCACGGGGACGGGGGTCGCAACCCCGCCGCCGTCCTCCTCGGAGTCGCCGCCGTACTCAATGGACGCTCAAGGGGCCCACACCCCGAGCGTCCAGCGACTCCGAAGGTTGCCCGTTGTTTATAGCCCCGGGCTCAGGGCTGGGGAGCGAGACGTTGGGCGGCCGCTTGTGGCGGCCTGCGCCTTCGTCGCCGAGCAGGATCAGCGCGTTCGCGTTCCCGCTCGGCGGCCTCCTTCTGGGACATGACAGTCTCGCAGAAGGCGGCCATCGCTCCCCACGCGGCATCCCCGGACAGCATAGCCGACACTACGCTGCCCAGGGAGAGGTCCGATCTGATGACTGCGACCAGGTCTCGACGCTCCAACGACCACGCGGGGCAAGCCTCCAGCGTGTGTTGGGCGGAGTCAGACTGGTCGCAGTGGAAGCATCTCGTCGTCGCTTCACGTCCGATCTTATGCAGATAATCACCGAAACAACCGTGTCCGGTGATTATCTGCGTAAGCCTATAGGTGAGTCGTCCGCTCCGTCGCTGTATCCAGGCTTCGAGATGCGGCAGGAATGCCTCAACGACGCGTTTGCGCGCTATGTCCTCCGGCTGGGGCCGCTCGCGCCACGTCGTGAGAGCGATGTGTCGTTCCTGCCGCTTGATGGATTCGAGCACCACCGGCTCGCCTCCGCCACTCTGGCGGGCGATGCGGATCCGGTCATAGACCCTCGCATACATGCCCGCCAGGATGTCTAAGGGCGGAAAGCGTGCCAGTATGGTGGCCGCCTCAAAGGACACCGTTCGGTATCCTCGTGCAATCCGCAGTGCCATCCTCCGCTGGACGCTGTAGATTTTCGTTCTACAGCGTCTAATGGCCAGCCTCGGCACCCAGACGGGCGCCCCGTAGAGGACTACGGACTGCACGACTCCGGCGTAGAGGCGGCGAACTTCCTCGCTCGGCCCCCCAAGATTAGAGAGCAGCCTATGTAAGGCCGCTGCAACCTTATCGACTCGGGGAACACTAACACCCACCCCATCTCCTTCGGTTGGGTGTCGTAAGAGGCGACTAAGTGAAAACAAGAAGATGGGCATGATAATTGATTTCTGATTGCCTATGATTATTTACCACCTATACTGTGATCCCCAAGACGCCTGCCCAGCGTGGGGTATATGGCAACCCCTCCCTTCTAAGGGGGAAACCTATGTTTAGCAGTGGACCTCTTTCGGTCGATGATGATGGTATTCTGTCGCAAGCAGCACTGTGTATACATTGCTGTTGTGGTGTAAAGACATAGTGAATGTGTTAAGTGCTATATTATTAGAAAATTTCGGCGGGCCTGTTGGTCTAGTGGAGAGACACCCTAGCCGCTACCCAACAGGTCGTGGGTTCGGTTCCTACCAAGTGTCCGGATGTTATAAGTATGTATTTACAAAAAAAGGACGTAAGTATTAGTATCACTTGTCTGGTTTCCATAGTACAGGCTTTGCCTAGTTTGGGATTGGATGGTGTGTAGATTGTCCTTAAAAATAAGACTATTTAAAATAGATGAAAGTGTTTTATCCCAGGATTCGGTGTCGATCTCGAATCACCGCGGGGTGTACTACGCCAGGAGTCCGCCACATCACGCTATCTACCCCTTGACGTCATTCGTACATAATTGTTTCTTTGTGATATAACTATGTTATCGATAGCCTATAAATAATAAAGTCCCCTATATCACCGTATAAAACTGGAGAAACTAACAATTGGCAAGCGAAAAACAGTAATAAGCATACGATATATCCACTTAACGATATCCAAGGCGAACCAACAACCCGTGACGCAATAAACCAATAAAACAACGAATATAAATAAAAATAACTGTTGGTTATAAATTATTGTGGAGTGCTGCTTGTATAGAACTGTATATCACAAGGTTCAGGGTGGCCCGTCAGACGGCTGAGTTACGGCGTCACAGCACATAAAATATACAACAAAAACTGTTGTTCTTCCAACAGTTTTGGCCCATATTAAGAATGAGCACAAACAGAATGTGGATTTGGAACAGGCCTGTCGTTCCACATAGAGTCGCTATTCATACTTTAATTATTTGGCAAAATGCAACGAGGAACGGTCGTGGTTAACAAATTATGACTTAGCTTATGGGTTAACTTGATAAAAGCGGTGTATGATTTAAATTTGAGTAGAAAAAGCGGATCTATAGAAGACAAAATATTTAGGGCCTTTCACGTACCTAATATAAGTACCCTTTAACAAAAAACTTTAATAGAAAAAGGTAATAAGGTAGGTAGTAATAAGGTGATCTACCCAAGTACCCGACAAAATGTATTTATTTATTTGCCAACATACACCAAATAGAAAATTCATACAGCTAAGTTACTGATAAATTATGATATTCATATACAAATATAGTACACACGATTAATGTAAAATATAATTTGTTCAGTACAGTAGCGCCTGCACAAAATATTCTGCAACTAACAGCGTCTCCACGGCAGTTGCTAAGCCGCATCCTCCAGGCCGATTCAAGCCCAGTTCACGGGGTAATTCGTTATTTTTATTGTTTTTTGTTATTATGATTCTGTCCCCCGGATTACTGTCCGTGATACATAGCCGGGCACTGGATGCGTTTAATTGCCCCGGACGCTCTGCCCTACGGCGATAAATAATAAGATTAAGGTGGGAAATAGTGGATTTGGATGTTCATAATATGGGCATAAGTTACCCCCGCGTTTTGTTTTCGCGTTGTATTTTAGAATAATTTTTACTTTCTTGTGTTGTGTTTTGAGACTATGAAACTGCTGTTTATATTGTACATACGGTATTAATTATAACGGATGTAAGGGACATCGTACCGAAAAAAAAATTATAAGATGTCAAATAATGTCCGTTACAATATTACAGAAACCATTTATATGGATAATGACAAATGACTGACTTATTAATTTTCGAGCATTTAATGAATATATGCAGAATAATATTTATTTCTCAAATTACATTGCTAATTTTCTAAAATAATAATACTTAATTAATTGCCTATTAATTAATTGCCTCTGTACTGTTTTAGTGCATAAAAAATAAATAAATAAATAATTAAATAAAATTTCCACAAATGAGTCATTTATTGTTTTTATATTAAAATTATGCTTTATTATTATACCAATAATGATATTATACTAATTTTATTTTAAAAAAGTAGATTTTTTTGGAAATTCATGAAAAAGCCGATGAAAAATTTCAACACTAGAGTGTTCAGAATCATGTACTGGATCCCTGGTATCGGTTTTCGGTACGATGTCCCTTACACCCTGTATAAAAATGGTATGAAATTGCCTCAATGGTATTTTAGTCGCAAAGTGATGTCTAGAGTTGGATCTATGAATACTTCGTGATATATGTGCATCACCCCTTCTCCCAATGTCGGAGGGCCTTAGAGGCTATTAATAATAACAATAATAATAATATCTTGGGACAATCCACACACGATCATCCGATCCCAAACTAGGCAGAGCCTGTACTATGGAAACCAGACAACTGATACTAATACTTATATACTTTTTTTTTGTAAATACATACTTAAATAGTTAAAAAACACCCAGACACTTGGCGGGAATCGAACCCACGACCGGTCGGTTAGCAGGCAGGGTGACTGACCACTAGACCAACGGGCCCGTCAATAGTATTAATAGGTAGTCCGTATTAATAGGTAAGAGACTACCCGGCAGTAGTGGTTTCTTGTGCTAGATACCAATCAGTTATGGGTCAGATACTATGCCATAATGCAGCAGCGACGAAGACTAACTACGTAACTAATGATTCAGAGTCTTAGCAGTAGTGCAAATTACCTGTACATGGGTATGCGTGTCCTCTAAAATCAGGCAAACATTACTATTAAGTCAAATGCGACATTAGAAGTTAACAGTTCTCCAATGCCCTTCACCCCAGCAAAAAGCAATCATAATGCTGCTTGGAGGCAGAATTAACACTGCAATGGGCAAATTACATACCGCCCTAACGTGCCCTGCGTTACACCTTTCACGTAACATAGTAAAACAAGCGAAACAACAAATAAGGGTAAAGTACCCACCAAAAAACTCTTCCGAATCGTCGTCTAAGAGTCATTTAAAGTGTATTATGATAATTGCTGGTACCTACCTACAGATTGTTGTAAAAGTGGAATCATAAAAGGGTCGGAGGGAATTAGGGGCTCTATACGGTCTTATACAATGACTTAGATAATAGATCCTAAAGGTAAAACCACTAATTCTTTAATTTTAAACTAATTACTAAATTATGAATAACTTAATAATAAAGACAGATGATATTAAAAAAAGTTTAAAATTATAACCCGGGTATATGTGTAACAAAACAACTTTACGATGGAGGTAATATCAAACCTTCTCATTAGGGATGTCGGGGTATTTGTCTGTACAGATATGTGCACAAGTGGTACAAAAATCTGAAATAAAGGTACATGGAATCTTTTGGAGTTGGAAAGGTGCGCCCTTCCCAATTGGTGTGATAATATATAACTTGTGTTCACTTAATGTACCGTAAACAAACCTTGAAAATAGTGTTGATTGCCCATTATTACATAAGTTAAATATACATAATCTAATAACCAGAATTCTTTTAGAATATTAAAACTAATAACTATTTGTTTATGTTTTTTGTGGTACCTATAGTACCTACGTATTAATTTAGTTTAATTGCCGCTAGAGGCACATACTAGTGCCTCTTTCAAGAAATACCTAGCACTAAAAACGGATAATATATAATATAATATCGAAACTCCTAACACGAGATTCTCTCGAATTAATTTTAACGCGAGCACGCCTAGAAATATAACGTTATACGCTGAGAGCGTATAACTGAAAAAAAATATAACTGAAATAATGAGTTAGGCATTAGGCATGGAAACATGTGTGAAATGTGTTTGAACCGGTACCACACGGCGACGTGCCAAGTTAGACACTTGGAACTTAGAAGTTATCATTGTACTCCCCGAGGCTGGCGACGACGTGGTGTAGGCCCTGTGTTAGGGTGCCGCACCTGGGAACTTGCATTCTATACTCCACCCGGGATGGGCTTTAACCAGTGTCTGGCGCTGGAGTGACTCTGGTGGAGTCCGAACGAAGTCCACAGCGTCGATAAAGGCCACTGGGGAGGTTTTACTGGGTAAAAATCCCACATATCCCGGCCTCAACCCTGATAGAGACCTTTTGAAGGTAATGATAAAAATTACCATTTAGTGTGCTTTACCATCCCAGATTGCGTCATAGCTTTCCATCACGTAGCTAGGACTGCCGTCAAGCACTGGCTTATACTAATTAAAAAAAAAAACATTTTACAATTGCCTACATGTAGGAAAGGAACGTGAAAGGTGTGAGCGAGAAAGGTAGATCGAATGAGAGAGAGACGAGAGGACGCTTTTTACGACGGAGCACACATTTGTATTAGTTTAAATAGATAAGGACTAAGAGTGAAAATAAACAGAATAGAAGAAAGAAGGCGTTTTATTTGCATAAATTATACAGTAAGAAAAACATTTTATACCACACAGTTATTTTTATTTTGACCGTAAGCGTTGTGCCAGCGAGTATACATACTATTATAAATCCGCGTGTATGCTCATTTCAAAACGATAATTAAGCGACAGCGGGTCGTTGTTCACAAAAGGCGCCATGTTTATAACAACGCGTAGATATGTCCTATATTTGCAGATTATCGTTACAAGCTGGGTGTAATCCTATCGTTGAACGTTTATTACACTCATATACCCAAGCGTGAAAGTATTACTGTGATTTACACTGATGATTGTTTTATATCTCGCATTGCAAATAGTTTTCAATCAAATTATTAGATTTTTAACGCTTTCAGCACAAGGTCAGCACACAATGACGAAAAAGTAATAACAATAGAATTACCTCTTCGAGTGATGATCAGTGTTATAGATAAACTCCAGAACTTTTTGACATAAACAATTTATTTAAAGAAATTACATCAAAAACAGCTATTCAAACTTACAATGCAGCTAACAATATAAAAATGCCAAAAAAACAAATTGAAGTTATACAAACAGCATTAACCTAAATAACAATTAAATAATTCAGTATCTATAAAATATTAATTACAAATTTTTCAATAAGATATCAGTAGTTAATCTAAAAATAAATTACAACTTTTAGAGCAAGTTAAATCAAACATCTTGATCAAAAGCACGACTGTTCCAAAATTCCATCAATTCTTTAAACTTTTCACAGCATTGTCTCCGCCTCCTTGGACTGCAGTTCATTGACCGACTACTCAGTATCGAGCTGAATTTCTTCACCAACGTCGTCACTGACTCCTTCGTCGCTTCATCATCCGAGATATAAGACAAGTTGCACAATTTCTCGAAAGCCTCATCTATGAACCTATCAATATCATCTGAATCACTCTTTTCTTTCTCCGACACTGTATCGTCGAAACACAGACCACCAGCTAATATAGTACTTCTGATGACTTCTGGAAACTTTTTGCTTAAAGTACTGTTAGCTGAACATAACTTGTCCACAGATTTGAATATTTCATCGATCTCCCCACATATCTCTTCTACGGAGACTGCTGATAGTATTTGTCCGTTAATGAAATAGAATTGCTTCTGTGGCTCCGATTTCTGCAAGTCTTGAATGAAGTCTTCGTAGTCTTTATCACCTTTCGATAGCTGTCTCCCGACTCTTTTGAATACAAACGAAGAATCAAAGGTAGATGTCATTAGGTCTAAAGAACTGAAGTATGGTTTAAGTTCTGGCGCTATATCTTCTTCCGTGTCCAAGTCTATTGGTTTGCCCCATTTCTCTTCTAGCTGCGTCCACTCTTCGTTCCCGGAGAGTATAGCCTCGAGGTCTAATAATTTAGTGCACATGGTTCCGTCCGGTTAGCTCGAAAGTTTTGTAACAACTGAGGAAATAATAAGTTCGTGCGGAATATAAACTCAAGGCACCCATTGTTTTTTTTCATTATAAGCAGATTAGCGGCTCGGTGGCTATTTTTACATTCAAGTGTTTTTTTGTAAAAGATTATTTGTAATTAGTTAAATGATATTTGGAATATAAATGGTCTTTGAAATATATTATTAGCGAACTGACCGATATTTTATTGACCGGTATTATATTGTAACTAGAACTAGACGCTTCACACGGGTGTTATTTAGAAGTCTTGGTTGCAAAATATTGTTTTTTTCTCCTTACATAAAACAAAATAATTGTTTTATTTTATATACATAAAACTTCAGTGGGAAATAAACTAACAGATGATGAAAACCGCTTCAACATCCGTTGCGTGGTTTAGGAGGAGTTACCGTATATGCAGACATACGCGAAAAAGCGATTTTGCTTAATAATATGTAAAGATAATGACATTTGGATAGCGGCAATGTCGTTTATTATTTTAAAATACATTGTGAAATTATTATCTGGCCCACGGAAAAATAATCTTACAAAAGTACTAAGTAGACATGCGTTTTTGCTGCTTAAACTTTTGCAAATCTTTTTTTATTATTGAGATAAATGAAATTATGTATACCTCCTACTGATAATAGTTCTGATGTAGGGGAATTTAATAGATCACATTTGACATCTGTTTATTTTGTCATTTTTACAATAAATATGTAATCGTAATTGAAAACAGTTCGGCAATTATTGTGCAGTTATAACTTTGAAAAAAATAATATTTTATTATCACCGTTGCAAGATTACGTTGTTAAATTTTGATGAAGTGTCAAATGTGAACTATTAAAATAGCCCTACTATAAATCTGTGAATTGTAAAATATCCAGAGTTCCAGACACATTTCAAAATGCACCTTTTATTAGATAATAATTATTTAAATTCAATGATACAATTGATTATATTTAATTACATTACCGGCCATATAAGAATAGCATCCATCCATCTCCTCTACTTGGGTGTCCGTAAGCGGCGACTAAGGGAAAACAAGAAGACGGGCAGCAGCATCCTTCTATTAGATTACCTACCATCTATACTGCGATCTCCAAGACTGCCAAGCGTGGAGATTATGGCAACCCTCCCTTCTGAGGGGGAGGCCTTTGTTCAGCAGTGGACGTTATTTGGCTGCTGCTGAAAACATACATTACTTTTATGTATGTTTACTACGACGCCGCTTCATTCTTATTTGGCTAGACTAGACCTACCACGATATGGAGATATCACTAAATAAAATGTTTACTGTTTAGCGATAAGTATTCCTTTTGTGCCTGAAGATGAAGGTTTTTAACCAGTGTGTGTTGCCAGTGATGACATATGGTACTGAGACGTGGTCTCTAACAGCTGGCCTTTTGGAGAAGCTCAGAGTCACACAACGAGCTATGGAGAGAGCTATGCTCGGAGTTTCTTTGCGCGACAGAATCCGGAATGAGGAGATTCGCCGAAGAACCAAGGTCACCGACATAGCTCGTAGAATATGCAAGTTGAAGTGGCAGTGGGCAGGCCACATCGCTCGAAGAACCGATAACCGTTGGGGAAGAAAGGTTCTCGAGTGGCGACCACGAACCGGAAGACGCAGCGTAGGCAGGCCTCCCACTAGGTGGACCGACGACATTGTTCGCGTCGCAGGAAACCGGTGGATGCAAATAGCAAATTGTCGTTCATTGTGGCGGTCTAAGGGGGAGGCCTTTGTTCAGCAGTGGACGTCTTCTGGCTGGTGATGATGATGATGATGATGATTCCTTTTTTTTAAATATGCTACAAAAGACAGAGAAATTTGGTAACAATGTTTCGCTTATTTGCTACCACAAAACAAGATGGTACCCATCCATACCGATTATTCCCAGTCGTCACCACTGGCAACGTCCCCACTGGTGACAAACGGGAAAAAAAATCCCATTTGTCGCCAGTGGGCATCCACGTACCCAATTACAGAAAGTACTCGAAACGGATTACTTTCGGCTTTACTATGACACTATTATAATAGACAAAGCTTTTTCTATTCCTGTCAAATACTAGTTGAAATATTAGGACATATCCCATTATTATTTACTAAGTATCTCACTTAACCATAAATAACTATTTTCTATGTAATTCCGCATTATTTGTGTACTAATGAGGGGATCAGTGCTGTGTTTACATTAAACAATGGTTTATGGGAAAAGGATTATTTGTCATTAGTTTTTCTAGAAGTCATAAATTATTTTATTATTTTCATAACGTCATTACACTGTTGTTTATTTTTTACACATCATTAGTAGTGAATTTGGATAATAGCAATTAGTTAATTGTTGTTACAGTATTTAATAAGTTTAACTGGGTAATGACAGTGGGAACAGTAACTGTGATTAGAATTTTGTAGGCGAAGAAATATGTAAGGTTTTTTTATTGGGACTAATCCCACCACTCATTCCCACCACTGTTACTCCTGTAAGCCAGGATCTACAGTGGTCACCACTGAAGACACCGAGGTTTGACCCTCGGCGAGTCCCAGGGGAACACTAAATTGTCTTGGAACCCGCAACAAATTTAATTAAAAAGGTAGATAGGAGGAGTTGGAAATACATATATTCCACTTGTATTCCAATATGTAAGGTTATTTATTCATTTCATCTACACCCGAAAGACGTCCGCTGCTGAACAAAGGCCTCCCCCTTTGAAGGGAGGGGTGGCAATCCCCACGCTTGGCATTCGGCTTGGGGATCGCAGTATAGGTGGTAGGTAATCCAATAGAAAGAAGCTGCTGCCCGTCTTGTTGTTTTCCCTTATTCGCCTCTTACAGACACCCTACAGGAGGATATGGGAGGGTGCTATTCGTACCCGGACATCCCACGGGTCCATTAACATTTATTTTTTCATACATTGGTGTTAGTTATAGTCTGTCTTGACGTTCTGGATGTCTCTGCGCAAGATTGTCAAAGACATAGAAGACCGAGGCACTTATAAAAAAAAAACGAAAAAAATATATATCTTGCTTGGGATGATCTATACGGTCATCTGGTCATAAACTAAAAAATAGATTTCGCAACCCTAATTACATTAACCATTTCTCAAAAATCATTGTCTCATGTAAACAATACTACCGAAGAAACCAGTTTACAACTCAAAACAATGCGTGTGCGCTGCTTTATAATCCAAGCGCTCATACCAATGCGTCAGTTGTTTCGACACTATTGAAGTGAACGGACGTAAGCATGTGCAGTAAAATATTTAATTTCGAAGAGATTCTCTCCATCAACGAAGAGTGGACGCAGCTAGAAGAGAAATGGGGCGAACCGATAGATTTAGATACTGATGACGAACTGCCATCGAGACTTAATCCAGTCTTCAGTACTTTAGATCTACGGAAAACAACTTTCGACTCTTCGTCCCTCTTCAAAAGTGTGCGCAGAAATGTCACCAAACAGCTGACGAAGGACGTTCTGGATTATAAAGAATTCATCCAAGACTTGCAGGAATCGGAATCGAAAAAGCCATTCTATAGCAGACAAATGTCGACGGTTTCCATAGAAGACATATGTAACGAGATTGATGAGATATTCAAATCTGTGGAGAAGTTGTGCTTGACTACGAGCACTGTTCGCAAGAAGTTTCCAGAAGTTGTCAACTGCAGCATATCAACTGATGGCCTGTCTTTCGACGATACAATAACGGAACAAGAGAAAAAATATTCTGATGAAATTGAAATGTACATGGATGAAGCTTTTGAGAGATTGAGTCTACTGTCTTACGTCTCTGATGATGAAATATCGAAAGAGTCCGTGACGACCTTGGTGAGGAAGTTCAGCTCGATACTGAGCAGTCCAACAATAAACTGCAGTCCTAGGAGACGAAGACAGTGCTGCGATAGGTTCAAGGAGTTGGCAGAATTTTGGAATAATCGTACGTAATCTATTACAAGTTTTAGTTTATAAGTTGTAACTTATAATAAGTTAGTTTTTTATTTTAAACTGTTTAGATGCATTTTTTATAATTATTTTTAATGTAATTAATTGAATTGTAAATTCATTTGTATGCTGATAGCACTATAGAAACAAGTAAATAGGAATAAAAATACATAAGTAAAAAACTGTATAACCCTTTCCTAACATAAGAATTGTATATATTTAAATGTAGGTACATATGCAAATAGATAA
This sequence comes from Furcula furcula, assembly GCA_911728495.1. NCBI lineage: Eukaryota > Metazoa > Arthropoda > Insecta > Lepidoptera > Notodontidae > Furcula > Furcula furcula. Next base: position 27,549,871 of record OU452247.1, on the reverse strand, counting down.
TAAATGTTCCTGATCTTGAACTTTGTGGTGTTTTATTGAAACAAAAGCCGGTATCATAGTGTTCGCAATTCATTGCGATATTCTCAATAACACGTAAGCAGACAAGTAAGAAGTTTTAAAAACTAAAACCCGACTACGGTTAAAATCACAGTCTAATAATGTGATATTCTATTGCCTATAACCAGCGGACAATCAAGACGCTTCTAACGACACCCTACTTGTCAAATTATGTTAAGTAGATTAGAAGATATGCGGGAACAGATGAACATACATACATCCTTGTTAAAATCATAACCCTCCCTCCGTTCCGTAGTCGGGTAAATACATATTGTAAAATATTAGTATGCTTGAAAACTCCAATTTTTATTCAGATTACAGACGAGTCAAGCAAGATGTCTGTTTATAGACAGCTGGACTGCTCTGTCACCGTCACCCGAGATAATAATAATAATATCCTAGGACAATCCACACACGGTAATCTGATCCCGAACTAGCCAGAGCCTATACTATGGTAACTAGACAACTGATATTAATACAATTGTATCCTTTTTTTAAAATACATACTTAATAGATAAATAACAGCCAGACACTTGGCGGGAATCGCACCAATGACCATTAGTCCAGGGTGTCTGGCCACTAGACCAACATAAAATTATTACGTCTATGGTATCCGGTAATTTCACCAGTTACAGTGCACTTTCTACTAGAACACAGCAATGCTCACACACTACCTAACTAGTACTTAGGGACCCCCCTACCTTGTGGTACCTACCACCTATTTATTGTATACTAGCTGACCCGCGCAGCTCCGCCCGCGCTTTTATTATTTTGCTACCCTTTTCTCCTTCCCTTGATTTATTTCTCTCTCCACCTCTCTTTAAAAAAGTCTAATTCTATGCTCTCTCTCTCTCTCTCCTCTCTCTCCCCCTCCCCCGCTTTGGTACCTGTCACACTCCCCCTCTTCCTCTCCCCGTTGTCCCCTCTCTGAACCTCTCTCTTCTCCCACCTTGCTCCCAATCACTCCCCCTTTGATCCTCCTTAATCCCCCTATCCCTCACCCCGTCACCCCCTCGTCCCCCTCTCACTCCTCTCTTACACCCTCCTCTCGTTCTATACTTATAACCTCGTCAATCATGGTATCTGGGATTCTTACCCACTTAAACCCCTGCGGCTGTCGCATCGGCACATAAGAAGAAAAGAAAATACCCCTCGTGCGCATTATAGCCCCCGGAAACCTGGCATCGTTATCACGGGGATGGGGCTCGAAACCCCGTCACCGTCCTCCTTGGAGTCGCCACCGTCACCCATCTAACCCATCTATGTAATGACCTTGCCGCTTAACCTAGCGGCATGAAATATACTTTACAACCTATTTTTAGATTCCACCCGATGTGCACACAAAATTTCATACAAATCAGTTCACGCATCTTTTTAATGGCCTTGCCTTATGTTGCTTAACCTTAACCTAGCAGTATGAACAACGTTCACAGCTTTTTTGTCATTAGTGTAAATATTATTGAAGTTTACGTTACATCGAAGAGGACAAAGGGACAAATTCATACTAACAACAATTTATTAATAGTAAGTAAGTCTCATAAAAAGTAAAGGATAAAAAATGGTTATTGTGGGTTACCCTTGAGATAAACACCATCGCGGAATTTTTTGTAGACCTTGTTAAAGTTTACAATCTTGTAGTACATTCTTTTGATCTATCTCGTAGGGTTCAGCCAGCGTTTGCAATGTAAGCGCAAAAAAGTGTTTTTTTTACGACATCACATTAGAAACCTCTAAAATTATCAGTGTTTCTCTACTATATTATGCATGTATTATACATATAAACCTTCCTTAAGAAACACTCTATCTATTAAGAGAAACCGCATCAAAATCCGTTGCGTAGTTTTAAAGATCTAAGCATATACTTATTATATGTATTTTTATTAGTGTATATTGTCTCACATATTAACTACCCCACTTTTCGTATTCCATGCAATCTTTTTTCCATCCCAAGGTTGCCTGTAAGAAATTGCGGATAGCGATAAGGCCGCCCTTTGTACAAATTTCTTCAAGTCCTTTTTATTTTATTTTTATGTGTGTACAATAAAGAGTATAAATAAATAAATAATACATAGGGACAGACAGACAGCGGGAGCGACTTTGTTTTATAATATGTATAGATTAAAATAAAATATTTTACACAAACATTTCGTGAGACCTAAGTGATCTAACTTGGACCTTGCTATAATTTCAGACTATATTTGGCGAAGTAACGTCACTATCAGCAGCTCTATGCACCTATCTGTTACATAATTACCTGGAGTGGACAACAAATAGAAATTCATGGTTCATTAACCAAACGGCCGTGGCGCGGTTCCGTAGGTCCTTATAGGACACGGGCCAAGTTAGACGCTAAATCACGACTGGTGCCTGTGGACCTCAATATGAGGGCACACGGGCCATATTTTTGGAGCGGAAACGTCCACAGCCTCTTTACACGCTATTATAACATGTTTAGGAATTAATTTACTAGGTGGTAGGTTCCTTGTGCAAGGAACCGTCCAGGTAGGTACCACCGCAGTGTCAGATATTCTGCCGCCAAGCAGCAGGGTGTAAACATTGCTGTGTTCCGGCGTGAAGGATACTGTAGCTGGTGAAATTACTGGACACGAAGACTTAATATCTAATGTCTTAAGGGTCGGCAACGCGCTAGTGATTACTCTGGTGTTGCTAGCGTCTATAGGCTGCGGTGACTGCTTATCATCAGGCGGGCCGCACGCTTGCTTGCCACCTTGGTCGTATAAAAAAAAATCCAGTGCATCAGATAAACTCTTTGCAAGTAGCCGTATTTTATATACCTAGATCTAGCTAGACTAAGTATGACTAATCAATTGGTAAAACCTCTTCTACAGTATTTTACTATTAGCCTCTGCAAAACTAATCACTATGCTATCTGATTCCAAACTAGACAAAGCCTTGTATTATGTTAACTACACAACTAATACTTAAACAAATACTTATATACTTTTTTGTAAATGCTTACTTATATAAGTAGATATATAAGACTCAGACGCAAGATGGGAATCAACCCTACGACCTGTTGAGTAGCGGCCAGGATGTAGTGCCAGGGCCAGGGTGTGCGTAGAACTACTAGACCAACGGGCCCGTCAAATGCAGCCCCAATTTCAGTAACAAATCTTTTACTGATAGACGATCGGCGCGCCTGCCCCGATTACAGTCCCGTGTGCGCCCACACTTCGCGCACTGACCGGAAGCAGAAACTTATTCCGGCTTGTTCACTCGAGTTGGACAGTTTGTCAATTTATGAGCACAGGGCACAATAATGCGCGCCGGATCGGACTGAAGGCAGATGTTGTTAATTGAGTTAAGCCTGATTACCTAGCTGCGATGAGCCCGTCTTGTTTACGACGGTAGTTTTGCTGCGTAACATGGAACTGTTTGGGACATTGATGAGTTGCAATCAGGAGTGATCAGGTCGTTAATAAAGTTCTTAATATTATTTTATTGAAGGCATTTTCGGAAGGTACCTTAATACTCTTTCCCTTCTTCTGCATCATGCTGTTTTTCGTAAAATTAAAAAAAAAAAAACTTTCCAGAGCCCTTAGCTAAGTTGTCATTCTCCGATATTGACCGCTAGAGAATAGAAAACAAATGTATGGGAATGACGTATAAGCGAAGAGATAATTATGTCATTTCCATACATTCCTATTCTATAGTAGTCAATAGGTATTGGAGAATGGCTACTTGGGTAAGTAAGGCTCTATAGTGCTATGTTAAATAGAACCGCTTTAAATTATCGAAAGAGCTTTAAACTACTCTTATTTCCTATTATTGAGTTAAATCGCGAAAATCTCAATTAGTGTAAGTTAACTTCATTAGATTTCTGTGGGTCATGTCTACCTGGAGTTCGCCAATAAATATCAACGAATGGCATGCGTTGAATCAATCATCTCCCGCGCCCCTGAATACTCTCTTATTATCGACACAATAACGAAAGCTTTTATCTGACTTTGTCTCGTTCATCGATAGTAAATGTGCACTTGTGTCAAAATCTAACGAAACACCAGTAGGTTTTTGGTAAAACGGACTTGCTCAAGTCCCATGTAGCCCCCGCAATATTCCACAAGTTTATATACCAGCTCGCCCCTGACTACAGTAAACCAGAAATACCTAGCGTCTAATTAAACTACTAGCAAGTTTTCGTTGATGGAACAGGCGGTTTTGGAGTAAGATAGAATGATACCAAATTAATAAAGAAACAAAATTCTAGTAATGGTCAAATTTATACAGTATATATAGTAAAACTGTGGCTGGTGAAAAAGGCTAGATGACTAAATTAAAAAATATAATTAGTCCGTCATTTCGATTATAAAAATATATTGGACACCTATTTTGTCTTTCGTCAATTAACCAAAAAATAACGAAGGTATAGTTAGTTAGTTCGGGTTTAAAACCGGATTTTCCACTGAGAGTGCTATTTTAAGTCAAAAGCACGCTGTAAAGTACTACACGAAGAGAGCAACCCCAATTTACGCGTGCTTTCTAGATTTGTCAAAAGCTTTTGACCAGGTTAATTATGACATTTTATGGGACAAACTGAATCGTATGGGTGTAGCGACAGAATTAATCCATCTTCTCAAGTACTGGTACTCCAATCAGAAGAATCAGGTGAGATGGGCTGGTTGCTTGTCGGACGAGTATAGACTGGAGTGCGGGGTAAGACAGGGTGGCCTTAGCTCACCTGTTTTATTCAATTTATACATAAACGAACTTATTGAGAGGCTCAGTAATACCCATGTTGGATGTTTTACTGATGGTGTTTGTTTAAATAACATTAGTTATGCAGACGATATGGTTTTGCTGAGTCCTTTAATAAACGGTTTGAGAATTCTCACCTCCATTTCCGAATCATACGCGGTGGCACATGGGTTAATATACAGTTCGCAGAAAAGTATACTTTTAGTATTTAAATCTAGAAACTGTGCGCCTACACATGTGCCGCCAGTAAGTATTAAAGGTGTAATTTTAAATCAGGTTGATAAATTTAAGTATTTGGGCCACATGATCACAAGTGATTTCAGGGATGATGATGACTTAGGACGCGAGCGCAGAGTGCTTGCTGTAAGAGGCAATATGCTTGCCCACAGGTTCGCTCGATATATATCAACAGTAAAAATCTTTGTCAATCTTTTTACTCGAGTGCCCTGTGTGTGATGTACAATCGAAGTTCGTATCACGCCCTAAGGGTACAGTATAACAATATTTTCAGGATGTTGTTGGGATTGCCCAGACATTGCAGCGTTCAGGTATGTTTGCGGAAGCTCGTACACGGCACGGACTTTTGCACCATTTTACGCAAAAAAGCTGCTTCGATGCTGCGACGCTTGCGAGATAGTTCCAACACCATCTTGAAACTTATTGCTATGAGCGCTATGACTGCCCCTGTCAAGAACACTGGATTGGGGTGGTCTTAGGATTGAAATAAAAACACATGTACATACTTATATTTGTTATAATACTAACAATACATACTAACATAGGCTTAAGATAAAAATTGTTACTAATAATACTAACATTCTATGGACATCTGTCTGAAATATAAATAATAATTATAATAGTGCTTTGAAATTCCGCGTGACGTCACGCCAATTGTATACAGGCGTGACGTCACGTGGAATTTCAACGAGCCTCCACTCCCGTACTTTGAAGCTCTATATCTTTGGCAATCTCAAGTTAAGATATTGATTTGTTAATTATAAAAAAACGTGTTTGATAATCTAACGGACGGACTACCTAATTAGATTTTTTTTTTTACCCAGTTATCATCCCCATTTCCGGACACAGAAGACTTAATAACTAATGTCTCGAGTGACGAGTGGCATGTAATGTAGCTGTCTATAAACTGGCGTGTCGCTTACCATCAGGTCAATGACTTGCTTACCTTGGCAGGTTAAATAAAAAAAATGTAACTATTTTTAATCACTCAATCCCAATAACTGCCCGTAGTTTCTGATGCAATGTGAACAGGTGACGCGAACCACCATGAAACCATTTTAGATTTAAGTGTCAACCGTCCATAGCTTTGACAGAGTAGTGCTATTCGAAACAATATACTGCCCAGTCAGTGGCTCGTAATTGTGGAGACCACTTCAGTTCGTAAAGCTGCGAATCAGTTGCCTTTGTCGTTCAGTAAGAAAGAACTACAAAAATATTTTGTAAGACAATTAAAAAATATATGCTAATAACACATTCCCAATTAATACCATTTAACTTTTTTTTTTCTAAATTTCTCAAATGTTTGTTTGATTATTAGCACTATAAATATGTTCACTCCATTAATTCAATCATTAGTAGAAACTTTGTTGGCTAGACGTTTTAATTGTATGTTCCATATTATGAACTATTTATGCTGTTTGTTTCTCTTATCTAAATAAATAAATAAATAAATAAATAAACACTAACATTTCCAATGCAACTGTATCTTCTATGCATAAAAAAATACTTGTCCTGACTTACTGACAGATTTACCAACACATAGGCCACCGCTGGACCTAGAGAGCTGTTTGGACAGTAGGTTCCTCTTAAGACATAAGAATGCACTAAGATAGGATTTTTGAACATTCAACCCTTAAAGGGGTGAACTGGGGTGTTTTCATTTGTTTGAAACTTTTTATTTTATGACTCGATTAACCTGAAATATATGAAAAAAAAACTAAATAAAATAAATAAATACGTGTTTCGAAAATTTTACGGGCACAGAATACATAATAGTACTACGCTAGGAGTCGGTAAACTTGAGTTGCTAGTCATACATAATCCTAAAACGATTTAACACATCATTCATAATTATGATAAATAATACAATATTGAGACAAAATACTGAACCACAAAGAACTAGACATAGGTGTGTAAAAAAAAATCCAAACTATGAGTTTAATCATCAGATCCAGCCATGATATTATTAACTATAAATTCTTGAAAATCGAAGTTCTCCTGTTATACCATGTGACCTTTTTATGACTTTTCTTTCAAATACCTATATAACATTCCAAAGCTGATTAAAGACTTACGGTCTTATTCATAAAAAAAAAGCTTATCAAAGGTTTTAAGCACTGATTAGTTATAGTGTTTTATAAGGTTATAACACGTTCTGTAAAGTTGCTTATTCATAAACGTTTCATAAACCATCTATCTACACTAATAATATAATATATAATATAATATATATAATATAATATTATAAAGAGGAAAACTTTGTTTGTTTGGTTGTAATGAATAGGCTCAAAAACTACTGGACCGTTTTTAAAAATTCTTTCACCATTCGAATGCTACATTATCCACAAGTAACATAGGCTAAATTTTATTTTGGAAATAAATAAGGGTCCGTAAGATATTTGGGATTTTTCAGACACAAGGTGTTAAAAATCAACTTATCTGTTACTTATTTTGCGTACGCTGCCTAAACTATAAAAGATAGAACCATAAAATGTTCTAATTAATTGTAGATCTTATAAATATCTACAAAAAAGTCTGCGGCACACGCGCGTATCTATGTCGAGTGAGGCCCAACAACCATTTTTTTATTTAATAATCTTGAATTTTTGTTTGTACTACATTTAAACGGATTTATTTTACTCATGCTATTAATCCTTATCAAAATAAATTATTTCATCATTAAGTACAGTTTATGTAAATAATATTTGGTCTTTGAATGATTAAAATTGGACATTTGGTTTTGAAGTTATGGCGAAATTAAAATATTACTGCTTATAAATTAAAAGATTTCTGCTGCACGGCCCGTTGCGAAGTGAGCGTCACCAAGGCGGGGGTGCGCATGCGGGAGGGGAGTTTAGATCTATGCTATGAGTAAGGTACCCGCGCGGCTCAGATGCGAGGTCGGCTCCCTACGCAGCAGTCGTGCGCGAAGTCTATTTTCGTGCGATTTTTTTTAGATTTCTTTCTTAAAACTACACCTACGCAAAAGTTCTTCTCAGAGCTAAACAACAGTTCTTCTCAGGGCTAATCAATAGTTCTTTTCAGGGCTAACCAACAGATTTTTTCAGGGGTAACCAACAGTTCTTTTCAGGGTTAACCAACAGTTCTTTTCAGGGCTAAACAACAGTTCTTTTCAGAGATAGAATATTACACGCTATTAGCATTTTCTTAAACATTTGAAAATGCCTAAGAGAGCTAGGTCTCAACTTTATAAACATAGTTCTCAAGCACGGGCAGCAAGAATACGTCGTATGGGAGAATCTTCACCTGAACGTTCACAACGCCTTGCTGAACAAAATCAGACAAACTCTCAGGTACGCGCACGAGAGTCGAGTGTCGAACGTTCGCAACGCCTTGCACAACAAAATCTGAGAATCTCTGAGTTACGTGCACGAGAGTCGGGTGAACCGATATGTATGAAATTTTGCGGGTAGGTCTGAGAATAGGTTATAAAGTATATTTTATGCCGCTGATACCATGATTGACGAGGATATATAGAACGAGAGGAGGGTGCAAGAGAGGGAGAGGGGAGTGAGTGATCGGAGGAGTTAGGTGGAGCAAGGGGGGGGAGAGTGAGAGGGAGCAAGTTGGGAGAAGAGAGAGAGGGAGAGGAGAGGAAGAGGGGAAGCGTGACGGGGACCGAAGCGGGAGGGGAGAGAAATAGCATAGAATTATATTTTTATTATAAGAGAGATAAATCAAGGGAGTAGGGAGAAAAGGGGAGCAAAATGTAATTAAAGCGCGGGCGGAGCTGCGCGGGTCAGCTAGTAACTAATACGTCTCTATAGAACGTTTTTCAATCAAAGTATTGCCATTATAATGAAGTTGGTCAACAAATTGATCGAATACACCCAATCGTCCACAGATAATATGTGTCTACCGCCTAGGTGTGATCATAGACATTATTACAGATTATAAAACATTTTATTGTCTACGAAACGATGACGACTGTCGATTTGACGGGCGTGTTGGTGTAGTAGTTGGACACCCTGGCTACTACCAAATAGGTCGTGGATTCGTTCCCGCTAAGTGTCTGGGTGTTATTTATTTATTAAATTATGTATTTAAAATAAAAAAAGTACTTATTAAGTATAAGTATCAATTATCAGGTTTCCATAGTACAGAATGTGCCTAGTTTGGGAACAGATGACCATGTGTGTATTGTCTCAGAATATTTATTTATTTATTTTATTTATAACGCCCATACGGAATACGTCATACATCCATCGATCATTGTCATTGTTATTTGATTGTTAATGTTTGTTTGGTAATGTTGTAACAAGCGCGTAATAATAACTAACCTAAAATAAACCTAAATTAAAATATATTAAATTGTAAGTATAATAATAATAAAATAAACGTTAAGTACTGAATAAAATAATAAATCATAATAGTTTGTAGTGTAGGTACCTACTGCTATTTTGATTTCTTACGAAATTGAAATGATATGATGCCTGTATGGGCTAGAACTCTTTGTCTTCCCAATGAGGCTCGATTAAAGAAAAAAAATAACTGATGGATGTGACTCAAATAATTAATAATCAGCTGTTGAAAGTCGGCCATTTTTTACCTTATATCACGCTTATCCCCTGCCATGTCCCGCGACCCGCAGCGGGTCTCGGTATTTTATAGCACATCTGTCCGCGACCCGCTCGGGGTCGCGTTTTACCGCGCTATTTTAATGAACAATTTTACCTCTATACAGTGTATCTGTACTGCTCTAACTTTCACAAGGAGTTCGTTATTAGATAAGGATGACATATAATGTCACTTGTCATAAAAATAGACTTACTGAACATCGAACATTTGAATTCTTATAGGATTGTTATAGTAGGGGTCTGCCCTCTATAACTTTACAACATAGCTAAAGAACGCTTTAGTGCTAAAATGCGTTTATGAATAATACTTTTTGAAAATCATACTATAGCGAGCCTATAAACGTGTGATAACTTTTTATGAATAAGACCGTTAGAAAACAAAAGCCAAGTCCACACTTGCCGAGCGTTCACCGCGGAGCTATCAAAAAATCGTAATTGATTTTTTCACGGGCGATGCGTCAAGCGCGTACACAAATGGCTTACGTCGGCAGTATTGAATTAGTGCGTCGACGACGGACGGCAATGTCGCGCGAATAGAAAATGCATAGACTCGATCGTCTGTGCTAATTGAAAATAGTTTTTGTAATCTGTAAATAGGGTTAGATATATAAGACGTAATGATATCTGGTGTTCTATCTATTACAAATTTTGATAGTAATGGAAATGAATAAACTGTTATACATTTTACATTAGCATCTCTAGCGGTAATTATTAAAAAAACGAGTGAAAAGAACAAGGCCTTATTCTATGTGGTCATTTTAGGATTTCACTCTCAAATACTGTCTACGAAATTACTTATTTAAAATAACGATAAAACAACGATACTTATTTACGAATATATAAAAGACGAAGGTATTCAAGTACCAGCTTTTATCATAATACACACTAAATGTCAACAAACAACAACATACAACAAAAATATGGACCATGAATGAATTTGAATCAAGAAATAAATTTTGAATATTTTTAAAGTAATGTGACTTCTTCAATCCGAATCTCTGTGATCTTATTTCATCTAACTATTTTTTTAGCTAGCATCCTAAATTAACATTTGTCAAACAACGCGTCTCCCATTCTTTATTGTCCAGCAACGAAATTCACTCATAAAATTAATTAAAAAACACTTCACGCCGGTGATTTCGCACAAATTGATCGAGAGCGGCCGAGCCTCCCATGACGTCACTAATGGAGCCACACTGTTGTTGCTTTTTTTATTTTTTCCACGCTAACCGTGTTAGTGTAGACGCATCTTTTAATCAGTAATGACAGATTAGTAATATTTTTTTGGAACCAAGGTTCCAAGCCCGGTTCGCACCACAGCTTTCTTAAATAATCATGTGCGAATCGTCTTTGTGCGATTGTTACTATCTTTCGGTGAAGAAAGACATCGTGAGGAAACCTGCATGTCTAAGAAATCCTAGCTAGCTTTCGAATGACGTGTGAAGTCCGCTAACCCGTACTTGACCAGCGTGGTGGAATATGGCCTTAAACCCTTCATCTTGAGTGGAGGCCCGTGCCCAACAGTGGGAATATAAAAAAGGCTGTTAAAAAAAACTATTCATGAGCCATGATAATTCTGCTGACGAAATCGTTTTAGGTATAATACAAGGTAGGTTAATTTTTCATTTCCCGAGACGTCTCGAAAACTATAGAATCCACAGGAGAACTGAGGTTTAAATCTCCATAATTTAGTCATAGTTGTTTCGGAATGCCCTGGTCTTCTAATTACATGACCTTGTTAGTCCAATCCACGAGCGGTCTTGTACCTAGACCTAATGTTATGCTTGGTTTTATATTTCTGGTAGGAATCAGTGCTCATTATGCAAGAATTTCTGGTTTGTCAAATAACGGCGAGTATGAGCATCAGATTTGTACAGCTTCTATGTTTAACATTACCTTATAGCCCACTTTATAAAGGGATATTCATGGTGCACGGTGTCAAGCTACAGAAGTATGTCACACCTGGGACGGTGTGTGTGGCCTTACGAGGCCCCGTTAGCTATAATTACGTCAAGCCGGAGGGATATTGCGCTAATTTGATTTATGACAAATTTTATGGTGGTGTGGGTACTTGTTAGTATCGGCGATTCGAACTTTGTGGTCTGTTGAGTTTTACCAATCGCAAAATTTCGGCCTACCATTTCAACGCATAAAAGTTTTATTTTTTATTTTCTGGAGTTTTGAGTAAGCAATATTTAAAACTAAAAATTACAAATTTCTAACCAAAACAGATGATATCGCACCATAAGGGTTACTCTTCCACCTTTTAGGTCTGTATGGAACACTATAAAGTAAAATTGCTGTGTTCGTGTCGGAAGGGCTGGACTTCAACATAGACTTATGTGTATCCTCAGGTAACGAACGGGTATCGCTTTCCATCAGGCGTGCTTCTCGTTCGATTCTTCACAAACATACCAAGATAATTATATTACTACACGTTTGAGGAAAAGCTCTAGACGATATTAGCAAGCCAGTCAGTGGATTGTCAGCACATTGGCATTTACCGAGAACAATTTTCACATTTCGAACTGCTATGAATTATGTACATACCCATATTTCCGCATGGGAAACCTTGAAAAGGTCCGCGGGACCTGTGGTGGTCAACCGGGGTATGTGGGATTCTTACCCACTAAAACAATCGCGACTGTCGCATCGGCACATGAGAGGGGACGGACACCATGGCTCGCCGGTGGGATCTGCACTAGGAAATCGGCAGTGCCTTACCTTAGGTACAACCACCGGGAGGCGCGTTTTGTCCTCCGGAAACCAGACACGGTGGTCGCGGGGACGGGGGTCGCAACCCCGCTGCCGTCCTCCCCGGAGTCGCCGCTGTACTCAATAGACGTCCTAGGGCCCACATCCTGAAATTCCAGCGACTCCGTACCTAACAGAATAACCCAATAACACTTTATGCCTGATAATGTAAAACCATGATCGCAGCGAATGAATTAAAACAATTACAAAAAAAAACTAGCAAAGATAAAATACCTATAAATTAGATCTATTTATAACACAACATCCATTTACCTAATACCTAGAGGCCAGTAGATAGCACGAAACTGCACAATATGCACTAAATGAGCCAAACTTCGTCCCAATTATGAGTCCCGCGTCACTAAATCAACGTCAGAATGCACATAATCTTATCAATTTATGGTCCCTGTGTATCGGAAGTTGGCCCCTTGCATGTGCATCGGCGACAAACTGCTCAAGTTACACAATAAATTAAAACCACTAGATATTTAGCGTTGTTGATAGAGATGGGAATAGATGCAAGAATAGAAGCGAGATAAAATAAATGTACTTACACCCAATGGTGTTTGAAGTCTTAATAATCACAGTCGGTTGCAGTCAGTTGGTTAAACAACATCGGGCAAGGTCAGTCCTAAGACGGGTGACCGTTTAGTGGCATTTCAAGTAAGCATCTCCATGCTAAGGAGGGCACGTAAAAAGGCAGTCTTGGTTGTTGCCATCTAGACATCCTCCGAGTTAGTCTAAGGGCAGTTTGAGTAACTCTGGCACCAGGTTTGCCACTAACATACGACAAATAAACTGCAAGATATGTTATGTCACGTGTAAGCCTATTGGCATTTATAACGCATGAGACCACACTCCGAGCTGCTACTAAGTTTCCTGAAAGACACATTGCTTAATACAGGAATCGAATCTTCGATCTTACGATCTGTAGCCTTATCTGCTAAATAAATCTTTAAGAACATTTACATCCCTGCTAACTTGTGCAGTAGGTGATTTCATTTTTCTCTGTCTTTCTAGTATCCATATCTCGTATGGTTTGTCCTATTGCAAGGTTCTCGCTTTAGGCCCTTTCATCTTGCTTGTAAAACAGGATCCCATCACTAGTTTCATAGACATTCGGTTTGTATGCTAGTTTAGGGTTCGACAATATCGAATAGTTTTAATAATAAGTTTATGCATTTTAAACTGAAGCCATGGGAACTAATTGTTTTCATAAATACCTACCCCTTATTGCCATATTATAATAACTGTTTAGCAAGTGGCATATACTTACCCATGAGCGCTGAGGTATGGTGTTGGAGTTAGGACGCTGAATTCCTCCTATAGCAGCATCGTTGACAATAATATAGTTCTTCCAATCACTAGTGATAAATACAGTTACAATCTGCTGTACCTAGAATATTTGTTGATGAGAACAAATTATTTGTATTTGTACAGTGTCAGTTACTTTTTTTTTTGTTTTTGTAGGAGTAGTACTATTGGCCGCAGATTCACCGGACAAGAGAGTGAGCACTTAAAGCGCTCCAGCCAGAAAAGTTTGGGTAGCGACTAGCACAACGGCACCTCAGGGAGGCACGGCCTCGGCTTGGGCTGCCGCTTACAGAAAGTGAGTTTACCATAGTGTCAGTCACACAAGAAGACCTAGTGGTTCCTATAACTAGGCTGCTGCAAGGAACACCTAATAATAGCCCAATTCTACAATCTGTTGGATCTCACTCATGTTAGTATACGCTATTTGCAACCACCAAACCAATATTAGTCATTCGATCACCAAAGCGAGGTGGGTGATATTTTAAATGATTGTCGAGCGACTTGTCTGTCTATGGATTGACTGAATGTATTGGCCTGCTATTCGTCACTTAAGATTATTGCTGAAGACATCGCGTTACATCCCTAGGTTAAAGTTCATAACGCATTGAGAAATTGTCTACTATGCTACGCCTTTTCAGTAAGGAGTCTACTGATCAGGACACATAAAATATGGGTACAGCAAGGAGCTCTAATACTCGGCCGTGTTCACACGCAGCCGCTGTCAGCATATATTGATGGGATCCTCCGAGCATAGTGCAACTGGATGTGATGTCAGACCATAGATTAAGATTTTTTTTTCACCCTCAACGTATACAAAAAAATCGTTTTTATTTGGTTTGTTTTGTTTAACGGTCCTGTTGGTGTAGTGGTTAGACATCCGGGCCTTTACCCAATAGGTCGTGGGTTCAATTCCCACTAAGTGACTGGGTGTTTTGTATATTTTTCCTATTTACAAAAACAAAAGTTTATAAGTATTACTTAGTATCAGTTCTCTGGTTTCTCCAGGTCTGCCTAGTGTGGGATCATATGACCGTGTGTAGATTGTCCTAGAATATTATTATTAGTATATACTTGAGAGGGCTTCCAGTAACGGCAGTGCTGCTTTACAGTAGTCATAACGGATCTTTGTGTGTCTGAAGTTGGCTGCAAGACGTAGATAGCTATTTTTGTGTTTTGTACTGACAACTCACGACTGTATTTATGCAATGGTTCGCCAAACCCAACTTCAGGCACATAAAGATCCGTTGTAAGTACTGTAGGTGCGGTTGCAACGTACAGCGGTACTGGGTAAAGAAAACTGTTAGAGTTGTAATTGATGGATCTACAAATCGACACCTCATACAACTGGAATTCAATATAGGCTACGGCACAGAAAGTAGGCAAATATATCTGAGACTTATCCGTACTCTGAGCTATTTGTTAGTGTGCCACTACAAATATCCTTAAATGAACTAACTTTACAGACGTATCCACTAACATTTAACAACATCACGTTAATACCATGCCAGTAAAAAATCTTTTTAAATAAAGATTATTTACAGCAATCGTAGAGTAGGCAAAGTATTTTTGTGTGTATGGACTATCGATATAATATATAAACTAGATAAACATTCACGAACAAAATGACATCTAAAACGTGGTCGCGGAGGTTGCAAACTTATCTGTGCTGGTGGCGGAAACGTGAACTAACGATTTTATAATGATAATGACTTGTAGTTTGACAGTTTCATATAGACAGTAGCGACACTCCTATCGGCAAAAATAAATTTGTCAGGATGTGGCTTGTAAAGAAATAGCGACACAAGGGCGCTATTTCTCGCTACCACTTTTTGGACTGTGACACCAAATCTAGTTTATATAGTATATCGATGGTATGGACCCTCTGCATAATCTTATTAGGTACAGTTTTTAAATGCAAATTCTATAGAAACTATAGCTTGTCTATAATCTGCTAACTTATGGATATTTATTATTATACTAGTATACATATATTAGGTTAAGCAAGCCGAATATGTTTCTTTGCCTACCCTCTGTGCACGCCACTGGTAAGCAGGTATGAAGTTGTAAATAGTTAACGCGGTGGCTTAGTGACAATAGACGAATTGCTGTTAAGGCATTAAAAGAGACGAAACTAGTGTTAGTGGTATCATTCCCGAACGAATAGACAAATTGGGTATTATGGGTTCAGTTTCTTGTGTCAGCAGTTTTTATTTTTTTATAAAGATGCCACATCTAGATTCTCAACATCGTGGTCATGAGAAATGGTGGGCGGATGTCTGCAAGACCCTCAGGTGATGGCCCCGTTAACCAACGCTAACCGAATTAATTTGTGGGCGTTCGAAACACGGGCCTGATCGAGTGCCCACTCAGTTTATCGTACGCATAGAGTTTAAGTGCTGACTGTTATCATTTTGCAATTAGTTTGTCACATTAAAAGGGGCGTAGGGCGCGCGTGGTTGTTCGGATACAAACTTAATTAGACCTTAAATCATCATCAAATTTAAAGTGTTTGTTTATAATATGTTTATTATTTTCAAAAATATTTTAGAGTTAAAGTGTATCAGGCCATGACCGTATCAACGTATCAGGTACGTACGAGGAGTATCTCCTCGCATAGAAGTAGTGTGTCAACCGCCTAATATTCAGCAAAGCTATTAAGTGCATTTCTAGACCAGTTTCCGACAAAACACATTAATCAACGGGGCGTATCGAGCGGCTGTGCGCGAGCGCATTAGCCACACCTGTTCGTACATGAGGGCTTCATTGGCCTAAATTATATTGATTTAGGACCAATACAGACTCAATTAAGACGATACATTGACTGGGTAATTCGTCATTGATATGATGCTATCGCCAGCAAATCCGTTGATGTATTGCTTTGAGCTTAAGATTAAGAGGAAAGCTAATACAATATCATACGATGTGGCTGCCTTGGATACAATAATCTGGTTTATAGCTCACAATTGAGGCATAGAAATACCTACCCCTAGAAGAGTTTTTTAATCAAGTAACTATCTGAAGGTTGAAACGTGCTCTAATTATAAATTCAATTCCATGAGGCTTAAGATTCCCAGCGACCTAGCGTAGTTCAAAAAAAGTTGGAGCTGCAAATCAGTAAAAGTTTTGCATTCTATTAAAACTTCAATAAATACATAGATTAACAATTTGTTATGTATATTAAAAAGAATTCACTCTATCACTATTTTATCAAAGTGTAAAAAATTACATTCTCAGATCATAAAAAAAAGATACATATACGAGTATCTCGAAACCATGGTGATGAGGTGATGTGCCGCCTGCTCACCTTATTGACTATGTGACAAATGTCAGTAGGTACAATAAAGATGCGCAACTGTAACAACGATTCGAATCATTTACAACTTTGTACGCCGTCCACTTGAATATTAGTAATATACTAATGTTTATAATCGAATAACTACTATAACAGTACCTAATTACTAACGGAGTTTTAATTAGATTGCTCGCGACCCAGTCGCCAGTTTTTCAAATGAAATATATGAATGCATTGTTTGTCCTTTCGGTCTATGCAAACTCTCGCCACTGTCTATGCAAATACGTCATCTAATCGTAATTTTCATGACAATATTTTAGTTCCTATTTCCTCCACCGATACAGATAAGTTAGTCGATCTGTAATCAGTCAGAGCGCAATCGAATCACATCATTTAATCGGCTCAATAATCAAAGTCGAAGTATCAAGTGAGTTACTAACTTCCTAAATCATTCGAAGGCGAATAATCCGACGGGAATCATTCAAAGTTGCGCATCTTTACAGTAGGTACAGTGACGAATTTCGCGCTCATCTCACTACCAACATTCACGTGTATATTATTGCATACATATGTATATTAGACCACATGAAACAGTTAAAGATTACGAAAAGGCAAAAGGGCACAAACCAACACTTCACAACTATAAATGGTAGGCTTTTAGAGATAAAGCGGAGTCCATCCGACCTGTCAGTCCCGGACAGCGGCCGGCCGCGCCGTCACCGGTAATCCTGACGTGAGTTCTGACGAAAACGTCGCTGATATGTCGTGACGGGATAAGACTGTGTGACTTTTTGAAGCCGCCATGTGAAATTGTTTTCGTAAATATTATAGTGTGGTACGGGCACATTTTCTATTTGAATGTATCAGGTTAGCAAATAAATGCAATTATTTTGGTACTTTAAAATTATAAATAATATATTTAACGCTGTTCAGTTTTCGAATTTTTAAAGAGTAATAAAAACTATCTCATCAAACGGCAACGTTATATTATTTAAAACTTTTAGTTAAAGCATAATACAGAATGGATGAAATATTAACGGATTAATGCAGGCTTTTAGGGTTGCATCTATTAAAATCATATTGTATTTTATTTAAGGGTAATTTATAAAATCATTCAATAATACCATACACATTTTTTATTAGTTGCATGTTTACGAGTATATTCGAGTGCAAAACTTACCATGCAAGGAAATAATTTTATTGCTAGGTTAGACGTACAATTAGTTGAGTTTTTATATCAATATTTTTCTTTTTAATTTACTCAATGTTTTTGTTTATATACTACTAAAGACATCTCTGCGCTATCTTGTATAAAAAATCAATTGTTCAAAGCTCACGAAATCAATTTATCAGACTGAGGTAATTTTTGTTTAATCCAATAAGCACTAGCCACAAAATTAATGTAACGCCTAACACACTAGCACAACACAGGGTTAGGGTGACCATTCTTCATTAGCACAAAGGAGCTGGCCTTTTGTCTCGAGTCCATTCATTTGGGATTGTTCACTACAGCGGGACCCTCGCGGCCGTATTCTGACCGTGAGGAGGCGTCGCCTTAGATTTTCGGAATCATTTTAGTGACCTATTATTATGATTGCGGATAAATGACAGATGGATATGAGACACAGATATTAATTAGTCTTATCAATCCCTTAGGAAAGCTAGAAGTAAATGTCATATAAATATGTTCACCATAACTTAGGAATTACATGTTGTGTTACTTGTGTCTATTCGAGTTAATATTATTTATTAGCGTGTTACGAGCCAGCATGCCTCGTCCGCATATACCTAAACCGTGGGACATTTGCCGCGCATCGGACACCGAGCTCATGACGTCACGGCTTCATGAGATCGCTTTCCTTACCTAACATCGGTGGGAACAGACGATAGACATTAAGATTAGATATTAAGTAATATTTTAAATTAAGATATAATTTGTGGAAGTCAGAAACGGATACAAATCCGTAGTCGGGTTTTAGTTTTTAAAATTCCAATAAAATAATTGATACAAGTTTATTACTTTAATTCCTGTGTTCGGCGCCCCCCAAACACGTAATTAGCGTATTTAATATTATGTGTTTGAAACTGAATTGTTATTAAACAATACCAATACATATCTGCGTGAAAATACACAAAAAGTACTATACATAATAAGTAAATATACTACAGTCTTAAAAGCTTCACAGAATAGGTGCGCTGTCGTCCGAACGTGATCCCTGTCAACAAATCCACAATACAAGCTGACTCGTTGTCACCCCAGTCCAACAATGCAATGATTAATGGTGCCCTTTCTTGTACTCAACTATTGGAGTGAGATTCGATCCAAATGTACTTTGACTTGTGTATTTTTATGCTATTAGCAACGTCTACAGGACAAGCAACATAGAATAGTTACTAACAAGGAGATGTACATTGAATACACTGATTTTAAATTAAAATAAATGAACTCGTCTAGTCCAAGTTGGAAAAAACAGCACTTTTGTAGTATTTTTTTTAAAATGCTACCGGATAACAACGAAGTCTCTACTGAGAAGATCTAGCAAAAAAAACTCAGTGGATTGCATATTGAAACAACGACAAAAAATGTATGTAATAAAAAGTACTTTTATTTTTTTTATTATATTTTTAAGTCATTACTACTTCAAATTGTGGAACCTATTGATGTGTGAGAAGTCATTTCTATTAGGTTATTTTTAAGCGCATTCAGTAAGCTTATGTTACTACTAGCTGACCCACGCAGCTCCGCCCGCGCTGTGTTTACGTTAACTAAATAATACATTCGCATTTAATACAAAACCTCCTTTTTTAAAGTCGGTTAAAAACTTGGACCCATTTTGTACTTGCCCTCCGAAAGCACGGAGACGTTTAGTTCAAATGGCGTTAAACGGTCACCCATCTATTTAATGACCTTACCTAACGTTGCTTAACCTGATCGATTTCCAAACATTGTTAACAACTGTCTATGAGTATTCCCTTACAAATATTTATCATAATTATAACGAAAAATTGTTAAAATCGGAGCAAGCGTATAACCAAGTACACTTTTTGACTTTAATCCCCTCTCCCAAGGGAACCCTGCTGAATGTCGGGATAAAAAGTATCCTATGTCCTACCTCGGAGTATTAACTCAAATCATGCCAAGTTTCGTTTCAATCCATCCAGTAGTTTCGGCGTGATGCTCAGCCGAGATACAGACAGACAGACAGATTAAAAAAAAAAAATTTTGGCTTTGATACTAAAGCCAAAATTTTTTTTTTTTAGGTTATAGAATGACCTCCAAACATAATTTTCAAAATATCTTCAATGTACAGAATTGTACCTGTTCCAGTTTTATTATAAGTATAGAAGATAGATTAACCGAAGTAAGTGACAAACTTCGCGCGTCACCGTGACAGTGTGACAGACACTTTACCTATGTAGGTCTGTACTGGTTTAGACTGGCTGAAATCAGTTTAAATAAAAAGTGAAGTTGTTTAAGTAACTAATTACTATTTGATAACACGGATTTAATATATTTTTTTTTTTAATATATATGTATTATGAAAATTAATTACCTACCTATTATTATCATTGTAGCCCCCATGACACAGCGGCAAGCGCATTTCTTTACAAGCTGGAGGTCGGACTTGTAAGATGGGTCTGAAAGAAGTTAGTCCTGCGGCTAATCAGTCATGCCAGTCGCGAGCATATAATTAAATGTGCACTTGACATCTCCTGTTTAGCTGGCGCGAGAAGAAGATTGCTAAATTAATCTCCGTATCGGTTAAACACATCAAATAACCATAGCGATCTAGCCCCAAATGTAGTAAAAAAAATTATCTAAAATAATTAAAAAAAACTCTTAAAAGGTCATTCACTTCAAACGTGTACGACTACGAGCCACAAAAATATCACCGATGCAATGGCCCGCAGCAGCGCAGTATCATGGCACATTAAGTCCGAGGTAACCATCTTTACGGGACATTCGAGGACATTCGGGGCATTCGAGATACTGCTTCAGTCAACCTACAAACCGATTCGATATTAACCTAAAAGCTTAATGATTGGTGATTTCTTTTAGATATTTTTTTTACACCATGAAATTGGATAAGTAGGGGAACCTGGGGATACTTGATCCCCTGTTTTTCTTTTGCCTTAAATCACAGTAATTTTCAATAAAATACCATCAAAGTTTAATTAATATTATAGATACTACTAGATAATACTTTATGACAATTCAAAGACATTTTGAAAAAAAATTGAGAATAAAAAAAGTTATTACAATTTTTCTAAAATGTGTCAAAAGAAACAAATGTCCCCAAGTATGGGTAGACTTGATCCCAGAGGAACAAGTCTACTCTTTTGAACAATTTGTAGGAATGAAACTAAATTGATTATTTTACATTTATTAAACCTCCCGTAAAATTAATAAAAAAACATAACTTTTTTACTGTAAATCAACAGAAACTATATTATTATGCTACGGCACTTAAGTGACATTAATTACAGAAAAATAAGGAACCATTTGGACAAATCAGTCTTCAATCATCATCATTATTAGTAGCCGAAACGTCCACTGCTGAACAAAGATTCCCCCTTAGAAGGGAGGGGTTACCATAATCTCCACGCTTGGCAGGTGGCTTGGGGATCGCAGTATAGGTGGTAGGTAATCCATTAAAGAGACGCTGCTGCCCGTCTTCTTAGTTTCCCTTAGTTGGCTTGTACGGACACCCAACGGGAGGAGATGGGTGGGTGCTATTCTTATCCGGACACCCCACAGGGGACCAGGGATAGGGAACAAATCTACTCCGAGGTAATATTTTCAAATCATGATTTTTACAGACGCATGTCACATTTTATTTTAAATCTAAAATCAATCCCACAATCAAAACTTAAGAAGTTTTAGATAACTATATGACCTTATAGTTTAAAATGTTAAAAACGTGGGTAAAAATAGTTGAAATACTCACGAAAAAAGAATAACAGTCGTTGAAAACAAAAACACGTCACCCTCGCTATGTTTACGTCGCAGAACTGTCAAAATGACATACAATGAATTCGGTTGATAGAGCTGAATAATGTGGTCTCATTAAAATATTGATAACTATTACAGTAAAGTGTAAAATCATAAGGGAACTAGTCTCCCAAGGGAACAAGTATCCCCAGGTTCCCCTAAACGATGTTAATGATTAGTAGATTTTTCACCTGAACTGTTTCCGTCACTAAATCCTAATGAGGTCTTCACTGACAAAATTCGGTAATAAACTCAGTGGCCATGTAATGTACCAGCAGTACCTATTATATCATCATCACCAGCCGGAAGACGTCCACTGCTGAACATAGGCCTCCCCCTTCGAACACCACAATGAACAACAATTGGCTATATATTGGAGTACCTATGTATACAATACATGAATCTCAAACTAAACTTTACCGCAATGAGCGTGACTTTCTTTACACATCAGCATCTTTGAAGGATATTTAAAACGTATGATAACAACTCCCACGCCGTATTTTTCCTATCAAAACTCTTACTAAAGGGAAAAGCAAGCTTTAAATCCATTGACAAACCAATTACCAAACAGCTTGACAAGTGGCATAAAGCTTGAACCGCAAAGCAAGCATGACAGAACAAAGTTTTCGAACCGGATTTCACCGGTTCCATGCGGATTAAGCCGCTCGCTGCCGGAGCGCGGATGTTAGGACCAGTTAGAACCGGTTACCGGCAGTTAGTCAGGTGAGATCTGAGCCGCGGTGCGAGGCTTACTATGGGAATTATTGTCTTTGTACTACTATGCACGTTTTGTGTACACAACCGGAAGATGCGGGATTTGGTTTTTAGGTTTAATTTAGTTTGAATCTATTTCATGTCTGACGTTTGGAATGCTTCCCAGAATTCAGATTGTATTTTTAAATTATATATTTTGTTTTGTTACATTATTTGTTGATTAATGGTTTATTTTCTCTTACAATACTTTGTTCAGACGTATTGTATAAAAAATATTGAAAACTTGTTTATTGCCTATTTATGAACAATCACTAAAATAATATTTCTTTGAAACGTATTAATGTGTATTTACAAAAAAAAATACAGGAAAATGTAGTTACACTTCTGATGTAAAGTCCCAAGTTTCCAAGATGGTTTTCTTATAATATTTTAAGATAGGTACGTAAGCGGCTCAGGTAAGCGGAGATAAAATAATATCTCAAAAATTAAAAAGTTTCCATTTACCCATTACTTTTCTATTTCTCAGTGAATATTTTATATTTTTTAATAGTTGATTAGGTAGACCTAATCAACTATCAAAAAATATATAGGTACACGCTAAAAATATATACAGGCTGTCCCAGACGTGGGGTATCAAGCCGGTAATGACGCATTGTGTAACCCAAAAACAATCAATTTGTGAAAGAAAATAATGACAATAGTCAACATAATGAAAATAGTTTTAGTGCAGTGAGCTTAACATTTTGTTCGTTATTTAATCTGAAATGGATGAAATTCTAATTAAACAAGACAAGCACGTAATCAATAAGAAACAGTGGCTCCATATGAATAGGCAGGTAGACACATGTTTATTTATTATAAAGGAAAACCTACAGCTATTACAAAGGAATGATAACAAGAGAGAAAACAGAGAGCCATTTCTAGGTTCTCACGACTATAAGGCAAAATGCAAAACAGTTGTGTGAACATACTAAAGTTGTTAGAAAATTAAGTAAAACTTAACTCTACGGTATGCGGATATTAATTTAAATAAACGGAACAAAAATAGGGTTACCAGATTAAATTAAATAGTGCACAGATGCAGGATACAAAATTAACTGAACTAATCTCGCTTAAAAAAATCATTGCTTAGTTGTCTTCTCACAGTAGCAACAGTAGTACAAAATAAATCTATATTAAATTGCTTAGAAAATTCGTTGAAGCTCTTGATCGCTCTCACAGTAAATGTATTCTGCCGATAGTTGGTAGATAGATGCGTAAGGAACGTGGACTGGATTTTACAGGAGCAATAAAATGATCTTTCTTAATAGTACAGTTTTTAGTAATCCTAAAAAACCTCGATAAACGAACTTAATTTTGCGGTTTGGTTGTATTGCTATTTGAAGTGTTACGTTAATAGAAAAATAACTTTAACACATCCAAAGATATTATGGAACCCTCGGTGCTCGAGTCCGACTCGCACCTGACTGGTATTTTTTATTAGAAAAATATGAGATTTTTAACAAATAAGTTACGTATTTGTATTGATACACTGAATAAGACCCTCACGGATCCGACATGTGATTTTAAACACTCTGTATATATGTTACGGCTAAAATCCGAAGCGCGGCTGCACCTAGTTTTAGCCGGTTAGAACTAGGTGTAGCCACTTACTCTTGGTTAAACCTAGTACGAGCCGATCCTAGTACAGCTGAGGAGGCAGATAGTTCGACGGAGTGACAGTAGTTATTCTGGGTGGTCATAAAAAAAATAACCACGAACGCTAAGGCGGGAGCTCCGCTACGCTTCGCTCCCGCCTTAGCCTTCTAACCTAACCCATCCGAGTCGGATTGCTCTGAATCGAGGTGTTAATCATGGAATGGCTGGACCTAGTTGTAGCCGGCATGATGAAGGCTAGACCTAGTTTTACCCGAAAACAATCGGCTCGTACTAGGTTTAACCAAGAGTAAGTGGCTACACCTAGTTCTAACCGGCTAAAACTAGGTGCAGCCGCGCTTCGGGTTTTAGCCGTAACATATATATTTGTATCCGTGAGTAGTTAGCAACAAAGTAATTATGCGTTTCCAATTCAGTCACCACTCCCAAGACCAATGAAGATCCTCCATCAATCTATGGAAACAGCCTCCCGAGCGAAGCTCTTAAATCAATAGGTCTTTGTCCAGGTACTTGGAGTTCTATACCAGCTGTTTGATTTAATATAATGGCCCTATGGGAACATTAGACGATCCATTGACCATCAATTGTTGGGTTAATTTGCAGTAAATACCGTTTAATTCGACTGCCTGTCGGGTGGCGGATTTGACATTGTTATTACATGATTGGTGGTACAGTCACAAGCATAAATATATTACCATGGACAGTTCGCCAAAAATATCTAATTTCATGATTCATTCATTAATTTCTGATCTCGACATGACGGAAAAAATATGTGATCATTTATAAAAGCATATACATGTAGCAGCAGATATATTTGACATCAAAGTAACACCAAAACTATCTGCCAACACATGCGATGCAAAAATATAGAATGCCGCATTGACTTCAAAAATATGAGCCACCTATTAGAATGCAAAAATATCTGACATTTCTTGCGTTATAAACATCACGCTGACGCTGACAGCATAAACATCTGACAAAATGTTTCGAGCCATATTTCTTCTATATCGGAATAAGTTCCGCTCATTTTGCAAAAAGATGTGATGTAGCACTGGCTGCATAAATATATGACACCTGACCATAATAATTTGAGTTATTTTATTATAAATAAGTTCATTTGTATATAATTACTATGATTTTATTTACTATACTCGCACAATTTTCAAGAAGTGTCGCTGTGTCGCTATTACGTAAACGTAAATGATAAGTACGGTAGGTAGCGAGAACTAATCAAAGTGAACAAATATCGAAATACCCACTAAATGAAACGTTTTAGTTAAATTCTTGTTATTGTATGTATTGTGTGTTTGTGTTCTTATTATTGTTGTTGTTGGTGGGCCTGTTGATGGAGTGGTTAGACACCCTATCCGCTGACTAATAGGTCGTGGGTTCGATTCCCACCAAGTGTCTGGGTGTTTTATCTATATAAGTATGTATTTACAAAAAAAGTATATTAAGTATTAGTATCAGTTGTCTGGTATATCCATAGTATTGCATAGTACAGGCTCTGCCTAGTTTGGGATCAGATGACTATGTGTGGATTTTCCCATAATATTATTTACCACGTAGAAGCCAATCTACAAAGCCTAGAGCATAGGCGTAAAGTAGCTAGCCTCTCGGTATTCTACAGGATGCATTTTGGAGAGTGTGCGCAGGAATCGGTTTTTCCGCCAGATTATAGGGTGTCTTCAAGGCTAGAGTGAATAGGCTTTTAAAAAGCCAGTGTGCTTTACAATCTTCGATTGCGTGGCCACTTTCCATCAGGTGGGTCTGCAGTCGAGCACTAGCTTATGTTGATAAAAAAAGTAAAAAAAAAAAATATTTTCTGCTAGTGTGAATTAATAAATCATCCATTTATATTGATTAACATGGATCGTTTTTTTTTAATAAAGAAAATTATTACTTGATTGCTTATTATTTCCAAATTCCTGTATTGAGATTCAAATTCTGAACCTGTACTTAATCCCTATCTTAATCACAAATATTTTTAAATCGGTTCTGTTAGTTTCTGAAAATTGCGCGAGTATAGTAAATAAAAAACAAAACAATTATTTACAAATGAACTTATTATTAATAAAGAACAGAACAAAATAACTCAAATTATTAGGGTCAGGTGTCAGATATTTATGCTGCCAGTGCTACGTCACATGTTTTTGCAAAATGAGCGGAACTTATTGCGATATAGAAGAAAAATGACTCGAAACATTTTGTCAGATGTTTATGCTGCCAGTGCTACATCACATGTTTTTTGCAAAATGAGCGGAACTTATTGCGATATAGAAGAAAAATTACTCGAAACATTTTGTCAGATGTTTATGCTGCCAGTGCTACATCACATGTTTTTGCAAAATGAGCGGAACGTATTGCGATATAGAAGAAAAATGACTCGAAACATTTTGTCAGATGTTTATGCTGCCAGTGCTACATCACAAGTTTTTGCAAAATGAGCGGAACTTATTGCGATATAGAAGAAAAATGTCTCGAAACATTTTGTCAGATGTTTATGCTGCCAGTGCTACATCACAAGTTTTTGCAAAATGAGCGGAACTTATTGCGATATAGAAGAAAAATGACTCGAAACATTTTGTCAGATGTTTATGTTGCCAGTGCTACATCACAAGTTTTTGCAAAATGAGCGGAACTTATTGCGATATAGAAGAAAAATGACTCGAAACATTATGTCAGATGTTTATGCTGTAAGCGTCAGCGTGATGTTTATAACGCAAGACATGCCAGATATTTTTGCATTCTAAAAGGTGGCTCATATTTTTGCATCGCATGTGTTGTCAGATAGTTTTGGTGTTCCTTTGATGTCAAATATATCTGCTGCTACATGTATATGCTTTTATAAATGATCACATATTTTTGCCGTCATGTTGAGATCAGAAATTAATGAATGAATCATGAAATTAGATATTTTTGGCGAACTGTCCATGGTAATATATTTATGCTTGTGACTGTACAGTATGTGCAAAACTGTTTTCATTACGGACTGGGCGGAACCTAAAAATAAAACCGGTCAAGTGCGAGTCGATTCGCGCACCGAGGGTTTACCTTCTTTGAAAAAACTCAAACCGCAAGACAAATTAATTTATTTCTTGAGGTTTTCTTTTTATTCTTTTAGGTATGGAATTCTAAAAACCGTTATCACTTTACGTTTATATTAAAGACTACCAAACCCGTATGGTGACCATGGTAAGATAGCACTCTCCCATCTCCTCCTGTTGAGTGTCCGTAAGAGGCGAATAAGGGAGAACAAGAAGACGGGTAGCAGCGTCTTTCTATTGGATTACCTACCACCTATATCCAAGACGCCTGCCAAGCGTGGGGATTTTGACAACCCCTTCCTACTAAGGGGGAGGTCTTTATTTAACAGTGGACGTCTTTCGGCTACTGGTACTTATAATTTTTTTTTAAAGTCTGCACTTTTAATAAAACGTACACTAAACAAACAGCCCAATCAATAGGCCTATAAAACTATAGAACCTAATTGATTATCGCTAATTCACCCCTCACAGATCTAGCTACAAATTGCTGCGCCATATCTCAAGGAGACAACGGCCTATCAATAAAGGACGGCGTGGCCTGGTCTGGCGAGACCCGGCCTCGGCAATACTCGGCGTCCGGTTAATTGAGATGGCCGATTTACGACGCATGTAGCACTTGTGCGAACAATGATTGAACTATCGAAGCGAAGTGACAAACATTGCTGAAGCTATAGCCAGTATAAATATGTTTTGATAATTTAAGACCTTTTGATTTATATGGTCTACATAATGTGTAAGGCAAAGGCATTTGTGCATACTTAGAAATCCGACAACATTGAAACATTAAATAATAATATATATTTTTATGCCGTGTTGCGGTTATCATTAGCTGAATGACGTCCACGGCTGAACAAAGGCATCCCCCTTAGATGTGAGGGGCTGCCGTAAGTCCCACACTTGGCATGCGTCTTGGGGATCGCAGGATAGATGGTAGGTAATCCAACAGAAAGACGCAGCTGCCACTCTTCTTGTTTTCCCTTAGTCGCCTGTTACAAACACCGAACGGGAGAAGATGGGAGGGTGATATTCTAAGCCGAACACGGGTATGTGTGGTATTTCAATCGAATATGAATTTAATTATTGGCGGTTCTAGAAAGTCTACTATACTTTTTGTAAGAAAATGTTCTCACGTGCATATGAATCGAATATCTTTGATCTCAGGTTACTCTCCACAAAAAGCTCCTTCAAACAAGTTGTGTATAAAAATGCATTGCAGTTTATAAATTAGTATACTGACTATAATATAGTTCATTTAAAATTCTAATCAATATATGAATATTAAAAAAAAACGTAGAAAATGTGCTTTATTTGAAGAAGACAGCGTCAATAATGATTAGATTCACATCACAGAATTGCTGAATGATGCGTTTTGAATACTTCATCAAAATTCATTCGGTTTTCACTAAGATAGATCGAGTTGAAGATATTTTTGGATCCGAATGAGTTCTTGAATGTAATCTAGAATTATATTATTACTCTTGACAGGTAACGCCCAACTTTCCTACACTATTCATCCTACGCTGTCCACACGACGGCAGCCTAACTCTTTTGACGTAAGTAAGCACTAAAAATCCTATAGAGCAAGTAAAGTTGTTTTATATGTATCGAGAAACCTCCAGTATATGTTTTTTTCACACCAGACAGACAAGTCTCATACACGACATAGTTTTCCTACTATCACTCAATGCATTTAAAAAAATACTTTGATTTTTTATTCAGAGATTCTTGAACTCGACATCATGATGGACTATAGTAAGTAGTGATAGTGTGATTGTTACACTCTATTTTTAAGATCACAGATTTAAAGTTCTATGGCAAGTAGTTTTATAATTGTGAACTTGTTGAGGGTATGCAACTCAAAATAGTTTGAGATGTATTTTAAAAATAACAATCTGGAAGGTAGTATTTGTAATGTGTTATGAATTGGTTGTTGTAATCACATTCAATATGGTGGGAGGAAATGTCTAGTAGTATTTAAGGTGGAACCTCATTGTATTCTATTCATTCCCTCCGACGTGCCGTCGGTGCCCCGTGGTACATGCGGAATACATTCCGCATACCAGATCTACAGATCTGCATTCCGATTTCAAGTTAGATCCCCTTCGTAAGTTCCTCAAAGAAGCGTCGAAACGCTACTTTGAATCCGCGTCCCGTCACGCGAACAGTTTAATCCGCGCCGCCGCCGATTACGCCCCTAGTCCTTCTGACTCGCGCCGCAGACCACGGCACGTACTGCTCGACTCTCCTGACCCCATGACGGTCCTATTGGACCGGGATGCGCCGAACCCTCCCCGACAACCGTATGCTACACTAGCTATCAGACACCAATCTCGCCGGCGAGGCCGAAGGGTCGTACGCATGCGACCTCAACGACGTGCATCACCCCACTGAGTTTCTTGCCGGTTCTTCTCAGTGGGGGCGCGTTGTGAACCGGTGGTAAACTCAGCCCTCTCTTAAGCGACAGCCCAAGCCGAGGCCGTGCCTCCCTGAGGTGCCCTTGAGCTCGTCGCTACTTCTGCCGTTAAGGCTAGAGCGCTTTAAGCGCTCGCCTCCTTTTGTCCAGTGAAGCTGTAATGGCCATCTGCGGCCAACAGCGTCTATCATTCCCAAAAAAAAAATATATATTCATTCTATCTGTGCGCGTGGTGGAATAAAGACGTACCACGTAGGTACTCCAGTGTTTTACTCAAAAATTATAATTAACAGTAGGTATCTGTCTGAGAGTTTTCATTTTTTTAAAAGTCAAAATATCTTTATTAAATATGTATTCTTTTTTTTGCTGCATCAGCAGTAATAAGGACGAAAAGCGTATCCCTCAGCTGCCAGCACAACCGCTACTCATATAGCAATCATAGCCTTAGACATTATCCAAGAACTGTAGGAATATAGCGCTCGGGCTGAATTCCTACAAATCCTTTAAATAATGTTCCTTTGACTCATCGAAGGGGTTTTATTTGGCTGCAGTCTCTTCTAAGATATTTCCCCTTTCGGGGAGCTCTGACTTTGGGAACTAGTATCGGTTATAGCATCGGAACGATTCACTCTGCCGAGACCCGAAACGCATTAAAAAAATCCAATCAATAAACAAAATATCGTAGAGCTTTCCACCTGACCAGCCACATAAACATGGGACAAGAAAAGCAAAATGTATGTGCCGTATCGGAGCACCAAAGCCCCGGTACAAATCTGGCCAGTGGATAGCGGGCCTGATCGACAAATCCGCCAGATTACGCGCTGATACTGGGCTATGTTTATGAGACAGCAGCCGGACTGGCCAGCACTCTGTAGGGCTGTCGCTGGTTGATATCCCGACACGTGTGGAATATTTTGACATGTCAATTTATTTTTATTCAATTTAAGCTAGTGATTGACTTCAATCCCAATTGTAGGAAACCGGTGATGCAACCGGTGATGCAATGAATGATGTGAAGCAAGCCTATTCATTTTTGCCTTAGACACCTACCTTATAATCGGATGGGAATAATAACGCAGGCAAACTATTCCAGTCCTCGTACGTACATAATATTATCAGTGAGGAAAGAAATCGTTATTAGACAAACTTGATTTAAAAAAAATTTCAAGCAACGTCGTACATTGCAGTGCAGCTAGTACATAGCTGCACTGCAATGTACAACGTTGTTTTCTTCAGCGTGGGAACGGCACTACATATGGATGGACAAACTACTATATTAATATTCACATTAGCGAATGATGGTTATTAAAAAAAATTAACTATTTTTAAAGTTTTTATCTTATGCTTGTCAAATCATAATAAAAAGTGTTTGAACATCTTTTCTCAACCTCTATTCCCTAAAAAATAACCTAAAAAATAAATTACAAAATGTTAATATTATCACAAATCACTTTGTTTGAAATCGTCGCGAAAATCTAGATAAAACGATCTAACTAACCTAGTTAAACACCACATCTGCATATAAATAACAACGACACAAATCGAATAACAACACTATCCAAGAAATATAAAATAAACAACAAACTCGGCGTATTGCACTGAAATAAAAATGTAAATGCCGCGTTGGCAGCCCTACGGAGCGTGTCTAGATAGAAGGAAGGTAGTACGAATAATATTTTGGCTTACAAAACGAGTCCAAGTTTTAATAGTGTGCCCATGTTTATGTTATGGGCTCTCGTATCGGATGTATGAACCTGTCTTTAGGGACGCTGATATACAACGGATGGGTGTGCCTTTTTGTTTCATTTTGTTTAAAATTTGTTATTTGGACGCTGGCAAAGAGCGATTGCTATGTTATTAAGTGACGCACTCACAAACGTCAATTAGTTTTAATTATAACTAAACCAGTCCTTGACATCAGATGGTTTCGACACACGAAGCTGATAATGGGTAGAAATACCGATTACCTTTTTCAATCAACTTCATGAAAATTAACGGTAATTTACATTTGTGAGCGCAGCAGTTTTTTTTTGGGACTGATTGACTGACTGACACTGTTGGCCGCAGATGACCATTACAGCTTCACCGGACAATAGAGTGCAGCAGTAAGTGGTAATGTATTAAGGTTATTTCATGATAAAGGCATTTTTCCAACAAGTCTGGTCTGAGGTCTGTATGAGTAGAATGGTCGTTGGTGCTCTCCATGATAGCGAATCTTCCTGATATGCAACGAGCTTTTTGTCTCCCATACGCAAGGGTAGTGGTCACCAGTAAGGGAAACTAACTTTGGTGGCGGGTCACCCCCTTCCCTTCAATATGGTTGAGGGGAGTGATGCTGCTGCTCGAGTCAACTCGTGCGCGCTGTTTGGTCTGGTCCGACTACTATCCATTTGACCTTTTAGTTTGTTGTATTTTGGTCGTATTTTTTCTCTCTCTCTTATTTGATCTTTTGAAAGGCAGGGCACACTGTCGCTAATGCTGATCTAATTGTGACAAGACAAACACTGTTTATCTCTACGCTTGGCAGGCCTCCCACGGATCGCAGTATAGGTAATCCAATAGAAAGACGCTGCTACCCGTCTTCTTGTGTTGGAGGAGAAAGGGGGGTGCTATTCTTACCCGGACACCCCACGGGTAACACATACGTAGATACAAAAAGAGACAAGTGAACCAATAAGACCCATCTGTACTTATATTACGTAACTAACTGACCCACGCAGCTCCGCCCGCGCTGTGCTTACGTTAACTAAACTTTCAATAATATACATTTGCATAGAATACAAAACCTCCTTTTTTCAAGTCGGTTAAAAACTTGGAACTTTGGACTTTGTACTTGCCCTCCGAAGCACGGAGACGTTTAGTTCAAATAGCGTAAAACGGTCACCCATCTATTTATTGACCTTACCTAACGTTGCTTAACCCGATCGATTACAAAACCTTGATAACAACTCTATATGAGTATTACCTTACTGATATTTATTATATTAAGAAAAATTAATAAAATCGGACCAAGCGTATAACCAAGTACCCATGTTGACTTTAATACCCTCTCCCAAAAGAACCGTGCTAGATTACGGGATAAAAAGTATCCTATGTCCTACCTCGTAGTAAGATCTCAAATCATGCCAAGTTTCATTTGAATCCATTCAGTAGTTTCGGCGTGATGCTCAGCCGTGATACAGACAGACAGACAGACAGACAAAAATTAAAAAAATTACATTTTCGGCCTCAGTATCGGATAAAGAATGCCCTCCAAATATAATTTTCAAAATATCTTCAATGTACAGAATTGGACCTATTACAGTTTTATTATAAGTACTAGCTGACCCACGCAGCTCCGCCTGCGCTATTTTTACGTTAACTAAACTTTGAATAACAGACATTCGCATCGAATACATAACCTCATTTTTTATAGTCGGTTAAAAACTGGGACCCACTTTTTACTTGCTCTCCGAAGCACGGACCCGTTTAGTTCAAATGGCGTTAAGCGGTCACCCATCTATTTAATGACCTTACCTAACGTTGCTTAACCAGATCGATTACAAAACCTTGATAACAACTCTCTATGAGTGTTCCCTTACTAATATTTGTTATATTATAAAGAAAAATTGATAAAATCGGACCAAGCGTATAACCAAGTACCCGTTTTGACTTTAATCCCCTCTCCCAAAAGAACCGTGCTAGATTACGGGATAAAAAGTATCCTATGTCCTACCTCGTAGTAAAATCTCAAATCATGCCATGTTTCATTTGAATCCATTCAGTAGTTTCGGCGTGATGCTCAGCCGTGATACAGACAGACAGACAGACAAAAATTAAAAAAATTACATTTTCGGCCTCAGTATCGGTTATAGAATGCCCTCCAAATATAATTTTCAAAATATCTTCAATGTACAGAATTGGACCTGTTACAGTTTTATTATAAGTATAGATATATAGATATAGATTTAAAAAATATACCAAACTAAAACCTGATTATTTTAGCAAATTTAAATAGGTGGTATTAATTTCCATACGTATCATACAGGGTGGGGGGTGAGCATCCCTTACCGTAGTTTTACACATGACCGCGGTGTTTGTGCCCCGGGCCGGACATATTTAAGCTATTTTATTTATTTTGAGATACAAAAGGCCTTATCGGCGGATATATAACATTGCTGTGTGTTCTGATTTGGATACTAAAAATATAATTATTATCACATCTTTCTCGAAGGCCCTGGGGAATCTATAGTCACTAACAGACACAGTCCCAGTTTCTGTGTGAATAGTGCACCTTTTTTTTTGTCGGGGACGAACTTTCAAAAGGCACCTGGTTAGTAGGCATTTTGTGGTTATTGCAATAAAGTATTATTAACAGAATAATTAATAATATACTGGGACAATCCACACAGACGGTCATCTGATCCCAAACTAGGCAGAGCCTGTACTATAGTAACCAGACAACTGATACAAATACTTATATACTGTTTTCGTAAATACATACATAAATTAATAAATAACACCCAGAAATTTGGTGAGAATCGAACCCATAACCTATTGGATAGCGGCCAGGGTGTCTAACCACTAGACCAACAGGTCCGTCAAAACTTACTTATAAGCTTTAATCATATGATACTCAGTAAAAAAAGAAATTGTCATCTAATAAAATTCAAGCCTTCCAATGTGAACACACGAACCCTAGTGATGTCCTCTCAATAAACAAACCTTCTCATAGTTGGGCCGCGTTATCTGACATTGATGGGCCCGACTGAGGGTAGTTTTAAAATGTACGAACGCACCGGTAGTTGTAAATAATTATGGGCTTGTGTTGTTTTTGCCCGGCGATAATGCGTAATGAGAGGATCGGGCGTTTTGTAATTCGCTTTGTTTTGGCAAGGTATTTTAGTCAGCCAAATACGGTACAACGCTATCAATACATATTGCTAGTTTGCTTTTTCTTTTACGATTCCGTACCTAAAAGGTAAAAAAACTGGTCAAGTGCGAGTTGGATTCGCAAACCTTCGTTGGACGTCATCACCAGCCGGAAGACGTCCACTGCTGAACATAGGCCTCCCCCTTAGAACGCCTTATTGAACGACAATTCGTTCGATTATAAATAATTATTTTCTATTCATCTAAAATTCTAAATCCTTGGGTAGTAGGAAAACCAAAGGGCATAAGCATAACTAAGATTGATTGTCGAAGTTAAGGTGATTTCTTTTTAACTGCTAATAAGAGACATTGTTTTATTTTCCATGTAATATTTACATAGACATTTGATATAGGTATAGGAATAGTCATACTTTGAATTTTTTTCACTTTTTTTGCCGATTTGGGATTTTATCACTCGTGTAGCTACAGTAATATCTCACGCGTAAATGGCTCTTGTGAAAGATTGGCCGCTGTGATCGTATCGGTCAGGAGGACATTATTACTATTACTATAATACAATACACCATAGAACTATAAAAAAATATTCCCAAAAAAGCCGATACCAATTAATTAGGAGCACTAACAATAACAATAAAAATGAAAAACTTTAATAAACAATGGATAACGGCCCAGCCGCTCGAGGGGGTGTAAATTCGCAAAAACACGACGCCGCGCGATCGCTGGCCCTTAACTCGGCGTAATTACGGTCATTTGGTGTCATCTTACCCTTAACGAGATCATCAACACAGCTAGCACAAGGATCTAGGAAAATATGTGCACACTAGAGTACGCTACAACATAGCACTACGCACTATAAATGCGAATTACTATAGCGATTAAAATCAAATAAGATCACTATACCTTTCCTAAGGAACTCGCAGTCTTCCCGCCAGATGTTAGAACTACCACATATACCGATAATCCCAGGATAGGTGGTAGGTGCCTGAAGGCCACCTTTTATTTTATTTTTATTTTATTGTTTATTAGCGTATAAAACAGATTACAATCACTTTAAGGTATAATACAATGAATAAGGTATTGATCTAGATTATCATCCACAGATATATACGCCTAATCACTTTATTAATTTAGTAAATTTTCAGATGCTAGAGAGCGCTGATTTACAATACAAAAAAGAAAAATAACTTAAAAGTAAATTAAGAATGACATTACAAGTAGTGTAGTTCTAAAATTTTAATACTTGGGTCTGCAAAAGCCTGCGGAACTGATGCAGTTTCAGGTGGAAAATATCGATATCTCTGTTGGAAATAAGAATATCATTGTATTGGCGACACATCCTGATAATTGGATTATAATAAGAGGTATTATTAGGGAAAACTGGAAGATTGAAAATATTATAATTTCGGTTACGGCTTCTAAATCGGGTATTAAAATTTAACAGGGAAAGTAGGTTAGGTGAGTCCATTAGGCTATGAATTATTTTATAAAGTAACATATGGTCGTAGTAGATTCGACGAAGGTCTTTTGCGAGACAGTCATGTCCCAGAAGGAGGCCGCTTAGCAGGAATGCGAACACGCCGATCGCTGCTCGCCCAACGTCTCGCTCTAAATAACGGGCAATCTTCAGAGTCGCTGGACGTTCGGGGTGTGGACCCTAGGACATCCATTGAGTAAGGTGACTCCGAGGAGGACGACTGTGGGGTTGCGACCCCCGTCCCCGTGAGCACCATGACAAGTTCCCGGGGGACTATAATGCGCCCGCTGCCGGTGGGCTCAGAGGCAAGGCAGTGAGGGGATGTTGGTGCAGATCTCACCGGTGAACCCGGGGGTTCCTCTTATATATCGATGCTACAGCCGCAGGTATTTTAGTGAGTAAGAGTCTTACATACCCCGGTTCAGCCCCACAGCTCGCTTTTTAATGTTTCCCCCGCGAAAAGAAAGTTTCCTTGGGCAAGGGACCGTCCAGATCCACAGTACGCAATAACCTTGCAGATTTCGCTGATTTCCAACCGCGTGGACAGTGGTGTTTGGTGGTGTCCACCAAATTGACTTGACCTGACGTCGGTCGGCGACCAACGTTCCACCGACACGTGTGATTGCTATTCTACTTTATGCTAAATTATGATACGGTCGTTAATGTGGTCTCCACCATATAAGATGAAGGTACACTCCACCTTCATCTTGTTATGTGCCGATGCGAGAGCCGCAGTGTTTTAGTGGATAACAATATATCCATAAAGCCCGGTTAACCCCCACAAATCCAGGGAGACCTATTTACGGTTTCCCCGCGAGAACAAAAACAGTTATGAATATAAACTCACTGCCTTATGAACAACACAAGGTAACTTAACTTACCTTTTAAACATTTTTCCAACAATAATACCCCTCAGTCTCTCGCACTACACTTCCTCCGAAAAGACTATCTTTCTACTTACCCTATCTATCGTTTCACACATCCAAACGCTGAATAAAGCTTCAAACTATAAATAATATTTTAAATTAATGCTAATGCCTCTGGTTCACCTAAATGTTGGGTAGACGTTATAACTCAGCGTTGACGCGCGCCGCGCTGGTTAATGTACGAATTTACCGGACTATTTGCGTTATTTATTGTGATTATGGCCGGCCAAGGTGCCATAGAAAGTGTTGCGGGTAAAGTAATTAAAAATTTAAATGGTCTCATAAAACTCTGGGTAAGAATAGGACCAGCATCCATTTTCGGAGTCGCTGGACGTTTGGGGTGTGGACCCTTGACGTCCTGCGAGTACGGCGGGCGATTCCGATGAAGACGGCGGTGAGTTTGCAACCCCCACACTCCTGAGCACTGTCACAGGATCCCGAGGGGCTACAATGTACTCTCCGGTGGCGTGCACCAAGGCCGTGAGGTAATAAAGAACACTGAGGATTTTTTGACTTATTTTATACTTAGTTTAGAACATGCAAGTTGAAGTGGCAATAGGCAGGCCACATCGCTCGAAGAACTGATAAACGATGGGAAATAATGGTTCTCAAGTGGCGATCACGAACCGAAACACGCAGCGTAGGTAGGCCTCCCACTAGGTGGACATTCATCGCAGGTAACCGGTGGATGCAAATAGCTAATTGTCGTTCATTGTGGCGTTCGAAGGGGGCCTATGTTCATTCAACAGTGGACGTCTTCCGGCTGGTGATGATGACGATACTTAAGCCATCGTCATTATCAGGTGAAAGACGTCCACTGCTGAACAAAGGGCTCCCCCTTAGAAGGGAGCGATTGACATAATTCCCACGCTTGGCAGGCATTTTGGAGATCGCAGATATGTAATCCAATGTAAAGACGCAGCTGCCCGTCTTGTTTTTTCTCCTTAATCCTCATCTTGCTACACCCAAGGGTAGAATACCTTTTTTTTTTGTTTTTTTTTTGACGCGGCGGGAAATCTTCCAAAGATCCCCGGGAGCTGTGGGGCTCGACCGGGGTTTGTGGGATTCTTACCCACTAAAACCCCCGCGGCTGTCGCATCGGCACATGAGAGGGGATACCCCAGGGCTCTCCGGTGGGATCTGCACAAGGGGCCCCTCAGTGCCTTGCCTTTGAGCCCGCTACCGGGGGGCGCATTGTAGCCCCCCGGGAACCAGTCACGGTGCTCACGGGGACGGGGGTCGCAACCCCGCCGCCGTCCTCCTCGGAGTCGCCGCCGTACTCAGTGGACGCTCAAAGGGCCCACACCCCGAACGTCCAGTGACTCCGAAGGAAGGGTAGAATACCTATGGTTGGGTGCTTGTGAATGGTTAGGAATTTATATATGTAAAGAGGTAGCTCATAATTCGAATGATATCATTCCGAATCGATAGGCTACAAATCATAACCCCCCCAAAAGCCAATATCAAATCAAACGGTTGAAACATCAGAGGGTACTTCGGACCCATCCGACTGTGTTCGCAACTTGAGTTATTTGCCCAAGTTATCGGCCCACCGTTTATCACTAAAATGTCACATTTAATAATAATTAATGATAATTGCCTTCCAGCTTACAGCGGGGAAGGCGATCGGCCGATTCTCATAAGTTATTTCAGTTTAACTTAGCGAGCACTTGGAATTTGACTAGAGAACTGTATCTTGCGTAGTTCGCCGTTTGCGCGAGAGAAAGAAAGGCATGGAGCCGGCGTTTTTTTTATTACTATTCATCACTGTAAATATATCGCCTTAAGAATTGAGTATTTTTGTGATGATGTATTCAATATTTTTTTAGTAAATACAGTTTAATATATATTAAATTAGTACCTGATTCAATTTACATACAAAATTGAGTAGTATGTTATACCTAATAAATAGAAAAATATTTGTCAATAGAACAAACACAGCATGTAACAAATTAAAAAAACAAACACGTTTCATGTTTCTCCAATATTTGATTACATGCTAGTCATGCTACATATGCTATAGCTAAAGTTTTTTGAACTAAAAATTATAGTTTCGAGCAATCAGTTACAATATACTTTGCCGTAATTGTCATTAATGTGTAAAATCATCAACAACCATTAATTTACTCTGTTAGCAGCGTACATTTTTTTTTCAGTCCGTAGAAATATATAACAATAATCATAAAATAAAACGACCAAAATAGATAGATCAAAATTATAAATTTCATTTTGACTCCACAGCTTTCGCTGTCCACTTAGAGTATTCTTAATCACTTAGCATTGGTAAACGGGCACGCGACAAGGTAAACAATATGAAGACTCAAACTTGAACTATAATTCACGGTTACATTTCAAGTTGCCGCTCCTGAGCAAACTGTATTGCA
The DNA here is from genome assembly GCA_911728495.1 of Furcula furcula. Taxonomy (NCBI): domain Eukaryota; kingdom Metazoa; phylum Arthropoda; class Insecta; order Lepidoptera; family Notodontidae; genus Furcula; species Furcula furcula. The sequence goes on along the minus strand of OU452247.1, from coordinate 27,510,424 downwards.
TTGTTTGACTACGCGACCGAATTCTGTATGACGCGCGCGTTTATTGAAATAGGTCCACACTTGGGCTGTTTTATTTGAGTGTTAATAGTTCTGTTCGTTTTGGGTATTAGAGACCGAGTTAGGCGTGATAGGGTTACACGTATGACGCAAATTATTGGACCAGCGGCCCGGAGTCCATGTGGAGGTTGCGCATTGTATTACAATTGTTTTTCTTTTTAACCGAATTCTTAATCTTCGCTTCATGAACTTGTCACTGAATCCAGGGTTTACGGCTTCATATCGCAAAGGGAGCATTTTTATGAATTTTTACAACAAGAAGAAAACAGTAGAGTGAAGTGTAGAACAAGTTAATATAAGCATCCTCAACAGTCAAAAGGTGAAGTCAAAATATCTTAGGCCTACGGAGGCCTGGGATATTTTGACTACGGAGGCACTTACAATAAATTATTTTTTTACAAATACCACCGGATTGTAAAGCGGCTGCTACTGAAAAGATCCGGCAAGAAACTCAGCGGGCTTGTCCTTTGTCCATAATTTTCTGTTTTTTTTTAACAGTAGGTACTTATGACAAATTATAAACGTTCAAATGTTAAACTTGCATGAGTTGGGCAGTTTAAGCCTACTTAGCTTTATCCTCCAGGTAATCCGTGATTTTAATAAGTCTTTTTCGACAATATCCTTTTCCTTTCAAACGATCACGTCTATCCCTGAACTCGACATCGATAAAAAACACCCCCGTGGAAATCGCAGAAGCACCTTCCCGAAACGATTCAAAACTCGAAGGGTTAAAAATACTCCATTGCAGTTTAAAACCAGTTAAAGGGTTAATCGATCGGAGGCAATCGGGGCCTGAACGAGCCCCCGGTGTTAGCCGGAGACTTGTTTCACATTGTCCCGACAAGTTTCCATAGCGAATCGAATTTGTTCCTAAAACTGTTGTTCTTAATGCGATGATGATAAGGATCTTCAATTGACGAAGGGTTAAGTGTTGTTTCAGAACAGGCAATGTTTTAGTATTGTTTTGATTGTACTGAAAAGGTAGTAAAATCAAAAAATTAAGGTAGTTGGAATATTTTCAAATCTAATATGGCTGACATATGAAGAGTTATTCGATTCAATATTTCCTTAAATATCTTTCAAAATATTTACCATGGATTATCTAATATTTTATAAAAATATTTTATAAGCTTTTTCCCCAGGCTATGAAAATAGTTCAAATCAGTTCATGTCTAGTCTATACGTTCATGGTTCTGTGACAATAACCGCGTCAGTCGCGTTGGACTGTATCGGCGATCTCTTTGTTGGTATCATATCGCGATGGGATTAACTGGGACTTACGGATACTTGATAAAATAAGGCGAACGAAGAATTATAAAGTTACTAGAAACGACACAATGAAAAAATATTACAATAGTTCATAATTAAGGACTGTGTGTGATAAATAGAAAAACTGCACGAAGACTCGTGTGACCAAAATTAAGATTAAACTATTTTTCGGAGTAGCGCGAATCGAATTATAGGAATAGGGAGTTCGTAGGTAGATAATATGATTAAAAAATTATAGTACAAAAAACATGGCCACCGTCTAATGGTAAACTATGGGTACTAACAATGAAATATTTTCAAACGTACCTACTACAAGAATCGTTAACCGAAGGAAGGAAGAAAGTTTCCGATCGCAAACGAAGTTGTTATCTTAGACCCGAGACTTATGGTACAAGGAGCCTATAATACACAAGAGCGCAAGGAAATCTCACCTTATCCCAAGGGCAACATACTGCAAAAATATTTTAATAGTAAAACATCATTTGTAGGACATAAAAACTAGAGCTACTAGCAGAGCTACGCCCGCGCTTTTTCTGACACCTCCAACAATTATAGTTATATTTCTACCAATTTACACAAAACCTTGACAAATTATACATCTAAACCTTCTTCATGAATCACGCTATCTATTGGTGATAACCGTATGAAAATCCCTTCAGTAGTTTTTGAGTTTATCGCGAACAGACAGAAATATGTAGTGATAGTAAGTATTTTCTCTCGTTTTAAAAATAGAAGATATCTTCCGTACAGTTGTTTTACTTTTTTTACCGTTACTTTTCCGTTACATTTTTTATTCCTATGATAGTTTATTCGTCAACTTTATATCCATGTTTTATTGGTATTTTGGGCCTTTTAATATGAGATCACTGATGTTATTTAGATGATATCGGCACGTTTTCGCTGAGGTGGATAAATGAGTTCTCACAATGTCATTATCTTTCAAAGTTCCAAGACCATTCGGGTCTTTGTGAAACGAAATTTGTTTAGATATTAGATTATTTGTTGATGCTTACGCTTTTCGTTAATGTTTTTGATTAAAAGTTCGATTCGAGATTGTGTAGACACCTATACAACTCGCATTGTTCAGGAGATTGGATTATAGACTGAAACTTGCGACATTATTGTCTGTCTTTATTACAATATGGATAGTAAGCGGAAAATTCATCTACTCTATTATACGTTTTTGGTTATCTATGGCCTGATGCAAAAAGATTGTAGATTTTTATGATAAATTTAAAATTAACTTAATCGTGCATACGAAGTAAGTGTTATTTTCATGGTTTTGTTAGTGCAGTGCATCGATATATTCCTAATTATATCTATGATTGACACCCTGGCTGCTACGCAGTAGTTCGTGGGGTTGATTCCCACCCATGACTGTTGCTGCTCGAGTCAACTCGTGCGCGGGTGCTGCTTGGGACTGTTCCGACTATTATCCCTTTGGCTTTTTAGTTTGTTGTATTTTCGTCGTTTTTTTCTCTCTCTTGTATCTTTCGAACGGTAAGACACACTGTTGTTGATACTGATCTACTCGTATTTGTAACAAGACACACTGTTTAAAAAAACGTTAGAAAATGACAGGCCCGCTGACTTTCCGGATTCAGTCTTTCTCAGTTGAGGCCGAGTTGTGACCCGGTGGTACACTTTTATAAGGTAATATTTTTTTAAAGCTAGATGCCTCCGGGTCATAACGCGGCCTAAATTGAAAAGAGCTGGCCAGAATCGCAGTGGGCTTTTCATTTCTTGTACATTAAAGTATTGAGAACTGCAAAGACTTAATATCTATATGGAGTTTCTCTACAACGAATTAACTTCTAAGCGCTAGCAAAAACACGCTCCAATATCCCAAATCGACGGCATAAAATTCCTCCAAAAATATCTACTAGCAAGCAGAAGCATGCAAAGTGGGTTATTTTAAACAAACTGACTGTCTTAACGAATGCTATTCGTTGTTTAATTAAACACTAATTAGTTAGCGATTAACAAGTGTTCTTGTACTGAACAACAGTACGGTGTTGTCAGGGTTAAAAACTATACCAATATTAGGGTAAAAAAAACATGGCAGGCTTACCAATAAAATTATTAACATACATATTTATTTATTCTGCATGTCATTCTGCATGTCAACCAAGTTCTTAATTCGGCTGTATATATTTTTTGAAAGGACAATCACATTGGGCATCCATCTAAAATCATAATAGTAGGCAGATCCTACAAGGAGGTCCTATTGCTACGGACTGTTCGCGTCAGGTAGGTACCGCCCCAGTGTCGGATATTTTGCCCCCAAGCAGCAATGTTAACATTGCCACAAAATACTGAGTATTTTGTGACATTGCTGTGTTCCGTTGTGAAGGACACATAGGGTACAAAGGGAAATGAAGTAAAACTAACTTGAAACGTATAATTATAAGTCTATCGTCACCATCAGCTGAAAAACGTCCACTGCTGATAAAAGGCTATATAAAAACATAAAAGGTGTTTTTCACAAAACCAATTTTACCAATTATATTTTATTTTTAGCAACTTTTAATTCTAAAATATAGCAACACTAAGTGCTACTTGTTTTACACCGCTCCCCGCCTCGCGCACCGCCACCCGCCCCGCTCGACAAATGAGGTGATCGAGCCCTCCTACAAATTGGCCGCATTAATAAAGACAAGGGTATACTTTATACTAACAAATACAGTGCAATCTTAACTTGGCAAGTAACTAAATAAGAATATTCTGGGACAATCCACACACGGTCATCTAATCCTAAACTAGACTGAGCAAGTACTATGGAAACTAGACACTAGGTGGGAATCGAACCCACGACCTATAAGCTAGCGGATAAGGTGTCTAGCCTCCAGCTAAACCAGCAGTTAATAAAAATTGCTACGTAGGTGGTAAAGCTATTGGGCTTCAGAAGCACAAGATTAATAAAGCACAGCAAGGTATACAAGTTACTAGCACACCTAGTAAAAATTGATTTACCGTGACTTGACATTTGATGTAATAAAAATTTAGGTTGTTTTTTTAAACTACATATAGCCAGGAAATAATTTGTACAGGCGAACATCAAATTATTTAAAATAACATAGATATACGTACAATATATACAACACGATAAGCAGAATGAAAGGACCGGCCGGCGTTTTCTACCTCATTCGCATTCAACAGTCACTCACTCATTCAATACCATTCGTCACATTCAACCGCCATCAATATACGCGGATACAGATCTTGTACAATTATATCAATATCCTTAGATTTTGTGTAGAAATAAATCCTAAATGTCATCAAGCACCATCTTTCTATTGAAACCAACCACCTCCACGGATTCAGGCCGCAACATAATTCCCTTCTTTTCATGTCAACATTATGAACATCAATTAATTATTAATTAATCTTGGTGTAATAAAATGATTGTTCCATCAGCAATACCATCTTCGTGAGCCGATGATCCATGGTACACCTGGCGAATATACCTCGTTCATTATATCATTATTCGAGGCTTTTTTCACTCACTCTTGAATCCTGTAAATGTGCAGTTAAATCGGCCATGCAGACATTAACTCGATGTCTGTAACGGTGGATTCCGTAACGGAGCTGTCGAACGCTCGTCTCGCGAATAGGACTCGCGGTGTAATGCCGGAGCTATGAGTACCTACAGCAATATTCCTTGTTTTTCTCGCGGGGGAAACCTTTAAAAGTTCCCAGGATCTTGTGGGGAGTCGACTGGGATATGTGGGATTCTTACCCACTGAAACCCCTTGGCTGTCGCGACTATACAAGAGACGGGACCTGAGCTTTCCAGTGGGATCTGCACCAGGTATCCCTCATTGCCTTGACTTTGAGTTTCGTTTCGTTCACCGCTTTTGTTGCTGGGGAGACAATATTTCTCAGGGTTTTCTTTTTGCGTATTTATCCTCTGAAAGAAAGAAAAGAAAGACAATTTTATTGCGATGATCCTTAGAAATAAAATTTGGAAAAAAATCATTAGTACTTATCCCTCAGTTTAAGCTGTAGGATTTGTGATGTGACCCCCAGACGCTGGTTTTCAGTGTGCCCCTAATATATATAATGACTCTGACTTAATAAGTTCTTATAACAGTAATTAAAGTACTTATTAATAAATAGTAAATATTATAATAATTACCTGCTTACTTAATAATAATATATAATAATATAATAATAATAGTTTCTAATATGTTAAAAATAAAACAAAATAAATAGCTCCCTAACTACACCGCGAGCTCCCGTCAATAAGTGCCGAAGTGATATTGGTTTAATTCGCGCGTCTTGACGCCGAGGTGAGTCGGAATGTTAATTAAACAGATAGACAGACAGATCGCCGTATTGCACATATATAAGTATATTATGTATAAGACATTTTCGATTCCGAAGCTCCTTATTGGCGGAGTGATAGATTGGACATAAAGGGGTAACAAGCAAAGAATTACAGTTTTGAGACCAGTGGCCTTACCATGAAGTCTTATAGCAGAGCAGTTTAACACGAAAAGTGACCTGTCTTTCAAATGTGTACCATGAGCGCACTAATTAGCTTGACAATATTGACGGGCCCGTTGGTCTAGTGGTTAGACACCCTGGTTGCTAACCGATGGGTCGTGGGTTCGATTCCCACCATGTGTCTGGGTGTTATTTATCTATTTAAGTTTGTATTTACAAAAAAAAATGTATATAAGTATTAGTATCAGTTGTCTGGTTACCATAGTACAGGTTCTGCCTAGTTTGGGATCGGATGACCGTGTGTGGATTGTCCCAAGATATTATTATTATTAATAATAATAATACTGTCACGTGACCACTCATCTGTTTGGGTGACGTAATTTAAAATTAGTAGGCAACGCAGCTGCGTTGCCTACTAATTAGTGCACTCATCGTAATACACTTTTCGTGTTAAACTGCCTTTCTTTAAGAGTCCATGGTACCCACCAAAGACATTACCCTCCATCGGCGTTGTATTCTAACGCACAGTGTTCAATAGTCGGTCACCATCGGATATTCTATTAAAACCGCAGCCTTTGATGCGTCAGCAAAAAAAATGCTGAAGTAACACCAGCGGGGTAATTCGGTATAGTTTAGGATTTTTTTTAAAAAAAATACACATACACAAATATATATTTTTCAGTACATTCAAAACCACACATAGTACATTATACAACTGTAGTATAGACAATGTAACCATGGTACCACTAGCGGTACAACCGGGGTTCGACGGTTACAAAACCTTATTATCTTATCGTCCTTTTAATATGAAAACAGGCCAAGAAATATAACTAAACGAAAAACAGTCAATTTCACACACACAGTTGCCCTTACTGCCCTTACGTACGCCACGCCGTATTAGCCGACGGAAACAAGACAACGCCGATACACGACAGTTCCTATCACTGGACGGTGCTATGCAAAAAGGCGCTAATATCCCGAAACGAAAAACTGGTAACGGTTATGCGTTTCGGAGCAAGAGTTTGTCTCGCGATAACGGCGCTTACAATTAGCCGGGACGTTGTAATATGCGAATGGACCAAGATATATGTACTTTATATAAGTAAAACGGGATGACAATTTAGTAAAAAGGGGAATCTTTTAATTATTTAGTTACACGAATTTTCAGAGCAACCTCCAACTCAAATATTAACAACCACGTTATAATTTAAGATAGTGTCAAATATTTAACAGGTGTGTCCGAAGACATCGTCGCTTAGATTAGTAGATTTGATGTGGAAATACAAGGTATAAGCAAGTTAAGCTTTACTCAGTGACATGCATTGCAGTAGTTCAATGTCCATTTAACAATAGTAGAATAAAAATTACTTTTCAAATCAAATCAAAGTAAGTATTTATTGCTTTCATGTATACATTGTTCATGTATTCATTTTGTTTATGTTATTCCATTTAACTCACACCGTCGAATATCCAGTTTCTCAGACCATCGAAGAAGACAAATAATAATATTTTGGAATAATCCACATACGGTCATCTGATCCTAAACTAGGCAGAGTCTATACTATGGACACCAGACAACTGATACTAATACTTATATACTTTTTTGTAAACATATACTTAAATATATTATACCTCCTCGATGAAATACCTCCTCAATACATAATGCACTTTTTATATAATTTAATATTTGAATATACTAATATATTTATGTATAAATACCTACTAATACTTCATCATAATTACCCACTCACCATAAACATAGATGGAATCGCAATATATTCATGGTCAATAAAGCAGTTGACGATGTCGCATACAGCCATCCCAGCTCGCAATTAGACGTGACTCTGTGACTATAATCGTTAATGTTTAGCACCGGCCACATATTTCTGTACCTTTGTGCAAATGCACCCTACGTCTGCCGGCACCTATCTAGCTCCACTAGGCGACCAATCAGGGCGCGATTTCATTGCTGTCTCGCTGTTATGGAACAATCTCAATTCTGTTTTTAAATTAAATACCAGAATATTAAACATTTTTAATATATTTTTTTATTTGAATAATGAAATTGATAACTAAGTAATTTAGAAGCTAAGTACACTACCGAAGGTTAACTTTATTCGAATGTGCTATTTATAATATATCTTAGTGTATCTTATGACTCATAAATAAGTATTTTTTTATTTTGAGGTAGCTATAGTCAATATAGCCCTTTAGAAAATACTTCTTTTAGAGTTTGTTTAATGAAACTTGAGCGTGCATGTTTTACGGTTTTAGAAACTTGCAACATTGTGACAAATGTCACCCTTTGTTTTTATAACTTGAATAATTAATTAATTTAGTAAAAATATAGAGGATTTGTATTTATAAGACTGATGTCTTATATCAATATATAACAGTTTTTAATGTAGAACTAAGTTTTCTGAGTAAGCTCAGCAATATAGCGAAATTCTTGTTTCTAACTTTATGTCTTCTTTAATGCAAAGGAATGTACCTACTAATAATCCTGAAATATTTTAGATAGTCCACGCTCCAATAACGCCAAGTAGGCTATTTATAGAAATGTATATAAAAGCGTCAAATATGTTTAATCCTAGTATATCCAGGATTGCAACACTTTTTTTTTCACGCCGTGTTTCATTAGACAAACTCTATATAAGTGATATATACTTTGTATCTACTCACTTTTTGGAACTATGTACATTAAAAATTATGAGTAAAATAGACAGGAGACATATTCTGTCATTCAATGATAATAAAAGAATATATGCGTACCAAATAGAACTTTTATTTAACAATTTGGCGACGAAATGCCTAATTTTGATGTGAAAAAGCTTAAAAGAACTCGTGCATCGTTACGCGGCGTGCTTACACGTACAGAAAGCACACTACTTACGAAAAATGATATTACTACAGAAGAAATTGACACCCGATTACAGGTTTTACAAGATAACATGAACAAATTCCTAGAAATACAATCCGAAATAGAACTTGGAATAGAAGATAATGAATTGGAGGACGAAACGCAATACAGGTTTGATTTTGAAGAATTATATATTTCACTGAAATGTAAACTATTAAAGATGAAAAAGATGAATGAATTCAGTACACCACCAGCTACTACAATAGATTATGGAAGTTGCACTAACCTTCAACAAGAACCGTATCCAAAATTAAACTTTACACCTTTTCAAGAAACAGAAATCTTTGATAACTACGTAAAAAGATTGGTATTATTCTTTATAATGAATAAGGTGAACGATCCGAAAGCGAAAGTTCACATACTCTTGGCAACACTGAATCCAGATTTGCATCAAAAAGCATACGGTTTTTGTACTCCCGACGACCCATTACAAAAAGATTTTGAAGAATTAACACGTATACTGGGAGATTTTATTGACCCAAAACCCAGTATTTGGCCAGTTAACAACGAAAACATTTTCCTTGTAAATTCTTAATTATTTTTGGAGGGCATTTTATAACCGATACTGAGGCCGAAAATGTATTTTTTTTAATTTTTGTCTGTCTGTCTGTCTGTCTGTCTGTATCACGGCTGAGCATCACGCCGAAACTACTGGATGGATTGAAACGAAACTTGGCATGATTTGAGATCTTACTACGAGGTAGGACATAGGATACTTTTTATCCCGTAATCTAGCACGGTTCTTTCGGGAGAGGGGATTAAAGTCAAAATGGGTACTTGGTTATACGCTTGGTCAGATTTTATTAATTTTTCTTTATAATATAATAAATATTAGTAAGGGAACACTCATAGAGAGTTGTTATCAAGGTTTTGTAATCGATCGGGTTAAGCAACGTTAGGTAAGGTCATAAAATAGATGGGTGACCGTTTAACGCCATTTAAACTAAACGGGTCCGTGCTTCGGAGAGCAAGTAAAAAGTAGGTCCCAGTTTTTAACCGACTATAAAAAAGGAGGTTTTGTATTCGATGCTAATGTCTGTTATTAAAAGTTTAGTTAACGTAAAAATAGCGCAGGCGGAGCTGCGTGGGTCAGCTAGTTATATATAAAAATAAGACTACGGCGTACCCCCAATTCAAACGGGTGGACGCCATATAAACAAATGTTTGGAAGAGATGTGCGAACATCACTAGAAGTGATGTTTCGCAGTATCCAAAATCTTCCCCGATCGACTCCCACCACAAGACAGAAAGTTAGAGAATTTGCCGTGGGATATCAGCATAGCCATTCACAAATGTCGGGAACGTTCCGTTTCGGATCGGAAAGTCCATCTGACTTTCGAATTATGATCCGACGGATTGTCAAACGCTATTCACAGTTCCTATCGGAAAGGGAGTTTACGAATTCGATATGAGTGTGTTTACGGAGAACATTATAAAATGGTAGAAAAAGAGATTATAGTGGTAGAAAAATTTAAAGTGGTTATATAAATGATTAATATTGAAATTTTAATGTATTTTGTAACATATCATATAGGCAATAACATAATTTATAAATTGTGGCTTATTTAAGTCATTTATAGGAATGTGTTTTATTGACATAACATTTTTGCGAATTTTCTTCTAAAGTTGCGTCGTAAACGCTTAGTCATTTTTTCCTTTAGTGCTGTGTACACACCTTGGAGGAAGGAATGTACACCCGGGCAAACGGCCGGGATTTGTAGGTTTTTTATGGATGTTTCGGCGAAAGCTAACCATTGATTACTGATTTTCTATGTATAGATTACTAAACAAACCCAGCTAATGTGTTCCTTTGCCTCTATTGATTTTCAGTATATATATTAATGTTCTCTGTGGATCCTATTTGGATGTTTAGTGAATGAGTAGTTTGTTGGCGTAGTGTGAATGCACCATAATAAAATTCTCAATTTAATTTTACTAGTTACGCGAGTCGCGACTATTCTTTATATAAGTGAGTGTCTATAATTATTGTTGTTGTAGTTTTTTAAACTGTAGTTGTATAAAAACATAACATTCTTGTGAAATATTAACCTTCCCGACAGCAAAAGGCTCGCGGAATAGTTTCCGTGAACTAACATCTTGCTATCGAATCGAACTGTCAAAACTTTTCGATTTCGGATTTCTGAGTAGCGTTTGAAGGACAGCCTCGGAAACTTTTCTATCAGATTCGGATACGGGACTTTCCGACGGTTCTGAATACCCCTGCAGGTCCAAGCCCGGAGCTACAACGACCCTAGAAAGAAATGGAACTTCGGGACAATTTTAAGACGCATTGGTCTCCTTCATTACGAACTAAAAACTGATGATATTCTAATTTGGAGGAGGCATATTGATCAGTTGTTACCAGCAGATTAAGTATATAATACAGGAATGGCGATGGAGGCCTGATATATACTTTGTATCTACTCACTTTTTGGAACTATGTACATTAAAAATTATGAGTAAAATAGACAAGAGACATATTCTGTCAATCAATGATAATAAAATAATATATGCGTACCAAATAGAACTTTTATTTAACAATACGTATCTTATAGTTTGCACTGCTAGACAGAGGACTGCTCCCTCATTTCCCAAATCCCTGTTGTGAGTTATTTTGGACCACTGTGCATCACGCTGGCGCTTCCTATGTCTATCGTCTATCCCGGCGACGACACCCATCATTTGCACTCGTTACTTGACAAATTCGCTAAAATCTTTCAAATAACGCTTTCGTTGCCGTGTGTCGAGCGGATTAACTATGTATAATGAATGACTAATCTAATATTTATCCACAAAATATTTTGCTATATACAATTTAGGCCACGACGGAGAAAAGTTTATAGACATCTATGTAAGTGTACGGCTTCTAAGTAAGCGGGTGATTTTTTGTACATAAAAAAATTGGACTGTTGGAAGTCTGACTGTCCACATCAGTCCATTGTCCAGCAGTGGCTGATGTGGGCTGTGTGATAAGGTGTGATATGATGATGATTTCAACAACAAAATACTTGTACCAAGCCATTTTTCTTGTTCTAGCTTTATGTGTAAATCGTGTTATCTTGTCTTGTATTATATCCGAAAATATTTTATAAGAGCTTTTCTTTTTCAAAGTCCATTTGTGACACAATCATCATTTGACAATAACCGTAACCCCCTCCACTTCTTTCAAGAAAAGATTGAGTTTCGAGATCTCTATCATTATAAATTTAATATTGGGGTTTCAATTCGAATTGCGGCTACAATGCAATTCAACTTGTTAAAAAATTTATAGTCCACATTCCACATCTCTGTAATCCTGGCGTTGTTTGCATTCAAATTAATTCTCTATCCGCTTGTTCTGTGGCCTCATCAATAAAAGGGCTGCTCCAGTCTCCATCAGGCGATAAGCAAGCCCAGGAGAAATCAGCCGGCGTATATGTGGCGTGGTTAATTAGCCGCCCTACTTGCACAAATATTGCTTCCAATGGTAGAGAATAATTAAAATATTTGAGGTAGAATACGCCCGGAGTAATGGCCTTTTTGCTTTTGAAATATTAGTCTTTATATTTAATAATAAAATAAGCTACTGAACAAAAGTTTTAAAAATATTATTTATTGTACTATAATTATCAGAATTGTATACTGAATATACTTACATAAATATAAATGCAATACTAATAATAACTGTACCTGCTCACTTTATTTGTAAAAAGTATATAAGAAAGGTATGCAGTAACATCTCGGTGCGCGAGCGCTTTCTTTGGAAACAAGGTGCGCAGGTTCGCACCCTGGCTCGCACCTCTGATTTCTTTAATTAATCTTGTGCGAATCATCTTTGTGCGATTGTTACTAGCTTTCGGTGAAGAAAAACATGCATGTTTGAGAAAGCCTAACTAGCTTTCGAATGACGTGTGAAGTCCGCCAACCCGACTTGACCAGTGTTGCGGACTACGGCCTAAGCCCCCTTATCATGAGGGGAGGCCCGCGCCCAACAGTGGGACATAAATAAGGGCTGGTACAATACAATACAATACAAATATTCTTTATTGTACATCAAAAGAAAAGATACAGTTTAAAAGGAAAAGAAAAATTGCAGTGTGACAATAGGCTAGATGACTAAAAATTTTTTTTTAGTCCGTCATTTCGTCGATTAAACAAAAAAGGACGAAGATATAGCGCTTTGAAATGTCACGTGACGTCACGCCGGTATACAATTTTTACTGAGGCGTTACGTCAAAAGCCCCCACTTCCGAACTTAGACGCTCTATATCTTTGGCAATTTTTATTGATTTGTTAAATAAAAAATACATGTCAAATATTTTTTGATAATCTAACTGACGGACTATAATTAGAATTATTATTTTTTTACCCAGTAATTATCCCCATTTAAGGCTGGTATTAATATACTTATAAAAAAGTTATTTTGATAAATAAAAAAAAAAGCAAATTTTATTGCAAGTATCGTTATTTCAGAGCATTTTGATATTTTTTTAATAAAAAAAAAAGATTATAACTCCGTAAGAACCTCGCCTATTCAGAACACATTATAATTCCTCAATCTCATAAAACAGAACTCAGGTCCACCTTATATCTGATCCAATCAAAGTCGTGTCAATTCTACCTTAACCTCATCTCGAGCTTCAAATTAATCCAACACTTGGAGCCTCTCATTAGGTTCCGTACCGTTCTGCACACTGTGATTTCTCGGAGGGCCCACTGAATTTATTTTATACAGAGCCTGCAAGCATGTAGGGAAAAATTATGAGGTAGGTAATCTGCTAAAATGAAACGATAACTTTTACTTAATATGCTGGAACTTTCGTTATTCATATTTTTTTAATTAGAATTTTTTATTGTTCGTTGTTAATAATAATCTTATATCTATAATTTTAAAATTATCCACTTTTCATTCGTTAAGGACCAATGTCTATATTTATTATCTATGCAACTGGTTGGCTACCAGCTGTGCCCTTTATGTAAATAACATAATATAATTGTACTCAAATTACTGTACTACAAATGGTGTTATCATTTCAAGGCTGACCAACACGCCATCATAATACATACAATGGCATCAACAGAGCACCACTAATTCGTGAAACAATTTTGAAATTATTCATGTCAAATTATTAAAAAGAAGTCCCATGGTGGGCGCCAAAAAATGGGCCTATTCCCAGTAGGGCCTGTTCTACATGTATGAATACTAGGAAAAAAATCTTACTAGTTCTACAGTCATATAGAACTATTAGGAATGCATTAAATATTATTTTTTCATTCCTGGTAGTTGTACACGATGACGTAATGCAAAAAATATTACATAAACTTTATTAGTGCGTGTGCTAGTAAAAGTATAAAGGATATTTTTTTCATAAAAACTGAGATATTTTAAGTGTTTTCTTTTTTTTCTCTAGTACATTCTTATCAGACATAAGAAAAATATTATACCAGAAGTACTAGGACAACAGAGGGCACAAAGAGGCTTCATCTCTTTTGTGATATCAAGTACCTAGTTATCAATTTGTACCTGTGGTTCGTATTTATATCAGAAGTACCTACTACTAGAGCAGGAGAGGGAGTTAGGAGGTTTTACCTCATAAGCGAGGTCTAGTGTTTGTTATCCAAGTGTGACCTTCAATTTATACCAGAAGTACCAGGGTAGCATAGGACATAAGGAAGTCTCATGAATAATAGTCTCAGGTGCCGATGCAACAGCCGCGAATGTTTTAGTGGATACTAATCCGATATACCCTGGTTGACTACCAACGGGTGAACCTATCGAAGGTTTCCTCCACGAGAACAAAAAAAAAGTATTCTGCTCACTAATAAAGTTCCAATTTTCTAATACGTCATCGTGTAGAACTACTAGGAATGAAAAAATAATTTTAATGCATTCTTACTAGTTCTACATGACTGTAGAACTAGTAAGAATTTTTTTCTTATTAGTCATACATGTAGAACAAAATGTAGAACTACTGGGAATAGGCCAAAAAATGGAGACTCAAATATTCATAGCAAAACTGCATAAAGCTGGCACTCATCAAAATATAACTTGTATGTGTCATTAAAGTTGATGCCACTATGAGATAGCAGAGCATAAAGTCTGGAAGCTAGAGGCTAAAGGTAAGATTTCATCTCGTGCGAGTCATTGACATTTGTGGAACTTGCAGTGACGATGAGACGCTACATGCAAATGAAATTGACGCTTTGTTTGAAATGTATCGTCTTATTGCTGTTTATATGAGAAAGTATTTCAATTAAGTAAGAAATGTTTGTTCATTTTATTTTTGCACTCTGTTATTGCTTTGCAATATATTTGTATTTATAGTACCTTAGGCACATAAGTCATTTTTTATTATTTCTTTTTAATAAGATCTTGAGATATTTTACTCACAAAAACTAAAAAGCTTGCTTTGAAAATTTATCAGTTTCACAAACTGTTCTATTTTCTTTGATTTTAACATTTGCATTTTAAGCCTTTTTATAATTACCGACCCACAAACACATAAATGTAGATGTAAATTCATCAAAAACAATTAATACTTTGAAATTTCTATATTTCCAAAATAAACTCTCATTTCCCCGACATCTCCGTATTGATGGACCGACCGGCGTCGTCGACCGCTCGAGGCCAACTGACAAACTTTTAATTCCTTCACCGCAGACATTGACGTTCGATTGCGATTGGCGAGAAAGTTACATTGCAGAGATAACGACAGCTTTTGAATATAGAATGTAGTAATGTGGAATGGATGCATTCGAATTGGTGCTAAATTCACTAACTTTGAACATGCGCTCAACACGATTTGTTTCATCGCATATTTTTTGATTCTTTGTTACTTCCCCAGATACCTGTTTATGTAATAAAATAACATCAAAAGAATTAACTGCATGGTAAATATATCTGGAAGAAATCATGAAGAATGTCTTAGTTGTCTGGAAAAATGAAAAAAAAAACACTATTAGCATCGGCTATTGATAGATAAGACCACCATGCCCGCCGCCTTGCATTTAAGAATTTCTGCCCGCCACTTTACGTAAGTATGTTATATCGTCACTCAATCTCGCTTGAAGACCTCCTGCGCTATGTTTGTTAACTCGCTTTCTCCACTCAAGAACTCGTTTGCTTCATCGCTTATGTTCCCATTTGTCACTAAAAATTAAATTAAAAATTTGCATGAAACTAATTTTAAGGATTATAACGCGGTTTATTTTTGATGTTAATTGCCCGACGTTTATAATAGAAATCATACGCGTAAGTATCAGTAATCATTAATTATATTAGAATATTGAATGTACCTAATGCCCGAAATTGTCGTTAACTGTGTAAATAGAATCAATCAAGTCAAAAGTCGTCAGTTATTAGCCGATGTCAGCGTTGGCCGCTAATGACGCATGTCGTATGGCTAAACAATGTTTTAATGATGCCGAAACACCCTTACACAGATGGGACAGGTTATTTGTTTAGGACTACCTAACTGCTGCCCATTTAGCGACTGGCTTGTCAACGGTGTGAGGGCGAAGGTAAGAGCGATAGCGTGTTATGGTTAAAACACGCCGTACACCGCCGCATAACCTTTTTGGGAAGGGTGCTTCCCATAATACTTTTATTCCTATTCCTATGTATTCTTTCCGTTTATGAATTCATTTCCGGCTGCTATATGTATTATGTGTTTTTTAAAACGTAAATATTCAAAACACGGGTTAATGTTCGGCTTAAAGTGCATTATGTATCTTTCACACACTGCGTCTCATTTATTTCTCCCATTATTCCAGTTGTAGGTCTGCTAAAAGAAATGTCTATAGAAGTAAGCAGTACCTTTGTACTATTCTTTACTTTAAATACGTCCTTGTTCGTAACCCCACTTGGTGACGAACGATGATATAGTCATGTTGTAATGCGCAATCGTTCACTTAACCATAGAGGAACTTGTGCTGCTTGCTTGAACTGCTGTGCTGGCAGCAAAATCTGTAAATTGACACGTTGGCCACCTCTCATAGATCACTAACAATATTATGATAATACGCGAAAGCTGATGAGCCTCAAGATACTTTAAGCTCTTACTGCGTAGATCGGACTAACAATAAAAACTAAGAAGACCTGAGGGTACACTGGCAAAATTGTGGCATAAGGAACTTCAACATCTCAATCCTCCCGCGCCATAAAAGTAGTTTCATTTCATGATAAATAATTATTTCATAATTAATTAACTGACGAATTCAAATCGCTTTCCGCTTGTACTTTACGCCATACTCTATACAGGCTGATACAGGTGCGAGATTAAATGGCCGCCGCGTATACAGGGTGTTCATTACGATATTGCCGCGAGTACAACGAATATTGCGAGCGGTTTTATTAGGACTGTCATAACGCTTTACTTTTTTGTGATGAGAATTGAAAACGTGTTTGATCTGGGCCAGTGAAGGGACGTTTTGTGCCCGGTGACGTCATTGTTTATGGCCCCATCGTTTAGCTCGTGTTTCAACGCGCCTATATTAACGATTCATTTGTTTTGATTTTGTTTTCACATGTTCCATACTTGAATGATGGCTTTAATTGTGTTTTTAATTTAAATTATCTGTTACGGCTGTGGACATATTTTTTCACAATGCTGCAGTCTTGTAGTACGTTTTAAACGTAATGCTCATTACTGTTGATACATGTGCGCAACTAATTGATTTAACTTAATAAAATCAAACTTTATTTTAATCGGGAATCAGCGCGATTTACCTTTTGATTTGACGTTTTAGCCGGGTTACACAAGCCGTGGTCACAAGCAGACTGGTTCAGCGAGACGGCTCTGGAAGTTTGATAATGGAATGCGAAGCATATAATAAAATCAAATGTATCATAATACAATTCAGTGTTCGAATCTCATCTCAGTCTTGAGAGTACGTCTGATCGCAATCCTATAGGCGATGCAGCCGTGAATGGTAGCACTCTAGTTAATAACAACCTAGGGAAAATGACCCTGCTCCAGAGGTACTACAGTGCTGGTAGCAAGCAAAATCAACAAATCAAGGTCCCTCAGCCGAGTACGTCAAGTCCTCATAAGTACACTATTAACGGTACTGCCCGGCGGATTGCATGCAGGACGTTAAGGACTACCGAACCCAAGGTTGGTGTAAATGATCAATTCCTTCGATATTATTTTAATTTACTGTTTGAAGTTTCCCTATGCCACAATACGCGATCATTAATGCACAATCGGATAAGAGCAGTAAAGTACTCACAGCGGATGAAGACCTCTGCTTTCCTGGTGGCGGTGCAATTATAATGGCGTCCTGTTATACCATTGCACTTCACGTATTGCTAAGTTCGTGTATTTAATTTAACTTGTTTAAAATACTTTGGTCAGTAGCGTAAATGCCCCGTGATGCCTGTTTTCTCATTGGAAGTCGGAAGTAAAGACACTATACACATGCTTTTGCATCTAACTTGTACCGAATTGTACCACAATTCGGTGCAAGAAGTCCACCATACCCGGCGCCTCAGTGGATCGTGAATGGTTCACTATAGACCATTGATAGTCTTACTTAATAACTACAGGTACACAGGAGGCTTCTTTTTTCTGTAAGGTGAGGTACTTATATCTAGTTGAATCAATTAAGAGCAGACTTTCATGCTATGTCTGTTTGTCTTGTGTGAACTATCTTTCTTCCTTTGCTCTCAAAATCCGGATGGAAGACCGACACGACCGGTGAGATC
Source organism: Furcula furcula (assembly GCA_911728495.1). Lineage (NCBI taxonomy): Eukaryota > Metazoa > Arthropoda > Insecta > Lepidoptera > Notodontidae > Furcula > Furcula furcula. Next base: position 27,492,044 of record OU452247.1, on the reverse strand, counting down.
AGGTGATCTGCCCGTGTTGCCCTGGTCAGTAAGGAAAAACTACGCAAAGATGTTGCTCCGCCAAAGATTTGCTACCGTGGCCAGATCAGACTGCAGATGAAATGTCCGTGTGTGTTTCCCCAGGTTATTATTATGAATACAACAGCAAAACTGTCTGTGTACTGCGAAAATCACAAAGTATTCATTTAGAAAACTAGGGTAAGCTATATAATATGCGCGGTGTCCGGTGCCGTTCGGGTAAATAGCCGGACGCGCGTTGCTCCGGACCGGACAGATATTGTGTACTATTTGAAGTTCGGCAGTTGAAGGTTTGCTTTTATTGACCACGGAACCACTTAATGAAGGCAGAATATTTGCGGAGTGCCACAATAGGGCAAATATTAGGTTTATACTACCGCCACTGTGTATTCCCCCGATATTTTTTTATTATAATAATGTCAAACCAGTGTCAAATGTTTTGTCAATATTTTCTTCATCGTTTTATTATTTTTACTAAATTAATTTAAATAAGTTAATTGACTCGAAAAAGTAATTTGTTATGAAAAAGCTATATACTCGTACACAGGATTTTATTATATGCCCATGTCTAGTAGAATACCGACTGGTCCGACTACTATCCCTTTGGCTTTTTAGTTTGTTGTACTTTGTATTTTTTAATTTTTTTCTGTCTTATTTGATATTTTGAACGGCAAGACACACTGTCGCTCTGATCTAATTGTAACATGACACACTGTTTAAAAAAAAGTGATAAAATGACAAGCCCGCTGAGTTTCTTGCCGGATCTTCTCAGTTGAGGCCGCGTTGTGATCCGGTGGCAGCTTCCTTTAAAAAAAAAAAACATTACCTTTCAAAAGTGCTAGCGTTAAGCCTATTTGAAATAAACTATTTTTGAGTTTGAGTTTGAATAAAAGTTATCACGGTTACAGAGTTACCATTTATCCCGTAGACCAGGCCGGGTACCATCACCTCTAATAGCAATATTATTTCCACCATGAAAGTGACAGAGCTATAAACTTCGTATAATGACGTCTCTACGTCATGTCAAGTAAGATGATAATAATAATGCTAATCGAGGTGGTGGTAGGGCCCCAGGTGGAAGTAACTGAGCATATCCGTGAGCTAGACTTTATGTAAAACATTTACGTACATGACTAGTAAAATAAAATCCACGCTCATATACTCCTATACTCACCATGGTTACAGAGTTACCGTTTAACCCGTACATCGCTCGATGCTCATCTATTAACTGTAACAGGTGGACGGAACTGCGCCGATGAGTTACTGTTATATTTATGTCCGTGTGTACGTCCCGCCGTAACTCAAGAACCTGGTGCATCGATTTTGCGAAGGCTTGTTTCGGCCAGCCATTAAATTTATTGACGGCACGTGGCTATGCATATCACTTGCTACAGAATATACCACAGCATCAAATATAAACAAGACATTTTTACAAGAAAGTTCCTTGTGCAAGGAACCGTCCAGGTAGATACCACCGCAGTGTCAGATATTCTGCCACCAAACAGCAGTGTGTAAACATTGCTGTGTTTCGGTGTAAAGGGCACTGTGCTGGTGAAATTACCGGACACAAAATACTTAATATCTAATGTAATAAGGGTCATCAATGCACTAGTGATTCTTCTGGAGTTGCTAGCGTCCTTAGGCTGCGGTGACTGCTTACCATCAGGCCGCTTGCTTGCTGTCCTTGCCTGCCTAGATAGATTAAAAAAAGAAAGAAAAGAAACTAGGTGCAAATAGCCAGTTGTGTTAACTGTTCGGCAAACGCTCAGATGGTTCAGCAACAAGCAAGGCCAAAATGTTTGGGATGTGGGCCCTACACGTCCCAGGAGGACGGTGGCGGGGTTTCATCTCCCGTCCCCCCAGTATCGTGAGAAGTTCCCGGGGGGCACCAATGCGCCTCCTGGCGGCCGGGTCAACAGCAAGGCACAGATCACAACATCTGCATCACCTGATTCAGATGTTCGGTTTAAAGAAGTTTATTACTCAAAGAACATTACTTACAGTTCACTTAAAAATTAGCAAAATATTTTTTTTATAATAAGTATACAGACGGTAGTTCGATTAATATAGTTAGTAGAAAATTATTATTTTCGATTTAAATTGATCAATTGCTAAATCAATGACCCAAGAAAGATTGGATAGAAACTAGTGTTTTTTTAAAAGTAAACATATAAACGTTAAATATTTATGAATATTGTTTTGCTAGGTTTATTTAGGTTCGATTCCTAACGTTTGTTCTGAGTAAAATTATGTAACTATTTATATGTATTAGTGTAGTTCAGTATGGAATCTGATGGTCGTGTATGTTTTAAGTACACACATCAAAAGTGTCTAGGGATCAAGCATTTTTGGGCAAAAAAAATGGGCAGAAGAACAATGGCGTTTCGTGTGCTTTTCTGATGAGTCTCGTTTTGGTATGAGACCGGATACAAGACGTATACGACACTGGAGAACCCCTGGACGCCAACAGCGATTAAAATCCTGCCAGGAAGTCCATCCTTATAGTGGTGGAACCATCATGGTATGGGCGGGTATTTGGATCGGCGGAAGAACTGAGTTGATTTGGATCAGAGGCAACCTCAACGCTCAAATTTATGCTGAGACGATTGTATCAGACGTCATCGTTCCTCTACAAGTGCAAATCGGTCCCTTATTTCAGTTAATGCATGATAATGCACGACCGCACACCGCAAGAGTTGTAAGACAGACTCTCGCCGCAGCTAACATCAATGTCCTGCCCTGGCCTGCTCAGTCGCCAGACTTGAACCCGATTGAGCATGCATGGGATATGCTACAGAGAAGAGCTCTGCCGAATATGGAGGATATCCAGTCGCAAGAAGACCTTTTTTTGTTGTTGCAACGAACATGGGCGGCCATTCCACAGCGTGATTTGGATGAACTCATTTTGAGTATGCCAAACCGATGTTCTTGTGTTGTTAGTGCTCGCGGTAGAAACACGGATTATTAATTGTTTAAGTTACCCAATAAAATTTTAAAGAAAACTGTTATTTCAGTCTTTTTTTCGAACTTTTGTGTTAGTGGTTCAAATGTCAAAAATCCCTTTATTAGGAAAATGGCAAATTTCTTTATTAATGCAAAGGTGACTTGGTTTATCGTTACTGTGACAAACGAAAACACTTTATTTGATGAATCCTTAAAGAAAATTTTAATTAATATCAATCAGGAGAAAAGTTATTGCAAAAATATATGTTGATCCCTAGACACTTTTGATGTGTGTATGTATGTTTTTAGTTTACCTACTTATATGTAAGTATATTATATAATTTTATTCGTATATGTGTTCACTGACAAATGAACGTTTGATTTAAAAAGTGACATACTTTTGCAATTTTTAATTTCTTTTGGTAAGCTATTAAATAATTTTGGTAAGCTATAAAATATACTTTTTCTACCATATTTAGTCTTAGGTCAGTCAGTACAGTTTGATTTTATCAGTGTCCAGTGGCCATGGGTATAATATGTTTTTTTAACAATTTTATGAGATTTCGCTATGAATATGACCGGATAATAATCTTTTTAACTAAAATGCAAATTTTTTGAGTATAAGTCTGTCTTAAGTTAAAATGTTTAGTTTTTCTATATAATAAAGGTGTGTGGGTTAATCCGTTAAAGTGGAATAATACTTTTATTAATGTTGTCTTTTACTTACGCGAATATGACACATTGAAATCAAACTACTTTTACGGATTTCACGTGTCTTTTTTGTGACCCGAGGCTGCAAAGTATTCGAAACGTTGGGATAGTAAAATCAAAAAATAAACCGTGATAAAATCCGTAAAAGTAGTTTGATTTCAAATACTTTTATTACTTTATTTTGGGCGATGTGTAAAGATTTAGGGTTTGTCTTTGCTGCACAGCCCCATACCTCAATCAAATAATCTAAGTTAGTTTTGACTCAAGCATTATATATCATTATCCCGTCCTTGACTTCAAGATTACTTGTAGTCCTTGTACATATACGTTCCGGTCTAGTCGCACAAGTTTAGAGAGGTTTAATAGAGAAAACAATATTATTGTCTCCCTCTCAACCATCCCGCTCCAGCAGAACGGCAGACACCTCATTCTTGTCCGTGCGCTCACGGCGTTCGCACGAGTTCAAACTTCAAATACAAAAGATCTTTGAAATCATGAAAAAAAACTAAAATAAATAAGAAAAGTAAAAAAACTAATAGTGGAACATTGTTCGTGTCGCTGTTAACGAAGATTTATACTCTCGAGCTAAAGTGTACCCTTTGAATTCATTGGGAATCACTAATGTTTATTATCCGTTGAATTCTTCGGATATTATTGTGCCCATGGATGAATTCATCCATGATTGTGTCTAAATATCATCCTGCCTGCCTGCTGCTGCTGCACTGCTGTACCTCCTGTACCTGCGAAGATTTCTACGCTCGATCCGAGTTTGTGTACTCTTTGCATTCATTGGGAAGCATTAATTTTTATTATCCGTTGTATTCTTCGGATATTATTTTGCCTAATTATCACAATGTCCTAAATATGACAATTGGATTCATCGCAAATCGTGCAGCTTATCTGTTGTATTCTTCAGATAATGCATTTTTTCTTCGTGTCCTAACTACCCGCATTATTTACTACAAGTAAGTAAGTATGTCTATTTTAGATAAAAGCGAATAAATATTCGCTGGTGATGTACCCTCAATTATGATTAAAAAAAAAAAAAAAAAAAACAATGCAAAGATACCTAATGGTATTCCTTGGTCAAATGTAAGCTTCGCGCTGAAACGGGATTTGTGCTCGAAGGTGCGGAGGCAACAAAGCACGGTAACAAATGTCACATAATAGTCCCTGATCAGATGAGATTTTTGTTCGTGATGCGGAAGGAATCTCTAACGAAGTTGATTCACTTGGTTTTATGTATCTGAAAATTTATTCCTCAATTTGTAATAGCTACTCTGAACCTGGAGATTGGCACCATGCTAATTGATAGTTGTAAGTCTATTAGTCAGTAAAGCTCTTTTGGCTTCAGGGAAGGTGGACAAGCCTATACATTATAAAAAAAAAAAAAAATAATAATAATAATATCCGTACTCTAAACGAAGGGGTCAACTCTTGGCTTATTCTCACTATGCCGAAACTGATACCAGTAGGTCGGTTATCATTCAACTAATCGATCAACCCTTGATAGATCCCTTTAAAGATAGTGTAACAGATTTATTTCTTTTTTGTTAGATTTTATGGAGAATATCTAGGCAATTATAAAAAAAAAAAAAAAAAAAAAAAAAAACAGGTAGATATATGATTAAAAACCAGTAGTAAGTTAAGTTAATACTTGCCCAGATTTCATACTTACTGTAAGTTTAAACGGGAAAGGCTCCGAAGACCTAAGTTGAATCCTAGCACCAGCATGATGGCCAGAACTACACTGACATAGTCCGTGGACTGAAACCAGTGAGGTTTTTAATGAGCACTCTAACCGCCGCCAGCGCGGCGTCGAGGACTGCCATCTTCACCGCTTGACTGATTGCCGACCGTGTCCGCCACGAGTCACAGCACCGTTATGCAACTCAATCTATCTCTCAGTTTAATCACTAATTATTATTAATATAAATGTTTATTTCGAAAACTTGTAGTAAAGTAAGTTTTATTCTGGGCTCCATAATTTTGCTTGTTTTTTCCCGCAACAGTTAAACTCAAATACAAAATAAAAACAATTAAAATAATAATAATACTAAAAAAAAAAAAAAAAACATCTGCACCTTTTTAGACTTATTTCGGCAAGTCCCATTACACTATGTAGGTACACTACATTGTGACAATGTACGTTGTACTATGTCGCTTGAGCAAGTGAGATACTTAGCTCCTGCTTAAATGAATGTTCTAACTGTGTGAAATGTGTGAACTTTTTGATTTTTTTAGATGAATATATTCTTCAGATTTTCACGGACGCCTTTCTAACGAGTGGCATACTCCTCTGCACTCAAACCTTAAAGATGAAGCGTAGCAATTGGTTTGAAAAACTGGTGAGCATTGGTCCACATTGAGTGTGTTAAAACGAATGGTAATCCATTGATTTAGTCTCTGGAGACAAGAAAAATTGTGACTATCGTGTGTATACCTAATACCACTGCCTTTTCTTATTAACACAGAATAAGCAGTTTATTACCCTAGCTAGTATTAGGATAGGCTAATATTTGGAAGTGAGGTGCACATATTAACAAACTCATTAGTTCAAGTATAAGTTTATTATATTATGCAGGCCGATATAATAGTAATAGGATAAACAAAGACACAGAACAAGAGATCGGGTGTAAACAATTATAATAATATATGTATAACAACATTAAAAGAATAATATTAAAAGAAAAAATATTTTGAATAACATAGGGTACCCTCATATATATATATATATAAAAAACAGGTATTTTTTTTCCAAGACTATTTTTTAGCGATAACGATCGAAATGAGGCATTTATTATATATCGAATATAGGCCATATTCATGATCCTCAAAGTTAGTTGCAGATGGAGATTTTATAAAAAAAAAAAAAAAGGCTGGGAATCGTAATAACCATTACCAAAATTATTACAAAGGGCTGTCATATAATAAAAGTTGACCTCTAAGAGGCCTTTATCTTATATCTTATTTTATGAGTCTCATTATAGCCTCCGTGGCGCAGCGGTAAACCGCTTGTTTTGCAAACCGGAGGTCACGGGTTCAAATCTGTGAAATCCCGTGGAGAGTAGCCACTTTGTATACTTGTTCATTGCTGGGTTGGACAATGCGGGCCGGTCATCTGATTGTCTGTAAAGTAAGATGATCCAGGCGTCGGATGGGCTTGTGAAAGGTCAGTCCTGCGCCTGGCCTCTCCCCGGTCGTGCCAATTTTTCATCTTAACGAATTGTGAGTGTAAACGAAGATGGAGTGCACTTGTGTCTGCGCAGGCGCTTGTTCACTATAATATCTCTCGCGTAGAAGGCTGATTTTGTGAAAGATCGGCCGCTGTGGTCGTATCAACCAGAAGGGCATTTATATTATTGTTTTATAATTTATGTACACACAGTAACAATAAAGGAAAGAAGAAATATAGGCAAGATACTATTCTTTACTACAAAGGCACAGCTTATTTCAGAAAGTTCTGCCTTTAAAAGTTCTATTATTACCTAATATTATAGACATAATTTTTAGAGCCTCAAATGTAATTAATATCTACGCTTGTGTTCGGTTCCCGTATATTATCTGCAGTCTCAGGCTTTTTGCTTTCTATACTCTGCCCGGATGAAATTAAATGCCTAGGAAAATCTTTCCATCTTATATTTTGGAAATGTTAATAAGGCTTTATTAACCTGATTAGGATAAACCCTAATAACTTGATTAGGAGTTTTCCTATTATAGTCGTCTTAACCGTGGTACACCATCTTTAAATCCTGAAAATATTTACTTATATAGAAATTATTTCCAAAGCATTCACTACACTACCATCTTCCTCTAGCTGCATATTTGTTGTTCTGGTATGTTTTCGAAGACAACACATACAACGATCAGCTTTTGCAGACGTTATTCTCTCTTGTTTCACAGAGAACTTGTAAAATAAGTCTAATTTCAAGCAAAGAACATTGATTTTATAATGATATTAACGTCTCATCTCTGATAAGTTCGTTAATAAGTAGTTTTTATAAATTCTATACTTATTTGAAGAGTAACAAATTAGCTATTTCTTTGATATACATAAACCAAATAGGCAATATTATTAAAAGTTTTAAATGTTTCTTTCAAGGAATCTGTAAACTGAAACCAATATTTCCTCGCTATGACATTGCATAGAATCTAATTACTATATTACATACAACCATAATATCTTTGGTTACTTATAAAACATTACTTACAGTACATAGCTGATTTTATTAGTTTAGAAAATATTATTCAAAACTTAAAAGTACATAGCTATACCGTTAACTCTCTGCCTGTAGAATAAACAAAAGCTAAACTATTAGAATATATCAAACGTAAGGCCAGTTACAGACTTAAAACCTTAGGAATTTCTAAGGAGATGTCAAACCATTTTAAATATGCATCAATTCATTCGAAGACCTGATATTTGTCTGGCACCAAAACTAACTTTTCAGTTATATCCTCCTTGATATGGTCTTATCTTGTCACTCTAGCCACTGTCCTATGTATCGAGGGTTCGATTCCTAGCTTGTGTCTGGGTGTTGTTTATCTTTTTAGTTTATATTTACAAGGAGGAAAGGTATATAGTTATATACCTTCACTACTAATACTTATTAGTATCGGTTGTCTGGTTGCCATGACGCAAGCTCTACCGTATTTGGATTGTCTCAAAATATTATTTTAAGTATATTATTAATTTATATAATAAATTTATCAACATCTTCTCAAACCATGGGACGATGAACATACTTATAAAAAAGTGATATTATTAAACAGCACAATTGATGCTTCTATCTTTACTACTTACAGTAGATACGAGAAATGAAGTCATGACTTCAGCGGCTGTCCAGAAAGGCTTTATTATTAAAACCATTATAAAACTGTTTTCAGGATGGTCTGCACAATTAGCAAGCAGTCTCTAAGTTTCTATAATGGACCTCAATTGCTACTTGGGTAACAATGTCGGAATTAATTGTTCAACAATGTTAAGGTAAAAGTTTAAACTATTGAATAGATAAATAATTAAAATAAATATATTTAAAGAAATATATAAATATCAGAAATCATTAAATATATAAACATAACTATAGTAATTAATTTAAATGTATGTATGCATTTTGCAATTTCTACTTTGGTTTTATTATAACTAATAGCTTAATCATCAAATTAAGAAAACTTTATCTCATCCTGGAATCTCATTAAGTGCAACATTGATTTTTTATCTCTAAACATCTACAAGTAATCTTGAAGTCAAGGACGGGATAATTAAGTGATCAAACGAACTTACCTTAAGTGAAGTTCGATCCTAATTATCCAGTCCTTGACGAAAGATTTAAGGTCCCTCCCTACCCTAAATGTCCCTGTTGAATCAATGTTGCAGCTGTATTTCATTTTACTCTAAAGATAATGAGGTGTCTGCCGTTCTGCTGGAGCGGGATGGTTGAGAGGGAGACAATAATATTGTTTTCTCTATTAAACCTCTCTAAACTTGTGCGACTAGACCGGAACGTATATGTACAAGGACTACAAGTAATCTTTCGTCAAGGACTGGATAATTAGGATCGAACTTCACTTAAGGTAAGTTCGTTTGATCACTTAATATTCCGTGTCTTGAGTGGAATACAAGAAGCCATCCTACGTAATACTCCATTACATTAAGAAATATTGTTTCAATCTTTACTTTGTCTATGTGTGGTTTCCACGTTAGTTTATCATCTAGGATTAGGCCTAGGTATTTTTCTGTTAATAACGTCATTGCCAATAATTAACGGTGGATAATCTAGTATGGTTTTGTTTTTTGCGCTGAACAACATATTAGTATGTCGTTTTTTTTAACTGTTGTACTTGACTGTCATTTTGTGCTTGATTTATTATTCCGTTCATGTCTTTATCAAAGTAAAACAATGAACAGATGTTGTCATCAGGTCAGGCCTGACACCAAAAATAAAAGTATATATGGCCGATAAAAAAAGATATTTTTGACCGAAAAACTCACTAAATGCTACTTTTGAAGTGGTCTACGAAGAGTACTGTCAGCTAGAGTCGTTTATCTGTTTAGTTACCAGAACAGAGAAACATCTTTTTTTATCTGACACATAAGCTAGCCCACTCCCATCCACGACTTGTCACGTAACGGTAGGGTTTAGGTATAGGTGTAGGTTGTCACGTTACAGTAAAGGTATAGACATGAGGTAGGAAAAGCCCGGAGATCACTACGACGATAGGGACCCAAGGGAAAGTGGCAATTAGAGGAATGAGAACACAGAAGGACTTTTATTTACACTATATTTACTTAAAGTTCACTATACAGTTCACAGTTCTATCACCGTAATTTGAGACCGCGGACACTTATAAAAGTAATAGATCACAAATACGTAACTTGGACGTAAGGGTTCCTGGGGCGCAGGGAACGGCGCCCTAGCGCCTTCAAGAGCGAGGCGGCGTGCCTAGCTGGCACAGCCGCAGCCAGGCCGTCAGACGCCGGCAGGTACAGCGCCGGCCACAGAAGTCGGCCAGCAGGCCGTCCGACGCAAGGCAGTTCGGGCGTCAGCACGCTACCACAGCAGCGCCCATCGTAGTATCTCGTGGCCTCTGTCGTAGACTCTCCAGACTTCAGACTCAGACCCTGACAGTTCACGAAGTAAATATAAATTCGTTCAGACTCCGACTGACGTTAATTTTTCTTTTCCTCCCTTGACAGCTCCGGTTGTCTATCAAATTTAGAATCATAGATAATACACTATATACTTAAGAATAGATGGGTCACTCACGTTCAACTTTTAATAAACTAATTTTACACAGGAATCCAAAATGTGCCAACAGATGGCGCTTTTTTGATAATCATTTTACGTATAGGGAAATGAAGCTTTATGTTGAATGAATATTTGTAAGGAACATGTTTAAAGGCAAAACAAAGAGATATTTATTGTAAAAAGTTTACTTGGTAACCAATAACTTTATCTAAAACATATCTGACGCACAATCGTACTCTTTTATTTACATATATTGTCCAATCCCCTTAACTTGAGTTTCTTGTTTCAGTACAGCTTTGCATTAAATATTTCCAATTCAAGCCATTGTGGTTAAGGACAATGATGTAGTGGACCTGAAATAGTTCACGAGTAGTATAAATGTTATTATAAATAAATACTTATGCCATGTTCTTAATGACTTGTTTTAGCTTTTATAAATGTTTTTGTAAATAAGTAAATACCTACTTAAGTAGATAAATAACACCCAGACACAGAACAAACAGAATTCTTCAAAAACATATTTGTAAATAAACTGTAAATATTTAGTTTCAATAATTGTTTATAGCTTTTTATCTTCAATGAAACAAGTCTTTTTAAAGAAATGACTTAACAACCTAAGTTGCCATAGTAACCGCCAAAGGCAATTTACAATACCACAGATATAGTACAATACTATACGGAGCGCGTTCCACTTGGGGCCCACACACAACAATAATCCATTGAGGTGAGTTGCATAGGTATTATTACATTATGGAAGTTTATTATAAATATTCGAAATATAACATTACTCAAATAAATTGAAGATATACAAAAACAATATTAAACTAAATAAATAAAAATATATAAACTGCGTTTTTAACGCCATCTAGGCAAATTATAGTAGAATCTTTAAATTTAGTTCCTTCCCTTGCCTGAAGGTGTGCTAGTTTCCATACATTAAAATTTTGTCACCTGTTTTAAGGAGAGTGCCACTGGCATGTTTAGAATATTAATTTAAAACTAAGTACAAATATTTATAAAATAATGAGGTATGAAAATGGAGGTTGATATATGAGGGATGAAATGAGGTGAATATGCTACAGACTGCAGGATTGCGGTCAAGCATAACGTATAAATATACCATAAAAACGAATTAAATTATCTTGACAATAATTTTGTAACATTTACAATAACACCTAAAATTTTAATCTCAAAAATCACAATACAAAATCAAATGGAGAGTGTTTAATTAACATAAAAACACCTTAGCACACCCCAAAATCGCACGAGTGTCATTAATAAGACAATTTAAAATACACATAAACAATAACGATCGGGTAAAAGGAGAAGGGGGGTCACACAAATGGGTCCCACTAAAATTTTAATTAAATATATCGAAACAAAATCATAAATATGGACCGACGGATTCCTACCTTTATTAAACCCATTAAGAGGGTAGGATCTACAACACGACATTATTGTGTTTCCTCATACGAATACTGAAAGTGGACTTGGGTTTGGACGAATTACGGAGGGGGCAAAGCGGGGGGATGAGGTGGTTTTAGACCCCCTTTTGTAATTCGTTGAGGGGACGGTTGGTCAATACAATTAAGGTCAGGCAAGATTTTACACGTACGATTTGAATTTTAAACAATAGTTTGTCATATAAATTTAATTTTATGTCCGTGTGTGTATCAGTACAGGATGATGTTTTGATTTGGTTATATGTGTAGAAATATGTAGTATGATTGGAAAGCAAGGATATTTTCTTCGTTATATTGAGAGACGATAAAGTTGAGTTTAGGTAGATCAGACATGCTTTTCAAATAGAGTCTAGCTAGGGCATATCTATTTTTGCCGTAGCCGCCTTCAAATAATTAGGTAAACAGCTTAAGCAAGTTCTCGCTTGTATATCTTTATATGGTATACTTAGCTATCTTTTTTTTTTTTACTTATTTTATGCAATAAGTAAACTATGGCAGTGTTGACTACACAAAAACTAAAACCTTATTAGTTCTCGGGCTTGCCATTATCAACCGTGATTTTTCTTTAATTACCTACCAATATTTATATCTAAGGTTAAACAAACCTTGGTGCTAACAGAAGGTTTTAACATCTGAGAAATTCTCGCGACAGAGGAGGACAAGAAAGTCCCATCTATCAGGGATATTGTTTTTCAGATAGTCTTAGCCAAATATTTTTATACGAATCCTTTTGTCCTCTCAACTTCTCTCTGTCAAGCAGTATGTATTCAGCTGCTGTAGTCACAAGTAGTTAGTCAAAAAGTAATCTCAAATTAATTCCACCACACCCTGTACGTAATCATAGTTGGCGATAACCAAAATAAATTGTCGTTTAAAACCAGGGATGGACAAGGGTTTAAGCAATTAACTGTTGTCGGCGCCGTTAAGAATAAAACATTCGGATTTGGACCGACATAGTCAGTACCGTTGCTTTCCAAAACTAAGCGCGTAACTTTTCAGTGTTTGGATCCGGGACCGGCTGACACCGCGCCCAATTAAACGGTGGATTATATGAGCATTAATTCAAGCGTTGATTTTGCAAGGTGACAAGCATGTAGCCCGTCTAATGGTAAGCAGTCACCGCAGCCTTTGGACGCTAGCAATACCAGAAGAATCTCAAGCGCATCGCCGACTCAAAAGACATTAGACACTAAAACCCTTGACACCGGAATACAGCAATGTTTACACACTGTTGCTTGGCGGCAGAAGCAGAAAGAGGTGCGTTACTAAGACCGTTGCATTGTATAACCGCTCATTACTTGAGATATTAGTTAGTAGGAGCCCAGTCATTTATCTATACTAAAGTGCCCTTCAAATTGTAACATAGCAATGTGGTAGTGGGGAGTTGTGATCGGTCCGACCGTCTCAGCCAGGCTTCGAAGACCGGCAGGACACCACTGACAGCATGCTTGCTCGCGAACCGTTCATCTGAGAGTCGCGCCTGCTTGATTTAAGCGCGGGCACGCTCTCGCTCCTCTAACCACCTAACCTGCATTGAGAATTATATTAATAATCATTTATGAAAAATATAAAATAGAAAAAAAAAATTCAGACTTTCCAATAACAGGTGCAAAAACACAGTCCAATTTTTTTCCTTAATCAGGGAAAATGGTCAAAAACTTAACCAAAAGTTAGCGCGGTACCACCGACCCGGCCACCGGTCGTATCACCGCCATTTAACGTCCTTTATAGCTTGTACAAAACGACTAATGCCACAAAATACTAATTTTCCTTTTGTGAAACGTATCAAACTTTTCTAATTACTGTAAATGTGATGCCGTCACGGGTTTTTGCGATTGCAGTAAGCGTTGTCACGAAGTGTTGGTTAGTAATGAATGGAGGCAGTAGGTAGGTGTTTAGCTTTTTATTGGACCTTTCCAAACATGAAAGAAATCTGGGACCCTACCACCAGCTTTTACATGGGAAAGAGACGCAGATATACTCAGTTTATAGTTCTTTTTACATTCTCTAGATTGACAGTTCATCAGGAGTTAACTAAAATTACAAGTAGGTACCTACTTACTAACTTATAACCTTCAAAGTGTCCACTAACCACCACTTTTTTAGTGCCCACTAAAAAAGACGATCGAGAAATTTAAGTCCACAGCTGAACAAAGGCCTCCCCTTTAGAAGGGAGGGGTTGCCATAATCCCAACGCTTGGCAGGCGGCTTGGGGATCGCAGTATAGGTGGTAGATAAATCCAAAAGAATGACGCTGCTCCCGTCTTCCTGTCCTCGCTTAGTTGCCTCTTAAGACACCCAACTAGAGGAGATATGAGGGTGCTATTATTACTGCCCCCCCCCCCCTTTTTTTGTCACATCGGCACATGAGAGGGGGGACCCCAGGGCTCTCCGGTGGGATCTGCACCAGGGGCCCCTCAGTGCCTTGTCTTTGAGCCCGCCGCCGGGGGGCGCATTGTAGCCCCCCGGGAACTAAACACTGTGCTAACGGGGACGCGGGTCGCAACCCCGCCGCCGCCGTCCTCCTCGGAGTCGCCGCCGTACTCAATGGACGTCCTAAGGGCCCACACCCCATGGGTCAACCCAATGGGTTTTACAAGTAGTATAATACTAAAATTACTATTTTGTCTAAAAATCCTGAATAAATTACGATGCTTTTTCAGATTAGAAAATATAAAATACAAATCCAGTTGCATAAATAGGCGTACCAAGTGTTAAACGGATAGTTCTAAACATTTCTAAAAATACTAAACGTGAAACGAAATGTACTCAAAGATAGAACGGAAAACGTTTGGAAGGAACATCGTCCGAAATTAATTCCATAAACAACATCACATATGCAACAGTGGACAATAATTCGCACGCGGGTGTATCCGAACGCGACACGTGACCCGGCAAGATGGCCGCGGGACGACCTTTTGGCGGGAATCGGTGTTGTCAGATTCCAGTTTATGCTAAACCATTGGGAAATCAGTGCAATTATTCTACCTGTAGGTATGGTTCTTTTAATGTTGTAAATACTAGAACCAAACTTCTTTAAACTATGGACCTTGAATCCATTAATGTCGTAAATAATAAATCATCATAATATGCACGACTGCAGCATCAGCGCTTTATGAAGTCTTTGGTTCAAAACCAAGCCAGACAGATATATATTTCACTTTCCTTTCAGTGATGAGACAACGTAGCTATTTATAGATGGGGTCTGTCGCTGGAATGGAGTGGTAGATAAGACAATTACATCTCTTTTTAACTTTCTTTCCATCATCCCCCTAAGGGATACTTAACATCAAAAAATGGACCACACATATGTACTCGTATGTATGTATATGTAGTTTATGTACAGTACCACAAGGAAGTGTGTTAGGTCTGGTCCTGTACTTACTATACACCTGTGATATTCCAAAGCTAGAACACAACACCATTGCAACCTTTGCTGATGACACGGCCATTATGGCTACAGGTGTTACACACGTGTAACTGGACAAAAAAGTGCCGAATAAAACTCAACGAATCCTATTCAGTTCATATTGACTTCACCAATAAAAAATCAATCTATCGTCCGGTATACATAAACAATCGTGTTATACCCTATGAGAATACCGCCAAATACCTTGGCATGACACTTGATACAAAGCTTCGCTGGAAGGCTCATGTCAAAAAGAAACGCGAAGAGTTAGGGCTTCGCTACAAGAAAATGCACTGGCTTCTCGGTAAACACTCCGTGCTGTCAGTGCAAAACAAAATAGATACTCCTGTACAAACAAGTCCTAATGCCAATATGGACTAATGGTATACAGCTGTGGGGCTGTACCAAACAAACCAATATAATCACAATAAAACGCTTCCAGAATAAAGTACTCAGAGGAATTGTAAATGCGCCCAGCAGGCCTAGCACGACTTGCAATCTTGACAGATCGGTGTGGAGTATGACGTGGTTTTCAACACAGAAACGTCAGTTCTCTGTACAAAAGTGAGAAATACTACGTCATCGTGACGTCATACTCACACTTATCTGTCAAGATTTGTACATCGTGCTAAGCCTGCTGGTACATTAGAACAAACGACCTCCATCCGGACCTCAAATTGGATTTCGTGGCCAAAGTTATCGAGGACTACGCTGAAGCTCATGAGCGTCGGCTTCATCACCATGTGAATATCGAGGCTATCCAGCTCCTCGACAACACGGACATAGTGAGAAAACTGAAAAAAATCAAAACCTTTTGAGTTAGTTTAAGTGTTAAATTAGTGCCGTAATAGTGCAGTGTAGAACACAATAACAAAGTGTCTTCGCCTTTAGAGACAATAAGAAAAATGCCATTGGACACATTCATAATCTAATATAATTTATTCGTTTAGGTTAAAGTAAAATTGATGATTAGCCATTATGCTAGATTGTAATTTATATTGTGTTACAAGGGAACATCACTAAGAAAAAAAAACATATGTACTCGTATAGATCAACATATATGTACTTATTAGCCGCGGTATGATTGCACTCAATATTGTGCTCCTTCTTTTTGGACAAAACAGTGGCGGATTTCCCAATAGGCTAGATAGCCTACAGAGCAGCAATTTTTCGTCGGCAGCTATTTCACCGCGGTTACATACAACGGAGTTCCTATTTTTGATGTCGGGGAGGAAACCTTCAAAATGTCTCCAGCAGCCGTAGAAACAGAGACTGGCTTATGAATCGACCAACTTCGCTAAATTTCTCATCTCCGTCTATCTGCCGCGGCACGCATAAGCGGCGATTTGGTTCAACATATAGGCAGCATACGAGTACATATTTGCAAATCCGGCTCTAGACATAAGGTTCCGAGGTATTACTAAACTTAAGTATGGCAACCCAATACAAATCGGGAAGTGTCTCTGTAATGGCGTCTTTTTACGCTACCTGCTTGCTAATTGGAAATTAGGGGCCTAATGTGTAGGAGTTTAGTTACGGGTTACGACTCGGCTCGTTATTGCCACTCTCGATTTACGCATTCTATTTTTCGTCTTTTTCTATTTGATTATTCCAGTAACAAATGTTAATGACAATTTTATTTGTAAGTGGATACTTTCTATTTCTACCTTTGCTAAACAAAACAAAATTAGTAATTAGTGATTTTTAAAAGTCCTACATCCAAAGATTTTCCTTAGGTATCCCAAACAAACATACTCCAAGCTCCAGTCTACACCAAACAAACTTACTCAAACTATTTTTTAGACAATAGACATTAGTCAGGTAGGTACACTTATACCTAATCGATTGTGGATGTTTTTTTTATAATTTAGTTATTTATTTTAAAACAAATGAAAAATGTCAAACGTACAATAGTCGGAAAAGTATCCTTATGAAGTACCTACCCACGCACTGTAGTGCACAAGAGAGACTTTAGTAACATTGCAGAGAAGGCAGTGAGAAAAGGATCATTATCAGCAGCAGCCAAAAAACGTCCACTGCTGAACAAAGGCCTCCCCCTTAGAGGGGGGGGGGAGGGTTGTCCCCAGGCTTGACAGGCGGCTTGGGGATCGCAGTATAGAAAAATACTGCTGTCCGTCTTCTTGTTTTCCCTTAGTCGCCTCTTACGGACTTAATCTTACCCGGACTTCCCACGGGGTAATAGCCCTAATAAAGTAATTTCAAATATTCACTATAGTAAGTTAAAAGTAATGTATGTGTAAGTTATGCCACTTAGTAATGTCATCACGTAGAACGTCATAAAGTTAGTACTTACTTAGATAATTTAAGAAAATGTTGAGCAGTCCTAATACGACACGAAACTGTAAATATATATTTACTTACGTAATTATATAGATAAACATGCATAAGTGCACTCAACAAAATAACATATTTGCACCCTAATATGCAAACATTATTTCAATTATCACCATAACCCCACCAAAATACTGTTAATATCAAACAAAAATAAACAATACAGAAGCGTTTCGCCGTAATTAGATCACCTATGAATATCGCGCAAGATGGCTGCCGCGTTCGCGCCATCTGTTGGTTGTAAAGTGAATTTATTTATATATCTAATTGGCCCGTACAGCGAATGTGGCACGCGTATGCACTTAATACCTTTATTGTAACAGTTAAAAGCGCTATTTTACTTGAAATAAGGGTTATTCGAATGCGATCGTCAAGTTTTAGTGGCGCCTTAGAGTGGCGAATGTGGCGGCATCTATCTTTTGAATCCAAAGAGTTTTGTAATTGTCAATGTTCTTCAGTAACTCGAACTTGATAGATGCATGTGGAGCAAATTCGACAAATCCTTTTACACGGGGCTACCTCGGTGGTTGCAAGTGGGACTTATGATCTTGAGGTCCTTAGTTTCGATTATTCTGATGGCCCGTATATTCTGATGGGTATTAGGTACTCTAAAACTTAGAGGGAAAATATAATCCTACGTAGGACAAAAGATTGTGTTTGTATTTATTTGTTGCTGGCGATACTAAATTTAAAAAAAAATACATATTTGCTATATTGCTATACATAGATGTGTGGTTTCCGTGACGACAGGCTCTGCCTAAATTGATCAGTTAAATTGTGTGTCCTTAAAGAAGACGTGGGCCCAAAAAAGACGCAATTTCTATAGTTAGTGATACTACCTATTTTTATCTAGAGATATTTATTTCCATTTCGCGAAGAATATAAAATGGCTAATCCATGTCAAAATTATAAATCGCCGGAAACCAGACTCAAGTTGTTTCCCAGAATCAAATTATCACCCCCCCCCCCCCCCCCCCCTAAACCTAGACGGGAGACGCCATTATGTACATCAAATGCACCATAAAAACCATAAACCACATATTATGCATTAAAAACATTAGAATGTACTTCGGAGAATGAGCCTAGTGGTATAAGGAATAATGTGATAACTAACATTTTTATGCGTTTTATGGATATAGCAAGGGAGATATTTATAATCATATTTTACATCTTTCGGGCAAGTACTTAATAGGTATTACTAAAAAAAAACTTTGGAAGAAAATACTGGTTTTGATGAAATCTGCAATTTTTATTATGATCACCTGCGACAGATACTTATATTAAATTACTAATAGTTTTATACTTACATTATTGTCATCGTTTACCAAGGAAACGTTATTCATTTATAAACAATCATAGCTCAAAAAATAATTCCAGAAATATTATTTATCAGCAACCGAAAGACATCCATAATTGGCATAATTCCCACGTTTGGCAGGCGTCTTGGGGGTTCACAGTAGATATAGATGGTAGGTAATCCAATAGGAAGACGCTGCTTCCCGTCATCTTGTTTTCCCTTAATAACCTCTTACGGACACCCAATAGGGGGAGAAAGGTGGCTGCTATTCTTACCCGGACACCCCACGAGTCAAAGAAATATTATTATTTAAGTAAAAAGTTGATTTAAAAAACAACTACTTAGGTGTAACTTTTAAATCAAAAAACAACTAAGTAGGTGTAATTTACCTTAAAATTATTTATAATTAATTATTTATTTTATTTTATTTTTTTATTTATTATTATTTTTGCTGTCTGACAGTCAAAAAGTTGATGCCACAGTATAGATCTCGACCTTCGGTACTACAAAATCACCACGCTATGAAAAAAAATATATATTTGAAGCTAGCAAAAGTGTTTAAATAAAAGCACAAAAAATACGAAACTAACAACACGAATGATGGCACTTACTATATCCTCATAGACAGCAGCTGCCCACATAAATCGTTCATACAACACTTATAGCTGACGAGTTACACTTTTTATTGCTTCTGCCTAGTCATTAAAGTCGCTAGCGTTAGGGTGCCCGCTATCTACCACATATATATTGGTATTTTCACCAGAGGGCGCGAGGATAAGCTGATTTATCGACTATTACATTGTTTATTTTGTTATTTTGTATCGTTATGTACGAAAATACTTTTTTAAGCTGTGTGGTGTAAACGTAGTTTTAATGATAGTATGCTTCCACGACTGTTGTAACAGATAATAATAATAATTAATATTTTTATGTTAGAATTTTATTGTCTCTGCTTAGTCGCTATAGCCCAAAGACTATGAGCTGAAAGCTCTAACGCCCGTTGGTAGGGAGCGAGTGAAAAACTTATTGTACCCCTTAGAGGAGATACCACTGGAGAGATCATGATGCGCTAACTCCTCAGCCAAATTTTGTTCATATGTTCAGGTCATTCTTTATTTGTGTGCGTATCTTTTTGAATGTAATGCGAGTTTATTATAGTGTGGGTATGCGTGAAATTGTATCTGTGTGTGTTTACTTCGCCTTCCGCACCCCGCAAAAGAGCCACGAAAAATTTGTTCGGGGAATCGACGCGATACTAGCTCCATTCTAATTACTCTGAGATTGTACCCATATAGTATAGATAGATAGATAAATAAAACATTTATTTGCAGCCAAGTTCACACACATATAAACAACACAGTGATATACATAGATAACTATGAAATAAACACAACAAAATACACATTTTGGTTAAATAGTATATAATGTGTGTGCTGTGGCAAAAAAAAAAGGCAATAGCTCAGTGGGGATATTGCTCAGGAAGCATAACACGTATGTAACAAAAACCCGCTTGTTGGATCGCTGGGGTATCAATATAATTATATGTATGTTGAATATCTAATTTTCTTTTCCACTCACTACGATAAAATGACTGAATGAGGACTTACTACAGTTTGTTTTCATAATATGTATTTTGTATATATACTAATTACTTATATTCTCTTAAAATTGGACACCTAGTATTTATTAGATACTACTTTCTGTTTATAATATGTCTGGAATATTTTGTAGCGCATAAACTTTATTTTTTATTTTGCACATGCTGCGGCCTCCCGTAAAGAAGCACATAAATAAATACTGTACTTCATCATCATCACCAGCTGGAAGACGTCCACTGCTGAACATAGGCCTCCCCCTTGGCACGCCACAATGAACGACAATTGGCGACTTGCATCCACCGGTTACCTGCGACGCGCACAATGTCGTCTGTCCACCTAGTGGGAGGCCTACCTACGCTGCGTCTTCCGGTTCGTGGTCGCCACTCGAGAACCTTTCTTCCCCAACGGTTATCGGTTCTTCGAGCGGTCTTCAGGCACTGCGGAATTTTAGATGAGAAGATGTCACGTAGTTTCCCGAACGCTGCCCATCCGAGTTGGATTCTTCGGGCGACCTCTTTGTCGAAGTTGGACCGACCTAACTGGACAATCTGTCCATGGTAAACATAGTGGTCAACAACTTCGAGTGTATCGTTCCCAACGACTACCGGTACGGGTGCAATATGGACATTAGACATGATCTTAGTCTTGTCCATGTTCATTTTAAGACCCATCTGTGGGGAAACGTTACTGAGGTCGCTGAGCATCGTATTGAGGTCCTCCAGCGACTCTGCCATAATGACTATATCATCGGCAAAACGAAAGTGAGTGATGTATTCGCCATTGATGTTGATGCCAAATCCGAACCAGTCCAAGAGCTTGAAAACGTCCTCCAATGCGTTCGTGAACAGTTTCGGAGAAATGACGTGACGATGATGAATACTGTACTTACTTATTTGGTATTCGTATAATTATTTTCTGTTTGTTGGACACCTTATGTATTAAATAAATAAATAAATATTTACCAAAAAAGTTTGCGTTTTGTCTGAAAATATAGTACTTACCTACTTATCTATTGAATTCAATTTTTTTTTCTACTTTTAACGATAGTTATTAATTTGATTGTACTAAATTCCATTTTATTCTAGTTATGATATCTTTTCCACTAACAATCGCAACATAATAATCGTTTTACTACCCAACCGACAGCAAAACAGTACAGTTACAATACAGTTTTCTTTATTACAAATTAAATGCAATTTAACCCTCAAAAAGCATTCGACATTCCGCAACAAATTCTCTACCAAATCGCTGTAGGATCTACCAATGTTTATACCGAGGGGGGTACAAAATAACCCATTTGAATGCATACTTGTCCGTCACTCAAGGCGATATCGGGCGGGAACGAATGCTGAGCGTGTTACCTACCAGCAAACGTATCTTGAACTACCTGACCCCCTACTTCACTAAACAAATTGAAGTATAAAGAGGTAGTGCGGCTGATATCGGAGTTCATTCTAAACTGGTGTTTGAGTGGAACGAGGCAACTTGTCACATACGCGATTAAACGCAATTGTGATGTAGGCTCGCTGGATAACTGTTGATTTGATTTTATGTAACACCAAAACGTCTGTCTGTGCGTTTATTGCTTATAAACTCTCGTTACGTTCAGCGCTGTATCGACGAATAAAATGGCCTGTTAAATTGTTATGATTGTAAGTGGATTTTGTGTCGGGAATGACAATTACCTTTTTTGGTTATCTTTTTTTAGTACATTTTGTTCTGTTTTATTGATTTTAGAGTGGATTTGGAGGAACTTAGAGTGGGTGGGTGAGTGGGGACTAATGTAATGGTTTTCAATTACATATTTTTGGTATATAACCAATAATAGTAAATACTGAAACGCCCACTGTCTAAATTTTTCACTGTTTACTGTGGTAGTAACCCTTAGTTTTTTTCTTTTCCTATATTAACTGATGGAATGTCTATAAAATGTATGTCAGTATTTTTTTTAAATAACCTGTATATTTGATAATATTTAGAAAGGACTTTATAATTGGAAAACTGAATAGACTATGTTATTATTAGTAACTATAACTGCATTCTCATCAACATATCGACTACTGATTAATTTATCACAGGTACATTTTACGCTCGTTGAAAACCTTGTGTTTATTGCACGAACAGACATTACGCCGTTCCGTGCCCAAATGGAAAATGAACAAAAACAATCCGTACAGTCGATACCATCACCGTGAACACATTCTATTCCGCAAACTTTCCGCGGAACTTCCGCGCCCCAAACGCACAATAAATAAAGGTGGCAGCCCCCCTTCACAACAAAAACTCTCGCAGGCATCACCTCGGCACGTCACCCTGCTCAGATTTCATTACCATAAAGAACTGGAAGCCTTAAACCCCCCGGCTGTGTAAAAGGTGACGAATACCAACCACGAAACAAAGACCCTTAAGTTACTGAGCGCTTGCCCCTCGTGACTGCAATTTTTAGCTAGCAAGGGGGCAGGGGCAGGTCACACTTAGTTGGACGGTGGAAATCCCTAAGCGGGCCGGTCCCCGCGTCGAAATGTGACCGTAAATCGTCATAAAACTGTCTGAATCCATGATGTGACGCTGCCCGTGAGTAATTAAACTGGAATTTATAGTTGTGCGCGAGTTACCCCCGACTTCCCCTTTTGGTTGGGCGTCCCGTCTTGATGCCGTATTTAATGTATTCCACTCGGATGCGGTTTTTATGAATAATTATTTCTATTTGAAAGTAATGTTGTGTCTTAATTTTTTGCCGATATTAAATAATTCCTAAGACAGATTTATTTTTCATGTAAGCATTTTATTCTTAGTACGAATGAACAAACGGCTAATTAGGGCGTATATTTATTAACTGAAATATTGAACGAAAGTTGGTTTATTCTAACAAAAAATTAAAAAATAACACCACTTTATTGGTGTGTTCCGTCTTAGCCCGGCCACAGTGCCAAATAAGGTCATGGTTATGGCAGTAGACTGTACGGTTGTGTACTACTTGGTACGCGAGAGGAAAAAAATAGTACCTCATTATTTCACGAATTATAAAGGATATCTTGTGGCCGGGATACAACGTGTGCGTCCCAGCCCGGCCACGCCTAGATCTCCATAAATCCGCTATTCTCATACATTAATCCTGTCTGAGATTAATGTACGCCTAGTGTACCACATAGTACACCTTTTATTTGTTACAAAAAAGCCTGTTTACCAATTTAATAACCACTTCAATTTTGTGACTCCAAATCCTGCCATAAATATCACAGCAATAAAGCTTAACTTAACAACTGATTGCCTAGTCAGGTATTGTACAAAATAAAGTCGGTCCACCAATGATATTATATACAAGTAAGTAAGTAAAATATCAGTGAGGTCCACCGTATTTTTCTGTTTGAAAGTGCTAATCTCTCAGCTAAACGGCTTCTTTCAGTTTCGCAAAAGGTTTTACTTACATAACGTTTGTCTAGAATAAACTAACAAACAAACATACGTACTTCACGAATTTCCTATTAACGTACTTAGCGAGGCAAGAAAACCGCATCGTTTTTGCTAATCATCATTTAAAAACGTAAGGCTCAACAGTAAACACGCTCAGTGTTGGTAAGGTTCTGTATATTTATTTCAAACACAGTTTTACAACACACAATTATTACAAACTAGACACAACAATAAACAATTTTAAAAGAATTACCAGGGGTTTTCAAACTAGGCACAGCCTGTATCTTGGGAAACCAGCTAAGAAGTGGACACCAGAATTTAAACAAGACAAGGGCAATGGAAGAAATTGTGTGTAGATATGCTTGAGTGACGGCTGGCCTTTTAGAGAAGTTCAGAGTCACACAACAAGCTATGGAGAGAGCTATGCTCGGAGTTTCTTTACGCGACAGAATCTGAAATGTGGAGATTCGCCGAAGAACTAAGGTCACCGACATAGCTCTCAGAATCTGCAAGTTGAAGTGGCAATGGGCAGGCCACATCGCTCGAAGAACCGATAACCGTTGGGGAAGAAAGGCCTCCCGCTACGTGGACAGACGACATTGTGCGTCGCAGGTAACCGGTGGATGCAAATAGCCAATTGTGTTCAGCAGTGGACGTCTTCCGGCTGATGATGATGATACTTGAGTATGTGCGAAAGTGTGTACTGGCGTGTGTGCGTATGTCAGTGTATGTGCGTTTGTGTATGATAGGCAAAGGAGTAAGTACCTACTTAATCCAAATTTAAAGCAATTCTTATTAGTATCATTGTATCAAACATTGAGAAATGAATTGTGGTAGGTAAACTTCATCATCATCATCAGCAACCGAAAGAAGTCCAAAGCTGAACAAACCCCTTAGAAAGGAGGGGTTGCAATAATCCCCACGCTTGGCAGGTTTCTTGGGAATCGCAGTACATGTGACGAAAGACGCTGCTGCCCGTCTTCTGGTTCTGGTTTACCCTTAGTCACCTCTTACAACACCCATCGGAAGAAGATGGGAAGGTGCTATTATATTTCTTACTAGCAGCTAAACCACCAACACTGATTCAAGAAATTCCACCTTTTAAGAAAGGATAGTTCAGAAAAATGTCATGTAATGCAACCACAATGATCCCCTTCTCTGGTCTCGCTAAATCTCAATTCCCTGAATTTGAAGCTTAGAACTGCTCTTAAATTACTGGAACCCCTACATATTTTAACTAACGTCGCTGGTTTCTTTTATAAGGCCTTGAGTAGAAAAGGGGATATGATTGTAAACGCCTTCTAAATTCTGCCTTCTGTGCATTCTGTGAAAGAAAGACAGAATGACAATCAGCCGAGCCCGTATTGTATGTAGTGAGGAACAGCTTCGAAGCTTTTTCTCCTTGCAGGACGTTTATTTGACGCTGATAATAATACTGTTATGGATACTAACAATGGATGGATACCAGTGCACTATTTTATTAACAAACACGGAGGAACTGGTGCTTTAAGTTCCTGCACAGCATCTCCTCATAGAGTTCTAATAACCTCAATCGTTGCGGGACCACGATGCTACCCGAAGGTGGCGTAATTTGGCTTCAATATTTTATAATGGGTACTTCTACTTTAAAAAAATAGTGTCTATCCCAAAACCAAAGAACCCCGAAACCAGGGTGGGATTTAAATAGAGATTATTTTTAAAGAAATATGTTCGCATGTCGTCAGCTAAATCTCGGGAACCCAGATTTAGTGGGATGCAAATCCGGACGACACCGCGCGTTGGGCATAATTAGCGACGGTTTGTTATGTTCACGGTGTGGCGGGCGAGGGGGTGGGCAGGTAGGTAAATATGGCGGGGATAGATTACGAAGTCATTAGACGTCTTAGTCGTAATGTCTGAGTAGACTTTTGGAGGTTAATTTTGTTAGAATTTACAGTATTTTCTTTGTTTTTTTTTTTCACTAAAATATTTTGCTGCCTCTGGTCACTTTGTGTCATGAACACGCAAGATTTATTTCAATTTAACTTTCAGACAAATAAAAATGTTCATGATTTGACAAATTAAAGGTAATATTTTAATAGCGGTCAAAAAATCTTGTCATTCTGCGATTGACGTTGCATTTCATACATTAAATAACATGTTAGTCAAAATTTTTTTTTCCAAATTTGACTGTATTTAATGACATCCAAAATGTTACCTAATTGGTGAGCCCCAGATAGGTACCGTACCCCCTTGTTGCAGTCTAAGAAATTCATTTCTGTGTTTTTTTTTATTTTAATTCATTGTGCATACTTACATGTTATAAATCTATTACGCGTCATATTGCCTATATTTCAAACAGAAAGAAAAAACAGGGGAAAACAAAAGCATTTTAATATCGCCACAATATCATGAGATCCTTATTTATAATAGTAATAACAGTGTTCAATAATGACGCAGCCGTCTGTTGGCCAGTGTAGCTGGACCCCCGCATCTTTGACTTCTCTACAGACATGTACTTAGTAAAATATAGCTTAATAGTCATTATTTAGCTGTTCACAACACTTTTGTACGCCATCTGACATAATATAGCGCTCCATACCTTAAGATCTATTTTTTTTACACCTATGAATAAATGACTTATGAAGTTATGACTTAATGCCCTCTGCAAAGCTATCTATGATTTTAATGGTTACTAAATATGTTGGTGTCTACCCCGACCGAAGCAAAAGACGCCTGTCCTTGCCTGACGAGGCACTGCTTAACAGCAGAAGGTAAATGTTAAACGTGAGCCACTGTGGTTTTGGATCGGTCATGCTCGCCATCGAAAAGGCTTTGCTTGTGGCGGCTTAGTGTAGTGGGTCACCCCCTTCCCTCCAATATGGTTGAGGGGAGTGATGGCTGCTGCTCGAGTCAACTCGTGCGCGGGTGCTGCTTGGGGGGACTGGTCCGACTACTATCCCTTTGGCATTTTAGTTTGTTGTATTTTCGTCGTATTTTTTATTTTATTTGATCTTTTAAACGGCAGGACACACTGCGCTGGTGCTGATCTAATTGTAACAAGACAAACTTTGTTTTAAAATAAATGTGAATAAATGACAAGCCCGCTGAGTTTCTTGCCGGATCTTCTCAGTTGAGGCCGCGTTGTGATCCGGTGGTAGCTTTTAAAAAATTCACCGTTCACAAGTGCTAGCGTTAAGCCTATTTGTAATAAAAATTTTGAAAATCGACGAACTTTAAAATACATTAGTGCATATTCCCAGTAGGTTTTTACTATGACAATACAACCCGTGGGGTGTCCAGGTAAGAATAGCACCCACCCATCTTCCTCCCATTGAAAAACAAGAAGACGGGTAGCAGCGTCTTTCTATTGGATTACCTACCACCTAGATCGACTGCGATCCCCAAGACGCCTGCCAAACGGGAATTAAGCCAAACCCTCCCTTCTAAGGGGGACACTTAGGTTAAGCAGTGAACGTCTTTTGGCTGTTACTGAATACAACCAGAAAGACTTAACACGTCACGGTGCTCACAGCGACGGGGGTCCCAGCCTCGCCGTCGCCGTCATCCTCCGCGGAGTCAACGCCGTACTCGATGTACCTCTATGGCCTATGGCCCATCCCTACACGTCCAACGACCCCAATGAAGTTGTAGATACACCTGTCCATATGAAATTACGTCGTGCCAGGTCGCTTGTCGCTTGTAACATCAGTTACTTTGAGTCCCTTGAGGCTATAATTTCTACAGATACAATGCCCTTCACAATGGGGCCAATGTTTATGCACATTGCAACTTTACTATAGAATTCATACGCGAGTATACCATGTGACTGGTAGAACATGGTACATATTATTCAGTGGCGTAGCTTGCCTTAGATGGGCCCCGTATCAAAATTTGTTGGGGGGCCCAAATGATGGTACGGCCTAAGAGATTATGTGAGAACATGGATTGTACGAATTGTTGCTAACACATGTTCGGGGCCCCTGTAGCCTGGGGGCCCCGTATCATTGATACGGCTGATAAGGTGGTAGCTACGCCCCTGTTATTAATACAGGGCGCTCAGTACCCGATTCTTGCCCTAGGTATGTAATAAAAATTGGTACTTCATATTTGACCCAATTATCAATCAAAAGTGGGCTCACCCACGCTCGCCTCTAAACAGATTTTTCCTGTTGCCGTCCTCCTTGGAGTCGCCGCCGTACTCAATGGACGCCTAAGGCCCACACCCCAGCAACTCCGAAGGACGGAAGATACCTACAACAAGGTTGCACATGTAATTTAGGTACATATTCTTATTTTTATCTTTATCTTATTGTAATTTAACTTTTACGTTACTTAAGACCTTGAATGGTATATTATCCTTAAGTATGAATTATTTTCAACCAGTCAGACTGTATAAACTAAACAGACAGACTTGATTTTATCTTTCTATACTGTCACCATTACCAAAAGGATTGCAGGCAATCGAAATGAGCCCAAAGTGACGTCATTGAATTACAAACATCATGATTATATTGCTTGTATATACATAGAAGGTGCCTGCAAAGACCAAGCTACGCCGGTCTCCCAGTGTCGTGTTGGCGATTTATAGGTGGGGCTAGGTTCAGTGCCCGGGTCACGTACGGAGGGACGGCTGTCTGTCATATGATAACATGATTTCGCCGAATGACGACCAGAAGGGGCTAGCTTTCGATTTGGGAATATTTAAGATGAAATCGAGAACTTGCTATAAAAAATAGAACGATATTTCATCTGCGAACTAACACGAGCTTTTCAGGAGATGAAGAAATAAAACATTTTTATATATTTCCTTAAGTGAGAATTTTATTACAATAATTTTCTTAATTAGATATGAAATAGTAGTTTAATGATAATATCGATTCACAGACAGATTAAATATTAATACTTGTGTGATCTTATACCCCAGCAGAGGGTAACAGGAATGGAGAGAGAAAGGAAGAGATCTTATAAATAACAATCAACATCACTTCCTTTTCATAGGTTCATTTTTATTACTCATTTCTAAGTAAGTTGGCACGTACCTAGCCGTGGCACACAAAAGTAAAAGGACTATGTGTTATCGCTGTGCTATCATCAAAAGGGTCAAAACTAATCGCCAGTAGACCTGGCAGCTCTTTTGACAGGATATATTTGACTAACACTTGGCTGAATGTGTCGCTGGCTAGTTTTGTGGAATAGTATAGGAAAGGCTTTTGTCCAGCAATAGACACATTAATAAGCTAATTACAAAATAAGAAATGAAACTATGAGAGATCAGCACTAAAGGGTTATTAGTTTAAGAAAGTGTTTAGGATATTGATAACTGTCTTAACTTTCACAGTGATACGTCTACGGCGTAGACGTATCAAAGTTAAGGCATAGACTCTACGCCATGGTACTACTACGGACTACGTTGCTACGCCACTCCGTCCTATTTCGCTACGACTCTACACGTACGCTGCTACGACAAGGCGCTAGCGCAGCTACGCTACCTAACGTAGCGCACTTTTAAAATGACATTATTTGCACATTATTTTTACTAGGTGGTAGGTTCCTTGTGCAAGGAACCGTCCAGGTAGGTACCACCGCAGTGTCAGATATTCTGCCGCCAAGCAGCAGTGTGTAAGCATTACGCTAATAAATAATATAGCAATATTGTAATTAATCCATTCTTACGGATTATATCGCGATCCATTTTAATTTTCCCGACGTTTCGAATGCTTTGCAGCACCCATGGTCACTGGCGGACTGACCATGACCATGTGACCATGGCTGCTGCGGTGTGTATCATTTTATGCAGTCCAAGTCATAGGCACAGCTACCTATAATACTAGCCCATGTTTTTGTCCTACTGTTGGGCACGCGCCTCCCCTCAAGATGTAGGGGCTTAGGCCATAGTCCACCACACTGACCAAGTTCGGGTTGGCGGACTTCACACGTTATTCGAAAGCTAGTTAGGCTTCTCAGACATGCAGGTTTCCTCACGATGCCTTCATCGAAAGCTAGTAGCAATCGCACAAAGACGATTCGCACAGCTACATGATAATAATAAGATTTCATACCAAGAGAATCATTGAGAGAGAGCAATCAATAATAAAAGTTACCCCGTTAGTAACAGTTCACCAATTGGATGATGTAAAGAACCCATTAAAACGTTACGGTTCTGAGAAGGTACCATCATACCGTTACTCATAGGGGGCTCCAAGTTCGGGTGCTATTAATTTTTGACACTGGATATCTATTCTACGTTTGCTTATGCAACACAGATATACATAATTAGGAAAGTGCTACAATGTAATATCTTGTAAATTTAATTTAATTTTTTTTAAATTGTGGTTTCGATTTTTTTCACAGGCCTGTTGGTCTAGTGGTTATACACCCTGGCCCCTGCTCAATAGGTCGTGGGTTCGGTTCCTGCCTAGTATCTGGGTGTTATTGATCTATGTAGGTATATATTTACAAAAAAATACATCGAAGTATTAGTACCAGTTATCTGGTTTCCGTAGTACAGCCTCTGCCTAGTTTGGGATCGGATGATGGCCGTGTGTGGATTTTCCCAGAATATTATTATTATTATTTAAGTACACAATTAATTTAATAATAGTACTTAATTGGTAATTCATTTAAGTTAACATCTAAGTTTTTCATGTGTTATTTGATATTCAAATAATAGTAGTTTTTGAAACTGTTGCATAATAGGGGTTATTAATACGGTAATATGGTGAAGCTTATAATAGTATCACACGAGTGTATTAATATCTAATTATGTGCAGTTTCGTACACTACTTTATCTAAACTCATGAAATACAATTTTAAACCACCAAACTACAATACAAAATAGATAATATTACTCAATTCATTCAAATAACTCCTATCCGCATGCGTACAACTGCGTCCCACGAAAGACGAATGTATCGTGGCCTACTGGATTAGATCGCTGCCTACTTGATGACATCGCGGCCTACTATAGAAAAAAGTTATTTTACTGCATCGTTTTGTTCAGGAATCAACAATACAGGTCGTATTGTAAAAAACCTTTTATTTTTTTAAAAGGCATGTGAATAAAGTGTGTCATTAGAGTACTTTTGAGTTCATTATTTGAATATTAATTACGGTATGAGTTTAGATAAAAAATATTATTTTCTATTAAGCACATTATACGAATAAATTATAAAAGCTGATGCTTCATTTCTGGTATTACAAATACAAATCCTTTATTGCAATAATTGTGGTTACGGTGATGGAATATAATAGAAATAGTACAGCACAATTTACCTGTGTAGGCATGCAATAGCTTCTTTTGACATTAATTTAGTTTCATAACAAAGAATTCTTTAATTAAGATTATAAAAACAATTATCAATTAATAATGTTTTAAGAGCTTTTTTGAAACATTGTAAGTTTAATGAAGTTATGTGATCTGGAAAATGATTAAATATTTTTATACACGTTTATTACATGTTTCTGTGAAACATTACATTTTTAGGCCGTGGTAAAATCAGTTTATCAGGGAAATATTTCTTATGCATTTTAATGAATAATTTTTATTCAGAAAAAAGAAATATTATACAATCATAATACAAGTATTGTACATAGACATTCCAAACCACTTCGATTAGGCGTTATGCTAAACTGTAGAACAGCTACGAAATACTATGTCTTTGCCTGATTAAAGGCGTCACGATCACAGTTTCCTCGCTTCCCCCTTGTTCTGCGAGGCAGTCCGATCGTAATTATACAAAATCCAGTATACTATCACTTCCATAAGATCTGTATGCTAATGTTAGTTTTAAGTTATTATCCGTGGCAAAGAGTGTAATTACCCCCTTAGGCACAGCTTAACGCGCCCGCCTCGAAAGATTTTGGCGAAGCACGAGAACTTCGCCAAGTCCGGTTGCACAGATTTAAATTGAAGTCTCTCATAATTTTGCACTAATTTCTACTTTCTTTATGATGTTATTAGGCTTGTTTTTTAGAAATTAAAAAAATAAATAAACCGACTTCAATAGACAACATACTAAAAGAGTAAAAGTGATAAGTAATTTAAATATTAATGAAGTTGGTGCTAAATATAGACAGTAAGTACTCTATCACCCACTTCAACAATATTTTTTTAAATTAATTTATACTTTTTATTGTGATGTGTAGGGACCGGATTTATATATAAATACATATTTTTAATTTCAATAGTTTTTGCTCATTATGTTGTTTTCTTCACGAATCATGACATTTGGAATGAGAAAATGCAATTTTTATTTTCCACATTTTTCCATATTTTGGCATATTTCAAAGATAGATAAGTCCATACTTTTACAAATATGAATATATTTCTGTGAAAAGGGTAGAAAATACGCAGCAAAGTACTTACGATAAGCGTAGGTAATTCACAAAAAAAAATGTTAGTACGGGGTAGGAACAATTTGCGAATGAGCAAACTATTTATTATTCTGTAAACGTGTCGCATCGCAGTCACGGGTCGTCACAGTAAGCTATCGGCGCTTAATTCAGCACCTATTCACCTACTCGTTTCCCTGTATTCACCTTATAAATACACCTTTATAAAATCACTGTCGCGAATAGCGGTCTGTCTGATTCGAACCCGCGACCTCTGGTTTGCACAGCAAGCGGTTTCCCACTGCGCCACTGAGGCTACAAAAGGAGGCCAGTCACATACTGCGATGTTGAAAGATTATTCAGCCAATACCAAACCTTATTTTGATCAAACAGAACGACCTTGAATTTTCATGCATCCATTCGTTAGGAAGCTACGATGCCACAGACAGACAGAGACATAAGCTTACATACTTAATCATGCCTTTTATGCTTTGGGGTTTACAAAACATGAGATCCGTGTACTGCAACAACACAAATACTGAAAAGAACTGCCATATACATGAAACTAAATGTTATTTTTTAACTCCATATTTTTCCATATTTTACCATATTTTCGCTTTTTAGTCCATATTTTCATTTTTTAGTCCATATTAAGTATATGTACATATTTTGGAATTTTAAATACATATAAATCCGGTCCCTAGAGATGTGTATTGAAGTCGGTTAAGTCTTTCAAAAATATATTATTTTATATATTTTTAGTGATATTTGTATACATAAAAAGGTTTGACGAATAATATTTTATTTATCTGTGTTGGCGACGACTAAGTACTTGACACTACGCTGGACATGATAACCATGTCTTATGTTCGTTTCCATGGTAAATTTCTATAAATGTCTAACTAATATTGTTTTCAGCAGTAGTTAATTTTACTACTGCTGAATACAATATTAGTTAGTTATTAAAAACAAAAGCGTTTAAAGTTACCAAAAGTACCTCCAGCCAGCAAGGATAAGATAGTACTTGGGAAAGTTCCGCGAACTGGCAGAGGCTAACTGTAATTATAATAATTCACTTAATAACCAACTGTGAAACATTTATTTTGTGACTAGCTTTTTGTTGGTTTATCTATCGGAATTCCAAAGATTAAAATTGGAATGTTATATTAATTTCTCATTATACTATTAACCATTTTGGAGAGTGTACGCAGGAACTACGTGACTTAATCCAACCACCACCCTTCTATCATCGGACGACGAGACGCACAGCGTATACGCACCCTGCACCCATAATTATATGCCGACAATCTGTATTGCAGTTTGGTATTATAATATTGTACAGTTTGTAATAAGATAAACTAAAAAAATGTGATATACGTACCTTCCGTCCGGTTCCTGACTAAGCGATTTGCTTCTTCATCTATACTTATAATGAAACTGTAACCGGTCCAATTCTGTACATTGAAGATATTTTGAAAATTATATTTGGAGGGCATTCTATAACCGATACTGAGGCCGAAAATGTAATTTTTTTAATTTTTGTCTGTCTGTCTGTCTGTCTGTATCACGGCTGCGCATCACGCCGAAACTACTGAATGGATTCAAATGAAACTTGGCATGATTAGAGATCTTACTACGAGGTAGGACATAGGATACTTTTTATCCCGTAATCTAGCACGGTTCTTTTGGGAGAGGGGATTAAATTCAAAATGGGTACTTGGTTATACGCTTGGTCTGATTTTATCAATTTTTCTTTATAATTATAATAAATATTAGTAAGGTAACACTCATATAGAGTTGTTATCAAGGTTTTGTAATCGATCGGGTTAAGCAACGTTAGGTAAGGTCAATATATAGATGGGTGACCGTTTAACGCCATTTGAACTAAACGGGTCCGTGCTTCGGAGAGCAAGTAAAAAGTGGGTCCCAGTTATTAACCGACTATAAAAAAGGAGGTTATGTATTCGATGCAAATGTCTGTTAAAAGTTTAGTAAAAATAGTGCAGGCGGAGCTGCGTGGGTCAGCTAGTTTATAATAAAAACAGCTAAGGTATGGAATAGTTTGCCTGCGTTGGTTTTCTTGCCCGATTATAATGTAGATGTCTTCAAGGCTAGAGTGAATAGGCTATTAATTAATCTAGTGTGCTCAACCACCATTTAAGTAATTCGCATGTTTTAAATAGATACGTTTTTTATTTTTGTTTTATTCTTGTCTGAAGCAATTTCCATTCTAATCTATTCTCTGCTTTTATTTTGACCTCCTGATACGACACTCCCCCCGCTTTTTCTGCTGCCTGTAACATTAAACTTCGTCTTGGTCTTCCTCTTTCCCTTTTCCTTCTATTTTTCCGTCCAATAAGGTTTTAAAGTGAGTAGGTGTCGTGTCCTATTAAGTGGCCAATCATCTTTCCTCACCTATTTTCATTCTAAAAATTGGCTTTGTTCATTAACCATTTCTAAAACTTCCTCGTTCGTCTTCCTCTCTGTCCAACTTATTCTCTTCATTCTTTTCCACTCCAACACCACATTTCAAAAACTTCCAACCTTTGATTCTTGTTGGTACCTACTTATGTAATTATTATTTGAATAAATTTACATAATCTACTCCTTGAATTGTTTAGGTTTTTGTGTCTATATCAATTTTATCGTAATTAAGTAAATTAATGCGAAAATAATGACTTTATTAAGATTATCTGTCCAGGTAGGTACCACCGCAGTGTCAGATATTCTGCCAAGCAGAAATGTGTTAAAATTGTTGTGTTCTGGTGTGAATAGCACTGTACTTACGAATAGTTGGTGAATTAACCGGGCTTAATTATGAGACTTACTGCCACACCCACAAACGTCAGGTATCGTCCATTCTAATTTTAAATCCATTTTTAACCGACATCAAAAAAGAGGAGATTCTTAATAAGTATATATATTTTTTTCTATGTATGTTCGCGCATAACTCTGACAATTATGAACCAATTTGAAAAAAACTTGTTTCCATCCATTCTATAATCCGTTAGTTGGGTCCCATAAAAAAATGATTGCTTACGAATAAGTAGTTCCTGAAAAAACAAGAATGGTGACTGCGCAGGAAACCTGCAGGAATGCCTATAAGATGACTTTATATCGCTTTTAAGGACAAAAATGGTCATAACTCTGGCAAATATTTACCAATTTCAATGAATCTTTTTTATTCGAAATATAAAACCACTGTAATGAATCTGTATGAATTTTATCACAACCGGATAAGAACTTCGAGGAGGAACGATGTGGGGGAATTTATCTGGTAAAAACCATAAAACTGATGTTCTCCATTACATTACTCTGACAAATATGAACCGATTTCGATAATTCTTTTTGTAATCGAGAGAGTAAACCACTATGATGATTCCGTGCAAATTTCATTATATTTCGGATACTTTTTTCTGAAGAAACATGAAATATGTAAAACTATGTAGATGATAATGTGATCATAACCTACCTAGATCATTTTACCGTCTTCGATGGATCAATCTTTATGTATGAAAATATCATTAAAAAGTTTAAAATAAAATCTTAAAAAAAAAAATTTTACCGACTTCAATATCACTAAAAAGTATAAAATAATTTAAATATTATTGAAGTTGGTGCCAAATATATACAGCAGGTACGCTAACACCGACACCGAAATATTTCGAGTCTTGGAGCCGTTTATGCTTATTCCATTATCGAGTGCGAGTTAATCTATTTATCTCTACTCACTATCAGAGTATAAAGCTGTAAGGGACTACCTACGTACCGAAAACTTCTTTTTTTTTTAAGATTTCTCTTATTATTGTTCGGAATAAATAAAATTTTCAGTTGAATGACATGTACTGCCATCTACCGTAGAATAGCCGCAACATGCATGCAAAGTAGTCTCCACAAATGCTAGATGGCAGCACATCGTTACATGTCACACAGCGACATATTTATGGCCAAAAAAAAAACGAGCGCGCTTGAAACAGAATCGCTTTTAAATGACTGGGTGAATTTGCGCGCGATCTCACGAATTTGTATGCAGATTTAAGAAGAAAGATGTCTGCGAATAGACAATGTGTTTTCCATTCTTGCAGACATATTCTGTTATTTATTAGATGCGGACCAAATAAATTTGAAAAGAAAGATCAGCTTTCGTATGTCATTCCTTTCCTTTTTAAATTTGGCATCTAAACATATTTACACTTAAGTAAAAACACAAAATACAGAACACATAAAAAGGAAACAGAAACATTGTACATATAGGCGGCCTTATCGCTAATAAGCGATTTCTTCCAGGCAACCCAGAGGAGGTAAGCTAAACATAAGGAATTATCAAGACAAGTTGTAAAATTATCATAACTAAATTAACTAGGTAGGTACTTACAGTACGTAGGCTCTGTTTTAATATGTATGTTTTAAAACAGTTCAACGTAAAACATAGTGAAAAACACTATTAAGACAACAATTGATCGAATGCTATAGAAATTAACAAGTTTATTCCTATAGCTTTATTTCATATCACTGTACTTATCAATATTATTCATAATATGTTCTTAAAAAATTATACTTTTACACATAAAATACATTTGCGCATACCGTTTAATTTATATGTAGGTACGTTTTCTGTCTGTCGTTTTATTTGTGTAGTTACATAAAATGCTAGTCTATGACGGACGTGGAGGGTGGTGGCAGAAGTCCGGGCCCGCCACCAAGGCTTGCCATGCCATAAATATCAACCGTCTGAGACATTGTCAACCGGCCACCCTAATTTACGACTAGTAATTAGGAGTTTGCACTTTGCCAAAACGATTTGCATCGATCGCCACGGCATTGATAAACTTAATGTTATTTTAAAATCACTGCAATGACTTTTAATAACCATCTTTTATAATTTCCATAAAACACCTGTTTACAACTCCTTAGCTCCAAAGTTATTAGATAATAAATGTACCTACACACATGAAAGCTCTTAAATACATATACATATTCTTATTACTCTAAATGATCATATGATGATGATATTACGTATCAAAATCCTAAGTGCAGAATAAAAAAAAGTAGTGACTAAAGATAATTTTAAATTTAAAACTAGAGAGGAAATGAGAGGAAATCAGGAAACAGTAATAGTAAGTTGTATGTTGCGACATCTATGAAATTTAAATTAAGTTACATTTGACGTAGAAGCGCCATATTAATAAACACATATAAAATATCGCCATTCGTTTATAGGCTTAGTAGTTTAGTAGTATAGCTATTCTCCGATAGATGGCAATACATACCTACTCATTCCCGCGCTTTTTATAACTCGACTCAAATGTCAAAACAAAAACAAACGTCAAAATTTCAAAACAAACAAGCAAGTACCTAGTTTTTCACCTTCCTTCATATTTAGATATCAATTCTAATTGAGTAGAGAAAGAAAGTAAAAAAGTATAAACATCTCATAAATGGATCCCTGCGAAATAGAATTTATCGGTGAAAACAGAATAGTCAGTATCATACCAAAGTTTTCTTACGACAAGATTTATTTGATTTGTGGTGAATTCGGTCCATTTAGAGCAGGTTTACCTTTGAATGTGCCATTGTGGCTTGCTATAATGCTTAAACAGAAACAGAAGTGTCAAATGGTGCCCCCAGACTGGATGGATGTGGACGTATTGGAGAATATTAAAGAAGAAGAGAAACGATCTAGGTTAGCTTTTTATATCTCAGTGACGAGATTAAAACGTCGTTCGCCTTGTTATAAGCGATATATCTGCACTGCACTACTGCTCGTCGCCCGAGACACTAGTTGTTAAGTCTGCTGCCCTTGTTATGCCCAGTAATTTCACCATCTACAAAGCCTTTTACACTGGGACACTGCTATTACACATTGCTGGTTGGCGGTAGAATATCTGACACTGCATTGTATCTATTGGTATCTATCTAAATGAGCCCCGCATAAGGGTCCTACCATCTATATTCTCAACTCATTATTGAAAACATCATGACAAGGAATTATTGAGGGCATGAAAGCAAAGGGAGAGGTGAGCTTGGCAGTACCAACCATATTAATGATAGATTATAAAGAAAACAGCCTAACAGCTCAGTGGGTCAGTGCTTGCATTGGAAACAACTCACCCTCTGAGCTGTTTAGCTTATGGTGAGGGAAAACATAGTGAGGAAACCTGCATGTTTGAGAGTCCGCCAACCTGCACTTGGCTAGCTTGGTGGTCTATGGTCTAAGCCCCTTCATCTTGAGGGGACGTCCGTGCCCAACAGTGAGACTAAAAGGAGGGCTTGTATTTTTATTATTTATTTTTATATCAAAAAAACATGACCTCTGGTGGTATACAATGTTTATCGCTACCACCACCTTGAAAAGTCTGTTTTTAGAATGGTCATTAATAGTACATCTATTTTAAATAAGGGCATAAGTTACATCATGTAGCTGCTGATTTAATCTTGTTTTTATTTTAGATTCTTCACAAAAATGCCTAATGAACATTACATGGTTGAAGCCAAACTAATATTAGGAGCCGCTTCCGAAGACATTCCAAATGCTACAGAAATAAAGACCATAATCAAAGACA
Source organism: Furcula furcula (assembly GCA_911728495.1). Lineage (NCBI taxonomy): Eukaryota > Metazoa > Arthropoda > Insecta > Lepidoptera > Notodontidae > Furcula > Furcula furcula. Next base: position 27,453,214 of record OU452247.1, on the reverse strand, counting down.
TTTGGGACATCCGCATGTCAAAGCTGAGGACGTCTATGGATGCACTGATGAAGTCTGGAGGTGGTTATGGTAGATTGGACCACTTGACCATGATGGAGATCAACTCGGTGAAGCCATTGCTGCCATCTGCTATGGATTATTTGCTTAAGATACAAATGGTATGTTATTGTCATTACCCCTATATTATCATCAGCCGTCCACTGCTGAACTAAGGCCTCCCCTTTAGAAAGGAGGGGTTGCCATCTTCTTCTTCTTCGTACGGGCGTATCCACAACTCGTTGATAAGCGCCTATTTTGTGTTGAGGGTGGAGGTAGGCCAGTTCACTCCAGCCATCCCAGCTTCACCAGGAAGTCTCCCAGCCGCTTGATGTTGCCGAAGACCTCCCGGAGGCAACCTGGTGTGGCCGCCCCCGGGGGCGTCGCCCGGTAACTTGCCACCCCGCTGCAGTCCAGCAGCATGTGGGCAGCTGTTTCTTCCTCCTCCATGCACGCTCTGCACAGTGGACTGTCTGTGATACCTAGATTAAATAGGTGTCTACTAAAGTTGCCATGACCTGTTAGTGCACCTGTTACCAGGCGGATCTTGGGTCTACTCAGCCGTATAATGCGAAGAAGTGTCTTTGGAGAAGTGCGGGTCGACTTGGGGCAGCGCAAGTCTGGCCCGGCGGAGGGGTTGCCATAATCCCCATAGTTGCAGGCGTCTTGGGAATTGCAGTTTATGAGTAGGTGGTAAGTAATCCAAAACAAACAAACTAGGAATGTCATCACTGTGGAAGAACAAAATGCGAGAACTTCCAAAGACGACTGGCGTACAGCAAAGAAAGTAGTTGACGCAGACAAGGTACGATGGGCAATTGATAGTTTCAGTCCGTATAAATCACCAGGACCTGACGATATATACCCCATCTTGCTACAGGAGGGAAAATGTATTCTTATACCTCACTTGTGCAGATTGTACAGGGCATGCCTAGCCTTTGGACATGTCCCATCAGCCTGGAGGCAGGCAAAAGTAATCTTCATTCCCAAACCAGGAAAGGAGAACTATGAAGATGCCAAATCCTATCGCCCTATCAGTCTTACTTCATTCTTCTTGAAGACTTTGGAGAAGATGATAGACAGGTATATAAGAGATGGCCCACTAAGGAGACGACCGCTCCATGACATGCAATGCGCGTACCAACCGGGTAAGTCCACGGATACGGCATTGCACTACGTGGTCAACCGAGCAGAACATGCGTTGGAGACAAAAGAAATCTGTGCTGGAGCGTTTTTGGATATTGAGGGGGCGTTCGATCGAACAACCTTCGCTTCAATAAGAACTTCAGCACAAAATCATGGCATAGATGCGACAATTGTTAAATGGATCAGCACTATGGTACAGGAACGTGTCATTAAAACTAGTTTATTAGGTGATATGGTTACCGTTAAGGCAACTAAAGGATGTCCACAGGGAGGCGTACTATCCCCATTACTGTGGAGTCTAGTGGTGGATTCGTTGTTAGTGGAACTAAACAGTGGACCATTTCAAGCTGTAGGCTATGCAGATGATATAGTCATACAGGTAAATGGCAAATTTCCAAACGTAGTAACGGATTTGCTGCAGGGTGCTTTGGTTAGGGTGGAAAGATGGTGTAAAGACAATAACCTTTCCATAAATCCAAGCAAAACGGTTATAGTGCCGTTCACGAGGAAAAGACGATTAGAGGGCCTTAGAGACCTAGAAATGTACGGCACCAAACTAAAATGGGCTACGGAAGTAAAATATCTTGGGGTAACTCTTGATAGTAAACTAACGTGGCGTGGTCATGTTGAAAACATAACAAAAAAGGCCTTACGTGTCTTCAGTGGCGTGCACAGAGGGTAGGCAAAAAAATGTATTCGGCTTGTTTCACCTATTTTAAGTATGTTATTATACCATTTCAAATATCCATAAGCAAGCAAATATTATAGACATATTAATTTGCATTTGAGAACAATACTATCTTTACTCAGCGGCTCCATACTGACAAAAATACTTTGCCTACCCTAGGATTTCTCTAAACAGTCTTAATTTTAAAAAATCTTAGTTTTGGAAATGAATTAACGTAATTTTTTTTAATGTAAATGGATGTGTTGGTAATATTGGTTAATTTAAGGATATTTGTGCTGGAACACGAACAAATAGCATAAAGCATAAACAACTCGCAGATATTTTTGCCGGCTTTCAGTGCACGCCACTGCGTGTCTTCAATATGTGCCGTTCTGCGTATGGCAAAACTTGGGGACTCAAACCAAAGGTAATGTATTGGTTATATACTACGATGGTGAGGCCTATTCTCACATATGGCAGCGCTGTATGGTGGCCTAGGACCAAACTAAGGATCTGCAAGGATTCTCTTAGGAAGGTACAAAGAGTAGTTTGCATGGCAATTACAGGTGCCTTCAAAACAACGCCTACACTGGCTCTTGAGTGGTTACTGGGACTAACCCCACTTCACACTTACATACAAATAGAGGCAAGAAAGTCGCTATACAGACTTGCAAAAGCAGGAGTTTGGAATCGTAACAAGCCCTGTACAAAACATACTTTATTGGATCCCGTGAAAGAACTGGATGATCTAATGGACATGCCCTGTGATAGGATAAATCCAGTGTACATGTTTAACAAGAGGTACCGAGTACATATACCATCCAGAGAAGAGTGGACGAGGGGACTCAAACCGGTTGGTGGAACTCACCTCATATGGTACACTGACGGTTCAAAAATGGAGTCAGGTACAGGGGCAGGGATTTATTCCAAGGACTGTAGTATCAGTCACAGCATGGGGCAATATGCATCGGTATTCCAAGCGGAAACCTATGCCATAATTGCCAGCATCAAAGAAATGCAAAGGAGAAATGTCAAGGGTAAAACCATTCGCATTCTCAGCGACAGTCAGGCAGCTCTGAAGGCTCTGAATTCCTTCAGAGTTGCTTCTAAACTGGTCAAAGAAGGTGTTACAGGCTTGAACAACCTGGGAAGACACAACAATGTCAGCCTTATCTGGGTACCTGGACATGAAGGCATCGAGGGCAATGAGAAGGCAGATAGATTAGCGAGGGCCGGCTCACAGAGACATTTGGTTGGCCCCGAACCATTTGTGGGGATTCCGTATGGAACATATCACCAAGCATTGTATGCACATGCTAGAAACGAACACATGAAGGAATGGAGGGCAGCGTCAGGCCTTAACCACTCCAAAGCGTTCTCTAGCGGAAGGGTGGACTGTGGGGTCAAATTATTAAACCTAAACAGATCACAAATAAGGCACCTGATGGGTGCACTTACGGGACATTTTGGTACCAACGAGCATCTACACAGAATGAGGCTAAGTACTAGTGACATTTGCAGATTCTGCGAAGATGAAAAAGAGTCAATGCGACACATATTGTGTGGCTGCGACGCTCTTGCGAGACGTAGGTTGCATCATCTGGGAGTGGCCTATCCTGCACCAAATGATTATGTACAGCTCCAAGCTGGCGCGATCGTTGCGTACCTGAGGGAGCTCTTCGATACGCCAGCAACAGAGTAAGGGCTAGGGCATGCACAATGGATCCAACTGGGTCGAAGTGCGTTCCGGGAATACCGGGCCCAAATTTATAGCCACCAAGAATAGAATAGAAATCCAAAACAAAGATGCTGCTGCCCATCTTCTTGCTTTCCCTTAGTCGCCTCTTACAAACACCCAACAGGAAGAGATGGGAGAGCGCTTTTCTTACCTGGAGATCCCATAGATAAACCGTAGAAAAAAATTACAGAAATCACACACAAGAAACACATCTCTACTATAAGTAGGTATACCTGGTGCAGTGTTGCCAGGCTGTAGTCAATTGCACTTCACCATTTATTCCAGCATTATTACTAACCATGGGGTAAAATTAAGCACCATTTTGTTATGATTACAAACACAAAATAATTTTAATAAAAGATCACCTCCCAGTGAGCTATCTTGCACTATCCCGACTATATAAAAGGATTATGATATTCATTTACTTATTTTTTTATTTCCAGAAAGCCAAGAAGACTACTCCACCTGGCTTAAACACTTCTACATTTAGTCAGTCTGGAAATTCACAGCACACATGAGATAAGTCTGTAGAATAGTGTAGATAGAATTAAAATGCATGACAATTAACTGTACAGATTCTATTTAGCTGGTAAATATAATGTTTGATTGTATCAATATCACCATGCATTGTAAATAACTTCTTAATCTGAAATGTAAAGATTTTGAATCCAAAGATCATTTATGATCAGTCCTAAAACTAGATCATGATCATTTTTCATGGAGAATGATAATCAAAATCTTATTCACAAAACTAAAGATGTTGGACTTTGAATCAAAGTCTTTGATGGTTGTTTTAAATAAGTTTTCAATTAGAGCTACATCTTGGATGGTTAGGTTAGGTAGCTGGTGAACAGAGAAATAGTGTAAAGAAAAAAGTACCTACCAGACTAATTCCTCCAGCTATGGTTATCATCATCATCATCACCAGCCAGAAGATGTCCACCGATGAACATAGGCCTCCCCCTTCAAAGGCCACAATGAACGACAATTGGCTATTTGCATCCACCGGCTACCTGTGACGCGCTCAATGTCGTCTGTCCACCTAGTGGGAGGCCTACCTACGCTGCGTCTTCCGGTTCGTGGTCGCCACTCGAGAACCTTTCTTCCCCATCTGTTATCAGTTCTTTGAGCATGTATGAAGGCATCTAAGAGTGCAAAATACTATCTACCACCACGTTATGATATTTATCTATTTATTTATTTAATTCTTCATGCACAAATTTTGTACATAGGCGGACTTAATGCCTTAGGCATTTTCTGCTAGTCTACCTTAGGGTGGTACAGAGAGGGTACAAGGTGGGTGCAAAAAAAAGGAAAAAAAAAGAAAGTATAGGAATAGAACAAAAATAAAATTTGAAAGCTAAGATAATAATAATTACAAAAAACCACCACTACTGCCAGTATCTAAAATTGTACAGAAATACAACAGTGTGTGTGCTGTGAAGTGCACTGTAGCTAGTGACATTACTTGGCGCATGACATAATAACTAATCTTGTAAGCCAGGGGGCAGGTAGTCTGTCTGTGTGTCTTAGCCAAGTCATTCTACAATACGAAACTCTAGAAAATAGAAAACAAATGTAATGGGAATTATTTAAATCTTATTTATTTATTTATCTTATTGTACACAAAGAAACACAGATAATGCAGTTAAAAACATGGTAAACGCATGTACATTGGTAAGCTTAACTCAAACATGAGTCATCTCTTAGCTAAGTCATGTGAATGAATAGATATGTCATTCCCATACATTTGTTTTCCATTCTCTAGCGTTTCGTATTGTAGAATGACAACTTAGTTACGGGCCCTACCATACTCAGCTTAGTTGTGCATGTTAAGTTGTTATGTTTAAGTTAGGATTTTAAAAGTGTATTAATTTAATGTTGTCTTTTATTTACGCGAATATTAGACATTGTAATTAATCTATTCTTACGGATTAATTACAGTGTATACATTTTGTAATTGCAAAGAGTTGTAAATATGTCTTAATGTAATAATCATTGCCTTCTACAAGTGCCTTCTAGTTATTGTATTTATTTATTAAACTCTTCTTGATATATTATTTTTTCTTATATAGTTAAAGTTTTATGCTATTGTTGGTCGCAATGTCCTGTGTTTGATTCCTAAGTCGGACCACATTTAAAATTATCTCAGTGGCAGTTAAAAAAAAAATACTAATGTACGGCCTATTTAATAGACCACATTTGACATCTGTCAGTTTTTTTGTTCTGTCTGTTTCTTTTGTCATTATTACAATAAATATGTAATCGTAATTGAAAAGTGCAGTTCTAACTTCGAATTAATTAATAATATTTTACGCCCGCCGTTACAAGGTTACGTTGTTAAATTGGCCTTCATCATCTACATCATCAACCGAACGTCCACTGCTGAACAAAGGCGTCCCCCTTTAGAAGGGAGGGGTTGCCATAATCCCCACGCTTGGCAGGCGGCTTGGGGATTAAATAAATTGACCTTACTTTACCATAACGACGGTGTTACGTTGTAACAACGTAAAATCATTAAAATAGTAAAATAAAAAATTTACGAACAAATAACTACAATAAATATTTTTATTATCGTACGGAACCCTCGCGACGCAACTAGTATTAGCGCTCACAGCGTTATTCAGTGTCAACATCGGGAACAGTCTAGAAATCATGTCTACAATTCTCACACCTTCACCGTCGAGATTCTTCTATGTATGCTCCTTCTCGCTCGGAAGCATTAGTGTTTTCCATTTCGTATCTCTGTCGCACTTGTTTTGTTGGCGGATAGAAGGGATGGATCGGAATTCCATTCTAGATCGCCTCGTCCGCGCCGTAAGTTATCGTCTGAATATATATTCGGGTAGTTGACCCGGGAAGCGGTCATTATCATGTTTATTCTTTGTTCAGTGTAGTGCTGCAAAAAATATATAAAACAATGTAATATAATTGTGATAGTGTTGTGTTTAGGCGGTTGGAACCCCCTGGTAAGTTCATACAATTATCCAAATTAATTAATTTTCATGTTAGGTAATCCAATTACAGTCTAGCAAGTAATATCTCAATCTTTTTATAGTATTATTAACGTCGCTATGGCTATTTTATTTCTTAATTTCATTTCTTCTAGGTAGTGAATGTGACAGGATGTTTTAATGTCAATCAATTATAACCTCATTTATCTATTTGTAGAAACACGGGTAAGGGTACATAACGAACAAGAACAAAACTGAACGGCAGCAGCAACCTCACCCAGTCACTCATCTCTCAAATACGCAAATCACTCGCTAGCACCCAGAAGCAACTCTTACAAAACCTCACTTGAGTGACCCTTGCGTCACCAAGGATACCAACAGATCATGATTAGAGTAGGGCATCGAAGCCCTACCTACCTGACGATTGGCCTCCACCATATCCCCTCACAGCCAACCCTGACCGACCAGCTTCCTACTCCGACCTTCAAGCTACATCAGGAACTAGTCCCACTCATCCAGAAATATCACAATAGACCGACTCACTGTCACGACATAACGACTCGACTGACTCAAACAGACTACCTCAGACAGACCTTCCCAGACAGACTGCCACAAACAGACTGCCTCCGACAGACTGACCTCTCCGCGCTCGGAACACTTCTTATAAAGCCCAACGTTAGTTAGTTTCCCTCTCCATTACAATTTGTGAAATGACATCTACCCTACATTTAAGAAACAACACGATACTTTGTATTTCGTAGTCAATTGACGACCCATACTAATGACCCGGAGGCGACACGGCCATCCTGCAAGACACACGTCCTCGTGTGTGGATCTCTATGAGGAATATACCCACACAGCTCCACATAGCTCGGCCACTCCTGACAATCTAGGCAAATGGTCAAAATCAAACCAAAACCAGGAACCAACCAGAGCGCCACAACCTTCAGTTCTAATCCAATCTGCCGCCAACCAAGCTCTTTAGACACTCAACAATCTGATGTTAATAAAAATACCACTTAGCAGAATAGCTCCCTGCCTACTGGCGCTACAATAATCAGGAAACCGTTCTCAAATAACTACAACATGGCGCCAGCCCAGATCACCACCAACAGAAGTAAGCAAAGCTATTAATGAAATGCTGAACCAGATCACCAAACAGATCATCATGATCCCCACAACCACACACACACACACTGCTGGACCGGATCACGTCGATCCCTCCAGCCATAAACCACAATGCTGGAGTAGATCACACTGATCCACTCAGCTGAAACTCAATCTTGGATAGAATCAATTATCGCTCATTTAATCTCCGTACCAATAAAAACAAGGAAATCCACAAAAGCATACCGTCTCACTTCCGCATCTACGGAAACATGAGTAACCAAAAACCGATAGATGAACACAACTACCCTCGTGATAGAGCGCGTACACCATCAGTCATCCCTGTGACTGCTCACGCACCCTTGTAACAATCTTGCCCAGCTGGTCCCTTAAGGAGGCCACTGTGACAGACTTGCCCCGCGGGCTCACATTAAGACCCCACACACACATACAACATACTCCCACACTGACTAAGACACCCCGTCGGCCAGCAGTCATCTCTTATGACAGTATGGACCGGACAAACTGACATCTCGTCATGTCATCATCTCCTATGGTGACATGACCCTTCACACACACACACACACACACACACTGATGTTTGACCTCATGCAAACAATCACTGGCTAAGGAGACCCTTCGACCAGTAGTCATCTCATATGACAACGTGGACCAGACAACCTTGTATCGTCATGGCATCATCTCCTATGATATGACCATCACCATACACACACGCACACACATACTGTGATGTTTGACCTCATGCAAACAATCACTACCTAAGGCGTCCCTTCGACCAGTTGTCATCTCATATGACAACGTGGACCGGACAACCTGCTATGCCGTCATGTCATCATCTCGTATATGATGACATGACCCCTCACACACAGTGATGTTTGGCCTCATGCAAACAATCACTGGATACCCTTCGAACCTCAACTCAACCTCTGCGCTGGTCTCAATGCTACACCTCACTCACTAATGAAAAGTGATCATCACTTCATCGATGACTGCTAAACCAGAAATGCCAAACCTCCAGCACAACCTCGTTGGCACTGCCACGCACAATCGCAGCACCCAACCAGCACTGCACACCAGCTATAAAATAAAAGACACTAAAAGGAAACAAAACCAAAACCTGTCAGATGGCAAAGCTGATAGGGCTTGAGCACACTATCCCACTTCTGATGTAGAAACATGGCTAAAGGTACATAACGAACAAGAACAAAACTGAACGGCAGCAGCAACCTCACCCAGTCACTCATCTCTCAAATACGCAAATCACTCGCTAGCACCCAGAAGCAACTCTTACAAAACCTCACTTGAGTGACCCTTGCGTCACCAAGGATACCAACAGATCATGATTAGAGTAGGGCATCGAAGCCCTACCTACCTGACGATTGGCCTCCACCATATCCCCTCACAGCCAACCCTGACCGACCAGCTTCCTACTCCGACCTTCAAGCTACATCAGGAACTAGTCCCACTCATCCAGAAATATCACAATAGACCGACTCACTGTCACGACATAACGACTCGACTGACTCAAACAGACTACCTCAGACAGACCTTCCCAGACAGACTGCCACAAACAGACTGCCTCCGACAGACTGACCTCTCCGCGCTCGGAACACTTCTTATAAAGCCCAACGTTAGTTAGTTTCCCTCTCCATTACAATTTGTGAAATGACATCTACCCTACATTTAAGAAACAACACGATACTTTGTATTTCGTAGTCAATTGACGACCCATACTAATGACCCGGAGGCGACATATTCATTCCAATAACTCATATATATGTTTTGACACGGTATTTTCCTTATAAATTCCTATATCTTAATATTAAAGCCCAATCAGTTTTAGCCATCACAAGAATCAGGTGAAATATAGTCTCAATAACTAATTCCATTGTGAAGTCTATGCCAGTAATTTTAACCTATATTCTAATGAGTAATTGTTATTTTAGAATGTCCAGATAGATTAAACTCCATAATATCAGTTCATATTTGCAAGGAATAATCATTGTGTTTTTCATAATTAGTAGTCTAATAGAATTTTCCAGAGTAAAAATTGTTTACAAGTTTGTCGTTGTAAATTAAACTTATAGTCTTGTATGAGTACATTGTAGTATAAGAATGTCTTAATTCCCTTTAAGTGTTAAAGCCATCTGTAATGTAGTTGCTTACACAAATTATTCTTTATTCTATTAGTTCATCACATAGCTGAGAGATATATTTAGTTTTGGTTATTATAAGGGAAGGTATCGAGGAAATAAATATTAAAAGTCTTTGTTCCTTCTATATGTTTTATTATAATTGATAATGTAATATGTAATATTTTCTTTGTTCTGCATGGCGTTGTGGAATGGTGATTATCCGGCATATAAAACATTGGGGATTTGATTCTGGGTTGGGTAAAAATATTTTATTTAAATATTTAATTTTCTTTAAATTACATTTCAACCGGAAATGCATTTCACCACTCCATTCCGCATAATATTTAATTGTTTTGCGAAAGATACCGACGCCCATATCTGGTCACACTAGTGCCAGGGCATCGGATCTTTCGCGCTACAGAAGATGTTTCGACGCGTTCCAGGATTGGGGGTTCACCGTACCCATCGTTCACCGTACCCATCGTTCACCGTACCCATTGGAGTGCACCGCTAGGGGTTCACCGTTCCCCGTTAGAAGTTCACGGTTGGGTCTGCACCGTGCCGCTTGGAGTTCCCCGTTGCATCGTTTACCGTTGGGACTCCAGCGTTCACCGTACAGGTTGACTGTACAAGCGGCGACGCTTCAGGCTGCGCTGTGGCACCCGAGCCACCGGTGTCCTTCAAGAAACAGAGTGTCGGCTGAAGGCACTACCGAAGACCCCCAAGCGTCGAGGACTCGGACGGCCAAAAGTTAAGCCCCAGCAATTTTTTTATTATTCCGACCAGATAACTTCCCTGTGCCGCGAATCCACACCCGTGTGTTTTGACTTTATTTAGAGTCATTAGAGTTTGGTTCTAGTGCGATTTTTTTAGAGACTATAGAGTTTTAATTTTATTAGTGGAAATTTAATTCCTGCCGGGTTAACGTATATGTTTTTATTTTCGATTCAATAAACAACTTGTAGTTTTACTTGTTGTTTTTATTCTCGTACCTAGCCGTCAGGCGAACGTAACAGTAACGTCCAACGCTCTGTCTACGTAACAGTTGGCACCCAACGTAACAGTTGGCACTGTCAACGTAACAGTGGCGCCCAAATATTAAAGGCAAAGCACAGGGAAGTTTTTTGTTTTGTGTATTATTGTGGTGTCGGTATTTTTCAGCTCCAAGTGGTAAGCCTTTTGTGGACGGAGGCTGAACGGGGGAGTACCACTAACCCGGGTCTCCTTAAAAAGGAACGGGTAGCCGATTATTGTTTTCTGGCTCCACAGGGTTATCCAATACCATCTCGGATTACCCACACACAGGCATAGTCTGCACAGTGGACTGATTTTTTTTCTTTCTCTTGCAATATTTTAGTGTCAATTTCTTTCCTACTATTTTTTTCTGTGCATACTGATTTTTGTGTATTTTGAGTTTTTTTTTTTTTTTTCTCTAGCATTTTATATTTGCATTTGTGTTGTGCGTAATTAACGTTCTTTTCAGAGATTTTAATTTTTCTTTTTTTCGTGCAATTGTTGCATTAATTATTTTTTATTGTTGCAAAACATTTATTGTTTTGTTTTTTTTATTAATTTTTTTATTTCTTTTTGTGCTCTGAAAAGATAATAGTGGTTACGTACATTATTTTACTTCATTCTTAATATATTTATTATTATTTATTTTTTTAACTTTGCTCACATCGTGTCACATTTCATTGTGTATTGTTTTAAAATTTTCAATTCTTTATTTTTAATTTCAATTAATTGGGTCACATTTTTTTTCTTTAAAAATAATTCCGATCTACCTTATCATTTTAGTTCCGCGCGTGGTTTCGTCTCACATTCTTCTTTTATTTATTTAATTTTTTTGTTTTTGTTGGTCGTTAATCAATATTGTGATGCATTAGCATTCATTTCATTTCATCATGAATAGACAAATATTAAATTCAACATTATTTCGCGAAGTAGTTGATTGTGTTTGTCTTTAGCGGATTAAAACAAGCCTACACGAATTTTGATGTTTTGTTTGGGAGTTTTGTTTTTTTTGTGTTGTATGACTTCGTTATAGGTCTACACACGTTTGTTTTATTTGCGTTTTGTTTTTTTAGCGGAGTATGACAGTTTCTTGGTATAGGTCTACTCGTCTGCTGTTTTTTCTTTTTCGTTACAGCGGGTCGTGACTGTAACAAATTCGCTAAAGACTAGACATACTCACAATGCCGCTTAATTTATTTAATTTTGTTTATTCATATTTTACTTATAGTCATCACCATTATTGGTTCGACTCATGTTTTTATTGTCACATAGCTTTCGGAATTTGGTTTAATTTTTTTAATAAATTTTAATTGTCTGATATAGCGTTTCGGTCTCTGTCTACATTGTCTTTGATGAATTCATTTAAGCCTACACGGATATTGATGTTTAGTTGGGAGTTTGTTTTTTTTTTGCGTTTTTCGCGTTAAAGCGGGTTAGTAGCCTTATATAGGCCTAATTCGTTTATTGTTTTGTTTTTTTTGCGCATTTATGGCGCGTTGTGACCTTTGGTTTGGGTCTGTTTTGTATTTTGTTTTGCGTTTTGCGCGTTTAGAGCGGGTTGTGACTCTTTAAATAAGCCTTCACTAATTTCCTCGTTAGAGCGGGTTGTGACTCTTTAAATAAGCCTTCACTAATCTTCTTGTTACAGCGGGTCGTGACTGTAACAAATTCATCAAAGACCAGTGTATTTCACAGTGCCGATTCGTCTATTGTTCACGTGTTAATATTCTTTCCCTTAGACGCTCTTTGTCACCCAGTGCTGTTCTTGAGTCCAATCTTTTAATAGAGTTGTACTCTAGTTGTATGGTAGTCTGTGGATTATAGATTTCCTCAGACAACTATGACAGGTCGTATGTTAGGTCGCATGGTAGGTATTTGGATGTGGAGGTATGAAAGTGAAGACAGTTACTGGGCGGTTCTGTTCTTCTTAAGCGCTTACCGCAGCGGATTTTACTACGTAAAATCCTTTCTCTGGGAGAGGGGGTATTGTTACGTTGTAACAACGTAAAATCATTAAAATAGTAAAATAAAAAATTTACGAACAAATAACTACAATAAATATTTTTATTATCGTACGGAACCCGCGCGACGCAACTAGTATTAGCGCTCACAGCGTTATTCAGTGTCAACATCGGGAACAGTCTAGAAATCATGTCTACAATTCTCACACCTTCACCGTCGAGATTCTTCTATGTATGCTCCTTCTCGCTCGGAAGCATTAGTGTTTTCCATTTCGTATCTCTGTCGCACTTGTTTTGTTGGCGGATAGAAGGGATGGATCGGAATTCCATTCTAGATCGCCTCGTCCGCGCCGTAAGTTATCGTCTGAATATATATTCGGGTAGTTGACCCGGGAAGCGGTCATTATCATGTTTATTCTTTGTTCAGTGTAGTGCTGCAAAAAATATATAAAACAATGTAATATAATTGTGATAGTGTTGTGTTTAGGCGGTTGGAACCCCCTGGTAAGTTCATACAATTATCCAAATTAATTAATTTTCATGTTAGGTAATCCAATTACAGTCTAGCAAGTAATATCTCAATCTTTTTATAGTATTATTAACGTCGCTATGGCTATTTTATTTCTTAATTTCATTTCTTCTAGGTAGTGAATGTGACAGGATGTTTTAATGTCAATCAATTATAACCTCATTTATCTATTCATTCCAATAACTCATATATATGTTTTGACACGGTATTTTCCTTATAAATTCCTATATCTTAATATTAAAGCCCAATCAGTTTTAGCCATCACAAGAATCAGGTGAAATATAGTCTCAATAACTAATTCCATTGTGAAGTCTATGCCAGTAATTTTAACCTATATTCTAATGAGTAATTGTTATTTTAGAATGTCCAGATAGATTAAACTCCATAATATCAGTTCATATTTGCAAGGAATAATCATTGTGTTTTTCATAATTAGTAGTCTAATAGAATTTTCCAGAGTAAAAATTGTTTACAAGTTTGTCATTGTAAATTAAACTTATAGTCTTGTATGAGTACATTGTAGTATAAGAATAAGACATTCTTCCCTTTAAGTGTTAAAGCCATCTGTAATGTAGTTGCTTACATAAATTATTCTTTATTCTATTAGTTCATCACATAGCTGAGAGATATATTTAGTTTTGGTTATTATAAGGGAAGGTATCGAGGAAATAAATATTAAAAGTCTTTGTTCCTTCTATATGTTTTATTATAATTGATAATGTAATATGTAATATTTTCTTTGTTCTGCATGGCGTTGTGGAATGGTGATTATCCGGCATATAAAACATTGGGGATTTGATTCTGGGTTGGGTAAAAATATTTTATTTAAATATTTAATTTTCTTTAAATTACATTTCAACCGGAAATGCATTTCACCACTCCATTCCGCATAATATTTAATTGTTTTGCGAAAGATACCGACGCCCATATCTGGTCACACTAGTGCCAGGGCATCGGATCTTTCGCGCTACAGAAGATGTTTCGACGCGTTCCAGGATTGGGGGTTCACCGTACCCATCGTTCACCGTACCCATCGTTCACCGTACCCATTGGAGTGCACCGCTAGGGGTTCACCGTTCCCCGTTAGAAGTTCACGGTTGGGTCTGCACCGTGCCGCTTGGAGTTCCCCGTTGCATCGTTTACCGTTGGGACTCCAGCGTTCACCGTACAGGTTGACTGTACAAGCGGCGACGCTTCAGGCTGCGCTGTGGCACCCGAGCCACCGGTGTCCTTCAAGAAACAGAGTGTCGGCTGAAGGCACTACCGAAGACCCCCAAGCGTCGAGGACTCGGACGGCCAAAAGTTAAGCCCCAGCAATTTTTTTATTATTCCGACCAGATAACTTCCCTGTGCCGCGAATCCACACCCGTGTGTTTTGACTTTATTTAGAGTCATTAGAGTTTGGTTCTAGTGCGATTTTTTTAGAGACTATAGAGTTTTAATTTTATTAGTGGAAATTTAATTCCTGCCGGGTTAACGTATATGTTTTTATTTTCGATTCAATAAACAACTTGTAGTTTTACTTGTTGTTTTTATTCTCGTACCTAGCCGTCAGGCGAACGTAACAGTAACGTCCAACGCACTGTCAACGTAACAACGGGCCCGTTGGTCTAGTGGTCAGACACCCTGCCTGCTAACCGATGGGTCGTGGGTTCGATTCCCGCCAAGTGTCTGGGTGTTCATTATCTATTTAAGTATGTATTTACAAAAAAAAAAAGTATATATGTATTAGTATCAGTTGTCTGGTTTCCATAGTACAGGCTCTGCCTAGTTTGGGATCGGATGACCATGTGTGGATTGTCCCAAGATATTATTATTATTATTATAATTCCCTGTAGGTAGTCTCAACTTTATAAGGATCTGCTGTGATGGCAGCAGAAGAACCATTTGTTTTATTATACCATATGCTAGTGCTTGAATGTAGTTCCACCTGGTGGAAAGCGGCGACGCAATCGAGGATGGTAAATATATACTTTTAGACTTTCGCGTTCCATTGTTAAACTTTATTTTTATCGGGAATTAACGCGATTTACCTTATATTTTGGCTTGACGTTTCGGCCGGGTTGCACCAGCCGTGGTTACAAGCAGACTGGTTCAGCGAGACGGCTCCGTGCGCGAGGCAGAAATATCTTCATCTACCCCCGTTCTTTCACTTGTAACGTTAAGCCCACTACACACTACACTCACAGTATCTGTATATTTAACCGCCGGCAAATACCGAGGTTTTGTCATTTTAATCACTGGTTCCCATGATATGAGGATGGTAAAGCACACTAGCTTAGCTTATCAAAAGCCCATTCTCTCTAGTCTCATGACCAGAACCCACAACCTATTGGGGTAGCACCATGGTGTCTAACCACTAGACCAACAGAACAGGCTCGTCAGGCAGTTACCTTAGCACAGGTGTTGCCTAGTTTCCTTCGGAGTCGCTGGACGCTCGGGGTGTGGGGCCTTTGAGCGTCCATTGAGTACGGCGGCGACTCCGAGGAGGACGGCGGCGGGGCTGCGACCCCCGTCCCCGTGAGTACAGTGTCAGATTCCGGGGGGCTACAATGCGCCCCCCGGCGGTGGGCTCAAAGGCAAGGCACTGAGGGGCCCCTGGTGCAGATCCCACCGGAGAGCCCTGGGGTCTCCCCTCTCATGTGCCGATGCGACAGCCGCGGTTGTTTTAGTGGGTAAAAATCCCACATACCCCGGACGAGCCCCACAGTTCCCGGGGATCTTTGGAAGATTTCCCCCGCGTAAAAAAAAAGTGTTGCCTAGTTTAGAATCAGATGACCGTGTGTCATTGGATATTATTATTATTATTACTATCTACGTTTAATCAACCTCTTAACACTTGTATTTGTGATCGAAATTAGGTAATATACATAAGTAATGGGACGTTACTCATAACTTGTAATCATATCTCAATACAGTATTTATGCCGTTGATAATACATTCAATTATACAAAATGTGATTTACGAGGATATCAATTAGCTTATCTAAATATGTAGGTTACTGGTTTAAATGAGATTGGTATGATTTAATATCTGTATGCTGTATAGTAGTACGTATGACGTACTCAAAACTCAAACTCAAGAATCTTTATTTCAAATAGGCTTAACGCTAGCACTTTTGAATGGTCATTATTTTAAAAGCTACCACCAGATCACAACGCGCCCTCAACTGAGAAGAATCGGCAAGAAACTCAGCTTGTCATATTTTCACTTTTTTTTAAACATTGTTTTGTTACAAATGAATCGACATAGCGATAGTGTGTCCTGCCGTTCGAAACATAAAGCAAGGGAGAGAAGGTACTGAAGGTCTAGAGTATAGAAAAGATTCAGACTTTAGAACTTCTTCAGCCTATTGCTACCCAATACCTATTGCTATTGCTACTCAGTGAAAGCCTCCATAGAGAAACCTTCGATAGTTCCCCAGGACCTGTAGGCGTCAACCGGGGTATGTGGGATTCTTACCCACTAAAACCCCCGCGGCTGTCGCATCGGCACATGAGAGGGGAGACCTGGTCTCTTCGGTGGGATCTGCACTGGTCCCCTCGGTGCCTTGCCTTTGAGCCCGCCGCCGGATGGCGTATTGTAGCCAGTCCCCCGGGAACCTGGCACGATGCTCTCAAGTTGGAGCGCGGAGTCGCCGCCGTATTCAATGAATGTCTACAATCCAAACGTCCGGCGACTCCGCAGTTTTTTTCATATGAGAGGCGACACCGGGCCGCTGTGGTGGGATCTGCAACAGGAGTTCCTCAGTGCCTTGCCTTTGAGCCCGCCGCCAGGGGGCGCATTGTAGCCTCCCGGGAACTTGTATCCTTCTGACTCGCGCCGCAGACCACGGCACGTACTGCTCGACCCTCCTGACCCCATGACGGTCCTATTGGACCGGGATACGCCGAACCCTCCCCGACAACCGTATGCTACACTAGCTATCAGGCACCGGTCTCGCCGGCGAGGCCGAAGGGTCGTACGTATGCGACCTCAACGACGTGCATCACCCCACTGAGTTTCGTGCCGGTTCTTCTCAGTGGGGGCGCTTTGTGAACCGGTGGTAAACTCAGCCCTCTCTTAAGCGACAGCCCAAGCCGAGGCCGTGCCTCCCTGAGGTGCCCTTGAGCTCGTCGCTACTTCTGCCGTTAAGGCTAGAGCGCTTTAAGCGCTCGCCTCCTATTGTCCGGTGAAGCTGTAATGGCCATCTGCGGCCAACAGCGTCTATAATTCCCAAAAAAAAAAAAAGCCTCACGGGAACCAGACACCAAACACGGTGGTCACGGGGACGGGGATGCAACCCCTCCACCGTCCCCCTCGGAGTTGCTGCCTTACTCAGCGGACGTCCTAGAGCCCACACATGCTCTTATGCTCTCCTAAACCGACTAAGCCCAGCTATAGTTACTAAGTTATCAGATTTTGTCTTGTATATATTAAACATTAATCCCAGAAGTGGCTTTCGAGAATTTCTCATACCCCTCAACACAGGGTGGCACAGATTAGCTTTTACATGGTAGGCTACGATGGACTATGTGTTATCCTCTGAATAAAGGTACTGAAATGTAATAAAAGTCTTATTTTATAATAAGGGAAAAAATATATTTCCTCTTAATATCTAACGCATTTTCAATCTTTATCTTAAACGTACCACGTAAATGCTTATAATCAACTTAAAGGCTATCGCTTAATACGTTTTCCATTTCAGTTAGTCCTTACATTAGGTACTAAAGTATAAAAATATCAAAATTGTATATTGCCTAGCCATATACACATATGATAGAGAAAGAAAAGCTAGGGTTTTAGAGCGGTTTTAATGAAAACTGATATATATAAATTTTGAAATTACTCTTAAATCTGTTCAAGTTGATTTTGGACTAAGTTTAGATATAATCAGTGTATTTTAATGAAATGAGATTCACCCCTCTATTAACCCTCAGCAACTTGTAATTAAATAAATAATAGAATGGTTGCCAGACTTAAATAATCATTTTTTATTGGAATGTTTTATTACAGTTGAGATTACAATTCAAAAGCGTTTCATAGAGATCCGAAAGATATTTCGATAGAACGCTGATTTAAAAAAATACTCAACTGATTTTCAGTATACTATGATTGAAAAAAAAAACATCACTATATATGACGCACTATGATTGAGAACTAATACAAAGCACACGCAAGACCAAATAAAGAGAAAAAATATCTTAAATATGAATATCTATAGATATAATACATACAGCTTAGCCGTTTTTATGGTGATTCACTTTGCTTAATGGAAATGTACACTGTTCACGTTTTTTTTTCACGCAAAGCAATCACACTTTGGTCTAACTCCAGCTTATAATAGAAAAATTAAATCAAATTAAAAAATATATAAAAATATTTTTTTATATGTACAAGAACTGGCAGTATGCACAACAATGTTGTCAACAAAAAAAGATAAATTATATTTTCGTAAAAACAGTAAATATGTACAAAGATCTGCCGATATAACAGAACCAAACATGTTTCAAAGTTCTTATTGTTGGTCCAAAGCATTTTTCAAAGAGCCTTCGATTATAATCTTACAAGGCAACCAAAAATGCAGTTTTGAACAAGAAAACGTTACACACCATTTTTGCAGTATACTATAAAAACGTGTGTATTTATACTGTTTATATCTAATTTATATTATTTAATTGAGTGACCTGAAGAGACGTTAAGTGTGTTAGTAGAATTAGTTTGTTAGTGATGTTTTATTGTAAAGTGCAAATACCTAGCGATTTGGTTAAAAATGTTAGTACAAAAATACTGGTTAGAAAAATCAAAATGTTCATTAGTAAACTAATTATCCTGTTTTCAAATTTAAATTTAGAACTACAGACATTAATTAGGCCTAAAAACTCAGTCAGGTCTCCCAAAGATTATTAAAAGATAATTTCGTTGGTTGTAACCCTACAATATGGCACAGCAAAAGTCTTAAGACTCTTAACAAATTGTACACTATTTTCATTGTGATAAGATTCTAAATTCCTTGAAAGCATGCTCAGTTTGTTACGTTCTTCTGCCGGCAATGAAACTCAAGAGATCTTTAGTGAAAGGATAACAATCGCGGATGCGTTACTATGCCTAATATTTACAGGTAATATATACAGTTTAGACTTAACACTAAGAATCTTAGAAAGTACTATGTACATTTATAAACTATGACTTTTAAGTTATCTAATACTAAACAACAATGACTACACACGATTTGTGCGCACAATTCAGGTCCTTATAGATCTAAGTCCACATCTTAATACTAATCGTTTTACTTGTAATAATTAAGTTTTACATAAAGAGCACATATGTCACCATAAAATCATCAAATCATTATACTCATAGCTAGCATATTTCAAGTAAGTAGCTCAAATCAAGTAGCTTCAACAGTCGTACTAACTAAAGATGGGCAGACTTCAATTATTCATCAAAATCAACTCTAATCAAAACTAATTCACTCTCATTAATTTTACAAGTAAAAGATACAACTTACTTAAACGGCTACAATTTTACTCGGGTCGACCTTTACCCTCAAAAACATGACGTCATCCTTGACGAAGTTCCTCTTCTTCAACATCTCGTGGGAGACGAACCTGGGGAACCCGAAGCCCAGCGCATCAGGCTCCTTCGACGGTCTTTGGAAGTTTTTCCACGTCGGGTCCGGCACGAAGCTTTCCACGATGTTGCAAGCGCGGTCTGGACTCGAGCTCTGGTCGAAGAGTGTAAAGGAGACGGTGTGGGCGAATGGCCAGCGGAGTAGGGCGTCGTATTCTCCGGGCAGGATCTTGATGTAGACCGACATGTGGGTGGCTTCGCCGGCTCCATTACCGTTGAGGAAAAGTGACGCCTGGAATGAGGGGTAGCTTCGTTAAATTGGCCCTTATTTTAGAAATGATGAAAGAATTACTGGGTGGTACGTCCTTTGTGCAATGGAAACGTTTATTCCCCCTTGTCAACATTCAATCCAGGTAGGAACCACCGCAGTGTCAGATATTCTGCCGCTAAACAGCAGTATAAACATTGCGATGTTCCAGTATGAAGAGCACTGCAGCAGGTGAAATTACCGGACACAAGAGACTTAATAACTAATGGCTCGGGTGACGAGTCGCAGTCCAGCTGTCTATAGGCCGGCCGTGTTGCTTACCATCAGGCGAACGTCTTCTTTGTCTCTTCCCTAGCATAAAAACATCGCTGAATAGAAGACTAAAGTTTCTTGTTGAATGATGAGAAGAAATAAACTGTTATTCCTCGTCACCAAATCTGCGCATGATTTGTTCCCATATTGTTACAGGAGGATACACATTATATATCCCACATTGTTACCGATTTTGTATCCTCAATTCCTAGTATTCGTAACGCTATTGACACGTGACAGTCACTTTTAAAATTGTTACTGAATTAAATATTTATAGCTGTTACTCATACTGCCATTTGACTCATAATATTTCGAATAGAAGTTCAGCCCTTAGATATTCACGCAAAATTTAACAAACCGCCGGATCTACGGACATTTAACTAACATTAGAGAACGGCTCATTTATTAAATCATCTAATCTTCTGATTTATGACATGTGCAAAGAAACAGTAGCTAGTCGTAGCGACGCGTGTGAGTAACATTCTAATTCAGGCGGGTAGTGCCACCTCGGTTAGTCACCGGATTATTCACCCACGCAGTACCTATATCGCCACCGTGGTTTTGTTTACAAACAAATGGATGCAGATTTTATGCCATTTTTACACGGTTCAGTAAAAATTCTAGAGTAGGTAAAATAGGTCGAAAAGCTAAATCAACTTCGGTAATCCGGCAAAATCAAGAGAGTATGGTTTTTAAGTTAAATTCTTTCAGAGTTATTGGACAGTCAACATTGAGAATTTCGGCTAATTTGTTTTTACAATATTTAGACAGCTTTTAAGTCCATTGGGTAAACCTATGACTGAGAATAATTAGGTTCTTTGGGCTCCTTCTGAGATTTTCTTGATCCCATTATTAGCGACTTTATCAAACCTCAGCGCTCCAAACTACGGTCACTGAACCAGTTAATTGAAAACTGTATGCCATATTAGTATCCTAATGATTTGAACAAATTCTTACCTGCAATTTATATCCATATTGGCTGGTGTAAAACGCGGGTGAGACAAGTTCGACGCCATCTTTGCATTTCGCCTCCGCCATTTTTGCGGCCCAATCTGTGATGCGCCAGACCAGAGCTCCGGAGCAGTTTACGGACAGTCTGGCGACGGCCGCACGAAGGGAGTCCAGTTGCCTAGCCTGCCTGCTGGCGAGGGCGGACACGAGGGCGAGGTGTTGCTGGCAGCTTTCTTCTGTATGCCTATCTAGGGCTTGTCTTGTACCCTGCACGGAAAAGTAGACTTTTAACAACAGAAAGATATATTTAGGGAAATATGTTATCCTCACAGTTTATAGGGATCAACTGTGACACACGGATAAAATATTCTTTTCTTTTTTCTTTTCTTTTCTATATTTTATTTGGTTGTCTGGAAGAAATCGCTATTAGCGATAAGACCGCCATTTGTACCTAATTTAAGTTATTTTTGTAAGTTTTTCTGTATGTTTTTCTTTGGTGTGACAATAAAGAGTAGAGAGAAATATAGAATAGAATAGAATCTATTCTATATTTCATTTTTAAACATATTATTTATCAATGAAAAATTTACGTATCACGACTCCAAAACTATTAAAACAACGAAGACAATTTTATAATCACATTATCAAGAAAACTAGAATGAAAACTTAGGAGAGATTTGAAAACAAGGGATTAATTAACCTAGGCCCTGTTTTAATTTTTGACAACCTTCAGAAAAGAATAATTAACGGTATTTTTTTGACATTTTTGATCATCAACCAAAAATTACGTGACATAAACCAAAATAAAAATCTGTTTTGAGATATACAAATGAAGCCCCTTCACATGATATCCCTCTCGATATAGTACTTAGTCAGTCTCACTTTGAAATTTTGATGACCCATTTCGACTCCCATTAAAAAAAAAACTAAAAGAAAAAAAAATTATTTTTCATTTGCGATTAGGTTGGGTAAGTAAGATCTAAAACTATTCCATGTTTCAAATCGATAGCGTCAGTGGTTCCTGAAATATATAGGTGTGACAGACAAACGAAGTTTCACCATAAGGGTTCCTTTTTTACCTTTTAGGTATGGAACTCTTAAAATGCATGGCTAGAAGATGAACAGAGCAGTATAACTGACCTTGAACCGGCAGCCGGCGTCCCTGAACGCGCAGGGCACGCCGGCGGCGGCGCAGTGGTCGCGCAGGTGCGCGTCCAGCTCGTCGCGCGGCACCGGCGCCGCGCCGCACCGCGCCGGGCACGGCACGGGCGCGCGGGTGCACGTCGCGCCGTGCGCGGACACCGTGTCCTGCGACCATAGAGAACATCACGCGTTATATAACGTCCTGGCGCCAATGATAGATATGGTTATATCCCTACTAATGCGCGACAATAATGGTGGCTCATGTAGTTAAAATATTTTCTCATATCATATAGTTAAAGTGTAATCCTTTCCTTATTATTTACTTTTCTACAATGCTTTGTGCATTTTCTAAATACCTACCCATGAAGGCATTTTACTTGATTTTCAAAAGCACACGTCACGTTCGTTTTACCGACGCGTGACTTACTGCTAGTTCACGCAATTTGTGTGAATTTTGTTGTTTCACTTTTCGTGCACACGCTCAAATCTTATCTACGAAATCATGTTATATTGAAGTATTTTTTGTTTTGTAAAGTATAAAAATACTGATTTTTAATAGAAAAAAAAACATTCAATATTACTCTGTTAAGACAATAAGTCTCGTTTTAGCGAGACGAAACATAAGCGCGGACGACACGGCTCGCATAGAACTGCTGTACTCAAAGTTCAAATGATGGACAACCTTCGATACAAGAAGGCACTACAGAAAGATAACCGATACGGCCACTCCGACTGATTTACGAGATGAGCCAAGCATGTAGAGGATAATATAGGGTACATACATGCACATTTATACTGTCTTGTCTGGTGATCTATCTGTTGACTCTCTATTTAATCGGACGGAAATCTAACCCGACTGGGCAGACGCGCAGGAGGAAAGGAATTTAGTGGAGGAAGGTACACAGAGTTGTTGGTCTCTGTAGGATTGCATTTTGCGACTTCCGGAATATAAAACGATTGCCATTCTTTGATTATAATACATATACGTATATATAATCAAAGGTGCCATTACGTCACGGAAGCTACAATACAATGACACGAAAATCACATATTAAAGTATGATAATGACGTTATACATAATTCACGTAGCAAAATATTTCCGCGTCTGAGGTAGAAACATAGTCTAGCTAGAATAAATAAAAATAAAATATTTTCCATAAAAGTTTACATTTAACATAAAAATTGTTTACCTAAGTACTTAGTAAAATTGTTTCATTATTGGTGCTCACACTAGACAAGTATGGCAGAATGAGAATTAAGCTAAGTGGAGTGCAATTACCTACAGAAAACTATCATGATGAAGTTTTTGAGCATTAAAGTTAACATTAAAAAAAAAGTTAAGTTAGTTAAGTTAAAGTTTTTGAAAGATTCCGTGTTTTGAATTAATTTATTGCGAATAGTTTCAAAGAAAATTTCTACCAATTTTCAGTTGGCTCCCAAAAATGCGTCGATGATGGAGTGGAAGAAAACCTTTAGTTGAAGTAAATGATGATCTGAGCCTTACCTGTGTGTACCTCTGTGCGCAATGCCTGCAAGGCACGAGCCGCTTGCTGCAATGCTGCTGAATGTGCTGCTGCGTGTGTCTGCGCTGGACTTTAGCGCCGCATTTGTTCTCGCAGTAGACCGGCTCGTGGCCGCAATTGCCTTGATGCTCCTAGAATGACAAGAATTAAATGTAACATTAATTAAATGAAGACTTTTATCATAAGATGATTACTTACTGGAATGATTTGTCATCGTCTGATTTTGATTTTAAACAAGAATAGCAGCTTTTTGTTTTCCCTTAGCCGCCTCTTACGGACACCCAGCTTGAGGAGACGGGAGGATGCTATTCTTACCCGGACACCCCACGGGACGGCAAGCGGTTCTGCAGCGTCAAGTATTCTGCCGTAAAGCAGCCGGTAAATATTTCCAGTGTAAAGGAAACTGTAGCTGATGAAACTACCGGACTTCAAAAACATAATAGCTAATGCGTGTGGCGTATCGCTTCCCGGATTTCGTATCGCAACTAGGCGAACGTCCTGGACGGTCGTTATAATAATAATATTCTAGTCTAGGACAATCTACACACGGTTATCCGATCTCAAACTAGGCAGAGCCTGGCTACCTACTATGGAAACCAGACAACTGATAATAAGTAATACTCGTACTGTACTTATATTTTACTTAAAAGATATAACACCCAGACACTTGGTGGGAATCGAACCCACGATCTATCTGGTAGCGGCTAGGGTGTCTAAGTCAAGCAATCAATTCAGACGGGCCCGTTGGTCTAGTGGTTAGTGACCCTGTCTGCTAACCAACAGGTCGTGGGTTCGATTCCCACCAAGTGTCTGGGTGTTTTATCTATATAAGTATGTATTTACAAAAAAAAAAGTATATAAGTATTAGTATCAGTTGTCTGGTTTCCATAGTACAGGCTCTGCCTAGTTTGGGATCAGATGACCGTGTGTGAATTGTCCCAGGATATTATTATTATTTCATTTATTTTAAATATAACTACATTAATTACATTTTTAAATATAGATTATAAAAAAAAAATACATTTAAAAATATAAAAAACGGCTTCCAACCGGCTGCGGGAACAGGGTCCTAGCAGACGGTGGTTAGGGCTCCAGAGAGAGGAACTTTCTCACGATGCGCGCCGTCTCCAGGAGCACTGCCTTCTGCATCTGGCCCTTGATCCAGCCGTCTAACGTGAGCCTCTTGAGGTGTTTATCGAGGCTCTTGGCCATTAGGCCATGGACGGAAACGACTATGGGTACAATGATTGCCCTATCAATGTCCCACATGTCGACAACCTCGTGCGCAAGATCAAGATATTTACATTCTTTATCTTTCTCCGCTTTCACGAGGTTCTCATCATGAGGGACAGTGACATCTACAATCATTGCACGACGCTCGGTGCGATGTATCAACACAATATCAGGTTTATTGGCAACAATAGTCCTGTCTGTGATGATAGATCGGTCCCAGTATAATGTGATATGGCCATCCTCCAGAACTAGTTCTGGTACATACCTGTAGTACGGTACCTCTGACGTCACAAGGCGGTATTTCAAAGCAAGTTGCTGGTGGATTATCCTGGCCACTTGGTTATGTCTGTGCAAGTATTCACCATTTGCGAGACGCGAACAACCGGAAATAATATGCCTCAGGGATTCACCAGGGCGATGACATGCCCGACAAATGTCGATGGTGCCATCCCTTAGGATATATTTCCGGTAGTTGTTCGTCATCACAACTTCGTCCATAATTGCACAGACAAAACCTTCGGTTTCCCCAAAGAGGTCACCGAATCGTAGCCAGGCCACGGAGGCTGAGAAATCTACATCGGGCCCATGAAGAGCCCGGTAGAACCTTCCGTGTAGCTCCTTACTTTGTCATACCGCCCCGCGATCACCAGTGGTGAGCACCACAGGCTTGCGCCAGTTATTATTATTATTATTATAATTAACAATGGACCAGTTAGTAAAAAAATCGAATATATTATAATAGTTACCTCGAGGGCGCTGCCTGAGAACTCCTTGTGGCAGTGGTCGCAGTTGGCGCGGCGGCGCGGGCACGTGTAGCGCAGGTGGTCCTGCATGAGCACGCGCGGGATCATCGCGCCGCACTGCGCCGCGCACAGCACCGCGTCGTGCTTGCATGTGTTCAGGTGCGCCTGCGCAATACAAACCAACACACATTCTTTTTAAAATTTATCTACAGATTGAAAAATTAGCCCTAAGTGAAGATAAGTTGGTGTTTGATCACAGTCACGTCTAACATTAATGTTTGCTATCAACGCAATCGCAGCAAAATGGATCAAATGGATATCCCTCGCTGGAAGTGCACTATGTACAGACTATAACTTTTTTGTTTTTTTTTTAAATTTATGTTCCAACTTTGAATACTATTGTGTGTGTGTGTGTTGTGTTACTTATAACGGCTAGGTACCGTGTGCGTGTATATGTGTGTGTTTTTGTATGAGTACTAAATCTACTGGATACAATACTAACTCCAATAAAATTAACAAAATGTATGTAATAAATGAAAGTCAATCATCAAAGACTTCATAATGATATACATTAACACAGAATTACATAAAGTAGTTTTATGTTTAAGTTAGTTTAAAAACCTCTACTTTTACTGCACTACTTACTTTATTTTTATAATTGTACATCGTAACTTATCTAAGGAGTAGTTAATTTGCTCAAATTATTAATTATCACAAATTAACAATTTGTTATTTAATAATGATTCAAATTAATAACATGGTAGGTACTAATTCACTAAAACGAAAACACGTGTCATACACATAATTTATAACTATTGTCAGATAAAGAAATGTGTCGGCCATAACATGACGTGTGTACACAAATTGATAGATCGATCGATCCCTTTACCCACTTAACATTATCTCTACAAATATTTGGTGTTCTCAGACTCACCTTCAATTTGCGTAGTTCATCGGACCATTGGCATCCTTCCTTGTGGTGTATACAGTACACCACAGATCCCATTATAGCCTTCTCAGACTCCGGATCTGGATATATCTGAAACAAACAAAAAAATTGTCATAAAATCGCCCGTCCACGGCACAAAACATATCAAAATTAAAGACCTTTTTTATCTTTGAAATAATGTATTTAAGCATTTTGAATTGATCAATTCTTTTACAACAGAAAACACAACGTCAAAAGCAACGGCTGCCGTTGAGACTGATTGAGGCGCTGGCCACACTCGCATAACGGATTAAATAGGACAACGCGATTAAAAATAAACCACATTTCAAAAAGAGAATATCAAACGAGCTTGCTCGTATACGCACCGTACTCTCGAATATGGAACACATCGTACGGAAATATGCAAAATGGCGGTGTGCTTTTCGCGCGTAATTTATTCAAACAAAATGTGGGTGCGTTCACCGCAAGGGACTGATACGTAATGAATGCGTTCCCGTTTGTACATTTTCGTTATCTTTATGGGTGCAACGAACAGATGGCTCGAGCCACGGACCACCGTTCCCTTGTGTTTGTGTCGAGATAAGCGTGATTTTTCACTTCCCAAACCAGCTGGGTAATGGAATGAGCAAATACACTCTTTAGATTCCTTCGGGGCGGTGCCTTCACATAGTGCAGCTAATTTTTCTATGAAACCGACTATAGCGCTAAAACGAGTTTGTTGGCTTGTGTCTATTTGTATAAAAATAATAAAAGCACTACGAATATAAGACTGTTAGTAAACAAAGGTCAGTTTCATTATTTACTCCGGAGATGCCACGAGCCGACTCAATCTTAATTGACTCGCGACTGAACTCTAAATTTTACTCTACATCGAAGAGTTGTCAACTATATGGCCCACTAACTCGAAGCGAAACAGCGATGATCACATCACAATCCGAAGCTGAAAGAACAAATTCGTTCTCTAATACGCAGTGTTTCTATTTACAAACATTGATGCATGTGGTCATCGGCATGGCTGCCGCGTAACCGTTCCACCTTAGCATATTTATTCAAATATAGCGGTGTACGTTATCCTATCTGTTACAAGCACTTAATTGTGAGCTCTAGCGTTACGCGATACGGCCGATAGTCGGATGTCAATGGCAAAGTACCTAGGTGCTCTCAAAGCTGGTGGTGTATACATTTACAAATATAGAATGTTATTTGTGTCGTATTCTAAAAAGATGGACCGCGATGTGTTGAGCTCTCCCGCATCGGTCAATTATAGAACGCGTTGTATCGTGAATATAGTAGAGTCGAAACGTAACAGGTTGCTTGTATTGACGCGGCGGTTACTACGTTTTGGTTCAAGCTGTGCCGACAGCAAAAGGATGAATAGAAATGTGAAGTTTACACTGCCATTTGTAAAGACATCACTGCTTCGTGTGTGTATACCAGAATAGTTATCCGCGATTATATTCAATTCTTACGTGAAACATTCTAACACTAAGGCTTATTTTAATAAATGGACCTACTTTGTTTTCACTATTTAGAAATGTATGTTTTCAATCATCGTTATCACAAAAATCAAATGTAATATGTCCATACCATCATAGATATCTGTTAATATAATCATATTAATATCAACACCAACGACAAAAAAAGATGTAATTAATAAATACATTGACACAACATTGAATTATTAACAGCCGAAGCTAATACAACCTAATCATATGTAGATAACAGGATTCCATAATAGGCAAGACCTTATCCTCCTACACGCGGATTATTATTATTAAAACAATTAAGTAGTTTTATAAATTAATGAAATTCACACATTGACCAATGGCATTCGGCTACAAAAATAAATGCTACTGTCAACCAGTAAAGCTTAATAAGGACAAAGGAATTTTGCTTAATAAAGGACAAGAGACCGCGCAATGAAACAGAACAAAAGTTCTTTAGGAATACCATTGGCTATTTATATTCATATTAGTAATTAGTACATACGTAAACTTATTTATGTTAGATTGCTAAAGAGATAAATGAACTTCAAGTAAGTACACCATCAACAGTTTCATAAAATAATATCATTAGTAATCTAATCAGTAAACAAGTTGCGGTAGGCTCTTTGTGCAAAATAGTGATAGCCAGATGACAACTATCAGAGTATTAAATATTCTGCCATAACATGGCCCGGGCCGTAACGCAACGGTGTTCCGATAGCCTGACGAATTTCTAGGCTAACTTGCCTTAATAACCAGTTATTATGAAATATAAGGTTAGCTGGTTTAAAGAAGACACTATCAATGTTGATACAGGTTACACTATCCACAATTATGGAGACATATTACGATTTATTGTAATCTGTTCTCATGGACTTCACTCTATAAAGGATATTACAAACAAGGCTCCAAATCTTTTAAGGCATAAAAACGTTATATAATTACAAGGCAAGGCACCGCAACACCCACTAGCCAATGTACAGTTGCATCATATCACCCACGCCAACTGTTGCCTTCATGTGTCGATGGATCTATCAGACCTTGGGGGAATAAAATAAATTAACAGAATGTAGCAGTTAATCATCCAAATTAAATTCTGTTTACTAAAAAGATATTACCGAACGGCTAAACTGAAGACACCGAGTCTTTCGAGGTTGGATGTGAAATCATTGTCAGCGTGGTATAATAATCACTTTTGTGTGCCAATTTCCAAACAAAATCCATCCCTCATTTTAGCTATAGTATATTATGTACCCAAAGGGTATTATGCAATTACTATTGAAAAAAAAAGGGATTTTTTGAACTTATTCTAATCGTGTGGTACGAAGCTTCCGATAAAATGTGATAATCAGTCGTTATTTATTTAAGAAAATAACCATATTTTGAACCTGGAGATCTCGGACCACCGGTTCACGAAAACTTATCCCATTACGAATGTTATTTATTCAGTCTAAACAATTGAACATCACAATTCATTGGAGAACCGTGTCCGTCAGGCGCGCCGCCGCGCCGCGCCGCCGCGCCGCGTCGCCGCGCCGCGCCGCGGGCGACAACTTGACGTGTCTAATTTGTTACGTGCCCCATTAGGGGTGATTGTTCACAACTGTTTCGTGTGTTTTACTTAAGTTTGAATATTTCGATTTACTGTTGTTTTCTTGATAGTTAAAAATTTGTTTAAGAACTATATTTGTTAGGTATTTTAATGGCTCGAGTTTGGTACAATTTTAATCGCGCTTCCAAATTATAACGAATATAACTCTGACAATGATAAATATTACAATTTCCAGCTTGCATACGTACCTATTATTAACATAAAATATGGCTTTCCAAAAATATATTCTTAACTTTAAAAAGAAAAAAATTAACCGAACGCACCCATCATCGTTTAAAACAGAACGCACCTCTAAATTATGGCGCGAACTTTGCTGTCAGTTTGTGTTCTAATTTAGAAAATGGCGGATCGAGTGGTTTGGAAACTTCAGTTTTTTTCTTATTTCGTAGTTATTATTGGTTCACTTTTGCCTACAAGTGTCTTTGACGTTTTCTACACTGCTGTTTTTGTCTCGTAGCACGGTACTTGTTGATTGACATCTGACAGCGTTGTGCGTTACAAACTTAACTCCAACCTCGCTAACTACAAAATGCCGGTTTCACCATAAAATACGGTCGAAAGTCCTATAAACTTTACTTATCGTAAATATAGTCATAAGGGCTTGAAGCTATTGACACGCGCTGACGTGGGAATGTAAACAAGACACCGAAAATATATCCCAGGGATTATTTCGAAGTGTATCCGTAATAAAATCGTAATTTTTAACTAGAATTGAAGCTTAAACGAAATTTATATGGCTTTTTGTTTCATTTAACCGTGCGTAAGCGATAACTTTTCTTTGTTTTCAGTTTTCATAGGACTGGCGCATGAACGATATGAAAATAAAAATGATCACTGAATTTAGAAATTAATTTGTATGATATTATAATGCTTCGAAACCTTTCTCCTAATAACCAACCAAACTCTAATAGTAGCAAAACATAACACTATACAGTTCGTACATACAATCAAAATATTAAAGTAAAGATGTTTATCAATGAGTGCGCGCGCGCAGGGCGACGGAAACGAGTTCGACGGCCTGCGGGCGTGCCTAGCGGAACACTACCGTGGAATATCTAATGATGTTTAATTAATATTGTTATGTAATTTGCGTGATGACGAATGATTCTTGACCTGAGTTTACGAGGCATTAAAATTGCTACAGATAACACGAAATAATTACTTACCTTAAAATAGACAGTGATGGGGTACTTACCCGTATATCAATAACCTAGACTCGGAATTCATTTTCGGAGACTGGCAATCTTTTTTTCTCTTAGTTTCTTTTACTAGTCTACTGGCCAGGCTCAATAATTAATGTCTTAGGTTACGAGCAGCAGTGCAATCTCTGTCGTTTACCATTAGGCCAAAAATTTAAATAAATTAGTGTTAATTCTGGTTTTTATTTCTGATATCAGTAAAATATGTATGCATGCATGCACTCCATTATAAGTGTAAAGATTGTTTCCTTAATGACTTGAAATTGTTTAGTTTAATTGCGGAAGCAATTCCTGCAGCTATTGGTCTAATCATACAGGAAAATATATTTAATAACAAGTCCATTAAATGTTAGTAGGTACACTGTAATTTTATTGTTATAACTTTCTTTAGTAAAAGTGCGTGGGCTTGTTTGCGGTGACCATAAATCAACATGGTTTTAAAAAAGAAACATCGGGCGATATAATAATATGTCTAAACAATAAAATTTGGCTGAATTCATCTAAGTCTTCTCGATATCTGTGTCGGATCCATATTAAATTATAATTCCATTGTTCATTAAACCCACCTAGTTCAGCCAGTTAATGGTCAAAATATAGTACCTACCTACCAATCGATTACTACCTTTAATTAATATCCATTTATTTTAACAATAAAATAATACTAGATGTATTAATGATCAATTTATATGCATACAGTAAGGTTTAAACATTTTACACTCAAAAAAACAATAATCTTGCATGAAGTTACTAAGTTTCCAACTCTCATCCACTTATAGTAACATCTCAAGCAGCTTA
The DNA here is from genome assembly GCA_911728495.1 of Furcula furcula. Lineage (NCBI taxonomy): Eukaryota > Metazoa > Arthropoda > Insecta > Lepidoptera > Notodontidae > Furcula > Furcula furcula. The sequence continues at coordinate 27,421,142 of OU452247.1, read as the reverse complement.
GATCAGCCACCATGCTACGTGGGAGTCGCATCTATCTCGTTATAACAGTTCATTCATAAACAAACTGAGATCTTCAATGTACTGACGAGCAGTTTTATTAATCACAAATGCTAATGCATCTTTTGTTATTGTTTACGCAACGTCCGTAGATGATAGGCCATCTTATAATCTGTGCCACTGCGTTGGATTGAACAAAAACATTAAACAAATAATAAAAATAGCAAGCATTGTACACAAAAAAAATAGCCACAGCCAATAATGGCTGTGGCTATTTTTTAAAAGTATAAACTAGAACCTATTCCTTCGGAATGCTATAAATGCTAAGAAAATTACAATTTCTGTATTTACAGTGAAACAAATCCAACTACGATTTGTTAAAGGAAAATTAACTTCCAAAGTAGCGAACATCTTAGGTAGGCTCTCTCTACATAACCGACTCAAACTCAAACTCAAAATATCTTTATTATGCATAGGCCTAACGAGGGCACTTACATATTGTCAACTTTTTTACAATTACCACCAGATCACAACGCGGCCTCTACTGAGAAGATCTGGCAAGAAACTCAGTGGGCTTATAATTTTTTAATATAAGTATGTATTTTTTTTAAATAATTTATACAATAAATATTTTTTAAAGTTAGAGGCTTGCATGAGCATCGCAGTTTAAGCCCACGCAGCTTTATCCTCCAGGTAATCCGAGATTTTATAGTAGCCTTTTTTAGATAACCGGCTTTTAATAGTGCTTTTAAACTTATTTATTGGTAGGTCTCGGATATCCTGTGGCAGTTTATTATAGAAACGGATACCTTGGCCCATGAACGAATTGCTAATTCTGTGGAGACGCGTGGAGTGTACAGCAAAATTGTGTTTGTTCCGGGTGTTTACATTATGATGGTCACTATTCTTTTCAAAAGCACTTATGTTTTTCTTTATATACAACAAATTTTCATAAATATATTGTGATACAACCGTTAGAATATCTATTTCTTTAAATTTCTGCCTTAGTGTATCAGTAGGAGCTAGATTGTAAATAGATCTCACAGCTCTTTTCTGCAGAATAAAAATGGTGTTAAGATCTGCAGAAGATCCCCACAGCAATATGCCATAAGACATAATACTGTGAAAATAACTAAAATAAACAATTCCGCGGTTTCAACATCAGTGACATATCTAATTTTCTTAACCGCATAAGCCGCCGAGCTTAGCCTACCCGACAGTTTCTCAATATGTGGGTCCCATTGCAACTTGGCGTCAACAGTAATGCCCAAGAATACAGTTGAATTTACAGGGTCCAAAACAGCTCCATTGATATCAACATTGGTTTTCACCTGTCTGACATTAGGTGTTGTGAATTTTATGCATTTGGTTTTACTTTCATTTAGTTTTAAATTATTGACATTAAACCAATGGACAGCTTTAGATACAGCATTGTTCACATCGTCGTAATCTTGTAGACCACGCTTAATTTTAAACAAAAGCGAGGTGTCATCCGCGAACAATATAATCTTATAATTGTCCCCTGCAAAATAGGGTAAGTCATTAACATATCGCACACCCGCTAAAAAACTGTCATAACATAAAAACTGGCAAATCTCACTTTTTGCAGTAAAATATGTATTTTTCTAAACACTATCTACTGCAAAAACGCCATAAAGTTATTTCTTAAATTTGCCGAATGGCGGCACAAGTGTCACTTTTCTCGGGAGCCGAATGAATCAGCCATCTTGTAAAATAATGCACCATCACATCTTGCTACGAGTAGACGCGTGTTTGTGCTCTAAAAAAGTGTCGTAAGCTGTGTAACAACTGTATTTTGGTAAGTGATTTATTATATTCTTATAAATTATCAGATGAAAAAGAGTCATAATATGGTTTGTGATCCTTTTTTTACCATATTTACTAGAGCAAATGAGGAATTTCTTTGTAAAATAAAGCTATAACATGTAATGTGACATTTTTTTACTATAAGATTTAATATTTATTTGTCATAAGTTATTGTGCGGCAGTATAATACCGCACCGATACTTGTAAATATAGTAAATAAATAAAACATAATAAAAATAAATTGCTCTTTAACTATTAAAATTAATTTTTTTGGCGGTTTACATATACACCATGCCGATACCAAAATATGAATTTAAGTGAATTACCTAAAATAAAGTTTGTGTGTCAGTTAGTAGACGTTTTTTTGTTGAATAAAATTTTTAAACTTACAATATTTTTGAAGGAAGAGAAGTTTACAGGAAAAAAAGGATCGCGCGGTAGTAAAATATTACAATTAGTTAGTAAACACGAAGTTGATAATGGGGATAAAAATGACACGCAAAAATCGATCATTAAGTATTTGTTTATACTTTAGTTAGTTAGTTTATTTATGAAATTAGTTCCCTAAAACATATTTTTTTACAGTTAAACATAGTGAGGTATCTGAAGGTGACAATTATACAAACTCTATTAACAGAACAAAAGGTATCCAATTTAAACACAGGTAAATTAATTATCTGGCTGCAATAAAATTGGTATTTTGTATTATACTTAAAGCTCAGATTGTTATTTTTTTATTATAGGTAATAATGAAGTGGAAAACATACCGCATTGCAGTCATCATACATTTATAGATTCAAGTACAGCAAAAGGTTCTGTGGTAAATAGTTCATTTTCTGAAGATGATGATGATTCGGTAATAGATCCGAACTTTAAGTCCAGAAGTTCCACTAGTTAAATAAAAAGAAAGATCTTTAAGCCTACTTAATACCCAACACATACCATCTTTTTATAGTTATTTTTACGACAGTTTGTAATTCTGATCAAAAATATTTAATGTATGATATTTTATAGATGAACTTTAAAAAAATATTTAATTTCTTGTATCCAGTTTAATTCCACTTACTAAATATCTTCGGTTCACATTTTGAGAATGATTAATAACCGTTGAGTATTTTCAATAAAATAAGCTATACAATGCAACAATATTATTGTTTTATGGTCATTATTTATTTAAAAGTAAAACTATTAAGCAATATTGAAATTACTGTTGTGATTACAAAAACTACTGGGTTACTAATACATTAATTATTTAAATTAAAGGTGGTTAAAGATTTTGACTATGGACGAGATTATTTTCTTGTAAAATAGGCCATACAATAAAATAACATTGTTCTTTTATGGTAATTATTAAGTTATAAGTGAATTATTAAGCCATATTGAAATGACTGATATGATTACTAAAAGACTGCTGATTTGTTAATACATTAATTATTAAAATATTAAGGAAAGATTATTTTTTATGTTGATAACTTTACTTAGTATGTAAGGTTGTTTAGAAGTTGTTAATTTTTTTAATCGTTTTCAAACTTATTGTAAATGACTGATTTTATAAGTCTGCATTTGCTCTTAATTAAAATACTAATAAGAGTTGTTACCATAATTATAAGATTTAACGATTGAAAAGTTTGGTAAGAAAAATTGAAAGTGTTTAAAGTTTATTAGAAGTTGTTTATTTTTGAACCATTTGCAAAGTTATTGTAAATGACTGATTATTTTATGGCTGCTTATGTTCTTTAAAAGAATATTAGTTGTTACTCTAAACATTATTAATTTAAACTGTGAAAAGTTGATTAACAGTGGTAAAATATAATAAATCATGACAAAAAACATTGTATTTTTTCCCGATTTCGCATTTGTTTTTTCGATAAAACAGTCATAACACAGGACTTTAAATAATTTAATTAATATTTCTACAAAAAAAAGAAAAATGAAGATAAATATTGTTAACACCGATAAAAGATGATTAAGTAAAGAATAAAATAGTACTTTTCGTTTCTCCCTATCATCAATAATATGACTACAAAATACAATTGCATTTCCACAAAAAGTTCAAAGCTCAATTACTCAATTCACGGTTAAGAGCCTTGTGACAGTTTTTTACCGGAGGTGCGATATATCAAAAATAGGAATGGGCCTAGTATTGAACCCTGTGGTACACCCAACGTAACTTCAGATCCTGCAGATCTCGTTCCGTTAATATCAACCTTCTGAATTCTATTACTCAGATATGAAGTTAGAAGATCGAGAGCTCTGTTCCTGATTCCGTAGTGGTGTAATTTCCTGACCAGCGTATCATGTTGTACGCAATCAAACGCCTTGGATAAGTCACAGAATACGCCAAGGGCATCCTGTTTGTCCTCCCAGGCGTCGTATATATTTCTTAATAATTCGACTCCTGCATCTGTCGTAGAACGATTCTTGGTAAATCCAAACTGTTTATCATGAAACAGATCATATTTGTTAAAATGGTCTAACATTTGGTTAAGCAATAATTTTTCAACTAACATTAACTAGAAGACTTCGGAGTATACCTACTCTAGTCACTCGTCAAGACAACTATGACATGAACGTCTAACTAACGCCTCAGTCAGATACTGAACATTTTAGAAACTTGGAGAAAGTAACAATTTGAACCGTTATAACATCCAGAAGATTAATTTCATCCGAATGTATATTTACCTAAATATAATGCTAAAACTATAATAAAACATATAATTATAAAAAAAACATGAACTGTTTTAATGTTTAACGTTATTTTCATCTAGAACTACCGTTGTCTACCGTAATCGATATCAATTAATTCATTGTTTGTCTACTAAGTAGTGTTATGTTTTTGGAAATAGAAACCTTTCGTTCGGGCGCGTAGGAGAACGCGATATCAATTAGGTTGTCTGTCATCGCGAACGCTCTTCGAGTTACCAACTAATTTAATTCTGAAACTACCGTCTGTGATGCATTAATCCACAGTTTATTTAGATGTTAAAATGAGTAGTGTAACATGAAGAAGCGCTTTCTGAGAAATATGGAAATATAAGAGAAAAAAATTAATGCTAAGGCCAAATCTGGAAAAATGTTAATTTAGACAAATTGCATTTCCCGAATGCCACCAAACATCCTCATTGAATCTCTCAGTAGTCAAGGCATCCCAAATTCCCAGAGAAACCGCAGGTATGCGCACGCGTTCCTCCATTCGGTAGTTAAGCACGTATCGACAATTTTCGTGACGCTACCTCGCTCGGAACTGCACTTATTGGTCAGAAAAATGTACAAAAGTCACATATATAACGGATTTATCGAGATTACAATCTCTTATCGGTGCCCAACAAATGTAGGTAGATTGCTTTTAACGTTGTTTATTTGACACAAATGGCTTCATAGGAACTTGTTTTCTTTGGAATTGTGGCTAATCAAGATTAAGTATGTATACGAGTACATTTGCCAATAATTTTAATTTCTAATTAGATTACCAAAGTCTCGAGATTAGATCAGTTACTGTAGTCACAGTAAAAAGAACTGCAATATATTGTTTTAAAAATTCTTGTTTTTGTGGTATTGTAATGGTAAAATCGGTAAGTCAGCATGAACTTAAAGAACTGATAGTCTAAGATACACCAGTACATTTACGTCATACAAAGAAGCTTCTCTCCGCTATGATTATTGAATTGAATCAAATTATAGTAACATCAGTCACGAAAATGTCATTAGACTTAATAAGACAGAACGTAATTGACAGATGTTAACCTAATAGAGTTTTGAAATATACTCGTAAAGATCCAGACACACAGATGACAACAAGCTACAGTAACATATATATCACCACAAAATAATTGTCCATAAATCAACACGATGCACTACGCACCGGAAATGGCGCGAGGTCGCGGGTGTCATAGCAAGTGCGCCGGCGCATCTCACGATAGCATTTCGTAATTGTTATGGCAATGCGTCGTTAAATGTCAGAAGATACTTCGCTATCTCGAATTATCTATTTACACACATATACAGATAAGAAGAAAGCCTAATATAAGTATGTAAGTATTTCATTTGACTTTAATTTTAAGATAACATACAAGACTTATTAACACCGGCTTGCAACGCGGCCTCTGAGAAGGCAAGAAACTCAGAGGGCTTGGATTGGGCTCACGAGAAAATTGATGTTTCAGATGAAAAGCAGCTGAGCAGGTACAGACCACAGGTAGCCCTGTTCATCTCGTCATATAAAAAGGTACCTACTAAAAATAGATAGTTAAATAGATCTAAATATAACTTAAAATATGAGTCTATTTTACTGGTCTAATATTTATATGGCGCAGGTTAAAAGAACCTGTCTGGAACGCCGGAAGTCACTGCGCGGTCACCATCGCTCAACGTGTGCGCGGGAGCGTCAAAAGATTGTCTTATTATGAAACATGTTATGTTACACATGGAGCTTTAGCTTGACAAATTGTATACACATTATAAAGTAACGATTTTATGCTGCATAAAAAGTTCAAAAAATTGATATTCAAGATTTACCATCTGAAGATCGTAGCTTAATAATTTGGGTGTGTGTAAATATGATGGGAGTCGCTGGGCAAACAGCTAAGGGACTATCGTTCATCTCTTGTACTGCTGGTTGACACATCGATACTTCTAACACAGGATCCTTAACCTTGTGTTCCAAATAAGATAGAGCTTTTATCCACGGCTACCGATGATGATCAATCACAACCTTATATTGATTTTAAAATATTTATTCAAAAATTCGAACCGAAAATGTTATATTTCTAAAAATTTAGATTACCACAATGTTATCGGCTTTAACACCACAACTCTAGACAAAATTTAAGGAATCCTCAACAGCTTTGAATAGGAAGGAGTGGAAGTTAACTATGATGGCCTTTGATCAGCAATGAGACAACAATGGCTGCGCGTTATTATTAGCAATCAGTTAACACCACGACGAGTGACCTCGCATTACAAGTCACTAACCGTTTACTTCAATTGAATAATACGTCTCTAGTTAAAGGGTAAATGTGCCGCGAACGATGCGCCCGCGCAGATTGATCGATCGCCGGAAACCGCCATTATAGTGCGACCGCCAAATTGCTGTCCTTTTATTGGCTGGCCACGGATTATGGCCGTTGATCTCTGTTTGCTAAAGATTTATCATCGTCTAAATAGGGCAGATGATAAAAAATTTGCGGTTGTTTTATTCGTTGCCAGAAATGTGTGCCTTGACCCAATTGATTAAAAATACCCATAGCACGTTTAGATTAGTGGAAAGTTCAAAACTTACAAAGTACAACATTACAGTTCCCAAGAGTTTATTTGTAGAACCCAAGAACCTCAAAGTAATCACTCAAAAGACTCTTCTATACTTCTTAATATGATGAGCGACTGAGCAATTCTTGACACCAAGAGTCTGCATAGCAAACACGCTGCAAACAATAATTACTTGGTCCAAAATAAAGGTTATACCAAATCAAGAATAGTACCTACACCTGCCCATATTTGATTTCTGAAATCAATTTCTAAAACAAGATCTCAAATGTGCTAAAATAGAAAGCAAGAAATAATGTGAATAGCCAGCTTTAATATCCATTCTCGGTCTCTATATATCTTGGTAGGTTAAAAAGAGAGAGGTTAAAATAAATATATGGCAGCAGCGTTAAGGTGTAACTGCCCGGTAATAGAACGCGTCAAAAGACTTAATGCTTCAGTTACGGTTCGGTTAACATTTCATTTAGTTAACGGGTTTATTCTTTACGGTGTACCTTTGAAATGATGCTGGCAATTGAATCATGAGCTGTGAAAAATGAATGGGGTTTAGTTTTAGAAAATTCATGATAAGTTATTCGACCTACTACTACTTAAGTAAATATGTAGATAGAATTCTCTTCAAAATGAATATTGAAAACTCACATTTACGCAGACTTACACTAGGTAACTGTTGGCAACATAATAATTAATCATTTATTGTCTTCTATGTTTTTACTCTGGCAATATTATATTAACCTCTCTGCTTCATGTACCAACAGTGATCGCACGTAAATTGATTGTAATTGCAAATATATAAAAATAAAGGCCATAAACGATATTGGAGTTTCCATTCAACAGTCCAGAAATCGAAGCAAGAAAATTGATTTATGTGCTCATCCCACAGTAACCAGAGTATTGATTTATTATTGAGTGCAGGGCATTTAGTAGGTAATGAATTTATTATCCCTCATGATAAAAAAAACAAAGACAAAGAACAAAATAAACAAGCGCTTTGCAAAAAATGGCAAACTAAACTAGAAAGAAGCACAACTCAACGACGTGAAATACGAATTGTGTACAACGGTTGAGCTTTATCAATGAACTAAACAATTCACAACTACCTAGATGAATAATTATGTGATTCATAGTTTGTACAACAGTCCATTCTGTAGAACACGCGTATTGCGTGGTTTGATGGGCATAATTTAAGTACCTATTGTGTACTTACATATACCTCAATGGTCGTGTCCTCTATTGAGCAGTTTTCCTTAATTCTAAATTACTGGTTCATGTAACTGCTTCAAATCATTTGTCAGTTTTAAAAATATATCATTCATCATCATCATCATTGGCAGCCGATAGACGTCCACTGCTGAACAAAGACCTCCCCCTTAGAAAGGAGGGGGTGACATAATCCACACGCATGGCAGGCGGCTTGGGAATCGCAATATAGGTGGAAGATAAATTCAAAAGAAAGACGCTGCTGCCCGTCTTCCTGTTCTCGATTAAAAAAATATATCTATTTGTAATTGCTTTATTCTCAACTGATTTCCTATAGCGAAGCTATGATATTGAAAGCTGTGCCTAAGTATATTTATTTGTTTATCATAATTTGGCTCCATGCATTATTACTCGTCTACTCTCTAAGACCTCAATTTCATTAAACAAAATGAACGAGTTAGTAATCGTGACCTCAGATTTAACCATAATTCTCTAACGGCGATGCACGTATTGGACCCTTGATGAATGCAAATGACTCAAAGCTAAGCATGAATGAAGTCATAAAAACATTGGTGAATCGTTTGGCAAAAATGTATTCTTGTTCAATAGACATTGCGGCCAATAGCGAAAGAATAACTCACCGGAAACGACACTAATACCTGCCAAATACGAGCAAGTACCTGAAGCTTATTTCTGTCTCATTAACTTGTGGGTCATATTTTAGTTATATTATAACTTTGCCTTGTTCTACCGTTTTGCGGATTTAAGTGCACTTACCACAAATAAATTAAAATTAAATTTTACTAAACTTTATTCAGTAGTAGGTATATCGTTATGCATACAAATATACAGTTAAAAGAAAGCCAACGGAAACGTCAATAACTGTAAATACACTTATCTACTATGAATATAGACTGATCCAGTGAATAGTCTGACTGAACTATGATTGAACTTAATAGCAAATAAATCAATACAGAGAGTTTATTGACCGGATATCGTAACCCAAGACGGGCGGAAGTGGCGTCGTCGGCTTATCGGATGCGCTCGCGCAACTTAGCGCCACAGCGAGCTATGAGCTATTGATTTGTAGAAGATCAATAAACTAAAAGATTGGTGTAATACATTTTATATCAAAAATATATTTCCGCATTCTCCTCGAGGAGGTTATGTTATGGCAATTAATTGCCAATTATGTACAAATAATAATTCACAGCCTGTCGTCATGTGGGGACTATGAAACACTCCTTTAAAGGTTTTGCAATATTAAAATGGAATGTCTAAGATATGTGAGTTGTAAGATATGATAAAATAGCTACGGCCTTCATAACTACATGTAACTTGTTACACAGACAGAACCTAACCATTTGCCATAAATTCTTCAAATGACGTAAAGTGAAAATCGAAACCATGGAAAAACGTTAAAGAAAGCTTAATTTATTTGTGATACACAATAAAATTAACAATAACATCAAATAGAACAAAAAATAAAAATTGACTTTAGCAAAAATGTGCCTAACAAAATTGTTCCTACTAATTGGCAAAAATGCTGGTCGAACAGACAACTACCGCTGATCCGTTGGGACCATTTACCTCTTTGATATTCCTATATTATGATCGTTCCTTTGTTAATGATAAAACATGATTAAACTATGAGTATTTAGGTTACACACAGGTACACAATTCAAGATGTAACATAGTTTGTAAGACTTTATCTAATCGCGGTCCACAACAGCCCACACGGAAAGCGAGATAAACAATGTCATTATGTAATGCATTCCGATTTACTCACAGATAATACTGTGGGAACAGAATTAGCCGTTAACAACATTGGCATCTGCAGGTGTACGGTACCCTTTACATGTAGAAGGAAGTCTTGAATACTGATTTGAGTAGATTCGTTTTAACACCTTCCATCGTGTAATTTCTTTATTGGTTGGTTTTGAGGCGGAAAATTATGCAGCATAATACAATTACAATTTTATTCAATCCTCCGAATGATTGCTTACTTTATATCAGTAAGAATTCCGCAGTTGGCTAGCAACAGCAGTAAACTACATTCCTTAACAGATTTCTAGATTTCATCGTACCATTACGCAAAATGTTGCATTATAGAATGGGGTCGATGAGCTCGAATGTTTCTCTATCTGGATTATGTGCACATCATTAAAACTAATATGTCTCCTTGGTTGGGCTCGTTATAAGGAATTGAACTTTTTGGGGGAGGAATAGGAGTGGTTAAAAAATCGAATGAACATTTGATTTTTCGTGTAGCTGATAAGAAACTTAAATAAATTAAATAAACTAAAATTTTAAAACATAATTAAATATTTCAATAAAACATGCCTAGTTAATCTTTAGTTTTAGGGTTATGGTGGTTACCCTAAATAATAAAGGCGCAGCAACTTTCTATAAATCCGTAATTTATTGTAATAATTTCCACTTGTCTATAACACTTATAGTCTTCTTGGCTATTTTATTGGTTTCCAAAAATAGCAACGTCAACTTTTTCTTAACCCATTCTCGTATGATATTTTGAAGGAGCAGTTATTTATGATTAAATCTACTTTAGGAAGTCGTTTCAACTCATTAAGCATTCTGGTCAGACGGACCGGCGCGACGCTGTAGCAATGAACATGTTTCAACATGTTTCTCTATGGGACTTACTAAGAATTAGGAGCGTTAAGCACGGGGAATGTTATCCATAGCCTTATAGAAACCACGCGTGAGATGTTACAACCTGTCAGCTGGTCATAACTGGTATAAACTTCTTTAAACTTGTTACGACATATATTTTTGGTATTTTCGAAAATAAATGAACTGACACTCACACTCACTCACTTTGTCACTTTGTTGATTTAATTATTAGAGTCAATCACTTAGTGATATTAATGTGCTTGAAATTACTGATCCCTTGATCATTTCAAAACTAATAGCTTAAACTGCTTTTCCATTTTAGACTATGTTTATTTATGAACTAGGCTAAGGACAATAGTTGCAGCGTTATAATCCTCACATCGTTGCAAATAATTAAAGAGTGTAGCAACATCCGGTTGTAAGTACAGCAACAGCGCGCGGCAAATACAAATTATAACGGCGTACTAATTTCAAAATTTGTACACAATACAAGTCACGAACAATAAAGATCTCCATCTAATATACAGTCCATAAATTATTTTAATTAATTGTTTACCTAATATTTTAAAGTGTCAATTTTTTTCGAAATAAGACAATTACGCACATGAATGCCCCTTCCATAAATACTATACATTTGTCGCCATTTTCGATGACAACTGACACACTACAGACGGCCTCTCTATTTAAAAGTTTAAAAAAGAATGGCATCACCCCACTGAGTATTACGCGATCTTCAGATTAGTGACTCCGTTGTCCTATGGTAAATCCAGGCTTATTTTAAGTAACAGCTCAAACCAAGGTCAAAACTCCATGGGGCACCTCATGGAGTTTTGGCCTAAGATTAAGCTCATCGCATTCTGCCCTTCAAGCTGGGGTGTTATGAGCGCTCACCCAACTTACCCAGTGGAGCTAACATAGCCGTCTGCAGCCAACAATAACTTTCATTCAAGAAAATTGTTTTGATTCCTATGCCAAATCAGAAATATTACATTCAAATTCTACAACCACATTCTTCAACGCACACAGATGTATATTCAGTTCAGCATGTTGAAACAGTTACTCCATTACAAGTTCATGATCTTGGTTCACAGATTCTTGTTCTTACGACAATAAACGTAATGCCTTCTAAGAAAGTCTCATCTTAAAACGATTCTTTAGTATGATTGGGTGAAGTGTTACCGAGCTGATGAATTATGTTAAACAAGTATCTTCTTTAGTTATAGTATAGTTCCTGAGTTTACGGGTCGTGAATTCCTCAATTATTTGAAGATGCTGTGTGACTTGTTTATGGCAAAAAAATAGCGTGTAATTTGAAATGAGTATGGCACAATGCTGCCCATTTTCATGTGCCTAATATTGTGGTATAAAGTCCCCCAGAAAATTAAAGAAATACAGACATTGATAAGCTCATGCATTATATAGTTAATTATCTACTATTTCAGCGTATACTATAAGCTGATTCCCAATTAACCAGTCATGAAATGAATAAAGCTACTCGTATTGATTGTTAATTAAGACGTATAATTAATTACCTTATTTTGCTACAATCCTTTGACACAGACACCTCTCAATAGTAAAGTTACAAATATGATTCATAAAAACTACTAAGGATTTAAACTTACCTCCAATAAATCATAAAGGAAATCCACATAACTCATCCTACACATTAAAAAATAATAAACGCACTAATAGAGACGACACTGCGCACCGTTGGCTCATAGAGTGGCAACTGCAAAAATTAAAACATTATGCATGGTTACCACACTTATGGCGCCTACGCGATTTTTACAAGACACCTGCCCACCTATATATAGATGCTAATCAACAATTTCAAATGAATATTGCCGTTTTTTAGATATTTTTTTCTGTCATATGCCATTCATGTCAACGCTCTGACTCACCACCTTTAGAAATTTATAGTCTGATGAGAAGATAGTTTTCAATGAAACTAATGTCTTCTTCGATCTTCTTCAAATCTGTAAACTGCATACTTGGCCGATTTCCATTAATTCTAGAGGTCAGTTGGGGTATTTCGTCCTACGACACTCTACTAAGTAACCAGTAATGTGTGCGAGTAGAATGGCTAGTCGCCTATTACCAGAAACTTAATATAATGAGCAACAGGTAAGCTAACTCGATTTCGTAATAAAATTATCAACAAAGTTGAAATGTCATGTTAGATCTTACAGAGTGCGGCTATACAAAATAACATAACCTTATTCATATGGTCGTAAGCTTTATAATTTGCGCCAGACGCGACTCATCCGTGCAAGAACCGGTTTGTAAAGTAGGCTCGCAAAATACAGCTATAGTATTAGTAATGCAGTGTCTACTGTGATTACTTGACGACAGAATATCAAACTGTTAGCTATAAGTTCCAAACGTCTAAAAACATCAGAATGGGTGCAGACCTAACGTCAAGAAATATGATTATTTATATTTTTTAAATATCTAATTGTACATTGTATTAGGTGGCACGGTATCCCGCGGTTCTTTTAAATGATAAGTACTTAAAAATTTAATAGATTTAAATTTTAACAGCCTAATTTCTAAATTTATATACTAGACAATTTAGAAGTAGCTTAATAAATACATCTTACTTTACTTGAACCAGCCATTTTTCGGTTACATTTCCTATTTACACGCTAGCTAGACGATTAATAACAAACATAGACAATAGATTGTTCTATAATAAATCACGCTACTTACGCACGTCAAAGTGCGCTTACGCCTAAAACCACAGCTAATATTACACTAATGATAGTACAGCTGCCTCAGCAACCGATAATCAAACAAGATCCAAACGAAAGCTGTTTGATTGGTGGGCTCCTTTACGCCGCGGGCGCGGATGCATTAAAAAAACTGAGTCGCGCTCGCGTGTACCGTCCGCGTCCGTGGGAACGTCCGAACAATAAAAAAGATATTTAATTGACTATGTTTTTCGGTGCTGCCATTCGCGAAATATTTTGTGAATTTTAAATAATGCTCCGTGTAACGTAATTATTTTGCACTACGGTGTTGATTTACGATCAAGACATATTTATTATATTTTGGACATATTTATTTCCAATTTCGATAGCTTCATATTGATCTAATCTTATAGGCTTTGAAAGAAAGAAAGAACGAAAAACATTTATTCTTTGCTGCACTGAGTAGGTAAAAAAAAATTATTGCTGCTATGAGATTTAAAATTTCATTGCCAGTTTGAATTCAGAAAAAATAATGTCGTCATCTTCATGGAACGTCATGCAATTTTAAATGATTAAAAACATATAATCCTAAATTTGCGTCTTTTACCACAGAATACATAATAGTACTACGTACTTTAACGCACGCGTTGAGGTTGGAACTATGTGCAACACGCATTTACAGCTTGAGAAATTTGAAACATCTTAGTATTGTAATCTAATTTTAATAGTACTATAACGTATATTAATGGTCGTTGAGCACAATAGCTGTGCCGACAACGACAGCTGTTTGTTGTGAAATAAAAAAAAATACGCGAATTGAAATTGTTCGTTTTTTTTTATACCAGCCTGTCTTTTAGATACGGTATTCTTATCGAGAGGAGATGGCGATTTTCCACGGATAATACTCGAATACAAACAATGATGTTACGAAACTATACAGGAAATACTCGCAGTTTATATGAAGGTCAAGAGTACACTTTAAAACACACATTTTATAGTCTCTTGGATATTAGTATTTATGAAACTAGATATACAGTTCGTATATTTTATGTAGGTATTTAATTATAATGCCAGAACACAATTCTACAATCCCACCTAATTGTGGCTATGATGCAGTGCTCTAGGCGAAAAGGTTAAATACCATGTTTTCGCACTAGGTAAATTAATAACAACACAGGGACAACAGGAATCAAGAAATTCTAGAAGGCTAGATATTAAGAAGGACGAAGGGGGGTTCCTTCAACATCACTTGAAGGTGATGGTATGGTGGTTATTTTTACTAGTAATTATATAATATAATAATGTAAGAAAAGATCATAAGGCGAAAATATTCACTACAGGCGGGGGGCATGTGTGGCCGCAGCTCGAAAGTTTTGAGAGTAACGTAATATATTTTAAATTTCGAACAGCTAAGATATGCTTGTATTATTTTATCACACCTACATATTTGCTGAAGAATTTAATATAAATAGTAATGACAGTTTTAGTATGAAAAAATCCCAAAGGCTCTATGGCTCTATGGCGTTCTATGGCCTATTATTTAATCTCGTTTCAAGATTCCTATTTCTATTAAATAACACATCACTTGAACTTTGACTAGCATACATTGACAACTATCGTTAGAATTATACCTACTTGCTAGTTATCGAGGTCAGTAATAACAGCTCTGAATGTAGGTAACCTAGGTTTAAACGTAGTAATAAAAACTAGTATGATTTAACTCGGGTAATAGCTTTGATTGCATTTCATGTAGGTATAGTATGTAACCAAGTGTATTATTATGACCAGCCTTGTTCGTTAATCGGCAGACTTCACCTGGTGATTAAATTTTCATTTCAAATAGTAAGATAATTTTCTAATGTATCACAAGACACATTCACAAGACCAAAAATTAAACGGTCTGGATATATGGCACTAAATACCGTAAAACTTAAAGAAACTGGCCCTCTGATTCTGGGATCCACTTAAAGAAATATAATGTCTGCTATTCGAGGCTGAGGCGAGTGTCAAATCTTCACTCACACATCACAAAATCAGTCTACACTGGTAACTACTAAAGATCTAGTTTACAAATATCACAGTGGTGGGAATGAGTGGGCGGCGTTAGGCAAAGTCTGTGCAGCAATCAAAAGCAAATGTAACTTCAGATTATAAATAATACAGTTAATTTACATTCCGCGAAGACAAAGTAGCGATCTGGTCCCGCGAATCGATAAACTCAATCGGATTTGCGCGAAAAATTTCGGATTCAACTACGTACAGCCATATAGGTCCAATAAATTAAGAGGCGAGGTGCGTGCGCGAATAACAAAACGATGACTAAACAGCACACCGGCCGTGCAATCTCGAATAACCTGATTTTTGGTCGTGACTAATGCGAAATATTCACTTTACTTTTGAAAACCTCTTATCTTAAGCGTAATTTAAGTTTTCACTTATACAGTGCTTCGGTTTTACGGACGTTTAAACCAGTTGTGAAAACAATGTTTGCTTTGTACATTTTTTTGTAACTCAGATACATAATCCGAGATACCCTTGAACGTGTAGAGACTAGGCAAGTATTCTAAGATGCATAATAAACAATTTTTAAATATTACATGAAAGTGGAGAAACTGAAAGGTTTCTAACCAAGTATAGCTTAAAATTACTACAGAAACTACCTACTAATCAGATACAGACATAAATCCCTACACCGTAACATAACAAAGACCTCCAAGTTGCTTGACCGTGAAATTTAAACAGAAAATTGCCTCTAAACAGGCCTATTAAATCCTATACATTAGGGCATTAATTTAGATTAGAATAACAATGTAACAAAAGTAACAAGTCAACTGTTTATTTCACTATACATTTGTCAAGTTTACGGTTCAAGCACTTCTCCCACGAAATTATCTTCATGTCACAATGTTACTGATTTCTTTTAATCAATAGTAAACTTTAAAATTTAGGATTAAGGATCATTATACCAATAAAAATGACTTGAAGGCCACCGGAAATCAAACGTGGTTGAATTACTGGGATCGCGATCGGAGTTTAAAGATGGCTGCGCATCCGGTCAATTGAGTGTCAATTTTAATAATTAAGTACGCTTGATTCTAATCCCTATGTGTTTTATTGTAGTTAATGAACTGTTATTTAATGGTTGTTGGTAAAGCGATCTTTTTTTTTGGCCTACAATTGAACAATCATTATTTTTAATCCTTACTATAATCCTAGCGTGACTGCCTGATTTATTGAACATTTAGCAAAAGTAATTTAGCTAAATGAGCAAGGAAGTAGGTAAGGTAAGTTGTTAATATCTTAACAATCTATTTTAAAATAACTAAGATTTGTAATAATGTCAAAAATACGTACGACATAATAATACCGTAAGTACGAAGTAATCAAATAAGTATGCCATAGGCATCTATCGTACAAACTTAGATGAATTTAATTCATCTAAGCGTACAAAGTATAAAATTGTAGATAAGAGCAACACTGAACTGCACCTACTTCGTACAGGATAGCGACAAATCCTTATTACACTGTTCATTAAAACTCGAATAAAACCCTTATTTAATCAGAATTTATTATGATTATCAAAAATAACCCCCAAATGCTCACCGGTTTTATTTAGTTCTTACCATTACGATAAGTATTTTAGTCATGCAACCATAATAGGGGCTTGCCCATCCATCTGATAAATTGTGTGAATGGGGGAGCTCCGTGATGCAATAATTAAGATGGAAGATAATGTAGGCTTTGATAAGGTAATTTTAGTTTTTAATTTGATTAGTATGAGGGCTACCTATATATTAAATTGAGAAAAGATGCTCCTGAGTATTTACTTTAATTAAATGTATTTGTTGTATTTTATGTGCTACCGTAAACTACGATCCAAGTATAGGGCTATACATGACGATCCAAGAATTAGTCAAAATCCAGAAAGATAATTGTAATGGTAAAAATAAAATAAAAACTATTTTTTAAATTAAGTCGAACATTTTTCAAATAGCATAAATATCTCATAGAGGGCTATAATTTTTTCTTAATTTAGGAAGTATGTATAAAAAAGTACCTATATCATACAAGCTTACCTACTTATATTTTTTAAAGAATTTCAATGACTAAATAACTTTAGTAACAAACTAAAGTGCAAACGGAAGGACTCCGGTACACTCAGGTACGCATAAATTCCATGCCATTCTAAAATGCAAGCATACCTTCACGGAGCCGAAATAATGATAGGGTATACAACTTTAATACTTACAAAATATCCAAACTACCAATTTCTTAATGGATCTCAAAAATAATTTTAATGAAAAAAGATCCTCTTCAAATGCATCAATCATAAAAAATACATAATTATTATTCAATGTGGCTAACCTGACAACCCGTTATTGATGCGTTCCATTTTCAAAATCCTCGGCCCTAAATAACGGTCATTATCCATCGATTTAATTGTTGTAAAATCGTTGAATATCGATTCGGATAACTTTTTTATTGTAATTATTTGATTAGCACGTATTAAAAATATATGATTGATATTAATAAGGCATATTCCCATAACGTTAACAATACTACTGCGTGATTGAACTACATAGATCTATAATTATCTACGCTAATTGGCAGATTTAAAATTGAATCGTTTGGATATAAGTTTTAACTACCTATTAGTTATTCGACTTTCCATTGACCATTTAAAATGTTTTTAATATGTCTCAAATTCGAAGCATCCGATTTTTATGACCACTGTTATCAGTTTAAATTCGAGAAAACATCATTTTCGAATTTAAACTTATTGACATAAGTATATTCGAAAAGTTAACATTCATTATCTCAATTAATACCATTACTGTGAGTTTTACACCCATCAAAGAGTCCCAAAGGGGACACTAAATGAAACAGTTGATGGCATAGACAATATCAAAGGCTGGTTCAAAGCATGGGGAAGCTACAACTCCCCATAGACATGTAGCAATAAACAGCAGGGCTCTGGACTGAAAACAGACGTTCTTGTCAGAAGGGCCCTTTGTTTGGAACATTTTATAAATAAATCTTTAAAGTACTGACACGTACTGACCTCCTTGAGTGAGTGCAATAGGTCGGTCTATTTAAAAACATTTTTATACGTAGTCACGGATGTTTATGTTTTTTTTTTATTACAAGATGATTATGATCAAACAAAAAATAATGTGGACAAATAAAAATGTGTTAGACCTTACATACATACGCATAATATGATTTTTTTTTATTTCAGTATTGGATATAGTACGTAAAAAAAGGAGTTAGTAAAAATAATCAGGCATCAAAAAATTTACGTTACATTAAAATTCAAGCTTAACATAAACATTTAAATCATTACATAATAGGCGACGTGTGTCGTCTTCGTATCTAAAACTCATTGTTAACAAAAAAAGCTACCATATGTCAGCATCAGCTGATCAGCTGCCATTAAGCCCGGCAATTTCCGTACAGGTAAATTTTCTACGCTGGCAACCTCCGTCAGCTGTTCTCAAGTGCTTGTGCGCACGTTCAGAATCACCCGGAATGTTTTTCAATTTTTTCATACAAATACAAATCGATGCCGCCTCTTGTTGATCCAAACATCTGCTTCAGCAGGTGCAGTTTTGGAATTTTCGTGTTCAACTTTTATGGAAGACTTTCATTATTTTTAAATATTAAGATATCGAAGAAATTATTGGAAAATTACTTTTTTAAAAGTGAATTTCGTATCTAATTATCAAATTATGTAAATATACCCAGTCAATTCCTTTTCAAATTATCAACTACTCATGCTGTGCCTATCATAAGCATGTAGGTAACAGGTAGGTATATATGTATTATCAACATCCGCGAAATGGGAAAACGAGTACAAACTAAAGTTTTAGAAACAATAAAAAGTCATAAGAAACGGCGAAACAGATATTTATTAAACACATCATTTTCAATGAGGTACATGATTTTCAAAACCATCCAGATTAAAAATATTTCAGATTACAAGAAACCGCATTCAATTTCGTCTAGTATTTATTTGTTGTCTACGAGGTAGCCATACACAAGGCGTCATGCTTATATCAAACACCCCCTCTCTATGTGGGGTTAAATATTTCCCCCGTGGTCTCCCAAGCATTTTCATTGTCGGAAGCACCCTTGTTCATTCCATGAGCTTTCGTAGCATCGTGAATGTGAAACGTTATGTATAAGTACATAAATATTCTTAAAACATTTTTTTAAACGACACGTGATTTTGATTGTGTGGTGTGATCAAACTAGGCCAAAAATGTATTAAGTATATGAAAGTACTGCATATTAAATTAACCCATTGTCCTTTTAACTTCGACACGCACGCAAATAAAGAAAGGAGAAGGTTAAAAATAAAAAAAAACGGTTTCCGTATTCATATTTTAAAACCGGAAACGGTTATCAATTCAAATACTCTTTTTTTCGCGTCCGTACCCTGATACCGATAAATATGTGTTATATCTCGATATGTATGCCCATATCTCGTGTATCGAGTAACATATCCGTTCAACCATTGATGATACTTGATACTTCAGTTTGCGATGAGTTTTGCTCACGGATGTTATTTTTTTTATTCATGTAGACAGAATAAGCGATGGTGCCTAGCCTAGTGGCTAAGGGACCCCAACCCAGCCGTGGCATAACCAAAGTGATTTCCACTATGAGTTTTAATTTTATTTGTAGAGAAAATTTTGGGAGAACGAATTTATTTAATTTATTAGATATAATTATTACTGATTCCGTATTTTAAAATTGTGATATTAAGGGTGCAACCAAGGTGCAAGTGAAATATATATTAAGGTCAAAAATGTCACTTGCTCCATTCTCAGAGGTGGATTTACAATTATGCCGCCTATTGGTTGAACCAAATCGCCGCCTGTGACTGGCCCGTCGGTCTAGTGGCTAGGTCACCGCAGCGGTGGTGGTGTTATATGCGGCATTATGCGGCCGCGCTCTGCCACCGCTGGCCACAGAGCCGCCGTAGGCTAGTCTATTGGGAAATCCGTCACTGACTATGCTACACCGCACAGAGTATAATCAACCGATTTATCATTTGCTGACGACGAAGGAGGTGAGGAAACTTTGGCATGCGCCAGAATAAATTCTTTGAACGGTGTCTGTAATCTAATCTACAAATCCACTCATAGCTGTGGGCACGCGTTGTGACTTACGGCCAGAATTATTTTTATTTTTATTAATTTATTGTAATTTTATTTGGTCTATTATTTGGGTTTTACTGGTTTTTATTTAGCAGGCCTGTTGGTCTAGTGGTTAAACACCCTGGCCGCTGATCAATAGGTCCTGGGTTCAATTCCCACCAAGTACCTGGGTGTTTAATCTATATAAGTATGTATTTACAAAAAAAAAGTATATAAGTATTAGTATCAGTTGCAGTAGCGGACTAACGGGGGGGCGGAGGGGGCGGTCCGCCCCGGGCCTCGGGTCCAGGGGGGCCTCCAATCTCCAAAACTTCTTTTTAATCATTGAGGTACTTCAGCACCTTCTACTATGCATTAGAGAGTATATCATATCCAGATTATTTTAGAGTTCTGGCGCACAAACACTGTTAGTTTAAGCAAAGTTTGTGTGTCGGAAGGCGGAACTCTTAGTTTGATTGAAGTAATCTAGCCGATACGTCCCCTTAATCTCAAAGACGGCCATGATATTACGTTTTGTACGTATTAGGCATTTTGGAGATGGGGGCCTCATGATGCACGTAACCAAAATACAAACGTACCTACGATGTACCTGTAGTACCTATGGTCTACTCAGCAGGGAAAGTACACAAAATGTACACTGTAGAATGTTAACCCAACCAATCAATCGGTGATTTGTAAATTAACTTCAAAAAGGCATAGCGCACTTTTTAAGTCAGTATTTTTTAAATCTACTACCGGATCACAACGCACTCTCAACTGTGGAGATCCGGCAAGAAACTTAGCGGGCTTGTAATTTTTACTTTTTTTAAACAGCCTGTTTCTTCATGTTTTGACTCACGGGCTTACTGCCAGGATGATTAATTATTCCGATATTTCGACGCACGGAAACCGTGATTGTTAATCGCCATGAAAGTTTAAACAGTGTTTAGCCTGTTTTTTCTTGTTACAATGATACCATAAGCGACAGTGTGTTTTGCCATACGCAAGATAAAATGAAAAATAAACACACAAACAGACATCCTGGGCCCGGAAGCAGGAATGTAAGCACCCTCCAGCGCGGTCATGGTTGCTGCCAATGATGGACGCAGTTCTTACCTCGGATGCATCGTCACCTACCAAGGGGTCGTATTTAGTTGACATCTCAGAAATTTTTGAAGATGGGAGGCACAGAGCTCCCATCCAGTATGCTCATGACCCACAAGGCGTCTTTTAGGCAGAGGATACCTAGTCACATTTCTATTAGACCCCTGGCGATGCGAGTTCCACCACCGCCTCGAGGCGAGAGAAAGGAGAGGAAAGAAACTAAGAAGACGCGTCGGCCCGTCGTCTTCGTTTCTTTCCTCTCCTTCTGAGACATGACTGTCTTACAGAAGGACCCTCCACATGATCTCCAATATAGTAGGCTGCTGACAGAGAGTGGTCTGTTCGTGTACAATCTGGCTGATGTGGATCCGCCGCTCTAAGTTACACCACACACAATGATGACAACCACTGAAACACCCATACCCAGATTATCTAAGTGAATGAATGAATGGATGAATGAATATTTATTTGTCAGAACATAGGTAATAAAAAAGATATTAAATACGTGCAGGTCCACTATGTCCCACCATATCGGTATACAAATGTTGTGGGTATTTTAAATCTAATTATTTTATATTTAATACATAAAGTTAAACATAAAATTACGCCATCTACCATAAACAATTAACATCACATTATTATCACAGTGAATCTACAGGAGTCTGGAGGGCCTGAAAATGTAACATTCTATAAGCGTTATCGCTAATAGAAAGTATAAAAATGTATGAGAATGACATAAGTCATCGAAAAATCACGTGACTAATTATATAGGTAATTGACACCGTTAGCGAATAAAGAAATAGATTCGCTATGAAGCAATTGCATCTTGTCTAGGCCCTCTGGACACTAAAGCGTTCTTCGAAGAATGAATGCATTGGAAATGTGGTGTTGGCTCAGAATGCTATGCATATCGTGGACCGATCGTCGCACTAATGCATCTATTGCATGACTTTCCACCGCACGCACCTCTCACGATTCGGCCCATATGACCGGAAGGTCAGTGGGACCATGGGTTGTTGGACGGTCATCTGCGTTAAACGCGTCGTCAACTTCTTCGGGAACAAAGGCAAGAGAAAACCGGAGAGCGTAGAGAGGCTTATCGTGATAAGCCAAATTGATGGTAAGAGAAGCAGAGGACGTATGGCAATGCGATGGGCAGACACTTTCAAAGCGGTTACGAGAGCGACTCTACGGGAACACACACATAGAGCTCAAGATCGAACAGCATAGAGACGAGTGGTGGCAAAAAAAACTGTAAAAATATTGTCTGTTGACATTTATAACGTTTCTATCCTGTAAAACATTTATGTCACTAGTCCAACTAAGACGAATCTAACGACATTTCACAAGTCAAAACCCATTGAGCCGTTTAGGCTGTAGGCCATGCCAAAGAAATAGACATATATACAGATATACACACTACGAAAAGCATTGCCCTCCTTCTGGGGTACTCCGGCAAAAATACATCACTTTCTGACCGGGTCCTCATTACTTTTTTCCGCCCCGGGCCCCCGACAGGCTTAGTCCGCCACTGATCAGTTGTCTGGTTTTCATAGTACAGGCTCTGCCTAGTTTGGGATCAGATGCCATGCGTGGATTGTCCCAGAATATTATTATTATTTAATAACTATCACTTGAAACAAATCATACATTATTAACACTAGTCTAAACGAGTACTCTGCAAAAAATAAATGATTAGATTTGAAACCGCTCATCGCGTGACTAGTAGGGTTATAAAAAATCATGTAGGCATTGCGCTAATAC